>JBBDGP010002632.1:1778750-3145000 GCA_037952835.1 Lithobates septentrionalis | reverse complement strand
AATATCTGACAGTTGAAGCAATGTTGCACATTGTTTTCATGCAAGATTATCTGCACAAAAAACGGGATGAACTCCACCAATAAGCAAACCGTGTTCATGGTTCTAACATTTACGTTACAGGTTGATATCCTGCATGTACATATACAGTGGATATAAAAAGTCTACACACCCCTGTTAAGATGTCAGGTTTCTGTGATGTAAAAAAAAATAAAAATAAATAAAAATAATATGACAAAGATAAATCATTTCAGAACTTTTTCCACCTCCAAGCACTTCAGCCCCGGAAAGTTTTACCCCCTTAATGACCAGACCATTTTTTGCAATACAGCACTAAGTTATTTTAACAATTGCGCGGTTGGTGGTATTTGATCACCTTTGCGGTTTTTATTTTTTTGCGCTATAAACAAAAAAAAGAACCACAATTTTGAACAAAAAACAAAAACAAACCACAATATTTTTTACTTTCTGCTATAAAACACATCAAATTAAATCTATCAAAAATCAAAATTTCTTCATCAGTTTAGGCAAATATGTATTCTGCTACATATTTTTGGTTAAAAAAAACCAAAATCCCAATTAGCGTATATTGGTTGGTTTGCGTAAAGGTTATCGCGTCTACAAACTATGGGATATTTTTATTCATTTATTTTTTTACTAGTAATGGCGGCGATCATCGATTTTTAGAGAGACCGCAACATTGCGCCAGACAAAAAAATCGGACACCTGACACTTTTTTGGGGACCAATAACATTATTTCAGTGATCAGTGCTAAACGGGTGAAGAAAGATCGGTGTTCCTTAGCAGGATCACAAGATCTCCATCTTCTACCCTCTGTCAGAAGGGCGATCTGCCTTATTTACATAGAGGCAGAACGGCGGTCTTCCTCTCTCTCGGGAACGATGGGGTTGGACCCGCCGATTGGCTCTGTCAGCACGAGATAGTGCCACCATCGGCAAACCCCCCCACCCCACCCCCCAGTGTCTATTGCATGAAATGACGCACAGGTACATGATTTGACGCAATAGAGTTGACCTGCCGCAGTACAAGTATGATAGGTGGTCGGCAAGTGGTTAATGTGACCTATAAAAGCTGTACAACTCAAATGAAAAAAAAAAAAATCTTTTGAGTAAAATTAACTAAAATAATGTGGTTGCATATGTGTGCACACCCTTTTATGATTGGAGATGTAGCCGTGTTCAGAATTAAGCAATCACATTCAAACTCATGGAAAATAGGAGTTAGTACACACCTACCATCATTTAAAGTGCCTCTGATTAACCCCAAATAAAGTTCAGCTGTTCTAGTAGGTCTTTCCTGACATTTTCTTAGTCGCATCCTACAGCAAAAGCCATGGTCTGCAGAGAGCTTCCAAAGCATCAGAGGCATCTCATTGTTAAAAGATGTCAGTCAGCAGAAGGGTACAAAAGTATTTCCAAGGCATTATATATACCTTGAAACACAGTGAAGACGTCATCATCAAGTGGAGAAAATATGGAACAGTGACATTACCAAGAACTGGACGTTCCTCCAAAATATTGATAAAAAGATGAGAAGCAGACTGGTCAGGGAGGCCGCCAGGAGGCTTACAGCAACATTAAGGCCCCTTTCACACGATCGGATCGTTCAGGTCCGCCTGTCAGTCTTGACGGCGGACCTGAACGGGCGTTCCACGTTAGCCCATGGAGCGACGGATGTCAGCGGAGACATGTCTGCTGACATCCGACCCCGTCCGATCCGCTAAAAGCAGAGTCCGTTTTCATCCGATCCCTCCATAGGCAGCAGCGGCACTTGACAAGCCCCTCCCCCGCTCAGTGAGCAGAGAGGGACCTGTCATCCGCCGGCTCAGCGGAGATCAATGGACTGATCTCCCGCTGAGCCGGCGGACCGAGGCGGACACTGTGGAAGGAGTCCGCCTCGTGTGAATGAGAGCTAAAGGAGCTGCAGGAATATCTGGCAAGTACTGGCTGTGTGGTACATGTGACAACAATCTCCCCGTATTCTTCATATGTCTGGGCTATGGGGTAGAGTGGAAGCCTTTTCTTATCAAGAAAAACATCCAATCCCAGCAAAATTTTGCAAAAACACATCTGAAGTCTCCCAAAACCATGTGGGAAAATGTGTTATGGTCTGATGAAACCAAGGTTGAACTTTTTGGCCATAATTTAATTCCAAAACATATGTTTGGCGCAAAAACACCACATCACCCAAAGAACACCATATCCACCGTGAAACATGGTGGTGTCAGCAGCATGCTTTTGGGGCCATTTTCCTTCAGCTGGAACAGCCTTAGTCATGGTAGAGGGAATTATGAACAGTTCCATATACCAGTCAATATTGGCACAAAACCTTCAGGCTTCTGCTAGAAAGCTGAACACGGAGGAACATAAGTGTGCACACCCTTATGCAACCATATTATTGTAGTTTTTTAGTTTTATTCCGTCCACCTAAAAGATTTCAATTTGTTGTTCAGTTTATGCGAGATTAAAAAGGAAGAAAAAAGTTCTGAAAGGATCGCTCTCATTTTTTAAATCACAGAAACCTGACATTTTAAAACAGTGGTGTGTAGACTTTTTATATCCACTGTACATGCCTCTTGTGGTTGTTAATCTTAAAGTGCAACTAAACCCAGGACCCTGTATTCACTATATCTTGGTCTCCCACATTACATGAAAATGCAATTATTTTAGTAAATATAAAATGCCAAATACCGTATATACTCGAGTATAAGTCGAATTTTTCAGCTCATTTTTTTGTGCTGAAAGTGCCCCCCTCGACTTATACTTGAGTCAAGCACTTTTCTGCAGCAAAAAATTTCATTTTCCGAACCGACTTTGGGGCCCCGTATCTCAGGACCACTTGATGCTAGGAACCCCAAATTTGGTGTGCAAACCCAGTGGAACTGGTTCCACAACATATCCAAAAGATGAAGTTCCTAGCACTAAGTGACCCCGAGATACGGGGCCCCAAAATCGGTTCGGAAAATGTCATTCTCTGCTGAAGAAAAGTGCTTGACATTTTCTGAACCGAATTTGGGGCCCCATATCTCAGGGCCACTTGGTGCTAGGAACCCCAAATTTGGTGTGCAAACCCAGTGGAACTGGTACCATAACATATCCAAAGCTGGGGTTCCTAGCACCAAGTGGCCCTGAGATACGGGGCCCCAAATCCGGTTCAGAAAATGTCATTCTCTGCTGCAGAAAAGTGCTTGACATTTTCTGAACTGATTTTTGGGGCCCTGTATCTCGGGGCCACTTGGTGCTAGAAACCCCAGCTTTGAAAATTTTATGGTGCTAGTTCCACTGGGTTTGCACACCAAATTTGGGGTTCCTAGCACTAAGTGGCCCCGAGATACGGGGCCCCAAATTCGGTCAACTGTGTCCATCTGCAGCAATGTCATTTCAGGACCCTTTGGGTTCAGAGACCCCAAATTTTGGCTGCAGCTAGGGGGCATCTAGGAACCCTTAACTACCGAGTTTGAAGTTCAGGGGACCTATGGCTGCAAATGGGCACAGTGAGGCATGCAAATGGGCACAGTGATGCTGCAAATGGGCATTGTTGACCCTCTTTTCCACTTACAGTAGCTGTGCATTTCTCACCCTCGTCTTATACTCGGGTCAATAAGTTTTTCCCATTTTTTTGTAGTAAATTAGGGCCTCGACTTATACTCGGAACGACTTATACTCGAGTATATACGGTACCTTTTCTCATCAGAAGTATATAGCAGTCTTATGACTTCTATCAGTGTCTGGTTAAAGCTTATAGGAGGAGTTTTCATTCTACTCTGACTGTACTATGAGGCTGCAGGACCCCTGACTACATATCTGGACAGAGCAGATTGTCCTGGTGCTGGTCACATGCACCCTTCCAAAAAAAAAAAAAACACCCCACACACACACACACCAGACTCTAGCAATACACACCAAACTGAGCATGTGCAGAGTGCCCCCAAGGCTCTGTACTATCAGGAGATGGATTGGGGAGTGTGGAAGGAGAGCATCAGAGAAGACAGGATCAAAGTCTTTTTACAAAAGCAATGGGGCCTTTTTACACATTGGAAGCAATGGGGCCACAGAACAACGGATTTAAAAAGAGGCGCTGGGACTTTCAAACTTTTATGTGCCGTCTGATGAAGGAAAATTTGAAACAAGCTCCGTAGCGCTGGAGAGTTGCACCCAACAGTAGCTCAAACAGAAATACAGAAAGGAGCACTAGACCAAAAATGGTCAAAAAAAGTCAGCAACGGTTACTTTGTTGCTCAATGAGGAGAGTTAAAGGCCCCTTTCACACGATCGGACCGTTCAGGTCCGCCTGTCAGTTTTGACGGCGGACCTGAACGGGCGCTACATGTTAGTCTATGGAGCGTCGGATGTCAGCGGAGACATGTCTGCTGACATCCGACCCGGTCCGATCCGCTAAAAGCAGACGGATGGCTCTACGTCCAGGTCCGTCACTGGCGGATGGGGTAAGATCTGATGAAAACGGACATGCTGTCCGTCTCCATCCGATCCCTCCATAGGCGGCAGCGGCGCCTGACAAGCCCCTCCCCGCTCAGTGAGCAGAGAGGGACCTGCCATCCGCCGGCTCAGCGGAGATCAACAGACAGATCTCCCGCTGAGCCGGCGGACCGAGGCAGGCTCCGTAGAAACGGAGTCCGCCTCGTGTGAAAGGGGCCTAATACTGGTTATAATAGAACTCGGAGATCACCGGCCATCCAAGTTTTATCTGATGAACAGGAAGTGGTGTTGCCCCCAATACTTCATAAGCAATTAAAAGTATCTTAGACTCTCATTCGTTTTTGGTCTGGGGCTTCATTCCAATTTGAAAAGGCAACTCAAAGTTGAAGGAGCCATGCAATTATACATTTTGGTCATTGTTCTTGAACTCATCCAAATAACTCACTTTTTTTGGATATTCTAGTGTGTGAGCTTTGTAAATTGAACCCAAAATTCAATTGCAACCATTGTAATGCAACAGTAATTTATTCTGGGAACATTTTATGCACCTACAGTTTTAGTGTGGCCGGTCATAGTGGCTGGTCACTTGTATTTTAAACAATGGTAGATATATCATTCAGACTAAACAGCCCTGTATTCTTGATTGTTTGTTCAGACAACTCTTAGAAATGATTGTCTGAGAAGCAATTTTAAAGTCCATGTATAGCCAAAATTGTTTTTTGTTTTTACTTTTCGTTAGAGTAGTAAGGGTTGAACCCTGGCATTTTTTTTTCAGTTTTTACTGTCTGTACCATTGTGGAAATTTCCCTTCACATCTTTTCACAGAGATGCAAGAGAACGTTAGAGGAAGATCGCAAAGTTGAGAGAAATCCCCACTCTTATGCCCCGTACACACGGTCGGACTTTGTTCGGACATTCCGACAACAAAATCCTAGGATTTTTTCCGACGGATGTTGGCTCAAACTTGTCTTGCATACACACGGTCACACAAAGTTGTCGGAAAATCCGATCATTCTGAACGCAGTGACGTAAAACACGTACGTCGGGACTATAAACGGGGCAGTGGCCAATAGCTTTCATCTCTATTTATTCTGAGCATGCGTGGCACTTTGTCCGTCGATTTTGTGTACACACGATCGGAATTTCCGACAACAGATTTTGTTGTCGGAAAATTTTATAGCCTGCTCTCAAACTTTGTGTGTCGGAAATCCGATGGAAAATGTGTGATGGAGCCCACACACGGTCGGAATTTCCGACAACAAGGTCCTATCACATATTTTCCGTCGGAAAATCCGACCGTGTGTACGGGGCATTAGATGTTCCTAGAACAGGTGTCCTCATTAGAAGATAGCCTTACCTCTTGTTCTGGGGACAACTCTAAAATGTTGGGATTTCCCCTCACTCTCACCAAGACAAAGAGAGGTGAATCTCCCCAAAGGGGACACAGACAGCATTAAAAACTATAGAGAATCTAAACCAGGTCTACCCAAATTATGTATAAAAAAAAAAAAAAAATGTGGACTTTCAAGCACAAAGAAGAGCATCATCTTTAGATTTTACGAATTTGATCACGGCTCAGAGTCAGGCCGAGTTCACAACCAGATCTGGGAGTGGAGCATGCTGGGAAGGCGAGCCCTTCTGACAACACAAAGCTGCTAATTAGCAGCCGGCCTGCCCCCCCTGTGAAAGGAGGATGATATCGGGGCAGGGGTGTTCCAGTCTGCTTCCCTGATTTATTGCTGTCCGTTACCTCCCATGTAAAGAGGCTTTTTGTTCTCGGCAGTGTGGAGCCTCAGAATTGCAAATGTAAAGAGCTTTGTGTTCCTTTTGTTTCCTTGACCAAGAACAATAAAAGCAGATAACTTTGAGTTTACAAGCCCCCACCCTCCCCTTGGCCCCAAATCTACAACCTTTGCTCACTAGGGCATATGGGGGAAAAAGGAAGAAAGAAAAAACACAACCATTTCTGAACCGAGCAACAGAAGGTGGAGGGACACACAAGCCTGATCCAGCCTAAGAATCTTTTGCATGCATGACCATTAAAATAAACCAAAACTCGAACTGGACTGACATTTAGATCAATAAAGGACTGTATAAAATAAACGGCCTTTTGTTCACCTTTTTGCATCTCAGGACTGCGGATCTTCACCTTCTTGCAACCACTTCCTGTCTACATGCACTCACCAGCACTGGTTGCAAATCATTGCTCAACACCGGCTTCCTGACGGTAGCAGTGATCCATGCCTGCACAATGTGCGTCTTCCCCACGGGTTGTGTGACACGGTGACAATACAGAAGAATATTTGCGAGGCAGTTGTCACCCAAAAACAGAAGTGACTAGATAAAAAGGTGCGGCTTTAAAGCCCATCCACACCATTATGGTGTGCCAACATGCGTTAACGCGCAATGGGTTAAAGACAGCCCATTCGAATGGACTGGCTAATGCACCAAACATGGTAAACATACTATACTCTGGCCGTACACCACACCGCAGGCCAATGAACTGCTCAGCAACACACGTCTGATGATAAGGTGCATTGGGGTACCACTCAGAGTGAACTGCAAATACCAGCTATACTTTACATAAGATTTTAGTAACTGGTTTATTACCCGTTCCTCTGAAAATTAGCAAAGTTTTGCCTGCCAGTCATGGAACTAATCACTGCTCAGTCCCAACAAAACTGGCAGGGTCAGTTGACAAAAATGCTCAGGCCTTGGAGAGTTACAGTCCTGAGTTACTGCCCCAAAGGTCCACCCCTCGGCTCAGTTCACACAGGGGCAACCCGACTTACAGCGCGACTTTGCAAGGCGATTTGGAGGCGACTTCAAGCAACTTACAACACGACATAAAGTTGCCTCCAGGACAGGCGACATTGGCTGTGGCCAATCACAGAATAATCAGCTCTCTGGGAGGGAGGGGTTTGCATGGGTAAATTTCTTTTCCTGTAAAGTCGCTTCAATACAGATGGAGATTCGACTTGGAGGCAACTTCCATTGAAATCTATGGGTACAAGTTGTCTAGAAGTCGCCTTGAAGTACTACAGGAACCTTTTCTGAAGTCGGAGCAACTTCAGTAGTGTACATTAAGACGGCTCTCATTCACTTCAATGGAATTTCTTATGTCCCACGACTTGGGGCAACTTGAGGTCTGACAAGTCGGATCCCAAGTTGCTGTAGTGTGAACCAGCACTTAGACTTCATGTAAACTGGCCAACATTTACTATGGCCACAGGAAACCGCAAAACGCGGCAAAATTGCAGCATGTTTTTGCTGCGTTTTCCCTCAGCTGGCAGTCAAAGCATTCCCATATCTGAATGTTCAAGAGAGACAGGATTAACCTCCCCTAAACTCAGCAACTCAAACTCTGCTAAAAGCAAAAAAAAAAAAAAAAAAAGCCAAAAGCTCCTAAACTAAAGTTTAGGAGCTGCCAGGGTAGGTTAGAGCGCATGAAGCCCAAGAAAAAAAAAAAAAAAATGTATTACATAAGCAACAATTAACGGCCCTGGTATCATCCTTTCTCTCCTCTCCACTGGTATAAACTTGTAAGGCCAACTGTAAGAAGTGTAGAAGTTTATGGAGGGCTTATACTGCTTTCATATCCAACCACAATACGTGGCCTACAACTAGCCCCATATTAAACCGTTTTAATTCTTCACACAATTCAGCCACGTTTAAACCAATGCGTAAGATAACAGTATCAATCTATGTCCCGTATCAAAAACGGAAAACCCTGGAATATCACTGTACACAAGAGGAAGCTCAAATAGACCTTCAAAGACTGGGTAAGCAAAGCAACTATGATAAGTTACTGTCTGCAGCCCAGGTAAATGCCATCCTTTAATACTGTCCATGCAAGATTTGGAAGCATGCCAAGGATGTTTTAATTTTTAGGCCTTGTGCACATAGGGCATACAAAAATGCTCCTTTTTTTTCTGTCAGCCTGTAGAAGCAATTCTACATTAGCCAATGTATCCATGCACATTTGAGCATTTACAGGCATATTTGTAGAGGAGGGTTTACAGGCAGGAAAAAAAAAAAAAAAGGGATCGCTTAATGTGCCTAAGCGCAGCATTTGGAAACATCAAGCGTTTTTTAAGTGCGATTTTTTTTCTAGCCTTTTGGGGGAAAACATTTCTAAACGCAAATACACCTAAACTCATAGGCACGTTTCCTATGCTGCTTTTTTCTGTCATTTCTGGCATTTTTTTTCTCGGTCCTAGTGTGCATGGACTCTTATGCCGCGTACACACGGTCGGACTTTTCGTCTACAAAAGTCCAACGGACGCTGACGGACTAAAGCTGGCTGGTAATCCGATCGTGTGTGGGCTTCTCCGGACTTTCAACTGACTTTTTTAGCCTCAAATCCGACGTACTTTAGATTTGAAACATGCTTCAAATCTTTACTTCGTAACTACGACGGACCCCGAAATCCGCTCGTCTGTGTGCTAGTCCGACGGACAAAAAGCCACGCTAGGGCACCTATTGGCTACTGGCTATGAACTTCCTTATTTTAGTCCGGTGTACGTCATCACGTAAGAATTCGATGGACTTTTGTGTGATCGTGTGTAGGCAAGTCTGTTCGTTAGAAAGTCCGCCGCAAGTCCGTCGAAAGTCCGCCGAAAGTCTGCCGGAAGTCTGTCGGACAGGCTGTCTGACTTTTGTAGACGAAAAGTCCGACCGTGTGTACGCGGCATTAAGGGCCGTACACATGGGCCAAATATCAGGCGGCAGACAGTTCAATAGAAAATCAGCCGACATTCAGCTGGCTGTCTCCCTTTCAGAACACAATAGCTCAGCAGGGGAGACGGCTGTACTAACATCCAATAGTTAGTACAGCGGTTCCGGGCGCTGGGTCGAACAAAAGACAAATGGTGCGTACCAGGCTTTAATGTGACAGAGTACAATTGCAGACAGCTTTTCTATGGCATCGGTCAAGAAATCTGAGCTGCAAAACACCAAGATTTTCTATTCAGTTCTCAAGAGATAGGATCAAGATAAATGTTAGATTTGTAAACCTGCTTGAATTGTCAACACAAACCAAGTTAAACATGCACAGATTGCTTTATTGCTCAGTATGTCCCTGACCTGTATTCTGCACTGCTCACAACCCTGTGATTGCCCCAAGCGTTTGATACACCTTTGGACAGGAGATAGATATAGATATATATTTATGTTAACATGATTATACACACACCATGTATCCCAAAAAAGGCCGACAGCCCCCCCCAAACAGAACAGGGGTTACAGAAATGCATTACTTTTTGTAGCTTCAGTTGCAAAAAAATGCATGCAAACCTAACAATATAAAGTTTGCTGCACTATAATAATTAGAAGTGTGAAATGCGATATATACTGTATAATAGGATCATCATTGCGCAAATTGTCAAAACATCTGATGTAGAGTTTGCCACAAATATTCATTTGTCAAACTGTATGGCAGTCTTACATCAGTTTATGATCACCACGGTGTTCTAGAAAGGAAGTTGCCACATTTTGCAGGCATCATGGCGGTGACAAGCCCTCACCACAAGTCCATATTCCTAGGTCACAAGCAAAGGGCAAATCTGAATTGGTGCGTCACTACTGGTCATAATAGTACAGGTCATTGGGGGAAACCAGCTCGGACTTGATCATCTACTTTAAATGATCAAACAAAACCCATTGTCTATTTTTTCTTTGCAACTTCTCACTTCAACAGTACAAAGTTAGGATTTAATGGTTCAAAGCTTAGGCATTTACAGCCTCCCCCAAGCTGGCCATACTTCAGAATTTTGTTTGAAAACGTTCATTTTAATAAGGTTGATTTTCTATTAGTGGGGTCAAATCGATGTTCGTTTTCAACTGTAGTGAAAAGAAAATTCTAAGGAGCAAGATGAAAAACTTCTTAAAACGACCACATTTTGTAACTGCGAATGTGGTTTTCGTTCAGGAAAGTCCATTTTACTTGGACTTCAAATGTTCAAAGCAAACAAAATTTTACAATACTTTTGAACAAAATTAGCCAGGTCGTAGAAAGTACTGATGAGACTTTTGCTGCAAATGTTTGTTCAAAAATCTACTAGTGTATAGCCAGCTTTAGCCAGGACTGGAACATTTAAAGAACACGTATAGAAACGTTTTATTGGAGAAAAGCCAGTAATCATGCACTCAAGCGGCCATTTCCATTTTATAACCACCAAGGCGAAAAACACTCATTACACTAAACATGCCAAGGTTTGAAGTGCCTGCTACACTCTGCTCAGTAGGCCACAGAGCCCCAGATCATTGTGCTGTGGTTTTATGCCTCTACGGCAAAGACCACAAATCAGCCACTGCCCAAAAGGCTGAGAGAATGTGGTTCGTTCTTCATTTGTGTACAATACTACCAAGGACCAAGCAGCTTTTAAATGCATTCCAATCTAGGGAGTATACAAACAAAACAAAAAAAATAACCTAAATAGACCTAGCCAAGATTTCGATTTTTTTCACTTTTTTTTAATGGTATAACAAATGTGAAAAAAATCAAAATCTTAATATATATATTTTTTAATTTTTTTTAAATGGTATAACAAAAAAAATAAAAACTTTAAAGCGGACTTCCACCCACGTCATTTTTTTGGGGGGGAGGAGCGGGTACCCTGTTTTTAGAGGCACCCAGCTCCCACTTCCTCCCCTGGCTCTGGAAGGAAGATCAGCTCTCTCCCCCCCCCCCCCCCCTCCCTGCAATCTTCTGGGACGTGTCAGAGGTTCCAGAAGATTGTCTGGCCATTCAAAGCACGCAGCGCGGCTCGCGCATGCGCAGTGTGTGCCCAGCCGTGAAGCCACAGCCGGGCGCCCACAATTAGAATGCCGGTGTTCTGCCGAGAAAGTTCCACTTGGCGGATAAGGACCCCCCTCTACTGCGCAGTAGGATCCGGCGGAAATAGCCGAAGATAAATAGGGGAAAATCAGCTGTACACGGCGCCTGTAAGAGGGCCCCTCGCCACGCTTCGGGCACGGCCTCGCTCGGCTCTTTTAGATTCCCCCTTTAGGTCCACTTGGACGGTGGGGAAGGAACTTGGACCCAGGGCGCAGGCGCCGTGTACAGCTGATTGTAGATTTTGTCGTTCGGCTATCTCCGGCGGCTGCTAGTAGTTCGTACTGCGCAGGCGCTGCGCCTGCGCAGTACAGGGGGAAACTTATCCGCCGAGGGAACTTTCTGGGCAAGACACCGGCACCTCGGAGAGGTGGAGGAAAGGAGAGAGGCTTCCTGCACCCGCATGTCTGGACCGTAGGACAGGTGAGTGTCTGATTATTAAAAGTCAGCAGCTACACTTTTTGTAGCCGCTGACTTTTAAATGAGTGGAACTCGGCTTTAAGAAAAGGAGAAAGATTTAAGTATAGAAGATTTCTTCTGAACTTTTTTTTTTCAGGAGGTATCAAATTGAGGTTGAACTTCAGGCAGCTTTAGAGAAGACACCAATAAATGCAAAATAAACGTATTTTAAATGCAACTAATAATGTATTTCAGGCAAAAAAAATACTACAACGTATGCAGTTATTCTCTGCAATACAAGCATATCTCCACAGGTTTTATCTATTTAAAGACCCTGCAAATACAGACAAAGCTGTAAGAGTTGCCAGAAAGGCACTCCGCTCCAAATTTCCTATTGTGGGCTGACAATACTCAGCATTGTTTCTGGTGTCAGCCCTGCCCAGGTATCTTTCACTAAACTACCAAATCCCTCCCCCTTTCCACTATTCTGTAGTTGAAAACAAGAACCTGAAAGGCTGATTGGACCTGAGATAACACTGCAGAATGCACAGGGCAGCTCTGAATTACTGACATGATCAATGAGTGTACTTTTCTACTTCTGAAACACAGATTATAATACATTATACATACATACATACACCGATCAGCCATAACTTTAGGACAACCCACCTAATATTGGAGCAAGTCCCCCTTTAGCTACCAAAACAGCCTCTTGTGCTGCCAAAACAGCCATGACCCAATGGAGACATGGATGTTGTGAGTGGGGTCTCCAAGCATCAGACTTGTTTTTTCAGCACATCCCACAGAAACGCAATTCAATTGCGATCTGGAGAATCTGAAGGCCAGGTCAACACCTCAAACTCGTGTTCCTCAAGCCATTCTTGAATTTTTGCAGAGTTTTGAGGGCACATTATCCTGCTAAAGAGGCCACTGCCATCAGGGAATGTTATTTCCATGAAGGGGTGTAGTTGGTCAGCAACAATGTTTAGGTAGGTGGTAATCAACATCCACATAAATGGCAGGACCCAAAGTTTCCCAGCAGAACATTGCCCAAAGCATCGCACTGCTTCCGCCAGCTTGCCTTTTTCCCCATACTGTATACTGGCGCCATTTCTTCTCCAAGTAATCAATGTACACACACCCGGCCATCCATCATGTAAAAGAAAGTAATTCAGACCAGGCCACCTGCTTCCAGTGCTCAGTAGTCCAGTTCTTTTGCCCATTGTAGGTGCTGCTTGTGGACATGGATCAGCATGGGCACACGGACCGATGCCCATTTCTTCTGCTTTCAAAGTGTCAACTTCAGGGGCAACATGTTCACTTGCTGTCCAACATTTGTACCAGTGCACAAAGCAAGGTCCATAAAGAGAGAGATGGATAAGAGTTTGGGGTGGAGGAACTTGACTGCCCTACAGAGTCCTGACCTCAACCTAAAAGAACACATTTGGGATGAACTAAAGCGGAGACAGCGAGCCAGGCTTTCTCATCCAACATCAGTGTCTGACCTCACAAACGCACTTCTGGAAGAATGGTCACACATTCCCAGAAGAGTTAAAGCTGTTATAGCTGTAAAGGGTGGGCTGACTCAATATTGAACCCTACGGACTAAGACTGGGATACCATTAAGTTCATGCAAAGGCAGGCGTCCCAATACTTCCCAACAGGACTGTGGTCAACTAAGCTAGCTCAAGATCCCGGCTCTCCTAAAACTGAAAACACAGTTCACCAGCCTCACTTGTCCACAAATTTGTTTTTCCTTTCAACCAGTCCTATGACAAAACACCCCTGACCACTGCATATCCAGGTCCTGCACTCTTCACACTATATCCATTAAGCGGTGCCTTTCTGCACACCACTGCGTGTGTATGGGGTGTATGGGGTGTATAGTGTGAACGGTGTGTATGGGGTGAACGAGTCCTTCAAGTTCTCTGAAGACAATACTGCATAATAATCTAGAAGCTCACAAAACACTCCATGTGGAGATGCTAAAATCTTCATTTTCACAAGGGCTTCAGGTAGGTGTGTTGGAAGTTACACTTGCCAAACCATTTTGGTAGGACTGGCCCTACCTTGTTCCTACCGGACAACTATTGGCAGGACACGCAAGAGATTTTGGTTGTCAAAACTACCAGCAGAACCTGCTACCCTGTTTCCCCGAAAATAAGACCTAGCGTGATTGTTGGTGATGGCTGCAATATAAACCCTACCCCCCAAATAAGCCCTAGTTAAAGTCCTTGTAGGTCTTATTTTCAGGGTAGGGCTTATTTGGGGGGTAGGGCTTATATTGCAGCCAGTACATCTAGTGGATACAGGTAGTACCTGCACTCTCTATTGCCTTCTCGTAAATATCCAACTCTATTATCCTAATGATGTAATTAGAATGTATGCTCTGCTTGCTGAATGATTTACACTGAGGGGCCATGGTTGACATCTAGTGGATACAGGTAGTACCTGCACTCTCTATTGCCTTCTCGTAAATATCCAACTCTATTATCCTAATGATGTAATTAGAATGTATGCTCTGCTTGCTGAATGATTTACACTGAGGGGCCATGGTTGACATCTAGTGGATACAGGTAGTACCTGCACTCTCTATTGCCTATTTAAACTCACTACACCTGACCCCTCCCAGCTCTGAGGAAACCAGCGTTCATAGGCTGGTGAAACGCGTCAGCCGTGTGACGTCAGCACGTCCCTGGGAGCCGCGCGCAATTTGATCTGACTCATCTCCATACGGACCCTACAGCTGATCCAACAGCTGATGCAGGCTTTCCCCGATGGTCACGTATCACCTGGCGGCAGTGGTGCTTCAGCGGTTCTATGGTGAGAAGCAGTGAGAGAAGATTCCTTGCCGATCTACACCCTAGATGAACTATACAGAGGCATTTGTCCACAGGGAGACCTCAACACTCAGGACTATCATAGTCTGACGACGGATATAGTGCGATTTGTGAGATTCCTTCACTTCACCCAGCACTTGCAACAAAACGTATGTCAGTTTTCCTATGTTTCCAATAATGTTGTCTCCAAGAACATTTATTCTGCTGCCTCTGTAGATATCTGCATAATCAGCTCTACTGCAACTTGGAAAGCGCTTACTATTAATTTATCAGCTGTGGTCCACGCAATCACTAAATGCAATGGTCCCTTGAGAGATCGCTCCATCTATGGTCCCTTTTCATGATTGCTTGAATTGTCAGATCATCCACCCACTCACATTACCTCCATACTAGTGATATAGGACTGTTCTTGCCTAATTGGACACTCAATACCAAAATTACTCCGACATGGCCACCTAATGTGCATGACTACCCTGAATACACTTTATATCTAGTGTGTATGATGAGAATGTGTGGGTGTATGGCCGCGGCTCCCATTTGATTTTAATATCCCTGGTGACAACGTTGTCCAATTTTTAATATGTTTGCTATAACCGTCTGTCCATATTGCTTCCTACCTCACCCCCTTTTTTACTAATATTAGGTATAGAATTTTTGGTAATCAATAAAGCTGGTTTTGTATTTGACCCTAGTGTTCCTTGTTGACCTTCTTTAGAGAAACAATCTGTTTTTCTCCCCCCCCTTTTTTGTACTATATGTTTATAAGGCCAACTGGAACTGCATTCAGGCTTCCCTTCCTGCATGATAGGTCTATACTTACCCGTGGAAACCAACCATTATCGTTAAATTAATACGGGTTGATCCGGGCTAATACTCCTGTTTTTTTGTCTTATATTGCAGCCATCACGGACAATCACGCTAGGTCTTATTTTCGGGGAAACAGGGTAGGACTTTTAGGCCTGGTTCACACCTATGCATTTTTTAGTGCGCTTTCAGTTTTGCAGAAACACACTACAGTCATGATTTCCTATGGGTCATGTTCACATCTATGCATTTTATGGAAAGGGCCAGGGATTTTTTTTTTTTTTCTATTTTTTGGATCAGAAATGTGCTTTAAAAAAAAAAAAACACAAAAATGCACCTAGAACATGCACATATACAAACTGCAACCTGCATTAGGTGTGAACCAGGCCTTAGGCTGCATTCACACCTGAGCAGACCAGGATGTTGAGTTTTTAGAAGTGTATTACAAGCGGTTTACAGCTTTAGGCGTTTTTGTTTAGCCAACAGAAAGCACAATGGGGTGGAGAGGTGGAGAAGATTAGGGGCGGAGAGCTGCTTTTTTAAGCAGGAAATGCGACAAAAACGTTCATGTTACACATTTTCAGGAGTTCCCATTGAAGCCTATGGGGCCCAATTTGACAAAAAGAAGCTTGTACTTTGAGTGACAGGCGTTTTGATTCAGGAGACAGAACGCTCAGGGACCATTGAAATTAAAGGGATTTGGCTTGTTGAACGTTTTAGAGCTACAAGCTTCGAGGCTGGGTTCACACCAATGCGAATGTTGCGTTTCAGGTCCAAATTCAGCCAAAAATTCGGACCTGAAACTGATCAAAGACGCATCGGACCCCTGGCTGTGAGCCACTCCACATGGAGAGGTGAACCCCGGCTTAAGCAGAAAATCGCTCAGGTGTGAACGGGGCCTTAGGGCACTGTCGCTCCTCTGAAAATCAATGTCTGCACCAGTTTTTATAGGTGTTTTAACCCTTAAAATGCCACACTACCACACCACAGCCCCATAGACCGAAATTAGTCATACATACGGTTTCATTTTTGCCATGGCCACGAAGGATAACATGGCTGCAGTATGTCAACAGCTGTACATCACCGTTCAGGTAGGCGGTCATTAAATCGCAGCTCTACCACTTTGTTTTACAACCTCCTGGCCCAACATGTGGAGGAAACCTTAGATTTAGAGTAACTAAGACCCCATTTACACTTAAAAGCGTTATTAAACCCAGGACCCATCAGTCACTATATCTGGTCTCCCACAGTACACGGAAATTCAATTATTTTAGTAAATATAAGCTGCTAAATACCTTTTCTCTTCAGCAGTATATAGCAGTCTTGTGACTTTTATCAGTGTCCAGCCAAGCACTGGTTAAAGCTTGTAGGAGGAGTTTTCCGACTGTCCTATGAGACTGCAAGGCCCCTGACTCTGTCTAGACAGTGCCAATTGGCCCTGTGCTGATCACATGCACCCTCCCAAGAATAAAATAAAAACCTCTCTAGCAATACACACCAAACTGAGCATGTGCAGCCTGACGCCATAGGCTTCCAGGGGACAGTGGAAGGAGGGGGGAAGATCAGTGAAGACAGGATCAAACAGCCTTTTACAAAATGTGGAGGATTAACCCCGTAAGGCCCGTACACAATATGAAAATCTGAAGTAAAATTTCATCCGACAAACAATTTGCTGATTTTCGGATCATTAGTATGGTGCTTGCGACAGCTGATTCCGGTTTTTCGTCCGACAAAAGCTGGATGTGCAGACTATAAAAAGTTTTTGTTGTACGTGAACTCAACGTCCGATTTTCGTTTAATTAGTACGGCTTTCGTACAAAAAAAAAAAAAATATATCGTAAGAGCAAGACTAAGTATGCTCAGAAACAAAAGAATACACACAAAACAATGTAACACATGACGTCACTGCGGAAGTTGTATTCTGTCGTACGAGAATTTTTGTATGGCGAGTAACCTCTTCACTTTCGACACGAGACTAGCATGCCACAAAAAACGGACGAACAGTCGTCTTAAAATCTGATCATGTGTAGGAGGCTTTAGGTTCCACAGTGAGTATAACAAGCATGCTTTATTAAATATATAGACTGATTTTACTGTTGTAGGTTTAGTAACACTTTAAGATGCGTCTTTGGTTGTGCTTGGACTTTGAGCATTTGTACAAGTATTTTTGCACTTTTATTAAAATTTTCAGTCAATGGAAAGCTGGCTGCTAGGTTTACAAAAGAAAAAAAAAAACCCACAACGTGCATTTTTAGGGCCTCCCATTTTAGGCTATGGGGCTACCATTCACAAATCTGCCCGAAAATAAGTTCATTTACTTTTGAGTGATGAGCTTCAAGCTACACTATGTTCACGTGTAAACAAACATCATTGACTATAAAGGAAATCCTAATGTTGAGCGTTAGAAGAGCTTCTAGTGACGCTTTGAATGGATTCCAGTGATAAAGAAGCAGCTTTATTAGCATCAAACAATATTTCCTGTAACACTAAAACCTCAACTCAAGTTCACCTATTAGATTACAGACATCTCACGAATGCAAATCTGTGTTGCGGTCACAAAATACAAAGTATATAAAACAGAGCAACATTTTAATTAAAACTTGATCAGAACTACTTTCAACCTGGAAACATTGTTTATGTCATACATCATGACTTCACAACAGACTGCATCTTATCATGAAAATAAAGTAGAACAGCTTGTGCTGCATATCCCCCCCAAGAATGGCCGAGTCCCACAACTGGAATCTTCTATATCCTGTAGCAGAGGCTATGAGAATTATATTTGGGTCAGTACACTCAGATCCCCTACCCCTAAAAATTAAAGACCAAAAAAAAAAAAAAATTGCAGTACAGAAATTCAACCTATACAGGCAATTGCACCTTATGTAAACTTAAAAAAAAAAAAAGGCGTGTTGTCCCTTTAAATATATGAATTTGTGAATGTATGCAATAAAGCAAATTATTGCACACATTCGCATATTTAAAAAAAAGGGACAGCGCACCTTTTTTTTAGTTTAGATAAGTTATTGGCCCAGTGTCTGGGTTGCACGAGCTGCAGCAGTCCACTATTTCAATTTGGTTTTGGGCTGAGCACCAGAATTTTCTTTACTTAGTGACAATTGAACCTTATAAAATGCAAATCTGCCCACCTCAGAAAAACTAAAGGTAGGAGTTCAAACAAGGTACAAATCAATGGAGGACTAAACTACATGGGCAATTTTACTCATGCTATTGAACGGTGTAACCTTTTGTTAGTGATCCGCTAATCAGCAAAATACTGAAATCAATATGCTGCAAATGAAGGGATTGGCAACAAAAGAGTATTGGGAGCTAAAAATTGCCTGTGTGCTTACTTCACTCTAAAGCCCCTTTCACACGAGCAGACCGATCGGGTCCACCTTTCCATTTTTCAGGTGGACCCGATTGGACCACCCATTGCTCTTTATGGGGAGGCGGATGTAAACAGAGATGTGTCAATTTACACCCGCCTGCACCTGATCCGCCAAAAACAGATGGATGGGGGACTAGCGGATCGTTTGACAGTTGGATGGAAACGGACAGGCAGTCCATTTCCTTCTCGCCACCCCATAGAGAACAACAAGCCCTGTCCGTATCATCTGACCGCTCAGCGGGGATAAGCGGACAGATCCCCCTCTGAGCAAACAGATCCGTGTGTAAAAGGGCCCTAAGGTCCCCTGCCCCTTATGGCACATATGCACCCATCTAATAAACTGATACCGGGGATTAGACTAGAGGATCGTGTACACGGGCAGCTAAAAAAAATATATATATATTATGCAGCAATTTCTTTATTTTTATGGGCGTGAATGCAGGTGTATTGTTTTTCTACGGGCACATGCGCATACCTGCTTAAAGCGGAGCTACGCCTAAAATGGGAAGCTTCGCTTGTTCGCACCCTCCACTGCCACATTTTTGAGGTGGGGGGGCGGGTACCAGGTTTTGACAAGTACCCGCTCCCACTTCCGGGTAGGATTGCCGATCTACAATAGTTCCTCCCCTCCGCTGCCTTCTGGGATCATTCAAAAACTGCAACGCAACTCGCAGTAGGAAAGATGATGGCTGCATTGCCAGTTTCCCTTACTTGCGATGATGGCACCTGGAGCAGAGTGACAAATCAGGGATCCCTGGACAGGTAAGTGTCCTTATATTAAGTCAGCAGCTACAGTGTTTGTAGCTGCTGACTTATTTTAATTTTTTCCCCCAGACTGGAGCCCTTATTTAAAGATAAGTAAAGCTGAGCAGCAAGCAGATCCATAATATCAAAATGGAAAAATCTGACCATGATTTAGACTGTACTCGTGTAAAAGGTTTGCATTACAGTGCAAATGTAGTCTATTGGCCTGCTCAGGAGTGACGTGTAAAAAAAAAAAAAAAAAAATCCAACACACAACAAATGTGTAATCTGCTTGACTACACATCATTTCAGGGGTGCCCAACCTGTCGCCCAAGATGGCTATGAATGCGGGCCAACACAAAATTGTAAACTTACTTGAAAATGTTGATTTTTTGGGGGGGGGGGGGGGGGGGGGGGGGTTTGTAAAAATGTGTTTACACTTAGCAAACAGATGCCCCTGAAGAAAACAAATTTGATGGTGTGTCTTTATTGGACTTTTAGAAGTTATCCTCCCAAAGAAAAATCTCCCACTTTTCAAAATCGCGCCTCTTTATGTCATCAGTTTTCGGCAGCACCTAGATTTGTGGGCAACTATTTTCAAGGATGAAGCACCCCAAGAGCAAAATTAGAACCAAAATATCGGATGAGCACCTTGAGAATTTAATGAGAATTGTTGCTACATCCATCCAACCAGATATTGATGCGTTCCTTTACCAATAACAGTTTAAAATATCCAGTTTTATGGTGCCCCCTTACTTTTCTTTTGTAATACTTTTTATTGTAAAAGTTTTATTATTCAGATAGGTACATTACCTATATCAGTGATCGTTAACTCGTGATCTGCCCGACTTTTTCTGCTAGTCAGCTATCCTTAATGTTGGTGTGTTTCATGTGTGGCCCAAGACCATTCATTCCTCTTCCAATTTAGCCCAGGAAGGCCAAAAGGTTGGACACCCCTGCACTATTGAGTTGACATAATAGCCCTCAACGGTCAGTCCTAGCAACCAAAGCTGCAAGGGTCCGCTAGCGTCTTAGCAACCAAGGCCACTGGTCAGGGGGGTGACCTAGCATCCTAACAACCAACAGGGTACATTAGCAGTTTATTGACAAGTTTTTACGTAGGATCATTCAGTCTGCCAAGATCCTGCAAAAATCATACGGCCACGTGCACGAGTCCTAATACAGAAGGAGGGAATTAGGACCACCAGGCAGAAAAAGTGTTTGCTACTTTCAGCCAATTACAGTTACGTTTAGATTTGTTTTGTTTTTTTTACATATATACGTAAACCCATTCAGTAAATCTGTGCACAGGATTACACAGATGTTTTTAAGAAGGGGGGTGGGGAAGAGAATCACTGCAATACAATTTAATAAGTTCACACCACACGTGTTGTGCGCACGATAACATGCTGCGTGACGTGAGCAAGCTCTTTTCAAATGACAATAGCTTGACTTTTAGACCTCACCACTTCCAGAATTGGAATATCCGTACAGTAGATTGTATCTTTTCTCTCCACTGTTCTTCAGTCTGTTCAGGCTTTAGCAGGTATCAGAATACAATGTCTCAGGGAAATGGATGTTGCAGCTTCACGAGTTACAAGCAAAGGCCAGTGTGAGGCCTCCTTACTGTGCGGCACAGATCCAATCTACTGTATGTTAAAGTTGAACTTCTCTCCCTCAATCAACTTTGACTATTATTAATCCCACTGTCTTCTATGGGGCGGACAGATGGAAATGGACCACCTGTTCGTTTCTATCCAACGGTCAACCGATCCAATCCAGATGTAAGGTGAATGGTTACCCCATCAGTCTGCTTTTAGCGGACATGATCTGATGGGATGCCGGCGGGTGTCAGCAGACACATGTCTGCTGACATCCACCGCTCCAAAGAGTAATGTATGGGCCAATCCAGTCCGCCTGATAAAATTTAGATGCAGACCCAATCAATCCATCAGTGCAAAAGGGGTCTAAAAGTACAAGACCTTCCATTTATAGTGTGGTCCTGTTCTTGCAGGTGAGTAGACTCAAAGATCGACACACACACAGACACACAAATTATGTAGTCAAAATGACTTTTGTCCCCCATCATTGCATTTGAATATCAACTTTTAAAAATGAGCCCTGAACAGAATCATGCCTCATTTAGTTGGCGTGTTTGGCAATTAGACTAACCAATCATCTATGTGAAAGACATGGTCTTACCAGCAGCTTAGAATATGCAGCATTTACCAGGATTTGCTCTTCACCATATGTTGTTCCTCCACAACATCTTGCAAGATTTATGATTTAGGCTTTCTACAAGCAGCACTAGAGCCCTCATCGAAGTGTGGAGTGGGCTATACCAGTTTGCTTTAAAAGATTTAAAGGCAAGCTCAACTTTAAAGCCTTCAGAGTCTTCCAGGGACTGCTAGGTGTGAGGATGGGGCTCAAAAGCCCTTAAAGTCCACATGCTGGAAGACAGACATTCCTCTCCAGGTCTGGACACCATAACAAAAAAAAAAAAAAAAGGAGCTGCCGGTCAATTTCAACCCAATATATCGGTACCCTACTTAAAGATTAGCTGCTCAGTACCCTACCTAGGACTACAAGAAAAAAGGTGATAATGGTACCCAACCAAGACTCTAGGCTTTTTTTCCCCTAATATAATAATGCAAAGTATAAAGTGCAGGAACACTTAGCAATCACTGACCTCAACTAAATCCATACTTGTGTACAATGAATTCTAATGCCCGGTGGACTTTGATGGACTTTCTGAATGAACGGACTTGCCTACACACAATCCACCAAAGTCCGTTGAATTCCTACGTGATGACGTACGACCGGACTAAAACAAGGAAGTTCATAGCCAGTAGCCAATAGCTGCCCTAGCATGGCTTTTTGTCCTTCGAACTAGCATACAGACGAGCGGACTTTACGACCGGACTCGATTTCGACGGATTGATTTAAAACATGTTTCAAATCTAAGTCCGTCCAACTTTTGAGAAAACAAAGTCCGCTGGAGCCCACACACGATCGACTTGTCTGACGAAATCCAGTCCGCTGGGCAAAGTCTGCCGTAAAGTCCGCTCGTGTGTACGCGGCATAACAGGCTGCTCAAAGTTTGCTCTTTGTACCTCTACTGAAGAAGCCAGATTTTGTCAGATCTAGACCAAACTTCAACAAAAAACTCAAAACGTTACATCAAAAACAGACAGGCAATGATTGTTTTCAGTAGCTCCAAAGGCAACCAAAAGCACTGCAAAATTTTTCCCTACGGGGAAATACATAGGCTGCCATTGTTGATGTCTTGAAAAAGTTTGCTGCTTGGCCTTCTCTAATTTCATGAGAAGACAGAACACCCAATCCACAGCAGTGATTCAAAGGAAGGGGTTGGATCACCGACTGCCAGGCAACTAGCATTTGCAGCGAAAGATCAGCTATAGCCCTAATATCTCCTTCACTACCAGTTTCCTTTAAACACTCTTCCCCCACCCCAGGAACTTAATATCCCTCTAGCAAAAGCTCAGATTGATTGTCTAATCAGCATTTTATTTGACAAATTCGGAGAAAAGCAGATGTTTACTGCAGCCAGTAGCGACTGTACAAAAGTCATTCCCAAGGTGGGACATCAAAATGCTAACAAGTAAAATCAAACAGCGTACTACTGATGCTATCCAGCACCTGTACTAAAATCAATGTACGTTTACCCCAAGTGTCATGACTGACTACAGCCAGATTCAACAGCGTTTTTCACTGTGCCACTGGTAGGACTGCAGTATCTTGTCAAATGATTCTGTGCAGTACAATACTTTGCCAAAAGTTTCAGAAAGAACTAGCTGCAGTAGGGGTTACTAAAAGGCTGTTGTAGAAGAAAAAAAATAAAATAAAAACTAAGCTGCAGAGCATTTAAACATTATTATTGAAATTCCAATACCATCCACAAGTGCATAAATAAGAAATTTGTATGCCTCATCACTCAGCCAGAAGCATTGAGGACAGCCCAGGCCACAAAAGAAGAATGTGGTGCTGCATACCAACAATATAAACAGGAAATATGTTTGCAGAGGAAGGGTTTCATTTGCTGAAGTCATATTGGTGGTACTCCTGTTGTTTGCTTTACACAAACAGTGCTCATTGGAGTTGCACTTTAAGCAGTTAACACCGCAGGCCATTTTCAAATTATAACAAAACATTTGGCTACAAAAGCACGAATAAGAACATTGCAGTCATTAAACCACCCGGCCCCACCCAGGGTCCCCAAGTTCTAAAACTCCAGGACCTTAATGTATAGCTAAAGCCAACTCCCATCCCCCATTTTTGGTACAATGGGGAGAATTAGAACCCTTTGTGCGTCTCCCAGTGAGATTTATAGATCCCATAGATACAACGTCAAGTTAAAAGAACCTCTTCAAGGCGAGGAACGACCCTCTTAGACAAGTGTCACTGGAACAAGTGTCCACACTGGAAGATTTTTTCCTTTAGACACAACTTCAAAACCACTTCACCAACTTACAAGATAAAGGGAAGGTGTATACACACGACAGCATCAAAACACATTAGTCCCACTACCCAGACTGACCACGTGAAGTGACCACACTGTACTCACATAGTCGTGGAAAGCTTTTGCTTCACTTGAATGTTCACAGGTATCCCTCCTTTCTGGAGCAGCACAATATAAGTCCCAGAACACACTGCAACAGACAAATTAACAACATTAAATGCAACGGATATCCATGATGAGATGTATTCCCAGTGTTTAATGCCATTTTACATGCAGGGCGGAGTATGAAGATCCATTAACATCAGTGATTGGCCCAAAAAAGTTAAGATTCTGGACGGAAATAGAAACGTGTTAGGAGAACAAGAGGACAGAGCCTTCCTTCTGCAATGCTTTGCCAAGCATGTACCACCAAGGGTCTGATGCAGATGATACTTGGCGAGGATCAGGATTCATAACCAAGACCCCAAGTGAGATGGTATCTAACTCTAGGAGTATACTAACAGTGGAAGCATGCCAACTTCACAGGATGTGAAAGTAAAAGTATCTCGGTGGTCTTCACTAGCCATTTTGGAGAAGGCCGCCTCCTGATTATATGAGCTTGCGGGTTATTTGCAGAATGGAGTATGAACTGTGCATGACTGCTGAGAAGCATAGGCTCATTTATGACCAACTAATAAATCCTTACCTTGCCCCCTCAAAAGACACGGAAGCTGATTAAGTTGGAAATAGGGCAAGGCCACAGCTTTATTGGACTTTGGTACATTTGGAAAGTTGTTACATTTGCAAACAATGCCAGTCACAGCTATACTGTGAGCAGCAACCATAAAACAAACTCACAGTCTAAGAGGCCTGTCCTTACCATCAATGGAAGACGGGCATTAGACTGACCCCAGAATTTAACTTGAGGGCATAGCAGATAAAGAAACATCAACTGCTGGCAAGGTCAAAACCGCCAATAACGCTGTGACAAAATATCACAATCCAACTCCTGTGACAGCTGAAGCTCCTTAGAGCAGTTGGAGGTACCCCAGAGTAGCCTTTTCTTAGATTTCAGGGTCCACCCAGTCACTTCACGTCTTTGAAGCCAATTTCTAAAAGGGAGATAATTAACTTCCATTTTAGGTTCACGCCCACAGTGATGCCATGCTTCCAGCAGTCAAGGCTCCCTTTCTGTAAAGGTGGTTCAAGGGGCCTTCAATAATATAACCAAAGCTGTGTGGGAGCATATTTAGATAGATGGTATGTTGCTAACAAGCGACGCTCAGACAGGGATATTAGCAGATAAGAGTGCAGAGTGTAGTAACTGTGGTCTACAACATTCCACTCGAATCCAACATTTTGCTTGTTATGATGATGGCAACCAATCTGCTGCCTTTAGTCGTCTCCGCACTTTTTCATTAAAAAAAAAAAAAAAAAAAAATTCTATGCAACCTCCAACTTTTAATGCTACATGTGACTGCCCTTAAGGCTATGTTTCCACTAGTGCGACTTTTCATGCGACTTGGGACTGAAAAGTCGCATGACAAATTGTATCCCATGATTTCCAATGAGTACCGTTCATATCTGTGCGACTTCAAGTCGCAGCGACTTCAAAGTAGTCCCTGCACTACTTTGGTCCCACTTTGATGCGACTTGAGGTCCATAGATACAGGCATTGCTTCAAGTCGCGGTAAAAAGTCGCGGTAAAATCGCGGCAAAATCGCGCGACTTTGGGGACGCAATAGTGGAAACATAGCCTTAGGGTTTTTAACATTTCAGAAATCACTGAATATTTTTAGAACACATAAAAAGAACTGAATTGGGAATATTGAAAATCTGTATATAGAAAACCACATTTGACAGATAAAAGTTTAACTTACCACCACCAAGAGTGTAAAAAGCCTGGAGGTTCCCCCAATGTGATATTCTTCTCCCACCTTATCTGTGAACACAAATGAGACAACATTTTTTTTTTTTTTTTTTTTTTACAATGGAGCTTGAAAAAAGGGAAGAAAACTCAAACACTATTGAGATCACTAAAAACTTTGTATCGGGTATATTGTGTCTAAAGCGGCTTCTCTCTACCTTTTCAACACAGAGGCACCCTTGAAATAACTTTCCAGTCTCAGGGAACTGCAGCTTTCTCACTGATGGATCGATCGGGTCTACAACTCATGATACATTAGTGTGATGGTGAGTGAGAAGACTCCTTACACTTGTGGGAAGAATGGCCTCCTTACAGACAGCTAAAAGGATCAACGGTCTGAGAGGCAGAAATTGCTTAAGGAACACCTATAGCAACCTCTCGAGGAACTCTAGTATAAAAAGATAGTCACCCAAAAAAAGCCAAGAACTCCATATCTCAAAATTGTACGTATTATATACAGTAAAATCTTTTATTTATAGTACTATTTTTTTTTTTTAATTTTACGGGAGACTATTAGACACAATATACCCAATTTAGAGGATATAGGATGCTACTCTGTTTAATGTCAGTAATTTTTTCATGATGGGCTTTGGGAATAAACTTCATTTCTAAAAGTGGTTTATCTAAAAATAATGCAACCTTCTGAATATTCTGCTTGGAGGTAAAGAATAGATATGCTTCAAAAAGGGTCACAGTGAAAGGTAGGAAGATATTAAAAAAAAAAAAAAAAGTTGGAGCAAGAGGACCTCCTGACCACTCACTGCTGCTAACTGACAAAGATGCAATTTAAAACAAATAAAAAAGCTCAAAGTCCAGGTCTCACCTCAGACAGGAACGTCTGTGCAGATTTCTGGGCGCCAACATGTAGCAAGTATTCATATACATAAAGGGCAAGCCTGCAAGACGAAAAATCAAATAAAAAAACACAATGTAAGTTTAAAGCGGACAGGTCAATTATATATATTAATAGAACAGGTCCAAAAAAAAAAAAATACAAATAAAAAGTGGTACCCAATAACAAAGATTTTTTTTTTTTTTTTTTTATTAGAGAGATTTAAAGTGTATAGATACAAAACATAGCCTTTGGGCATACCCCAGCTAACAGGCATATAAAAACATTACTAACTGCCATCTTATTGAATAACAAAACCACAACATTCCATACACCTAACTCAGTTGTTCACGTACAAATTCAATGCAAGGATTAATGGAATATAAAAAGGAGATTCCTGTTCCCTCTCAATCTTCAGGATGATACGGCAGAACAGGAACTCATAGTTGGATTCATACCTGAACAAATGTCACTGCAGGGGAGTAAATCCACATATCTCAAGCTAAGCCTTCAGCGATTCAGTCTACAGACTCACGGTCATCAAATGTATATCCTGAGTCTGTCCACAAGTGCCAGACCTTCCCAAATATTTTAGGGCAACCTCGGGAAAAATACGTAGCTTTGTACAGAGGTACAACCCCATTGATTAGACGCTTCAAAAAGGGGGAAATTAGGGGCTGTGGCTGTCTTCCACTTGAGCACCATCGCCTTCCTGGCATAAAATAAGTAATAATAATAATAATAATGAGACCCAGTAGAGTGCACATCACCCTATTAACGGCCAAAGGGTCAACTAATCCCAGAAGACAAACGCCAACCTTTACAGGGACAAGCATAGTAGTCAGTAGAAATAAACTGGGTCACGTCCTGCCAATAGCCACGAATCTGGGGGCACGCCCAAATGATATGGGCAAATCCTGCAGGGTCACTAGGGCATCTTCAACAAGAAGAGGAACTAGGGTAGATACGATGTAGTCTTTGTGGTATAAAATAAATTCTGTGCACCATTTTAAATAGGATCAACCAGTCTTTAGTCGATATTAATGCTTGAAATGGGCTATCCCAGAGATCTTCCCAGTCTTTGTTGTCCAGGTCCTGCTCCTACGAATGCCACACAGTAAGCAGGGCATCCAGACCCTCGTGAACGGAGGGCAGTAGGGACTTTTAGATCACGGATAGTGGGTTTTTTTTTTTTTGTTTTTTTTTTTTTTTAAGAGTCATCCCGAAGGAGAACCTCCAAATCAAGACAAAAAAAAAAAAACACAACACTACAGCGCTGACACTATGCCCATCCTATAGTGATAAAATGTCATATACCAGGTTAAAAAAGATCTATTGAAAGATACTTATTCCCAGAGGTAGTGAAATAAAAATGTAAATTAGTAGAAAATGGTTGACACTGTGGTGCTGTCAAGGCTGCTTTCATTTGTGGGCTGGAAATCCACAACCTATTAAATAGGACGGGAAGAAAACACCAAACTGGCATAGTGTAGCACAACTTAAGTAAGATACCATATAAAACAAATAGAGCTCACAAGCGGGTGAGGGGAGAGAGGATGACAGTCCGTCATGGATTGTAATGATTTGGGAGTTGTGTGGTAGTCCTTGGTGGAGAAGAGAGTCGGTTGTGGTGGGGAGAAAGATGAGGCTGATAAAGGAGGCGTGGTTAAGTTTCCGAAACATGTCCCAATTGGCTCACACAGCGGTAGGACTGGCAGCTCCTCTCACTACTCCAGCTGGACACATCGTCTTTGGGCGGACATCTGATTTCTGGGTATACCATCACGGTCACACAGGGTCGCCTGATGCCAGTCTCCCAGCATGGACTCCAGGCTCATCTTGCTCCCCACAACAGCCGGCTTTCTTTTCCACCAAGGTATACCACACAGTTCCCAGTTCATTGCAATCCACCGCGGACCATCATCCTTCCTCTCCACTCACCCGCTTGTGAGTTCTATTTGTTTTATATGGTATTTTACCTAATAAATTGTGCTACACTATGTCGGTTTGGCACCTTCTTCCCTTTCCAACCTCCAAATCATCCTGCTCTGATCTAAAATGGAGAGGATTCAAACTGAGATGCATAGGCGTGTCGGAGTTGCAGGAATTCGGAAAAAGAAAGCATGTTTCTCTTTTCTTAAAAGGGCAAATCCATCATTATGAAAGACCCCATATTCTGCCGCATTCTTCGATAATAGTACTGACCTCAGAAGCAGACTAAATTAAAGTTTTCAATGTTAGGTGTGCCCAGGTATGAAGCGTTTTGTCCTTATGAGCCAGGCCTAGCCAAAGAGAATAAAAACCTCTCCCAGCTTAGCACACAACCAAGAGAACTATTCCCCATGGTCAGGCACCATATGCAATTATGTAATATAGTTTGAAAAAATTATATAAGCTTGAGAATATAAAACTGCTCATGTCTGTTGCAGGTATGGCTGAAAGGACTTCCATTAGTCTACATCAAAGGTCTGGACTACTATATTTGAGGAGGGTAGGGCAGAAAAAAAGGGAGAAAGAAAGAAAGAAAAGAAAGAAAGAAAGAAAGAAAGAGAAAGAAAAAGAAAGAAAAAGAAAGAAAAGAAAGAAAGAAAGAAAGAAAGAAAGAAAGAAAGAAAGAAAGAAAGAAAAGAAAGAAAGAAAGAAAGAAAGAAAGAAAGAAAGAAAGAAAGAAAGAAAGAAAGAAAGAAAGAAAAAGAAAGAAAGAAAGAAAAAGAAAGAAAGAAAAAGAAAGAAAGAAAAAAGAAAGAAAGAAAAAGAAAGAAAGTAAGAAAAAGAAAGAAAGTAAGAAAAAGAAAGAAAGAAAAAAAAGTGTGGTCCCTTTGAAATTATCAGCTCACCCAGACCTTAACTTTTACATTCATATTTTTTTTTATTATTATTATTAAAATTTATATCAGTTTTGGGAAAAAAAACATAAGCCATGAGCAAGTGCATTTTTTCCAGTTCTTTTCAATAATTGATTTTTACAATAATTAAGAAGAACAGCTAAATACAACACAAAAAAAAATAAATAAATAAAAGAAAAAAATAAAAGTATATCCAGGAATATTTTTACTCTAGAAGTGGTTTTAGCTAGTTTAATGCAGCCCAGCAGAGACAGCACAGCCAGATATTGACTGCTACTTCAGCAAAGCCAGGAAGACCCCTTCAGCCTGCCGATTGGACAGAGGAAGCAGCAGAACAGAGAAAAGTCATCCCTTTGCTCATTTCAGCACCGCTGCACACCCAACTGACTTTGCTAAGCACTAGTTTCTTTCACCTCTACTCTGGTAGTAGAACCTCGGTAATTGAAGTCCCAGGTCTCCATAGCTGGGGACGCCATCAGAAGTAGTCTCACCCTTTTGTTAAATTTTATTTTAAAATTATTGCAGATGTCAGAGGTGGTGTGGTGGCCAACTCAACACTCAGTGTGGTATGGAAACTAAACTAAACTAGAGATCTCACCACCACCCAGGGTGGATATAAAATCAACAATTTAAAAAAAATAAAAATGATCTAAATCTGAGACTGATTGTTTTTATTTTTATCAAATGTATTTTAAATAGATAGTTTTCCATTTACGATACATTCATAATTTAGTTTATTCAGCATGAAATTGAGCTTAGTTGTGTAGCATGAGGCTGTATATTCTGCAATATCTACATTTTTGTTAAACTCATTCAATGAATCCAAGCTCTGCGAGCTGAGATAACATGCACTGCATTGATGCATTCACATAATTTCACAGTAACCATGAGATAAACCAAAGTTCAGGAATATTCCTTTATCCCATTGTTTTGCAAATCTATGTACACTACAAACTGTATGATTGAATCGGTTCTGATATTGCTGTTTTACTAACCTGACAGCTAATCATTCTAAACAGGAAACCTTAATTTAGTTTGCAAATATTAAAGATTCTAACTACCAGCAAGAATGAGTTCTTACATTTAAAAAGCACCTGTCATTTCAGATCCATCATGGCAGCGCCTGTTAGCGGGCATCCACTCCTCTGCTGCCACCACGTCCCTCACCTTGTTGTGTCCCTGCTGCATCACCAGCCGTCCCATTAAATTGAATGGGACTGTCGGGGAGTCAACAGCGGGTCAGAGGAGGAGCGGCTGCAGAACAGAGATGGCAGTTGCTCTTTAAAAACTCTGATTTAAATCAAATCCACCCTGCCACCCCTCTAGAGTCAATTAGGCTCACAAAAATGTAATAAGAAGTTTCTACCAAGAAAACATGGAGGCAGTCAGTCATTGCTGGCCTCCTGGCTCCCTTGATTCAATGTTTTTAGTCACAGAGAGATGCCAGAGATGTCAGAATGAATTCAGAACTAAAAAATATATTTCCCAGTCACTTATCAAGGCTATTGGATCAATTTTATAATGCGGCAACTTTGAATTTCTGAAGTTAGGAATTGCAACTTCTGCTTTTCTCTCACTACAGATTCCTCTTTAAAAAAAAAAAAAAAAAAAAAAAAAAAAAAAGACAAACTGTCACATTGCCCACTCAAACCACCAAGTGTTGGCTATGATTGAAGCTTATATAAAGTGTCAACGTCAACACTACTGTCATAACCGGCCACTAGGGCCATGCATCATGGGAGGTGGTATGTTACAGTGCTGACCAGAGGGAAAGAAGCAGCAGTGGAGTACTGCAGAGGCAAATAGAAAATGATTGGGGGGGGGGGGGGGGGGGGGGCTCACTTTAAATTAAATAAAACTTTGAGGCAGACTGACCTTCTATATGGTTACAAGGTTAATCGGCAGAACATGACGGGCAAACTTTTTTTCCCAATCTACTCAAAATGCTGCAGCTTTGATCCAGAGTAAGGCAGAACAAATCACTCTGTACCACTATCGCCATACAGACAAAAAAAAAAAAAAAAGAAAAAAAAAAGAAAAAAAAAAGAAAGATCCTTTCTTACCCTCCAAGGGTAGTCAGTGCAATACAACTCAGAACACTTATAATGAAAGTTTCAGAAAGGTTATGTTTTGAAGAACTTCATTCCATCCAAAATAAATTACCAATGGAGGTCAAACCACCTACAATGCATATGCAGGCCTCCTTGGCAAAGGGCAGAAATGTAACCCAATTGACCCAAGTGAAGAGCATGTATTTAATCTAGGGCTGCAACTAACGATTATTTTCATAATCAATTAGTTGGCCGATTATTGTTTCGATCAGTTAATAACGTTAAAAAAAAAGTATGGTGTATAATTTAGTTAATATGTATTTTTTTTTAAAAAAAGGCAATTTATTCTTAATTATCTCTATGCAGTGGTAAATATAAATAACCAACTATATGATTAGGGAGCAAAATCTCCAATCCACTCTGTGAATAACAGAAGAGATATACTGTATATACTATTAAAAGGGCGATATCAGTCACAAAGATCAAATTTTATTTAAAAAAACAATGTCTTCCTTCAAAAAAAAACAAAAATGTAGCTGCTGGCTTTTAATATTTTTTGTTTAAGGTGGAGCTCCTCTTTAAGAACGTTCGTTCGATTTTCTAATAGTTAATGGTGTCAAATCGACATTCATTTTCAAGCACAGTGACGGGAAAATTTGGAAATAATTGAAAATTCCTTTAACCAAGAAGTTTTCAGACAGTGTATGTGGTTTTCGTTCAGAAATTATATGAAATGTACAAAGATTTTTCGTCTGAAAATTGATCCGTGTGGCCAGCATAAGGCTCGGTACACAGACCCTTTCCAAATACGTAGCGGCTGAAAAAAAGCATATATGTGAACGTATCTCATAGGAAATCATGTAAAAAAAAAAAAAAAACACCAAAAAACACAGATGTTTTAGATGTGAACCAGGTCTAAGACATTTAGTAAAATAATGGGGTTAAAAAAAAAAATTTACAAAAAAATAAATAAAAATTAGCCATTTATAGTACAAAAAAAAAAAAAAAAAAAAAAAAGAAGCAGATAATCACTACTGTAAGGGGTTCATTTTTTTTACTGTAGAACTGTGAAAGTAAAATTTACAGTAGCGATTATTTGCTCTTTGTACTATAAAGGGCTTATTTTAGTTTTTTTAAAACCCCATTATGTTACTGGCCGATTAATTGATTATGAAAATAGTAATCGATTAATTTCATAATCGATTAGTTGTTTCAGCCCTAATTTAATCACAGCCGTAAATTTTGCCTGTACTGGAAAACATGAGGGCTTACAAAACTTGTATAAAAAACTTCCTAAAGAGAAAACCCCCACAAAAATGTTCTCCCCAAAATTTTGGGAAAAATGTGTAACATACAAGTTATGCCATGTACACACGGGCGGACTTTCCGACTGGACTGGTCCGACGGGAAGAATCCGTCGGACAATCCGATCGTGTGTGGGCTTCATTGGACCTTCTGCTGACTTTTTCTGTTGAAAATCAGACAGACTTTAGATTTGGAACATGTTTCAAATCTTTCCAACGGACTCGAGTCCGATCGAAAAATCCTTTCGTCGGTATGCTAGTCCAACGGACTAAAACCGGTGCTAGGGCAGCTATTGGCTACTGGCTTACAACTTCCTTATTCTAGTCCGGTCGTACGTCATCACGTTCAAACAACCGGACTTTCGAACAGACTTTAGTCCGTTCGTGTGTGCGCAAGTCCGGGTCGTTCGCAAGTCCGTCGGACGTTTGATGCTCAAAAGTCCGCCTGTGTGTACACGGCATTACACTTCTCTTCCTAGCATCTCTAAAGCCCAGTACACACTATAGAAAAAAAAACAAAACAAAAACAATCGTCCGGTATTCTCAGTTTCACAGCAGACTTAAACTAAACTGAACAAAAAATCTCATACAACAGTTTTATTTTTCTTGTCGTTCGTTTCTGATCATGCGCAGTCTTTCGTATCCATTTTTTTTGTACAAAAACAGCACCAATTAAAATGGAAAACAGTTAATTCTGGTCACATACGAGAAAAAATTTGGAGTTTGTCCCTTCGGACATTTTTGTTATGAAGTCTGAATCGGGTGTTGAAAGTGGTGTACGTACTATATGAAAATATAACGATCGTGCCTTGTACGGAATTTTTCTTCTGATTTTCTCGGCGTGTACCCCACTTTAGGCTTAGCTTTACACATACGGCCATCACTGACACCTCTAAAAAAAGAGTTCTGCAGGCAGATCGCTTTTCAGAGTCATTTGACAGGTGGCTGCCTGTTTTAACCCCATAAATGCCGCCCCACAGTGCTGCAACCACATGTATTGAATCCCGTTGTAGGGAGGTTGCAGTGTGGCCTCACTCACTCGTCGCCTTCCTCTGGGTCGTCTGTGGGTATTGGATAATGTATATGGAGGTTTTCTGATTGAGTGCGTTTGTTGAACTAGATGGACTTTTTTCAACCAGATTACCAATGTAAGTGGTAGTGCCGGCCAAATGCGACAGAGGGTTCATTTTTTGCCGTGACTGAAACAAAGCATCGCAGCATGTGTACACTCCAGTCTGCTACCTTTGTGGCTTAAAAGGGAGCAGTAAAATGTGGCTCTGCCACGTGTTCTTAGTGCCCCCGCCACAAGTTTATACCAGTTCTGTGGAAAGTTCTCAGCTTTCCCCACCACTTTGCTGGTATTGGGGTGCTTCTGTTCACAATCCCGTTTGACATTTTGTGAACTGCAGAAGATGGCCTATTTAATAGGGGATAAAAACTCAAAGCAATGGATCAGAAACTGTAGGGAGAAAAAAATGACACCATAGTGATCCCAGCAAAGGACAAAAGTGATCAAGCATACGTTACAGTCACAGCTCCCCAGGGCCGCCGATAAGGTACTGCACTCGGCCCTCCTGTTACAGAGCCTGAAAGTTTTTCACTTACACAGGTACTGTGGCTGTGTGAATGAGCGGTTTGCTCACCCGTTACTCTATGGGGGTGCAGCAGTTGTATGAACACAGCCGCAGGTTCTAATTTGCTAGGTATGCAGGCATGGGTAAATGGCCCTAAACACACACGGCCTGACCTGCACCCACATGCATCTCAAATAATGACCGCGAGGAGTAACAGCTTGCATCCCTTAGTAAACATGCTGATCCAAGGAGATCCAAAGACTGGCGAAGAATCAGCCTGGGTCAGGATGGCGCTGGATCCTTGATCAGGTGAGTGCCTTTTTTTTTTTAAGACTGAAAAAACACTTTAAGGCCCCCCTCACATGGGGCTGCCCGTGTACTGACTCCGCTTGCTCTGCGGGAGATCGATCCGTTGATCCCCTCTGAAGCCAACGGATGACAGGTCAATGTCTGCTCACTGTGGAGAGACAGACCTGTCAGAGCTCCGCTCTCCTCTATGGGACAATCGGATGAAAACGGACCGCCGGACAGATGAAAACATCCGTCGCTCCATAGACCTGCAAGGATCTTCCATTCCTAACCTTAACAGTCCGCCCGTGTGAAAGGGGCCAAGGTCCATTGCAGCAATCTGCCGAAGTAACAAGCACATAGGAACACGGTAAACCCTAGAGATCCCGTCACTAGACCATTTATTTCAATAATGTTCCCATACACACACATTGCTGTAAACCTGCCCCCTAGCAGGCGCGCGCAGTCTCCGCGACCCTGACAGTGGGACCTGCGGACTCTATGTCTGCCGGTGCCCCGCGATTGGGTCTCAGAACGGCAGAACGGGGAGATGCCTTTGTAAACAAGGCATCTCCCTGTTCTGCCTAGTGACACAACACTGATCTCATCGGGAGCAGCGATCAGTGACGTGTCACAATAAGCCACACCCCATAACAGTTAGAATCACTCCCTAGGACACACTTAACCCCTTCCCCGCCAGTGTCATTTAGACAGTAATCAATGCATTTTTATAGCATTAATTGCTGTATAAATTACAATGGTCCCAAAATAGTGTCAAAAATGTTCGATGTGTCCGCCATAATGTTGCGGTCATGATAAAAACAAAACAAAAACAAAATAAATAAAAATAAAAAAAAACGCAGATCGCTGCCATAACTAGTAAAAAAAAAAAATTATAATAAAAATGCCATAAAACTACCCCCTATTGTGTAGACGCTATAAAACTTTTGCACAAACCAAACGCTTATTGCGTGTCTTTTTAAAACCAAAAATATGAAGAATACATATCGGCATAAACTGAGGGGAAAAAAAAAAAGTCTTTTTAAATCTTTTTTGGGGATATTTATTATAGCAAAAAGTAAAAAAATAGTGCGTTTTTTTCAAAATTGTTGCTTTTTTTGTTTATAGCACAAAAAATTAAAACCACAGAGGTGATCAAATACTACCAAAAGAAAGCTCTATTTGTGGGGAAAAAAAAAAGGATGTCAATTTTGTTTGGGAGCCACGTCGCACGACCACGCAATTGTCAGTTAAAGCGACGCAGTGCCGAATCGCAAAAAGTGCTCTGGTCTTTTGCCAGCCAAATGGTCCGGGGCTTAAGTGGTTAATGTTCAGAAATAATGCAATTTCTAGATACTGACGTGTAGGATGGAAAGAGTAATCTGACTGCCCCATGGCCAGAAGTCCTGACACTAAAATGTATGCATCATTCTAAGCAGTACATTGGTGTACAAGCTGTTCTAGTTCTGCAGAGCAAAGCATTGTTCTCTCTGGGCCTACGGTCAGTCCAGTCCCATGAATATGCATCTATGCTAACACTGAGGGGGAAGCAAACTGGATGGAAAAATTGTCCACTTTTGAGAACAATTTCTACTAAATATTAGGCACTTTTCTTCCCTTTTCTCCTGACAAACAAAATGGGTTCAAAAATCACCTCAAAAAGACTAGTCCACCTTTTTCAAAAAATGTAATAAGTTTAATTTCTGCATGGAAGCCTGAAGAACTTTCATCAGTGCGCTGTGGGGGCATTGTCTACATCCAGCCCCATGTCTGTATGGCACTATGGACCTCTGTTCTGGAGCCGTAGGAAGTAAATTGTAGCAACATCACCACACTTGTGCCAGTGTGATCTGCAAGTCTCTGCCACGGTGGCAGATGGAACTCATAGTTACATAGTAGGTGAGGTTGAAAAAAAAAAAAAAAAAAAAGGACACAAGTCCATAAAGTCCAACCTATGTGTGTGATTATATGTCAGTATTACATTGTATATACCTGTATGTTGCGGTCGTTCAGGTGCTTATCTAATAGTTTCTTGAAACTATCAATGTCCCCCGCTGAGACCACCGCCTGTGGAAGGGAATTCCACATCCTTACCGCTCCTACAGTAAAGAACCTTCTACATAATTTAAGGTTAAACCTCTTTTCTTCTAATTTTAAATGATTGGCCACGAGTCTTGTTAAACTCTCTTCTGTGAAAAAGTTTTATCCCTATTGTGGGGTCACCAGTACGGTATTTCTATATTGAAATCATATCCCCCCTCAAGCGTCTCTTCTCCAGAGAGAATAAGTTCAGAGCTCGCAACCTTTCCTCATAACTAATATCCTCCAGACCCTTTATTAGCTTTGTTGCCCTTCTTTGTACTCGCTCCATTTCCAGTACATCCTTCCTGAGGACTGGTGCCCAGAACTGGAAAGCATACTCCAGGTGCAGCCAGACCAGAGTCTTGTAGAGCGGGAGAATTAATCGCTTTATCTCTGGAGTTGATCCCCTTTTTAACGCATGCCAATATTCTGTTTGCTTTGTTAGCAGCAGCTTGGCATTGCATGTCATTGCTGAGCCTATCATCTACTAGGACCCCCAGGTCCTTTTCCATCCTAGATTCTCCCAGAGGTTCTCCCCCCAGTGTATAGATTGCATTCATACTTTTGCCACCCAAAGGGCTCATAGTCCTTCCATTCACAGATCCCTGTAAATGTAATGTACAGCCATGCTATGTTTAAGAAAGAAGCAGGATGTTCCATCCATGGAACCCTGCGATTCAGGCGGGGGGGCGGAGTTACGAAACGTGACCTTGTTTTATGGTACACGCTACAGAGTCTGTGTGCATGAGGCCTAACAACCTAGCACCAGTCCTCAGGAAGGATGTACTGGAAATGGAGCGAGTACAAAGAAGGGCAACAAAGCTAATAAAAGGGTCTGGAGGATATTAGTTATGAGGAAAGGTTGCGAGCACTGAACTTATTCTCTCTGGAGAAGAGACGCTTGAGAGGGGATATGATTTCAATTTACAAATACTGTACTGGTGACCCCACAATAGGGATAAAACTTTTTCGGGAGTTTAACAAGACTCGTGGCCACTCATTAAATTTAGAAGAAAAGAGGTTTAACTTTAAACTACGTAGAGCAGGGGTCTCAAACTGGTGGCCCTCCAGCTGTTGCAGAACTACAATTCCCATGAGGCATTGCAAGGCTGACAGGTACCATCATGACTCCCATGGGCAGAGGCATGAGAGGACTTGTAGTTCCGCAACAGCCGGAGGGCCGCCAGTTTGAGACCCCTGACGTAGAGGATATGGAATTCCCTTCCACAGGTGGTGGTCTCAGGGGGGAGTATTGATGGTTTCAAGAAACGATTAGATAAGCACCTGAGCGACCGCAACATACAGAGATATACAATGTAATACTGACATGAACACATGGGTTGGACTTGATGGACTTGTGTCTTTTTTCAACCTCACCTACTATGTAAGCATGCGCCGAGACGTAAAATCCATGGGGCCGAACTGATGGAGGACCTGACTGCTACCATTCAGGATACATCTGAGGAACTTAAGACCAGGTGGTTTTACTGGGACCTTTTCCGCTTCACAGACGAATACCTCCACTATACATAGCTCAGCTTTAATGAGAGTCAAAGGCTTTAGCTTTAAACCTGACGCTTACATTGCTTGATGTTAACAGACGCTCCTTACCCCCTATGTGGAACTGTACTCTCCGCTATAACCACCACCGCCCCCCCCCCCCCCCCATTTTTTTTCCCCCCTCTCTCTTTCATATTATAGTTCAAAAAATTTGGTATGCCGTCACCCTAATGGGATGCCCCGCATTAAATTTCCCTCATGTGCTAACAACTGTTCAAGAACAAAGGGATCCCTCCCTATTGCAGGGCAGGCGATTACTTAACCTGCCTAGGAGGATCCCTAGACTTCTTTATCATAGGTACCTGGGCTGCCTGAATATTTATGGCTTTATCCTCTGGTAACTACATGGTGTGACCCCATCGTAGATGGGATGCATCCGGATGTTGATGGTTTATAGGTTATTTTGTGAAGTTAATTTTTTGAATTGAATGGCTGTATACCACCACGCTCTGGGAAATGCCCAAATACCCACACTCCTCTCCAAATGAGAAAGCGGTGCATTGAGGGAGAAGCGCCATACGCACATGTGCAGGTAAACTTAAATGCAGAAGCAATTGACATTTACTTGAGCAAGGCCACAAACAGCCATTCATTTGTACTGGCGTGTTTACGCAGCACTTGCAGCTCTCCAATCAGCACAAAGCGCCGGCGATTTTACGCCTCAGCACACTGAAGCTGGCAAGTGTCCATGAGGCCTTATTAAAGTGTAAGTAAACCCTCCTATCGTTTTCAGCAAAGGAAGCTGCCATCTTTGCCTCTGTTTAATCTACAACTTCTAGGATGCTGCACATGCGATCAGTTATGAGACTAGCCATTGGATGGTTTGACAGTTTGGTTGATAGCACAACCAATGGGAGTGTTTCATTTCCGGCACGTGCCGCAAATGTAACTGTTTTATGGATGGGTTTACTTCCGCTTTAAGGATACGAGTGATGAAATATCATCAGCACACCAAGGATTCCTCAGAAGGGTCCACCAAAGCTTCATCCACATGCCCTGTGTGGCTCCAAAACTTTGCTATATGTGTACCGTATGACCTTGTGGATAAAGCTTTGGACCCTTCTAAGGAATCCTTGGTGTGCCGATGACATTTCTTCAGATTGTCTGCGGTTTCCAGCCAGTGGTCATTATAGCACCCCACATTATTACAGCCATTTTCATGAATGCATGCACGGGGAATATTGCGTTTGGACCCAATAAGGATGAAATACGAAACATGGACACAAAGTACTACAGCATATATCCAAAGCATATAAAAAGCATATAAAAAGCATTGTGACTTGAGTGCAGTATGGTTAGAATAGAATCCCTGTCAGGTTGTTGTTTTTTACTGATGTACCCTCACTTCCTGTTTCACTGACATTTTACCAGACAGGAAGTGAGGGGGAACTCGCCAACAAAGACAAAAATGCTTTTTTTTTTTTAGTAGAGTAAAAAAAGCTTAGCACGTGCTGTATTATTTTATTGTTGACTGTGTCCCTGGTGAAGGCTCTCCCTCACTTCCTGTCTGGGAAAACTGTTGTCAGAGGGACAGGAAGTGAGGAGAACACTCTAATGGAGACCTGGATAGCAGTAAAAACCCCAAAAAATTAGTTTTTGGTTTGACATATGCTTTTAACCTGAATGTAACCAATGACTTTGTGGACAGTATGCAAAATACATAAAAATTGGTAGTTGCAGAAATATATGTAAATCTTGACTTTGTCTGCAGAGACCTAGCCTGTCCCTGTCCCTTCCTAACTCAGGAAGATCCCTGTTGGTCATTCATTGACAACCTCACTGTCCAACGGGAATGCTCAGGACATGAGGGGGTGTTAAAAAGCTTGACTTTTTACAGGAAAAGTCAACATTTGCATACATATCTACACATTGTCTATACCTCCGATAGAATGAATTTTGACATGTAGTTTTCACTGAAGTAACCTCTACTCATGCATTTTCTTTTATATATTCAGTTTCAAGTGTCAGGTTTAAAGCTGAACTCCGGCCAGATATAAAGACACAAATTACCATAATTCTGTATTCATGAATATATCACACCACTGCGCATGCGCGAGCGGCGCTGCGCGCCGTGATTGACCGCTTAGTCACCTGGGACCTGTAATGGGTCCCAGATGATTGACAGGAGGGAGGGAGCAGAGCTGAGCCCTTCCTGTGCCGAGGAGGAAGTGATGTCACCAGCCCAGGCACTGGAAGAGGCAGACTACGAGGGACCCCCTAGCAACAGGCATTTAGAAGGGAAGTAAAAAAAAAATATTCAAATGTTTTTTTATTTATTTATTTATTTTTTAGGCACAATCATGACTTTTTTTTTAGGGTGGAACACCACTTTAATGCATTACCTGCATCAAAAGCGATGGTAAACCGCAGCTGGTGAAAACAAAATTCCTTCAAGGCAATGTCATAGAGACCGCATACTAGAACTTTATGAGAAACTCACCTTAAAACGAAGCTCTCCAGCGCCGCGCTGTCACGGCTGGGAGGACTGCTCTCCCTGGTCTTCCTTTTGGGGTTCACGGCCCCCAGCTACACGCGTGCAGAAGCCAGAGCCGGAACTTCAGAGGGCATGCGGCGGTGACGTCACCGGCTGCATGCACTCTGAATATCTCCTAAACTGTGCAAGTTTAGGAGATATTCACAGTACCAACAGGTAAGCCTCATTATAGGCTTACCTGTAGGTATAAGTGGTGTAACGGAGTTTAATTTTACTTTTTTTACCTCAAAGTGGTAGTAAACACTTGCACTGTTTGCTCCACCCAAATACATACCTGAGACCTGTATTGATCCAGTGCTGTGCACATTTGCAGCACCACTATTCTTTCTTCCTGGTCTCACAGAACAGATTTATAGCATTGGGAGCCATCGGCTCCTGCCGTTGTCAATCAAATCCAGTGAGGAGAAGATGGGGCTGAGCCATACTGTGTGTGTCTATGGATGCACACAGCCCAGCTAAGGAACTGAGCCAGCACGTCTGACCCCATAGCAAGCAGCTTGTGATGTTGGCAAACCCAGATGAGGAGGAGCAGAGAGCGCTGGAGGGGGACCCCAGATGAGAAGGTTCAAAGCTGCTCTGTGACATACCAGTGCACAGAGCAGGTTAAAGCATAAAGATTATTATTCTAGGTTGAATTTATTTGCTTGATTGCCTTGTGTTCTATTGCATCGGTTTGCTGAAAGATGCACTGAAAAAAAAAAAAAAAAAAAAAAAAAAAAAAAAAGTAGCATTTTTGTGCACAGCGCTCTGGTGCGTTATAATGCATCTCAACTCGCTGCTGCGAACAGTTATGGAGTGATTATATATATACGGTATATGGGGTCACTGCGATGAGTTTTACAACAGCATGCACAATGCACGTTATGCGTACCAGAACGCGTGAATGACCCCCTAAATATGTATGTAAATAATGTGAGTAGGAATGCTATTTAGTGAGCGGCAGAGTGCAGAAAGGAAAGCGGGGGAAGGGAAGCTTGTGTTACTATGAAGCAGACCGAGGGGAAGCAGGAAAACCAAACTTAAGAGACAGGATGTAAAAGAACTAGACACAGAAGCGGAATGTCTGCCCATCTCAGACAGAATGGTGGCAGCCATGTTACCAGGGAGAGCAGCCAATCAAACCACAAGGTCCAAATGACATCACTGAAGCTTTGCATGTCGAACGCAATCAAAGGTCTACATTGATCAGCCCACTATGGGCTACCAGTTAAAGCAGACCTGTCACCCGCACAAGCTAAGACATTCAATAATCTAGATGATGTGGGCGTGTTTCCTTTTATTTCCATCTTTGTACATCATGGAGTACGGCAGAACACCACAGAACATTTCAATTCCTTCAGGTTGTCACATGCAGTTTAGTGTAATGGCTCTTGTCGGGACAGAATATGGACATGGTATATGGACAAAGTAACAGCAATTTTAAAGTGGAACTTCACTCTCTCAAACATTGACAGTTTTTAATCCTTATAATGCTAACATTGGTAAATAGATAAGTAAATATGGTATACTTTCCTTGTTTTGAAACATTTTATTTACTTCCCAGTTTCCACGCCTAGGCAAATGATGTCATACATCCCAGGAGTCTTCAGGAGGGGTTTTCTCAGCTAAGAACAACCTTCTACATGCATCCCTGAGCTAAGGACAAATGAATTCCAGGAAGTAAATGCTACGTGAATCATCTGCCCTTACTCAAAATGGCCAAGGCTAGAAAAGTGATTTTTCAGCCAAAATATGGAGACATGGTTGGATGGGGGAGTCTGCTTTGAATATTAAAAATGAATTAAATAGCATTTTTGGTTTGTGGTGCTCAGATGCAGTGTATTTCCACTTTAATCACAAGCTGACCAGCCGCCATCATTATACAGCGGCAGGTTGGCTCTACTGTGCAAATTACCATGGCTGTACAGCGGCTCGCGCCCACGGGTCGGGCAGACTATGTCCGCCAGCAACCCGCCATCACCTAGTACAGAGGCAGAACGGGGATCTGCCCGTGTAAACAAGCGGATCCCTGTTCTGATAGGGGACATGTCAGATCTTCTGTTCCCAGTGATCTCTGACATGTCCCTGCCAGTCCATCCCCCCCAGTTAGAACACACCCAGGGAACTACATGAAAATTCTATAAAAAAAAAAAAAATACAAAAAAACATTTGGATAATTTATTTATTTTTTTTACTCACCTCTAAATGCCTGTTGCTAGGGGGTCCCTCGTAGTCTGCCTCTTTCAGTGCCTGGGCTGGTGACATCACTTCCGTCTCGGCACAGGAAGGGCTCAGCTCTGCTCCCTCCCTCCTGTCAATCATCTGGGACCCATTACAGGTCCCAGGTGACTGAGCGGCCAATCACGGCGCGCGGCGCCGCTCGCGCAGTGGGTGCCAGGCTGTGAAGCCACAGCCCGGCGCCCACAGTTGCAATGCCGGCGCCGCTGAACGGAGGGGGAGACGAGCGGGGCTTCGATCCCCTGCATCGCTGGACCCTGGGACAGGTAGGTGTCCAATTAAAAGTCAGTAGCTGCTGACTTTTAAATTATTTTTTTTTTGACTGGCCCTCCTCTTTAACCCCTTTTGACCCATTGGGGTCAGATTTGTCACAGTCCCGAAAAAAAAAATTTTTTATATATATATATATATATATATATATATATATATATATATATATATATATATATATATATATATATATATATTCGCAGATCACCACCATTACCAGTAAAAACTATTTTAAAAAGTCCCTAAATATATCCCATAGTTTGTAGACATGATAGGTTTTGCCCAAAAATATGACAATTGCGCTTTTTTTTTTTACCAAAAATACGTAGAAGAATATATAATCGGCCTAAACTGATGAGTACATTTGTTTTTATTTTTTTTTTTGGATATGTATATGCAAAAAAAAATAAAATAAAAAATGTATATAGTTTTTTTTTTTTTAAAATTACATTTTTTTTAAATTGTCGCTCTTTGTTTATAGCGCAAGAAATAAAAACTGCAGCGGTGATCAAATACCACCAAAAGAAAGCTCTATTTGTGGGAAAAAAAGGACATCAATTTTGTTTGGGTACAGCGTCGCACGACCGCGCAATTGTCAGTTAAAGCAAAGCAGTGCTATATCGCAAAAAATGGCCTGGTCATTAGGGGGGTAAATTCTTCCGGGGCTGAAGTGATTAAAGAGGACATTCTTCTTAATGAGTGGGTCTGACAAATTCATTATGCATATCTGTATAGAAGAACTGAATGCCTACCTCTCCTGCCACCTACACTGCTCAAGCTGCTCTGTTGCAGAAAACGGATCCCCCAACTGGATTCCTGGTAGGAAACGGACACTTCCCAGGAGTGTCAATCACCAATTCCCTGCACCACCCTTGGCTCCTCCTCCTGACCTCCACATCAGTAATGACTAGAGAGGTCAGCTAGAGGAACCAATGAGTACTGTACAGATTCACACTCCTGGAAGGGTTGGGGGACTTCGGGAGACCAGTTATGTGCAAAGAAGCAGCGATGAGAGGCTTGGGTGTCAAGATAGGTTTTAACGTGACAGGGTCTCTTAAGTTTGGCGCTCTTGTGAATCCATAAAAAAGTTAAAGCGGAACTACACTGTCTGAGAACAAAAAAACGCCATTTAACTCACTTTTAATACTCAAACACACCCATCCATGTCTCCATTAGTGATGCACCGAAATTTCAGCGGCCAAAAATAGGGTTTTCAGCGCTGTGCCAAAAAAAAATAAAAAATAAAAAAATAAAAAACACGCCGATAATGGCTGCCAAAAACGCCTGAGATTTTGCCTTTCTTATGGTGGGTTTTTCATGCGACTCAAAAAAAATGCATCAAAAACGCAACACGGGTTCATTTTTTATGCGTTCTTGCTCCGTTTCAGTGCATTTCAATGGGGAGGTATGTTTTTGGTGCGGTTTGCCAAATATGCACCAAGCATGATTTTTAACACCGCCAAATTTATATTCATTTAAATTTATTTTATTAAAAAGACAAATTATATATATTATTTTTAAAAGTCAATTTCGGCTCTGGCCAAGTGCATCCTGAATTTTCGGCACCACAATTTTCATTTTGGAGCACCACTAGTTTCCATGCTCTATTTTGCTGAGAAATCACTTTGAAAAAAACACCCCGTGGCCATCTTGAGTAAGGGCAGATGATTCATGCAGCATTTACTTCCTTGAATCCATATGCCCTTGGCTCAGGCATGAGGGTGTGCTTAGCTGGAAAAACTCTTCCAGAAGACTCCTGGGATGTATGACATCATTTGCCTAGGCATGGAAACCAGAAGACTCTTGGGATGTATGACATCATTTGCCTAGGCATGGAAACCAGAAGACTCCTGGGATGTATGACATCATTTGCCTAGGCATGGAAACCAGAAGACTCCTGGGATGTATGACATCATTTGCCTAGGCATGGAAACCAGAAGACTCCTGGGATGTATGACATCATTTGCCTAGGCATGGAAACCAGAAGACTCCTGGGATGTATGACATCATTTGCCTAGGCATGGAAACCAGAAGACTCCTGGGATGTATGACATCATTTGCCTAGGCATGGAAACCAGAAGACTCCTGGGATGTATGACATCATTTGCCTAGGCATGGAAACCAGAAGACTCCTGGGATGTATGACATCATTTGCCTAGGCATGGAAACCAGAAGACTCCTGGGATGTATGACATCATTTGCCTAGGCATGGAAACCAGAAGACTCCTGGGATGTATGACATCATTTGCCTAGGCATGGAAACCAGAAGACTCCTGGGATGTATGACATCATTTGCCTAGGCATGGAAACCAGAAGACTCCTGGGATGTATGACATCATTTGCCTAGGCATGGAAACCAGAAGACTCCTGGGATGTATGACATCATTTGCCTAGGCATGGAAACCAGAAGACTCCTGGGATGTATGACATCATTTGCCTAGGCATGGAAACCAGAAGACTCCTGGGATGTATGACATCATTTGCCTAGGCATGGAAACCAGAAGACTCCTGGGATGTATGACATCATTTGCCTAGGCATGGAAACCAGAAGACTCCTGGGATGTATGACATCATTTGCCTAGGCATGGAAACCAGAAGACTCCTGGGATGTATGACATCATTTGCCTAGGCATGGAAACCAGAAGACTCCTGGGATGTATGACATCATTTGCCTAGGCATGGTAACCAGAAGACTCCTGGGATGTATGACATCATTTGCCTAGGCATGGTAACCAGAAGACTCCTGGGATGTATGACATCATTTGCCTAGGCATGGTAACCAGAAGACTCCTGGGATGTATGACATCATTTGCCTAGGCATGGTAACCAGAAGACTCCTGGGATGTATGACATCATTTGCCTAGGCATGGTAACCAGAAGACTCCTGGTATGTATGACATCATTTGCCTAGGCATGGAAACCAGAAGACTCCTGGGATGTATGACATTTGCCTAGGCATGGAAACCAGGAAGTAACTGAAAACGTTTAAAAAAAAAAAAAAAAAAAAAAAAAAAGGTAAATATGTAATTTTTTTTCTATTTACTAATGCTAGCAGCATAATGATTACAAATAGTCAATGATGATTGAGAGAGTGAAGTTACACTTTAAAGAGGCAAAAAATACTGTCAAATGTAAGTGCCAAAATCCTACAATATGGTTTTCTCCTTTTAAAACCAAAGAACCATCATAGTAGACATACACACAAGGCTTATATAGTGCTTACACAAAACAAAAAGTTTCTTCAGTATAGGATAGACACAAGACATACAAGACCCCCTGGAGCATGAATGGATACTTCTAGGCCAAATTACAAAAACTTCCAATAGTGGACCAAATCCTGGTGACACTTCTCGAACGCTGGCTACAATTTACAAGTAAATATATAATTGGCTCCCAAACTTTATATTCTCTTCAGTTCTGAACCTCAAAGCTTTTAGAGATGCAAAATATATGGAAGATTGAAAACTGGGGGAGATAAATACCGTGTGAGGTTATAGATCCCAATGAGAGTGTAGGAGGAAGAACAACCACACGTCACACAGCACAGATGGAGCTTAACACGTCATGTCAAACGCCACACAGAATGTCCTTATCATAAGTAAAGGAACAGACTCCACACATCTACGCCAGATCTAACACTAGAGGAGAGTTTATGGGGAAGCAGCATGACAGCGAAGAGGCTGAAAGGTGTACACTTGAAGATAAAGCACAGGTTAAGAAAGGGATTTCGAGAGAAGTAAATGTTCAAGACGGAAGAGCCCTAAGTAGGTAGCAGTACTTAACTGGTGAACACCAAAGGGGCACGTTGGTGCAACAGCAGAACGCCAAAAAGGGCACGTTGGTGCAACAGTAAACAGGTCATCAAAGATTATTCCGAGGTTGTGCAGTGAATGAGTAGGTAGGTAGTAGGTAGGCTGAAGACATCAATAGATAGACTAACTTTGAGGAACACCAGACCTCACTAGATGGGTAAAGAGAACTGGGGTCATCAGACATGACAAGGGTGATTGGTCATGGCTAATGGTTGGAGTTGACACACTAGACATGAATTTCAGGGATGAGCCTTCATTGGGGATAGTAGAGACGCGACCAGATGACACAATAGTAGACACATGACCACATGGGGAAAAATGGCTGTACAGGTCACCGGACATTGCCGGTGTGTCTTGAATGACAGACGTCATTGATAACCATACAGTTGATATGACTGGAGTGAGTGACTGACAAGGAACACCGGACTTCTATATAGGGATGAACAGTTAGAAGACATCAGAAATAAAGAGGAGGGTCAATGACCAGAAATAGTACCCCAGGGACCACATAGAGGTAAATGGATATGGGTTACATAGAGGAGCACAAGACATCTGAAGGCATTATATGGTTAAAGGGGCAGCACATGCCTCTACAGCATTTGTTGACTAAAGGGGCACCAGAAATGCCCACTAGGGGGATAGTTTAAGGGAGGGGGAATAAAGAACGAGAATCCACCACATAGGAGCATAGCTAGAGGGACACCAGAAACATCCACGTGGGGTAAATAGTTATTAACACCAGAAATCATCAGAATTGTTAAAAGAAGAACGACCACTATAGTGGGAACATACATACTCCAGGGATAAATAATTCAAGAGGAAGCAGACTTCACTATAGGACTGAAGACAGGAGGGACTGTAGACATCATTTGAAGGATGAACAGTTAAAGGAACAGTACACAACTACAGGGGTAGGTGTAATTGGACATCAGAGGCTCCTACAGAGGAGAAGCAATCCTCACTGTATGACTTCATGGATAAAGAGACACATGGCACTACCATAGGGATAAATGGAAGGACTCCGGAGATCAGTGGTGATATGTAAAAGGAACTCACATCACAATAGAGGAGGATGGAAGAGGGGCAGCAGTCAGAACTATGGAGAGATGTGGAGTCAGAAGTACAGCCGGCCTTACAATAGGACTAGCCGGTAATAGGGGATAATGGTTTGTGGACAGCTGTCTTAACAACGTTTTATACAGGCTGACCATTGAGAGGGGCAACACACATCACTATTGGGGGACCACTGAGTAAAGGGGCAATGAACATCACCATGGAAGAACCAATGGTTAAAAGAGAAGCACGCGCCACTATAGGGGGGCCGCCGGGTTAAAGGGGAAAGCACGCGCCACTATAGGGGGGCCGCCTGGTTAAAGGGGAAAGCACGCGCCACTATAGGGGGGCCGCCTGGTTAAAGGGGAAAGCACGCCCCACTATAGGGGGGCCGCCTGGTTAAAGGGGAAAGCACGCGCCACTATAGGGGGGCCGCCTGGTTAAAGGGGAAAGCACGCCCCACTATAGGGGGGCCGCCTGGTTAAAGGGGAAAGCACGCAACACTATAGGGGGGCCGCCGGGTTAGTGCCACTATAGGGGGGGCCGCCGGTTAAAGGGGAAAGCACGCGCCACTAAAGGGGGACGCCGGGTTAAAGGGGAAGCATGCGCCACTAAAGGGGGGCCGCCTGGTTAAAGCGAAAAGCACGCGCCACTAAAGGGGGGCCACCGGGTTAAAGGGGAAAGCACGCGCCACTATAGGGGGGGGGGGGCGCCGGGTTAAAGGGGAAAGCACGCGCCACTATAGGGGGGCCGCCGGGTTAAAGGGGAAGCACGCGCCACTATAGGGGGGCCGCCGGGTTAAAGGGGAAGCACGCGCCACTATAGGGGGGCCGCCGGGTTAAAGGGGAAGCACGCGCCACTATAGGGGGGCCGCCGGGTTAAAGGGGAAGCACGCGCCACTATAGGGGGGCCGCCGGGTTAAAGGGGAAGCACGCGCCACTATAGGGGGGCCGCCGGGTTAAAGGGGAAGCACGCGCCACTATAGGGGGGCCGCCGGGTTAAAGGGGAAGCACGCGCCACTATAGGGGGGCCGCCGGGTTAAAGGGGAAGCACGCGCCACTATAGGGGGGCCGCCGGGTTAAAGGGGAAGCACGCGCCACTATAGGAGGGCTGCCGGTTAAAGGGGAAGCACGCGCCACTATAGGAGGGCTGCCGGTTAAAGGGGAAGCACGCGCCACTATAGGAGGGCTGCCGGTTAAAGGGGAAGCACGCGCCACTATAGGAGGGCTGCCGGTTAAAGGGGAAAGCACGCGTCAATATGGGGGGGGGGGGGGCGCTGCGGGTTAAAGGGGAAGCACATACAAACATTGGTAATCATCAGTTAAATGGGGCAGCCATAAGGGGACACCCGTTAAAGGGGAAGCAATCATCATAGGGGGGACCACTGACTGAAGGGGTAGCTCAGATCATTGGGGGACTTTAGTTAAAGGGGAAGCACACATCACTAGGGGGACCACCAATTAAAGGGGAACCACACACAGCCATTGGTGATCTTTGGTTATAGGGGAAGCACCCATCACTATAGGGGGACTGCCGGTTAAAAGGGGGAAGCACACAGCGATTGGTGATCATCGGTCAAAGTGGAAGCACACATCACTATAGGGGTGCCACCGGTTAAAGGGGAAGCACACATTACCAGCTGGGGACCACACACACACATAAGGGGACACCAGTTAAAGGAGAAGCACACACACACACTGGAAGGAGTCCACATTACAATAGGGGGCCTCCATTTAAAGGGGCCGCACACATGACAATGGAGATCTCCCAGTTAAAGGAGCAGACCTCTTCCTCCTGCTGGGAAGACGCCATTTAAAGCGGTATCACCCCATGAACACAGCCCTCCCCCTCCCTGCTTACTTCTCCCGGGCCTGGCCGTCGGACGGCACCGCCGATCCTTTCCCCTTGGCGAACATGTCGATGTGATTTTCCGGTCCCGGGCCGCAGACAGGCGGGGGGGGGGGGGGGGAGGAGTTGTAGGTTGCCGGTGCTGTGCTCGGTGTTGTCGGTCGCTCGGTGGATGGGGGGGGTTGGATATCGGGTACGCTCGGCTCAGTCCCTGCACGGCCCCATCTCCCGCTGTGCTCGGCCCATGTCTCCCAGCCCTGTGCATGCACTGTGTGTATGTGATGAGAACGTGTCCTGGAGGGGGCGGAGCCTGGACCTTCCGCTGCCCCTCACCCACCCGGCCGGCCAATGGGAGGGGGACTGTGTATACGGTGTGTGTCACCCATTGTGCTGCCTGCCAGCCATTGTGTACAGCGGAGAGAGAGAGAGAGAGAGAGCTGCATGCTGTGTGCCCAGGGAGCAGACACCCCCCGATCACCCCCCGACTGATCCCTCATGGGGGAGGGGAGCGCTTATTGATCCATAATAACCCTGTGTGTGTGTAACACCATCACCTGATGGGGGGTGTAATGTGGGGGGCTCTGAGATCATCTAATAATATAAATAAAACTGCAGCAGCAATGCAGATCTATATCCGATCTATATCCTATATATGGATGTGATCGATCGTTCCCAATCTACAAAGATCACCTTCACCGCAGAACCTCGGCGATCGCTCCAATATCTGTGCGTGTGTGCTGGAGATCCAACTCAAATACCGATCAATACAATTCATCGGTTACCAGCTCCAATTCATCGTTTTCAGTTGAGCGCAACTGCGAACAATGGGGCGTATTTATATGTCAGCGAATCTAACATTCACTGACGGTGAATCCTCCCGGTGTGTTCTCCAGCTGAGCCTGCGCATGCTGGCGGGCAATGGTGGACAACCCGGAGCGCTGTTTGTTTTTGGGGGGAATTGTCCGGGTGCGTGTGTTATAAATGACAGCGATTAATTCACCACCAGTGAATGTTTGGTGAAAGTCACATCTGCCACTCTATAAGGCCACATTCACACTGGCGAATCAGTACAACGATTACATTCCCAGCGATTGGCTGCAAGAGGAAGGCTCATTGAAAGATATGGAAGGCTACCGGCTCCCGCAGCTAAACGTGGCCACTCACATGTAATCGCTGTCTGCGTCCAGGGCCGATCGCTCGCCGCTGTCTCTGTCTGCGTCCAGGGCCGATCGCTCGCCGCTGTCTCTGTCTGCGTCCAGGGCCGATCACTCGCCCCTGGGGTTCTCCCATGTAATCACTGTCTGCGTCCAGGGCCGATCACTTGTTTCTTGCGTTCTCGCATGAAATCGCTGTCTGCGTCCAGGGCCGATCACTTGTCGCTGTCTCTGTTTGCTTCCAGGGCCGATCGCTCGCCGATGGGGTTCTCACATGTAATTGGCGTCTGCGTCCAGGGCCGATCACTTGTCGCTGGGGTTACATAGTAGGCGAGGTTGAAAAAAGACACAAGTCCATCAAGTCCAACCTATGTGTGTGATTATGTGTCAGTATTACATTACATATCCCTGTATATTGCGGTCATTCAGGTGATTATCTAATAGTTTTTTGAAACTATCGATGCTTCCCACTGAGACCACCGCCTGTGGAAGGGAATTCCACATCCTTGCCGGGCTTACAGTAAAGAACCCTCTACGTAGTTTAAGGTTAAACCTCTTTTCTTCTAATTTTAATGAGTGGCCACGAGTCTTGTTAAACTCCCTTCTGCGAAAAAGTTTTATCCCTATTGTGGGGTCACCAGTACAGTATTTGTAAATTGAAATCATATCCCCTCTCAAGCGTCTCTTCTCCAGAGAGAATAAGTTCAGTGCTCGCAACCTTTCCCCATAACTAATATCCTCCAGACCCTTTATTAGCTTTGTTGCCCTTCTTTGTACTCGCTCCATTTCCAGTACGTCCCTCCTGAGGACTGGTGCCCAGAACTGGAAAGCATACTCCAGGTGCGGCCGGACCAGAGTCTTGTAGAGCGGGAGAATTATCGTTTTATCTCTGGAGTTGATCCCCTTTTTAATGCATGCCAATATTCTGTTTGCTTTGTTAGCAGCAGCTTGGCATTGCATGCCATTTCTGAGCCTATCATCTACTGGGACCCCCAGGTCCTTTTCCATCCTAGATTCCCCCAGAGGTTCTCCCCCCAGTGTATAGATTGTATTCATATTTTTGCCACCCAAATGCATTATTTTACATTTTTCTACATTGAACCTCATTTGCCATGTAGTTGCCCACCCCATTAATTTGTTCAGATCTTTTTGCAAGATTTCCACATCCTGCGGAGAAGTTATTGCCCTGCTTAGCTTAGTATCGTCCGCAAATACAGAGATTGAACTGTTTATCCCATCCTCCAGATCGTTTATGAACAAATTAAATAGGATTGGTCCCAGCACAGAACCCTGTTCTCACATGTATTTGGTGTGGGGCCCATTTACAGGTGTGAATGTGGCCTAAGGACCCCTCCGTCCAATAATATTATAACGGCTGGTGAGCCGCTGATTGATTTCCTACTGATAAGAGGAGCAAAGAAAACGAACATGAATTCCCAGAGAAAATAATGCTGATCGTGTGTACACCACACCGCCAATCAGTGCACGTCTTTACACCCGTCTTTCCATAGGGATGAATGGACCCCCTGATCAAGTCTGCCCGAAAAAATGACAGGTGGACCTGATTGGACCGGCCGAGTGAAAGGGGCCTTAGGTGTAGAGATGAGCCTGGGCATCCTCCAAACTCATCTCTATCCCAACTTCCACTTTGTGTTCTTTTTAAGTCCAATCAGCTGCAGGCCGGGTCATTTATACAAAGGGGCGGGATGCTGGTGACATCAGTGGGCTAAATATAGGCGTGTGTCCATATAAGGGCACTGATGTCACCAGCGCCCCGCCCCTTTTATTTACATGTGCTTCAGGGTAGAGAATGACCCGGCTCACAGGTGATTGGATTTAAAAAGAGCGCAAAGTGAAAATTCGGAGAGAGAGATGCATTCGGAGCAATGAGCTCATCTCCAGTTAGAAGCAGCTTCATTAAGGCTCCATTCACACATGTGCGACTTTTCATGCATCTTTGGACACGAAAAGTCGCATGACAAGTCGCAGCCCATTGCTTTCAATGGCACCTGTTCAGATCAGTGAGACTTAAAGAGTTGCAAAGTCTCAAGTTTTTCCACCTTAATGCATTCTATGCATTAAGGTAAAAAATCTGCGCTGCAGCTGCCCCCAGAGCCCCTCTTTTTCTTACCTGAACCTGTTTGTTCCAGTGTCGAGGACAAGCCCAGCAGCTCCAGCCACTGTGTCAGGGTCCTCATTGGATAGATTGCTGTCAATTAAATCCAGTGACGCGGGGGGCGGGGCCGAGTCCCGCTGTCTGTGTTAATGGACACAGCAGCAGGACTCGAGAGCACGCCCGCACGGGTGCCCCCATGGAATGCGGCTCTCCATGGGGGCTCCCGATGAAGAGGAGGAGCCAGGAGTGCTGCCGGGGGACCCCAGAAAAGGAGGATCGGGGCACAGAGCAGGTAAGTATGACATGTTTGTTATTTTCAAAAAAAAAAAAAACCCTTACAATCACTTTAAAGTGGTTGTAAAGGCACAAGGTTTTTTTTTACCTTCTTGCATTCTACCTTCTGTGTGCAGTAGTCTGCCCTAGTACTTACCTGAGCCCCCTCTCAATCCAGCAATGTCCACAAGAGCCTTGGCTCTCTGGGGACTTGCACTCCTGTGGCAGCAGCGAGAGCCAGTGAGCTAATCAGGAGATGGAGGGGGCAGGGCCGAGCCATGGCTCCATGTGTGAATGGACACACAGAGCTGCTTGCTGTGGGACCCGAGAAGAGGAGGATCTGGGCTGTTCTGTGCAAAACCAACTGCACAGAGGAGGTAAGTATACAAGGGTTTAGTAAAGTCCCGTACACACACGATCTGAAAATTGGAAGACAGATCGTCTGGTTTTTTTGGGGGTTTTTTTTGCATGCTAGTCGCATATCAAACATGAAGCGTTTACTAAAGTTACGAAAATTCTTATACAACAGAATAAAAAATTGGAAGTGATGTCATGTGTTGTAATGTATTTTTGAACGACAATTGTAATGATTAAACGAAAATCGTACGATCTGTTATTGTACAAGAAAAAATTTCCGTGCATGTCTGATAAGATAAAATCGGATGAACTGTCCTGATCGGCTCTCAAAACCTCTGTACTAACGATCCGATTATCGTACGATCGCTTCAAAAGCGGTATTTTTTTGTACGATTTTCGGATCGTGTATAAGGGACTTTGTTACACGCATATTTAGGGTGTGACATAGTTCTATGCCGCCCCACCCTCACCCAAACCAGAGTATCAGGGGTTCTTGTCCCATGCCGCCCCACCCTCACCCCCAAACCAGAGTATCAGGGGTTCTTGTCCCATGCCGCTCCATCCTCACCCCCAAACCAGAGTATCAGGGGTTCTTGTACCATGCCGCCCCATCCTCACCCCCAAACCAGAGTATCAGGGGTTCTTGTACCATGCCGCTCCATCCTCACCCCCAAACCAGAGTATCAGGGGTTCTTGTACCATGCCGCCCCATCCTCACCCCCAAACCAGAGTATCAGGGGTTCTTGTACCATGCCGCCCCATCCTCACCCCCAAACCAGAGTATCAGGGGTTCTTGTCCCATGCCGCTCCACCCTCACCCCCAAACCAGAGTATCAGGGGTTCTTGTCCCATGCCGCCCCATCCTCACCCCCAAACAAGAGTATCAGGGGTTCTTGTACCATGCCGCCCCATCCTCACCCCCAAACAAGAGTATCAGGGGTTCTTGTCCCATGCCGCTCCATCCTCACCCCCAAACAAGAGTATCAGGGGTTCTTGTCCCAAGCCGCCCCATCCTCACCCCCTAAGCAGAGCATCAGGGGTTCTTGTTCCATGCCGCCCCATCCTCACCCCAAACCAGAGTATCAGGGGTTCTTGTTCCATGCCGCCCCATCCTCACCCCCAAACCAGAGTATCAGGGGTTCTTGTCCCATGCCGCCCCATCCTCACCCCCAAACAAGAGTATCAGGGGTTCTTGTCCCATGCCGCTCCATCCTCACCCCCAAACAAGAGTATCAGGGGTTCTTGTCCCAAGCCGCCCCATCCTCACCCCCTAAGCAGAGTATCAGGGGTTCTTGTTCCATGCTGCCGCATCCTCACCCCCAAGCCAAAGTATCAGTGGTTCTTGTTCCATGCTGCCCCATCCTCACCCCCAAGCCAGAGTATCAGGGGTTCTTGTTCCATGCTGCCCCATCCTCACCCCCAAGCCAGAGTATCAGGGGTTCTTGTTCCATGCTGCCCCATCCTCACCCCCAAGCCAGAGTATCAGGGGTTCTTGCCCCATGCCGCCTCATCCTCAGGGTATCAGGGGTTCTTGTCCCATGCCACCCCACCCTCACCCGTAAACCAGAGTAACAGGGGTTCTTTTCCCTGGAGGCTCCCGTCACTTTTTTTGTGTGACTGTGCATACCTCCGCCCACAATGGTGTGCCATTCACTCACAGAGATCTATAAAGTGAATAAACTACAAGTCCCATCTGTCACCGTAGCAGAAGGATTTCTAATTATAAATAGAACACTGGTAGTCTATTCACTCTTCCTTTAACCATAGCTGCCCTAGCGTCAGTTTTTGTCCGTTGGACTAGCATACAGATGAGCGGACTCGAGTCCGTCGGAAAGATTTGAAACATGTTTCATTTCTAGGTCCGTCAAACTTTTGGGGAAAAAAAGTCCGCTGGAGCCCACACACGATCGAATTGTCCGTCGGACCAAGTATGCGTAAAGTCCGGTCGTGTGTACACAGCATTAGTTTCACTCATTGTGCTGCTTAGGTGACTTTTGCTAGATTTTTTTTTTTTTTATATATACATGTATTTTTGGGTGCACTTTAATTTTATTTTGTTATCTTTTTTTGTAAATTTGATGGTCATTTGTTACAATTTTTTTTTGTTTTGTTTTTTTGTTTTTTGTTGTTGTCCATTTTTTTCTTTGTAAGAAAAACATAAATGAACAAATCTAAGGAAGGGCTGTTTTTCGGCACAGGACCGGGTCCGGGATATTTAGACCCACAGGGGCCATTTAAAGCACACTGCACCAGATGCATTTGGACACATTTTTAAACATAGTATGAACACATATGCAAGAAAAGTGAACGTCACTTTTCAGTGAGCCCAATTTACACCACTCTGGTGGTTTAAAAAAAAAATGTACAGCATGATGCATTTTTGCGTAAACATATTGGAATGCACATGAACTCACATCAAATGCATGAAAATGCAACTTAGTTTGAAAAAAAAAAAAACACAAAAAAAGTAATGCTAAAAAAAAGCATTGCAAATGTGCCCCAAACGCACCAGTTACAAATGCACATGTGGACCTGCACAGTGAACATGGGGATGGCAATGTATACAAGCCCATAATTTCACATTCCCTATTACCTTTAATGCATTTTGCCAAAATGGTGAAATTTCCAGAAATCTTATTTTCACTGAAATTTCAGGGAAGTGAAATTTCTCATCCACAGTGAGCTGTACTTTCTGATCTACATTGTAACAAGTGATGACAATGATACTATCCCTGATACAAATGATACAATTGTATAGAATAACATCCTCAATGGGCACAGCATGTTCTCTCCCACTACAACTCATTCTCTATCAGGCTAGGTTCATACTAATGTGTGTCAGGAATGCATGGGGCCCCAAGCCGCACATTGGCAGATACGGGGCAGTGCCATTTAATCTTACGCAATGCCAATGCGTTTAGTTGTGGTAAGATTTTTAAAAAAAGGACCAGGGACTTCTTTCCCTGCATTTTTGGTGAGTACATCAACCCATTTACATGAAAAGGCTACTGTACATGTGACAAGCATGCGCAAACTCGCCCCACATATGTGAATCAGTCTTATGGTGGCCATAACTAGAATGAATTTATATAAGGTTGTATTGACAAAGGATTTACTGTCCAACCAGAAGGAAAAGATTGTTCAATGCATCATATACATTATGGTGGTCATACACGCTAATGCCCGGTACACACGGTCGGACTTTGTTCGGACATTCCGACAACAAAATCCTAGGATTTTTTCCGACGGATGTTGGCTCAAACTTGTCTTGCATGCACACGGTCACACAAAGTTGTCGGAAAATCCGATCGTTCTGAACGCGGTGACGTAAAACACGTACGTCGGGACTATAAACGGGGCAGTGGCCAATAGCTTTCATCTCTTTATTTATTCTGAGCATGCGTGGCACTTTGTGCGTCGGATTTGTGTACACACGATCGGAATTTCCGACAACGGATTTTGTTGTCGGAAAATTTTATATCCTGCTCTCCAACTTTGTGTGTCGGAAAATCCGATGGAAAATGTGTGATGGAGCCTACACACGGTCGGAATTTCCGACAACACGCTCCGATCGAACATTTTCCATCGGAAAATCCGACCACGTGTACGGGGCATTAGAGTTCTTTTTCAGTCAATCTCTCCTGATAGGAATAACCGATCTATAGCCAACAATCCAATCGACTGATACACCACACACATTCATTCAATAGTTGGAACAGGGGTCTCCAAACTTACTAAACAAAGGGCCAGTTTACTGTTCTTCAGACTTTAGGAGGGCCGGACTGTGGTTATTGGGAGTAGAAAAGGTCCCAACATCAGGAGGAATAGTGCCCCATGGTTGGTGTCATTGGGAAGAATAGTGCCCCATCGTTGGTGTCATTGGGAAAGAATAGTGCCCCATTGTTGGTGTTATTGGGAAGAATAGTATCCCATCGTGGGTGTCATTGGGAGGAATAGCGCTCCAATGTTTGTTTAATTGGGAGAAACAGTGCCCCATCATTGGCGTCATTGAGAGGACTAGTGCCCCATCGTTGGTGTCATTGGGAGGAATAGTCCCCCATCGTTGGTGTCATTGGGAGGTATAGTCCCCCATCGTTGGTGTCATTGAGAGGACCAGTGCCCCATCGTTGGCGTCATTGAGAGGATCAGTGCCCCATCGTTGGTGTCATTAAGAGGATCAGTGCCCCATCGTTGGTGTCATTGGGAGGAATAGTCCCCCATCATTGGTGTCATTGAGAGGACCAGTGCCCCATTGTTGGTGTCATTGGGAGGAACAGTGCCCCATGCATTTTGTAATTGGGAGGAACAGTGCCCCATTGTTGGTGTTATTGAGAGGAATAGTTCCCTATCCTTGATGTCAGTGGGAGAAATAGTGGCCCATCTTAGATGTCAGTGGGAGGAATAGTGCCCCATCTTTGGTGTCATTGGGAGGACTTGTGCCCTATCATTGCTGCCATTGGGCCTGAACTCTCTTTTCGGCCCCACATCCAATCACTTTCCAAAGCCTGCCGCCTCAACCTTCGCAACATCTCCAAACTACGTCCCTTTCTAACCAATGAAACCACAAAGCTCCTGATTCACTCCCTGGTTATCTCTCGCCTCGACTACTGCAACTCCCTCCTCATTGGCTTACCTTTAAATAGACTTTCCCCCCTTCAGTCCATTATGAACGTTGCTGCCAGACTCATTCACCTTACAAACTGCTCAGTGTCTGCTACCCCTCTCTGCCAATCCCTCCATTGGCTACCACTTGCCCAACAAATTAAATTCAAAATACTAACAATAAGTTACAAAGCCATCAACAACTCTGCCCCCAGCTACATTACTAGCCTAGGCTCAAAATAACAACCTAATCGCCATCTCCGTTCCTCCCAAGATCTCCTGCTCTCTAGCTCCCTCATCACCTCCTCCCATATCCCCCTCCAAGACTTCTCCCGAGCCTCACCCATCCTCTGGAATTCCCTACCCCAATCTGTCAGACTGTCTCCAAATGTATCCACTTTTAGGCGATCCCTGAAAACTTTCTTCTTCAGAGAAGCCTATCCTGCCTCCATCTAACAACTGCACTATTTTCTCCATTAGCTCACCCCCCACAGCTATTACCCTTTTGTATAATTTGACCCTCCCTCCTAGATTGTAAGCTCTAACGCGCAGGGCCCTCTGATTCCTCCTGTATTGAATTGTATTGTACTTGTACCTCATGTTGTAAAGCGCTGCGTAAACTGTCGGCGCTATATAAATCCAATAATAATTGGGCCCCATCGTTGGTGTCATTGGGAGGACTTGTGCCCCTTCATTGGTGTCAGTGGGGGGAATTATGCCCCATTGTTGGTATCAGTGGATGAAATAGTGTCCCAAGGACAGGATAAAAGCAAGCAAAGGGCCGCATCTGGCCCCTGGGCCACCGCTTGGAGACCACTGAGCTGGAAGATATGATCATAAATTATTAATCACATTTCTGCTTCCACCATGCAGTATTCCAAACTGATCGATTGACATACAATCAGAATCATAACCAAAGCATCTCAGTCCTGCTGATTGATGCAAAATAAGTGATAATCTTCCACTCTGGCCAGGCTATCAGAAGAGAAGTTTGCCTTCTTCCAGGCTTCATTGACATTTGGAATTGCGGGTGGATTCAGCGCGATTTTGCCCCCAATTTCAATTCACATGGCAATCACTGCAAAGCGCTCAACGTGCATTTGGGTGCCATTCTTTCTAAATGGGCACCCCAAACGCGGTGTGATTTTGCCAGGATTATCGCACAACAGAATCACGCGGCAATCGTAGCAAAACACTTTACAAAAATTGCAAAGCCTTTAAAAATTACATGAAGCTTGTCACTCTAAACGGAGCAAGAGCTTCTTTTGGGTGATAAACGCCCATAGGGCAGCCCATTGAAGTGAATGTGCGATATGTGGAATCGGGTGAAAACTGCCTACGCAGAATCGCAAGCAGTGAAGTGCGAACGTGACCTCAGATTCGCAGTTACTGCAGCGGATTGACAGGCATTTAGGAGATGCTGCTGCTGCCCCCTGAACATGTTTTTTTGGTACTTTTTTTATACTTTTTATTTTTAAAATGCCAAACAGCAATTTTACATTGCGGGGCCGTGCCGCAACTTCAAGCTGAGTGTTCAGCCCACGATTGCAATGCAACCACATTGAACTCAATGGATGAGTTTGTTGGGCAATGCCGCTCAGGGCAAGGGGTGGGCATTAGGGTAGGTTGCCCTGGGCTCTGTGGTATTATGTGAGGTGGGGGGGGGGGGGCATCACAAAGGCATTTGGGGGGGGGATTTGTGTTGGGAGAGGGAAATCAGGGGGTCGGCAGGGCTTAAAGCGGAGGTCCGCCCACTGCTGCAAAAATTAAAAGCCAGCAGCTGCACATACTGCACGCATACTGCAGCTGCTGACTTTTAATAATAGGACACTTACCTGTCCTGGAGTCCAGCGATGTCGGCAGCGCAGCTGATGTTTCCATCAGCTGGTCGGGTGCTGCCGCCTCCATTGCGAGTAAGGGAACCCGGCAGTGTAGCCTTTCGGCTTCACACCGGGGACCCTACTGCGCATGTGTGATGCTCCACTCCTCTCTCCTACTGGCCTGGGGACAGGGGGAGGGAGCCCCAGCCGTGAATTCAATACCCGTGGCTGAGGCTCCCGGAAGTGGGGAAAGCATACCTGTGAAAGACAGGTACACTGCCCCCCCCTCCCCCCCTGAAAGGTGCCAAATGTGGCACCGGAGGGGGAGAGGAGTACAATGGGTGCTTTTGGGTGGAACTCCGCTTTAAGATTTATTCTAATAGGGGAAATTTGGAGGTGTATGTTAACAGTGGTGATTTGGAGGGATTTGTGATGTGATGGGGGAAGCGGATTTGTGCTGGGGGGGGGGGAGGATTTGGGGGGTTTGTGCTGCAAGATGTGGAATGGTAAGGGGGGGTATTTGTACTAAGAGGGGGAATTTTTATGGAGGGGGGAGGGGAATTGTGCTAGTAGGGATAATTAGAAGATATTTATGCTAGGAGGGGGGATGGGGGGGCAAGATTTGTGCTAGAAGGGGGGGTGGAGCGGAGTTTTTGCTGGGAGGGGGGACTTGGAATGGGGGGGAGAAAGAATGTGTACTGGGGGTGGGGGATTTGTGCTGGGAGGGATTTGGGGAGAGAGGGAGGATTAGAGCTGGGAGGGGGGATAAATTATGCTTGAGAGGTAAGCATGCAGCTTAGTGCTCTTTTTTTTTGGGGGGGAGGGGATTTTTGCTGACACATAATGCTCATACATCTTAGTGGGGTGCAGTTTGGTACGTTGGCCCTGGGCTCTATATGACCTTATCCTGGCACTGATGTCGCTTGTCAAACTCCACCCGAGTTAAAAAATGCTGGGTCATGTGTACACCCTTGCCCAGCTGTGTTGTTACAATTCAGGTGGTCTGCCGGGGGGGGCTCTGTTTTTACCGCTCCCCCTGGCCAACCATCTAAAAACACCATCATGGCTATTTGAGTTTTTTTGTCGACTTGATCATTTTGATCGAACCACACATCGATGGTATAATAAAATCAAAGCATTTAGGACCATAATGATCAGGTTGAAGGATCTACTTTCCTACGATCGGACTTTTCCACCCAGACTGATCACAATTGGAATTAGTACTGCTGGAACCTTGAAGAAGGGGACAGACCTCGAAAGCTTGTCCTGAAAAATTGTATGTTAGTGCAAATAAAAAAGTGTCATGGACATTACTTAATAATTTCAATAAAATGAATTAATAATTCAGAGATCCGATCAATCTATCCACAATCAGCAGGGAACCGTGCGATCGGATTGTTCCGTGTATTACATGCTATTATGTAATACAGATTCCTCCCCTGATTTAATCCCAGACTTGTGTATCAGTTTATAAGCACAATGGCCTGTACAGTGCAGCTAAGGGGTTAATGGGGGCAGGGCACTGATCTAATAATGGGGGGAGGGGGGGGCACCTATGGAAAATGCCTGCTGCATGACTCCTTGTGTCTGGCAGCTCTGCAGATCATTCACCCTCTAATCTGAGATCCAAACAGGAGCTGAGCCATTATTTGTCCCTGATTATTGACTGGAGCACAGATCTGCCTCTTGGGGTTACTCAGAGCTCACTGCTAATTCTCCTCTCCCCTTTAATCGTATAGCATTCCCCTCCTCGGAGGCTCCGCTCCCCCCTCTCTCTCTCCCTCTCTCTCTCTAATTACTGGTGCTACTGCTCCTTTAAGAGAAGCGAGCTGGAGCTTCCTGTCTCTTTAAACTGGCTGCGGATCAAAACGCTCTGATTGGCTGATTTCCTAGGGGCGACTTGAAACTGCTCGCCCGGCCCGACTATGAGTGCCGCTGTTCCAAGAAGAGACACCCCCCCCCCCCCCCTACCCACCCACCGTGCTCCGGCACTGTCCGGGGAGGAGAGGGGGAGGGAGAAGAGACTGGCAGAGCAGAGACAACATCACCCTGTCCTGGAGACACCACAATGTCACACTGCTGGCTGTGGAACTACAAGTCCCAGCATGCCATCTGAGCAGGAAAACAGTGGAAGAAGAGGAACTGATTGATAAAATGTCAAATGTATCCTCCAAACAATGTTACATAGAGCAGATGACATTCTATGGAGGTGCTGGATGCAGTCGTTTTTCATTTGGATGCGTTTCGAACCGCATCCGATTCGCACGACATGTGAAATAACATCGCTTTCCATTGAGGCTGGGTTCACACTAAAGCCCCGTACACACGATCCGAAAATCGGAAGAAAAATGCTGCATTCCAATCATTCGTGCGATAATCGGATCGTGTGTACGGGGCTTAATGCGATGGCAGATATCGCACGTGATTCCCGTGCAGCTCACACGCCATGTCTGTGCGATGCCAATTCAGGCTGAAATCGCATCGCATTCGCACCAAAATGGTGCAGGATCTTTTTTTTTTTTTCCCTGCGCTGGATTCCACAGTTTGCATTGCGTTCTGCGAACCGAGGTGTCAATAACATTATATTGCGTGAACTACCTGCGATTCTGATGCGGTGCGAGAACCCGCACAGGAATCGCTGTGGTTCCTGCTTTACAAATTCAGCCATGCCGTTTGTATGGCTGAAATCGCATCGCATTCGCACCAAAATCGTGCAGGATCTTTTTTTTTTTTTTTTTTATCCACACTGGATTTGGATCACATTCAGACCCATGCAATCCGATTCCACAGTTTGCATTGCACTCTGCAAACCGAGGTGTCATTAACATTATATTGACACCCATTGACGAAGAGTGCAGGGTGAACTACCTGCGATTCTGATGCGGTGTGAGAACCCGCACAGGAATCGCTGTGGTTCCTGCGATACAAATTCAGCCATACAGTTTGTATGGCTCAAATCGCATCACATTGGCACCAAAATGGTGCAGGACCCTTTTTGTTTGTGTTTAGACCCATGTGATCCGATTCCACAGTTCACACTGCGTTCTGCGAATTTGGTGGTGTCATTAACATCATATTGACACCCTCTGGTTCACAGAGTGCAGTGTAAACTGCCTGCCATTCTGATGCGGAGCGGGAACCCGCACAGGAATCGCTGTGGTTCCCGTATCGCACCAGTGTAACCCTAGCCGGCTGGGTTCACACTTGTGTGATGTGGGAAACTCTCCGATTTAGTGCTGGTTCCCACATCGCACATGAATCGCACAATGGTTCACACTGCCCTCTGCAAACCACTGGGGGTATCAATATAAAGTTAATGACACCCCCAGATCGGTTGGCAGATCGCAGGGCAAACTGTCAAATGTGCAGGAATGGGATCGTGTGGGCGTGAACACCCATGTGATCCCATTCCAGTGCGGTCCAAAAAAAAGGTCCTGCACCATTTTAGTGTGAACGCGATGCGATTTCAGCCATATAGTTTGTATGGCTGAATTTGCATTGCATGTGACCTGCACAGCGATGCGGTGAGAATCACATGCGATGTCTGTGATCGCACAAGTGTGAACCTAGCCGAAGCTGTTCACTTATATGCGGTGCATCCACAGTGCGAGTTGAAAAAGAGCCCTGTGCGTTTTCTGAACACTGCGGTGTGGCTCAGGTGCAAATTCCAGGATCACTGACTTCTATGGCAGCGCTTCTGAATCGCATATGTCATCAGTTTTGAACAGGAATGAAAATTAATAAAGAAAAAAAAAAACTGCGTCGGCTCCCCCCAATCCATACTAGGTTCTTTGGGTCTGGTATGGATTTAACCACTTGCTGACCAGCCGCCGTCATTTTACTGAGGCAGGTTGGCTCTACTGCGCAAATCGCCGTAGCTGTTCGTGCAAAAGATACAGTGGGCGTGCGCCTGAGCTGATGTGCATGACCGGTGGCCGCTATGTTCACTGGCCACCCGCAATCGCTCCACAGAGAGCCAGAACGGGGATCTGCCAATGTAAACAAACAGATCCCTGTTCTGACAGGGGAGGAAAGAGATATCTGCTGTTCCTAGTGATCAGGAACAGCGATCTCTTTCTCCTCCTCCAGTCAGTACACTACCCCCACCATTAGAAACACCTCCCAGGGAACACAGTTAACTCTTTGATCACCACTATGGTAAAAGATGGAAACAAGAAAGACCAACAAATAAGACACCACATCCCATATGCATATAGAAATAGGAAGAGAGGGCTGTAGGCATAGAGCCTTGGGACTTTAAAGGTGTCAATATCAAAAATTATAACCACTGGTTCAAACCATATTGGAATAAAAGAGGAATTTTTATTACAATTAAGTTTTAAAAAAGCCTATTGATAGGCCATACATAGTACAACACTTTCCAAAAAAGTGCAAACAACAATTTATGATACAGATACCACTTTTTTTCTCAACATGTTTCGCTCTGTGGAGCTTCTTCAGGAGATCATGTGGTACCATTTGTAAGACTGAAATTTACATAAAGAAAGAAAAAACATCAGTACAGAATACAATATAAACACATTTGATAGTAGAGACAACTCTTACAAGTCAAAATATCAATTTTAAAAAATATTGAGATTCATAAAGGTCATTATTTATTTAATTTATGTTAAATTGATGTTTAATTAAGGAATTAAACAAAAAATGAATATAAAATGAAATGAAATAAAATAAATTAAAATAAAATGAAATAAAATAAAACAAACTGTAGCCTTACCAAGAAACAATATTTATAAAATGAAGCTGAAGATTTGCCAAATAATGAAAAGGTTAATCCCTAGGTTAACCCCCTCTCGTTGAGATTTTTTGATCACCACTAGTGTTACCCCTTCCCTGCCAGTGTCAGTTATACAGTAATCAGTGTATTTTTATAGCACCGATCGCTGTATAAATGTCACTGGTCCCAAAAAAGTGTCAAAAGTGTCCGATCTGTCCGCCGCAATGTCACAGTCCTTCTAAAAATCACTGATCACCGCCATTACTAGTAAAAGAAAAAATAATAATAAAAAGGCCATAAATCTAGCCCCTATTTTGTAAACGCTATAACTTTTGCGCAAACCACTCAACATACGCTGATTGGTTTACTAAAAATATGTAGAAGAATACATATCAGCCTAAACTGAGGAAGAAATGTGTTTTTTTATATTTTGTTTAGGGATATTTATTATAGCAAAAAGTAAAAAATATTGCTTTTTTTTTCAAAATTGTCGCTCTTTTTTTATTTATAGAGCAAAAAATAAAAACCCCAGAGGTGATCAAATACCACCAAAAGAAAGCTGTACTTGTGCGAAAAAAAGGACATCAATTTTGTTTGGGTACAGTGTCGCATGCCCGCGCAATTGTCAGTTAAAGCGACGCAGTGCCGTATCGCAAAAAATGGCCTGGTCATTAAGGGGGTAAATCCTTCCGGTCCTTAAGTGGTTAAAGGGGATCCCCATGGCAAACATTTTTAAAATAACGGAGTCCAATCCTTACCAGACTCTTATCCGAGCGAGCAGACCAAGCCCCCCCCCGAACCATACAAAGCCCTCAATATGGGGTGGCCCATTGGGGTAGGGGGGCTCCCCCCCAAGCACCTTGTCCCCATATTGATGAGGACAAGGGCCTCTTCCCCACAACCTTGGCCCAGTGGTTGTGGGGGTGCGGGGGTCACTTATCGGAATCTGGAAGCCCCCTTTTACAAGGGGCACCCGGATCCTCCCCTCGTGTGAATGAGTAGTGGTACATTGTGCCTGCTACTCATTCGCCAAAAAAGTGCCAAAAAGTAAATAAAAATGCCCGCACAAGTAAAAAAACAAAACAACAACACTCCTCCGGTGTAGATCCATCGTCAATCACGATGTAGATCAATCGCCAACCCGAAAAAAAACCCAAAAACATCCAGAAAGGATCCCGCTGTCTGACAGCTCCGCCGCTAAATACGCTAAGGGGTGGAGCCACCTGGTGACAACAAACTCGCTTTATATACCCAGAAGGCGGAAATACAATTTGCGCTCCAAGTCCCGATGCCGGAGGTAAACTCAACAAATATGCAATAAGAGGCCCAGCAGCCATTCTGGCTTTATCATCAAGTTTTCAGCAAATTAAATAATTCTACAATATAAGTTATATTAGAAACTTATGTGGGGACTTTAATAAAGAAAAAATAAAATAAAAAATCAGAGTAAATTTGTTTATTATCAAAGCGTCATGTCACCATGATACGGAGAGGGATGAGAAACAGAGAGATCATTCCCTCCGTACAGAGCTCTGTGTTGATTGTCAACACAGAGCTCTGGGCTGTGATTGTACACGGCCGATCAGCAGGCTGTGAATCATTGGCCTGGAGTTGCTGACAGGCTTCTACTGTGTACAATTACAGCGTGTGCCCTAAACCCAGAAGCAGGCAGTGACGTACTGCAGTACATTGCGGGCGGCCTCTCTGGGCGAAATCCTGTACCTGTACGTGATTTCACTCTTCCTGGTCTGGGGCGCACAGGCGCGCCGCCGGCGAACCAGCTCCTGCTGTGATTGGACACAGCGGGAGCCAATCAGCGAGTCCGTTCCTTCAGAACCCTATGCCGTATGGCTCACCCATGCATTCGCGGGCGTGATGTCATCGCAGCTCCGGCCAGTCACACAGCCGGATTCCGCGGACTTGGAAGGAAGACAGGTGAAGATGGAAGCGGCCCCCAGCGATGACATGACATTGCTGGAATGCTTTGTTTTCAGGTACGTTTCAAATAATGTGCTAGTATGCGATGCATACTAGCATGTTATGCCTTTACCTTTCAGGTCTGGGAAAAAAAAAAAAAGCACTCAGCAGTTTGCAGCCGCTTAAAAAATATGATCTATTGGAAACAATCTATTGAAAGTGATCATTTAATTGATCTGTGTTATGATGGCTTGTCTGACACACATTGATTTTATCGATCGAATATCTCAATGTGTGGCAGCACAGTGACTTGATGGTTAGCACAGCCTTGCAGCACTGGGGTCCTCAGTTCAAGTCCCAGACATGGTCTGCATGTGTGTTTGAGCTTCCTCCGGGAAGCAGCACATTCTGACTGTGACAGGTTTACTTTAACCACTTACGGACCGCCCGCCGCAGTTTTACGACGGCTGTTTGAAGGAAGATATCGTTGTTATGGCAGCAGCTAGCTGCCATAACCCCGGTATCCTCTTTAGTCCGCTACAAGATAAAAGCGGTCTCTGCGGCCCATTCGCCGCAAGATCACTTTTATCGGTGGCGGGAGAGGGGCCCCCTCCCCTCCCGCTGCGATCTGGTGCCCTCCGCCGCTTACCGGAGCTGTCGGCAGCGGCGGAGGCGATCGCGTCCTGTCTCCTGTCAGGTATGGAGACGAGTGAGGGGAAGATGACCCCCACCCGTCTCCATACAATGGCTGGGCGGAAGCGACATCAAAACGTCACTTCCGCCCACAAATCTTAAAGGGCCATTTTTTTAAAATGATTTTTTTAAACGCGCCCCGTCCCGACAAGCTCGCGTGTAGAAGCGAACGCATAAGTGAGTAGCGTCTGCATATGAAAACGGTGTTCAAACCACACATGTGAGGTATCGCCGTGTTCGGTAGAGCGAGAGCAATAATTCTAGCCCTAGACCTCCTCTGTAACTCCAAACATGCAACCTGTAGAATTTTTTAAATGTCGCCTATGGAGATCTTTAAGGGTAAAATTTTGTCGCCATTCCACGAGAGGTCGCAAATTTGAAGTGTGACATGTTGGGTATCAATTTACTCGGCGTAACATTATCTTTCACAATATAAAAAAAAAAATTGGGCTAACTTTACGGTTGTCTTATTTTTTAATTCAAAAAAGTGTATTTTTTCCAAAAAAGTGCGCTTGTAAGACCGCTGCGCAAATACGGTGTGACAGAAAGTATTGTAACGGCTGCCATTTTATTCTCTAGGGTGTTAGAAAAAAAAATGTATAATGTTTGGGGGTTCTAAGTAATTTTCTAGCAAAAAAAAAACTGTTTTTAACTTGTAAACAACAAATCTCAGAAAGAGGCTTGGTCCTTAAGTGGTTAAATGAAAAAATGTCATAACTGAGCGTACTTTAAAGGAACCCTGCACTGAGGTAAACATGTGGGCGGCCATTGCTGGCCTTCTCTTGAAAATGTTGCCTGGCTGCCTCTGGCTTTGGGTACTCTCTGAGTCACTGACCTGGAACAAGTGTGCAGCTATATTTGCTTGACGTCAGAAGTGCAGATTTGCATACTTATTTCAGGTCATGACTCAGAAAGAATTAAAGATGGGGGACCAGCATGACAAGCAGACAAAAGGAGAGGCCAGCCCTGGGAGCCTGCATATTTCTGTCAGAACGGGTTTCCTTTAATGGCTCAGTCTTAGCTTCCACATGTGAGGAGACAGGCAGCACTGAGCCACTCCAAACAAGTGTGTGTGTGCTTCCATGTGTGCTTGGTGCCTTATCTGCATTAAATCAGCCTCAAAACCTGTGTAATTAATATTTGTCCTGGATTAAAAGGATGATGTGGCAACCCTAGTGTGCTGCTGTCTCCATTGGGCCCCATTCACATTATGACGCCTAATGGTAGGCGTCACATTTTGTCATTCTACACACCTAGGCAAACGCATTCATTTCAATAGGATGCCTTATGTGTGACTAGTGCTGCAAAGTAACTCGTGCACCTTCTTAAAGCGGTTGTATACCCGCTGAAATAATTTTTTTTTTTTTTTACCCCTGTAAAGCAAAAGGCATAATGAGCTAGTATGCACCGCATACTAGCTCATTATGAAATACTTACCTTAGAACGAGGCGTAGGTATCTTACCTGGTCCATGCCGAGGTAGCTGACATGTTGCCTCGGCGTGTCTTACGGGTATTGCGAATCCAGCGCTGTGAGTGGCTGGAGCCGCGATGTCATCACTCCCGCGCATGCGAGCGGGAGATTTCTTTCCCGGCAAGGTCCGGCAGTTGCCGGGCCTTCAGCCGAGAATCACCTGTGCGCATGCGCCGCTGCAGTCAGCGGCTCATAGCAAGGGGAATATCTCCTAAACCGTACAGGTTTAGGAGATATTTTTTTTACCTACAGGTAAGCCTTATTATAGGCTTACCTGTAGGTAAAAGTTAAAAAAAAGACTATACAACCGCTTTAAGCTTCAGGCTGGGATCACACCTATGCGAATTGGATGTGGATTTCTCCACATCCAATTCGCATGACAGGAAATTGTGACCGGCTCTCTATGGAGTCGGTTCGCATATCTTCATTACAGCTGCGGAGCGGCCTGCACAGGAACGCTGTGCATCTTTAGTTTCGTCTCAGGGCCGAATTTCAGGCAAAAATTCGGCCCCGATTCGTCCCTGAAACGGAGAACAGGGACGCACCGCTGCGAGCCGTATCCATCGGAGGTGTGAACCCAGCCTCAAGGTTCATGCTTCTGCTTGTCACTTTTGGGGTGCAAATTGCATAGCAAGGGTGACGTGTTTTTTGTGCGTTATGTAATCGCATGTAAATTGTGATTCCACATTCATGAAACTCTATAGTGTGAATGCATCCTAGGCCCCATGCACACTGCGTTCTGGGCATTTATCCCTGGGCACATACTGCCCTAAACATTAGTACCATAGTGGAGGAGAGCGCCAGCTGCCGGGGGGAGCAAGGAACAAGGTCGGTATGCATTTTATTCCCCCCCCCCCCGTCATATGAACATTTAGGGCCCAGTTACACCTGTGCGACTTGTCATGCGTCTTTGTCACAACCCATTGTTTGCAATTGCACCCATTCTGTGCGACTTAAAGTTGCAGCAATTTTAAAAGGGGCTTGCACTACTTTGGTGCGATTTTTTGATGCGACTTTGGTCCAAAGAATTTTAAGTTGGATAAAAGTCGCACTGCAAATCGAGCAACTTTGGAAATGCGCTAATGTGAATGGAGACGTAAAGGGAAACTCCAGTCTCCCCCAAAAAAATTAATGCAGCTGCTGACTTTTAATAAAAGGACATTTACCTGGCCAAGGATCCAGGGCTGTCCTCACCCGGGCTGCTTCTTCACCGGCCTTCAGGTCCCCGGCGCTGCCATGTCTAGTGTGGGAAGCAGGCTGTGACTCTTTGCGGCTTCACAGCCAGCTTACCGCCGTGCTGCAATTTGTGAATGGTTCCGCAGCCTCCTGGGACCTGTGATGTGTCTAAGAAGGCTGCAGGAAAAGGGGAGGGGGGCAAATTTTGCCTAGGCAAACAAGCCGAGCAGAAGTGTGGGCGGGCACCTTTCATAACTAGGTACCTGCTCCCCCCCTAAAAGAGTGCCCAAAAGGAAAAGTGGAAAAGGGTGGGGGAAGGGGAAGTGAAAAAGCAAACTTCCCCTTTTGGGTGAAGTTCTGCTTTATCCAATGCAGTACGGGGGTGATTCCACTACATGGGGTAAATTTGAAAACGGCCCATAGTTATGCTGGCCATACACTATACGAAAAATCGGCCGAACCCATTTTCGAAAAATTAACATTCGCAAACGATAGTGCCATCATGTAATGACCGATAAACCGTTCAGCGGACATAAACGAATGCGTCTTTTGTTCATTTTTTTACATATACCTAGTGCAGACAGTTCGGACGGGAAACACATTAACCTTTCAATTTATCGTTCGTTTGGCAGAAAATTTCCAAAGTTGTCCTTTGTTTTTTTCGGCTCAACGATTATCGATTTTGTGCCCATTAACTGGCCGAAAAACGAACGAACTGTCTAAATGACCACATTTCGGACGATTTTTTGTATAGTGTATGGGCAGCATAAGCCTTTAGGGTCCTTTCACACTGGGGCGGGGGCGTTGTCGGCGGTAAAGCGTCGCTATTGTAAGCGGCGCTTTACCGTCGGTATGCGGCCGCTAGCGGGGCGGTTTTACCCCCCTGCTAGCGGCCGTGAAAGGGTTAAAACCACCGCAAAGCGCCTCTGCAGAGGCGCTTTGCCAGCGGTATAGCGGCGACTTCCCATTGATTTCAATGGGCAGGAGCGGTAAAGGAGCGGTATACGCTCCGCTCCTTCCCTGCTCCGAAGATGCTGCTGGCAGGAGTTTTTTTACTGTCTTGCCAGCGCGTCGCTCCAATTAAAGCAGCGGCACTTTCGGGTCGGTTTGCAGGCGCTATTACTAGCGCAATAGCAAACCGCCCCAGTGTGAAAGGACCCTAAAAGTAGAATTCCAGACTAAACGTAACTAGCCTTAAAGGTGTCTCCCCTCCTAACACGTATGCTGACTAATTCGTGTAATAAACATGTACTGTATATACTTACCTATTTTCAGTCCAGGCACATGATCCAGCTCCTCTGTGTCAGCCAGCGGTGGCTACAGGGGAGAAGATTTGGGACAAAGGTTGGGACATGAGAGCCAATAGATGACGTCACAGTTGCAGGCTTTACCAGCCATTGTCGAGTGCTCTCTGCTCTCCCCTGACACCCCCACTGGCTGACACAGGGGATCACTTGAGTGGACCAGAGAGAGATGAAAATAGATAAGTATATACTTCTATTTTTCACACAGGTTAGTCAGAATAGGTGTTAGGAGATGGGAGGGGACATTTTTAAGGCTAGTTAGGGTTAGGCTGGAATTCTATTTTAAGTCCGGGTTCACACATATGCACATTGTATGCGGGTTTCCTCGCATCTAATTCGCATGACAAGCGAGTTCACATAGGTCTGGGGTGGCCGCAGTCCGTGTTCAAAAAGGGTCCTGTGCGTCTTCTGGTCCAATTCAAGCAAAAAATTCAGACCTGATTCCCACCTGAATTGGTGAACAGACACGCACGGGACCCCAGACACGAACTCGTGGCCGCATATGTGTGAACCCAGCCTTAAGTTCAAGTTGATAATGTTTCACCAAGCTAAGAGTAGGGTTGCCACCTGTCTGGGATTCACCGTACAGCCAGGGTTTGGAATTATGTGTCCGGGTTTCAGTCTGCCTGAAACCCGGACACATTTTTCAGACTGGGCTGTGGCTCCCCAAGTAACTGAGATAGTCACACAAAAATCTGTTGCCATCGGGGATCTGTGGGCCCCTGTCTGGGGGCAGGTTTGGCATCAATGGGGCACTGGGGGGGGGGGGTGAGGTCAGCAAGAGAAATTTGGCCACATCCACTGTTTGCCGCAGCGGGCTGCATTGCCACTCTCTTTGGGGGACCCAAATATGCCCCAGGTCTTCTATAATCCTATAGTGTATACTATGAAAAAAATGTGCCATGTGCCGCTAAAGTGTTCGGGGTTGGCTTGAAGAAAAGGTGGCAACCCTAGCTACTGTGACAGTGCTGTTAGTGGTATTGACTGCTTAAGGCTTGTTCACACCTATAGCAGGGGATGGTAAAACCAGGTCTTTATATCACCTCCTTACCGCCTGTCAAACACTTCTGATAACTGGTCCACCATGGCTTGCTTTTCAGAGGGGTGGCAAGAACAAACCCTTAAAGTAAACCTGTAACTTTGCCCATACAGAGTATCAGAACTGGCTAACCTCATAGCGTGCCCTTTCCATTGTATATTGTGGATACTTACCCTTCCTAGACTTCCTGACCTCACTGGCCAGCTGGAGCCTTGTTAAATACCTGGACCTTCTGGGTATAGAAATCTATGTGATCCTTTCCCCCAAGAGATACAGTGCTCAATGACTGTCACTTTGGATCACTACCTATGGATTTTAAGTGCCCATTCACATTTTAGCTCTGCATTGGGGTATGTTAACGGATGCACTAACACGTGTTGTGCCATACATTAACATGTGCTGCATTAAGGCAGCCCATCAATTTGGAATGTGTTGGCAAAAACAGACATGCACATTTGTCTGACATGGTGCACCAGAATGCACATGCTGGGAGTTGTAGTGTGCTGCAGTGCAGGAATGTTCTCCTTTGCTCCATTCACACCTGGGCATTTTGGGATTGCGACAGAATCAAAACACACTACAATCACAAAACGCAGGTTCGGGTGCCATTGTTTTCAACAGCACCTAAAACGTGGTGCGGTTTTGCCACGATTGTCGCGCGGAAAATCACATCACATGAAGCTTGTCACCCAAAAAGCAGCAGGAGCTGCAGGAGCTGCTTCTGGGCGACAAGCTTTATGCAATGCCATTTGCCACGCAATAAACACAACAATCACAGCAAAGCAGTTTTTAGGTGCCATTGAAAATAATCTGCATTTTGGGATCGCAGGCAGAATCGCATTGATTCTGCCATGATTCCAAAATGCCCAGGTGTGAATGGAGCCTTACTGTATTAGTGTGCCACTAAAAATATAGGCCGTAGTAAAGTCTACTGCTTTTTGTAAACATATGGGCCCATTGCAGTGGTATGCCACAATGTGCTAGTATGCACCACATACTAGCACATTATGGCAGCGTTACCTTAAAAATGGAGCCCTCCAGTGGCATGCTGTCACCGCTGCTGACACTCCCATCTTGATCCGGTCTTCCTTCTCGGTTTACGATCTCCAGCTGTTTGAATGACCAGGCTACGATGATGTCACACCCACGCATGCACACGGCAGTCACCATCACAGCACAGCACTCTGGATGCACGCCACACACTGAATGCAGTGCATTACTGCGCATGTGCAGTGACATCATTGGCCATTGCCAATGTGATTATCTCCTAGACAGTGCACATTTAGGAGATATTCATTATCCTTACAGGTAAGCTATATTATGAGCTTACCTGTAGGTATGATTCAGAAATGAGAGTATATCACCACGTTATTGGTACTACACTACTGTATTGAGATTGCTGTGCCTTGTTGCAGTACACAGTAATATACAGTGGGGGAAATATTTATATGATCCCCTGCAGATTTTGTAAGTTTGCCCACTTACAAAGAAATGAAAGGTCTATAATTTTTATCATAGATGTATTTTAAATGATAGAGACAGAATATCAACCAAAAATCCAGAAAAAACACATAAAACAACCGACAAGCAAAACATGACTTAGTACTTGGTGAAGAAACCCTTGTTGGCAGGCACAGAGGTAAGACGTTTCTTGTAGTTGGTGATCAGGTTTGCACACATCTTAGGAGGGATTTTGGTCCACTCATCTTTAAAGATCTTCTCTAAATCCTTAAGGTTTCTTGGCAACTCAAAGTTTTAGCTCCCTCCATAAATTTTCTATAGGATTAAGTTTTGGAGACTGACTAGGCCACTCCATGACCTTAATGTGCTTTTTCTTGAGCCACTCCTTTGTTGCCTTGGTGGTTTTGGGTCATTGTCATGCTGGAGGACCCAGCCACAACCCATCTTCAGTGTTCTGGCTGAGGGAAGAAGGTTCTCATCCAAGATTTTACAATACATGGCCCCGTCAATGCGGCAAAATTGGCCTGTACCTTTAGCAGAGAAACAGCCCCAAAGCATAATGTTTCCACCTCCGTGCTTGACTGTAGGGATGGTGTTCATAGGGTCATAGTCAGCATTTTTCTTCCTCCAAACACGGCGAGTCAAGTTAACGCTAAAGAGCTCAATTTTGGTGTCATCTGACCACAGCACTTTCTCCCAATGCTTCTCTGAATCATTTAGATGTTCATTGGCATGGCTGTACATGTGCTTTCTTGGAGGAGGACTTGCCGTGTTTGGAGGAAGAAAAATGCTGACTATGACCTTAAGAACACCATCCCTATAGTCAAGCATGGAGGTGGAAACATTATGCTTTGGGGCTGTTTCTCTGCTAAAGGTACAGGCCGACTTTGCCGCATTGAGAGGGCCAATGGACGGGGCCATGTATTGTAAAATCTTGGATAAGAACCTTTTTCCCCTCAGCCAGAACATTGAAGCTAGGTCATGGATGGGCCCTCCAGCATGACAATGACCCAAAACATACCGCCAAGGCAACAAAGGGATGGTCAAGAAGAAGCACATTAAGCGACAGCCAAGAAACCTTAAAGAGGGAGTCCACCTAAACCGCCAAAAAAAAAAAATATTAAAAGCCAGCAGCTACAAATACTGCAGCTGCTGACTTTTAATAAATGGCCACTTACCTGTCCCAGGGTCCAGCGATGTCGGCAGGCGACGTCGAGAACCCGATCGGTTCTCGGCAGCTGCCGCCGCCATCCTAGGTGAGGGAATCAGGAAGTGAAGCGTTGCGGCTTCACTTCCCGGTTCCCTACTGCGCATGCGCGAGTCGCGCTGCGCATCGTAACTGGTCCCCGCTATCTCCTGGGACCTGTGTGTTTCCCAGGAGACAGCGCGGAGGGACAGGAAGAGGCATAGACTCCCATGGGAGTCTATGCCGGAAGTGGGTGCAAATACCTGTCTTAGACAGGTATCTGCACCCCCCTCCCCCCTGAAAGGTGCCAAATGTGACACCGGAGGGGGGGGGGGGGTTCCGAAAAGCGGAAGTTCCATTTTTATGTGGAACTCCGCTTTAACCACTTCAGCCCCGGGAAGATTTTCCTGCATAATAACCGGGCCATTGTTTGCGATACGGCACTGCATAACTATAATGCCGCGTACACACGGTCGGACTTTTCGTCTACAAAAGTCAGACAGCCTGTCCGACAGACTTCCGGCAGACTTTCGGCGGACTTTCGACGGACTTGCGGCGGACTTTCTAATGAACAGACTTGCCTACACACGATCACACAAAAGTCCGTCGAATTCTTACGTGATGACGTACACCGGACTAAAATAAGGAAGTTCATAGCCAGTAGCCAATAGGTGCCCTAGCGTGGCTTTTTGTCCGTCGGACTAGCACACAGACGAGCGGATTTCGGGGTCCGTCGTAGTTACGAAGTAAAGATTTGAAGCATGTTTCAAATCTAAAGTACGTCGGATTTGAGGCTAAAAAAGTATGTTGAAAGTCCGGAGAAGCCCACACACGATCGGATTACCAGCCAGCTTTAGTCCGTCAGCGTCCGTTGGACTTTTGTAGACGACAAGTCCGACCGTGTGTACGCGGCATTACTGACAATTGCGCAGTCGTGCCACGTTGTACCCAAACAAAATTGACGTTCTTTTATTTCCCACAAATAGAGCTTGCTTTTGGTGGTATTTGATCACCTCTGTGGTTTTTATTTTTTGCACTATAAACAATTTTTTTTTTTTTTAAAACACAATATTTTTTACTTTTTGCTATAATTTATATCCCAATTTAAAAAAATAAAAATAAATTTCTTCCTCAGTTTAGGCCGATGATCTGCGATTTTTATCGGAACTGCATCATTGCGACGGGCACATTGGACACTTTTGACACTTTTTTGGGACCAGTGACATTTATACAGCTATAAAAATGCACTGATTACTGTATAAATATGTCACTGGCAGTGAAGGCGTTAACACTAGGGGGCGATCAAGGGCTTAACTGTGTTTCCTCAGCATGTGTTCTAACTGTGAGGGGGGAATGTGGCTGACTAGAGGAGAAGAGAGATTGTTGTTCCCACTTAGGAACACATGATCTGTCTCCTCTCCCCTGACAGAACCGGGATTTGTGTGTTTACACACACAGATCCCAGTTCTCGCTCTGTCACGAGCGATCTCGGGTGCCTGGCGGTTATTGCACCCACCGGGCACTCACATCGGCTCCGGGGACACGCTTCAGGCACGCGCGCCGCCAGTGGCATCTTAAAGAGCCGACGTACAGCTACGACGGCTCGCGCAGGGGCCGGAAGCGGTTAAAGAGGAACTTCAGTCTGCTCACATAATTTGTATTAAAAACATCTTTGCTATTCTGAAGCTTCCCTCCAACCACTTTGCATATCATTTTATATACACTGTGATTCTGTACTTACCAAATATGCTGCAGAAATCTCCCTCCACTAAGTCTGGCTGCATCCATTTTAACTGTGGGCAGCTGAAGCTGCTGCCTGTTCACTTCCTGGATTTACACAGACAAACAGAGGCACACCTCCAGCTCTGCAACCCTGCAGCTTTCATTGGCCCTCTTATGATTCATCCCCCCTCCCTTCCTGGCAAACTCTCAGGAGAGTGAGAGAGAGCTGTGCATGATGTCATAAGCCTAGGCTAATGACCAGACAAGAAACAGGAAGTGGGCTGTATAAGGTATTTACTGGCAGAAAAAAATGTTTTACTATCCAAAGTTAAAATAACAAAAGCAGAAGATTTAATAGATGGAAAATGAAAAAATGATTGATGGAGAAAATCTGTAAAGAAGAGTGGACCAAAATCCCTCCTGAGATGTGTGCAAACCTGGTTACCAACTACAAGAAACGTGACTGCTGAGGCGCAATGGGCTTAGGTCCCACTTAACGTAACACCAAGGGATAAAATCCCCCACCACCCTTGCCCTTCACTCCATTAAACACGACACTTACAACCATTAGGTTGGAAAGGGCAAGGCCACAGCTTTATTAAATTCCAACACATAACATGTGAACATATTTAACCAGTACCAGTCACAGTCGTACTGTGAGCACTTAACCAAAAGAGGGAAGCGGGGCCTGTCCTTACCATAAGTGCTGGACAGACAGCCTATTTCCAATTTTCCATCAAGGGCATAGCCCATTACAGCAACTTTAACTGCTGGCAAGGTCAAGAAAACCGCAGCAAGCTGTGACATACCAAACATAGGAAAAAAGGGGCGGGAGGGTGGGCAGCTCTTCCAACGACTCTTCCGAAAGACCCAGAATTCCCTGGGGCACACGATTTCCTGAGCTCAGGCCCATCCCATCCCCATGTCCCAACCAATCGTTCCCCTTGTCACACACCTAGCCATGCCCCCATCAGTCAAGGCTCTCTTTCCCTAGGGGGCTCAAGAGGCCTTCATCTTACCTCTGTGCTTGCCAACAAGGGTTTCTCCACCAAGTATGTTTTGCTTGGGGATCAAATACCTTTTTTACTCACTGAACTGCAACTCAATTTATAACATTTGTATCATGTGTTTTTTTTTGGTTAATATTTTGTCTCTATCATTAAAAATACACCTATGAAAAAAATGATAGACCCTTAATTTCTTTGTAAGTGGGCAAACTTACAAAATTTGCAGGGGATCACATAATTATTTTCCCCACTGTATGTATTTTACCTTTGCGTTGCCGCAGAGCAGAAGTGTGATTGGGCCTTTAATCAGAGCGTCGGCAGGCGAGGGAGCACTGTGTTTGTATTGTCCTCTCTTTTTTTTCTTTTCCTCCCCTCCTGCTAATTGAATTTGGGTTATATTATATAAACAATTTAGAGTGCCAATAGTGCTTAGTGGAATTCCTCTTTAAGAATCCGGCCCTGACAGTGACCTGCAATGTAAGAGGAGGTGAAGAATTATCTGCCGGCAGGTCTTCTCCATCCTGTTAGAGCCTTCATTTGATCCTATTAGAGAGGGGCTCTCACACGGTTGATATGACAGTTGCTTTTGCCTCAGTATGGATTTTAGAGCACAGTTTCTGCTGGAATGGAAACAAATATTTTATCCGAATCCGCTGGGCTTCCAGGAAAATCCTTCTCAATAGAGAGCGTTTATAAAGCGTGCCCAACATAAGACTTTCTAGGAGAAGTGGCATCTTGGCTGCTGGAGCGGAGTTATTTAATCCTTCCATGTGAAAACTGACCTTATCAAAATGTTGTGTCAGCAGATTGTTGGGTCTTCTCAATTGTAAAGCCGAATTCCAGGATTGTCTTTTGTAGCCACTTGCTTTGTATATTCTTGCACCCCGGTGATGTATGGCATTTCTCAGGGTAAGCTTCCTAGTGGTGACTACGGTGGACAATGCCTATGTAATGTGTGTTGAAATGTCCACTTATATAGCATTATCACCCTGTTTTACATGGTGACAATGCAGGAGCAAAACTGGGAAAGTGGGACAAGGCATTGCCACCTTATAACAGGAAGTGCCTGAAAAGGGATCACCGAGTATTCATTTATTAAAAGCCTCAGCATAAAAATAATAAAATAAATAAAAAATAATAAAATTACCTTTTAAATGACAATATGTCAAAACTTACAGAAGATCGTAGTGATTGGGTTCACATATACTTAATGATTGTAAAACTATATATTTTTTTTTCATTAAAATAGTAAACATGTTATACTTACCTGCTCTGTGCAGTGATTTTGCACAGAGCAGCCCAGATCCTCCTCTTCTTGGGTCCCACGCCGGCGCGCCTGGCTCCTCCCTCCTCCCTCCTATCAGTGCCCCCACAGCAAGCAGCTTGCTATGGGGGCACCCGAGCCGAGCTGCTGCCCTGTGTGTCCATTCACACACGGAACCGCGGTTCAGATCCGCCCCCTCTGTCTCCTGATTGGCTCACTGGCTGTGATTGACAGCAGCGGGAGCCAAAAAAAGTACCAAAAAAAATTGTCCTAAAAAGTTGGATATCATATTGCTATATTATATGCTGCTGCACAAATACCATGTGACATAATTTTCTTTTTTTTTTACATGCCCATTCACATTTTAGCTCTGCATTGGGGTATGTTAACGGATGCACTAACACATGTTGTGCCATACATTAACATGTGCTGTATTAAGGCAACCCAACAATTTTGAATGTGTTGGCAAAAACAGACATGCACATTTCTCTGACACGGTGCACCAAAATGCACGTGCTGGGTTTTGTAGTGTGCTTTAGTGCAGGGATGTTCTCCTTTGCTCCATTCATACCTGGGCAATTTGGATTGCAACAGGATCAAAACACACTACAATCGCAACACGCAGGTTCAGATGCCATTATTTTCAATAGCACCTAAAACGTGGTGCAGTTTTGGCACGATGGCAAATCGTATCACGTGAAGGTTGTCGCCCCAAAAAGGAGCAGTAGCTGCTTCTGGGCAACAAGCTTAATGCAATGTGATTTGCCACGCAATAAATTGTACAACAATTATGGCAAAAAAAAACAGCACCGCGATTTTAGGTGCCATTGAAAATAATGCCACCTGAATCTGCGTTTTGGGACTGTAGTGCAAAACCCACCATTTTATTCTCTAGGACCTCTACTAAAAAAAAAAATATATATATATATATATATATATATATATATATATATAAATATATATATATATATATATATATATATATATTGTAGCAGAGCGTCCCAGAGAGAGCCAGGAAAAGTCCTGTTCGGGGTTTATACATCTCCCAGGCTCCTCTCATACACGTTCAGGGATCTCTGATCCATGGTCCGGTTCAGGTCTTGGTCCTCTCCCCCAGGCTAATTTAAGCTCACCTGAGCAGACAGCCTTGGCTCTTGGCCTGGGATACTCAGAGAACTTCTGTGTAAGAGTGCAAAAAGGTATGTGGAAGCTGACAAGCTGTAGGCTTGCTCAGCTTAGTAGTTAGGATCTGTAAATATTGTTTAGTTAGTGCCGAGACACGGCTAGGTTTTGTTTTGGCTATTTTTTGTTCCTATTTGTTTCTTTTGGAACACTGTACAGCACCTGTAAATAGACTTGTATATATCACAAATAAACACTGCACTGTTTGTCACTATTCCACTGGACTTGGTATCTGTGCCTGAAAGACTGCTCATCCCAGGGAGCTTTGTACCTTCTACCTGTCCCCCAGGTTACATATGGTGGAGAATGCGGGCAGCTGTAGTAAGTTACTACTTAAAAGGCCAGTACCTAGAGTGACTAAACATGGAGGAAATCCTAAAACAATTGGTGATATCCAATGCTGCACAGCAACAATCCAATGCTGCACAGCAGCAAGCAAACGCTGCACTGCATCAAGCAAACGCTACACAGCAGCAAACAAATGCTATCGCACAGGAGCAAACCAAGGCGCTGTGCCAACAGATTGGTGCTGTACAGGAGCTATCGCAGAGGCTGTTTGAACAGCTAGCCACTGATGCAAAAGAGGATAGGAAAACCCTGGCTGCGGTTGTGGAGACGCTAGCACAGTGGTCACCTGCTAAAGTTAATGTTGTTGGAGACAAGCCCTCAGCCATCCATGTGGGTCGCTTTCTTTCCAAGATGACTGCAGATGATGATCCAGAGGCCTTTCTCTTAACCTTTGAACGGACCGCTGAGAGGGAAGGTTGGCCCAAAACCCAGTGGGCAGGACTGGTCGCCCCCTTGCTGGACTCTGGAAGTCTAGTGACTTTGGTTACAGCTGAGATGGTTGACACTGTGAAATTGCATGCTAAAAAAGTTGCTGTGATCTGTGTACATGGGGATACCCGCGAGTATCCTATAGCTACTGTTCAGTTTAAAACTGTCTTAGGTACGGTGACCCATCCGGTCGGACTTGTGCCCCACTTGGTGCACGAGGCCATCGTTGGTAGGGACTTCCCTAAGTTTTGGGAACTGTGGGATCGTCCCGACCCGGTCGCAGTAGCTGACTCAGTGACAGAGCCAGAACTCCTGGCCGCTACTGACAATGTGGGTTCAGGGGACTCTTCTCAGGGCTCCCCGGGTTTTCCTTTCTCAGTTATGGCAGGAGAGCTGGAGGAGCCTGAGGAGGTCCCCACAACCAGTGGAGCTGGACAGCCATCTGCTGAATCTGAGCCTACGTTGGAGTTTGCTGACCTTAATGTACACAACGAAAATTTTGGTACTGAGCAGAGAAAAGACCCAACCCTTGCCAGGGCCTGGGAAAATGTAATGGTAATTAATGATGTACCTGTCGAATCAGGGGACAGGCTCTGTTTTCCTTATTTTAGGAGTAATGAGGATTTACTGTATCGTGTATATAAAAAAAATGATGAAGTGGTTGAACAGTTGGTGGTCCCTAAGCCATACAGACGGGTGGTGTTGGAACTTGCCCATGGGCACTTGCTAGGAGGTCATTTAGGGGTTGAGAAAACTACTGAAAGGGTGTTGCGCAGGTTTTATTGGCCCGGAATACAGAAGGATATTGAGAATTATTGTCAATCCTGTCCTGTGTGTCAGATGTCAGCCCCACTACAACACTTTCGAAGTCCTTTAGTGCCCTTGCCCATTATTGAAGTGCCCTTTGAGAGGATTGCCATGGACCTTGTGGGTCCACTCCCCAAGTCTGCCCGAGGTCATCAGCATATCCTCGTAATCATGGATTATGCTACCCGTTACCCAGAGGCAATTCCCTTACGCACCGCGTCTGCTAAAAACATTGCCAAAGAGCTGTTTATGGTGTTCAGTCGTGTTGGAATCCCTAAAGAAGTCCTTACAGACCAGGGCACCCCATTTATGTCACGAATAACTAGAGAGCTGTGCAAGTTATTTAAGGTGACGCAATTGCGAACCTCGGTGTACCATCCTCAAACGGATGGCTTGGTGGAACGCTTCAATAAAACATTAAAGAGCATGTTAAAAAAGGTTGTTGACAAGGATGGGAAAAACTGGGACTTCCTGATACCATACTTGATGTTTGCCATCAGGGAGGTTCCCCAGTCCTCCACGGGGTACTCTCCATTTGAGTTGCTTTATGGGAGACACCCTCGGGGACTCTTAGACATAGCCAAAGAAACTTGGGAGGGGGAGCAGACACCCCATAAAAGTGTCATTGAGCATATCGCTCAAATGCAGGACAGGATTGCAGCAATTATGCCGATGGTAAAAGAACACTTACTGCAGGCCCAAGCAGCCCAACAGAGGATATACAACAGGGGGGCCCAACTCCGTGTTTTCTCACCTGGTGATAGGGTCCTGGTGTTAGTTCCCACTGTTGAGAGCAAGTTCCTGGCTAAGTGGCAGGGTCCCTTTGAAGTAATTGAAAGAGTTGGGGAGGTCAATTACAAAATATATCAACCAGGAAAAAGGAAGCCCGAACAGATTTACCACATAAACCTGTTAAAGCCCTGGAAGGATAGACTGGCGTTAACTGCGAGGTCCCTCCCAGTAACGCCTAAGGGTAATGAGTCCCCTCTGATCCCTGAGGTCACGATTCCAGACACCCTGTCATATTCCCAAAAGCAGGAAACTAGAGAATTCCTCATAAGAAATAGAGAGAAATTTTCAGAGTTACCTGGCACGACTTCAGCAGTTCAGCATGATATTGTTACTGAACCTGGGGTCCGTGTCAAGCTCAAACCATACCGAATTCCTGAAGCGAGGAGAAAGGACATCAGCGAGGAAGTTAAAAGAATGTTGGAGCTAGATGTCATTGAGGAATCCAATAGTGACTGGTCTAGCCCCATCGTGTTAGTCCCAAAACCGGATGGCACTTGGAGGTTCTGTAATGATTTCAGGAAGCTTAATGCAGTGACAAAGTTTGACACGTACCCAATGCCCAGAGTGGACGAACTTATAGACCGACTTGGCAAGGCTCGCTATCTGACCACTTTGGACTTGACAAAAGGTTATTGGCAAATACCCCTGACTGGTAGCGCCAAAGAGAAGACTGCATTTGTGACCCCAGAGGGTTCCTTTCAATATAAAAAAATGCCTTTTGGGTTGCAAAATGCCCCCGCCACATTTCAGAGGGCCATGGACAGGACTCTAAGACCCCACCGACAATATGCAGCAGCATATCTAGATGACATAGTGGTACATAGCACTGACTGGGAGTCTCACTTGCCCCGGGTCCAGGCTGTCCTCGATTCCCTCTTCAAAGAAGGTTTTACAGCAAATCCAAAAAAATGTGCCATTGGTCTAGAGGAAGCCAAGTATTTGGGCTACACTATTGGGCGTGGTGTAATAAAACCTCAAGTGAATAAAATAGAAGCCATCCAGGAATGGCCACGTCCTGCAAACAAGAAGCAGGTCAGGGCCTTTCTTGGCATTGCGGGGTATTATAGAAGATTTATCCCAAATTTTGCAACTATAGCTGCCCCACTGACAGACCTTACGAAAGGGAGAGACTCTGTAATGGTGAAATGGTCCTCAGTAGCAGAGGAATCTTTCCAAGTCCTGAAGAAGGCTCTTTGTGCACAACCAGTACTGTACTCCCCTGATTTCTCCAAAGATTTTTTGGTTCAGACGGATGCGTCTGATGTTGGTATCGGGGCAGTACTATCACAGGTACACAATGGGGAAGAACACCCTGTGGTGTACCTAAGCAGAAAACTCAATGACCATGAGCAAAGGTATGCAGTCATTGAAAAGGAGTGTTTAGCCATAAAGTGGGCCGTGGACGCACTCAGGTACTATTTGTTAGGACGCCAGTTTGAGTTAATAACTGACCATGCTCCTCTGAAATGGATGGCCCAAAAGAAGGAGACTAATAGACGGGTGAACCGGTGGTTTTTGGCTCTACAGGATTACTCATTCACTGTAAAACACAGGCCAGGTGTTGAGATGGGGAATGTAGATGCCCTGTCCCGTGTTCACTCCTGTTGGGCTACAGGTGTTCCAACCCTGGGGTTGAAACAAGGGGGGAGGATATGTAGCAGAGCGTCCCAGAGAGAGCCAGGAAAAGTCCTGTTCGGGGTTTATACATCTCCCAGGCTCCTCTCATACACGTTCAGGGATCTCTGATCCATGGTCCGGTTCAGGTCTTGGTCCTCTCCCCCAGGCTAATTTAAGCTCACCTGAGCAGACAGCCTTGGCTCTTGGCCTGGGATACTCAGAGAACTTCTGTGTAAGAGTGCAAAAAGGTATGTGGAAGCTGACAAGCTGTAGGCTTGCTCAGCTTAGTAGTTAGGATCTGTAAATATTGTTTAGTTAGTGCCGAGACACGGCTAGGTTTTGTTTTGGCTATTTTTTGTTCCTATTTGTTTCTTTTGGAACACTGTACAGCACCTGTAAATAGACTTGTATATATCACAAATAAACACTGCACTGTTTGTCACTATTCCACTGGACTTGGTATCTGTGCCTGAAAGACTGCTCATCCCAGGGAGCTTTGTACCTTCTACCTGTCCCCCAGGTTACAATATATATATATATATATAATGTTCGGGGGTTCTAAGTAATTTTCTAGCAAAAAATACAGATTTTTACATGTAAACAAAAAGTGTCAGAAAAGGCCTGGTCTTATGCCGTGTACACACGTTAGAAAAAGTCCGAAAGGAAGCTTTTCATCGTATATTCCGACCGTGTGTATGCCCCATCAGACTTTTAATGTCGGAAATTCTGACAGACCTAGAAAGAGAACATGTTCTAAATTTTTCCGATGGTACCAATTCCTATCGGAAAAACCGCTCGTCTGTATACTGTTCCGAACGGACCAAAAACGACGCATGCTCTGAAGCAAGTACGAGACGGAAGCTATTGGCTACTGGCTATTGAACTTCCGTTTTCTAGTCCCGTCGTATGTGTTGTACGTCACCGCGTTCTGGACGATCGGAATTTGGTTACTTTCCTAAATGTACATAATATAACTGGGTACTGACATTTATAGGTAAAATTGATCCAGGGAAAATCCGATTGCCTCTCTGGGATCAGGAAGGAATTTTTTCCCCTGCTGTAGCAAATTGGAGCATGCTCTGCTGGGGTTTTTTGCCTTCCTCTGGATTGTACAATTTTTTTTTTTTTTAATGGTTGAACTGGATGGACTTGTGTCTTTTTTCAACCTGACTAACTATGTATGTAACTATGTGTGTACAGGGCATTAAAGTCATACCTCCCAACTTTCTGAGATAGCAGCGAGGGACAGCTATTAGCAAAAGTATGCAGGCATAGGACACACCCCCTCCCACGCCCCCTTAAAGGGGAATTATACAATAAAAATTGTTAGTTAAACCCACAAGTGTTTTTTTTTTTTTTTTACCACTACTATTCCTTTATATTGGGTTTTGAAATTTACAAATGCAGCAATTTAGAAATTGGATGAAAGGTTTAGCGCTGGGAAACACCTTTTGAAAGATAAAAAGTGCATTTTATATACAACTATATAGATCAGACCAAAATGAGGGACAAATGAGGAGGAAAGAAGGACTTTGTTCCAAATTAGGGACATTCCCTCTAAATCAGGGACAGTTGGGAGCTATGTTAAAGTGGTTACTGTGCGTTGTAGTAAAGCATAGGTCTCAATGGGCCCTAAGCCACCTCTCATTTCTCTTGTCTATTGGTCAGTATTGGTGAACATAAGGCCTCATTGACACAGGCATATCTATGCGTACAGCTGTGCAAACGGACGTTTTTGCCTGCATTGGATGCACAAATCTTACATGCATCTGCATGCAAGCAATCCCATTCATATCTATTGGGACGCAACAGCTACACGAGTGTAGCGCTGGTAGATTTGCGATCTACCATATGTTAGGTAAATTTAGTAATTTGTTCATTAAGAAGGTTAGGTTTGCCTCTGTTCCAGCTTGGCTGACGTTGTGTGTGTTTCCATGGTGACCGGTGGGTGTCGCTGTTATCACTGGTTAGTGTTGGAAAGGCAACGTGTCGAAGCGTATGGATGCTCTTCTGTCCCGGAGACAACTCGGTGGAGGTGGTCCTCCGAGTTGCATTCTGGGCGAGGGTATATATGGGACAGACGCCATATTTTGGGGTTCGTTTTACAGCCACCCGCTGGCCCTTCTGGCTGACAGGTATGCATTAGAGAGCTATCTCGTGGTCCTCCGTTCCGGAGGCCCGCGTCGCTGCGGCGCAGGGGTGGGTCCAGAAGCTTGTCTGGGGCCTACCACAGCAGCCGAGGAATGGTCCTGAGCTGTCTATCCCAGGTGAAGAAGCTGGACAACCGAGGAGATCCCAGGGGAGGACCCGTCATGGAAGGATCACGCGGCGTGCTGGTCTGGAGAGGGCCCTGGTGACTCGGTTGGAGGACGTATCCCAAAAGTAACTATACAGCATAGTGTTGCCGGGTTGGCTTAAAGGTTCAGGCACTGTGACTGATGTTCATTGCAGAAAAAAACAATACATCCTGTGGCAGAGGATCGTACGGGTTTATCCCAAACAAGCCTGTGGCAGAGACTTTTGTTCGTGCTACGTACTGGCTGCTAGGCAAGTGAGAGAGGCCTATCCGGGCGAGCAAGGAGTGTGTCCCATGAGGGGAGCGCATTCTATTATAATATCCAAATTCTATCAGGACATTTGTCAAGAATCCTACAAGAAGATATTTGAGTTTCTTCTGCAGTTTTCCTTCTGCCTCTTTCCTGCTACTTCCTTGTTAAATTGTTTAACCACTTCCCGCCCGGCCTATAGCAGATTGACGGCCGGGCGGTGGTTCAGTTATCCTGACTGGGCGTCATATGACATATAACATAGCATCGCGGCGATCGGTGGATCGGTGTGTCAGTCTGACACACCGCTACACCGATCTTGGTAAAGAGCCTCCGGCGGAGGCTCTTTACCACGTGATCAGCCGTGTCCAATCACGGCTGATTACGCTGTCAATAGGAAGAGCCGTTGATCGGCTCTTCCTCACTCGCGTCTGACAGACGCAAGTAGAGGAGAGACGATCGGCGGCTCTCCTGGCAGGGGGGGTCTGCGCTGATTCTTTATCAGCGCAGCCCCCCCCGCAGATCACCACACTGGACCACCAGGGATCGCCACTAGGACCACCAGGGAAGGGAAACATGTGGATGGCCAGGTATGTACCCCATGGCCATCCACATGTGCCCAGTCAGTGCCAAATCTGTGCCAATCAGTGCCCACAAATGGGCACTGATTGGCACAATTATGTTGCAGTGATGCCCAGCAATGCCACACTTAGGGGCATCACTGCCATCAATCAGTATCATCAGTGCCACCCATCAGTGTCCATCGGTGCCACCTGTCAGTGCCCATCTGTGCCCATCTGTGCCTACCTATCAGTGCCCATCCGTGCCCATCTGTGCCAACTATCAGTGCCACCCATAACTACCCATCAACGCCACCTACGAGTGCCCATCAATGCCACCTACGAGTGCCCATCAGTGCCGCCTATCAGTGCCCATCAGTGCCACCTACCAGTGCCACCTATCAGTGCCCATTAGTGCCACCTATCAGTGCGCATCAGTGCCGCCTATCAGTGCCCATCATCAGTGCCCGTCAGTGCCACCTCATCAGTGCCACCTCATTGGTGCCACCTCATCGGTGCCCATCAGTGCCGCCGTATCAGTGCCCGTCAATGCAGCCATATCAGTGTCCGTCATTGAAGAAGAAAACTTACTCATTTACAAAAAATTTTAACAGAAACAAAAAACGTGTTTTTTTTCAAAATTTTCGGTCTTTTTTTATTTGTTGCGCAAAAAATAAAAACCGCAGAGGTGATCAAATACCACCAAAAGAAAGCTCTATTTCTGGGAACAAAATGATAAAAAATTTGTTTGGGTACAGTGTAGCATGACCACGCAATTGTCATTCAAATTGTGACAGCGCTGAAAGCTGAAAATTGGCCTGGGCGGGAAGGTGTCTAAGTGCCTGGTATTGAAGTGGTTAATAAAGCATTGAAAATTTACTCAAGTGTTGGTGCGTGTGTCGTCCAGAGGTAAACTTAACGGAACCCCTAGACCCGGTGCCGGTGAAACAGAGGGAAGGAGAGTGAAGGTAACAGACCCGCTTAAACCAGCAGCTCCACCGAGAGTTATTGCTACACGAGCAACGCACACTGTCTGCGTTCGAGGACAGGCACCTGCACGGTTGTCAAATTGGGACCAATGGCTGTGTCCACACAGTCGCGGTGTCCCAACAGACAGAAACGGGACTGTGCATGGACCTTTGCATCTTGTGTGGGCGAAGGTGGCCTTTGCACTATTGTATGCATAGATATGCCTGTGTGAAAGAGACCTTAACCAGACAGCATGCCTCCTCCAACAGCAAATCTCTACACTACTGTTACCTAAAATAATGACACGAGGGACAAAAGCTTGTAGAAAATGGTGTCATTATTTAGGAGTGATGTCTGAACGCAGCCCCGCCTGTAGCCAAAACACCACTTTTGGGTGGAAAGTAAAGAGATGGACTCCTAAAGCAATGTGCTGACTTTTCTGTGGCGCTGATACTGAGTGACGACGAGCGGTGACCCTCCACTTGTCACCTTTCATGTCACCCCTCAGGAGATTTGTGTACAATGTCCCCTCCACTGCACTCCCCTCCTGAGACTACACTGTGAAAATGCTGAGTCAACAGCTGATAAGATGTCTGCAGAAGGTGACATCATTCGCTGGGAGAAGATCTGCTATTTTATTTTAATGAATTTCTGGGGACAAGTCCTTAGCAGTGACAGTGTCGGGTCATTGTGGGGTCACGGCACAGCAGCCTTCCGCTATTTATGGCACCGGGGAAGATATCACATAGGGGGAATGACTTTCATGTCACACACTGGCCAAGGCTCTCTTTCTTTCTGCACCAGGGTACATCCTGATGGACTGTCTAGCCATATGGCCTAGGCTAGTCCCTACAAAAAATGAATCCCATGTCCCCTCAGGGACAGTTTAGGATCGCCCAGAATTACATTACAAGCGCCGCTGCATTCTTTGTGGTGGATCGGCGTACCAGTTCTGTGAGTCTGACCTACGCGCCCACTTCCTACCGAGCTTTTCAACATATGTAAATTGTTAGCATAATTGTGATTGGAACAGCTTTTTTTTTTTCCCTTGTAGTTTTTCCTTAGGCTAATGTCATCAAAGGATGGGTGCTACATTGTGTGTGCACGCCGCCTCTTCTCAGTTTGTGACAACATTTCTAAAGTTTATGGAGAACGTTGGGCCTGTGTGCCATGGTCGTCAGTTTCCACTTTAAAGCGGACCTTCACTCAAAAGTGAAAATGTCGCTTTTTTAACTTTGACAAGTACCCGCTCCCACTTCCTTAACCCCTTCTGGACCGCCCCACGCAGATATACTGTGGTAGGGTGGCCCTCCTGCGCAAAATCAGGTACCTGTTTGTGATTTGATGCACAGGGTCTGGGTCGCACGCCTCCGGCGACCCGCTCACGCTATGATTGGACACAGCGGGAGCCAATCAGTGGGTCCGGCGGAACCGATGTTCACCACACGATCGTTCTCAGGAGAGGCAGTTCTGTAAGAGGGGAAGATGGAGATCTTGTGTTTCTGTTAAGCAGGAACACAAATCTCTGTCTTCCCCCAGTCAAAGCATCCCCCCACAGTAAGAAAAGAACTCCCTAGGAGTCCTTTGATCGCCCCTGAGGTTAACTCCTTCCCTGCCAATGTCATTAGCACAGTGACAGTGCATTTTTTTTTAGCACTGATCACTGTATTGGTGTCACTGGTCCCCAAAAAGTGTCAGAGTTGTCCGCCGCAATGTCGCAGTCCCACTAAAAATCGCTGCTCGCCCCCATTACTAGTTAAAACAATTTTAAAAAAATTAAATTCCATAATTATATCACATAGTTTGTAGACGTTACAACTTTTGTGCAAACCAATCAATATATGCTTATTGGGATTTATTTTACCAAAAACATGTAGCAGAATACATATTGTCCTAAATTGATGAATACATTTTATTTTAAAGTAAAAAATATTGTTTTTTGTTTTTTTTTAAATTGTCAGTGTTTTTTTGTTTATAGCGCAAAAAATAAAAACCGCAGAGGTGATCAAATACCACCAAAAGAAAGCTCTATTTGTGGGAAATAAGGACATCAATTTGATTTGGGTACAACGTTGCACGACCATGCAAGTGTCAGTTAAAGGGGAAAAATTGGTGACTCACGCTAAACAAATTAGTATGTGTGTGGCTAAAGGATACCACAACCTTAAGAAAGTCAAAATACAAAAAATATATATAAATGTGATAGTGTAGCACACTATACAAAGTTGGGGGAATACACAGGCCCCCTTGGGTACATATACAGATTATGCAGTAATATATCACAATTAGTGCAGAGAATCTTTAAAAAGAATAAGTTCCGTGTGTAATATATACAAAATTAGAAATCTAAGTGTGAAGTATTAAAGAAAAAGTGTCAGTTAAAGTAACGCAGTGACGTATCACAAAAAATTGCCAGGTCATGAAGGGGGGTAAACCTTCCGGGGCTGAAGAGGTTAATTCTCACCTAGGCTAGAATGACGTGCACTTAAACAAGAAGAAAGCCATTGTTGAAATAAAGCCATAAGAAGTCCCGTTTGCAGTTTACGAGAAACCATGTGGGGGACACAGCAAACATATGGAAGAAGGTGCTCTGGTAAGATGAGACCAAAGTGGAACTTTTTGGCCTAAAAGCAAAATGCTTTATGTGATGGAAAACTAACACTGCACATCATCCTGAACACACCATCCCAACCGTGAAACATGGCGGTGGCAGCATCATGTTGTGAGGATGCTTTTCAACAGCAGGGACAGGGAAGCTGGTCAGAGTTACTGGGAAGATGGATGCCAAATACAGGGCAATCTTAGAAGAAAACCTGTTTGAGTCTGCAAAAGACTTGAGACTGGGACGGAGGTTCACCTTCCAGCAGGACAACGACCCTAAACATGCAGCCAGAGCTACAATGGAATGGTTTGGATCAAATTATATTTATGTGTTAGAATTGCCCAGTCAAAGTCCAGAGCTAAATCCAATTGAGAATCTGTGGCAAGACTTGAAAATTGCTGTTCACAGACGCTCTCCATCCAATCAGACAGAGCTTGAGCTATTTTGCAAAGAAGAACGAGCAAAAATGTCACTCTAGATGTGCAAAGCTGTAATGCCGCGTACACATGACCGGTTTTTCCGTCGGAATGAACTCTGACGGTTTTTTTCACGGAGTACCGCTGAAACGGACTTGCCTACACACGATTACACGAAAGTCCGATCGTTTAGAACGTGATGACGTATGACGGGACTAGAAAAAGGAAGTTCAATAGCCAGTAGCCGATAGCTGCCCTTGCGTCGTTTTTGGTCTGTTGGAATAGCATACAGACGAACAGTTTTCCCAATAGGAATTGATTCTGCCGGGAAGATTTAAAACATGTTCTATTTCTAGGTCCATCAAAATGTTCGAAAGATAAAGTCCAATGAAGCCCACACATGATCGGAATGTCCGATGGAATGATTCCGTTGGACCTTTTCTGCCGGAAAGTCTGGTCGCGTGTACGCGGCATTAGAGACATACCCAAAAAGACTTGCAGCTGTAATTGCAGCGAAAGGTGGTTCTACAAAGTATTGACTCAGGGGGGCTGAATATAAATGCACCCCACACTTTTCACATATTTATTTGTAAGAAAAACTGAAAAGCATTTATCATTTTCCTTCCACTTCACAATTATGTGCCACTTTGTGTTGGTCTATCACATAAAATCCCAATAAAATACATTTACGTTTTGGTTATTTGGTGACAAAATATGGAAAATTTCAAGGGGTATGAATACTTTTTCAAGGCACTGTATGTGGATCAGTTCCCGGGAACTTCTCTTTACTTTAAGCGGAGTTCCACACAAAAATGGAACTTCCGCTTTTCGGAACCCTCCCCCCCTCCTGTGTCACATTTGGCACCTTTCAGGGGGAGGGGGGTGCAGATACCTGTCCAAGACAGGTATTTGCACCCACTTCCGGCATAGACTCCCATGGGAGTCTATGCCTCTTCCTGTCCCTTCGCGCTGTCTCCTGGGAAACACACAGCTCCCAGGAGAGAGCGGGGACCACTTACGATGCGCAGCGCGACTCGCGCATGTGCAGCAGGGAACCGGGAAGCGAAGCCGCAACGCTTCAGTTCCTGATCCCCTCACCTAGGATGGCGGCGGCAGCTGCCGAGAACCGAGCGGACCCTGGGACAGGTAAGTGGACATGTATTAAAAGTCAGCAGCTGCAGTATTTGTAGCTGCTGGCTTTTAATTTTTTTTTTTTTGGCGGTGTGGGTGGACCCCCGCTTTAAGAAAATTATTCCGGACGGCTGCACTTCCAAAAAAAACCTTTATTGAAGCTTCATATGACCAGTGGTTGTCAGATGGAGCAGGGAACATAGAGGTTGACGTGTTTTGCGCAAATGTTAGCGCTTAGTCATTTCCAGTGGTAATGACTAAGCGCTAACATTTGCACGAAACGCGTCTACCTCTATATCCCCTGCTCCATCTGTCAACCACTGGTCATATGAAGCTTCAATAAAAGGATTTTTGGAAGTGCAGCCGTCTGGAATCATTTCCTAATGTTACACAGAAGCTGGGCTAGTGTGTGTGGCTATTAACCAGAGACTCACTCACCTGGAGCAGCTTCTTCTTTTTTTCTTCTTTTTATTTTTTTTTTGTTTCATTGAAAACTTCTCTTTACTGTTTACATGCTGGATTACATCTTTAACACTGTGAGTTGCTATTATTGTTTTTAAATAAACAGATTTACAGTTTTACACTACGTGGGAGTTCTTTATCTATTCCCCATGGTTATTGGATAGAACAATCCTCGCCAGTAGCCATGATATTGCCCTCAACACCATGACAGGGGAGAAGGATTGGATCTTTTTTCTCTTGGGCTTGTGAACAGCGCTTTTAGACTCATAAATTGAAGGCCTAAGGCAGCCATTCTCAACCAGGGTTCAGTGGAACCCTGGGGTTCCTCCAGAGGTTGGTAGGGGTTCCTTGAGCTGTGGCTGATGAACCACCTATTTGATGATGCCTACAGAGTTTAAGGTTCAGCATCACTTAGCAAAGCCAGCAGCATGACACCAAATATCTTTTTAGCTGTCTTTAAGGGTGGCATTCTGAAAACCACTTTAAGAGGGACATTCTTCCTATTGACCACCAATATAAGGAGCATTGTTCCTATTGAGCCCTGATGATTTGGTTTTAGTAAGGGTTCCTCGAGACATGAAAATTTATTTTTGGGGTTCCTCGAGGGTTAAAAGGTTGAGAAAGCCTGGTCTAAGGTTTCCAGTAAGGAGGCAATCTATATAAATTCCAGTGGAGGTTCACCTGGGTGATTGTTATATTCATTTGGCGTACACACTCATATTGGATATATATCACAAGAATTTGTGATTATGGATCACAGTTTTGTCACCATGAAGAATTGAATGAACGGTTTCACTAGCTGGAGTTTGTAGCCAACAATCCCAAATGTTATTGTACTTGGTGGGACAACCCCTGTTAATGTATATGAACTGTTTGTATGGGAGAGTAGTATTCATTTCACGGATCCATGTGGATAAAGTAGGAGGCGTTGGTCGCATCAAGTTGCGAGCGATCAGTTTTCTGGCAATAAAGAGGGTCTGGTACAAAAAAACGTTAGTAAATTTATCAAGAGTTATGTCGTGAAAGAGGCCCCAATAAACACTACTTGGGGTTTATAGTTAAGCCCCATACACACGATCCGAAAATCGGACGACAGATCATCTGTTTTTTTTTTGTTGCATGCTAATCGCATATCGAACATGAAGAGTTTACTAAAGTTACGAAAATTCTCGTACTACAGAATAAAAAATCGGATGTGATGTAATGTGTTGTAATGTATTTCTATTGTATTTTCGGACGACAACTATACTGATTAAAATGAAAATTTTCGTGCTTGTCCGATCGGCTCTCGAAAGCTCTATACCAACGATCCGGGTATCGTACAATCATTTCGAAAGCGGTATTTTTCGTACGTTTTTCGGATCGTGTGTATGGGCCTTTACAGGGATCCCATGGTATCATGAAGAAATTTGACTACCTGAGGCCAAAATCCCTGAATACCTGAGCTAACCCATATTAAGTGATAAAAAGTGCCTGGATGGAGATGACACATAGAGCACAGAGGGGTTTGATCCCTGCGATATCTTGCTAGTCTAATCGGGATCAGATATGTGTGATGAAGGATATACAGTTGGCTGAGTCGATCGGATAATTTAAGAGATACTTTCTTGTAAGCATCTAAAACTTCAACCCCATCTTCACCCCAAGCCCAAGGGGGATTTTTCATTGAAATTCCGCTGCCCAACTGCCTTAGCCCCCTTTCATACAGACAGTGGACTTTACCACCCCTTTGATTAGCAATCTGTGTTGGATCACTTTTCAGAAGTGGTTTAGCAGGTGTTCAGGAGGCGATATTGCCACCTACTCAATGCCTGTTTTTTTGCCACATGCCCCAAATGCTTGGCACACATCTGTGGTGCGTTCCCATTGACTTCAGTGGGTACCTGCCAAACAGGACATGCCAAGTTAAATTTGTTGCACCATGAAGCATGGCAGCAATGTGAACAGACCTGAGCAGCTGTCAAGTTAATCAGTAGGTAGGTGGTTGGGGTACTGTTAAAATATGGATCAGCCGCCTATTTTCATCACCCCTTAGCCTAATGTTGGCAATTTTCAGTCAATTTCAACTACTTTTTGATCCAGCAGGGATTAAATAGTAACAGCCCAAAACTGAGCAAACCACCACCCACGAGTTCGATGGACCAGCATAAGCCAGTTGGTAGTGAAGTCCAACCTGAGCAATAAATTGACAACTTAAGAAACATTCAATCTAATTGAAATGGAATGGAATGTCAGGCCTATGGCTATACAATCAGAAAACCTATATCTCTAAGCAGGGGGTGTGCTGGACCTCTGCAAAGAGATCACTGCTTCCACTTTTAACAATTTCTGAGTCACTGAAGAAGCTTTTGTGCTGTGCCTGCCTGTTTGATAAGAACAGCAGCCATGTAGGGTGAAGGTCTCCTTTAAGGGGGGAGTAGTTGGGGGTGGTAAAAAGCGGCTAAACCACTTTTTTTTCCTGCCCTTCCCAAACACAAGGGTAAATGAGGTCTTAATGACCCGCAATGAGGACGGAGCGTCAGGTAAGGACACTCCGATCTCAGTGCTGCCCAACCAAAGAAAGGTAGCTTGTATATTTGTTTCATGATATCAGAGTATGGGGAAACAAATTCTAGGAGTGCAGGTACCAGTATTCTTTTTCTGGTAAATTAAAAAAAAAGGTTCAGAAATATTATGAAATATAAAAACATATTCTTTAATAAGTTTTAGCACAAATGGTCTTTCTCATATATATTTAATTTGTAAGTGTTGTGTCTTCCTAATTGATCACATCTGAGAAATGTTTTCATAATTTATTAAGAATACTTTTAAAAAGTTGAGAAAAGCAAAGTACAAATAATAAGCGCAATAAACACGAATCAAATAATGTCAGCTTTAACAGGAAATTAATTAATAATGCAAACTTTTTCTTCTATATACTGGTTAAAAAAGTGAACTTTTGTGTACTTGTAGCAATAAAATACTGAAGTATTTGAAGGGTTCTAAAGGACCAAAGAGAAAATCTGGGATGAAAAAAAATATATATAATTTAGTTCTTATCTGGATTAAAAGATTATTAACATCTGCCTGGACTATAAAACATAACCACAGGCAAAACTTTTTTTCTTTTAGTTTTGGACAGAGTGGAGAGGGATTAGAACACCTGTCAGGTTTTTTCCTTCTCTTATGCCCTGTACACACGATCACACATTCCGACAACAAAATCCATGTTTTTTTTCCGACGGATGTTGGCTCAAACTTGTCTTGCATACACACGGTCACACAAATCTTGTTGGAAATTCCGAACGTCAAGAACGTGGTGACGTACAACACGTACGACGAGCCGAGAAAAATTAAAGTTCAATAGCCAGTGCGGCTCTTCTGCTTGATTCCGAGCATGCATGGAACTTTGTGCGTCAGAAATGTGTACACACGATTGGAATTTCCAACAACAGATTTTGTTGTCGGAAAACTTGAGATCCAGATCTCAAATTTTCTTTGTCAGAAATTCCGACTGAAAATGTCCGATGGAGCCTACACACGGTCGGAATTTCCGACAACAAGCTCCCATCGAACATTTCCCATTGGAAAATCCGACCGTGTGTACGTGGCACAAGAGGGATTCACCCTCTCTATTTGTCCTGTTTACTCACAATAAACATGCAAAAAAATCCCAAATTTTTGGGCTGTCACCAGAACTGGTATAGAAGGTAAATCTTCCAATGGGGACACTAGCTGACAACCAGGGTACCCTCACTCTGGATGAATATCCTCTTACTTTCTGTTTTTGTTATGGTACAGAAAGTAAATGGAAATTCCCCCAATGGGACACAGATAACAAAAAAAAAAACCTGACAGGAGTCATAATCCTTCCTTACTAAAATGAAAAAATGCCATTACACCCCAAATGTGAGGCAATTGTGGCCAGGGCCGCCATCAGGGGGAACAGCCCTGTCAGGAGCATATCAGTGGCCGTCGGACGAATATGTGTGCACGCAGGTGCACGAAGGGCCTTTCCAGGGCAGTTCTGCTGAATTCTCTACCAGGGGGCGCCGGAGCGCTTCCGCGCGCGCCCGTTCGCGCTAGCGCTGTTTTGGCGCCAAGGGCCCTTTAAAAGACTGTCAGATGCTTCTGTCAGGTGCTGTTCGCCTGCAGCTCTGCACCTGAGTTCCTGTATCCTGCCTGTTGTTGTATTGCTAGTGACCCCGCTCCGTCTGACCATTCTCCAGTCTCCTATCCGACCCGGCCTGCCTGACCTTGCTTATATCTTGTGACCCGTTGCCGAACTCCTGCCTGCCTGACTATTCTTGGATTATCCCTCCTGCTATATACTTGCCTGATCTCCTGCCAAACGGACTGTCTGACTCTGCTTTGCCTGTGTCCTGTGACGCTGCCTCCAGCCTGCTCTGCCAAGCTTCAGATCCTGCTGCTGCCTTATTATCTACCTGCCTGCCTACTGACCTGCATCAGTCTACCTGCATCCGCAGCTCAGCCATCCCAGAGGGACGTCCTTCCAGTTCCAGTGCTTGCTTCTGCTGGAACCTGCATCAGGCCCTCCTACCCACTGTGCTCAAGAGACCACGGTTCCCACTTCCAGTGGCTCCTGAACCAGCGTTTAAGAGAGGTCTCCTTCTACCAGTCGGGCTCAACTACCAGGTACCTAACAAGCCCATACACATGTAGGGGCATCCCTAGAGGCCTAGCTGCCCGGGCTCCAACCAATGAGACTGAGTTTTTGATGCTATAGTAACTAGCAATTGCTAAAGCAGGGCGGCCGTGGATTGAGTCTCTGTCTCTGCAGAGGTATATGCTGAATTAGGCCGTCTCTTTGTTGGATTGGGTTGTCTCTTTGCTGAATATATGGGAATGTCTCTTTGCTGAATATATGAGGATGTCACTTTGCTGGATTGGAATTTCTCTTTGCTGAATATATGGGAATGTCTCTTTGCTGAATATATGAGGATGTCACTTTGCTGGATTGGAATTTCTCTTTGCTGGATTGGGATGTCTCTTTGCTGGTCTGGGCCATCTCTTTGCTGAACATATGGGGATGTCTCTTTGCTGGATTGAATTCATTTTCATATATTAAGTTGTAAGAGTGTTAAAATAAAAGTGGGTGCACTGAAGGACTCAGTGGGATGACCAGTAGACAGATTCTGTATGACAGCCAGTGAGTGGGCCCTGGGGAATGTTGGTGGTCAGACCGGGAGGGGGGGGGCAGGCCTAAAGCTGTATAAGGGGCCCAAAAATTGCTGATGGCTGTCCTGATTGTGGCGTGCAAAGCTCCAAAAAACTTTCAGGAAGTGATAAAACTTGCCCGGTCCCCCCACCTTCCAAACGTTCCTTTTGGCCTATCACAATGATGGCCTGCCTCTATGGCCAATGGGGATGTTTAGGAGGCGAAACAGTCTGGTAAACTGCAACACTACCAGGAAGTGCTGGGACTTTAAGCATCAGAACAACATATCCTTCAGTTGTTATGCCTTGACTTAAAGCCTGCTGTATGTATAGTACCTACACTTTACACCTAACAGCAGATTTTTTTTTTTTTTTTTTTTTTTATGTAACGTATTTTATTTTAAAGGCTTACATTTTTTAAATCTATGGAGTTCTACACCCCACATTAAGCATTCTGACTTCTTTCTTTTTTTTTGTCTGGACGCCAGAAGACACAAATTGCTGCTCCTCCCACCCACAATGATTGATAGTCCTTTCTAAGTAATCCGTTATTCCTCTTGCTGTCAGCAACAACATCCTCTCCAGGGTCCACAGAGAGCACAGCGGGGAAGGAGGAGGTAATCGCCTAAATGATTCAGGCAAATAAACGCTTTGATTTTTTTCTTTCGATTTACTCCTTTACATGTTTTATAAATCATTTTTTGGGCTTTTATATGTAGAACAGGTACAAAAATGAATTACAATTTAAACAAAACTGTTACACACAATGGAAATGATACATAACACAGTGATTGTAAACATTGCTGGGAAATACTAAGCAGTGCAAAAAAAGTCTAGTTCAAGTAGTATTATAACCCTCAGTGAAAAATCCTGTTTTCCCTAGCAATTTTTTTCCATCATTTGGACAAAGCACTTACATTTCCTTTTTAGAAGATCTCTGTGCCCCCCCATCCTCAAACGTCTGGTTAAGGAGGGTTGGATCTGAAGAATCGGGTCTACATGTCATATGATAGCTGGTGTGCTAAACATGCCCATAGGCACATCACTGGAGCACCTGAACACAGCATGGAGAAGCACATGATAAGCCCCAGCTGGGAATAATCACATCAGGGTGGCTACGCTGTGCCTAAAGGAAGTCCTTGCAAGGCAGCGTAGCCACCCAACAGGCAGAAGTAAAATACACCGTCTCATTATACTACAAAGAAAGGCTGCGCACAAAAAAGAGACAGGAAACAAGCAAGAACATAAAGGTATGCTGTTACACTTATATGCATAATATACACTATATTTTCAAACATATTGGGGCCCCTGCCTTTACACGCAATGAACTGTAATGACATCCCAGTCTTAGTCCGTAGGGTTCAATGTTGAGTTGGCCCACCCTTTGCAGCTATCACAGCTTCAACTCTTCTGGGAAGGCTGTCCATGAATTTTAGGAGTGTGTCTATGGGAACGTTTGACCATTCTTCCAAAAGCGCATTTGTGAGGTCAGGCACTGATGTTGGATGAGAAGGCCTGGCTCGCTGTCTCTACTCTAATTCATCCCAAAGATGTTCTATCGGGTTGAGATCAGGACTCTGAAGGCCAGTCAAGTTCCTCCACCCCAAACTCGCTCATCCATGTCTTTATGGACTTTGCTTTGTGCACTGGTGTGCAGTCATGTTGGAACCGGAAGGGGCCATCCCCAAACTGTTCCCACAAAGTTGGGAGCATGAAATTGTCCAAAATGTCTTGATATGCTGACACCTTAAGAGTTTCCTTCACTGGAACTAAGGGGCCAAGCCCAACCCCTGAGAAACAACTCCACACCATAATCCCCCCTCCAAATAATTTGGACCAGTGCACAAAGCAAGGTCCATACAAACATGGATAAGCGAGCTTGGGGTGGAGGAACTTGACTGGCCTGCACAGAGTCCTGACTTCAACCTGATAGAACACCTTTGTGATAAATTAAAGCGGAGACTGCGAGCCAGGTCTTCTCGTCCAACATCAGTGCCTGATCTTCACAAATGCGCTTCTGGAAGAATGGTCAAACATTCCCAAAGACACACTCCTAAACCTTGTGGACAGCCTTCCCAGAATAGTTGAAGCTGTTATAGCTGCAAAGGGTGGGCCAACTGCATATTAAACCCTACGGACAAAGACTGGGATGCCATTAAAGTTTCATGTGCGTGTAAAGGCAGGTGTCCCAATACTTTTGACAATATAGACACATACTTTATACAATATAAAGACCCTAGTCTAGTCTAGTTTTCATCCTATTGTGGAATTTCATATCCCAGCATGCCAGAATGTGTTCTGGCTGGATAGATACAAGTCTTGTAAGTATGTGTACCACCGCAGCTAATAAAGGTCTAACAGTCTAACAATAAAAGCATGTGTGTATGTGATGATACTCATTAGACCCAATTCACTGAGCTGCAACGCATGTGTTACGTGCCATGTTACATATACCACTCATTGACTGCCATTGTTGAAAATAACAGTTTTTTTTTTTTTTGGAAAATAATAATTGAAGTGGCCTGTTTATAAGCAAACGGTGCTTAGAGAGTTTTTATTTAACGTGTATCATCGTGAAAGCATTTTTTAGATCTGTTTAAGGAACCTGTTGATGTAAGAAATCCCATGAGCTGATTCCTCTGCACAAGGGGGTAATGGAGATGAGGGGGGGGGGGGGGGTCTATATTCTTTATAATCCATCAGAAATATAGAAGGCAGGGCTGACACCACATCTTTAGGATTCCAGAGCTGTGTTGTCACGTTTAAGAGAAAAGGTAAGAGAATACTGTATTATTGGTACATCAACAGTTATGTTTCTGTACTTACAGCATACCTAAATGGATAAAACATTAGGAATTATGTATCCCAGGGATGTACTAACTTATTTTTGTATTTTGCCTTGACATATGCATTATTTCTCACCTTGAGAGTTCTCGCTTTAAAAGGAAGCTATACTAGATTTCAAATTTTTTACAGTTATACTGTAAGTTTTTTTTTTCTACATTGATTAAGTTTCACTGTTTGCTGTCATCCTGATTCAATCAAATACTTCACTGGTCCTTGGGGAGTATGAGATTTCCAGTGGGATTCAATGAAATTGTAGCACGCATGCACAGGAGGAACAGAGGCTGTGCAGCACTGAGCAGGCCACACAGTGAAGAATTCCAGCAGAGTTAGAGCAGGTAAGCGTGTGACTTGTAAGGGGTGACGACAGGGCTTTAGGGCCCACTAAGTGTATATCCATTAAAAGTGGACTTACATTTTAGTAGAGGTTTCCTTGGTAGACTGGTGTCATAGATCATTATGGGAGAGCACAACAGAATATGTTTGACTTCATACTGTCTCTCTCTAATGATTGAGGGCCTTTTCAGACCTTTGTGGTTGAGTGCTTTTATCTAAAATAAATTTCTGGCATAACTCACATTTTTGCATGCTTACTCTCCTATATTTTTGGGTTGTTTTTATATTAAAGACCAACTCCAGGCTCTGCGGTCCCCTTTTTTTACAGTCCTGCCAGCGTACCGCTCCAGTAAGACAGGAGCGGCTCTTTCAGGGCGCTTTGCAGGCGCTATTTTTAAAGCTGTAAAAGCCTGCAAAGCGCCCCAGTGTGAAAGGGGTCTAAATCTAAATACTCAATTCAACACGGGGTTTTGGCACTTTAAATGAAGCAGGAACCAAAGGGATAACTGCCTCCATCCCTTTCATTGATTAAAAAATAAGAGCAAGTGGCGGGACGTTATATGAAGCACACAGCAGCTATAAAGGAAGTCAAGTGACTAGGAAATAATGTTTATTTATATTGAATAATCTTATATAAAACATTTTGGGCATACAACCTTTAAGAACATTTGATCATTTTCAACATAAGTTACATAGTAATCAGCAATCCAGTAGATATTCATGTATTAGAAATAGAACAAGCAATAGATACATTTGTAAACATAGCCAAAATAAGATCAATGCCTAAATAGCCTAGATAATCTTTCTAGATTTCTCTCAAAATAAAAAGGGAGGAGGGGAAGGAAAAGGGAATTAACATGGTTAATATGTAAATTATTAAAAACATTAGTTGAACCATAGGGAATATTGGTTAATCCATGGTAAAATGATAGTAGGAGTTGATGGCTTGACACGTTTTGCGGCCTTATAGCCGCTCATTAGGAGCATAAACCATGGCAAATATCTAGAAACAGAGAACATAATTTCTAGATAGTCTCTAAAAATATTGAAAAATGGGGGTAAGAGCAAACAAAAAGGAACAAGGAAAATTTTAAAGGGAAGAATATATGGGGAGAATTGTACAAGGTTGTATGTCCAACTTAAATCTGCATGCTAACAGCGGCATTCGGCATCATGAGTCGCCAATACACCGCAGGGTCTAATCTCTGGGGGCCGTGGAGGCTTTCTCTATAATTCTCTGCAGGGGAAATTAAAGCCTCTTACCAGAAAGGATGGATCCTAAGTTATAGGGATCATACACACTTAGTTGTTAATGAAACCAACTGCGATATTCCACTCTTTCGGCTCGAACGAGAGACTCCTCCTGTTGTGATGGTAACTTCACCAGAGTATGGGAATAATTTTCAAATAATTCCAGCTCCACCGATAATTCTGCTGAGTGCTCTTCAGCATATAACAATATTAAGAAGGGAGAAACTTCATGGTGCACTATGAAACCCTCTGCTTTCCTATTAAAAACTGAGCACACTAAGCAGGACAGCACAACATGGTCAGGTCTCCAGCTATGCTGGGAACTCAGGCTGGTCTCCTCCAATGATCAGACTTTTCCTGACACGACCCCCCTGCACAGCAATTCACTGGAAAGCTCAGTGTACTGCTGCTTCTCCTCCCCCAGCTCTTATGCAGCTGAGAACAGAGGGAATGTGATCACTTATAAAAAAAGGAAAAAAGATATTTTAATTTTTTTTTTTTTTTTTTTATATAGCTATTCAAAAATGTTTTGCCTTGCATTTCTATTTTAAACGGAATAGCTTGTTTTACAAGGCGATCGTGTACAATCACTTAAAGGATATTATATTTTATTTTAGCTAAGTAGGGAGGAGAAATAAAATGGGGCAAAGGGGTATTTTGTAATGAAGGGAAGTGCCGCAGAAAAGTTTGAAGAAAGAAAAATTAATAAACATTGTTAGCAACGTATTTTTACTGTACACTCCACTCTAAAGTGCTATGGAATATGATAGTGCCGTATAAATAAAATATAATAATTATAAGCTTGCCTCCAAATGCTCCATCCCTCTGGCTACTCCGACGTATGTGATTTGGTCAAAATATCTTTAAATTGATACCCACAGAAAAATCCTGTATAATACTGTCTGGGCATCAACTGCAGAAGCAGCACTTGAAACCGTAGCCAGTGGCAGTGACTGCATTATTCCTTATGCCGTATGGCGGGGGGGGGGGGGGGGGGGGTCATTCTCTAGAGAGAAGACTAGCAGGGGGGAAAGTGCGTTTATCACCGCACCAAAGTCCCATCTGTCACATGCAAAATATCTCCTTTCTCTAGTGTCTTCCCATAAGATGCAATGCTACCATATGACCTTTGGCTATCTGGCTGGTAGGGGAATGAAGCACTAGTCTATTAGAGGATTCTGGGAGCCCATATACGTGGATATACGGGGCTTAAGTAATCAATGCCAACAAACAATCATTATCACCACTGAAAGATCTTCAATATAGAGAACAATTGAAACAAAAAAAAAACAATAAATACTGTCGAAACGCAAATTATGGAGCGAATGATGCCACATTTTGTTGTTTTAAAACAACGGCGCTCAATCGGACACTGTGGGATGAGAGAGCGATTATTAAGAGACTCTCAAATAATGTAGGTAGCAGATTAAGAGGCAGCATCCAGTTGTCACTTCTGAAGCTTGGAGTTTTATGTTTGTAGTATCAAAAAAAAATAGCAAAATGAGCCAATTCGAATATTAAAGAACAAGCATTTGCTGCAATATTTATCGTAAAATTTTACAGCTTTACAGTACCTATATTCCACCACTAGATGTGCTCAGTATGATGGCCAGCATCATTCAACCCACTTCCAATGAGCCCAGGTTGTCTTGGACCCACTCCCATCCTGTGGCTGGACAGTGAAGGGAGAAGCAGCAGAGTGAAAAGCTCAGCTCCTTCTCAGCACATAAAATGATTGGCTCTTTGTGCTGTTTCTTCCTCTCACACTCTAGCTTTGCTGTACAGGGACTGCAGGGCTGATAACAGTTCAAATTCTGGTACATACATTGCTTACATTAAAAATACTTTTAAACACTTGACCTCCGGAAGATTTTCCCTCCGTCATGACCAGGCCATTTTTTTGTGATACGGCACTGCAATACTTTAAAGTGATACCAAAGTTTTGTTTTTTTTTTCCTTTAAAAATAAGAAACATGTTAAACTTACCTGCTCTGTGAAATGGTTTTGCACAGAGCAGCCCGCATCCTTCTCTTCTCGGGTCCCTCTTTAATGCTCCTGGCCCCTCCCTTCTGTTGAGTGCCCCCACAGCAAGCAGCTTGCTATGGGGGTACCCAAGCCGAGCCGCAGCTCTGTATCCATCCAGACACGGAACTGCGGTTTAGCCCCACCCCTCTCTCTCCTGATTGGTTAACTGACTTTGATTGACAGCAGCGGGAGCCTAATTCACCGCTACTGTCTCTCAGCCAATCAGGATGGCTGAGGCACTCGTGCACATCACTGGATCGAGATGGGGCTCAGGTAAGTATTAGGGGGCTGAGGGGGGCTCCTACACACAGAAGGTTTTTCATCTTAACCATTTAAGGACCAGCCTCATTTTGGATTTTAGGTGTTTACATGTTTAAAACAGGGTTTTTTATGCTAGAAAATTACTTAGAACCCCCAAACATTATATATTTTTTCTAACACCCTAGAGAATAAAATGGCGGTCGTTGCAATACTTTTTTTTGCACCGTATTTGCGCAGCGGTCTTATAAGCGCACTTTTTTTGGAAAAAATTCACTTTTTTGAATAAAAAAATAAGACAACAGTAAAGTTAGCCCCAGGGGCGGACTGATAACTCATGGGGCCCCCGGGCAATAGGAGATTATGGGGCCCCCAGGCAATCAGAGATTATGGGGCCACACAGTATACACACACACAGTATACAATCACACAGTATACACATACATGTACACACAGTATGCACAGACAGATGTAAAAAAAAAACACAGATTTATACATACTGTCCCTGGTTTTACTGAGACTGGCAACCCTGATGGGGCCCCCTAGTGGCCCAGGGCCCTAGGGCAGTGCCCGAGTGGCTCAATGGTCAGTCCGCCCCTGGTTAGCCCAATGTTTTTATATTGTGAAATATAATGTTACGCCAAGTAAATTGATACCCAACATGTCACGCTTCAAAATTGTGCCCGCTCGTGGAATGGCGTCAAACTTTTACCCTCAAAAATCTCCATAGGCGACGTTTAAAAAATTCTGCAGGTTGCATGTTTTGCGTTACAGAAGAGGTCTAGGGCTAGAATTATTGCTCTCACTCTACCGGTCGTGGCGATACCTCACATGTGTGGTTTGACCACCGTTTTCATATGCGGGCGCTACTCGTGTATGCGTTCGCTTCTGCGCGCGAGCTCGTCGGGACGGGGTTTTTTTTTTTTTAAACATCCCTTGTAATAGAAAAAAGCATGGCAGGACCTCTTAAATATGAGATCTGGGGTCAAAAAGACCTCAGATCTCACATTTACACTATAATGCAATAAAAAAAAAAAAAAGTCATTTAAAAAAATGACATTGAAAAAATATGCCTTTAAGAGGCGTGGGCGGAAGTGACGTTTTGACGTCGCTTCCGCCCAGCAGTGTCATGGAGACGAGTGGGCGCCATCTTAGCCTCACTCGTCTCCAGGCACAAAAGGGAGACAGACGCGATCGCCTCCGCCGCTACCGACGGCTCCGGTAAGCGGCGGAGGGCACCGGATCGCGGCGGGAGGGGGGGCCCCTCTCCCGCCACCGATAAAAGTGATCTCGCGGCGAATCCGCCGCAGGGACCACTTTTATCAGAAAGCCAAGCGCCGCATGAAAACGGGGATACCGGGGTTATGGCAGCTAGCTGCTGCCATAACAACGATATCTGCCGGCAAAGTTTGGACGTACATCCGCGTGCAGCGGTCCGGAATTGGTTAATGCACAGAATGCATTAAAATAAAAAAACTTCTGCCTCTACAACCACTTTAACTGACATTTGCACTGTCGTGCGACACTGTACCCAAATGAAATGTATGTCCTTTTTTCCCACAAGTAGAGCTTTCTTTTGGTGGTATTTGATCACCTCTGCAGTTTTTATTTTTTTGCGCTGTAAACAAAAAAATGACCGTCAATTTTGGAAAAGAAAACAATATTTTTTTACTTTCTGCTATAAAACATATCCACAAAAAAAATGTAAAAATCGAATTTCTTCATCAATTTAGGCCAAAATTTATTGTGCTACATATTTCTGGTAAAAAAAATCCCAATAAGCGTATATTGATTGATTTGTGCAAAAGTTATAGCGTCCACAAACTATGGGATATATATTTCAGCGACTTATAGTGGGACTGCGATATTGCGGCAGACAAATCGGGACACTGACACTTTTTGGGTTCCGGTGACACTAATACAGTGATCAGTGTTAAAATATGCACTGTTACTGTACTGATACTGGCTGGTAAGGGGTTAACATCAGGGGCGATCAAAGGGTTAAATGAGTGCCTTACATGTGCTTTCTCACTGTGTAGGAAGTGCATTTACTATTTACTTACCTACTGACAGAAAGGAAATCTGCCTTGTTTACATAGGCACATTGCTGTTCTGGCTCTGTGCCTAACGATCGGTGGGTACCGGCGGACATCGAGCCAGCTCCCACTCTCCTACCCGCAGATCAGTTCCCACTGTGTCCTACTGTGTCCCATCACAGCGGGAGCGGGTCGTCGGCAGCGCACGTGCGCGCCCCAGACCCAGAAGTGCAGGATCATGTACTAGGTACGTGATCCCGCACAGGAGAGACGCTTTGCTGCCGTATATGTACAGTATACGGTCGGCAAGCAGTTAATGCTGTAGTAATGATTACAGACCTGCATTCATTTGTGTCTATTACATGTGACTAGGTCCAATTCACGCTTGGTGATTTCAAATAGTAGCGGACAGAATCATGGCTTTTGCTGCAAAACTCGATGTCAGCCAGCGACCCGCGATTGCAGTGTACAGAGGCAGAACGGGGAACTGCCTATGTAAACAAGGCGATTCCCCATTCTGCCAGATGACATGTCAGAGATCTTCTGTTCCCAGTGATTGAGAACAGCGATCTCTGTCATGTCCCAGTGAGCCCATCCCCCCTACAGTTAGAACACACCCAGGGAACACACTTAACCCCTCGATCGCCCCCTAGTGTTAACCCCCTCCCTACCAGTGTAATTTTTACATTGATCAGTGCATTTTTATAGCACTGATCAATGTAATAATGTCACTGGTCTCCAAGAAGTGTCATTTGGGGTCAGAATTGTCTGCCGTAATGTTGCAATCCCGCTAAAAATCGCAGATCGCCGCCATTACCAGTAAAAACAATTTTGCGCAAACCAATCAATATGCGCCTATTGCGATTTTTTTTTTACCAAAAATATGTAGAAGAATATACAATATCTCACAAAAGTGAGTACAGCCCTCACATTTTTGTAAATATTTTAATATACCTTTTCATGTGACAACACTGAAGAAATGACACTTTGCTACAATGTAAAGTAGTGAGTGTACAGCTTGTATAACAGTGTAAATTTGCTGTCCCCTCAAAATAACTCAACACACAGCCATTGATCTCTAAACCGCTGGCAACAAAAGTGAGTACACCCCCAAATGAAAACGTCTAAATAGAGACCAATTAGCTCTTTTCCCTCCCGGTGTCATGTGACTCGTTAGTGTTACAAGGTCTCAGTTCTGAATGGGGATCAGGTGTGTTAAATTTGGTGTTATCGCTCTCATTCTCTTATACTGGTCACTGGAAGTTCAACGTGGCACCTCATGGCAAAGAACTCTCTGAGGATCTGAAAAAATAAATTGATGCTCTACATAAAGATGGCCTAGGCTATAAGCAAATTGCCAAGACCCTGAAACTGAGCTGCAGCACGGTGGCCAAGACCATACAGCCATTTACCAGGACAGGTTCCACTCACAACAGACCTCACCATGGTCCACCAAAGGAGTTGAGTGCACGTGCTCAGCGTCATATCCAGAGGTTTTCTTTGGGAAATAGGCGTATGAGTGCTGCCAGAATCGCTGCACAGGTTGAAGGGGTGGGAGGTCAGCCTGTCAGTGCTCAGACCATATGCCGCACACTGCATCGAATGGATGCATGGCTGTTGTCCCAGATGGAAGCCTCTTCTAAAGATGCACAAGAAAGCCCGCAAACAGTTTGCTAAAGACAAGCAGACTAAGGACATGGATTACTGGAACCATGTCCTGTGGTCTGATGAGACTAAGATAAAACTATTTGGTTCAGATGGTGTCAAGCGTGTTTGGTGGCAACCAGGTGAGGAGTATAAAGACAAGTGTGTCTTGCCTACAGTCAAGCATGGTGGTGGGAGCGTCAGGGTCTGGGGCTGCATGAGTGCTGCCGGTGTCTTGCCGAGAAAGTTTCCCCGGCGGATAAGGACCCCCCTGTGCTGCGCAGGCGCAGCTCTTGCGCAGTATGAAGGACTACGGAGACGCCGAAAATAGCCGAAGCTGGAAACCTTGAGTCAGCTGTACACGGCGCCTGCACCCTGAGTCCAGTGTGGTGAGCGTAGCGAGCCCGCGAGGGGCCCTGTTACAGGCGCCGTGTACAGCTGATTTACAGCAATTCAGCTTCGGCTATTTCCGGCGGCTCGTACTGCGCAAGCTCTGCGCCTGCGCAGTACAGGGGGGTCCTTATCCGCCGAGGGGAACTTTCTTGGCAGAACACTGGCACTGGGGAGCTACAGTTCATTAAGGGAACCATGATTGCCAACATGTACTGTGACATACTGAAGCAGAGCATGATCCCCTCCCTTCGGAGACTGGGCCAGCATGATAACGACCCCAAACACACTCAAGATGACCACTACCTTGCTAAAGAAGTTGAGGGTAAAGGTGATGGACTAGCCAAGCATGTCTCCAGACCTAAACCCTATTAAGTATCTGTGGGGCATTCTCAAACGGAAGGTGGAGGAGGGAAAGGTCTGTAACATCCACCAGCTCCTTGATGTCTTCATGGAGGAGTGGATAAGGACTCCAGTGGCAACCTGTGAAGCTCTGGTGAACTCCATGCCCAAGATTGTTAAGGCAGTGCTGGAAAATAATGGTGGCCTCACAAAATATTGACACTTTGGGCCCAGTTTGGACATTTTCACTTAGGGGTGTACTCACTTTTGTTGCCAGCGGTTTAGACATTAATGGTTGTGTGTTGAGTTATTTTGAGGGGACAGAAAATTTACACTGTTATACAAGCTGTACACTCACTACTTTACATTGTAGCAAAGTGTCATTTCTTCAGTGTTGTCACATGAAAAGATATAATAAAATATTTACAAAAATGTGAGGGGTGTACTCACTTTTGTGAGATAATGTATATCGGCCTAAACTGATGAATGCATTCATTTTTTTATATTTTTTTTATTCAAAATTTTATTTTGTTTATAGCGCAAAAAATAAAAACCGCAGAGGCAATTAAAAACCACAAAAAGAAAGCTCTATTTGTGGGTAAAAAAGAATGTCAGTTTTGTTTGGGTACAGCGTCGCACGACAGCACAGTTGTCAGTTAAATCGACACAGTGCCGTATCGCAAAAAATGGCCTGGTCATTAAGGGGGTAAATCCTTCCGGTGCTGAAGTGGTTTAAAACGAATATTGCACAAACATTGGAGCTGTATAAATTCTGCATAATAAAAACAAGGAGTTTGATTTGTTGATAGGGGGCAACAGGACATTATCCACTTTCCGGCATTTTTTTTTTTTACAAAAGGTTTTATTAATATGCAATCCAACATATCACCTGTACGCACTCAGCCCCCCCCCCCCCCTCAATCCTGTATATATGTCAGCCCCCTCACACTCACAATGTAAAGTAGTGAGTGTACAGCTTGTATAACAGTGTAAATTTGCTGTCCCCTCAAAATAACTCAACACACAGCCATTAATGTCTAAACCGCTGGCAACAAAAGTGAGTACACCCCTAAGTGAAACTGTCCAAATTGGGCCCAAAGTGTCAATATTTTGTGTGGCCACCATTATTTTCCAGCACTGCTTTAACCCTCTTGGGCATGGAGATCACCAGAGCTTCTCAGGTTGCCACTGGAGTCCTCTTCCACTCCTCCATGACGACATCACAAAGCTGGTGAATGTTAGAGACCTTGCGCTCCTCCACCTTCCATTTGAGGATGCCCCACAGATGCTCAATAGGGTTTAGGTCTGGAGACATGCTTGGCCAGTCCATCACCTTTACCCTCAGCTTCTTTAGCAAGGCAGTGGTCATCTTGGAGGTGTGTTTGGGGTCGTTATCATGTTGGAATACTGTCCTGCGGCCCAGTCTCTGAAGGGAAGGGATCATGCTCTGCTTTAGTATGTCACAGTACATGTTGGCATTCATGGTTCCCTCAATGAACTGTAGATCCCCAGTGCCGGTGTTCTGACGAGAACTGTCCTCCTATCGGATAGTGTCCGCCCCGTACTGCGCAGGCGCAGCGCTTGCGCAGTACGGAGGAGAAGGAGATGCCGAAAGTGTCCAAAGTTGATCAGCTGACCATCAGCTGTACACGGCGCTTGGGCAGTTATTAGTGATGGCTTTGTAAGAGGGCCCCTCGCGGGCTCGCTTCGCTCGCCACGCTTCGCTCGCCACGCTTCGGGCACGGCCTCGCTGCGATCAGCATCTATTTATTCTAACTCTATGTCCACTTGGATAGTAGGGAATGAACCTGGACACAGGGTGAGAATAAAAGCGCAGGCGCCGTGTACAGCTGATGATCAGCTGTTGAACTTCGGAGACTTTCGGCGTCTTGTTTGTCCTCCGTACTGTGCCTGCGCAGTACAGGGCGGACACTATCCGATGGGGGACAGTATTCGACAAGACACCGGCAGCACTCATGCAGCCCCAGACCATGACACTCCCACCACCATGAGCTATGAGTAAGCATTAGGACAAGTGTGAAACGCGTTAGCCTATGATCTGTACACTCTGTCTATGATGTCCTGTATCTGATGTGTTCCTGATTTTAAAATAAAGAAACTTGGATTATTACTTCCTGGAGTGCGGCTGTCCAGATCTTCTCGTTTGCATATAGTCTCTACTAGCATGAGCCAGCACCTGGAACCTCTCATCTTTGGAAAGCAATATCAGCTTTACACCTGGTGAGACCTAAACTAGTGCGGGGATAACTTTTGTATTACTCCCACCACCATGCTTGACTCTAGCCAAGACACACTTGTCTTTGTACTCCTCACTTGGCTGCCGCCACACACACGCTTGACACCATCTGAACTAAATAAGTTTATCTTGGTCTCGTCAGACCACAGAACATGATTCCAGTAATCCATGTCCTTAGTTTGCTTATCTTCAGCAAACTGTTTGCGGGCTTTCTTGTGCATCTTCTTTAGAAGAGGCTTTCTTCTGGGAGGACAGCCATGAAGACCAAATTGATGCAGTGTGCGGCGTATGGTCTGAGCACTGACAGGCTGACCCCCCACCCCTTCAACCTCTGCAGCAATGCTGGCAGCACTCATACGTCTATTTCACAAAGACAACCTCTGGATATGATGCGGAGCACGTGCACTCAACTTCTTTGGTTGACCATGGCGAGGCCTGTTCGGTTTGTTTGATTACTGGAACCATGTACTGTGGTCTGATGAGACTAAGATAAACTTATTTGGTTCCGATGGTGTCAAGCGTGTGTGGCGGCAACCAGGTGAGGAGTACAAAGACAAGTGTGTCTTGCCTACAGTCAAGCATGGTGGTGGGAGTGTCATGGTCTGGGGCTGCATGAGTGCTGCCGGCACTGGGGAGCTACAGTTCATTGAGGGAACCATGAATGCCAACATGTACTGTGACATACTGAAGCAGAGCATGATCCCCTCCCTTCAGAAACTGGCCCGCAGGGCAGTATTCCAACATGATAACGACCCCAAACACACCTCCAAGACGACCACTGCCTTGCTAAAGAAGCCGAGGGTAAAGGTGATGGACTGGCCAAGCATGTCTCCAGACCTAAACCCTATTGAGCATCTGTGGGGCATCCTCAAACGGAAGGTGGAGGAGTGCAAGATCTCTAACATCCACCAGCTCTGTGATGTCATCATGGAGGAGTGGATGAGGAGTCCAGTGGCAACCTGTGAAGCTCTGGTGAACTCCATGCCAAAGAGGGTTAAGGCAGTGCTGGAAAATAACGGTGGCCACACAAAATATTGACACTTTGGGCCCAATTTGGACATTTTCACTTAGGTGTGTACTCACTTTTTATTTACTTTTATAAAAGAAATTAGTAAAGAGGGTTTTTTTTCAAAATGTTTGGTCTTTTTGCGTTTGTCGCGTAAAAAAAAAAAAAAAAAAAAAAGCCCAGTGGTGATTAAATACCTCCAAAGGAAAGGTCTATTTGTGTGAACAAAATGATTAAAATTTCATATGGATACAGTGTTGCATGACTGCGCAATTGTCATTCAAGGTGCAAAAGCAATAAAAGCTGAAAATTGGCCTGGGCAGAAAGGGGGTGATAGTGCCCAGTAGGCAAGTGGTTAAAAGTCCTGCATGCTGCATTTTTGGTGCGTGTTTAAAAACTGCATGAAAAGTGAACCTCCCATTTGAAATGAATAGAAAACGCATAAAAAATTCACTCTCCGTGCATTTTTGGTTTGTCTTTTGAGTCACATATTTTACAGGCGCATGATTGGAGTCAGGAGTCCAGAAAACACAGCAAAAACGCATATGCATTTTTACCATGTTTTTTTTTCAATGGAGTAGTGTGACAGGGCCAATTTTTTATTTTTCTTTAAATCTCCCTGGAGTTCCGCTTTATTCATGGACACGGCAGCATAACTGCACACAATTTCACGTTAGTTTTTGCTGATTAGATCCTAAAAGATGATGCACCGAAGTAGAATTTGGTTGGGAAAATAACAAGACTCAGCAGTTCTGGACTGGCAATAATATCAAAATTGTCTGACTTGTCATGTCACAGTCTATTGATCTGTGTTTGTTAACAAACATGACGTATGACCACAGCATTTCGGGAAAGCAGACCAGCTATGCAAGTTTTTCGTCTAATAATACAGGCTGATGTTGGGAAAGGGCTACATTTACTGAAGAATGAGCCGTGAGTCAGTCATTCCTAGGAGCAGCAGTTACAGTCATTTACTGACAGTAGCACAGTAAACTTGCAGGATGCTCCAGATTGGCGTCCTGCCTTACAACTTTTCTGAGTCATAAAAATGGCTGCAGTGTTTGGGAATCTTCTAAAAGATTTTAAAAATTTGCTGCAGGGACACTTTGGTTAATGACAGACGTTGAGATTTCAGTTATATCTATCAAATGTTGGTGTTTCTCCAGGTGTTCAGCAAACATATTCCCATAGCATTCAAAAATCAATATGTAAATGTACATGTAGCAAAGTCTTTAGCCTCTCCCAGTCTAATGAGGACCTCTAAGGCCAAAGATAGCTGACATCCTTCAATATGTAGTGGGTTGTAATGCATAGTGGATGCAAAAATGGTGAAAGTCATTGGGCCCCAGACACTTCTTGGATGTAAAAGAGGTTTTATTTCTCTTAACAGTCCTTTTTGTATTTTTGGGGGAAAAAGGGTTAGGGCCAGGACACCCTTAACCGGTTCAATACAGGGCAATTTCACCCCCTTCCTTCCCGGCCAATTTTTAGTTTTCAGCGCTGTCGCTTTTTAAACGTCAATTGCGCGGTCGTGCGACGTTGTACCCAAAAAAAATTGACGTCCTTTTTTCACCACAAATAGAGCTTTCTTTTGGTGGTATTTGATCGCCTCTGCGGTTTTTATTTTTTGCGCTATAAACAAAAGAAGAGCGACAATTTTGAAAAAAACACAATATTTTTTACTCTTTGCTATAATAAATATCACAATTTTTTTTTTTTAAAACAAATTTTTTCCTCAGTTTCGGCCGATACGTATTCTTCTACATATTTATGGTTAAAAAAAATCGCAATAAGCGTATATTGATTGGTTTGCGCAAAAGTTATAGCGTCTCCAAATAGGGGATAGATTTATGGCATTTTTTTAAAAAAAAATGTATTTATTTTTTTAGCGGCGATCACGATTTTTTTTCGTGACTGCGACATTATGGCGGACACATCGGACACTTTTGACACATTTTTGGGACCATTCACATTTATACAGTGATCAATGCTATACAATTGCATTGATTACTGTGTAAATGTGACAGGCAGTGAAGGGGTTAACCACTAGGGGGCGGGGAGGGGTTAATATGTTTCCTAGGGAGTGATTACTAACTGAAGGGGGAGGGCACGCTCAAGGGGAGGAGACCGATCAGTGTTCCTCCGTTCTGGGAACACAGATTGCTCTCCTCAGAGCTGACAGGCTGTGGATCTGTGTGTTTACACACACAGATCCACATGCCGGCCCGGTTAACGGGCAATCGCGGGTGCCCGGCGGACATCGCGGCCGCCGGGCACACGCACCGGGTCCCGAGCAGCGCGGCGTGCGCGCGCGCGTGCGCGCCCCCTAGGCGGCCGGGAATCCCAGGACGTCATATGACGCCCACCCAGGATGGGAGATCCCATCCCAGGACGTCATATGACTATGGGTTAAGTGGTTAAGTAGTTGTAGATTCAATTGGCAGACTGCGAGACTTCAATAGGAGGACAGCCATGCAGGGAAAGGCCCCAGCAAGGAGCCACATCTGCACATGCAGGAATGAAGTCTCCTATGGCAACAATCTTTAACAGTTCCTAACTCAAACGTAACAGTTCTTTCAGCTTCACTACAACTGTTTCTTGTAGTTCTTCAACACTGAGCTCCTGGTCTCTCTCTAGACCCACTGATTCACTTACTCTGAATCCCTTGAGCTCCTCCAATCTTTGCCGTGGTGTCTCCGTCAAGCGTCACCCACGGTTCCCTGCTGGGTCCCTAGCTTAGCACTCCAGATACTTCTCAAGCTTCGCCCCTGCTGACCGGCTCAATCCCTGGCTTGACACACAAGGTTGCTCTGCAAGCGTCACCTCCGCTGGTTGGGTCCCTACCTTGATCACTGTCTGAAGTTCCAGATTCTCCACCATGCCCATTTGGTGAGAATACTGCTCCAATACTTGCCTCAGTTACTCACTGTAGTCCCTGGTAAAGGTGATTGGTCCCTTAGTGGCGACAGCTTCCCTTCTACCTCCGACTACGACAGGTTCTCCGGCTAACAGAACCGGCACTTTTGGTTGGACTGCAAGCCTCAATCCCAACCCTGTGCTGCCCTCTTACTTCTGTATATGCCCTCACACACCCTGGCAGCCAGATGCCCCCGGGATAGACCCAATCTCCGGCCTAGCAGCCCGGGGCATACGACACACGTCCACCCAGACAGCCGTCCAGGTGGCACAGAACATAGATCACCTGACTCCACGTAAATATATGGGTGCTCCCAACAGGCCAAGGGATTCAAGAAAACCCCTGCCCATTGGCTGAGATACCCCATATACCCATACCTGACCTTGGGTTGCCCTTTTCATATCTAATGCCACCAAGTACCCGGCCATCTAGTGGTAGAAGAGAAAAGTGCAAAAGGCCAAACTTTGGGAGAAATCAAAGGATCTCTATCAATCAACCAGGATAACTCCTGGCAAAAAAATCTGTGAGGAGCTCCCTGTCTAAACTACAGGGTGCTACATACAGTATACTTAAAGTGGTGTTCCGGCCGAAATGATACTTTTTATATAAAAATACCCCTATAATACATGAGCTTAATGTATTCTAGTAAAATTCGTTTGTAAACTAAGGTCTGTTTTGTTAGTTTATAGCAGTAGTTTGTTATTTTATAAACTTACAGCAGACCGTGGCCATCTTAAGTGAGGGCATCTGAAGCCAGACTGTATTTATTCCTGGATCTCTTGCAGATCTCGCACATGCTCAGTGCAGCACAAGCAGTGTAATAGGTTTCAGGTCAGGTTTCCAAAGCAACGGCAGTTTCAGAGGAAGTTGCCGCCCCTTCCCAGAAGGCATTGCAAACAGGAAATGATGCGATGGGCCGCGGCCAGGGAGGAGGAAGTGAAAAATGAATACAGCAGATATACAGTAGGTGTTGAGAAAAAAAATTAAAAAAATATCCAATTTGTTTACAATGCACAGTTTAGTGAGGGATGCTGAAGAGTTGTAAAAGTGGGTGGAACTCCACTTTAATAAACATACAGTTTGTGGGAGTGGGACTGTGGGTAGTAGGAATATTTTATTTTTAAAGTGAACCTTTCCCCCTTTTCACTAAAAATCACATCAATGGGCAGCTCTGCCTGCTGATATGAAATCAATTTACAATTCATTAGGTAAACAGAGATTTTTTGCTTTTACTCAGAATTACTTTTTTTCTATTTCCTGGTTGAGAGAGGTACTGGTGATGTAACGCCAACCTCACAGATGCATCCTGGGATGTTTCTGTCACATGTTCCAGGAACCTTCCTCCTTTTCACTAAAAATCCCATCAGTGGGCAGCTCTGTATGCGGATTTGAAATTATCTTACAATTCATTAGTTAATCAAAGATTTTTTTCTTTTACTTACAATAACTGTTTTGCTATTTCCTGGTTGAGCAAGGTGCTGGTGATGTAACGCTGACCTCACAGATGCATCCTGGGAAGTTCCTGTCACATGTTCAAGGACCCATCCCCCCCCTTTTCACAAAAAATCACATCAGTGGGGAGCTCTGCATGCTGATACAAAATCATTTTACAATTCATTAGTTAAAGATTTTTGTGCTTTTACTTACAATTACTTTTTTCTCTATTTCCAGGTTGAGAGAGGTACTGGTGATGTAGCGTTGACATCACAGATGCATCCTGGGAAGTTCCTGTCACATGTTCCAGGAGCCAGAGTTCCAGAAGAGTTATCTGCACTCAATGAAAAAGGCCACCATGAGAAAAATGGGAAGGAAACGAAAAATAATGCGTACACACGGTCGGACTTTTCGTCTACAAAAGTCCGACAGCCTGTCCGACAGACTTTCGACGGACTTTTGGCGGACTTGCGGCAGACTTTCTTACGAACGGACTTGCCTACATACGATCACACAAAAGTCCGACGGATTCGTACGTGATGACGTACACCGGACTAAAATAAGGAAGTTGATAGCCAGTAGCCAATAGGTGCCCTAGCGTGGGTTTTTGTCCGTCGGACTAGCACACAGACGAGCGGATTTCTGGGTCCGGCGTAGTTACGACGTAAAGATTTGAAGCATGTTTCAAATCTAAAGTCCGTCAGATTTGAGGCTGGAAAAGTCCGCTGAAAGTCCGCTGAAAGTCCGGGGAAGCCCACACACGATCGGATTGTCAGCCAGCTTTAGTCCGTCGGCGTCCGTCGGACTTTTGTAGACGAAAAATCCGACCGTGTGTACGCGGCATAAGGCATTCAAAAAATAGAAAGCCTGCAAGTATCGAATAGAATACAGAATGCCATTACTAACGATTTCCTAAAGTTGCTTACACACTATGAGAAAATCAGAAGAAAAATTCTGTACAAGGCACGATCGTTCGATTTTCATGTGTACACAACTTTCAACATCCAATACAGACTTTCCAAACGAAAATTTCCGAAGCCTTTGTCGTACAAGAATTTGCGTACAATTAGTATAATCCTCGGTTTCGACCTGCTGTGAAACATTGGAGGAAAAGCAAACGATCCTTTGTCCAGTTTTCTTATAGTGCGTACTGGGCTTAAGGTAGCTTTCTTGTAAGTTTTATGATAAGGGTGAAGTTTCTTTTTCAAGCAACAATGTATCTCAGCGATACTATTAAACTGCAGATACCCTTTAAAAGAAGCTGATAAATACTCCGTTCTCCAGTAGGGGGGGAAGGCAGATCCTCATTTTCTTCAATGCCTCCACTACCTGACACTTCTGGGTGTGATGGATAACATTACCCCACTGGGTGCCATGGTTCCTTCTGCCACTATGTCTTTACAGAATAAAGCAACCAGCAGGAGGGTCTACTGTGGCCAGTGGGTGACACACTATCTGACCAATGGCGACCCTAGGGGGGGGGCCAGAGGGGGCCCTGACCCCCCCAACATTATGCTGTGCCCCACCATGTGCCCCCCCAAAAAAAAATTTTTTTTTTTTTTTTACAAAAATTCAATGTCTAAGAGGGAGAGAGTCCCCAGTCAGCTCCTGCGGGTGATTCCTCCCCCCTCCCCTGCTCGCTGACACTGCATAATGCGAGCGCTCACACAACCACGGCCGCCCGATCTGCTCCTTCACCTGCATCCTCATTGGCAGGGAGAAGAGCGAGTTGCAGGAAGGACTCCACCAGGACTCTCAGTTACTGAAAAAACAGACTGATTTCTCCCGTCCTTAGGACAGGAGGACCAGCCTGTAAATTCCAAGAGATGCCAGACCAGAGCTGTCAATAGCAGGGGCAGGACAGCAAGAGGAGGCTGGGGAACCCCACAGTGGCAGAACACCAGGGCCCGGAGGCAAGACAACCTTTTCAACCCTGATAGTTCTCCCACTGTTTTGGATCCTTATATTTTCTTGGTATGCTGGTGACATATATCTCTTGTTTTCTGCCACCCTGGGGGACCCCAATACAGTAGGAAGGGAGCTCACTGCAGAACATGTGAAAGGGCCTGTTGTGGGGTCGTAGTAAAGGGCCCCAGGATATATATATATATATATATGCATTTTATAGTTGCCCCCCTACTTTTGTCCCTGTCCCCCCATGTCCCCCCCCTAAATTTGAAAGCTGGAGACGCCACTGTATCTGACATTAATGAAAGGCACAAATGCTATATAGAGTGAGGAACTATTAAAACCAGAAGCGCCGGAGTGGGAGCCGAGAAGAGGAGGATCCGGGCTGCTCTGTGCAAATCCACTGCACAGAGCAGGTAAGCATAACATGTTGGTTATTTAAAAAAAGAAAAAGAAAAAAAAAGTCTTCAATATCTCTTTAAGGGTGTGTGCGCTGAGCATAATAAAATACTCCTCAGCCCAGCTACAACACATCCCTTGGACCTTTTGCTTTGGTATAGTTACATCTGTGTCCAAAAAAAGCTGCTGCAATTAGCAGCTGGAGCTCTCGCTTTTACCATTGAAACATTTCTGTTTGGTAACAGTTGTCATGGTGCTGCATATGTAATCTGTTATGACACCAGCCATTTGATGTCTTGACAGTTTGGTAGAGAGCACAAGCAACTGTAACACTTATCATTCATGGCATGCCTTGAATGTAACTGTTTTGGAAAACCATGAAATCGATGGGTTTAGTTTGGCGTTAAGCTGAATCTCTGAAGGCTCTAACTAGAGAAGAACTTAAAAACTGATTCTTTAACTAGCCACTCTGACAAACCGCATCTCCGATCTAGGTAGAGAGCCTATCATATAGGCTTGTTACCATGCGATCAGCTGTGTCCAATCACAGCTGATCACACCGTTTATTGACTTTTCCTCCACTCGCACTGACAGGTGCGAGTAGAGGAGAGCCGATTGGCTGCTCTCATGAAAGGGGGGGTCTGTGCTGATAATCAGCGCTTTATCAGTGCAGACCCATCGAGGAGGCGCACTTCAGACCACCAAGGATGCCCACTTTAGACCACCAGGGGTGCCAATCAGTGCCCATTAGGATGGCACTCTGTGCCCATCAATTATGCCTGCCAGTGCCTCCTTATCAGTGCTTCCTATCAGTGCCACCCATCAGTGCCTCCTATAAGTGCCACCCATCATTAAGTGCCCACCAGTGCCACTTATGATTGCCTATCAGTGCCACCTATCAGTGCCGCCCATCAGTGCTGCCTATAAGTGCCCACCAGTGCCAACTATGATTGCTCATCAGTGCTGCTTATCAGTGCTGCATATAAGTGCCTTATCATCAGTGCCACCTCATCAGTGCCAATCAGTGCCGCCTCATCAGTGCCTGTCAGTGCAGCCTCATCAGTGCTCATCAGTGAAGGAGAAAACTTACTTATTTACAAAGTTTTGTAACAGAAACAAATAAAAACCTTTTTTTTAACATTTTCTGTTGTTTTGTTTTTTTAGCGCAAAAAATAAAAACCCCAGTAGTGATCAAATACCACCAAAAGAAAGCTCTCTTTGTGGGGAATAAAATGATAAAAATGTTGTTTGGGTACAGCGTCGCATGACTGCGCAATTATTCAAAATGCGACAGCGCTGAAAGCTGATAAATTGGCCTGGGCAGGAAGGGGGGTGCCCAGTATTGAAGTGGTTAAAGAACCTACCCTGGAGTAAATTGTTACATTTCTGCAAGGTGTGGCAACCAGTCATACAGACATTATTAAAAGGTCAAAACTGCAACAACAGATGCTGTGAACGTGCGTGTCTCCTGTGCATGTACACAGTTAACCTACCACGGTGATATTCACTCTCAGTCCGCTGGTGCTTAGATTATTGTCCTGCAAGCTGGTGCTATCATCACAACTTTCTCTTCATACCCTGGTACCATTGTAACTGAGAAAGATATTGATAGGCAATCCAAAATTTTATTGCTGTCACTGGAACAGAAAGAAATCTTCCATATAAGGACAACTGTGGCATTGACAGCTGGCTTCCTCTCAGTTCCTTTTGTGTCTCTGGGACAGGAAGTGTAAATAGAAATCACCCCAACAGGACGAAGAAATTAATAACAGATAAAAACAAAAACAAAAAAACGTAAAAATTTTTAATTTTTTGATAGGGCGTACTGGAGAAAAGTATGCTGAATTGTGAGTGGCATGTCAGACCTCTGCAGAGAGACCACTGATTCCACACAAAACCCAAGAGCCTATCTCTACAGCATGATGGCAAAGCACAGGCTTTCTGTGGCTCCTTTCTAAGGAAATGGATCTATAATGCTTTGTACATCTTTTGTTTAACTGCACCTGGAAGTGTTTCCAAACCCAAGAACAAACACTGATTATAGTATTGCAGCTTACCTGTCAGCAGATGTGGTGGCTGCATTCGTTTTCCTTTTTTCACTCTATTTTTATGTTCTGCAGTGGTGTGCGCTGAAAAAAAGTAGGCCATGCTACATTTTTTTCTCAATGCAACGTGCATGTAGAATGAAATGTATTCTTGTAACATTTCAATTAAGTTGAAAACAAAGCAAATCATTACAAAGCATTGGCACCCCTTCACAGTGTACACCAGTGGCATAAAATATGTCTCTTCCTTCTATGTCCAAATTGAAGAAGGAACAGTTACATATTATTATTATTATACAAGAATTATTTAGCGCCGACAGTTTACGTAGTGCTTTACAACATGAGGGTAGACAATACAAATACAATACAGTTTAATACAGAAGGAATTAGAGAGCCCTACTCGTTAGAGCTTACAATCTAAGAGGGAGGTTCAAGAGATACAAAAAGATAATAACTGTGGGGGATGGGCTGATGTTGAAAACAAATGTACAGTTGTTAGGTGGGGGCCGGATAGACCTCTCTGAAGAGATGAGTTTTCAGGGATCGTCTGAAAGTGGACAGATTAGGAGATAGTTGGTCAGACCTGGGTAGGGAGTTCTGGAGGATGGGAGAGGCTATGGAGAAGTCCTGGAGGTGACCATGGGAGGAGATGACAAGGGAACTAGAGAGCAGGAGTTCCTTGGAGGAACGAAGAGAACGATTTGGTTGGTATTCTGAGACTAGGTTAGCGATGTAGCTGGGGGCAGAGCTGTGGATGGCTTTGTATGTTATTGTTAGTATTTTGAATTTAATTTGTTGGGTGAGTGGAAGCCAGTGGAGGGATTAGCAGAGAAGGGTAGCAGACACACGATTTGTAAGCCAATGAGGAGGGAGTTGCAGGATTGAGGTTGGAGATGACCAGGGAGCGAATTCAAATCTTTGTGGTGTCGTTGGTAAGGACAGGGCGTATTTTGGAGATGTTGCAGAGGTTGAGACGTCAATGTTTGGACAGTGAATGGATGAGGGGCTGAAAAGAAAGTTCAGAGTCCAGGATTACACCTAAAACCTTGGCGTGAGAGGATGGGTTGATAGTTAAGCCACTGATTTTGACATTGAAAAATCATACATATGTAGCGGTACCCCCATGGGGGCTACTGGTTTGTTCATTATCATCTTGCTAATCACTCCGCTTCTGATCCCCCATCGCAAGCACATGACACCAAACAGTCAAAGTTCAAGTTTAATCATTCTTTATTCGTGGAGTCAGTCTGGGATTATTCATATAGAGATATGAGAGAGATATGAGATACTCCACCAGACCCCACTAACTGAGGGTGTAATCTATAGCCGTAGCTTTGATGTTGGACTTCCCTAAAAAATCCTTTGCAGTTTCTATTGCTTCCTCTTCTGCAGCACTCCCAAATTAAACAAAAGGGGCATTACTCTGAATAATTCCCTCTGCCTGACCGAAAGATTCCCTTTGGGTGTTGAACTTAAAGCCACAGGCCATCACTGCCTATTTCCATGACTCCCACGCCAACGCCCATCAGTCTTTGGGAAGTTACTGTAATATGGCTTATACGGTGGTCCGTAGGCTCACAGTATGTCATTCCATTTACTTCTGCACTAGTTTCTCTGGGTTTCCGCTGACCTGTTCTCTCCCAATCAACAGTCCATGCTTCACTCACAGAAAGTCGATCCCCAGTCCTCTTCTTCCGCTTTACTTCTACTTCCTCCTCACTCGCCACGTGGGAATGCCCAGTTCTGTCCCCAGCGCTACATGCTAGCTCCGCCGCAATCCAGGCGCCCGAACTGGACCTCCTGGAACACTCTTCTGGGCCCCAGGCTCCTTCCTCCTGAGCTTGGGCCCCAGGTCCCTCCTGGCTTTTCTCTCTTGGCCTTTCTCTCCTCCTCTGGAAGCATGTGACCTCCCTTTATATAAGAGACCTCCTCCCAAACAAGTCAATGATTGCTCAGGACTCTCACATAAATTCCCTGCCACTCAGGTCTCAGCCCATCCTCTCCTTCTGGAACAATCTACCATCTGGCAGAGGAGGTGTCTCTGAACCCAAGTGTAGGTGGCCACACCCCCCATTATTATGACACTCCCAACCCCAAATCAAAACAACCAGGCCTGATAAAACACCGCAGGCCTGGCTAAATTTACCTGTAATAACTCCTATGCTACACATTATACAATATCACACCTATCCTTAAAGCGGGGTTCCACCCAAATTTTTAACATTATCTCTATGCATTCTCTTCCTTGCCTAGATGCTGACATGCTGTGTAAAAAAATTTAAATTGCCGTAATTACCTTTTTTTTTCTAATCTTCTTAGCACTTCCTGGTTTTCCTCCCATGGGAGTAAGCGTGTTTCTAGCCTCTCCCAGACCTCCCACAGTCCCCTGGGAGCTAGTCTCAGGCTTCCCAGCATGCATTGTGCAACAGCGTCATCACAACATCTCGGTGAATGCTGGGAACACAGCATTCACCGCATCCAGGAAATACATGCTTGTGGGCTTCAAATGCCCACAATGAAGATGGAAACCGCCTTCAGTGAATTTTATAAGTTATTCTTTACAACGAAATCGGACACAGGCAGACTTATTACACAGAACATGTGAGTAGATAATCATGAGAAGAAAAGTTTGTGAATGAACTCCAAAAAAAAAAAAAACGATAGATAGGTGGACCCCCGCTTTAAGTAGATGGCACTACACATACTATACATGTTATGGAACTGTTATGTTATGGCCATTGTATTCTGACAGCCAGACATCTGTCAAAATACCTAAACAGTGTCTGCATCTGGCTGTAGGTGCTGTTCGGTCGTTGATTTTCTGCCCAGCACCTTCAATCGAATGACGTCGGGTGCCAACAGGGCCAACCGCAGAGCAATTTCAAGGTCCAGCAGCTTTAGGGCCAGCCGCCAGCTGTCAGATTACCAGACAGCCGGCCACTGTATCTGTTTGGAGGCAGCCACTGTTCTGCTAACAATTTTCCGCCTGGCCCCTTCGATCAATCAAAAGAAGTCAGGCAGGAGAGTGCAGACAGGGCCACCCATGAAGAAATTTTGTCTGGTTCACTAGGAACTGGATAAAATTTGCTCAGTGTAAAGGCAGGTTATCTCTACACCATAGGTCTTGCTTTAAAGTTACTATGCTTTTGTCTTCTGTTTAGGATAGTCTCTGTGTTCTCTTACTAGAAAGTGCCACATTGCAGCAGTTAGAAGATGTAGGGAAGCATGAGATCTCATCAAAAGCTAATTATGCCTATGGAATGTAAAACATTTCATTTACGCAACATCTTCTAGTGCAGGTTAGAAAAGTAAGGGGAAGCGGCAATTGATTGCTGTGTACAGCACCAGTCTTCCTCTTTGACCAGTGAGGCCAGGCAGGGAAGGGTGAATATCCCTCACACAGCAGGCCTCCTCTGCGCCTCCTTGGGTTTTGCTAGCTGGGGGAGGGGAGCTTCAGGAGAAAGAATATTTAGCAGTCTTTTCACTAGTTTATCAAGCAAGCAAAGGCTGAAAATACAGAGGCAATGAGTGAGATCAGCTTCAAGGTATGAAAGCTCCCAGCAATGTTCCCTGTAAATAATTAAACACGGGACTTCCTTGGTGATCCTCGATTTATCCCCAGCCACTCCAACCTCTCCATATGTACATGCAGAGGGGGATATTTACAGAATCTTTATTACCTCTGATAGTGCCAATGTCTTTCCCAGCACCTGTGACTATCATCATAAAGTACACTTTTAGGTCTGAATTATCCTAAATATTTAAAGCAGACTCATCAGCATATAAAAATTTGGATCATTTAATTCTGTTATATAACCCAAAATTTAATCCAATCATGTAATTTTTAACATTGACAACTATGCTTTAAAGTGGTAATATTTTTTTGTAGAGTAGGGCCCCTTATATCCAGGGTGCTTCTGAAGTTAGCATTTGGCTCCAATTCCTGCCCCTTGCTATTGGTCATTGAGGGCCCCCTTTACATTGAGTGGCCAATAGAAGTTAGAGTAGGTGTGGCTAGAAACTGACTTAAAAGAGAAGTATGGGTTTGGGTTTTTTTTCCCCATCATACTTACCTAGGTGGATGCAGCATCAGGCCGATGCTGCATATGTCCCCCGGCGTCTCTACACTGAGAACCGAGTGATTGAACATCGCAGATGGCTTGGTTCTTACAGCTCCCTGAACAGAGAGCTGCCGCCTGTCAATCAGCATCTCTCCGCTCTGCTCCCCCACGCTCATTGGAGCTCTGAGCCGTGGACGGGCGGGTGCGGCCGTCTCAGGCTCTCAGCGGCTCGCTGAGAGGCTGAGAAGGGTGTCAGTCTAAGCACCTGGTGGATCCAGACTTCCATTGTTGCGATGACGCACTGCCTGGACTGATTCCTGTGACGTCAGCAGAGAGAGGACTTCAATCCGCTCTCTGCTGAAAACAGGTCACAGGAGTGCAAAAGGAATTGCACTCCTGTGACCCATAGGAGAAGACAAGCCAAACAAGCTTAGGCTGGACTTCTTTAAAAGCGGAAGTTCATTCTCTCAATCAACATTAATTATTTGTAATCCTTATGCTGCTAGCATTAGTAAATATATAGGAAAGTAAATCATATTTACTTGATTTAAACTTTTTATTTTACATTTCTTCAGTTATTTCCTGGTTTCCACGCCTAGGCAAATGATGTCATACATCCCAGTAGTCTTCAGGAGGGAAGGAAGGGTTTGCTGAGCTAAGCACACCCTCCTGTCTGCATGCCTGAGTTAAGGGCAGATGGATTCCAGGGAGTAACTGCTACATGAATCATCTGCCATTACTCAAGATGGCCACAGCCAGAAATGCTAGGGGGTGTTTTTTAACGTGATTTCTTGACAAAATAAAGCATGGAGACATGGATGGATGGGTGGCTAAGTTTGCTTTGAATAACAAAAATGAATTAAATAGTGTTTTTGGTTTGTGGTACACAGATACAGTGTAGTTCCGCTTTAACCAGTTCATATGATGTCCATTCAGGATGGGAAAGCCACCGCCCAGCCATCAATCTGCTATTGGATGGGCGGTGACTTTCCCATCCTGAGTGGACGTCATATGACGTCCTGTCAGGAAGCGCCAACCAATCACAGCAAGTCCAATGACAGTTGTACACAATTAATGGATCCCTTTCATGCCACCCATTGTATACAATAGTGTTGCTAGCTGTGATTGGTCAATTTAATCACATGGTACAGAGAGGGCCAATCACAGCCCATCTGTACCGTGTGATTAGCTTTGACCAATCACAGCAAAACAGACTGAATGATTTAGTTTTATTCAGTAAAATGCTTGCTTATAGCAATGTAATTCACTGCTATAAGCAAACAAGCAAAAAACGTGTAAAAATAAAAAATCCTGATCACTCCCCCAGAGTAGTACAATGTTACTATGGTAACATTATATTGCTCTGGTCACAGTGTGTTAAAAAAAATATACACACACACTGTGTAATTATTATATATATATATATATATATATATATATATATATATATATATATATATATATATATATATATACACTACCGTTCAAAAGTTTGGGGTCACCCAAACAATTTTGTGTTTTCCATGAAAAGTCACACTTATTCACCACCATACGTTGTGAAATGAATAGAAAATAGAGTCAAGACATTGACAAGGTTAGAAATAATGATTTGTATTTGAAATAACATTGTTTTTACATCAAACTTTGCTTTCATCAAAGAATCCTCCTTTTGCAGCAATTACAGCATTGCACACCTTTGGCATTCTAGCTGTTAATTTATTGAGGTAAGCTGGAGAAATTGCACCCCACGCTTCTAGAAGCAGCTCCCACAAGTTGGAATGGTTGGATGGGCACTTCTGGCGTACCATACGGTCAAGCTGCTCCCACAACAGCTCAATGGGGTTCAGATCTGGTGACTGTGCTGGCCACTCCATTACCGATAGAATACCAGCTGCCTGCTTCTGCTGTAAATAGTTCTTGCACAATTTGGAGGTGTGTTTAGGGTCATTGTCCGGTTGTAGGATGAAATTGGCTCCAATCAAGCGCTGTCCACTGGGTATGGCATGGCGTTGCAAAATGGAGTGATAGCCTTCCTTAGCTTTTACCCTGTACAAAGCTCCCACCTTACCAGCACCAAAGCAACCCCAGACCATCACATTACCTCCACCATGCTTAACAGATGGCGTCAGGCATTCTTCCAGCATCTTTTCATTTGTTCTGCGTCTCACAAACGTTCTTCTTTGTGATCCAAACACCTCAAACTTGGATTCATCCGTCCACAACACTTTTTTCCAGTCTTCCTCTGTCCAATGTCTGTGTTCTTTTGCCCATCTTAATCTTTTTCTTTTATTGGCCAGTCTCAGATATGGCTTTTTCTTTGCCACTCTGCCCTGAAGCCCAAAATCCCGCAGCCGCCTCTTCACTGTAGATGTTGACACTGGTGTTTTGCGGGTACTATTTAATGAAGATGCCAGTTGGGGACCTGTGAGGCGTCTGTTTCTCAAACTAGAGACTCTAATGTGCTTATCTTCTTGCTTAGTTGTGCAACGCGGCCTCCCACTTCTTTTTCTACTCTGGTTAGAGCCTGTTTGTGCTGTCCTCTGAAGGGAGTAGTACACACCGTTGTAGGAAATCTTCAATTTCTTTGCAATTTCTCGCATGGAATAGCCTTCATTTCTAAGAACAAGAATAGACTGTCGAGTTTCAGATGAAAGTTCTCTTTTTCTGGCCATTTTGAGCGTTTAATTGACCCCACAAATGTGATGCTCCAGAAACTCAATCTGCTCACAGGAAGGTCAGTTTTGTAGCTTCTGGAAGGAGCTAGACTGTTTTTAGATGTGTGAACATGATTGCACAAGGGTTTGCTAATCATCAATTAGCCTTCTGAGCCAATGAGCAAACACATTGTACCATTAGAACACTGGAGTGATAGTTGCTGGAAATGGGCCTCTATACACCTATGTAGATATTGCACCAAAAACTAGACATTTGCAGTTAGAATAGTCATTTACCACATTAGCAATGTATAGAGTATATTTGTTTAAAGTTAGGACTAGTTTAAAGTTAGCTTCATTTAAAAGTACAGTGCTTTTCCTTCAAAAATAAGGACATTTCAATGTGACCCCAAACTTTTGAACGGTAGTGTATATATATATATATTCACTTTTTTTTCGTACAGTCACCAGTCAGTTTCTCTGATCACCCACATACCTGTTATATGATGATGCTGTACTGCACTGACGACTGTATGCAAAAAAAAAAAAAAAGTGAAACATTTTGGTTTTAATTTCTTCATTTTCCAAAAAATTCTGACAAAAAATTACAACTTCAAAAAGCCCACCATGCCTCTTACTAAATACCTTGGACTGTCTACTTTCCAAAAAGGGGTCATTTGGGGGGTATTTTTACTGTCCTGGCATCTTAGGGCCTCAAGAAATAAGAGAGTCCGTCAGTACATCAGGAGTGATCAATTTTCAGATACAGCATCTCTCAAAAGTGAGTACACCCCTCACATTTTTGTAAATCTATTATTATATCTTTTCATGTAACAACATTGAAGAAATGACACTTTGTTACAATGTAAAGTAGTAAGTGTACAGCTTGTATAACAGCGTAAATTTCCTGTCCCCTCAAAATAACGCAACACACAAAAGTGAGTACACCCCTAAGTGAAAATGTCCAAATTGGGCCCAAAGTGTCAATATTTTGTGTGGCCACCATTATTTTCCAGCACTGCCTTAACCCTCTTGGGCATGGAGTTCACCAGAGCTTCACAGGTTGCCACTGGAGTCCTCTTCCACTCCTCCATGGCGACATCACGGAGCTGGTGGATGTTAGAGACCTTGCGCTCCTCCACCTTCCATTTGAGGATGACCCACAGATGCTCAATAGGGTTTAGGTCTGGAGACATACTTGGCCAGTCCATCACCTTTACCCTTCTTTAGCAAGGCAGTGGTCGTCTTGGAGGTGTGTTTGGGGTCATTATCATGTTGGAATACTGCACTGCAGCCCAGTCTCCCAAGGGAGGGGATCATGCTCTGCTTCAGTATGTCACAGTACATGTTGGCATTCATGGTTCCCTCAATGAACTGTAGCTCCCCAGTGCCAGCAGCACTCATGCAGCCCCAGACCATGACACTCCTACCACCATGCTTGACTGTAGGCAAGACACACTTGTCTTTGTACTACTCACATGGTTGCCGCCACACACGCTTGACACCATCTGAACTAAATAAGTTAATCTTGGTCTCATCAGACCACAGGACATGGTTCCAGTAATCCATGTCCTTAGTCTGCTTGTCTTCAGCAAACTGTTTGCGGGTTTTCTTGTGCATCATCTTTAGAAGAGGCTTCCTTCTGGGACGACAGCCATGAAGACCAATTTGATGCAGTGTGTGGCGTATGGTCTGAGCACTGACAGGCTGACCCCCCCACCCCTTCAACCTCTGCAGCAATGCTGGCAGCACTCATAAGTCTATTTCCCAAAGACAACCTCTGGATATGATGCTGAGCACATGCACTCAGCTTCTTTGGTCAACCATGGCGAGGCCTGTTCTGAGTAGGACCTGTCCTGTTAAACTGCTGTATGGTCTCGGCCACTGCGCTGCAGCTCAGTTTCAGGGTCTTGGCAATCTTCTTATAGCCTATAGGCCATCTTTATGTAGAGCAACAATTCTTTTTTTCAGATTCTCAGAGAGATCTTTGCCACGAGGTGCCATGTTGAACTTCCAGTGACCAGTATGAGAGATTGAGAGCGATAACACCAAATTTAACACATCTGCTCCCTATTCACACCTGAGACCTTGTAACACTAACGAGTCACATGACACTGGGGAGGGAAAATGGCTAATTGGATCCAATTTGGACATTAAGGGTCGGTTCACACTAGGGGCGGCACGACTTGCAGGTCGCCTCACGGAGGCGACCTGCACACGACTGCCACGGCGACTTGCAAAACAACTTCTGTATAGAAGTCTATGCAAGTCGCCCCAAGTCCCCCCCAAAGTAGTACAGGAACCTTTTTCTAAGCGTCGCTCCGATTAGAATGGTTCCATTGTACAGAACGGGAGGCGACTTGTCAGGCGGCTAGGTCACCTGACAAGTCGCCCTCGTGTGAACCGGCTCTTACACTTTTGTTGCCAGCGGTTTAGACATTAATGGCTGTGTGTTGAGTAATTTAAGGGGACAGCAAATTTACACGGTTATACAAGCTGTACACTCACTACTTGACATTGTAGCAAAGTGTAATTTCTACAGTGTTGTCACATGAAAAGATATAATAAAATATTTGCAAAAATGTGAGGGGTGTACTCACTTTTGTGAGATACTGCATATACCATAGTTTGCGGGCCCTATAACTTTCCTGTAGACTAAATAATATACACTGATTTGGGTTATTTTCAACAAAGAAATGTAGCAGAATACATTTGGGCTAAATTTATGAAGAACTATTATTAGAATTATTTATTTGCAAAATTTTATAACAGAAACTAAGAAAAACGTGTAAAAATCAGTCTTTTTTTGTTTATTTAGAAAAAAAATTAAAACCCAGTGGTGATTAAATACCACCAAAAGAAAGCTCTATTTGTGTGAACAAAATGATAAAAGCTTAGTTTGGGTACAGTGTTGCATGACTGTGCAATTGTCATTCAAAGTACGACATCGCTGAAAGTTGAAAATTGTCCTGGGCAGAAAGGGGGTTAAAGTGTCCGGTATTGAAGTGGTTAAGCATTAAAGTTAAAAACTTGCCAGAAATCAGGGTACCCCAGGCAGCCTGAAGAAAACACAATTATGTGCAGGCACCTCTGGGTGTCTATATTAAATTGCTATTATTATTATTATACAAGATTTATATAGTGCCAACAGTTTGCACAGAACTTCAGTTCAATACAGGAGGAATAGCAGGGCCCTGTTCATGGAGCTTACGATCTAAAGGGAGGGGGAGGTGCTACAAAAGGTAATAGCTGCAGGGGATTCTCTGATCGAGGTGGCCTTAGTACAGTTTTCAGGTGAAGGTGGAGTAGGCTTCCCTGAATAAATAATTATTTGAGGGTCGCCTAATAGAGGACAGGGTAGGAGCTAACCGAACATACTGGGGTAGGGAGTTCCAGAGGATGAGAGAGGTTCTTTGAGAAGTCCTAAGGGCAAGCATTGGAGGAGGTAATGAGGGAGCTAGAGAGCCGGAGGTCCTGGGAGGAGCGGAGTGGGCGATATCTGCAGATGAGGTTGGTGATGGGGCTGGGGGCATGGTTGGCTTCATATGTTGTGGTTAGCATTATGAATTTTATATGTTGCTGGTACTTGATGTGATTGTAGCTCATATGTTACTGGTGGAAGCCAGTGAAGGGATTGGCAGAGAGGGGCCATGATCAGTTTAGGTTTTTAGGTTAGATTGGTTAATTACAGGAAAAAAAAGGATATATTTTTCAGGTGTGCAGAATCCAGCTTAGTTACCTCTAATTTAAATCTGGAGGTTGCTGGGGATGCTAAAAAAGTTGCATACAGCCCGAATACTACTGTTGGCTTTGATCTTCTGGCTCAACTGCTGTGAGTTCTGATGCTCCTACAGTGATGATTGGGGGTTGCTCACTTCTCAATGCCTCATTTAGAAAACGTCTTGTATTATTTTTCATACAATACAAAGTTCTCTCTGAATGGACAAGGGGAGGGGCAGATGAAAATCAGGTTGTACATTCAGAGAAAGCCTTCTATTCTGCAATGAAAATTACAAGACGTTTTCTTAACCACCTCAATACAGTGCACTTACACCCCCTTCCTGCCCAGACCAAATTTCAGCGCTCTCACAGTTTGAATGACAATTACTCAGTCATGCAACACTGTACCTATATGAAACTTGCGTCCTTTTTTTCACACAAAGAGCTTTCTTTTGGTGGTATTTAATCACTAGTGGGTTTTTTATTTTTTGTGCTATAAATAAAAAAAGACCGTAAAATTTTGTGAGAAAAATGCCTTTTTTTTCTTTTTCTTTGTTTCTGTCATAAAATTTTGCGAATTAGTAATATTTCTTCATAAATTTTGCCCAAAATTTATACTGCTACATATCTTTGGTAAAACTAACCCAAATGAGTGTACATTATTTGGTCTTTGTGAAAGCTATAGAGTCTACAAACTATGGTGCCAATCACTGAAAATTTCAATCTCATTTCTTGAGACACTAACAAGTCAGGAAAGTACAAATAACCCCCAAATGACTTCTTTTTAGAAAGTAGACATTCCAAGGTATTAAGTAAGTAGCATGGTGAGTTTTTTTAAGTTGTAATTTTTTCCCACAATTCTTTAAAAATTGAAGATTTTTTTTCTTCAAAATTGTCATATTATCAGGTTATTTCTCACACACAGCATATGCATAGAACAAATTACACCCCAAAATACATTCTGCTACTCTTCCCGAGTATGGCGATACCACATGTGTGAGAGACTTTTACACAGCCTGGCCACATACAAAGGACCAACATTGAAGTAGCACCTTCAGGCGTTCTACGAGCATAAATGACATTCTACGAGCATAAATGACACATCTCATTTCTCAACCACCTATTACACTTTTGAAGGCCCTGGAGCACCAGGACAATGGAATTGCCTACAAAATGACCCCATTTTGGAAAGAAAATACCCCAACGTATAATCTATAAGGCATAATGAGTCTTCTGAATGGTTAATTTTTTTCCAGAAGTTTTTGGAAAATGTGGAAAAAAAATGAAAACTTATTTTTTTTCGTCAATTTATAAAATATTTCTAACACATAGCATGTATATAGCAAAAATTACACCCCAAAATACATTCTGTTACTCTTCCCGAGTATTGCGATACCACATGTGTGAGACTTTTACACAGCCTGGCCACATACAGAAGCCCAACATTGAAGTAGTACCTTCAGGCGTTCTAGGAGCATAAATTACACATCTCATTTCATTCCTACCTATCACATTTTTGAAGGTCCTTGAGCACCAGCCCAGTGGAATTACCCACAAAATGACCCCATTTTGGAAAGCAATGTATATTCTATGAGGCATGGGCTGCAAATAGGTACTCTGGTACTCTGATGGGCTGGTGACAGGTACTCGGGTACTCTGATGGGCTGGTGACAGGTATTCGGGCACTCTGATGGGCTGGTGACAGGTATTCGGGCACTCTGATGGGCTGGTGACAGGTATTCGGGCACTCTGATGGGCTGGTGACAGGTACTGGGGCACTCTGATGGGCTGGTGACAGGTACTCGGGTACTCTGATGGGCTGGTGACAGGTACTCGGGTACTCTGATGGGCTGGTGACAGGTACTCAGGTACTCTGATGGGCTGGTGACAGGTACTCGGGTACTCTGATGGGCTGGTGACAGGTACTCGGGTACTCTGATGGGCTGGTGACAGGTACTCGGGTACTCTGATGGGCTGGTGACAGGTACTCAGGTACTCTGATGGGCTGGTGACAGGTACTCGGGTACTCTGATGGGCTGGTGACAGGTACTCGGGTACTCTGATGGGCTGGTGACAGGTACTCGGGTACTCTGATGGGCTGGTGACAGGTACTCGGGTACTCTGATGGGCTGGTGACAGGTACTCGGGTACTCTACTCGGGTACAGCCGGCTGGCGGCAAGCGGTTAATAGAGGAGCTGAAAGGTAAGCGACCTCCTATCATCACTGTGGAAGTGGAAGAACTCACAGCAGCTGAGCTGGAAGCTTAAGGCCAACAGTGGTATATGGCATAATAGGATTTTTTGCAACCCTCTGGACATTGGGGTTAATTTACTAAAACTGGAGAGTATAAAATCTTGCGCAGCTCTGCATGGTATCCAATCAGCTTCCAGGTTTTCTTTTGTCAAAGCTTTATTTAACAAGTTGAAGTTGGAAGCTGTTTGGCTACCATGCACAGCTGCACCAGATTTTCCACTCTCCAGTTTTAGTAAATCAACCCCATAGTATACCAAGAATTAGAGGTAACTAAGTTGGACCCAGCACTTGGTAAAAATTAGTTAGAAGGTAGAAGGCACAAAAACTGGTGATTTTTGTGATAACTCTGCAATCCTGGAAAGTAAAAGCAAAGAATCCAGTAGTGCACAATTTGTATATAAGCTGTCCACAATACAGGAGTCTATTTATACATTACACAAAAACTATACGCCTCCCAAGGAAGAAAAAATACAGACTTTTTATAGTGTTCTTGGGCCCCAAAAATGAGCCAGTCGCTCCAGCAGGAAATTTAATCCCCCCACCATTAAATAATTCAAACCAAGAGGCATAAACTGTGTGCTTTGGTTTTGATGGCCCATCCTTGACAAAGCACCAGCAAATTTACTAATTCACTCGAAAGACTGCAAAGTGCAATGCTATTCAATCCCCTGTGGGAAAAGAGCACCCTCAAAGAAACACAATTTGTGAATTGTCCCCAAATGGATGGTATTTCCCCAATCTGGTTCTGCACATTTTACACGATCCAATATTGGCCACTAATCACTGGAACAGTAACCCTAACCACTCCTGCTAGAGGCAGGTTGTAAGGTACCTATAGACACGACACAAGATTATCACCCAATCTGGGTGATTTCCGTCTGATTAGGAAATAATGTATATCTGTTTAGGAATTAAAAGCATTGGATTTTGGTGCTAAAGCCAGCCATAGATGGAGTAGTTTTTCTTTCCTACAACCACATGTTGCAGGAAAGAAAATTACTAGATCCCCCCCATCAACACAGTCAGGGGGGATGGGGGAATCTCTCCAGTGGAACCATTGTGTTCTTACAGCAGAGAAAGCTGTCCCTGCCCGGAGAACACAAATGTCTATTGCTAGCGGCTACAACAAACAAAATCCGGCAGGTTGATCAACTAGGGTACATTCAGCCTGCCGATACATGGTTTCGAATCTTGGCCGTTTCCTGCTGAACTGTCCAAAATTCAAACGGTTTATGGCCAGCTTAAGAATTCAGCCCTGCAAAACTCAGTGTAGAGTTGTTAGGATGAGATAAGGCCTCATTCACACAGGTGGCACCCTTTGCAGTTGGCAGGTGGCTGGGGGGCAATATGTCATCTCCTCATTGCCTGGTTTAACTTTGGAAAGGCTGTACCACTGGGCCACAACCTTTGTGCGCTGTGGCAGGATGGTTGCGACTAGTAGGTGGCGGTAAAACTGCAGCTGTTTTTCTTCCCACCAGCTACCCACGTGAACGAGGTCCAAGGTAGGAAACATGAAGCAAACTGCCCTCGTTTGCCTCTTTGTCCCACTGGTAGTGATGCCCTAATCACTACCCAACAATGGTGCACCCATCAGATCTCACCCTCCTCCTCCAAAGATGTATCCTTTCTGAGATTAGACTGCCATGGCCTCTGCTTTTTTCTTTTTGCATCCCATTCCGTAATTCTGCTTTCACCTGGCCAGGCAGAAGCGTTATAGTCTTATAAAAGTCTATGGGGGTTGTCTACCTTGGCCTCCCTGCTGGGAAATGAAGGTAGAAGAGCCCCATGGAAGTCCATGGGCTGTAATGTGGCTGCAAAACCAAGAGGAAGAGGACTTGCAGTGTGCTGGGGGGCGAAAATTGGTTGGCTCAGAGCAAAGTGCCCTTATCCTTTAAGGGATGAGCCCCAAGCCCATGCTTATTTGACTTAATGGTTAATCAAATCCTGATATAACCCAACAAAAACCTCCGCCTATGCTGGCATCATTGGTTCTTCAATCTAATTTATTGAGCCAGCAGTCTGCAGGACACTGAGCTTGCACATAGACCCTAACAGAGGAACAATCTATTCTCAAGCCTGGAAGGAAGACATCTTCTCCTTTACGGACTATAGAGAAGGCCATGCATGCCCACCAACAGACCCCCCACCTTTGGCCTTCTCAGGAGAAAAACCTGGAGTTTGTGTTGGGTACAAAAACGTGCAGGGCCTGTCAGTATGAGCATACGTGTTTATGCTCCAATCTTTCTCAAGAATATCATTTTAGTGGCCAGCTCTTCGGACTGCTGTCTAATGTGTAGGAGATACAAGGAGATGGCAGACTGTGGAGGGATTTATAGAGAGGGCTGGTGCCCTGTGTATTATGGACAGTCAGAGTGGAAAGAAGACTAATTAATGGAATAGGAGGAGAATTATATTAGCCAAGCTGCAGTATTCATAAAATATGAGAGTACGGCTATTAACAACAAGACCACAGAGAAGGGTGTTACAGTAGTGTAGCTGGGATACGGTTAGATCATGCACTAGTATTTAAAGGAAAACTGGTATGATTTATGGTTGATTTCAGTTTTTGAACATTTAAGAGTTTATTAATGGATGTTTTATACTTTTTTTTATTGTATGTATAAAATCTTTATTTTGCAACCATCTCATAAGAGATTCTTTGGTGCCTCGCTGGGCTTCCTTGTAAAAAAAAAAAAGCCCATCACTTGCTTTGCATTTGTTGATCTCTGCAGATATATGCCCTGTACACACGATTGGACTTTCCGGCGGAAAATGTGCGATCGGAGCTTGTTGTCGGAAATTTCGACCAAGTGTAGGTCCATCGGACTTTTTCCATCAGAATTTCCGACACACAAAGTTTGAGAGCTGGATCTAAAATTTTCCGACAACAAAATCTGTTTGCGTAAATTCTGATTGTGTGTACACAATTCCGACGCACATGCATGCTTAGAATCAAGCAGAAGAGCCGCACTGGCTATTGAACTTCATTTTTCTTGGCTCGTCGTACGTGTTGTACGTCACCGCGTTCTTGACGTTCGGAATTTCCGACCAACCTTGTGTGACCGCGCCTCTATAGCAGTGTTCCCCAACCTTTTTGGCACCGGGGACCGGCATTGCGGATGAAAATTGTGCCAAGGCTGGGTAATGATACTTTTTTTGCGCCCGATTTGTCAGAAAAAGGCTGGTGTTTGCACTTCAAAGCATCACAACACCATGGTTAATATGATGTCAGGATGATTGAAGCACATTATTTTTATTATTATATTGTAATATAAAATTAAATAGTTCAACTCACCATAACGCAGAATCTGCCACCAGATGCAGCTTGTCACTTGTCACTTGCCACCAGATGCAGCTTGCCACGGTGCCTATCACCAGATTGCCACTTTCCACATCACCTGCCACCAGATGCAGCTCCCTTATCACCTCCTCCCATGCTCTCCTCCAGGATTTCTCCAGAGCTTCTCCCATCCTTTGGAACTCCCTACCCCAATCTGTCTGACTGTCCCCTAATCTATCCATCTTTAGACGATCCCTGAAAACCCTTCTCTTCAAAGAAGCCTATCCTGCTTCTAACTAACTCTGTTTTACTTCCCCCATCAGCTCATCCCCCCCCACAGCTATTACCTTTTGTATCAATTGACCCTTCCTTTTTAGATTGTAAGCTCTAATGAGCAGGGCCCTCTGATTCCTCTTGTATCAAATTGTAATGTAACTGTAATGTCTGCCCTCATGTTGTAAAGCGCTGCGCAAACTGTTGGCGCTATACATAGGTGTGCGCAGCCTATTGCATTAGGGTGTGCACCCCAAAGCTCAAACACACGTGTGTATGCATGTGTATATATACTGATGGTGTCAGTAGAGCAGTGGACGGTGTCATCAGGGCAGAGATTGGTGTCAATAGGACAGTGGACAGTGTCAGTAGTTTTTATTTTTATTTTTTTACAATTGTATTTTTTAAACAATCTTTTTGGGAGGGCTTTGGTGAAATATCAGGGGTCTAAAAAGGGGATTCTGCGCCACACAGGGTGATTAGGGTGTGCCCAGGCACACCTGGCATACCCTGTGTGCACACCTATGGCGCTATATAAAACCTGTATAATAATAATAATAATAACAACAAAGGGCAGTGCGAGTTTCACATTCAGTGGGGGGAGAGAACAGACAACAGAGACGGCAGGAGAGATAAAAGAGAATTGCAAGTAACTATTACTAAGTTTATTGATTTTAGAATTGAACTTTGCGTTGCTGGTGTCATTTTTATTAAAGGGGGGGAGGGGATCCACTTTAATGTATGACCGGTATTTCTTTTTTTATGATCACGAGAGTTCTTCTTTAATAAAAACAGAATGGTTTATAGCATGAAGAATGTATAACGCCATGCGGCGAGGGTTCAGCCCTGGCTGTATACACAGGGAAGTGTCCCCTGGCTGTCAGTATATACAGAGCTCCTCGCACACTGTCACTGTGACGCCAGCTGTTACTTTGTCACACACTTGTCTCACTAGTGACTCCAGAGCAGGGGAAGGGGCGACTTGAAACTGCTGGCGGCGGCCAGTGATTGGTGGAGGAGGGAGTGTGACGCTGCGAGCTCCCCCATCACCAGGAAGGAGATTGAGAGCAGGATCCCAGGAGGACACATCTCCCCCTCCCCCCCTCCTCCTCCTCCTGTAACATTAGATGGCTTGTATTCTCCCCCTACCCCCTGTGTGTGCTCCACGTGTGGCTGGACTAACAGTCCCTGCCCTATTCTCTGCTCACACAGCCTCTGAAAACACAAACCTTTTTTTTTTTTTTTTTTTAAGGTGCTTGCCTAAGACCTGCACATGTTACACCTTATCTGGCCTGCAAGGACCATGTGCATGGTGGTGGTGGTGGTGGGGGGGGGGGGGGGGAGAGGCATGGTGGGGGTGATGCATGCTAAGTAGCCCATTTAGAAAGATTTGAAGACAGATCTCTGGCTGAGATTTATTTCTCGTTAAAGTGACCGTACATCACCAGGCACGCTCAGCCCACGGCGCGCAAAAGGACAGCAACCCCGCCGCTCGGTTCACAAAGCCGTGATGCAGGTGTTGTCTGCCGCAAAGGATCGCCATTATAATCCACGTGATTATGTTCAGCTTTTTGTTGCTGGAAATAATCACTGCCGTGGTAAATAAAAATTATATCACACCCTCTAACTTTCCAAGATGAGAAAACTTTTTTTTCCCATTTCGGTTATAACTGATTTTCTTAATTTGTTTTTGTTTTTTTGCCTTATATGTCTCCGATCAGGGAGAATTCCCTTCACTTCCCTTCACAACAGGAAGTAAAGGTGATTCTCCCCAATAGGAGAATAAAGACAGTAAAACCTTGGATTGCGAGCATAATGCATAGTTACATAGTAAGTGAGGTCGAAAAAAGTCCATTATGTCCAACCTATGTGTGTGATTATATGTCAGTATTACATTGTATATCCCTGTATGTTGTGGTCGTTCCGGAACCATGCTTGTAATCCAAAGCACTTGTATAGCAAAGCAATTCTCCCCATAAGAAATAATGGAAACTCAGGTGATTCGTTCCACAACCATTTCTTCAGAGGTCTTTCAGTTTATAGTCCATATAAAAAGATTATAGCAATGTGACCAGGTTGTGTAACCATAAAATGTCCATCCACAAATGGAAGCCTCCACAAGGGGATTAGAAGCAAAATCCAGCAGAAGCTCCAGGGTATAAAAGAGAAGAGAGGCGCCTCTAAGTGTAGTAATATGGTTACATTTAATGAAGGTACAACATTTAGCAACTCACATGGTTGATGATTAACCGCTTGCCGACCAGCGGCCGTCATTATACTGCGGCAGTTCTGCTCCACTGCGCAAACCGCCGTAGGTGTACGTTGTTCTTTCCATAGGAGATAGCAGGTCCGGCGGACTCAATGCGATTGCGGTGTACAGAGGCAGAACGGGGAAGTGCCACAAGGCAATTCCCCGTTCTCCAAGATGAAATGTCGGAGATCTTCTGTTCCCAGTGATTGAGAACAGCGATCTCTGTCATGTCCCAGTGAGCCCATCCCCGCTACAGTTAGAACACACCCAGGGAACACACTTAACCCCTCGATCGCCCCCTAGTGTTAACCCCTTCCCTGGCAGTGTCATTTTTACATTGATCAGTGCATTTTTAATGCACTGATCAATGTAATAATTTCACTGGTCCCCAAAAAGTGTCATTTGGGGTCAGATTTGTCCGCTGCAATGTCGCAGTCCCGCTAAAAATCGCAGATCGCTGCCACTACCTGTAAAAACAATTTTAAAAAAAGGTCCCTAAATCTATCCCATAGCTTGTAGACGTGATAACTTTTGCGCAAACCAATCAATATACGCCTATTGCAATTTTTTTTTACCAAAAATATGTAGAAGAATATATATCGGCCTAAACTGATGAATAAATTTGTTAATTTATATAATTTTTTTGGAATATGTATTATAGCAGAAAGTAAAAAAAAAATTGTCGGTCTTTTTTTGTTTATAGCGCAAGAAATACAAACCGCAGAGGTGATCAAATACCACCAAAAGAAAGCTCTATTTGTGGGGAAAAAAGGACGTGAATTTTGTTTGGGTACAGTGTCGCACGACCGCGCAATTATAAGTTAAAGCGACATAGTGCCATATGGCAAAAAATGGCCTGGCAAAGTAAGCCTCTATGGGGCGGTCGGATTTAAACAGACCGCCTGTCTGTTTCCATCCGACTGTCATCCGATCCACCAGACAGGTAGGGAACGGATCCCTCATTCATATGTTTTTAGTAGATAGGATCGGATGTCGGCGGGTGTCAACGGATACATGTCTGCCACTCCATAGAGGGCAATTGATGGTCCAATCAGGTCCGCTTAAAAACCTGACAGGCAGACCCGATTGGTCCGCCTGTGTGAAAGGGGCCTCAAACTTTTTTCCAAACTTTATTTTTCAATTTTATATTTAAAAAAAACTTCACCTGCGGAGTGTGGAGTCTCATCCCCGTGTACGCTTTGTGTTGGTGGGTGTCGGAGATTATCTCCCCTCCACCACATGATAGAGTTCAGGTCTGCCAATTGGCTGCTCTGGCCCAAGCACTGCATTCTGGGATGAAAGCTAAATTCTAGGGGGATATAAAAGACATAAATAAATTAATGCAGCCTCGTAATCATTAGCACATAACACATGGCATCAGCCCATTGCAGTCCTTGTACAGCAGGACTGGAGTGTGAGAAGAAGAAGCAGCACAAAGAACCAATTCGTTTTTGTTCTGAGAAGAAGCATGCTGATAGAAGGAGAGAACAGAGTGACAGAGGAGAGATAATCACTGTGCTGCTTCTCTTTTCACTGTCCAGTCAAAGGCTGGGAGGGGTCCAGAACAACCTTGGCTCTAAGGAAATGGGTTGAGTGATGCTGGAAATCAGACTGAGGATCTCTAACGACAGAAAAGAGTATTGTAGGGGAACTCTCTGGATTGAAGGTGATCATTGCAGCAAAACGTGAATTATTTAATCTATTAGCAGTCTATTCATTTTTGTCTTGTGATTTTTGTCTGGAGTTATTGGGGGAAAATTAAACGCCATATACAATTCTACCGGGAATTCCTGTGGGCTACAACAATTAAAGGATTGGTGAGAGATTGCAGTCAAGCTATTAGTAGATGGAGAGTGCCCCATCAATAGAATCTTTCTATTTCCCCTGAATTGCTATCTTGGGAAAAAAAGAGGATCCCCTTTCGTTGGGACTTTATAGGCAACAACCACACATGAGTAGATTAACAAATATATTTATTGTTAGTACATAAAATCGTTCAATCATTCAAACATGAAATGATCATTAAAAAGGACATATCAAAAAATACATATTTCGAAAAACAGAAAAGAAAAAGAAAAAAGACAGAGAACATGACAGATTACATAGTTTGCATGACGTATTAAAAAAATACTCTCCGGTATAAAGTAATATCTCCGGTATACAACGCGTTTCTAATTCAAGCACCTTCGTCAGGGTATTGGCAAGAGTATGTGCAGTCATAGATTTGTCTTACTAAAAAATAAATAGAAAAAAACATATCATAGTAACAAGACATGGATACTGAGAACCATAGGAGTCTTATGGACGACAATTGCTGTATGCGACACCTACCATGCAAAATGACGAAGGTGCTTGAACCAGAAACGCATCGGGTACCGGAGATATAAAATGATAAAATATCTTAAAGAGGTAGTACACCCTGATTTTTGATTCTGGGTTTTACTTCCTTCCTTTGCCCCTGCAAAGTAAAAGCATAAAGTGCTGGTATGCATGTTTTTTCCTTCCGGGGGCCGCGGACTCCGGCTCTGTGACTGGCCGGAGCCACGTGACATCACTCCGGCACATGCGCGCGGGACCCGCTAGTCACGGCACTTGCTCGTGAAGAAACGATACGGTGGGCTGTTTCTTCACAGCGCATTCGGGAAGCACCCTCTCCCATTTGGAGGGCATGCGGCCTGGTATGGGGCGGCGGGTGGTGGGGGCGCTCACTCGTCCACTCCCTTTCCTGACCTGCCAGGCTGCATGCTTGGATAAGGGTCTGGTATGGATTTAGGGGGGGGACGCCATTTTTTTTTGGCATGGGGTTCCTCTCCAAATACTTACCAGACCCAAAGGGCCTGGTATGGATTGGGGGAGGGGGAGCCCACTCTGTTTTTTTTGCCAATTCTTTTTTTTTTAATTCAGCTGTCAGCGGGGAATCCTGCTGACAGCTGATGACTCATCGTTGGTTATGGACGCAGCGGCCGGCTTCCGGGCCCACTCCTTATCACTCCTTAGCAACCAGCTATATACAGTGTTTTTAAAGAGGAAAAATAGGAAAAGAAAAAAAAAAAACGCATCAAAAATGCAACACTTGCATTTCTGGTGCAACTCCATTGAAATCTATTACATGCAAAACCCAAGCTGCTGCGGGAAAAAAAATGTCCCTGACCCTTTCCAAAAAAACACCAGCTGAAAAACGCATAGATGTGAACGTGTACCATAGGAAACCATGTTAAATGGACTGTAGTGCGTTTCTCCAAATTGCAAAACGCATCAAAAAGCGCATGGGTGGGATCGTAGAGTTATCGTTTTCGCAGATCTCTGCAGCATGATGCAACCTGTACAGACTCTATTATAATATTACTACTAAAGGGTTACTTTTAAAGTGTTGCTGCCAATAATTACAGCATGTACATTGTGGTCAGTGCAGTGATGTTCTGATGCCGTGTGAAAAGCATTGAGCTGCTTGTGATTTTTTTTTTTTTTGGGCAGTTGGCCATACATTTTAGCTTGGCAATGCTCCCCCCCCCCCCCCCCCCCACTTCCCCATCCAGGCCTCCTGCTGGTAGAGCATTAAAGTCAGAGCCAACACTGGGATTATATACATATAAATATGTTGTGTGTATGAGCCTCACGCTGGCTATACGTGGCTCCAATTTTTTTTGCTTTATAGGTTAAAATTCAAGGTGCAGGTGGCCTTGTCAGTACCACCCCACTTGCCAAACTAAGGTATGAAAATCAAAGTAGTCCGCAGAAAAACCTCGGCCAATCAGATACAGTTTTGTGTATATTGACAACTGCCGGAATAGATTTGAGTGCGTCCAGCCGCCATTACCATAGGTCATTACTGGCTGTGTGAATCAGCTACAGCCAGCTGATTGGTGGAAACATTTCCAACACATCCCTTCAACAGAACTCTATTAACCACTTGCCTACTGGGCACTTTTACCCCCTTCCTGCCCAGGCCAATTTTCAGCTTTCAGCGCTGTCGCACTTTGAATAACGATTGGGCGGTCATGCAACACTGTACTCAGATTCAATTTTTATCATTTTTTTTTTCACACAAATAGAGATTTCTTTTGGTGGTATTTAATGACAACGGGGGGTTTTAATCTTTTGCTAAACAAACGAAAAATAGACCAGAAATTTTGAAAAAAAAAAAACATTTTTCATAGTTTGTTATAAAATTTTGCAAACAGGCAATTTTTCTCCTTCACTGATGTGCGCGGATGAGGCTGCACTGATGGGCACTGATAGGTGGCACTGATGAGGCAGCAGACACTGATGGGCACTGATAGGTGGCACTGATGGGCACTGATGAGGCGGCAGGCACTGATAGGTGGCACTGATGGGCACTGATGAGGCGGCAGGCACTGATGGGCACTGATAGGTGGCACTGATGGGCACTGATGAGGCGGCAGACACTGATGGGCACTGATAAGGCTGCACTGATGAGGCGGCAGACACTGATGGGCACTGATAGGTGGCACTGATAGGTGGCACTGATGAGGCTGCACTGATAGTCAGCACTGAAGGGCACAATAGGTGGCATTGATAGGCAGCACTTATGGGCACTGATAGGCAGCACTTATGGGCTCTGGTAGCTGACACTGATGAGGAGGCACTGGTGGGCACTGATTGGTAGCACTGGTGGGCACTGATTGGTAGCACTGGTGGGCACTGACTGGCAGCACCGGTGGGCACTGTTGGGACTGCACTGATAATCAGGACACTGATAATCAGTAGAAACACGTAAAAAGATTGAACTGGCAAATCTGTAGTACATATAGTGATTTTAAAAGTTGGTTACAAAAAGCGACAAGCAAAACAGCTGACGCGTTTCGGCAACAGCCTTAGTCGTAGTTGTATGCGCTGTCTCTCCTCAAACTTAACTGATAATCAGTACCCTGTCGGCTTTCTTTTTCTCTCCTCATGTTGTCAACGTGAGGAAAGAAAAGCAGATAACCGGCTTGTGTTTACATCCGTGATCAGCTGTCATTGGACACAGCTGATCACGTGGTAAAGGGCCACTGTGTTTGGCCCTTTACCCCGATCTGTGATCAGTCTGAAGGACTCAGTGATCGCAGAGCGCCCCGCCTGCATGCCACAGCGGGGAGCGCGATGAAGGTAGGACATCAATAGATACCCTCTTGGCAAAGTAAGCCCCGTCATTCGGCTATCGTGCGGGCGGGAAGGGGTTAAACAGTCGACTTCTGTTGAGCAGGGAGGGCGACACGCTGATTGAAATTTGGCCTGTCCTTGCTGGACCAGTGTATGGCAGAAAAAAACTTCCCATACCTGGCAAGTGGTAAGTTAAATCATCACCCCTGGTTGTGTCAGATAGCATGTCCCTTCTGGGCATGTGTTTCTCCCCACAAAACCTCCATGTCACACCATAGGACACAGTGGTGGTCTCCAGGAGGAACCCCGGTGCCAAGTGGTAAACATGCTATCTGACACACCCGGAACTGTCGCATTCATGACATTACATCATACACTAATGCACACATAATCGTTAACGCAGAGAAGCATTAGTGGTTACACAAATACAGGGTTATACAACCATTCACTTTTATGATCGGCTGTACGCCCCGACTGCAAGGAATCTGCAGGAAATCTACAGGTTTTCTCTAGAGCTAATGCAGCTAGAACAATTTTACCAAATACACTATATTGTCAAAAGTATTGTGACGCCTGCCTTTACACGCACATGAACTTTAATGGCATTCCAGTCTTAGACCCCATACACACGATTAGATTTTCTGCAGATTTTTATGTAGCGCTGGTAGATTTATGATCTACCATCTGATAGGTAAATTTAGTGAATTGCTCGTTAGAGGAAGTTAGATTTGCCTCTGTTCCAGCTTGGCTGAGTTGCGTGTAGTTTCACACTGTGCCTGTGGGTGTCGTTGTCACCATGGGTCGGTGTTAAAAAGGCAACGCGTTGAAGCGTATGAGTGCTCCTCTGTCCAGGAGATAACTCGGTGGAGGTGGTCCTCCGAGTTGCATTCTGGGAGAGGGTATTTATGGGACAGACGCCATGTTTTAGGGTCGTTTTGCAGCCACCTGCTGGCCCTCCTGGCCGACATGTATGCGTTAGAATACCACCTCGTGGTCCTCCGTTCCGGAGGCCTGCGTCACTGCGGCGCGTGGGTGGGCCCAGAGGTCTGTCTGGGGCCTACCACAGCAGCCGAGGAACGGTCCTGAACTGTCTATCCAGAGTGAAGAAGCTGGACAACCGAGGAGATCCCAGGGGAGGACCCGTCATGGAAGGATCATGCAGAGTGCTGGTCTGGAGAGGGGCCTGGTGACTCGGTTGGAGGACGTATCCTAAAGTAGTTTCACTACATAGTACTGCTGGGTTGGCTTAAAGGTTCAAGTACTGTGTCTGACATTCCCCACACACCAATACATCCTGTGGCAGAGGATCGTACCGGTTTATTCCAAGCAAGTCTGTGGCAGAGACTTTTGTTCGTGCTACGTACTGGCTGCTAGGCAAGTGAGAGAGGCCTATCCAGGCGAGCAAAGTTCGTGTCCCACAAGGGGATCGCATTCAATTACTATATTCAACTTTAAAGGACGTTCTAAAGAATCCTAAAGAAAGGTATTTGAGCTTCCCTGCAGCTTCCCTCCTGCCTATTTCCTGCTACTTCCTTTGTTACTTGGTTCAATAAAGCATTGAAAACGTACTCAAGTGTTGGTGCTTATATCGTCCAGAGGTAAACTCAATGGAACCCTAGACCCGGTGCCGGTGAAACAGAGGTATCGAGAGTGAAGGTAACAAGCCCGCTTAAACCAGCAGCTCCACCGAAAGTTAGTGCTACATTTGTCTTCAGATTTACCAAAACCGTATACTATGAGCAGGGGCGTAACTAGAGATCACAGGGCCCCATAGCAAAGTAAAGAAATCGCTCCTGCGCACAAGTGGATAACCAGACAAGTAGTGCAAAGACACAGGCCTTGCTGCCCTCAAGGATGGGGAATCCTAATAGACAACAAGAGAGAGAAGAAAAAAAGGCGCACCAGCCATGTGCATTATCTTTTAGATAAAAATTTATTGAAAAAAAATGATAAAAAGGAACTACTCACAAGCAGTTGTAGAAGATGGCACAATGTAAAAATACTCCGACTAGCAGCATGCGGTCTAAGATGAGCGGAACATTCCGAAGGTCGTAGAGGAACTCACAAGCATCACTACCAGCTGACGCGAATAAAGGGGACTGCAACGGAGAGCGAGATGTCGAACACTCCGCCACGTGCTTGTTGTGTATGGTAGTCTGCACTCAGGGCTCACTCAGGTGCTGGACAGGTGGTCACATGACCTCCCCCAGGTGTAGCTGATTACCTGCCTGGTGCCAGCATTACCTGGAGTGGATCTCACTGATCCACAAGTGATAGCAGCTACTATTTGTTTAAATTTATTAGTAATTAAAGTGGTGTTCCGACCAAAATTATACTTTTTAAATAAAAATACCCCTATAATACACAAGCCTAATGTATTCTAGTAAACTTAGTCTGTAAACTAAGGTCTGTTTTGTTAGTTTATAGCAGTAGTTTGTTATTTCATAAACTTACAGCAGGCCGTGGCCATCTTAAGTGTGGGCATCTGAAGCCAGACTGTATTTCTTCCTGGATCTCATCCTTGCAGATCTCGTACATGCTCAGTGCAGCACAAGCAGTGTAATAGGTTTCAGGTCAGGTTTCCATAGCAACGGCAATGTCAGAGGAAGTTGCCGCCCCTTCCCAGAAGGCATTGCAAACAGGAAATGATGCGATGGGCCACGGCTAGGGAGGAGGAAGTGAAAAATGAATACAGCAGATGCTGAGAAATTTTTTTTTTAAATATCCAATTTGTTTACAGTGCACAGTTTAGTGAGGGATACTGAAGAGTTGTAAAAGTGGGTGGAACTCCACTTTAAACACATTTTTTTGATTGCGCCGATAGATTTTTTCACATTTGTTTCTAGTTTGTCCGGGTGAATCATTGGACGAGGTGGAGAAGAGGGGTGGTGATGTCTCGATCTCCACCTTGTCCAATCTCAAAATACCTTGTATTCATTGAAAAAAATGACAGAGGCGTTCTCTGAATGTTAGCAATGCCATGCAAGTAACCCCCTGTGGTCAGCGTACAGTGGGGATGCCCCTTATACAGAACATGGAAGTATGGTTGCCATTAAATCCCTTTAAACCCGAACACATATTAATTACACAGGTTCTGTGGCTGATTAAGGTGGTAATTAAACTCACTTGGTGCCTTATCTGCATTTAATTAGCCTCAGAACCTTAACTTAAAGGTGTTTGGGTTTAAAGGGATGAGGTGGCAATGCTACCTGGAAGATGGCAGCTATCACTGTAGTAGCACTGACTACTACTGTACAGTGATTCCAGCTTCCCCAGTGGTCCATCAGGTATGAGATATGCATACTTCGCGCCAAGCTGGACCAATGTAACTGCAATACAGATCATTCCTGGAGATCAGCTTTAACAACAATTGAAATGAAAAGTTGGATCGCCGTCCGCCAGGAAAATGGAAATTAAGCACTGGGTCCCATTGTGGCTTCAGTGGTGTTGATGGCGGTGGTGTTGTATTATATTCTCAGATCTCAGAAGAAGCTCTGACTTCTAATAACAGTCCATGAAAATAGACATATGCATACCTCTAAGTCTAGAGAGAACGTGTGCTACAAGCTTGTAGAGTGAATCTAGATTGCTTATCCATTTAAAACTATGATCTACTCAGGAAGGAATGCACACTATCCAGATATTTATATTATGAATTAAAAAGGTACCTAAATTGGAATCTCACTAAATGAATACAGCTGGTTGAAATAGTTCCAGAGTAGAGGTTCCTTTGTCAGGCAGCCCTAATCTTCATTTGCATTGCTTTGGAATACAGGCTACAAAGAGGGATCTGCATGAGTTTGAAGTGGAGACTCATACTGCCATCTGCTGGCTGCAGTGTTCATGACACCAGGTGCTCAGTGCACCCAGACAATCAATAAGGAATAGTAATGCAGACAATTGGTTTGGAACAAATAATGACCTGCCATAGTCTGTGTAATTGGAGTCTTATAAGATTCTCTTTTTTGGCATCGTCATTGCACACTTGTCCCTCGTGTTTTATGCCTAATACACCCAGCAGCATCATGCTTGGATTTTAACCGCTTGTTGTAAAGTAACAAAAGAAATAAGAAATTAAAATAAGCTAATTTATATTTGTGTAATTGATCCCATAGTTTAATAGGGTATCTGTGCAGCTAGAAATATAGTAGATGCCAATGTTGGCCTGATTTGTGGAGCTGTCATTTTCACCCTTTGGAGTCACTGACCCTCAACAAGCATGCTGGCAGTGAAGGCTAAGATTCCATGCCCAGCTCTCCTAAACACCTTTCCTCCTAGCAGAAAAAACACTTGACACATGTAGCTACATCTAGGCGCGTTTTAAAGCGCTCCAAGTGCTTGGGCATAATGAATTTCATTGGCCAGAATAATAATATAGTCTGGGCATTGGAATGGATTAACAGGCAAGCACTTGGCGTGTCTAAATGGGCCTAGGCGCATCAATCGTTTTTTTTCTGCCAAAATGCTGCTGCTGCTGGATGCGCTGGTAGTGTTTTTTTTCTGCCTCAAACAACTATGTGTGCATGGACACATAGACTAACATGAAGGGGTATTTACCCTACGTTTACACCTATGCATTTTCTGGTGCGTTTTGTATTTGGCAGAAATGCACTACAGTCCATTTAACATGGTTTCCTATGGATGTAGTTCACAGCTCTGTGTTTTGCGGTGCTGCGTTTTTTTTTTAAAGGGTCAGGGACTTTTTTTTCCGCAGCAAATTGCATTTTGCATGTAATAGACTTCAATGGAGTTGCATGAAAGAAGAAAGGCTGCGTTTTTGGTGCTTTTTGCATTTTTTTTCTCTTTAAACACACTGCATATTGCTGGTTGCTAAGGAGGGAGCTGGGAAGCAGGCTGCTGCGTCCTTAACAACTGATAAATCATCAGCTGTCAGAGGGGTTCCCCGTTGACAGCTGAATGTGAAAAAACGGAAAATTGTATCATACTTACCGTAATTTTCCTTTCCTGGTGGCTATCCATGGCAGCATACCTGTGATAGAGCCCCGCCTCTACTCCTCCTTCAGGACAAGTGAATAGCATAAATTAAAGGGCATAGCCCCTCCCCCAACATTCTTCGCAATATAGAATACCGAGTGTGGGAGCCTATGTTGCCATGGATAGGCACCAGGAAAGGAAAATTACGGTAAGTATGATACAATTTTCCGTTTTCCTGGTGCCTCCATGGCAGCATACCTGTGATAAATAACTAGCTCACACGGGTGGGTTTAATGCTTTAACGAAAAAGTAAACTTTAATTAGACACAGACATAGCGGCATGAAGCGCTTTTCTCCCAAACTCTACTGTTGTAAGAGCCCCAGGATCAATACAATATATATTGAGGAAAGTGTGCCGAGAAGACCAAGTGGCGGCCCTGCATACTGTTTAAAGAGAGACATTTGCCCTTGCTGCCCAAGATGCTGATAATGCTCTCGTTGAATGAGCATTCACCTGAGCCGGAAGATCCAAGTTCTTCACCCTGTATGCGTTCTGTATTAATTTAACGACCCAAGAGGCCAAGGTTCTGGGGTAAGCCTCCCTTCCTCTATTCTTGCCCCATGGGATGATGAGAAGTCTGTCAGAGTTCCTAAAACTCGCTGTGGCTTTTAAGTAGGCCCTGAGAACTTTGGAGAGATCTAACTCCTGACAGGAGCTTGATTCTGGGTCAGAGAAGACTGGTAATGCCCATGGCTCTGATAGATTTGCCGTAGAGGTGACCTTAGGTGTGAGCCCTCGGAGAGGGTGAAGTTCTACTTTGTCTGGAACAAAAGAAATGTGTTCATCTCACACTCCCAGGGAGTGAAGCACCGAAATCCTCCTGCCGCATGTAATAGCCAGGAGAAAGGTTGTTTTCAGGGTTAGGTTCCAAATTGAGACTTTATCTACTGGTGCAATGGCTGAGCGGATAATACTTCTAGTATCAGGGGAAGATCTCACTTTGGAAAGAAACGCCTGGTTGGAGGGCGCATCTTCAGTACACCCTTGAGAAATGTGACCACTAGAGGATCTTCAGCCCAGCTAATGTTGGTTGCTGCAGAGATTGCCGACACTTGTACCTTAAGGGAACTCTGGCTGAGACCCAAATCGAAACCTGTTTGAAGGAAACTCAGAATATCAACAGTGGTAGGAGAGACTGGATCAAAACCCTTTCCTGTAGCGTAAGATAGGAACTTGTCCAAAATCTTAGCATATATTGCGTTGGTTGCTGGTTTCCTGGCTTTCAACAAGGTGGATATGACTTCCTGAGGACATCCTAACAGCTCAAACCTCCTCCTTTCAACCTCCATACTCGAAGATCCAGTTTTTGTGGATCTGGATGGATTAGCCGACCCTGGGTCAACAATTATGGGAAGGGGGGGAATCTTGATAGGAGGATTCACACTGAGGTGCAAGGCTAGGGGGAACCAAGGCCTCATTGGCCAATAAGCTAATGCTGCCAGTATTTGAACTGGCTCCCTTAGGAGCCTCTGTGTTCATCTTGCCTGGGAGAGATATTGCTCTGAGGTCCACCAGGTTCCTTTCGGCCCAGATCATTATAGGTTCCACTTCCCTCAGAAGCGTCCTGCTGTGGGTGCCCCCCTGTTTCTGAAGATAGGAAACTGCAGCTTTGTTGTCCAGGCACAGAAGCGCCCTCTGCCTCTTGATTTGGGGTGCAAATGAAGTTAAAGCTAGAAAAGCTGCTCTGATTTCCAATACATTGGATACTATCCCCCTGGTGGGAAAGGACCATCTCACCTGTATCCTGACTTCTCTGCAATTGGCACCCCACCCCTGACCACTCGCATCTGAAGTAATTGTGGTCCAAGAGTGGGAACCCAGATGATGAGAACGGGAGAGATTTTCCGGGCCCATCCACCAGTGCAGGCTCCTGGACATCAGGGTTGACAACAGAATTGTCTGAGATAGATGTTGCTTTTTCCATTGTGCTAAAAAAACCTGTCTGGAAATGTCTCAGATGCCAGTGAGACCATGGGACCATAGGAATGCAGGAAGACATCATGCCTTTGAGGCTCAGACATTGTGAGGCTGACAAGTGGGACTTCTGCAAAGTCTTCAACATCTTTTGAATGATGCCATCCATCTTCTGTTGAGGTAAAGAAACTGTGGCCAGATCTGTATTGAACATTGCTCCTAGTAATCAGAAGGGTTGGAAGCCAGATTCCCAGTCAGGCGACCAAAGTTGGGGGCATATTGGACTTTGGTCGCCTGACTGGGAATCTGGCTTCCAACCCTTCTGATTATTGATTTCTGGATGATGGTACATTTATACAATTTTTGCTACTTCAATTACCCATCATAGAGGCCACTCCACTAGTCGTATACATTGGGTGGATAACACACCCGGAACCATGTCGAGTGGGATACTGGGGTGGGCTGTGTCAGTGGATGGGTCATTTTTTGCCCTCCCCCCTACAGACCCCAGCTATCCCACCCTTAATTTTTAATTTACCCCCACTGACACATTCAGTTTGTGTCTTCCTGGGGGGGCCTCTCTTTACATGCTTGTTTATCCCTTGATATTACCACTATGGTCGATTGCCAGCCCCGTTGCAACCCTCCGAGACAGACGCCCATTAGGTTGGCCAGACACTTTTACTTGGCTACCCGCCCTCTTATCCACATGTTTTTACCCATTCATGTGGCTCTGTCCTTGGCCCTCCTTTACTTATATGCAACTTATGCAATTAGGTGTCTATGGGTTTATGCCTCGGAGGGGTTATTGCACCGGTCTCTAGGGTATTTACCAATCCCTAGCTCACCTATTCAAGCTTTTCAAGCCCTTTCTTCATCATTCTATTATTCCTTTTTCATCTTGTTCAAACCTCTTTATTGTTGCTTTTTACCAAATTTTGTATTGGAACTCTGCTTTCCCATTTCCTGGCCCCGCCCAGGGCGCCGGCGCGGGCCCCTCCTCCCTGTTCTCCCGCGGCGGCCTGGTGAGGTCCCTGGTGGAGGGATTGGTCTCGGACACGGGACCGCCCCCTCCTCTTGCACAGGTCTTGGTTGGGGACGTTGTCCCCGTGGCCAGATGGCCAGTGCGCATGCGTGCGCGCGCAATTCCTTCGTGCGCGCGCCATGTGGAACCTCTGACCCCGTGACGTCATGCGCCAGCGTCCCACAGGAGCGCGGCGCAGCGTCGCGGGGTTGGGAGCTACAAATGGCAGGCTAGTCCTGCTATTTTGACGGTCGGTCTATGACTCCTAGGTCGTCATACCCTAATCAGCCTGGCGCAAGTTTGAGGTCAGTACCTTCTTACCTTTTACTCAAGTCCCGTACCCCTGGGCACTAGCATTTACTATCCAACACACTGTTTCTTCCTCTGCAGTTGCCCTAGGCTGAGGTGAACACGCTGTGATCTATGTTCGTCCATCGCTTACAGCCCTATTACCTTTCCACCCACCCCACTATGGCATCTGCCTCGGCAGGGCGCCTCTCCTGGACATCCATCCATGCTCTTACCAGCATCAGGTACCTGCACCCCTTGTTCACCTAGTCCTCACTGTCACATCCTTCCTTGCCCCCCCCTCCCCTTCCCCCCCCCGCTTCCCTTCCTTTTATCCCTCCTTCCTTACCCCCCCCCTCCTCCCCCAATTCCCTCCATCACCCTTTCCCTCGCCCCTCCTCCCCTTTCCCCCCCTTCCCTACCTCCCTTACCTCCCCTTCCCTCCCCTCCGTCCCCAGCCCCATCCCCCTCCCTCCCTTCCCTCCCTTCCCTCCTTGGTTTCGCATCCTTTCCTTTCTTATCTTCCCACTATCACATCTTATGCACCACTATGCCTTTTGGCCTTTCATCACCCATTCTTACCCTATTGGTCACACACCCAACCCTTTTACCCTTGTACACCGAAGTTTACTTCATGTTTATTTTCATATCCCCCACGAGCCACTCCCCTCATTACTACTTTTTCAGTATCACCCCCATCACTCTATGTTTCACTTTTTTGCGTGGTAATTTAGGTTACCTTACCACCTGATAATATTTATTTTATGCTTATTACCCCCGTCATTTTGTTAGCTCCCCCAGGTCGCCGTGGGAGATCATCTTAGGGCAGTGGGGCCGAGCGCCTGGGACCTGTTGGGACCTGGGTAAGCAGACTCGCTCCCCTTCCCCCCAGAACTTTGCATTACCCTTTTGTGAATGTTGATGCCAGATTACTATTATATCTATTATGTATTTTGGTAATTTCATTGTACATCTTTTATTTGTTAGGTTCAGACTGTTTAGTCCAGAATCATCTCCAGATTCCCTCCTGACGAAGCGGTTTATGTCCGCGAAACTAGTCGAGGAATATGATATCTGAGATTTTGTGTTGTACTGTATACCAATGATCCTACTGGTGATATACTTGTACTTTTATTATGTTCTATTTTATTACCATTGTTGTGTCTTCTGCATCAATAAAAACAATTCTAATTTTTATCACTGCCTTTATATACTTCATATTATTATCCCTGTTTATCGTACCGGAATAGTCCAATATGCCCCCAACTTTGGTCGCCTGACTGGGAATCTGGCTTCCAACCCTTCTGATTATTGATTTCTGGATGATGGTACATTTATACAATTTTTGCTACTTCAATTACCCATCATAGAGGCCACTCCACTAATTGCTCCTAGTAAGATCATTTGTTGTGTTGGGATCAGCTGGCTGGCCCGGTGATTCATCAACCAACCTAGATCTGACAAAGACTACAGAAGTATCTCTGTGGGTCTCTCCCTTAGAGGTGCCAGGACAGATATTAGCACCTTCGTAAACACCTGGGGGGAGGTGCACAGCCCGAAGGGTAGAGCCTGGAATTGCAGGTGGACATGACCCACTGCGAACCTTAGATACTTTTGGAAAGATGTTAGGATAGGGACATGAAGGTAAGCGTCCTGCAGGTCTACTGATATCAACCAATCTCCTGGTTGTATGACTTGAATGATTGTCTGAATTGACTCCATCTTGAAACTCTCCAGATGAATGTATTTGTTGAGTAGAAACCTGTAAAATGTTTTGATGGAGGGACGGGTACTGCGCCCCCTGAAGCCAAAGAGACTTCATAAACTGACTTAAGGCCAGAGCTTTCTCCGGGGAGGCCGAAATCTGGGTTTCCTTGAAGGAAACAAAGAAATTAAGGGTCTATAATTTTTATCATAGGTGTATTTGAAATGATAGAGACAATAAAAAGAAAGTCTTATCCAGTGCATGGCAATGAGAAAGCCTGTATTGTAGTTCAGCTTAATATTGTCCTTTTTATAATTGGAATTTGTCCATATATGCTTTAAAAAAGTTGAGGTGCAAGCCATCCCCAGAGCGTATCCAAGGTACTCTGTGAAGAATGCAAGAGAGAGAGAAGGAGGGAGGCGCACCTAAGTGCCATATTATAAGATTTTTTTAATAGCGCAAACATAAATGCACTTACAGGAATGAAGACATCACAGGCATATCTGTCATATAGAGAGTCCTCCTTGAGGGGTGCCAACAGTCTGATTTTCCCAGCGTTCAGTGGTGTTTTCTCATGCACAGGACGCTGTTTCCACAGTAGGAAGTGAGGGAGATCCTGGCTGCCTGGCGTGAACCGCACGGGGGAAATGACGTCACCCGGTGGGCAGACCTTGATGTGAGGAGGACAGGAAAGAAACAAGGCTACACGCTCAGAGCATACAGCTGGCCAGTGGAAGGAGCTCGACGGACCTAGAAATGAAACACGTTTCAAATCTTTTCGACGGACTTGAGTCCGGTCGAAAAGTTTGCTCGTCTGTATGCTAGTCTGACGGACAAAAACTGACACTAGGGCAGCTATTGGCTACTGACTATGAACTTCCTAGTTTTAGTCCGGTTGTACGTCATCACGTACGAATCCGTTGGACTTTGGTTGATCGTGTGTAGGCAAGTCCGTTCATTCGGAAAGTCTGTCGTAAAGTCCGTCGAAAAGTCCGCCGGACAAAGTCTGCCATAAAGTCCGCTCGTGTGTACGCGCCATTATGCACACTGCTCAGAATGTGACCCGGGCCTTAACCACTTGAGGTCCGGGCCATAGCCGAATGACTGCTACAGTGCGGACCTCAATCTCCGGGAGGACGTCATAGGACGTCATCCCCTGTACACGCGCACCGCGCGCTCCCTGCAGGGCGCGCGGTGTGCGCGCTGTGATCACCGAGTCACGGAGACTCGGATGATCACAGATCCGAGTAAGGGGCCGGTCCCGGCCCCTTACCATGTGATCAGCTGTCAGCCAATGACAGCTGATCACATGATGTAAACAAGACTCGGTGATCGGTTTCGTTTTCTCCTCACGCTGAGAGCGTGAGGAGGACAAAAAAGCCGATCACCGGCTTATGTGAAAGGGACATCGGTCCCGAAGAGGAAGGAGGCACAGATGCCTCATCTGTGCAATTTGTTATTGCCACCTGCCAGTGCCCACAGTGCCCACAAGTGCCACCAACAATGCCCCACAAGTGCCACCAACAATGCCCAAAAGTGCCACCTATCAGTGCCACCTAGCAGTGCTGCCATCAATCAGTGCCCAACACTGCCACCCATCAGTGCCCATCACCGCCACCCATCAGTGCCCATCACTGCCACCTATCGGTGTCCATCACTGCCGCCTCATCAGCGTACATCAACGAAGGAGAAAAATGACCTGTTTGCAAAAATTTATAACAAAATATAAAAAATATATAATTTTTTTTAAAAAAATTCTGTCTTTTTCAATTTTTTTAACAAAAAATAAAAAACGCAGAGGTGATCAAATACCATCAAAAGAAAGCTCTATTTGTGGGAAAAAAAGTATAAAAATTTCATATGGGTACAGTGTTGTATGACCGCGCAATTGTCATTCAAAGTGCGCCAGCGCTAAAAGCTGAAAATTGGTCTGGACAGGAGGGGGGTTTAAGTGCCCAGTAAGCAAGTGGTTAAACAATCAGCCAATCACAATCAAAAACATGATATTTTGGGGATTCATTCAATACTGACAGTCTGCAGAATACCCCAAAAATGACGTTGCAGTGACTGCAAGGAAGTTTTAGAAAATCATAGAAAGGTCACTTTTAATAACATTAAACTTCCAAATGGCTTGTCCAGCAATTTTATTAACTTTTTAAACAAACAGTTGAGTTTTAATTTAAATTCTCAGTATTTACATTTCATCACTAGAGTGCGCTAGTTAGAATAGTTCTCATTTGGACCCTCTCCACTGTACACAGTGCTGTACATTTACAATACCTGTTTGCAGACACACCTTGTTGGGTGCTCCTGTAAACAAAGCAAATAAGTTTTTATATAGGATGGACTGACCTCCCAAAACTTTACTTTGTATAAACCTCTTGGCTTTCGGATCTGCCCTGTAAAGGTATGTAGTCTTTGTAGTATTGCAAAAACTCATTGCTGGAACCCTAAATCTAAATGGTCAGTTCTTGGTGGAGTGTTTTTTTCCTTTTTTAATTTTTTGGAATACTTTATAGTAGAAATGGTTTTCTGCTATGCACATAGAATTTAGCTGCAATAGGTTGCTACTGAACAAATAACATCTCTGTTACCAAAAAGAAGGTATTTTGAAATTTGGCACTGATGGTATTTTGCAATAAAACAAAGCATAAGGACTTGATAATGTGCAAAGTACAGTAACCAGTATTATCATTAGTTGGCAGCTGTTCTGTCCCAGTACTATGTATTTTTCTGTTGTACTGAACTGTATCAGGTTGCTTTTATTGTGATGTACTGTATGCTAACATCTAGTGGTGGTTTGGGGACAGTACAGCTTGTTCACTTATGTGTATCTCTCTCTGTACTTCTCTCCTGTTTAGTACTAGTTAGTTCAGGCCCTGCTTGTTTCTTCCAAGTTCCTTTAGCATTTTTTGCAGAGACTGGGCTTAGGAAGTCATTGTCTTCTTACACTTCAATCGACTGGAAAAACATCCTCTGAAATAAAAAAGAATTAGATACGACTTCTGTGTCTTAATGAAGATTTATAGGTGATCTCCAGGTTTCATTTAAAGGGGTTGTAAACCCTTGTGGTTTTTCACCTTAATGCATTCTACACATTAAGGTGAAAAACCTTCTCTCATGCTGCAGCCCCCCAGACCCCCCCGTTTAACTTACCTGAACCCTGTCCTTATCGCGCCGGGGACGAGCACACTCGTGTCCTGATTGAATAGATTGATAACAGCGCAGCCATTGGCTGTCGCTGCTTTCAATCAAATCCAATGACGCGGGGCGGGGCCAAGTACTGCTTTCTGTGTCAAAAGACGCAGAAACAGGACACAGGAGCACGGCCGCACAGGAGTACCGAAGGAGAGTGCTTTTCTGACTGGGTACCCGAGAAGAGGAGGAGCCACCAGCGCCACTGAGGGGACCCCAGAAGAGGAGGATCAGGGCCACTCTGTGCAAAGCCAACTGCACAGTGGAGGTGTGTATGACATGTTTGTTATTTAACCACTTCAGCCCCGGAAAAAATATATAAAAACATTTTTTTTCCTCAGTTTAGGCCGATACGCATTCTTCTACATATTTTTGGTAAAAAAAACCCAAAAAACACAATAAGCGTTTATTGATTGGTTTGCGCAAAAGTTATAGCGTCTACAAAATAGGGGATAGTTTTATGGCCTTTTATTGATTTTTTTTTTTTTTTACTAGTAATGGCGGCGATCAGCGATTTTTATCGTGACTGCGACATTATGGCGGACACATCGGACAATTTTGACACATTTTTGGGACCATTGGCATTAATACAGCGATCAATGCTATAAAATTGCATTGATTACTGTAAAAAAGTCACTGGCAGTGTTAAGGGTTAACCACTAGATGGCACTGTAGGGGTTAAGTGTGTCCCAGGGAGTGATTCTAACTATGGGGGGGAGGGGCTGTGTGTGACATATCACTGATCACCGCTCCCGATTACAGGGAGCTGTGATCAGTGACAGTGTCATTAGGCAGAATGGGGAGATGCTTGTTTACATTAGCATTTTCCTGTTCTTCCTCTCAGTGAGACGACCGCGGGTATCCCCGCGGACATAGAGTCCACGGGACCCACGATCACGGTCACGGAGCTCCCAGCGGGCGCTCGCGAGCCCACAAGCCGCCTCTTTAAGGGCAATGTACAGGTATGTTACTCTTATATAAAGAAAAGTGCAGCGCTGGATATACAACAAATATTAACAGAAGAAACCACAGTGCATAGTGATCCACTAGTGGTAAAATAAATCAAAATCATATGATTTTGATTTATTTTACCACTAGTGGATCACTATGCACTGTGGTTTCTTCTGTTAATATTTGTTGTATATCCAGCGCTGCACTTTTCTTTATATATGCTCAGTGGTGCCCCCTATCAGGGCTACAGTGTCCAGCTGCAGGATACCTTTTCACAAGTTTTTTATGTTCATATATCACTCATTTTTGCACACCTAGCGCAAATTTTTTCTTTAGAATTAGGTATGTTATTCTGCCTGTACGTGCCCTTCTGCCGCAGTATATCTGCGTGAGGCGGTCGGGAAGCAGTTACAAAGAAAAAAAATGAGGGTTTTGTAACCTTTTAGCTTAAATAGTTCTATTAGACCAAGCTGATCCAAACTATTTACTTCGCTAACAGTTGCAGGAGCTGTGAGTGCTGTACAAACTGAATGTAGCCTCAGCTACAAATCTTCCCCTGATTGGTTGAAGCAGAGAGCGACCTGATGTCACAATCTTCAGTTCAGCCAATCAGAGGAAGCTTTGTATTCATTCATAGAAGCACTGCCAGCAGCTAGTTACATAGTTAGTCTGGCTGAAAAAAAGACACAAGTCCATCTAGTTCAACCAATAGAAGGAAACTATTTAAAAAAAATATATATATATATATATATATATATATATATATATATATATATATATATATATATATATATATATATATATATATATATATATATATATATAAATAAATACTTAATAATAATAATAATAATAATAATAACAATATAATATATATACACAATCCTATATATACAATCCTATACCCACTGTTGATCCAGAGGAAGGCAAAAAAAACAATAAAGCATGAACCAAGAGGCAATCGAATATTACTTTACCTATAAATGTTAGTATCCAGCTATATTATGTGTATCTAGGAAACAATCCAGGCCTTTCTTAAAACAATCTATTGAGCTGGCCAGAACCACCTCTTGAGGGAGTCTATTCCACATTTTCACAGCTCTTACTGCAGAGGCGCTTTGCCGGCGGTATAGCCGCGCTGCCCCATTGATTTCAATGGGCAGGAGCGGTGAAGGAGCGGAGTATTCACTCCGCTCCTTCACCGCTCTGAAGATGCTGCTAGCAGGACTTTTTTCCCCTTCCTGCTAGCGCACCGCTCCAGTGTGAAAGCCCTCGGGGAGACACAGCAGCGGCTGTTTCGGGTCGGTTTGCAGGCGCTATTTTTAGCGCAATAGCGCCTGCAAACCGCCCCAGTGTGAAAAGGGTCTAAAGTATAATCTAAGGGTTTTTGGATAGAATATAGAAATGATTAGAAACTCTTCAGTTCTGGTATTAACTTTTTGAAAATGTATGCTACCCCAACAAAAACAACAGCACTGTGTTTGCTTTATTTAGCTTTTTCCCCCTGTAGCCATTCTGCTGCATACTGTATGTGCACTAGCCCAGTCATTCCCAGTATTAGATGCCAAAGAGTAAAATCTAGGTGCCCATGGTGATGCCCATAATAACTTCTCCTTTAGTATTACCACAACACTGAGGCAGGACATGTTGCATGCACCAGAATAACTCGATTGCAACATATCATCCGTCATCTGGCCTCATTCTGGGAAGAAAAGGGCTACAAAGATGACCCAGGATCACATGAGTCTAATACTGTAGGAGCAAGTAGAGGGCGTGGTGCAGGAGGATAAGGAGCCCCAGAAAAAGTTACTTTACTTTTGAGCAACCTCAGGTCTTACTCCATAGTCCAATCTTAACCTTTTATAACAAACACTCAACAGCAGAAAGTAATAAGAATTTTTATACATTTTTATTAACGTTCTCTCCTGATATTCATCTGTATTCTATATACTTTCAATACTGTTTTTCTTTATATATATATGTATATATTTATATATAAGTTCTATTTCTGATGTATTCAATGTCTCCACACAGTGGATGTAAGGGCTTGTTTTCGCCAGTTGTGGGTTTCAATAAAAACTATATTTGAAAAGAAACAAGTTACTTTACATACGTTTCTAAATTATACAGAATTTAGAAATTCTACAGATGTTTCTAAATCAGGTATTTATTTGTTTTTACATCTCCAAATTCCACTGTAAAAAAAAAAAAAAGAACCTCTATTAGTAAGAATTTCTGTTTTCAACTTGGTGCTGGATTATTGAGATCCTTGGACTGAAAAGATGTGACATAGCACCACATTCCATGACACACAAAAGATAATAGATAAACTACATGTTCAGACTTTTAAGGTGCAGACCCGCAATAACGCAGCTTTTGTTAGAAGTTTCAAAAACGTGTCCTTTTTATTGTTCGATATATGTTATTAAAAAAATCAGACATAAAATACCTGTCAATTATTGTTACATGATGTGATCCATCACTGCACATTTGTCATGCCTCTGTGTTACCAACTCCCATATCTCACTTGGGCTTTATTCATATGGCATTGCCATCTTATAAAGGTTCAGTTCAACGCATTTCCCAGTTAAGCTTCTTCAGGAACTCAGAAGTATCTTAGAAGTTGGTATATACAATCAATACCAACATGTATATAAATAAAAGAAAGTACTGCGCTAACCTGTATTAATTATTGTTTCCCTGTGTACTTCCACATAAATATACACTCTAGAATAGATCTATAACAAGCCAAATATATAAAGTGCTCTAGTGACAAAATAAATTATCAATAAAGTGACTCTGTGCAACAGTGTAATGCAATATATAAAATAATATCATATTATAATATCAACATATCATCATCTGTCATAAAAAGAAAGTCCATTGTTAAAGTTCATTTGAAGACATTCGTTGATATAAACTTATACAGTATCTCACAAAAGTGAGTACACCCCTCACATTTTTGTAAATATTTTATTATACCTTTTCATGTGACAACACTGACGAAATGACACTTTGTTACAATGTAGAGTAGTGAGTGTACAGCTTGTATAACAGTGTAAATTTCCTGTCCCTTCAAAATAAATCAACACACAGCCATTAATGTCTAAACCGCTGGCAACAAAAGTGAGTACACCCCTAAGTGAAAATGTCCAAATTGGGCCCAAAGTGTCAATATTTTGTGTGGCTACCATTATTTTCCAGCACTGCTTTAACCCTCTTGGGCACGGAGTTCACCAGAGCTTCACAGGTTGCCACTGAAGTCCTCTTCCACACAGAATTAGCCATTTTCCCTCCCCTGGTGTCATGTGACTCGTTAGTGTTACAAGGTCTCAGGTGTGAATGGGAAACAGGTGTGTTTAAATTTGGTGTTTTCGCTCTCTTATACTGGTCACTGGAAGTTCAACATGGCACCTCATGGCAAAAAACTCTGAGGATCTAAAAAAATAAATAAATGATTGCTCTACATAAAGATGGCCTAGGCTATAAGAAGATTGCCAAGACCCTGAAACTGAGCTGCAGCACGGTGGCCAAGACCATAGAGCCGTTTGACAGGACAGGTTCCACTCAGAACATGCCTCACCATGGTCGACCAAAGAAGTTGAGTGCACGTGCTCAGCGTCATATCCAGAGGTTGTCTTTTGGGAAATAAACGTATGAGTGCTGCCAGCATTGCTTCAGAGGTTGAAGGGATGGGGGGGTCAGCCTGTCAGTGCTCAGACCATACACCGCACATTGCATCAAATTGGTCTGCATGGCTGTCCTCCCAGAAGGAAGCCTCTTTTAAAGATGATGCACAAGAAAGCCTGCAAACAGTTTGCTGAAGACAAGTAGACTAAGGACGTGGATTACTGGAACCATGTCCTGTGGTCTGATGAGACCAAGATAAACATATTTGGTTCAGATCGTGTCAAGCGTGTGTGGTGGCAACCAGGTGAGGAGTACAAAGACAAGTGTGTCTTACCTACAGTCAAGCATGGTGGTGGGAGTGTCATGGTCTGGGGTTGCATAAGTGCTGCCAGCACTGAGGAGCTACAGTTCATTGAGGGAACCATGAATGCCAACATGTACTGTGACATACTGAAGCAGAGCATGATCCCCTCCCTTCAGAGACTGGGCCGCAGGGCAGTATTCTAACATAACAAACCCAAACACCCCTCCAAGATGACCACTGCCTTGCTAAAGAAGCTGAGGGTAAAGGTGATGGACTGGCCAAGCATGTCTCCAGACCTAAACCCTATTGAGCATCTGTGGGGCATCCTCAAACGGAAGATGGAGGAGCGCAAGGTCTCTAACATCCACCAGCTCCGTGATGTCGTCATGGAGGTGTAGAAGAGGACTTCAGTGGCAACCTGTGAAGTTCTGGTGAACTCCATGCCCAAGAGGGTTAATATTAAGGCAGTGCTGGAAAATAATGGCGGCCACACAAAATATTGACACTTTGGCCCAATTTGGACATTTTCACTTAGGGGTGTACTTACTTTAGTTGCCAGCGGTTTAGACATTAATGGCCGTGTGTTGAGTTATTTTGAGGGGACAGCAAATTTACACTGTTATACAAGCTGTACACTCACTACTTTACATTGTAGCAAAGTGTCATTTCTTCAGTGTTGTCACATGAAAAGATATAATAAAATATTTACAAAAATGTGAGGGGTGTACTCACTTTTGTGAGATACTGTATATAATGTCCATTCAAAAAATCAAATCCATAAAAAAACTGGTGATAGCAAGCATGTCCTTGTGTCCACTCAGGTGCTCCCCCCTTCTGTCTATGCGCTCACCTTAGAGCATGTGACCTTACCATTAAGCTTGGTCTAAACACGCATATGAAAGTGGTGTTCCACCCTAAAAAAAAAAAAAGTCACGATTGTGCCTAAAAAAAAAAAATAAAAAAAAACATTTGGATATTTTTTTTTTTTTACTTACCTCTAAATGCCTGTTGCTAGGGGGTCCCTCGTAGTCTGCCTCTTCCAGTGCCTGGGCTGGTGACATCACTTCCCCCTCGGCACAGGAAGGGCTCAGCTCTGCTCCCTCCCTCTTGTCAATCATCTGGGACCCATTACAGGTCCCAGGTAAATGAGTGGCCAATCACGGCGCGCGGCGCCGCTCGCGCATGTGCAGTGGGTGCCAGGCTGTGAAGTCACAGCCCGGCACCCACCGTTGCAATGCCGGCGCCACTGAACGGAAAGGGAGACAAGGGGGGCTTCGATCCCCCGCATCGCTGGACCCTGGGACAGGTAAGTGTCCAATTAAAAGTCAGCAGCTGCACTATTTGTAGCTGCTGACTTTTATTTATTTATTATTTTTTTTTGACTGGCCCTCCTCTTGAACCACCTCTGGGTTCAGTGTTTGTACTGTGATCCTGGGCTGGTTGCTGGCACGTTTTCCACATGTATATAATAAGAGAGACTAGATAGTGTGATATTGTTTTAAGTCAATTTATTAATAAACATTAACCCCTTCTTTAGGGTACTCACATTTCATGGGTGCTACAGTGCACCACTCTTTAAAAGGGAACGCTGTGTCCGCTGAACAAATGTGTCCTTTCCTTGCGGAGACCGATCCACTGCCTTACGCACCGTCCTGTCCCCTCCCCTACTTAATATATGTTTATGGTAGCTCGCAAGATTCTCAGTGCTTAGAATACCAACATGTATAATAACAATTATAAAAAATATACTGTTGAGGGTTACTTCTATAAAAACAGCTTGGATCAACTGTAGGTGAAGGATTGTGTATATGGGATTGTATGATGATTATTATTTTATTTTTATTTTTTGCACAAGGGTGGGGGTAGAAGTGGAACAACTATAGCCCTATATAGGTACCATCCCATAAGAAAGATATAAAATCAAAAGTTAAAGTGAGGTAGGGTGGGACTTTGTACCTTTTGTAGGGTTTGAATAAAGATATATGCCACATGATTCCCTTCTGTCCGAGTTCTCCCTTTCCCCCCTCTCCTATCTATGACCCTTTCTCTCTCTGCCTCTTCGCTCTTCTCGCTTTCTCTCTGGTTTCTCACTATTCTGGTTCCTGCCGTTGCCTCCTATGGAGGGGGGTTGCTGGAGAAGAGCCTCCCCTTCGGCGACGATTGTGGGGATATGGCATTTTATGCAGTATTCATTTTTTGATACCATCCCCTATTTTCACTATGACATAGGTTAATTGTGAACAATATTGATCATTGGTAATTTTTACACATTTCTAGCCTCTGCGCGGGCGATCAACATGCTAAACATATTGAAACAGAATAAAGATATATGCCACAAATTTTAACGAAATGTGCTTAACCACTTCAGCCCCGGAAGGTTTTACCCCCTTCCCGACCAGAGCACTTTTTACAATTTGGCACTGCGTCGCTTTAACTGCTAATTGCGCGGTCATGCAATGCTGTACCCAAACAAAATTTGCGTCCTTTTCTTCCCACAAATAGAGCTTTCTTTTGATGTTATTTGATCACCTCTGCCATTTTTATTTTTTGCGCTATACACGGAAAAAGACCGAAAATTTTGAAAAAAAATGATATTTTCTACTTTTTGTTCTAAAAAAATCCAATAAACTCAATTTTAGTCATACATTTAGGCCAAAATGTATTCGGCCACACGTCTTTGGTAAAACAAATGTCAATAAGTTTATATTTATTGGTTTGCGCAAAAGTTATAGCGCCTACAAACTAGGGTACATTTTCTGGAATTTACACAGCCTTTAATTTATGACTGCCTATGTCGTTTCTTGAGGTGCTAAAATGGCAGGGCAGTACAAAACCCCCACAAATGACCCCATTTTGGAAAGTAGACACCCCAAGGAAATTGCTGAGAGGCATGTTGAGCCCATTGAATATTCATTTTTTTTGTCCCAAGTGATTGAATAATGACAAAAAAAAATAAAAAATTACAAAAAGTTGTCACTAAATGATATATTGCTCACACAGGCCATGGGCATATGTGGAATTGCACCCCAAAATACATTTAGCTGCTTCTCCTGAATATGGGGATACCTCATGTGTGGGACTTTTTGGGAGCCTAGCCGCGTACGGGGCCCCGAAAACCAATCACTGCCTTCAGGATTTCTAAGGGCGTACATTTTTGATTTTACTCCTCACTACCTATCACAGTTTTGAAGGCCATAAAATGCCCAGATGGCATAAAACCCCCCCTAAATGACCAAATTTTGGAAAGTAGACACCCCAAGCTATTTGCTTTGAGGCATGTTGAGTCCATGGAATGTTTTATATTTTGACACAAGTTGCGGGAAAGTGACAAATTTTTTTTTTTTTTTTTTGCACAAAGTTGTCACTAAATGATATATTGCTCACACAGGCCATGGGCATATGTGGAATTGCACCCCAAAATACATTTAGCTACTTCTCCTGAGTACGGGGATACCACATGTGTGGGACTTTTTGGGAGCCTAGCCGCGTACGGGGCCCCGAAAACCAATCACCGCCTTCAGGATTTCTAAGGGTGTAAATTTTTGATTTCACTCTTCACTGCCTATCACAGTTTCGGAGGCCATGGAATGCCCAGGTGGCACAAACCCCCCCCCCCAAATGACCCCATTTTGGAAAGTAGACACCCCAAGCTATTTGCTGAGAGGCATAGTGAGTATTTTGCAGCTCTCATTTGTTTTTGAAAATAAAGAAAGACGAGAAAAAAATTTATTTTTTTCTTTTTTCAATTTTTAAAACTTTGTGACAAAAAGTAAGGTCTGCAAAATACTCACTATACCTCTCAGCAAATAGCTTGGGGTGTCTACTTTCCAAAATGGGGTCATTTGGGGGGTTTTTTGGCCACCTGGGCATTCCATGGCCTCCGAAACTGTGATAGGCAGTGAAGAGTGAAATCAAAAATTTACGGCCTTAGAAAGCCTGAAGGCGGTGCTTGGTTTTCGGGGTCCCGTACGCGGCTAGGCTCCCAAAAAGTCTCACACATGTGGTATCCCCGTACTCAGGAGAAGCAACAGAATGTATTTTGGGGTGTAATTTCACATATTCCCATGGCATGTTTGAGCAATATATCATTTAGTGACAACTTTGCGCAAAAAAAAAAAGAAAATTAAAAAAATTGTCTCTTTCCCGCAACTTGTGTCACAATATAAAATATTCCATGGACTCGACATGCCTCTCAGCAAATAGCTTGGGGTGTCTACTTTCCAAAATGGGGTCATTTGGGGGGGTTTTGAACTGTCCTGGCATTTTATGCACAACATCTAGAAGCTTATGTCACACATCACCCACTCTTCTAACCACTTGAAGACAAAGCCCTTTCTGACACTTTTTGATTACATAAAAAAATAATTTTTTTTTGCAAGAAAATTACTTTGAACGCCCAAACATTATATATTTTCTTTAAAGAAAATGCCCTACAGATTAAAATGGTGGGTGTTTCATTTTTTTTTTCACACAGTATTTGCGCAGCGATTTTTCAAACGCATTTTTTGGGGAAAAAACACACTTTTTAAAATTTTAATGCACTAAAACACATTATATTGCCCAAATGTTTGATGAAATAAAAAAGATGATCTTAGGCCGAGTACATGGATACCAAACATGACATGCTTTAAAATTGCGCACAAACGTGCAGTGGCGACAAACTAAATACATTTTTAAAAGCCTTTAAAAGCCTTTACAGCAGGGGTCTCAAACAGGCGGCCCTCCAGCTGTTGCGAAACTACAAGTCCCATCATGCCTCTGCCTGAGGGAGTCATGCTTGTAACTGTCAGCCTTGCAATGCCTCATGGGACTTGTAGTTTTGCAACAGCTGGAGGGCCACCAGTTTGAGATCCCTGCTTTACAGGTTACCACTTTAGATTTACAGAGGAGGTCTACTGCTAAAATTACTGCCCTCAATCTGACCTTCGCGGTGATACCTCACATGCATGGTGCAATTGCTTTTTACATTTGACGCCAGACCGACGCTTGCGTTCGCCTTAGCGCGAGAGCAGGGGGGACAGGGGTGCTTTTTTTTTTTTTTTTTTTTTTCTTTATTATTTTTTTTTTTTTTATCTTATTTTTAAACTGTTCCTTTCATTTTTTTTAAAATCATTTTTATTGTTATCTCAGGGAATGTAAATATCCCCTATCATAGCAATAGGTAGTGACAGGTACTCTTTTTTGAAAAAATTGGGGTCTATTAGACCCTAGATTTCTCCTCTGCCCTCAAAGCATCTGACCACACCAAGATCGGTGTGATAAAATGCTTTCTCAATTTCCCAATGGCGCTGTTTACATCCGGCGAAATCTAAGTCATAAAATGCTCGTAGCTTCCGGTTTCTTAGGCCATAGAGATGTTTGGAGCCACTCTGGTCTCTGATCAGCTCTATGGCCAGCTGGCTGAATCACCGGCTGCATTTTCAGGTTCCCTGTTGAGACAGGAGAGCCAGAGAAAAACACGGAAGACGGTGGGGGGGGGCATTCCCTCCCACTGCTTGTAAAAGCAGTCTAGAGGCTAATTAGCCGCAAGGATTGCTTTTACATGAAAGCCGACCGCTGGCTGAAAAGAATGATACCAAGATGATACCTAAACCTGCAGGCATCATTCTGGTATAACCATTCAAAGTCGTGAATGGCGTACCTGAAGACAAAAAAATGGTTAACAATAAAGCACAGTAAACGGTAAAGTATAAAAAATTGCATACCTGAAAAACAAACATGATAAAACATAATAACAATAAAACATTGCAGAATAGAATACAGTAAAAAAGAGCAGAACAATAGAGAGAATAGAGAGAGAGAACAATAAAACGACAACAATTTTTTTTTTATTTTATATTTTTGTATGTGTTTTTTTTATTTTTTTACACTTTTTTTTGTAACTGTAACTTTTATAACTGTAACCGGTTCCAGGTTCGGGTCCCTCAAAATGCGATGGCATCTTGGGAGACCCTGTGAAAGTGTGCCTAGTCTGTGCAATGCTGTACCCTACGCTAATACTCAACTAGTGCATGGTAGCGTTCAAAACATTCACCAATGCAAAGACCAGGATTGTCAGGACAGGAGGGACAATAATAGCGGGTGTCACGCCTATATCCGCGCTTGCTGCAGACACAACATCTTTTTTGGGGTGGTTCGTTGGGTAGGGGTACTCGGGAGGACATAAAGAAAATGTCTCTCATGCAGCCGACTGCATTTGGTTGGGGATGTGAATGGGGGAAGTACGGGCGCTGCAGAAGTGGTGGGTTCCCAATTAGGATTGGCGAATGCAGCAGGAAGGGCACTATGGGCACGACAGGCCTGTGTTTGTCTTTTTGGTGGCAGCGGGACACTACTTGTGCTTGCCACCTCACCAGCTTGAACTGCACTTATGGGACTCGCCACGTCACCAAGTGTTACTGCAGTGCTGGTTTGACTACGACCGGGGTGTACTAGGCCGCTGGTGCTTGCCAGTTCACCAAAACGCTACAAAAAAAACTGTTAGCGATCGCAGGGATCAGGCCTGACTCTGCGAACGCTGCAGTTATGCGTTTAGTGTTTTGTAAGTGACAGTGATCGATCGATACTGCACTTGGGTGGGCTGGGCTGGACCGGGCGGAGGGGCAAAACGCAGGTGCTAGCAGGTATCTGGGCTGATCCCGCTAACACTGTGTTTGTGGGAACCCTAAACTGCTGGGGATGCTAGTATAGATCTGATTGGATCAGATATTGATCCGTTCAGATACTATACCACTAAGGGAGGTGTATGCTGCGTGCGTGGGTGTTAGTGGTACTGGTGCTAACCTGACGCTGCCTGGGGCAGGTGCTTGCCAGTTCACCAAAACACTACCAAAAAAACTGTTAGCGATCGCAGGGATCAGGCCTGACTCTGCGAACGCTGCAGTTATGCGTTTAGTGTTTTGTAAGTGACAGTGATCGATCGATACTGCACTTGGGTGGGCTGGGCTGGGCCGGGCGGAGGGGAAAAACGCAGGTGCTAGCGGGTATCTGGGCTGATCCCGCTAACACTGCGTTTTTGGGAACCCTAAACTGCTGGGGACGTTAGTATAGATCTGATCGGATCAGATATTGATCCGTTCAGATACTATACCACTAAGGGAGGCGTATGCTGCGTGCGTGGGTGTTAGCGGTACTGGCGTTAATCTGACGCTGCCTGGGGCGACGCATATCACCGCTGGGCAATCAGGGGGCTAAACCTTTATTCGGTAATAAACGGCGGGTGCCCTGACACTATAAAAAATAAACGAACTAACCAGCGTCACCCGCAACGGTTATACGGTGATCAGGGGTGAAAGGGTTAACTAGGGGGCAATCAAGGGGTTAAAACATTTATTAGGTAGTATATGGGGGTCCCTGACGCTATAAAACGCTGACGGCGAACCTAAATATTTACGTCCCTAACTAGCGTCACCAGCGACACTAATACAGCGATCAGAAAAATGATCGCTTAGTGACACTGGTGACGGGGGGTGATCAAGGGGTTAAAACTTTATTAGGGGGGTTAGGGGGGTACCCTAGACCTACAGGGGGCTAATACTCACTGCCCTAACACTTCTAACTGTCACAAAATGACACCAATGCAGTAATCAGAAAAAAAAAAAATACTGCTTGGTGTCAGTTTGTGACAGGGGGGGGGGGGGGTGATCGGGGGGGATCGGGGGGGGGGGGGTCGGGGGTGTAAAGTATGCCTGGCATGTTCTACTGTGTGTGTGTGTGTGTGTTGTGCACTCACATGTCTTCTCTCCTCGGCGCTGGAACGGAAACTGCCAAGCCGAGGAGAGATGACATCACATCCTCTGCCTGTGTGAAACTACACACAGGCAGAGGAGGATTCCCATTGGCTGGGAGCGATCGCGAGGGGGGGGGCACGATCGGATGGTCTCCCCCTCGCCTCTCAACGCTCCCAGTCACAAGCCGACCGCCGCTGGCACCAGGGGGGGGCCGATCGGACCCCCCGCCCGCGGGAGGCAGATCACGTATGGGTACGTGATTCTGCCTGCCCGTGCCATTCTGCCGCAGTATATCTGCGTTAGGCGGTCGGCAAGTGGTTAAACTTTATTTTTCATATAACAATTTAAACAAAAAACTCTGAGCCTAGTTGGCTTGCCCCTAGTCTATGAGATACCGTTGGACATCAAATAAGCTATATGTAATTCTATATTGATTGAAAATGAATTGTTATATCAATTCCATTATAAGAATATTTGGGCAATTGTGAATATCTTATAAACTCTCAATGACAATGTTTTGGAAATTTTATATATCTTTTATATATAAAAAATTGTCGATATCTGTTAATACCGATTTATAATTCTGTCAATATTGTATTCTTAGGTTACTGCAATATTTCTATTGTACTCGTGCTATTCTAAGGCCCTGATGAAGCGGGGTGTCTCGCGAAATGCGTAGTCCATACTTTTTGATTCATCGTACCAGGATCAGCAGGTCCTGGACCCAATTAACAATAACTGTGTTTGTACAACTGTAATACGCTTTTAACTAATAGATGAAAAATAAAGTTTAAACATATTTCTTTTAAATTTGTGGCATATATCTTTATTCAAACCCTACAAAAGGTACATACAAAGACCCATACAGAAAAAAGAAAATGACTCCTGCGCACAAGTGGTCAACCAGATAGATGGAAAAATGACACAGGCCTTGCTGCCCTCAAGGATGGGGAATCCTAGCAGACAAAGAAATAAAAAGAGAGAGGGGCGCACCGGCCATGTGCATTATCTTTTGTAAACATTTATTGAATAAAATGATAAAAGAAATTAGCAGTTGTAAAATCAGGTGCCATAAAACTCGAGCAACAACAAGCAGCAAGTGGTTATAATGATGAGCGAAGCCTTCCAAAGGTCTTAGAGGAACATACAGGCATCACTACCAGCTAACGCATTTCGAAGGGCACATCCCTTCTTCATCAGAGCTCAGCAGTCATACAAAGACCCACCCTACCTCACTTTACCTTTTGATTTTGTATATATTTTTTTTTGGTTGAACCAGATGGACTTGTGTCTTTTTTCAACCTATGTAACTATATATCATACATATGAACAAGAGTGCGACGCACAGGTTTAAAAACTCACCCCAACATCAGGAAGGGGTCACAAGGAGGAGAGAGGGGAACAAGGACACCCCCAAGACAGAGAAGCGAAGGAAGGAGAGACTCAGGGGGACAATGCCCTTGATCTAACAAAAGAGGGGTGGGGGGGGGGGGGCAGGCTTTCGATATCTATAAAAGATAATAAATATACATAGATCAGGCTGTTTTAGTGATAGTGAATAGTCAGTACAATTCAATAAGGGAATAAATAGAATATAAAGGAAGGTGCTACTCCTTTGGAAATAACTTAAATGTTAAACCTATGCGCCATATTCTTAATTTACCAAAAACACAACAACTTCATTTTCATATGAAAATCAACCAGCAAAAAGTCCATAAATAATAAAAAATTCTTCCCGACCACCATGCTTTACATCCAACCAAAATGTTTTTACGACATGTGTTAAAAGTGCTCACTCACCAACCATAAATAGCCATAAAAGGCCCAACGAGCCTGGTAGATACAATCCAATGGATGGGATGGATGGGATGGATTCAATACCTCTTAAACTCCAATATGATTCCTCTCTCAATAATAACATAAACCAAAAACCCAAATACTATCATCCCACTTTCATTTAACATGGGGAATCTTAAAACAAAATATATTGCACTCACATATTCCGAGAGGCACCTCCACAAGTAGCTCTCACACAGTACCCTCGCAAATGCCGCTTGCACTTTCCGAGACGGCGTGCTTTTCAAAGACCCGGAAGTGGCATGGGGGCAAAACCGGTACATTGTGAGTGCTGCTTGTGGAGGTGCCTCTCAGGTATATGAATATGTGAGTGCAATATTTAGCACTTGCATTAGCAAGTCACTTCTGACAAGTTTTCCTGACACCAAGAAAAAAATGGTGACAGGGGAGGGCACAGTCTGTGAGTGACAGCCTCAGCTCCGTTCCTGTGTAAAGGGGGTTGTTTCCCTCCCCTCCAATGAGCTCCCAGAGTTTTCCTCACTGTTTTAACTTCAGCTCCCCACCCCCTGCTTTTCAGAGCTGAGGGATCCTGTGTAAATTGTGGACTTTGAACACACGGCAGTCTGGGTGGCACACAAGAACCTGGATCACCTGACCTCACCTGAATATATATGCTCTCCCAACAGGCCAAGGGATTCAACAAAATCCCTGTCCATTGGCTGAGATACCCCATATACCCATAACCTGACCTTGAGTTGTCCGTCTCAATCTAATACCTCCAAGTGCCCGGCCACCTGGTGGTAGAGGAGGAAAGTACAACCAGGCCAAACTTAGGGAGAAGTCAATGGATCCCTAGTAATTAACTACAGTAGCTACTCCTGACAAGGAATTTGGCGAGGAGCTCCCTAACTAAACCCCAGGGTGCTACAAACAGGTACAACTTATGTCAGAGGATTTGTTTCATCTCTGTATATTACTTCACTGGGTATATGTAACAACCACTTTAAGCAATTACCTCAAAATGAATGAGTTATACACACTTTTTGCCATAGAACCTTTCTGTACTATCTTCCAGGACAAAGTCATTCTCAGACTATCTTGAATATTGTCCTAAAGTAGTATCCGATTTCCATCTGGATATAGGATGAACTTTACCAGATGGACTTAGTTCATCTTGCCTCAACATACTTGCAGAGCAGAGAATTGCTTTATTTAGGAAGACAAAAAGACTCCTGGCTATTCCTGCAAATGCAAACAAGGGTGAAGCAATTGTCTACATCAGTGTTTCTGAACTCCGGTCCTCATGGCGCCCCAACAGGTTATGTTTTCAGGATTTCCCTCAGATGAAAAAGATGTGGTAATTACTAAGGCAGTGAAACTGATCAAATCCCCTGTGCAAACTGATGGAGAGCCTGAAAACATGACCTGTTGGGGCGCCTTGAGGACTGGAGTTGAGAAACACTGGTCTACAATGGTATCTTCATGGATCGTAGAAAACATTCTCAACTGCTACAGGACTAGTGGCGTCCATCCCCCCCAAGCATGTTTTTGCAAATTCTACTGGGGGTATAGCTACTTCTTGGGCCTCTCTTGCTGAAGTTCCAGCAAAAATTATATGTACCCTGTTTCCCCGAAAATAAGACCTAGCGTGATTGTCGGTGATGGCTGCAATATAAGCCCTACCCCCCAAATAAGCCCTAGTTAAAGTCCTTGTAGGTCTTATTTTCAGGGTAGGGCTTATTTTTGGGGAAACAGGGTAGAGCTTATTTGGGGGGTAGGGCTTATATTGCAGCCATCACTGACAATCACACTAGGTCTTATTTTCGGGGAAACAGCGTAAGGCCACTGACTGGTCTTTGCAAAGCACGTTTGTCTCACATTACAAGGTGGATGTAACGGCTTCTTCTCATTCTTTAATATTTTATGTGTAATAAACCCATTTTTGAGTAGTGGCGGCGGCGGCGCCTGTCTTTGTTGTATTGCTATTGAAAATCCCATATACTGTATGTTTACATAGGAGTATGCCAGGAATACAGAAAGAAAAAAAAAAAAAACGGGCCACTAATATTTCCTGTATAAAGGCATACATTTATAAGGACAAGGTTACAATCAGAAAAAAAATAAAACACAATTCAAAAAACATATTGTTGCTGACCATAGCAACCAACCCCTATCAAGTTTCTGCAGTAAGTAAACGGAAATGAAAATACAAGCAGCTATAATTGACGCCATCAGTACCATCCTACTCTAGTGTTTGCAGATAAGCAACAGAATCATTTGGAGTGTAAAATCAATGTAGTAAAATAGTACATTTGTTTATACAGATCTTTATCCTACCTAAGAAAGCGTCCGTTGTGGAGGAAAGAGGGAGGGGGGATTGGGGGTATAAGTATTGGACCAACCATCATCTCATTCAGGATATGTTATCCAGGGTTCCTCCAAATGTTCTATGGGTTCTTTAGAGGGGAGCAGTGGTGGATTGACCTCCCCTCCGAAGGTGCCTGCATAGATCTGTGCTGATGTAACTTTACAGAGTCAACGGTGTTGGAGTCATCAAGTTGAACCTCTCCTCTTCTCACAGGTGGGAACTTTTTATTGTTTATAAGGAACTATTTTCCCAATGACCCCCAATGTAAGAGGGCACTACACTGACCCCCAATGTAAGAGGGCACTATACTGACCACCAATGTAAGAGGGCACTATACTGACCACCAATGTAAGAGGGCACTATACTGACCACCAATGTAAAAGGTGAATATACTAAGCACCAATGTAAAAGGGCACTATACTGAGCACCAATGCAAGAGAGCACTATACTCAATACCCATATAAGATGGCACTAAACTAACCCCCAATGTATGGGGACAGTACACTGACCCCAGTGCAATGGGACACTATACCAACCGCCAATGTAAGAGGGCACTACACTCACCCCCAATATAGGAGGACACTACACTCACCAATGTAATAGGGCACTATAAGGACCACCAATGTAAGAGAGCACTACACTCACCCCCAGTATAAGAAGGCACTACACTGACCCCAAATGTATGGGGGCACTACACTCATCCCATTGTAATGGGGCACTATACTAACCACCACTGTAAGAGAGCACTACACTCACCCCCAGTATAAGAAGGCACTACACAGACCCCCAATATAAGAAGGCACTACACTGATCACTAATGTAATGGGGCATTACAATCACTGCCAATATAAGAGGTCACTGCACAGAACCCCAATGTAATGGGGCACTATATTAACCATCAATGTAAGAGGGCACTATATTCCCCCCAATATAAGAGGGAATTGCACAGACCCCCAATGTAATGGGGCACTAGTCTGACCACCATTGTAATAGGGCACTACACTCTCAATATGAGAAGGCACTACACTAACCCCCATTGTATAGGGGCACTACACTGACCCCAATATATTGTGACACCATACTGACCACCAATATAAGAGGGCACTACACTTACCTCCAAAATAAGAGGGCACTACACTGACCACCAATGTAAGGAAGCATTCTTCCCAGTGACCTCTAATGTAAAGGGGTATTTCTCAACTGCCTACTAATGCATGGGTGCATTTCCTCACTGCAGACTATGCTGTCAAGTAGGGATGAGCTTCGTGTTCGAGTCGAACCCATGTTCGACTCGAACATCGGCTGTTCGACCGTCCGTCGAATTGCGAACGATATGGGCCGTTCGCGCCAAATTCGTGTGGCGCGTCACGGCCCATAATTCACTGCGGCATCGCAGTGCATTGCTGGCTGATGATTGGCCAAGCATGCACTATGACCCGCATGCTTGGCCAATCACAGCGCCGTCAGTAGAGAGAGCTGTAATTGGCCAAAGCCAGGGTGGCTTTGGCCAATTATGGCTCAGGGGATTTAGTACACGCCCCACACTATATAAGGCCGCCTGCACGGCGGCCCTGTGTAGTGTGTGTTCCGGTGTGCTGAGAGATAGAGAGAGAGAGAGACAGTGTCATTTGATTTGAGTTAGATAGATTAGGCAGAACAGTCAGTCAGTTAGCTGCACTTACAGTGTATTGTGTATATATATGCATCCCAGGTGTTGCATATATATATATACACTGTATTCAGTTTAGCTAGATCCGTTCCTGTTATCTTCTATCTAGACTATTTACATTTAGTGCAGTGCGTCCTGCTCACAGTGTTCAGCTAGATCCGTTCCTGTTATCTTCTAGACTATTTACATTTAGTGCAGTGCGTCCTGCTCACAGTGTTCAGCTAGATCCGTTCCTGCTATTTACATTTAGTGCAGTGCGTCCTGCTCACAGTGTTCAGCTAGATCCGTTCCTGCTATTTACATTTAGTGCAGTGCGTCCTGCTCACAGTGTTCAGCTAGATCCGTTCCTGCTATTTACATTTAGTGCAGTGCGTCCTGCTCACAGTGTTCAGCTAGATCCGTTCCTGCTATTTACATTTAGTGCAGTGCGTCCTGCTCACAGTGTTCAGCTAGATCCGTTCCTGTTATTTACATTTAGTGCAGTGCGTCCTGCTCACAGTGTTCAGCTAGATCCGTTCCTGCTATTTACATTTAGTGCAGTGCGTCCTGCTCACAGTGTTCAGCTAGATCCGTTCCTGCTATTTACATTTAGTGCAGTGCGTCCTGCTCACAGTGTTCAGCTAGATCCGTTCCTGCTATTTACATTTAGTGCAGTGCGTCCTGCTCACAGTGTTCAGCTAGATCCGTTCCTGTTATCTTCTAGACTATTTACATTTAGTGCAGTGCGTCCTGCTCACAGTGTTCAGCTAGATAGGTTCCTGTTATTTACATTTAGTGCAGTGCGTCCTGCTCACAGTGTTCAGCTAGATCCGTTCCTGTTATCTTCTAGACTATTTACATTTAGTGCAGTGCGTCCTGCTCACAGTGTTCAGCTAGATAGGTTCCTGTTATTTACATTTAGTGCAGTGCGTCCTGCTCACAGTGTTCAGCTAGATCCGTTCCTGCTATTTACATTTAGTGCAGTGCGTCCTGCTCACAGTGTTCAGCTAGATCCGTTCCTGCTATTTACATTTAGTGCAGTGCGTCCTGCTCACAGTGTTCAGCTAGATCCGTTCCTGCTATTTACATTTAGTGCAGTGCGTCCTGCTCACAGTGTTCAGCTAGATCCGTTCCTGTTATCTTCTAGACTATTTACATTTAGTGCAGTGCGTCCTGCTCACAGTGTTCAGCTAGATCCGTTCCTGTTATCTTCTAGACTATTTACATTTAGTGCAGTGCGTCCTGCTCACAGTGTTCAGCTAGATCCGTTCCTGTTATCTTCTAGACTATTTACATTTAGTGCAGTGCGTCCTGCTCACAGTGTTCAGCTAGATCCGTTCCTGTTATCTTCCTACTGACAGGCAGGCTTGTCTGGTTACAGTATATAAAGCTACCTGAAGAAAATTACAGGTGTTCTATTTGATCCTATTAGTACCACGGTCAGGCAGCTAGACTATTTACATTTAGTGCAGTGCGTCCTGCTCACAGTGTTCAGCTAGATCCGTTCCTGTTATCTTCCTACTGACAGGCAGGCTTGTCTGGTTACAGTATATAAAGCTACCTGAAGAAAATTACAGGTGTTCTATTTGATCCTATTAGTACCACGGTCAGGCAGCTAGACTATTTACATTTAGTACAGTGCGTCCTGCTCACAGTGTTCAGCTAGATCCGTTCCTGTTATCTTCCTACTGACAGGCAGGCTTGTCTGGTTACAGTATATAAAGCTACCTGAAGAAAATTACAGGTGTTCTATTTGATCCTATTAGTACCACGGTCAGGCAGCTAAACTATTTACATTTAGTACAGTGCGTCCTGCTCACAGTGTTCAGCTAGATCCGTTCCTGTTATCTTCCTACTGACAGGCAGGCTTGTCTGGTTACAGTATATAAAGCTACCTGAAGAAAATTACAGGTGTTCTATTTGATCCTATTAGTACCACGGTCAGGCAGCTAGACTATTTACATTTAGTACAGTGCATCCTGCTCACAGTGTTCAGCTAGATCCGTTACTGTTATCTTCCTACTGACAGGCAGGCTTGTCTGGTTACAGTATATAAAGCTACCTGAAGAAAATTACAGGTGTTCTATTTGATCCTATTAGTACCACGGTCAGGCAGCTAAACTATTTACATTTAGTACAGTGCGTCCTGCTCACAGTGTTCAGCTAGATCCGTTCCTGTTATCTTCCTACTGACAGGCAGGCTTGTCTGGTTACAGTATATAAAGCTACCTGAAGAAAATTACAGGTGTTCTATCCCAGCTTAGTGCAGCTACAGGCCATTAGTATGTCTGGAAGGCCAAGAAGGAGAGGCAGACAGTCACAAGCCAATAAGAGAGGGCAAGCAGGCTCTGTGTCTAGTGCTGGTCGTGGAAACGGTGCATCCTCATCAGCACGTGGCCATGGGACACGCTTGGCCTTTTTTTCGGCAGCTGGCCGTGTTGAGCCGCAACATGCGGAAGACTTGGTCGAGTGGATGACCAAGCCGTCCTCATCCTCCTCATCCTCTCTCACCCATGCCCAGGGTGCTTTGTCTGGCAAAGCAGCGGCCTCTTCCCTCAGCTCAATGTCATCAGTGACTCCTTCCCTAGCTCCACCATGTCCTCCTGAGGATTCCCTCGAACTGTTTGACCACAGTGTTGGGTACATGCTCCAGGAGGATGCCCAGCGTTTGGAAGGCTCTGATGATGATACTGAGCTCGATGAAGGCAGTAACATGAGCACGGACAGAGGGGGTGCCCAAGAAGGACAGCAATCTGGCAGTCATGCTCCCCCTGCTGCAGCATACTGCCAGGTTTGCTCCAGTGATGAGGAGGGAGGGGATGATGAGGTCACTGACTCAACGTGGGTGCCTGATAGGAGAGAGGAGGAGGAGGAGGAGGAGGAGGAGGCGGCACATCACCAACGAGGCAGGATGCCCTCCAGGGGCCAGCCTAAGGGCAGCACATTGACTGCATCACACCCCAAAGCTCCACATGTGCAGGGCGCTGCAGTCTCTGCGCGTTATTCAAAAAGTTCTTTGGTGTGGGCCTTTTTTGAGACGAGTGCATCAGATCGCACCGCTGCTATTTGCAACATATGTCTCAAGCGTATCTCGCGTGGCCAAAACATCTCCCGCTTGGGTACCACATGCTTGACCAGACATATGTTGACCTGCCATGCAGTTCGTTGGCAAGCGTATCTAAAAGACCCACACCAAAGAACAAAGAGGATCTCTCCTTGCTCCTCATCAGCTGAGATTTCCAACCCCACTAGACCTTCAGTCCTCTCTGAGACCTGCAGTGAGAGGAATGAAGGTGTAGAATTAGGTGTGTCACAGCCAAGTACTTGTGGGCAATCTGCTTTTGGTACACCGACGTCAGATTGTACCAGGCAAATTTCCCTGCCCCAGCTGCTGCGCCGCCAAAAGAAGTTTGCTCCCAGCCATCCACATGCCCAGCGGTTGAATGCTAGCTTGGCAAAATTGCTAGCACTTCAACTGCTGCCTTTTCAGTTGGTAGACTCTGCCCCCTTCCGTGAGTTTGTGGAATGTGCGGTTCCTCAGTGGCAGGTACCCAAACGCCACTTTTTCTCACGGAAGGCGATTCCGGCTCTCTACCGGCATGTGGAAGGCAATGTCCATGCCTCGCTGGACAGGGCGGTCAGCGGTAAGGTGCATATTACCGCTGACTCATGGTCCAGCAGGCATGGACAGGGACGTTACCTAAGTTTCACGGTGCATTGGGTGACTCTGCTGGCAGCTGGGAAGGATGCAGGACAAGGTGCAGTAGTGTTGGAGGTTGTTCCGCCACCACGCCTCCAAAATGCTGATTGTGACACACCTCTCTCCTCCACCCCCTCCTCTTCTTCTTCCTCCATGGCCTCTTCCTCGGAACCAGCGGTGCTCCGTAGGCGTTCAAGGGGCTACGCAAGTACGCAGGCCAAAAGATGCCATGCGGTGCTTGAGCTGGTGTGCTTGGGGGACAGGAGCCACACTGGGGCAGAGGTTCTGTCAGCTCTGCAGGGGCAGGTTCAGAGGTGGTTGACGCCACGCCAACTTAAGGCAGGAATGGTGGTTTGCGACAATGGCACCAACCTCCTCTCTGCCCTCCGACAGGGACAAATGACCCATGTGCCCTGTTTGGCTCACGTCCTTAACTTGGTGGTGCAGCGGTTCTTGGGCAGGTACCCGGGCTTACAGGATGTCCTGAGGCAGGCCAGGAAAGTCTGTGTGCATTTCCGCCGGTCATATAATGCCAGTGCTCGGCTGACGGACCTCCAAAAGGAGTTTAACCTGCCCAAGAACCGCCTAATCTGTGACATGCCCACCAGGTGGAACTCAACGTTGGCCATGCTGCAGCGGCTGCACACGCAGCAGAGGGCTATCAATGAGTACCTGTGCGACTATGGCACCAGGACAGGGTCAGGGGAGCTTGGTTTTTTTTCCCCACGCCAGTGGGCCATGATCAGGGATGCATGCACTGTCCTGTCACCATTCGAGGAGGCCACGAGGATGGTGAGCACTGACAGTGCATGCATCAGTGACACTGTCCCCCTTGTCCACCTGTTGGAGCACACGCTGCGTGGAATAATGGACAGGGCACTTGAGGCAGAACAGAGGCAGGAAGAGGAGGACTTCTTTAGTTCTCAAGGCCCCCTTTATCCAGACAGTGTTCCTGCGTGCCCGCCGATCACACAGGAAGAGGAGGAGGAGGAGGAGGAGGAAGATTGTGTCAGTATGGAGGTGGAGCCTGGCACTCAGCATCAGCAGCAGTCTTTAAGGGATCAGTCCCAAGGAACACATGGACTTGTACGTGGCTGGGAGGAGGTGGCTGCGGACGTTGTTGTCCTTAGTGACCCAGAGGACTCCGGACCGAATGCCTCAGCAAACCTACGCTGCATGGCCTCCCTGATCCTGCAAAGCCTGCGTAAGGATCCTCGTATTCGTGGTATCAAGGAGAAGGACCAATACTGGCTGGCAACCCTCCTTGATCCACGTTACAAGGGTAAGGTTGCGGACCTTATCTTGCCATCGCAGAGGGAGCAGAGGATGAAACATCTTCGGGAGGCCTTGCAGAAAGGTCTGTGCAACGCGTTCCCAGAGACTGGGAGGTTACAAACTCCTGTTTCTGGACAACGTGTTGCTGAGGCTTCGGTCAGTCAAAGAAGGAGCGGTGGAGAAGGTGGCCGTCTGACCGATGCGTTCAGACAATTTTTTGGTCCGCAGCCCCAAGGTATGATCGGTTCCAGCAACCATCGCCAGCGTCTGTTTTACATGGTGCAGGAATACCTAGGGGCAAGATCAGACTTGGACACCTTTCCCACCGAAAATCCTCTGGGTTACTGGGTCTTGAGGATGGATCACTGGCCAGAGCTTGCACAGTATGCAATTGAGCTACTGGCCTGTCCTGCATCCAGCGTTCTTTCGGAACGCACATTCAGTGCTGCTGGAGGCGTGGTAACCGATCACAGGGTGCGTCTGTCCACCGACTCGGTCGATCGGCTGACCTTCATAAAAATGAATCAGTCTTGGATCACCACCAGCTACCAAGCACCTTATGCTGATGTAACCGAATAATTTTTTTTGAAATCTCAGATCCCTTCAAAGACTGCCTATGCTGATGCTGAGTGACTATCCCTGAGTAATTATCCTCTTCCTCCTCAATCATCACGCTGATAGCTTGTAAGAACATTTTTGGTTCTGGGCGCCACCACCAGTGCCTAAGGCACAATTTTTCAGCCCCTGTTTAACAGGGGCGTGTAATTACAATTTTTGATGTAATACTTTGCAGCAGGGCTCGTTCCTGCATTCCAACTAGAGTGTCTGTGAGGGGTTGCAGTGTTGTGGCACCAGCACCAGTGCCTAAGGCCCAATTTTTCTGCCCCTGTCTAACAGGGGCGTGTAATTACAATTTTTGATGCAATACTTTGCAGCAGGGCTCGTTCCTGCGTTCCAACTAGAGTGTCTGTGAGGGGTTGCAGTGTTGTGGCACCAGCACCAGTGCCTAAGGCCCAATTTTTCTGCCCCTGTCTAACAGGGGCGTGTAATTACAATTTTTGATGCAATACTTTGCAGCAGGGCTCGTTCCTGCGTTCCAACTAGAGTGTCTGTGAGGGGTTGCAGTGTTGTGGCACCAGCACCAGTGCCTAAGGCCCAATTTTTCTGCCCCTGTCTAACAGGGTCGTGTAATTACAAGTTTTGAAGCAATACTTTGCAGCAGGGCTCGTTCCTGCGTTCCAACTAGAGTGTCTGTGAGGGGTTGCAGTGTTGTGGCACCAGCACCAGTGCCTAAGGCCTAATTTTTCAGCTCCTGTTCAACAGGGGCATGTAATTACAATTCTTGATCTAATATTTCACAGCAGGGCCCTGTGAGGGCTTACAGTGTTGTGGCCACAGCAACACCTAAGGCCCAAATTTCTGCTGAGTATATAGGGCAGGACCCTACTTTCAAACATCTAACTTACAAACGACTCCTACTTGCAAACGGAAGGAGACAACAGGAAGTGAGATTAAATCTACCCCTAGGAAGGGAAATTCTCTCCTGTAAGAGTTAATATGGGAAAACAATTTCTCCTTTCCACTGATGCTTTCCAATCCTTGTTCCACAAAAAAACCCAAATTTTCAAAAAACATTTTTCATTGGGACAAAAAAGTGAGGTGAAATCTTCTGAAGAGGAGGAAAGACAGCAAAACAAATGTCACAGGGGTGATAACCCTTCCCTATGTTTTCCAAAAAGCTTAGAAAAGATTTTTTGGCTGGAGCTAAACACGTTAAAAATGTTCAAAATTACAAACAGATTCTACTTAACAACAAACCTACAGTCCCTGTCTTGTTTGCACCGCCTGTATACTGCTGTTCAGAGTATATAGGGCCTGGTGGCCCACACACCTTTCCTTATTTTAATTTGGGTGCGGGGTTCCCCTTAATATCCATACAAGACCCAAAGGGCCTGGTAATGGACTGGGGGGGTACCCATGCCGTTTGTCTCACTGATTTTCATCCATATTGCCATGACCCGACATGACATTAAACCCGCAAGCAGTTTTAAATGAGATTTTTTCCTTTAAAAATGACATTTGGTGCAGGGACTGTTCTAAACATGGGAAACACGCGTCACTTTACAGGCATACTATAGACACCCCCCAGGTACGATATTTAAAGGAATATTTCCCTTTTTTTTTTTTACTTTAAGCATCATTAAAATCACTGCTCCCGAAAAAACGGCCGTTTTTAAAAGTTTTTTTTGCATTGATACATGTCCCCTGGGGTAGGACCCGGGTCCCCAAACCCTTTTTAGGACAATACCATGCAAATTAGCCTTTAAAATGAGCACTTTTGATTTCGAACGTTCGAGTCCCATAGACGTCAATGGGGTTCTAATGTTCGTGCGAACTTTCGGTCCGTTCGCGGGTTCTGGTGCGAACCGAACCGGGGGGTGTTCGGCTCATCCCTACTGTCAAGCAAAGTGAGTATGACAGGGGTTGGGACAAGCTATATAACTTCCAGGGTTGCTTGCTTGAGTTGTGGCAATCGCTTTCACTGGTATGGAGCCAATCACACCTATGCAGGTTGGTGTTTTGCCTTACCCCGTGCACATACTGTATGTTAACATGCTGTATGCTGCACATTAAAATGTATTGCATTACATAGTTAGTCGGGTTGAAAAAAGACACAAGTCCACCTAGTTCAACCAAATAAAAAAAATACAATCCCATATACACAATCCTTCACCCACAGTTGATCCAGAGGAAGTCAAAAAACCCCAGCAAAGCATCCTTCAATTTGCTACAGCAGAGGTAAAAATTCCTTCCTGATCCCCTGAGAGGCAATCAGATTTTCCCTGGATCAACTTTACCTGTAATGCCCCGTACACACGGTCGGATTTTCCGACGAAAAATGTGTGATAGGACCTTGTTGTCGGAAATTCCGACCGTGTGTAGGCTCCATCACACATTTTCCATCGGATTTTCCGACACACAAAGTTTGAGAGCAGGCTATAAAATTCTCCGACAACAAAATCTGTTGTCGGAAATTCCGATCGTGTGTACACAAATCCGACGGACAAAGTGCCACGCATGCTTAGAATAAATAAAGAGATGAAAGCTATTGGCCACTGCCCCGTTTATAGTCCCGACGTACGTGTTTTACGTCACCGCGTTTAGAAAGATCGGATTTTCGACAACTTTTGTGTGACCGTGTGTATGGAAGACAAGTTTGACTCAACATCCGTCTGAAAAAATCCTAGGATTTTGTTGTCTGAATGTCCGAACAAAGTCCGACCGTGTGTACGGGGCATAAATGTTAGTACCCAGTTATATTATGTACATTTAGGAAAGAATCCAGATCTTTTTTAAGGCAATCTACTGAGCTGGCCAGAACCACCTCTGGAGGGACTCTATTCCACATTTTCACATCTCTTCCATATTTGGAGATGAAATCTTTTTTCCTCTAAACATAAAGAGTGCCCCCTTGTCCTCTGTGATGACCTCAATGTAAATAATTCAACACCAAGTTCACTATATGGACCACTTATGTATTTGTACATGTTGACCCTTAATCTCCTCTTCTCAAGAGGGAATAAATCCAGTTCCTCTAATCTTTCCTCGTAGTTGAGCTCCTCCATGCCTCTTATCAGTTTAGTTGCCCTTCTCTGCAGATTTGGTGCCCAAAACTGAACTGCATATTCCAGGTGAGGGTAAGGTTGTCCATTTACTTTGAACAAGCCAACTTGTACTTAGTTTGCATTGCACCATTTCAACATAAATGGTTCCCATCTGTTGTGGTGCACTACAATGCACATGCATTGGGGTTCCCTTCAAAGCTGGTCATGTGTTACTGGGCATTGTGTTAACGTGCAGTAAAGCGCATGTTTTACCACCATGCAAAAGTACAAAGCTAGTTTAAATGACTTTTTTTCACTTTTGGGAGCATCTGTTACACCCATATTGAAGGTGTAACATAAAACATTGTCCCACACTCAAACAGCTCCATGTATACTGCTCCAGTGCGGTCCACAAACTCTGTCTACACAGTGGATGCCAGCCCACTAATTATGTTCACCTTGTTAATAACCATGATAATTGATCTAGTAAATGGAGAGAAAGCGGGGTTGGGGACTATGCTATGACAAAGTGCTGTGTAGCGTGAAATGGGTTAGCAGCCCCATCTCTCTTGCTGAGCTGTATTGTTCTGTGAATTTATAATAATAAAGGAATCATTTTACTGGAGTGTGATTATCCATTCACATTCTTTTGATGCCACCACACTTACCGGAATTGTGTGTAGCATCCTGGAGTTTAGGCAGGGTTGCTCCTCACAAATTTACTTGCCAGGAGTAGTTATCCTGGTTGATTGCTAGAGATCTATTGATTTCTCCCTAAGTTTGGCCTTGTTGCACTTTTCTCTTCTACTACTAGGTGGCAGGGTACTTGGTGGTACTAGATACGAGAAGGGCAATGTAAGGTCAGGTTATGGGTATATGGGGTATCTCAGCCAATGGTCAGGGGTTTTCTTGGATCCCTTGGCCTGCTGGGAGAGCCTATATATTCAGGTGAGGTCAGGTGATCTGTGTCCTGTGCCACCTAGACGGCTGTCTGGGTGGACCTGTGTTGTATTGCCTGGGTTGCTAGGCCGGAGTTTGGGCCTATCCCAGGCACACTTAGCTGCTAGGCTGTCTGAGGGCCTATCCAGAAGCAAGAGAGCAGCGCAGGGTTGGGATTGCGGCTTGTAGTCCAACCAGAGGTGACGGTTCTGCCAGTCGGAGAACCTGTCAGTGGTCATGGGTAGAGGGGAAGCTGTCACCACTAAGGGACCATCCACCTTATTACCAGGGACCACAGTGAGTAACTGAAGCAAGTACCGGAGCCGTACTCTCACCAACCGGGGACGGTGAAGAATCGGGAAACTTCAGTGGGTATTAAGCAAGGGACCCAGCCAGCGGAGCTGACACTTGCAGAGCAGCCTTGTGTGTCAAGCCAGGGACCAAGAGGCCCAGCGGGGGAGAAGCTTGAGAAGTATCTTGAGTGCCAAGCTTGGGACCCAGCAGAGAAGCGCGGGTGACGCTTGAGGAAGATACTACCGTGAAGATGAGCTCAAGGGATTCAGTGGTAGTGAATCATCTACTCTAGAGAGAGAGACTGGGAGCTCAGTGGGCTGAAGAACTGCAAGGAGTGATTGTAGTGATAGTGAAAGAACAGTTAAGCCTTGTGTTTGGAACTGTTAAAGATTGTTGCCATAGGAGACAGCATTCCTACACACGCAGATGTGGCATCTTTCTGGATACCTTTCCCTGCACGACTGTCTTCCTATTGAAGTTCCAGAGTCTGCCTATTATTCTTGCAACTACTTAAGGGTGTGCTGGCCCTAACCCTCTCTCCCCCAGAAAAAGGTTTGTTAAGAGAAATAAACTTTCTTTTGCATCCAAGAAGTATCTGGCGCCCAATAACTTTAACAACTATACACCCATCATGCCTCAGAACCTACTACATACAGAAGGATGTCAGCTATCCCTGGCCCTGGAGGTCCTCATTAGATCAAAGGAGGCCTGGGACCTTACTACATGCGGAGTGCTTTTCCCTGCAGCCTTCTGTCCGTGTTTAAATTTGGAGCGACTCCACCAGCTACCACGTCAGAGGGACATGTAGATCTCAATGGGGCACAGGTACAGTGACATCACTGCACTTGTAGTCCATGGTTTACTTCCTCCAGCCCCATAATGGTAGGACCATACCCTTGTATGGACCTGGGGCTGGGATGTAAACAACGTAGGTGCCTGTGCATTATACCCATGACAGGCTGATCATGGTTGCAATGCTTTGCAGACTTGAATATAAAAATAATAATAATAAATGCACATTTCTTTCTTTAACCCCTTATCTACCAATGCACGTTTATAAACGGCAGAGTATACAAGGGGTTAAAGCAAGGTGCTGCAGCCATGAGCTTACTACTGATTTTTAGTGCCAGCAAAGGACTTTCAGATAAAAGAGATCGGGTGGCTCTAAAGCCGACCGATCAATGGCTCTGCAGGTGCGCCCCCTTCTCATCGGCGGCGCCATGGTGGTTTCCAAGCCCTCCTATTCCTCCAGGAAGTTCCAGACTGCAGGAAATGACTCCCACAGTGAGAGCAGAAGGTGTTTGGTGAACAAATGAATTCGGAAGCAACGTGTATTATATGACTTCCAGGTTCACAACTGTCATTCGTTGGTTACTGTAGCCAAGGATGCAGCTAATTAAGCTTGATTTGTGCTTAATTAGCTGCATTGAAAGGCAGGGGAAACATTGGGGTCTAATAGACTTGCGATTTATACATAAAAAGGACATGGCACCTACCCAATGCTTTCGCATAAGGGATAATGATCTAAAATAAATAAATAAATAAATAATTAAAAAAAAAATGTAAATCACCTAAATCACCTCATACATGCCACAATCAAAATGCACAGTGAGCACATGTACTGTATGTAATCATAAATTGCACCACACATGTGAGGTATTCTCATGGACATCGAAGTGAAAGCTATAATTCTAGGGCAATTATTCATGCTTAAAGCGGTAATAAACTCAGAGAAAACATTTATTATATTGCAGCTTACCAACTCTTATGCCGCGTACACACGGTCGGACTTTTCGTCTACAAAAGTCAGACAGCCTGTCCGACAGACTTCCGGCAGACTTTCGGCGGACTTTCGACGGACTTGCGGCGGACTTTCTAACGAACAGACTTGCCTACACACGATCACACAAAAGTCCATCGAATTCTTACGTGATGACGTACACCGGACTAAAATAAGGAAGTTCATAGCCAGTAGCCAATAGGTGCCCTAGCGTGGCTTTTTGTCCGTCGGACTAGCACACAGACGAGCGGATTTCGGGGTCCGTCGTAGTTACGAAGTAAAGATTTGAAGCATGTTTCAAATCTAAAGTACGTCGGATTTGAGGCTAAAAAAGTATGTTGAAAGTCCGGAGAAGCCCACACACGATCGGATTACCAGCCAGCTTTAGTCCGTCAGCGTCCGTTGGACTTTTGTAGACGAAAAGTCCGACCGTGTGTACGCGGCATTAGATGTGGTGGCTGTGTTATGCCGCGTACACACGGTCGTACTTTTCGTCTACAAAAGTCCAACGGACGCTGACGGACTAAAGCTGGCTGGTAATCCGATCGTGTGTGGGCTTCTCCGGACTTTCAACTGACTTTTTTAGCCTCAAATCCGACGTACTTTAGATTTGAAACATGCTTCAAAACTTTACTTCGTAACTACGACGGACCCCGAAATCCGCTCGTCTGTGTGCTAGTCCGACGGACAAAAAGCCACGCTAGGGCACCTATTGGCTACTGGCTATGAACTTCCTTATTTTAGTCCGGTGTACGTCATCACGTACGAATCCGACCGACTTTTGTGTGGTCGTGTGTAGGCAAGTCCGTTCGTTAGAAAGTAGGCCGCAAGTCCGCCGCAAGTCCACCGAAAGTCTGCCGGAAGTCAGTCGGACAGGCTGTCTGACTTTTGTAGACGAAAAGTACGACCGTGTGTACGCGGCATTAGTCTTTGTGTTTTAGTCTCTTGTTTTTCAACAGAACAATCTTTTCTGCAGATGTAGCAGTAAGAGCATTGAGACAAGCCATTTATCACTGACAGGGGTGCTTACAATGATCAGCTTTTATTTATTTATGTAAAACATTTATTCCAAAAGGAACACAACTGTTTGCTGTAACTGCTTATAAAAGTATGAACTGGAGATTGGCTTCAATTTGTTGGTGTAATTCAATCTTCTAGTAAATCTAACAACCCCCTCCCTCCAGACTGACAAAGGTGCCTCTTTTGCTTCTTCATCCAGGAGGCATTCTAATGCCCCGTACACACGATCGGACATTGATCGGACATTCCGACAACAAAATCCATGGATTTTTTCCGACGAATGTTGGCTCAAACTTGTCTTGCATACACACGGTCGCACAAAGTTGTTGGAAAATCCGATCGTTCCGAACGCGGTGACGTAAAACACGTACGCCGGGACTATAAACGGGGCAGTAGCCAATAGCTTTCGTCTCTTAATTTATTCTGAGCATGCGTGGCACTTTGTGCGTCAGATTTGTGTACATACGAATGGAATTTACGCGAACGGATCTTGTTGTCGGAAAATTTTATTGCCTGCTCTCAAACTTTGTGTGTCGGAAATTCCGATGGAAAAAGTCAGATGGAGCCTACACACGGTTGGAATTTTCGACAACAAGCTCCTATCGCACATATTCCATCGGAAAGTCCGACCGTGTGTACAGAGCATAATACAGAAGGTGTGTTACTGGCCAGATCACCAGCTGAAAACCGAAGGAAAAAAAGCCTAAAAAAAAAGGAAAACTAATGCAGCCACCAGATCTAATTATTGGTAAGCTGCAATATATTACATTTTTGGTTTTAAAACCACTTTTAAAGTGTCGCCTATGGACAATTTGGGGTACCGTAGTTTTTTTCGATTTCACAGGCATGCACAATTTTAAAGTGATTTTAAAGGCAGGTTTAAGAAACAAAGAAACATGTCATACTTATCTGTTTTGAGCAGTGGTTTTGCACAGAACAGCCAGATTCTCCACTTCTTGGGTTCCCCACCGGCGCTCCTGGCCCCTCCCTCCTGCCAAGTGCACCCACAGCAAGCAGCTTGCTATGGGGGGCACCTGTGCAGGCTCGCTTCCATGCCTGTCTATTCACACAGAGCCGTGGCCTGGCCCCACCTCCTCTCTCTTCTCATTGGCTGTGATTGACAGCAGCCAATGAGAAAAAAAGAGTCCTCAGAGAGCCAATGCTCTCGTACACATCGCTGGATCACGATGGGGCTCAGGTAGGTATTAGGGGGGCTGAGGGGGCTGGTGCACAGAGACGGTTTTTTACCTTCATGCATAGTATGCATGAAGGTAAAAAACTTTGAGCCTTTAGAACCACTTTAGGGCTTGACATGCTTAGTAATCTATTCACTTGACATAACCCCATCTTTTATATTTTAGAAAAGCCTTGGGTATTTTATTATTGTCTGCACTAAAATCTATTTTAGTGTATTTTTCCCGATAGTGTATATTTTTGATAAATAGCTGCTCAAATATCACGTGGCTTAAAAAAGACCATTTTGTTCTCCAGGGTCTCTGCTTTAAGAAAATATATAACTGTTTAATGCCTTGTACACAGGGGCGTTACTAGGTGGCAAAAAGACCAGGGGCTTCAGCCCGAAGTCCAAGGCCGGAAACGTGTGTGTGTGTGTGTGTGTGGGGGGGGGGCGTGTGTACACGTGATGCAGGCCTTTTATTTTTTGGCTGGGCCGTGACCTACCTGACCTACATACACTGACGGTAGTGAACTACCTACACTGACATTTACATTCACTGACCTACCTGCACTGACCGTAGTGACCTACCTACACTGACATTTACATACACTGACCTACCTACACTGACCTACATACACTGACATTTACCTACACTGACCTACCTACACTGACATTTACCTACACTGACCTACCTACACTGACCTACATACACTGACATTTACCTACACTGACCTACCTACACTGACCTACCTACACTGACATTTACCTGCACTGACCTACCTACACTGACATTTACCTACACTGACCTACCTACATTGACATTTACCTACACTGACCTACCTACACTGACCTACATACACTGACATTTACCTACACTGACCTACCTACACTGACCAACCTACACTGACATTTACCTACACTGACCTACCTACACTGACCTACATACACTGACATTTACCTACACTGACATTTACCTACACTGACCTACCTACACTGACCTACATACACTGACCTACCTACACTGACATTTACCTACACTGACCTGCCTGACCCACATACACTGTCTGACCTACCTCAGCTCAGCCGTGGTGTGCGGTGTCACAGCAGCCAGGCAGTCAGACAGTCAGAGGAGGAGGAGCCGAGGAGGAGAGGAGAGCGGGCCGCTCGAGCGCTGAGCGGGGATCTCACAGTGGCGCGGCGGCAGCATTGTAATTCCCGCCTTCTGGAGCCTGCAGCGCCTATGATGGACATCACACATCCCGCGGTCCCAGCATTGGACCAGGGGGACGTCCATCATAGGCGTTGCAGGCTCCAGAAGGCGGGACCTGCTACGGCACTCGGCCAAACTCGGCGGCGCTCGGGATCAGATCGGTCCTGGCGCTCGCCGCTCGGGGCTTATAATGAAGAGCTGCATGCCTGAGGCTCGGGGCTTTTCGGGGGCACATTCGGGGCTTCAGCCACGTCTAGCCACCCCCTCCCGACGCCCCTGCTTGTACACACGGTCGGACTTTCCAACAGAATATGTGCGATCGGAGCTTGTTGTCAGAAATTCCGACTGTGTGTGGGCTCCATCAGATTTTTTCCATCGGAATTTCCAACACACAAAGTTTGAGAGCAGGCTATAAAATTTTCCGACAACAAAATCCATTCGTGTAAATTCCGACCGTGTGTGGACAATTCCGACGCACAAAGTGCCACGCATGCTCAGAATAAATAAAGAGATGAAAGCTATTGGCTACTGCCCCGTTTAAAGTCCCGACGTCTGTGTTTTACGTCACTGCGTTCAGAACGATCGGATTTACCGACAACTTTGTGCGACCGTGTGTATGCAAAACAAGTTTGAGCCAACATCCGTCGGAAAAAATCCATGGATTTTGTTGTCAGAATGTCCGATCAATGTCTGACCGTGTGTACGGGGCATAAGAGTTTGACATCATTTCTAGCAAAAAATGCATTTTAACATGCGCAAGAAAAATATAGAAATTGCCCCCATAGACAAATGCCTTATTAATGTGGGCACACTAAAGCGGAGGTCCGTCCACTGCTGCAAAAATGAAAAGCCAGCAGCTACACATACTGCAGCTGCTGACTTTTAATAATCAGACACTTACCTGTCCTGCAGTCCAGCGATGTCGGCACCACAGCTGATGTTTCCAACAGCTGTCGGGTGCTGCCGCCGCCATAGCCAGTAAGGGAACGCAGTAGTGAAGCATTATGGCTTCCCGCTGGTTTCCCTACCACCCTGTTCCCCCGAAAATAAGACCTAGCGTGATTGTCAGTGATGGCTGCAATATAAGCCCTACCCCCCAAATAAGCCCTACCCTGTTTCCCCGAAAATAAGCCCTACCCTGAAAATAAGACCTACAAGGACTTTAACTAGGGCTTATTTGGGGGGTAGGGCTTATATTGCAGCCATCACCGACAATCACGCTAGGTCTTATTTTCGGGGAAACAGGGTACGCATGCAAGATGCGGTGATGTCAACGGCCGCGGCTAAGACTCCCGGAAGTGGGGACAGGACACCTGACATGTATCCGCTCCCCCCTGAAAGGCGCCAAGTGTGGCACCGGTGGGGGGGGGAGGAGACAAATGAGCGGAAGTTCCACTTTTGGGTGGAACTCCGCTTGAAAATTTATTTTTCAAAAATGACTTTCAATTTTGTTAATAAAGGTGACTGCAGTATGCACTCCTGGCAGGGTTATGGTTTGTCCCAAACCGCTTTTCACCGTCACTTGCTGGCCAGCTTAGTGTGCATGGTCCATGTAGACAAAAATATAAATTAATGCAATTATTTTTTTTTTTTAAGGGAATGAGAACACTATCATTACATTAACCAGATATGACGATCAATGGACAATCATTTTTTTTTAGAGATAATGGACCTTTAATTCATCCAGCTCTGGTGGATGTCAGTGACTCCAGCAGACAAGCATGTAATGAGTAATCAGAATGTGACCCATAGTAAACTTTTGTGATGTGGGATCCTTCATAAAGAGGAACACAGACTAGACATGAACATGTGCCCCTGAGCTGTAATACTTCACATCACACAGATCAGTTCTATGTCAGCACAGACCTTCTCCTCTTCTCTGCCATCCCTACAGCTGACAGCCAAAGCCAGCTACAAGCAGCTGAGACTGACCTACCCAGAATTCCACAGCCAGTGAAAGGAGAAGCTCTAATGGAGACAATTTAAAGGGGCAATACTGTGAGTACAAAGGCTGCTGAGAAATCCAGTCTCTCTCTTTAAGGCCTGATTCACACCTATGCAGGTTGCGGTTTGCATATTGCAGGTGCATTTTGCGTTTTTCAATACACATCTTTAAACCATTGAAGTCTAGGGAAACAAAAAACAGAAGAAAAAAAACCCTGGCGCTTTCTATAAAATGCACAGATGTGAACTACATCCATAGGAAACCATGTTAACCACTTGCTTACTGGGCACTTAACTCCCCTCCTGCCCAGACCAATTTTCTGCTTTCAGCGCTGACGCACTTTGAATGACAATTGCGCGGTCATACAACGCTGTACCCAAATGAAATTTTTATCATTTTTTTCCCACAAATAGAGCTTTCTTTTGGTATTTTTATTTTTTGCTAAACAAACAAAAAAAGAGGGAAAATTTTGAAAAACAAAAATCCACGTTTCATAGTTTGTTATAAAATTTTGCAAACAGGTAATTTTTCTGCTTCATTGATATGCACTGGTGGGCACTGATGGGCACAGATAGAGACAGTTAAGGCGGCACTGATAGGCACAGTTAAGGAGGCACTGATAGGCACAGATAAGGCAGCACTGATGGGGACAGATAAGGCGGTACTGATGGGCACAGATAAGGCGGCACTGATGGCCACTGATGGGCCCTGATGGGTGGCACGGATGGGTGGCACTGATGGGCACTGATAAGTACCACTGATAGGTGGCACTGATGGGAAGCACCGATGGGCACTTATGGGTACTGGTAGGTGACACTGATGGGCACTGATAGGCGGTACTGATGTGCAGCACTGTTGTTGAGGCACTGATTGTGGGCACTGATAGGTGGCACTGATGGGCGGCACTGATGGGCACTTATGGGCACTGGTAGGTGACACTGATGGGCACTGATAGGTGGCACTGATGTGCAGCACTGTTGTTGAGGCACTGATTGTGGGCACTGATAGGTGGCACTGTTGGCACTCATGGGTGGCGCTGGTGGGCTCTGGTAGGCGGAACTGCTGCCTATTGCTAGGTGGCACTGGCAGGGGGCACAGGTGGGCACTGAGGATATGCAGCAGCTCGCCGTGATCAGGACTAATGTCCCTCTCACGGCCGCCGGTGATTGGCTTTTTTTCCTCCTCACGCTGCCAGCGCGAGGAGAAAAAATAGCCAATTACCGGCTCTGTTGACATCACATGATCAGCTGTCATTGGCTGACAGCTGATCACGTGTTAAGGGGTCGGGACCGACCCCTTACTCCGATCTGTGATCAGGCGAGTCTCATAGACTCGCTGATCACAGAGTGCGCCGCGCGCGCGCCCTGCAGGGGGCGCCCAGGCCGCTCGTGCACGGGACAACGTCAATGGACGTCGTCCCGGCAAAGCAGGTCCGCGCTGTAGCCGTCATTCGGCTATAGCGCGGATCTCAATTGGTTAAATGGACTGTAGTGTGTTTCTGCAAAACTGAAAATGCACTAAAATGCATAGGTGTGAACCAGGCCTAATATAATAATATAAAAAACAAAATATAAATGGACGAACGTTACTTTATTCTAAGGCAATGCAATAGTATTAATGTGAGTCACGCAGACTTTGCAAACCTTTAGGGGGCCAACAGAGGCTGCGTGACTTGATCTTTTTTTTGCCGTTACCATAAATCACAACAGGACAATGAGCATCACAAGCATACAATATACATTGACATTGCCATTGTAACACTGGATAGTAGAAGAAATGTAGAGTACAGGAACAATTGAAACATTTAGCAATCAACAACAGTGTATGTATTATAACAAGCTCATTTCTGGATCATGTTACCTGCGTGACAGGTTTAACCAGGGCCATTATTTTGCTAAAAGCTGAACAAGTATTATCTTGCCTTGGTGTTTGTGTCATAGGAACTCGGTCTGTAAATGGCTCAGCCAATGTAGAATGTACAGACCAACCAAAGTATAGAGCAGGGGTCTCCAAACTATGGCCCACGGGTCAAATCTGGCCTGCTGCAAGATTTTATCTGGCCCTCTAATGTAAGGGGACTCTTAAGTAAAGGGGGACTTTGATGGGGACTCTCTTGTAAGGGGAGATTCTGATGGGGACTATCATCTAAGTGGGGACTGTGATGGGGACTATCATGTAAGTGGGGATTCTGATGGGGACTATCATGTAAGTGGGGATTCTGATGGGGACTCTCTTGTAAGGGGGATTCTGATGGGGACTCTCTTGTAAGGGGGATTCTGATGGGGACTCTCTTGTAAGGGGGATTCTGATGGGGACTCTCTTGTAAGGGGGATTTTGATGAGGACTCTCATGTAATGGGAGACCTTGATGGGGACTCTCATGTAAGTGGGGACTCTGATGGGGACTCTCATATAGGGGGGGTTCTGATGGGGACTCTCATATAGGGGGACTCTGATGAGGACTCTCATATAAGGGGAGACCTTGATGGGGATTCTCATGTAATTGGGGACTCTGATGGGGACTCTCATATAGGGGGGATTCTGATGGGGACTGTCATGTAAGGGAAGGTTCTGATGGGCACTCTCGTGTAAGGGGGTACTCTCATGTAAGGGGGGAGTTTAATGGGGGCTATCAATTAAGGGGGACTCTGATGGGGACTATCATGTAAGGGGGGATTCTGTTAGGAGTATGTAAGAAGAACTCTGATTGGGCTCAAGTTTATTTGGATTTTTGTTGTTTTTGTTTATTTACTGACATTTTTTCCTGTTCTAAATCATATCATGATGATTAAAAAAAATCCATGTAAAATGTATTAATTCATTTAAATTTGATTAGTTCATTTATCAAACAGATTTTTTTTTTTTTTTTTTTTGCGGTCCGTACATACTTGCAAAATATGCAATGTGACCCTTGTGTTGAAAAGTTTGCAGACCCCTGGTCATGGTATAGAGGAGGGTGACGTTGCCCCTTTAAGGCTGTTGTGCTGGAATAAGGAAGTCTTGGCTGAGCAGAATGAGAAGGAGGGACAATGAAAGTATGATTTGCTCTGGGGACACCCGGCAGGTGGAGGGACACCGACTGATGTGACAGTAAAGTTGTCTTTTTACGCTATAAATATCAACCTTTACTATGTTAGATCTCTTCAGCTGTCCTCCCTATTTAGAACTCCTGCATGCTGTTTATATAACACATATTACATAACCACTGACAGCTGTGTGATCCTTTCTGGGTCCTGCCTATGATGGGTCTCAAAGTTGATTGCTGCATTGCACGAATGGTGGCCATTTCAATTGTTTCTGATTGATCTCTTCCCATAGGAATTATTGATCTGTAGTCGACTACCCATTTGATCAACATGACACGGGGAAAGTGAATATCGATAGTTGAAAGGTACAATCGTAAGTTAGCAATCACATCTCTCTTTTTTTACCATGCAATCTCATAATTGGTTTGATTAAAATATGAAATGCAGCCAAACCAAGGCAACACGATCGATAATTTTCCTTCTTGATTGATTAGTTTGATTGAATCTGATCTAAACTGAGCCTAAATCGATTAGTAAAGAAGGTGTCTATTCAATTGTTTGCTGCTTTGTTCGCTTTGATCTATTCACTAAGGATGAGTTCTGGTGTGTTCGCACAGCCCACGTGCAGAGCCTGCCAGGAAGTTGGCACTGCACAGCGCTAATCACAGGCAGTGAGACATTGTCCTGATGCGGGACTGCAGAGATCAGGAAATGTCTCGCTGCCTGTGATTAGCGCTGTGCCGACTTCCTGGCGGGCTCTACACGTGGGCTCTGCGAACACGCCGGAGCTCATCCTTACTATTCACACATCAATCTGATATTAATGAAAGCGTCTATGGCCACTGTAAGATTGTACATGGCCACCATCTAAACTGACCAAGTCCCATACATTTTGTAGATCGAGCTGATGACTCTCATTGATTCCAAAGACAAGTCCCAAGTTTTGGTGATTTCTTTCCAACAATGTTGATGACTTTAAATTCCCTGTTTATAGAATGTAACATTTGGTTTGGTTATATCGTGTCTTTATGTTATTGTTAAGCTGATCATGCACTATACAATCTGATTGTACAATCTCCTTTAGCACTACCATCAATTTATGTAACGTAAGGGCCAGCACATTACATACAAACTGAATGGATTGTTGGTTTACATAGATTTGGCAAGTAAAAGTAGATTTAACAATCAGATGGCTGGCCATACACTTTACAGTCTGATTGTAAAATCTCCTTTAGCCTGGGTTTACACTGACAGCTGAACTTGCACAACTTGCACAATTTCATACCCGAAAGTCAGTCCAACTTTGGGGGCGATTTCAGAGACATCTGTGTGGGTTCCTGCACAGATGTCTATTGAAATCGCACCCGAGGTCGCCAAAAGTAGTACAGAAATACTTTTGGGAATCGGTGCGGCGCCGCAAAGTCGGCATCGCAATGATTCAGACGGTGCCATTTCCGGCAATAGCCACCGATTTGGCATGTGATTTGACATGTCGCATCAATGTGAACCTAGGCTTACCCTGTATATGGAATGGGTCAATTCTAGTGGGGAATTGGCGACATTGCCCACATCCCTAATGAAGCATGAGAACAGCAAAACAGAAACCCTCTGGCGGGACTTTAAAAGGAAAGAAGGACGGCGCCCTCTAAGTGCAGCATGTATGTTAAAAATATTTATTACAATAGATAAAAACACTCACATTTGAGTTGCTAAAAACCAGCATGTAAAGTAGTTTCATCCGCGTGCTCTCGGGGGATGTGGGTGTCACGGGCCAGTGGAGGGGTTCCTGGGATGTGAGTCCTGTAACCTGGGTCCTGGTAGCTGTTCCGGTGGTGCCGAGGGTCCTCAGAGCCTCCGGGCGGCCAGGATATCGGTCATGGATCCTCCGTGGAGCGCCGTGCTGACCTGCGTCTTCACTTCCGGGAGCGGGGTGAGGCGGGCAGTGCTTCGCGTTCGGAGCATGCGTGCTCCTTCATCAGGCTATCAGTTCTTCTTTTTTATTTGTTCCAGAGCTTCTTCTAGCTTTTATAGACTGGCTGCCTTCCATTTATTCAGCATCATTTTATCCTCACATGGACTAATACCCGAACTTGTTGTGAAACATTAACTACCACCATCAAGTTCCCCCTCTCAGAAACCCCCAACCCACCCCCTTCCCCCCACCATTTTTAGATATATGTACTCGGCTACCTCCATTGTGCGCCATATTAACCCCTTGATGGGACTTTAAAAGGCAATGACTCCAAAAAATTGTATGTATAGACAGTAAGTATAAAAATTTTAATGATACAAATTCTAAAAACATGAATACATGAAAAACTGATATCATCAATATACAGGTTCAATGATATGTTCACATGAGATCATAGAAAACCACCTATTTTACCTCACTCTTGTACAAATATACAGAGTGAAACTCTACATGTTTCAAGATTAAACGTCATTCCTCTTCATCGGGAGCAAGTGGCATAAAGGTTTATGATATCAGAGATATGGAGGCAGATATCTTGAGTATAGAAAAGAGGTTGAGGATTAACAGCAACCTGCAAAGGTAAAAATTTGGCTGCGCTGACCCCAACGGTGACCCAGAAGGCGGGGGACAGGGAAGACCGGAGAACGATGGAAATCAAAAGGGGGAGCCAGAGAAGAGGGGACAAAGCCCAACCCACAGTCCAAACGTCCGTGGCAGGGGTATGGAGCCCAAGTCTGGATGATCCTCACTCAAAGTTGGTTAATATGTTGGACTGGAGGGGTTCACAGTGGGGAAAGGAGGGGTGTCAGGACACCCAAATGGGTGGTCCCCAAGCCGGTAGATAGTATAATGGCAGGTCTAATGATTTGTAGCTTGCCATCACAAAAGTGTAGCATCCAATAGGACGAACACAGATATGGGGGGGGGTCACCCCAAAGCAAGAGATCAATTTGTGAGCCTTAAAATAGGTGCATCAATCTAGATCGCCAAACAGCAAAGAGATCCCCACTCAGTCTGCCACAGCCATCTGTAGCCATCTGATTGTTCAATCTCATTTTACTTGCCAAATCTATGTAAACCAACAATCCATTCAGTTTGTAATTAATGTGCCGGCCCTTTGCTGTTTGGCGATCTGGATTGATACAGTCCTGATGTCTGTGTCAATGGACGCAGCAGCAGGACACGGGAGCACACCCGCACGGGTGCCCGATGGAGAGCGCTTCTACAACGGGGCACTCGAGAAGAGGAGGAGCCAGGAGCGCCGCTAAGGGACCCCAGAAGAGGAGAATCGGGGCCACTCTGTGCAAAACGAACTGTACAGAGGGGGTAACGTGTTTTTTTTGTTTTGTTTTTTTTACATATCCTTTAAAGGTTTTAGCTCAAAAGAAGCTCATGTACTTTTTAGAGCTACAAGCTTCAAGTGAACAGGGTTTAAAATGTTGAGTTTTGTGGAACTTCAAGTTACTAAACACTCAGATGTGAATAAAGCCTTATGCCACGTACACACGGTCTGACTTTTCGACCAGACTTGTCCGACGGACGCCGACGGACCAAATCCGGCGGACAATCCGATCGTGTGTGGGCTTCATCGGACCTTCAGCGGACTTTTCCAGTCGCAAATCTGACGAAATCCGCTCGTCTGTATGCTGGTCCGATGGACAAAATCCCACGCTAGGGCAGGGTTTCTCAACTCCAGTCCGCAAGGTGCCCCAACAGGTCATGTTTTCAGGATTTCCCTCAGATGAAACAGCTGTTGTAATTACTAAGGCAGTGAAACTGATCAAATCACCTGTGCAAAATAATGGAAAGCCTGAAAACATGACCTGTCGGGGCGCCTTGAGGACTGGAGTTGAGAAACACTGCGCTAGGGCAGCTATTGGCTACTGGCTATCAACTTCCTTATTTTAGTCCGGTGTACGTCATCACGTACGAATCCGTCGGACTTTGGTGTGATCGTGTGTAGGCAAGTCCGGTCATTAGAAAGTCTGTTGAAAGTCTGTCGGACTTTTTATAGCTAAAAAGTCAGACCGTGTGTACGCGGCATTACTGAACAAAATGGGGCGTTAGATGAAAACTGCCGATTTTGTCCCTGGATACGTTTTCAAAACGTTCCAGTTATATGCATAACTGACTTCTTTTCTGTAATTTCATTTATTTATATTGCTCCAACATATTCCTAAACTATTTATAGAGAACAATGAATGATTCTCTCTAGTACCTGCACCTGTAGTAGTTTACAATCTAATTTTCCTACCACCGTCATGCAAACACACTGTAGGGCCAGCTTGGGTAGAGGTCCATTAACCTTCCAGTATACTCTTTGGCTGAGAGATCAAAGTCCAGGAACTGCACCCAGAACTCTAGTGCTGCTGGGCAGAGATTTTATCACCATCCTCACCTGTCCTCTCTGGAGTGTTGCATTAAAACACACATGTATGTGTGTTAACATATGTTGTAAATAGGCTGCCAATGCACCACTAGAGCAGGCATATAAATGTAATGTAAAAAAAAAAACGTACCTTACCTTTTATTTTTCTATGGTGGGGGCAGCTGGGATGTTTCTGAAGCGCTCATACAGCAGCTGGCTATCATTGTCTATGGCTATATATGCCATGGGCCCCCTACTGGGAAATCAGTCCACCCCAAGTAAAATTCTTCATAAACACACACTGCATTGGATGCGCTTCTGTAAATAATGCAGTGTAAAGGACACCTTTTAGCTCTTTGCTTTCCTTGTGTCTCAAAGGAAATGTATCTCTATTGCCCATACCAGTGGTCTCCAAATTGTGGCTCGTTTCTTGCTTTTATCCTGTCCTTTGGGTCCTATTCCCTTCACTGATACAAAGCATTATTCCTCCCACTGACACCAATAATGAGGCACTTTTCCTTCAACTGACACCAAGGATGGGGTGCAATTCCTTCCACTGACACAGTATTATTCTCACTGATATAAATAATTGAACACTATTGCTTCCACCAACACCAGAGATGCAGCACTATTCCTCCCACTGACACCAATAATAGGGCACTATTCTTCCCATTGACACCAATGATGACATCTCATTTTTCTATTAGGTAAATCCTGATATATTGCTATGAGCAACTGCCCCATATATACTTAAACTTTTGGAAATCAGCCCCATTTTTGGGGAGTGCTGTTCCCCCTTGACCACTAAATTCCCAAACAGGCAGATATTGACTGATGATTAGGCTGTTTGTGGGCTATAAATGATAAACTTGTTGTTCTGAAGTCCTCCGCCTCACAAATGTTCAGAGCCTGTGGCAAATTATAATGGCATACTGTATATTTACTAGGGATGAGCCCGATGTTCGCCCGAACAGCGAACATTCTACGGGGTTTGTGGCAAATTCGAAAGCCGCGGAACACCATTAAAGTCTATGGGACGTTAAAATGAAAAACCAAAAGTGCTCATTCTAAAGGCTTATATGCAATTTATTGCCATAAAAAGTGTTTGGGGACTCAGGTCCTTCCCCAGTGGTTGTGGGAGTCTGTGGGCAGGGGGCTTATCAGAATCTGGAAGCCCCCTTTAATAAGGGGACCCCCAGATCTTGCCCCCCCATGTGAATTGGTAATGGGTACATTGTATCCCTACCATTTCACACAAAAAAAAGTGTCAAAAATAGTAAAAAAGACAGGAGACACTTTGGGACAAGTCCTTTATTAAAAGATAAAAAAATAAAAATGTCCCACGATGTAAATCCATCGCACGTCCCCCGACGAGCTGAAAAAAGAAAAAAAAAAAGCTGCAACAGCTCCGCCTCCATGGGAGGCTCCCGCCGAGTGACACTTCTTCATGGTGACAGCTGTTATATAGCTGAGGGCGGGGCCACCTGGCAACATAAACGGGTGACCATGCCCCCCTCTGACGCCTGAAGAAGTCACGTGATCGGTGACGTCACGCGTAGGGACGGAATAGGCTTGTTTTTACTGCTGTAAGCATTACGAGCTCGCTGCTCGTAGGATAAAGGCTGTGATACGAAACTGCTCAATGTGAGTACTCTTTTTATATGTTTATGTAAATAAAGCGACCCCTTTGAAAACATACTTCACTATTGGGTACCTTGTCCTATGTATTTTATATACATCTGAGATGTGGAGGAGGAGCTAGGACCCGCACTGTCCCAGGACCCCAGCTAGGACCATAGCCATATACACCCAGCTACCAATAGGATCTCGCAGAGTCGGCAAGCGTGGATATAAAGACGCAGTAGAGACCCAGGATCCTATGGTTAAACAACTCATATGCGGTTGACCTAGCACCGCTAGGTAAGGGGCCATTACCTACACTAGCGCATGCTGCACGAAGAGGACACAGAGTGTTTTTTTGCATACCATCACCCCACTGTCATCTATTGCCGTTTTTTGAGCACTGTTTTTTTTGTGCACCATTGATAAGATTTTTTTGCACGTATTTGTTGGTTTCACTAATAGGACATATATTATCTTTGGACACTATATATTTTTTTTTTTTTTTTGGACACTAGCAATCGGATTGGATCATTATATTTATTTATTTGACCATCCACACCGGACTTTACACACCGTTCTTGTCTCACCACTAGGATTTGGTGATTATTCCTTTTTCCCACCTGATTTATTTATTATTTACTATCTATTTAATTATTTATTTTCATTCATTCATGCACTGTATGATATGATATTTATCAGTCTGCATTATTGTACTCAAGTCACTAGAGCACCAGCACTTTGATATATTTGGTTGGTAATACTCACTTATTTGATTAGATGATTTTAGACATATGTTTTATTGTTCATATTTATGTTTATCACTTCTTTGGATCAACATATATTTAAATTACCTTTTCTTACTCCACAAGGTTTTTAGTTATTACACTAATCCATGCGATTTTAACACCCTATTTTCATGCGATTTCTATATACGAATTTTTATCCCATTTCGCTGATGCTTTTTCTTACATCATTAAGCTATTAGTAAGTGACCATATATAGAGACTCTCTGGTTAGCGCAGCACCCCCCCCTTTTTTTTAAGGCGGGGGCGCTGTTAACGTCACCGAGTGGCCCCGCCTTCAACTATATAACAGCTGTCACCGACGGGAGCCTCCCATGAAGGTGGTGCTGTTGCAGCTTTTTTTTTTTGGCTTTTTTTGGCTCGGGGGGCGTGGGATGGATTTACATTGCGGGACATTTTTATTTTTTTATCTTTTAATAAAGGACTTCTTCCAAAACCAGATGTTTTGGGGGGGGGGCCAAAACATCCTCCCCATGTTAAGGGCATGTGGCCTTTTATGGTTCAGGAGGGGGGGGGGAACGAGAGAGCGCCCCCCCCCTCTTTTCCTGCAGCCTGCCAGGTTGCATGCTCGGATAAGGGTCTGGTATGGATTTTGGGGGGGACCCTTACGCCATTTTTTTTTCTTTTACATTTTGGCGCAGGGTTCCCCTTAAAATCCATACCAGACCTGAGGGGTATGGTTATTTTGGGGGGGGGGGCCTTACGCATTTATTTTTTTATTTTTTAATTTCTGGTTCGAGGTTCCCCTTAATATTCATACCAGACCCAAAGGGCCTGGTAATGGACTGGGGGTGGGGGGGGGGTACCCATGCTGTTTTTTTCAATGAATCTATATTGCCGAGACCCGGCAATTCACTAAAGCCGTGAGCAGTTTTAAATGACTTTTTTCCTTTAGAAATATAATTTTGCTGTGGTACTGTTCTAAACACAGGAAAACTATGCCACTTTACAGGCATACTAAGGAGACCCCCCCCCAGGCACAATATTTAAAGGAATATTTCCTTTTTATTGTTTCACTTTAAGCATTATTAAAATCACTGCCCCCGAAAAAACTAATGTTTTAAAACTTTTTTTTTGCATTGATACATGTCCCCTGGGGCAGGACCCAGGTCCTCAAACACTATTTATGACAATAACTTGCATTTAAGCCTTTAAAATGAGCACTTTTGATTTTTTCATGTTCGTGTCCCATAGACTTTGATGGTGTTCGCGTGTTCGCCCGAATTTATTGCCTGTTCGCAAGTTCTGGTGCGAACCAAACCGGGGGGGGTGTTCGGCTCATCCTTAATATTTACCAATGATCTTTAAACACTGGACACTTGTTACACTTGAGCATTAGCAGATGTACTAAACCTGGCTTCTCTCACAGGTTCCAGCCTGCTGTGCCATGGCAAGCAACGATGGAGACAGGCGAAACCCAACAGAGGTGCGCATGTGCCAGATGGTGCTACCATGTCACGCCAACCACCGTGGGCAACTCAGTACCGGGCAACTGCTCAAATGGATAGATACTGCGGCCTGCCTGTCAGGTGAGGCTTGTTATAAAGTAGGTTTTTGCTTACATAGGGCCTTCTCTTCTGAACTGAAAATAACAAAAGGCAAAACCTTTTTTTTGTTTTTAGATAGTGTGGAAAGGGCTTAGAACACCTATAAGGTTTTTATTGCTGTCCATGTCCCTGTTAAACCTGTGGTTTTAAATCCTCTAAAATTAAAAAAAAAAAAGATTTTTGGTTTACGTGTAAAATCCTTTTATTGAAGTACATCATTAGGGCATCTTCATATTCATTGCTACAGTTAGGCATGGCTCCAATTTTTGTAGTAAGCCATGAATCAAAAAGGAAGAGGAGCGGGATCTCTGTGTCCCATGATGTATACCAAGAAGAGGATTTTACAGGTAAACATCAATATCAAAAACACCAACCTAAATAAGTAAGAACCTTATGCAGCAACCTGTAAACTACTGACCAAAGGTAGCATCTTCAGCGGCATTCACATTTACTTGGTACCACTTGGTAAAAGTGTGCACTGAAGACCAGGTAGCAGCTTTACAAAGCTACCAAAGTCTAATGATGGGTAGCCCAGGACGCACCAACACTCATAGTAGAATGGGCTTTCTGTTTCAATATGTTTATTAAGAGTTTTCCAGAAAATACACACATTGTAGGCAAACCATGATATCAAGGAGTAAGGCCCACAACGCAGGTGGAGTATATTACTACATCAATGACAGAAGTAAAGAGATCCGAATATTATGCCAAGAGATCTTCTACAGTCACTAATCGCAATTGAAAATACAAGCTCAACTTAGCAACAAAGTACTCTTTTGAAGACATACAACAATAGAGCTACAAAAAAGTGGAATAGAATCTCAACATCTCCACAACCCACCAGCCATCCGACATGGGCCATGAGTATACAGAATGCTCTACATAACAGTGCAATCAAAGTAGCTAGGTAGCATCATGGAAGATAAAGGAGAGGGAAAAAAGGGGGGGAGTCGGAGAGTAGAAAATGATCAAGAAAATAAAGGAAAAACAATACTGCACTTTTCAATCAGCTGGAAGTTGGAGGTATTTAATACAGGGATCCCAAACGTGGTCAAACCTAGCAGACCTATCTTTCATTATACTGACCAACTTTGCGTTAAGCATGATACACGTCAGCTTGCATTTCATAACCGCTAGGTCTATTACTGGTTTCTTCCAGGCAGTCACTGTGGCGATTTTTTTGCCGCAAGAAACATAAAATAGATTAGATTATGGGCGTGTTTGGGTGCATCGGTGACAGGCTCATTAAGAAGAGCCACTCTGGGGTTTTTCACTATATTCACTATTGTCACAGAATAAATTAGTGCGTGAACTCTTATCCTAAACAGACACACTTTGGTACAGGTCCACCAAGTATGGGACATCATACCGGGCTGACCGCACCCACTAAAGCACAAAGAGGACGTCCCCTGTTACATTTTAGAGAGGCGGTCTGGCACCAGGTACCATCTAGAGAGTAACTTGTATCCTGCCTCCACCAGGGCGGTATTTATGATGCTTTGAGGAGACCAAGTCCACCAGTCAGTCTAGTCAATCTCCTCCCCTAAGTCCTGTTCCAAAGCTAGCATATAGGTCACTTTTGCAGTCAGATAGTAGAATGGGCTTTTAAAGGAAAAAGTGGAACCTTACCTTTTTAAGCCATAATCTTGCGAAATGATCTATCAAAAAATGGTAGATTTTGATGCTGCATGACCCTTCCTGGGGCCCCCTGGCATCTGAGGCTTAGGACAAAAGAATTGGTAGCAAAATGTCCTGGATGAGATGGAACGAAGAAACCACTTTAGGCAAAAAGGACTGCTGAGGCTGTAAAACTACTAAAGTAACAGAAAAGGTTCCTTACAGGAAAGAGCAGTCCATTCCAAAACGTTGCAAGCTGATATAACAGCAACTAGAAAAATAACCTTCCAAGTCAGAAGAACTAAAGGAATATTAAATGGGTGTAGCACCCTTGACCTAAACAGGGGCTGCTAGTAAATTTAGTTGTGCTAGGTGGTAAATAACCTGGCTATTTTGAAGTCCTTTGTAGGTTTTTCTCCTAAGCTTGAGTTTAATTGTAATGTCTCTCTTCTGTCAATAGGTGGCACTGTTGCCTTTGGCATTAAGATGATAGATTACAGTGAATTCAGGTTATGAGTAGATATGTTGTCTCAGCCAATCAGCAGGAGTTTTCTTTGGCCGCTGAGCATGCTTGGATATTTGGAAGGAGTCAGGTGATCTGTTTTTTTTCCACCCAGGCCGCTGGGTGTGTGTGTGTGTGTGTGTGTGTGTGTGTGTGTGTGTGTGTGTGTAGCAGCATCCGAGGTGTAGGCTTGATGCCTGGGGCCTAGCCACGTGTAAAGGGGCTCAGACTGAGGGGAGCCTGATCACTGCCAGGGGGCAAGGGAGAAGAAGTTGCCAGAGGGTCAACCACTCTTGTTGCCAGAGGCAGGTGCAAAGTTATAGAGTTCTGAAGGAGTACCAGAGGAGACGCTTCACTAGCCAGGGATGGTGAAGTAAGTGGGAAAGTTTCAGGAGAGAACCCATCCAAGAATCCAGCGGGTAGCATAGGTGAAGCTTGAAGAATATAGCGGGTAGCTGTGAGTTGAGCTCGAGTGATCCAGCAGGTAGCTGAGAGTCCAAGAAGTCCAGTGGAATACTGCGTGCTGAGCTTGAAGATTACAGCGGGTAACTGTGAGTGAAGCTTGAGAAGTCCAGCAGGTAGCTGGGAGCTAAGCTTGAAGCTCTACAGTGGGATACTGTGAGTGAAGTTGTTGGTATGGGAGACAGTAGTTTCTACAAGATACAGATCGCTCCATTCAGCTTAAAGGGGTTGTAAACCCTCAAAGTTTTTCACCTTAATGCATTCGATGCATTAAGGTGAAAAAAGCTTCTGTAGTTCAGCACCCCCCCCTCCAGACCCTTCCTTTTACTTGCCTGAACCCGATCGTTCCAGCGACAGGGACGAGCACAGCAGCTCCAGCCACTGTCTGGGGTCCTCATTGGATTGATTGATAGCAGCGAGAGCCATTAGTTCCCACTGCTGTCAATCAAATCCAGCAACACGGGAGACAGGGGGCAGGGCTAAGTCCTGCTGTCTGTGTCAATGGACACAGCAGCAAGACTCGGGAGCGCACCAGCACAAGTGCCCCCATGGATTGCGGCTCTCCGTGGGGGCACTTTGACAAAAGGAGAATCCAAGAGCGCCATGGGGAGACCCCAGAAGAGGAGGATCGAGGCCGCTTTGTGTAAAAACCTTGCACAGAGGAGGTAAGTATAATATGTTTGTTATTTAAAAAAAAAATAAAACCCCTTTTTAAAGGTCCTTTTTCTGTATTGCTGTCTGCCTAGTTCTATTTTAGTCTGCGAGTCTGCCTATTTGCTATTGCATTTGCCTAAGGGTGTCCTGTGCCCTACCCCTCTCTCCCCTGTTCCTGTTAAGAGAAATAAAACTCTTTGTTCATTTTTAAAAGTTACTGGCGCCCATCTTTCCACCTTGCTCAACACCCACAATGCCTAGTAACCTGCACTCTGAGGAGGCAGGTCAGCTCTCCCTGACTCTGGAGGTCGGGGAGATCGCTACATAGGTTTAAATGGAGATATCTGCAAAACAGTACCAGGTTGATGTCCCACAGTATTATTGAAGTCTTAACTGGTGGAACAGTGTGCATATATAGTAATGCCTTGTAAAAAGAGTTTGAGGCAATCTGTCTCTGAAAAAGAGCTGCTAAAAATTTTACCTTTTGATCATACTCAAGTATAGTTTCTGGTCAACTCCCAACTGAAGGAAAGCAAAAAGCCTCAAACCAGGAAAAGTAAACCTTCCAAGACCTTCCAAATCTTCCTGGAAGTTGTCTTGTCTTTGTAGCCTTAAGCAGGGTAGGAATAACCAAATTCGAGACACTATTGTCCCTTAGGACATTGGCTTGCCTTCAAATCCAGCAACTGTAAAAAAGATGGCAGATCAGACCTTGCAACAGTAGGTCAGGAGGGTCTAGAAGAGTTCATCCGATGACATGTTCACCACGTTGGAGTACCAAGTTCTCTTGGATCAGGCCAGGGATATCAAAATTGCAGTAATTCCTTCAATTTGAATTCTGCAAAGTAGGTAAAAGCTGCAATGGCGGGAAGACCCAGGTCAGGGAGAACTGGTCCCACGGTCTAACCATGGCATCCACCATGACTGCTCAAGGATCCCTGGTCCTGGATACAAACCCGCCCAGCTTCACATTATAACTGGATGCCAGAAGATCCAAATCTGAAATGTTTTGATCGATGCTGCATCCACCTAGGTGAGTATAAATGTATAAAGTCCATACTTCTTTTTTTAAATAAAGATCTTAAAGTACTTCTTAGAAACCTGTAAACCCAACTAAATCGTCTCCTTTGCTTGGATTACTTCTGAGACCCTAAGTCTGACCATTGTAATATATTAGCTCCTATAGAGAAGCATTGTTTTGTGTACTGCACTACCAAATTTCACCATAAGGTGGCACTTCAAATCTGTAATTAATGCTGTTTTGATACATACATTGCTGAAATTGAGAACAACTATCCTAGCACAACTGTTGTGTTCTGGTGTTTCAGCTGAACGACATGCTGGATGTCCCTGTGTCACTGCCTCTATGGATGACATCTACTTTGAGCACACCATCAGGTAATGACATTTCTTTTTGTTTCATTAATCACACTAAATGAAATGGCTGACTCTTCTGCATACCCCTTGACCCAGCTCTGGCTGAGACAATAAAGTACATTTTTTTTTTTTTTTTTTTAAATATATTTTTATTGAGGTTTTTGAGACAAACAAAACAGTAACACTTGGTTGCTACAGTACATCAACACCACATCAGGTTAGACAGAGCAAGTAAAATTTTTTTTTAATAAAAAAAGAGACACCGCCTGCTCTGTGCAACAATATTGCACAGAAAGTAATTTCCTCCTCTTCTTACAGTCCCCCCAGCACCCTCCTTCAGGTGCCTACTGTAGCTCCCATTGGGTCCTGTGCTGAGCTGGGTGACGCACACAGTGACTGACAACTGCAAGGGTCAATGACTCTGCTACCCTTAGTTTACTCTGTGAAATTAGGAAGCAAGGGAAGTGATGCTGGAGCTGGAGACGCTGTTGGAGAGATAACTTGAAGCCAGATAAGTGTTTAAGGATTGAGGGGGGTGGTGGAGCTAGGGATTTAGGACAGGTAGTGGATTTTCTTTTTTTAACTGACTGCAGAAAATGCGTTAAGATAAAAAAAAAACAAAAAACAATTGGACTTTAGTACTATAAGGCCTGGTTTACACCTATGCAGGTTGTTGATGCATATTCCAGGTGCATTTTGTGTTTTTCAATACATGGTTTTTGATCCATTGAATTCTATGGAACCAAAAACACAACCTGCTGGTCCTTGGCCCTTTCCAGAAAATGCAAAAATGTGAATGTGACCCATAGGAAACAATGTTAAATGGACTGTATTGTGTTTCTGCAAAACTGAAAACTTACTAAAAAATGCAAAGGTGTGAACCAGGCCTAAATCTGATTGGTGGTACAGTAATTAGGTGACTAAAAATAAGCAAAGAACTGCGCTAAGTGCATAAATAGTGAAGACATAAAATGGGTGAATTATTAATGGCAAAATTGTGATGAGAAGTCCTGCTGCTAAACACTAAAACCTCGATATAAGGCAAAAACCATGTAGACAATAATCAGTGTAGCGCTGGACACAAATAATAAATAGTAATGAGAAAATATTGACTACAAAATATGTTATACATAATCCCTAGTATTACTAGATCCCCAATGGGTGAGATATCATCAGTGAAAAAAATATATATATCAAAACGAACAGTGTGGCATTAAACTGGTGATGCAATGCACATATATAATATAAACACATGTGAATTATTCACCTAGAATTTATATCATCATAAAATAAATGGTGAAAATCATATGAGTGATAATCCTTATTAATGTGAGTCCATACCCTGAAGGGTATATACAAGAAAAAAGGTGTAAAATAAAAAATGTGAAATAAAAAGTTCATAAGTGTCTCAAATAAAAAAATGAATCCAAAGAAATCCAGAAAAGGCTTATTGCAGGGTTCAGGATTGCTTGATCCACCTTTTAGTGCAGCCCACCACCAGATGGTAAAATTAGAGGCTTACCAGAAAGCCTGCGACCGCCCTTACTCAGGGGGGTCAATACAGGCTTAGTAGTGGAAAATATCCGAGGATGATAAGTTCTCTCCCGCTCTCCTCGCCAGACAAGTAGTCCGCAGCAACGGGGACTCCAGTATGGAAGAAAAGCTCCCAGGGATTCCTTCAGTGCTCCTTCCCAGAAGGGCCAGGTACAAATAAGCCACAGATCCCAAAAGAAAAACAAAAAGGGACTCCAATAGTGCAGATTGACTAAAAAAGGGCTCAATTTATTAAACTAAAACATAACAAAAGCACTTACAGCAAAGTGACAGTGAAAAAGCTCCTTAGCTGTTTAAAATCGGTTCGCGCGATGCGTGTCGGCGTTGTGACCCAGTAATTAGGTGACCCCAATGCCTGCTCACAACGAAACTGAGTGACCACCAAGAGCTCTGCAATGACCATGAATATTTATGTACCTACCTGCTTCCCCATACCTGTGCCCCAGTGAGAGTGGGCACCTGGATAACTGATGGGGCCCTGCATGGGAGGCAAAACAAGTGAATGAGAGGGATGACATTTGTTGATAGTTCACTAATCTTACGGCAATAGGCGTATTTCACAAAACTAATACAGCATGTTTTACAGTCTCATATGGCTTGGCATGGAGTTTCTTAGGCTGGTGTTAACCTTTGTGATTTGATCCTAAAGTAACTAACCAATCTGAGCTGGAAGTGGCATCAGGAAAATGTCAGCTGTAAAGCTGGCCATATTCCAGTAGAATTTCGTTTGTACAGTACAATTCTGAAAAATCGTTCAATAGCTCATTTCATCTTGCCATTGAGGCAACTAATTTAGTTTGAAAGGCATTAAAACTTCATCCAGACCTTTTACTTGAATGGAATCTCACATGCATTAAACAGGTTGCTTTTGTGTCTAGCACTTGTGCAATACAATATGTACAATTTTCCAAATGAAAACCACATTCATAGTTAGAATTTGATGCCTTTAAAAAAAAAAAAAAAATCACCCTGTTCCTTTTTAATTGTTAACATCATTGCCGCCAAAACCACTGTTGATTTGCCCCTTTTAACCATTTAAAAAAATAAAACAAACATTTTGAAAATGGTAAATCTTTGAACAAAATTCTACTGGTGTATACACATTGATAAGTCTGCTTTAGCCATTTTATAGGATAAGCCCATCTATGAGCATATTTCTTCCTAATTTATAGTTTTCTTTTTTCTTTTTTTTTTTTTTTTTTTTTTAGCGTGGGACAAGTTGTTAACTTAAAGACAAAAGTGAACCGAGCTTTTAATTCTAGTATGGAGGTGTGTGTTATTTTTATTTATTTATTTTATTATATTTATTCATATATATAATTTTATAGGTGGATCCACCACACATTACATTTTAATAGCTGACATGTCACCATAATTGAATTAATGATGCATAGCAAGAATTGTGGTAGATGGGAAAGGTGGAGATAAAAAAATAAAATACAGCACATAGTGTGGTGTCAGTTGTTTTTACAATCTCCCAGTAAATAAGTGCCACTTTGTTCCCCTAAATAGCGTGTCGCCTTGCCCCAGTAAGTACTGGGTTTCTTTGCGGTGAATATGTCCATGCCAATATCCATTCTCTTATCTTGCAAAGTGAACACACAAACTAAAAAAAATAAATGTTAGTGTAAATCAGGATTTCACTAATGTGTTCCCATCTTATTTTAGTTCACAGAAGGTTATATTGCATGGGTCAGCTGATTTTTATTTTTATTTTTTTTCTTTTAACATGATTTTTCATCAATTTTTACTAAAACAGTTCACATAAATTTAAAAAGAAACTATAATGCCCTGTACACATGATAGGATTTTCCGACAACAAATGTTGGATGTGAGCTTGTTGTTGGAAAGTCTGACGGTGTGTTTACTTCATAGAACATTTTGTTGTCGGAATTTCCGCCAAATTTTCCGACAACAAAACTTGTTGTCGGAAATTCCAAATGTGTGTACACAATTCCGACGCACAAAGTTCCACGCATGTTTGGAATCGAGCAGAAGAGCCGCACTGAACTTAGTTTTTCTTGGCTCGTCGTACATGTTGTATGTCCCTGCGTTCTTGACGTTCCGAATTTCCGACATTTGTGTGACCGGAAGAATTGGCTACTCAATGACCAGGCCATTTTTTGCGATACAGCACTGCGTCGGTTTAACTGACAATTGCGCGTGTGACGCTGTACCCGAACAAAATTGACGTCCTTTTTTTTTTTTTTCTTTTTCCCACAAATAGAGCTTTCTTTTGGTGGTATTTTATCACCTCCTGCGGTTCTTATTTTTTGCGCTATAAACAAAAGAGCAACAGTATCTTTTTGCTATAATAAATATCCCAATTTAAAAAAAAATTAAAAAATGTTTTCCTCGGTTTAGGCCGATATGCATTCTTCTACAGATTTTTGGTAAAAAAAAATCGCAATAAGCGTATATTGATTGGTTTGTGCAAAAGTTATAGCGTCTACAAAATGGGGGATAAATTTATGGCATTTTTATTATTTTTTTTTTTACTAGTAATGTCGGTGATCTGCGATTTTTATCGGGACTGCAATATTGTGACGGACAAATTGGACACTTTTGACACATTTTTGAGACCACTGACAATTATACTGCGATCAGTGCTATAAAAATGCACTTATTACTGTATAAATGTCACTGGCAGGGAAGGGGTTAACACTAGAGGGCAATCGAGGGGTTAATTGTGTTCTAACTGTAGGAGGGATGGGACTGACTAGGGGAGGAGAGAGAGATTGGTGTTCATACTTAGTATGAACACACAATCTCTCTCCTCTCCTCTGAGAGAACTGGCATTTGTTTGTTTACACACACACAGATCCCTGTTCTCGCTCTGTCCAGAGCGATCGCGGGTGCCCGGCTGTCATTGTGCCCGCCGGGCACTCGCATCGGCTCTGGGTACACGCTGCGCGCACGCCTCCTACACCGTCTTAAAGGGCTGACGTACAATTACGGCGGCTCGCCCAGGGGAGCTAACCTGCCGCAGTACAACTGCGGCGGCTGGTCCGGAACTGGTTAAATATTTTATGTCTTTTTATGTGACAACACTGAAGAAATAACACTTTGCTACAATGTAAAGTAGTGAGTGTACAGCTTGTATAACAGTGTAAATTTGCTGTCCCCTCAAAATAACTCAGCACACAGCCATTAATGTCTAAAACGCTGACAACAAAAGTGAGTACACCCCTAAGTGAAAATGTCCAAATTGGGCCCAATTAGCCATTTTCCCTCCCCAGTGTCATGTGACTCGTTGGTGTTACAAGGTCTCAGGTGTGAATGGGAAGCAGTTGTGTTAAATTTGGTGTTATTGCTCTCACTCCCTCATACTGGTCACTGGAAGTTCAACATGGCACCTCATGGCAAAAAACTCTCAGAGGATCTGAAAAAAAGAATCGTTGCTCTACATAAAGGTGTCCTAGGCTATAAGAAGATTGCCAAGACCCTGAAACTGAGCTGCAGCACGGTGGCCAAGACCATACAGCGGTTTAACAGGACAGGTTCCACTCAGAACAGGCCTCACCATGGTCGACCAAAGAAGTTGAGTGTACATGCTCAGCATCATATCCAGAGGTTGTCTTTGGGAAATTGATGTATGAGTGCTGCCAGCATTGCTGCAGAGGTTGAAGGGGTGGGGGGGTCAGCCTGTCAGTGCTCAGACCATACGCCGCACACTGCATCAAATTAGTCTGCATGGCTGTCGTCCCAGAAGGAAGCCTTTTCTAAAGATGATGCACAAGAAAGCCCACAAACAGTTTGCTGAAGACAAGCAGACTTGAGGCCCGTACACACGATTGGACTTTTTGACAACAAACCTGCAAATTGGCTGTTTTGAAGCAACATCCGACCATGTGTATGCTTCATCGGACAAACTTTTTCTGTTTCCATCGGACTTTTGTTGGCTGTGCGAACGGACAAATTTTCCGGCAACAAAAGTCCGATGGAGCAAAGTCCGATCGTGTGTACACAAAAGCATCAGAATTTTGTACAAACTACAGTACGCGGCCGCGAGAATGTTTCCAGCGCGAACCCATCGCGCTGGTTCTCGGCGACAGGGTACTGTACATCTCGCGGTGGCTGCAATAGTAAAAACACATTTTCCTATTGCGGCGAGCGCGTGAGGGAATTCCCCTCTGGGGACATACCAGGCCCTTAGGTCGTGGGGCGTGGGGTCCCCTCCGAAATCCATACCAGACCCTTATCCGAGCACGCAGCCCCGCCGGTCAGGAAAGGGGGTGGGGACAAGCGAGCACCCCCCCTCCTGAGCCGTACCAGGCACATGCCCTCAACATGGGGGGTGGGTGCTTTGGGGGAGGGGGCGCCAATGTGAATGAGTATGGGGTACATGGTACCCCTACCCATTCACCTAGGGAAAAAGTGTCAATAAAAAAACCCCACTACACAGGTTTTAAAAGTACTTAGGCAGCTCTGGAGGTCTTCTTCCGACTTCGGGGGTCTTCTGCCGACTTCGGGGATCTCTCAGGCCTCTTTTCCCTCTCTCCGGTGTTGTCTCCGCGCTCTCTGGTTCTTCTCCGGTGCCTTCTTCCTTCTGCCGGGCTCCTCCGCTATCTTCTGCTCTTTTGCGGAGTCGGAGTTTTGCGGAGTCGGAAGAAGACCCCCGGAGCAACCTAATAAATTACTTTAAAAACCTGTGTACTGTGTTTTTTTTTCTTGACACTTTTTTTCCCTAGGTAAATGGGTAGGGAGGGGTACCATGTACCCCATACTCATTCACAAAGGGTGGGGGGCCGGGATCTGGGGGCCACCTTATTAAAGGGGGCTCCCGGATTCCGATAAGCCCCTCGCCCGCAGACCCCAACAACCAACGGCCAGGGTTATCGGAAAGAGGCCCTTGCCCTCATCAACATGGGGACAAGGTGCTTTGGGGTGGGGGGGCCACAGGGCGCCCCCTCCCCCAAAGCACCCACCCCCCCATGTTGACGGCATGCGGCCTGGTATGACTCGGGGGGGGGGGGGCGCTCGCGCGTCCCCACCCCCTTTCTTGACCGGCTGGGCTGTGTGCTCGGATAAGGATCTGATATAAGTTTTGGGGGGACCCCCATTTTGTTTTTTCGGCGTAGGGGGTTCCCCTTAAAATCCATGCCAGATCTAAGGGCCTGGCATGCCCCTGGAGGGGAACCCATGTCGGTTTTTTATTTAAAATTTGGCGTGGAGTTCCCCCTCAAGATTTATACCAAATACAGTGCCTGGCATTGGCGGGGATCCAACTCGGATCCCCGCACCAGTGTGAACCCGGCTCGCAAGGTCTCAATCTCGCCAATAAAAGTGGTGAGATTGACACAATATCAGACAACAATACAGAAGTTGACCAAAAGGTGGTGGTAAAAAGCTGAAAAACCACGCGAAGGGCCCCATCACACATAATTTTGTGCATGTTTAGTTGCATAGATATCACTCTTTAAACAGAAACTATAATAGTCTGTGTATATAAATGTCAACTTGAGCTATGGAGTTCAGTAAACACCAGGATTTTATTAAAAAAACCAAGGATTGATAGGTAAACATGGGTATCAGGAGCATTGAGCACCATCTCCTACATGTAAACGCACCACCAGACTGCTATGGGTCCTAAAGGTATAGGGGTCTTGCTATACAGAGATTTTATATAGGTAGCAATGGCATTAGGCAATACATTTGAAAAAAAACTGATGTGTATATGGTCCATGAAACTATGGGAGAACTGTGTAAAGACAAGTCATTATTATATGCTGCATATTTACTGCTTATCCGGGGTACTGTACAACTGTAAGTTGATACACCCCTGGATGGTTAGCAGTTCACTTTAAAGTGTTGTTGACTGCTCTGTAGGCAGGTGCAGCGTAGTATACATGCTTGCAAACTTGTTGCTTAAATGCATGTTTAAATATACACGTTTGGAAAAACATGAGCATGGGTGCATTTTAAGGAGTTTTATCTCCAGTATAGTGCATATGTGCTTGGCTAAATCCTGCAGGACTAGTATGGGGCCAACTGCAGTTAAGCAGGTGCTTGCTTGCAAACTAGCTGAAATGCACGGTTGCTGGAACGCACGGATGCTGAAAGACACGGTTGCTAAAGATGCATGTTTTTACATATTCGCATTAATATACATGATTATACATGTTTGGATAAAGCTACATGATCATGGTTGCATAAAGATGCATGTTTATACAGGTTTGCTTAAGGATACATGGTTGCATAACGATACTTGATCGCATAAAGATACATAGTTTATGCATGTTTATACATGCCTGCATAGATACGTGTTGCGTAATGTTGCATAAACACGTTTCATAAACGCATGCTTGCTTATTGCGAAAATGCTTGTTTCCATGGGCACATGTTGCATGAATACGTGTGTGCAGCGCCCGCTTTCATATTTTGCCTAAATGCATAGTTGCATAAGCACATGCTTCCATAAACGGATTCTTCCATAGATGCATATTGCTTAAACACATGCTGGCGTGTTTTCATTTGTACTGCATACGTATGCTTAGTTACAATAAGCTGTATACATATGTACTTGTTTTCCTGGGACTACATACATATGTGCTTATTTGCATAGGACTACATGCATATGGGCTTATTTTCCTGGGTGCTTGTTTGCACGTTCTCTACATACAGCCCTACTCCAGGTCTTGGTAGAGGTTCATCCTCTGTCTGGAACTTGAAGATCCAGGCATTGCATTGCCGGAAGGCTCTGTTTCTGGGGTGTTGCAGAGCAAAAATTGCTGCTTTTGATATTTTTCCTTTTCAGGAATTTGGAAAATAACCACTGATGCCAGTCTCTCTAAGTTGACTTAAGGCTGGCTACAGTTCAATGGGCTTGGTCTCCACAGGAGAGAATACTGTCCAATAGCTTGGAATTTTTGGCCAGTATGCCTTGCTCTGGATTATAGGACAAACCTGTTGTAGGTTCAATCTGGAAATGCCTCTGCAGGCATATATAATTCAAGCAACAGGGCTGCACCAGAGGTCATACGACTCAGAGAGGTGTACCACATTCTGTCTGGGACAGTACAGGTGCGGTCTCTATCGTCAATACTTATTCCAGGTATAGCAGGGGAATCTACTAGATTCCAAGTTCTACAACAATTTGGGACAGGTGTGTCCGGGACAAGAGTTCCTCTGCCAATAAGGGTACATGTACTGGTAACACCTTAAAGTCTGGTTCTCCCTTATTTGACATCCCCCCCCCCCCCCCGTTTCGGATACTGCCACATCTTTTGGGAAGAATCCGTAAGGTGGTAACACTGATTTCTTTCTCGAACATCACGGGACACAGAGCCACAGTAATTACTGATGGTTATATAGGTATCACTGGTGATTGGACACTGGCACACCCTATCAGGAAGTTCAACCCCCTATATAATCCCTCCCCCTTGCAGGGATACCTCAGTTTTTACGCCAGTGTCTTAGGTGATGGACGTGTAAAGATGTCCTGTGCTGAAGCTCCAAAGGGAATATCCTAAGATCCTATACTGGGGCAAGCCAGGCGAACCGGATCCATTCAAAGTGTCTTTTCATGGCCGAATTGAATGGTACCCGGGCCACGTGTCCGAAGAAACGAGGTTTTACCCATAACGCTTCTCTTTTTAGAGAGCTGGACCCCGCAGATCAGAAAATGGCTTTAAACTTCCTAATTTCTGGCAGGGTGCTTTACGGTCCCAGAACTTCCCAAGAGGAGAAAGTCTTAGTGCAGATCCTCACTGGATTGGTCCGCTCCACATTTAAGTTGCCCCTACCTGAAACTGCTAAAGAATCCTCTTCTGCTTTGGGGTCACTAAAACCTTTCCAAGCAGCACATGCTTTTCCTGTTCATACTTTACTTGAAAAGCTCATTTATTCTGAGTGGGATCACCCAGACAAATGTTTTTTTCCGCCGAGAAAGTTTTCAACACTTTATCCGATGGAAGAAAAGTTTATTAAAATGTGGGGAATACCGGCTATTGATGCCGCCATTTCCTCCGTAAATAATAGCCTGACTTGTCCTGTAGACAATGCTCAGGGATCCTGTAGATAAAAGGATGGAATCCCTATTGAAGGATGTTTTCTCCTTAGCAGGATCAGTGGCCCAACCTGCAGTAGCAGCGATTGGAGTCTGTCAATACTTAAGAGACCATGTTAAGCAGGTCATCAAAGTATTACCTGAACAGCAGGCCCAGGGGTTTGCTAACCTTCCAGCGGCCTTATGCTTTGTGGTTGACGCCATTAGAGATTCTATCGTGCAAACCTCCCATCTTTCACTGGGGTTGGTGCATATACGTAGAATCCTATGGTTGAAAAATTGGTCAGCCGAAGCACCATGTAAGAAGCTACTGGCTGGGTTTCCATTTTGTGGTGCAAGGTTGTTTGAAGAGGACTTGGATAACTATATCAAGAGAATCTCTTGTGGGAAAAGCACTCTCTTACCTGTCGAAAAGAAGAGTAAGCGTCCCTCTTTCAAACGGACTCTTTCCCCAGCGCCGGGGGCTTCAGCCTCCAGGCAGTCTCGACGGCCACCTCCATCGGGGTCCAGAGACAAGAGTCAACCCCAGGGACAAAAGAAGTCCTGGGGAAAGAAGCCTACTAGGCAAAACACTAAGACCTCTGCATGAGGGGGCGCCCCCGCTCACTCGAGTGGGGGAAAGACTGCGACAGTTCTCAGAGCTCTGGCAGGAAGATTTCCAGGACAGATGGGTAATCTCCACGGTAACCTTGGGGTACAAGCTGGAGTTTCAGGAATTCCCCTCTCCTCGGTTCCTCAGATCAAGTGTCCCCAGAGACCCAGAGAAGAAGCAGTCGCTCCTTCTAGCGTTAGAGCGACTTTTGTCGCAGGAGGTTATTATGATATTTCCCGCAAAGGACCAGGGATTGGGCTTCTATTCCAACCTTTTTACGGTCCAAAAGCCAAATGGGGATGTCAGGCCCATTCTGGATTTAAGGGATCTGAACCGATTTCTAAGGATTCAATACTTCCACATGGAATCAATTCGAACAGTAGTTCCCACCCTGCAGGGAGGAGAATTTCTGGCATCAATAGACATCAGAGATGCATATCTGCATGTGCCCATTTTTCCTGCTCATCAGAAGTTTCTGCGCTTCGAGGTAGGAGGTCACCATTTCCAGTTTGTGGCTCTGCCTTTCGGGATAGCCACTGCACCTCGAGTGTTCACAAAAATCTTGGCTCCTCCTCTGGCCAGATTAAGGGCTCAGGGTATAGCTGTCATAGCATACCTAGACGACCTGCTCTTGATAGACCGGTCGGTAGCCTCTTTTGAATGGAAACTTGAGGACCACAGTCAGGTATCTAGAACACCTGGGTTGGATCCTCAACTTAGAAAAGTCTTTCCTAAAACCAGTAAGAAGACTGGAGTATTTAGGTCTGATCATAGATACAAGCCAGGAGAAAATATTTCTACCCCAGGCAAAGATCGCTGCTTTAAGAGAGCTGATTCTGGCAGTAAGGATCAAGAAGGGTCCCTCAGTCCGCCTTTGTATGAGGCTACTAGGGAAGATGGTGTCTTCATTCGAAGCAGTTCCCTATGCTCAGTTTCACTCAAGAATGCTGCAACACAGTATTCTGTCGACCTGGAACAAGAAAGTTCAGGCATTAGACTTTCCGATGCACCTGTCGCATGCGGTGCGTCAGAGCCTCAATTGGTGGCTCATACCCGAAAACCTACAGAAGGGGAAATCCTTTCTACCGGTTACCTGGACGGTGGTAACAACAGATGCCAGTCTGTCAGGTTGGGGAGCAGTTCTGGAACAGGCTGCGGTAGGGGAGTATGGTCTAAGACAGAGAGAACCTTACCCATCAACATTCTGGAGATCCGGGCGATACATCTAGCTCTAAAAGCCTGGACTATCAGGCTACAGGGTTGTCCGGTCAGGATCCAGTCCGACAATGCCACAGCAGTGGCTTATGCCAATCATCAGGGAGGCACCCGGAGCCGAGCTGCTCAAAAGGAGGTGTACCAGATCTTAGTCTGGGCAGAGATGCATGTGCCATGCATATCGGCAGTTTTCATCCCGGGAATGGAGAATTGGCAGGCGGACTATCTAAGTCGCCAGCAGTTACTTCCAGGGGAATGGTCTCTGCATCCCGACGTCTTTTGGGCCATATGCCAAAGATGGGGGGTTCCAGATGTAGATCTCTTTGCATCCCGATTCAACAAAAAGATAGACAGATTTGTGGCAAGGACAAAAGATCTCTTGCATGCGGGACGGATGCGTTGGTGATTCCGTGGCATCGGTTCTCACTGATTTATGCATTCCCGCCTATTCTGCTATTACCACGACTCCTTCGCAGGATCAGGCAGGAAAGGAAGTCGGTACTTCTGGTGGCCCCCGCTTGGCCCAGAAGGACTTGGTATGCAGAAATAGTAAGGATGACGGTAGGTTCCCCGTGGACCCTACCAGTACGCCCAGACCTGTTATCTCAAGGTCCAATGTTCCATCCTGCCTTACAAATGCTAAATTTGACGGTTTGGCTATTGAGATCCACGTTCTGAAGAGTCGTGGGCTCTCAGGTCCTGTCATATCTACCTTGATTAATGCAAGGAAGCCAGCTTCCAGGATGATTTATCATAGAGTCTGGAAAGCTTATATAACCTGGTGTGAATCCAGAGGTTGGCATCCCAGGAAATATGTCATAGGTAGAATTCTTGATTTTCTACAATTAGGATTAGAGATGAAGCTGGCCTTGAGTACCATCAAGGGCCAGGTCTCTGCTTTATCAGTATTATTTCAGCGGCCACTTGCTTCGCATTCTTTGGTCCGAAACTTTATGCAGGGGGTGATGCGTCTTAATCCTCCGGTTAAAGCGCCCCTAAACCCCTGGGACTTGAACTTGGTCCTGGCTGTGTTATAGAAACAGCCTTTTGAACCAATAAGTCAGATTCCTTTGGTCTTGTTGACAAGGAAGTTAATTTTTCTGGTGGCCATCTCTTCTGCTAGAAGAGTATCAGAATTAGCAGCTTTTTCCTGTAAGGAGCCTTATTTGATTATACACAAGGATAGAGTGGTACTACGCCCTCATCCTAGTTTTTTACCGAAGGTGGTTTCTGATTTTCATTTAAACCAAGACATTGTCCTACCTTCCTTTTTTCCAGATCCCTGTTCTCCGGAAGAGAGATCTCTACATTCGTTGGATGTAGTAAGAGCAGTTAAGGCCTATCTAGGGGGAACTGCTCAGATCCGCAAGACGGATGTTTTGTTTGTGCTGCCAGAGGGTCCCAATCTAAATGGATTCGACAGTTGATCATTCAAGCTTACGGTTTGAAACAGAAGATTCCTCCGTTTCAGATCAGGGCACATTCCACAAGGGCTATTGGTGCTTCTTGGGCAGTGCATCACCGGGCCTCTATGGCTCAAATCTGCAAGGCCGCAACCTGGTCTTCAGTTCATACATTCACCAGATTCTATCAGGTGGATGTGAGAAGGCATGAGGATATCGCCTTTTGGGCGTAGTGTGCTGCAGGCAGCGGTACAGGGTCCTCAGGTCTGATTGCACCCTACTTGGTCGTGGTTCCCCCCCCCAGGTAGCATTGCTCTGGGACATCCCATCAGTCATTACTGTGGCTCTGTGTCCCGTGATGTTCGAGAAAGAAAATAGGATTTTTTAAAACAGCTTACCTGTAAAATCCTTTTCTTTCGAAGGACATCACGGGACACAGAGGTCCCGCCCCTCTTCTAATACACTATATTGCTTGGCTACAAAACTGAGGTATCCCTGCAAGGGGGAGGGATTATATAGGGGGTTGAACTTCCTGATAGGGTGTGCCAGTGTCCAATCACCAGTGATACCTATATAACCATCAGTAATTACTGTGGCTCTGTGTCCCGTGATGTCCTTCGAAAGAAAAGGATTTTACAGGTAAGCTGTTTTAAAAAATCCTATTTTTAGTGTTGGCCGAATTAGCCCAAGGGGGCTTGGTACACAGGCATAGTGAGTCTTGCGGGGGTTGCTCCTTTGGACACTCCCAGTCCAGTGGGACCTGATGGTCTTGAGTAGAGCTCCTGGAAGCCAGCTTCGGGGAACTTCAATTACAGGACTTGAAATTTATATATAATATAATTTTTTTTTTTCTTTTTCTTTCTCCAATCGGTAGAGGAAAGGAGTTTGGCCTGTACTGTTAAGCGTCAGATTTCATCCTATCCATTTTGTTCCAGGGGCAGTTGTTTCTCACTCCTTGTTTTATACCTCATACCTCATACAGCATGTAACTTGGACAGTCCCGCCTGTCAGGCCATTCTTGTGTCCTTGGGACTTGAATTGATCTTGACTGTCCTTGCAGAGGCCACTTTTGAACCAATCGGGGGATTCTGTTGGTCCTTTTATCTCAGAAGATGGCTTCTTTGGTTGCTATCACTTTACAAAGTGGATTGTCAGAGTTGGCGGCTCTTTCATGCAAGGAGCCATTCTTGGTCTCGCATCATAAGGTGATGTTGCATCCTCATCCATTTTTATTGCCTAAAGTGGTTTCTAGTTTTTCATTTGAATCAGGACAGTGACTTGCCTTTTATTTTTCTTCTAATCCACAGTTGGCAGGAAAAAAATCGCTACCTACTCTAGAGGTAGTTCAGACACTCAGGATCTACTTGAGTTGTTGGCACAAGTCAGGAATCCTGATTTGTGCTGCTAGAAGAGCCCAGGAATGGCAGGCGGCATCTAGTTTGAATATTTAGCAGTGGATCTGCCAGTTTATCAATGATGCCTATTATTTAAATGGCAAAAAACTCATTTTTTTTTCTGGGGAGAGATTCTCTACCAGGTGTGGGAGTATCTTGGGCCATCCATCATCGGGTGTCAGTGGCCCAGGTGTACAAGACCACTATTTGGTCTTTTGTTTATACTGTACATCTACAAGGTTTTTACCAGGTCGATGTCAATCACGTAGAAGGTACTGCCTTTGGCCTCAGCATATTACAAATGGCAGAGTAGGTCCTTCTTTGGTGGCAGTTTTTATGATGGTGTCTCCCTCCCCTGAGGGGCATTGCTATAGCTGCTCTGTGTCCCGTGATGTACTCCAAGAAAAGGATTTTACAGGTAAGCTGTAAGAAAAATCCTATTGTTTTTTTTAAATTCCTGAAACATTGCAGTGCACTTCCTGGTATGTGAGGTGCTTCATAGCTGTATAACTACAGGGGTTGGACAAAATGATGGAAACACTACATTAATGCCAAGACAATTAATGCTCCAATTTACACAGCTAGTGTTGTCAAATCATGGTTTGACGAGAATGCAGATGAAGTATCGCACCTTCCCTGGGCGCTGCAGTGGCCGGATCTCAATATCATAGAGTCAATATGGTCAATTTTGGAGAACACGGTTCGGGCTCATTTTCCATCTCTGGCATCTCTGCGAGAACAGGAAAGATTTTGCATGAAGAGTGGTATCAGATTCCATTACCCACCATCCAAGACTTACTGTACGTTTGTCAATCTCCGGTAGAATCCAGGCCATCTAGGATGCCAAAGACAGTCCAACACCATATTCGGTACAATTTTGTTCTTTTACCTGATGTTTCCATTATTTTGTCCAACCCCTGTTCATTGTGAATGTATATACTGCTGTGTGTGACTTCTAGTCCCAAGCAGATCAGCAGTAAGATCTGGTGATGTCGCTATTGCACTGCTCTCTTTGCTGGTGGCACCGACATTAGGAAGCAAAGCCTGCCTCTACCAAGATGGCCACCTCCACACAGAGACACCATACACAATAAGGCCTGGTAAGTCATTAATAGGGGAAGAACAGCTGCTGTGAGTTCACAGACAATACTGGAGCCTTCTGGCTGCCTTTTTTTTGGGCAGAGCTTGTAAAGTTGAGTTCCTCTTTAAGCTTTCTGTAATTGTGTCTCTGCAGGTCGGGATCCAAGTTACCTCAGAAGATCTGTGTAGTGGCAAAGAGTGGAAAGTATGTCAGGCCTTCGCCACATTTGTAGCACAACCACAAGGCAATGAAAAAGTGAGCAAATGTTATATCACAATATCACCAGTGCGAACTTAGATCTCACCGATTTGCATTAATAAATTCCGTTACATTTATGGTAGATTTAGACGGACATGCGTCTGAATTTTTCTTTCCTCTGAAGCCTGATTCCCATTTGGATCAAGCTTCAGAGGCTAGTTACAGGCGGTGAGGAAGCGATGTTAGGCCTCTTCACCGCCTGTTTTAACCCCATCTTCAACTGTAAACTCGCTGCAACCACAGTGTCCTATGGTCACACCAGGGACGCCCCCCTCTCCCTTCACATGGGTGTCCTATCCCCCCCTCCCTTCACATAGAAGTCCTCCCCCCCGCCCTTCACATGGGAGTTCCGGAGTCCACCACCCCCCCTTTCACATGGGGGTTCACCCCTTCCTTTCACATGGGAGTCCACCACCCCTCCCCTTCACATGGGAGTCCACCCCCCCTCTTTCACATGGGAGTCCCGACCATGGCAGTGGTATCATGGCATTAGGCTGGAGGAATGATGCTGGATGTCTTGGTCGGTACCCCTGAAAAGAATGATGTAGTGTGGTGAATAAGGGTGGTAATTATCTGGTAATTGTCCATAGTTGGTAAAGCAAGGTCTAAAGTGCATAGCACAAGTGACTTAACAATCAACTGCAATGTATACCATGAGGGAGAGTGCCAAATTCCTGAATAAATACATCAAGTGAGAAATTGTTTAGTATTTTTCCTAATAATTAAGCTTTTAGTATGAGGGTTTCAGTGCTGGTACTTTTTGGCCTTAAGCCCCCTTGCACTAAACCCCTGGAATTCCATCCTCTACACTGAGGGCCCATCCAGACTATGGCCATGCACTGTAATGTGTTCTCAATTCTATGTATTGGAATATATTTTAATGGACATGCGCCATTTTTTTTTATTTTTATTTTTTGAGCACAGTGAAGCATAGATGACTTACATCATGTTTGTTGTCTAGCTGTGTTGGGGAACCATATAAAATGATTATATTATTGGCACCGCCATTGCATTGCATCATGTACTGTGCGCATTGTGCATATGTGTTTTATGTGCGTTATAAACGCACAAATTCTACCACATGCTACATTAATGAATAGTGGGAATGGGCCCTGAGTCATGCATGAATAGGCCTGCAGGAGCAAATGAAGCCTGTTACAGTGAGAACATACTTGTGTGGGTTCTGTGAAATGCCTAGTCATTGTACTCTGTCCAGTCCAAGATTAGTCACTTCCAATTGTTTTCCTTCTCTTGAATTAGAAGCAGTTTTCAGCTGCTGGGAAGAGATTGATAACGCACACAGATACTGCTGCAGCTCTCATTCAAAACCATAAAAATATGAAGAGCAAACTATCACAAATCATGTGGATTTGTCAAGTACAGAAAATTATGCTTTGCTTTGTATGGGTTACTTGAGCTTGGTGCCAAGCCATTTATTTACTTGATAACAGCATCGTGTTTAATGCCAAACAGGGAATAAAATTATGGCTGCACAATGCTTAAAGTAGAACTTCAGCCAAAAATTACAGGATGAGAAGGCAAAGTCCATTAAAAGATAAAATAACGAAGCCAGCTTTTGCTACAATATCCATTTTCAGTCAAGCAATTTCCCCTGCAGTGCTTCATTTCTGCCACTAGACGCCCTCATATTCTGATGGCCAGCATCATTCAACCTACTTCCTCTGAGCCTAGGTCCTCTTGGACACACCCCCAGCCTCTGACAGAACAGTGAATAGAGAAGCAGCACTGTAATAAGCTAATATCTCTGTCACTCTGCTTCATCCTCCTTTTCAGCAATCAATGAAATGATTGGCTGCTTGTGCTTCTTCTTACACTCAGACTCCAGGGAGGGAAGTAAAGGGACAGGGAGAAATTGGAATCTTGGTCCTCAATTCTTCTGACTTGGATTTGTAAAGCAGAAGTTCAGTAGACGAGTACTATATATGTAACCCATTACAACCAAACATAATTTATCTTGGGTTTTCTGATATTGCGCACAGGTGAAGTTGAAGCCTTTGACCCCGCTCACCGAAGAGGAACAGCTGGAACACAGTATTGCTGCCGAGAGACGCCGCATGAGATTGATCCATACTGACAACATCAAGGATCTGCTGACCAGGAGCACCCTCCAAGAAGGTCCAGTTCTGCAATCTACTAGTGTAACCAGTCTACCATACAGAATTGCCTGGTGGTATAATACCATACAAATCAAATTATCATTGGAGCACACATTTCTCCCACTGACGCCAAGGATGGGGCACTATTTCTCCCACTGCAAAATCTGGATTAACCCTCTGCTCACTGCTACACACTTCCCAGCAAACTATGCAATAAAAAATAGGGATATTTAGTTCACATATATTGCAATACATGTTTAAGCCAGCCAACTTTAGCACCTGGTAGTTTAAACACATGTACAAGCTATTGGGATCTGAGCACGGGTATATCTTTTCTCTATTTCTCCCACTGACACCAAGGATGGGGCACTATTCCTCCCAGTGACACCAAGGATGGGGCCTTGTTTACTCCCACTGACACCGGGTGGGGCGTTTTTCTACTCCAACTCGCCATGGTTCAGCCCCACTAAAGCCTGAAATAGAGTAAACTGGCCCTTTGTTTAGAACGTTTGGAGACCCCTGCTTTAAAAGTATATAAAATCTCAAGGTACCCCAGTCTAAAATTAAAAAAAAACATTAATTTTGTTATGTATCAATGGGAAGCCTGAGCCTGGGACAATGCACACAACCACCTTGATGAAATAACTTCAAATAAGTCCCCCCATCATGTCAGAGGCCCCCCTAGACGTGAGTCCCTCGGACCTCCTTCACAGAGCCCTCTAATCACACAGTCCCCTCCTCCCAACTCCTTTTGGCTCCAGCAGTGCGGCAGAAGGTAAGAGGTGAATGCTGATTGCCCTGGATAAGAGTCATGCAAAACCACGAGCAAGCTAACCACCATAAACTTAGCAATGAATGATGCTTTGTGTCCTGGCCTTTGAGTGTCCTTTGTTGTTATGGTGCTGGCAGCCAGCCTGACGATACAGAAAGCAGACAAAAAGGAAGCACAGGATTCAGGAAGTCAACTCCCAGGGACCCTGTAAGCCACAGATTAGGGTCAATTGAGTGGACACAGCTGCAGTGTTTGCTGGATAGTATTAGTAGGCCACTGATCACCTGGAATTTCTTTTGAAGCCTAATTTGGTAAAGGTCAGTGCATGTGTACCTGTCTTACAGATCACAGCCAAGAACAAGAAAAGAACGGAGAGTTCCTGGCTCAGAAAACCCGTGTGGAGAGTGTGGAACTAGTGCTGCCTCCTCATGCCAACCATCAGGGGAACACATTTGGTGGGCAGATAATGGCCTGGATGGAGAATATTGCCACAATAGCTGCCAGGTACAATATACTGTATACACAGAGCAAATTTCTGGCATTGTTTTAAATCTTACATTGAAGGTGAATAGTTGCCTAGAGAGGAGTACTCCAGAACATTGTCAACATTTCTTACACTAAGGCCTCCCACGCTGTTTACAGGTATTAAACATGCCTCACTTTTTTATACCTGATCAGTAAACCCTAAGGTGTGTATTTATAAAAAACTTTGCATAGCTGTTTTGTCCATTGATACTGCATGTCAAATTGTTCTGTGTGGATGGGGCAAAACCAAATGTCCTCAGGCTATATTTTCTGCAGATATATATAATAATAATAATTAATAATATAAAATATATAATATAATATATTTCATTGGTAAATAAAATTGAAAAATTTGGTAAAAAGTACTGCATTATGGCCACTAGATGGCGCAGGGTATAATTAGAAATAAGTATGCTAGTCACCTCCATCTAGTGGCCATAATGATGTATTTTACCCATTTACACTTTTCTCAATGAATAACACTTCATGTGCAGAGAATATAGCCTGAGAACATTTGATTTTGCCCTATTTGCAAACAATAAAATGGTATGCAGTTTTGATGGACAAACAGCTATGCACATTTTTTAAAAATGCACCCCTTGGCGGTAGCTGTGAATATAATAATTTTTGGCAAATTTGAATTCCATATCTAGATTCCTTTTACACACATTGATTTACATATTACCTTTTACTGATTCATGTCGTAAAGTATTCCACGGCTAACTACTCTTACTAAAAAAAAACCCTTTCTATAAAGATTGTAGAATTTCCATTTCTTGAGCTGTTGTCCCGATATAAGTTATACTGTATGTAAGGGCAAAACAAATACAATAAAATACAGTTCATACACATTTCCAGATGTTTTATCACCAAAAACAGGGTAGATGCTGAAAATGCCAGTTAATCCTACCAGAAATCCAGCAAGCTCCTATCTTCTTGTATAAATCTGCCTGATATCCTGAGCAGTGTTATCAGCACTGCCTAGTTCTTCCCTGTGAACTACATATCACTTCCACCTATCTTATGGAGATTAGGGTGGTGGTACTGAAGTCCAAAAAAAAAAAAAAAAAAAAACTGGTAGGGGCTGATAACACTGTTTGGGAGAATTAAAAGGGCATTCTATTGTCAGCTCAAGCAGGAAGTTAGGAGCACATTGGATTTCTGGCAGATCTACAGGTATTTTTTTTTTCTCCTTTGCCCAAACACTTTAACCTGCTGAATCTTTGTACACAATACATTTTGTATAACAATTTATTTTTGACTTGCACAGCCGGCTTTGTCATGCTCATCCGACTCTGAAGGTAATTGAGATGTTCCATTTTCGGGGACCCTCTCAGGTTGGTGACCGGCTGATTCTAAAGGCTATTGTGAACAATGCCTTCAAAGACAGGTCAGTATTTGGACGGAGGCAAGTGGGAAGTTGTGTCTGACATCCAGATCAACTTGCAGACTAAACTGTTAAAGGTCCTTTAATTTTGTACATTAAAAAAAACGTTAAAAGGCAGTAATAATATTAACTAACAGAGAATAATCAATTTAAAGAGATCCTTACACCAACTTAAAAAATGACAGGTAGAAGCACAGAAAAGTCAAGTATTTTAACCTCCTGGCGCAGACAGCACGCAAAGTTGCAGCCTTGGTGCCTCCGGGACTTATATTTGGTGCCTCCTGGCCGCATATTTGCGTGCAGCATTGCAAAAACAGCTGTGCCAAGAGAGTGCGCCGTGCACACTCTCCATAGTAGGGTTCTATAGTAAGCCAATGTTTCAGCTACATACCACCATCAAACCCTTTGCAGTTTTTGAATACTGCTTGTGCTATGAACAGGTCCATGTACAATATAGTATGCACTTAATACTTGGTCGGGCTCCTTTTGCATAAATTACTGCAAGAAATGCAGTGGAGGCGATCAGCCTGTGGCACTGCTGAGGTGTTCTTGAAAGCCCAGGTTGCTTTGATAGGGGCCTTCAGCTCATCTGCACTGTTGGGTCTGGTGCCTCATCTTCCTCTTGACAATACCCCACAGATTCTCTATGGGGTTTAGGTCAGGCGAGATTGCTAGTCAATCAAGCACAGTAATACCATGATCATTAAACCAGGTATTGGTACTTTTGGCAGTGTAGGCAGGTGGCAAGTCCTGCTGGGAAATTAAATCGGCATCTTCATAAAGTTGGTCAGCAGAGGGAAGCATGAAGTGCTCTAGAATTTCCTGGTAGAGGGCTGAGCTGACTTTGGACTTGATAAAACACAGTGGACCACAGCCGATGACATGGCTCCCCAAAGTTTCACTTGTTTCAGTAGGATAAGAATAGTTTAGTGAGCCAGAATCAGAAGCTAACAGAAGGTTGTTGGTGACTTTGACCAAGGCAGTTTCTGTGCTGTGCAGTTGCCAGAAAACTAGATTGGAGGGGTTCAAGTAGATTATTTAAAAGGATGAGAACGCCACAATAGTTGTGTAGAGTTCATAATATGTTTTGTTGCACAATATTTGTGGATTAAATTGTCTTATAGACTGCACAAACTAGTGTGGCAAGCCCATCCTTTTAACTTTCCAAGTACATTTGTATTGCTGTCTGTGTCTCCACTGAGGAGATTTACCCTCTCCATGTGCCCTAATGACCTTTATCACTAATGAAGAAAGTGAAAGGAAATTCAAAATATTGCAGTTCAATTTTTCCCTTCACTTCCTATTGTGTCTCCAGGGCAGAAAGTAAATGGAAAACTCCTTAATGGGGCGCATACAGAATAAAAAAGATAAATCCCTTTTTTTGTTTTTTTTTAGACCTGCCTTTCTTAACCTTTTTAACACAGAGGAACCCTTGAAATAACTTTCCCGTTTCAGGGAACCCCATGCTAAAAATGTCTACAACTCATGATATATTAGTGTGATCAGTGAGAAGAATGCTCCTTACACCTTACACAAAAGATCAATGGTGTCAGTGGTAACTTATCTGAAAGGCAGAAATTACTAAATGCTCAAGGAACGCCTAGCAACCTCCTGGAGGAATCCTAGGGTTCCACAGGACCCTGGTTGAAAAACCCTGCTTTGGATATATTTTAGTGGAAAATAAAAAAGGTAACAGCCCAACTGCCATGCTGATGAGGCGTGTTTGGATTCTAGTCCAAATCTAGCACTGCGCCGCACCAGCCATAAGCAATTGAGGCATTCCTTGCCCTGCAGCCACACATATACAGGCCCCTTGGCTGTGGGGTAGGAAATGCTTCAACCATTTATCATTGGCAGAGCGCAGTGACAGCTTCTTGTCAGGATAGCTCAGGTGGGTTCAGACTTGGCTCCGAACATGCCTGAGCTCATCCCTACTGATGATGAGTTGCATGCCTTCCCTTCATTTCCTTTCCCTTCATCTGAAATTCGTCAAGTTCTGACCCTCTGAAAGAGAAAGGAACCCCATAGGCAGATGTCCTCTCCACAATGTCCAGTAGATCCCATAAGGTAAATCAATATGGTTCCTCAAGTTTTAGCACAAGGGTTATGGTGTTTTTGTAGGTTTATTTTGGACACCAGTGTTGCTAGTTTCACATTTTGAAAAATACTTCACTATCCCATAGCAAGTACGTTACTATCCGCTTTAAAGTAAACTGATTTATAGCACCCAGGTTGAAGTTTAGCATTTAACAGTGCCGTCTATTCAGACCTAGAAGCACATTTCGTACCTACGCTGGGTTGCTGTACACCATTTCTTTGCCTCATCTTATTTATTGCACTCCTATATATTGGTTTCCCTGACATCACCTCTGCAGTTGCGTGATAGTTAGCGCATTATAACCCATCCTCATTGTTTTGCTTTTATCTGGCTCTTACCAGTTTGTAGAAAGTATTATAATGCTGAGTATTCTGATTCAGAGCCTGAAGAACTGCAGTATTGTCTGCACAAGACCAACACAAAGGACAGGGCTTAGGAACCTGATCTGAGGAAGTTTTAAATTGCTTTAGAAAGCAAAGAGTTCAACATGAACCTGCACAGGTGTGAGTTTCTGTCCAGGTTGTTTAACCTATCGGTTTACAAATTCAGGGACTGCAAAACAGTGTTTTATAAGACATACTGTAATGGAAGACGTCTTTGTAGAACTTAAAGGACAAGCTATTCTAAAGATGCCATTACAGTGATTGTAATGGGAAATTTTTGTTTTTAGTTCAATCTTATTTTATTGAAGAGTATGTAGTAAACAAACATAGCGCTTATCAATATATGTACAGAAACAAGCAGTGTTACATGTAAAGCATGTAAAGGAATTGTCTGTAGACCTCCGAGACAGGATTGTATCGAGGCACAGATCTGGGGAAGGGTACAGAAAAAACTTCTGCAGCATTGAAGGTCCCAATAAGCACAGTGGCCTCCATCATAAATAGAAGTGTGGAACCACCAGAACTCCTCCTAGAGCGGGCCACCAGGTCAAACTGAGCGATCGGGTGAGAAGGGCCTTAGTCAGGGAGGTGACCAAGAATCCGATGGTCACTCTGACAGACCTCCAGCATTTCTCAGTTGAGAGAGGAGAATCTTCTTCCAGAAGAATAACCATCTCTGCAGCACTCCACCAATTAGGCCTGTATGGTAGAGTGGCCAGATGGAAGCCACTCCTCAGTAAAAGGCACATGACAGCCTGCCTGGAATTTGCCAAAAGGCACCTGAAGGACTCTCAGATCATGAGAAACAAAATTCTCTGGTCTGATGAAACAAAGATTGAACTCTTTTTTGTCTAAATGGCAGGCGTCATGTCTGGAGGAAACCAGGCACTGCTCATCACCTGTCCAATACCATCCCTACAGTGAAGCCTGGCGGTGGCAGCATCATGCTGTGTGGATGTTTTTCATCAGCAGGAACTGGGACACTAGTCAGGATCGAGGGAAAGATGAATGCAGCAATGTCCAGAGACATCCTTGATGTTCTTGAGTGCTCTGGCCCTCAGACTGGGGCAAAGGTTCATCTTCCAACAGGACAACAATCCTAATGCACATCTTTTCTTTCACTTAAATTTCATTAGAAACAATAAAAAAAAGGACAGTTACATAACGCAAAGATACAATGCAATAACATGAACTGAGAACAAATTCAAAAGGAGTTTCTCTGCAAATATTAATCATTAAAGTGGTACACACCATCAACACTGCCTCCTATTGTAGTATCCCCCTCTGTGTGTGATTTATACAAATAAATGCTGCAAATACCTCATTTCACTGCCAAGACTGTGATCACATGACTGGCCAGCTTTCTCCTTTCCTCCTCTGAGCGATGCAGTGGGCGGGGCTGAGATTCCTCTGCTGATGTCAGTCTGGAGGGGAGGAGGAGAGAGCTGGCTGGTCATGTGATCGTAAATCTCGGCTCTTAAATGAGGTATTTACAAAATTTTTATTTATAAATCATTCACAGAGGGGGACACTGCAATAGGAGGCAGTGCTGATGGTGTATACAGGTTAGTGTTATGAGAGCAGCAGGAGAGGGGAGGGGCGGTTTACAAACAGACAGAGAGGGGAGGGGGGAGAAGAACACAGGAGCAGAGAGGAGAGCAGATAGCAGGCTGCTGATGACAGAGGCACGTAAACTGACCACGGTGTCTGCTCTCAGCAGCCATGGTACACCGTGGTCAGTTTACAGAGGGGTGGGGAGAAACTGGCAGGATCAGCCAGGTTTTTTAGGTGTTACCGGGTGCCAAATGTCATATAACAATAACTGTGTCATATAACATGCTTTAAAGGAGCAGGATCCATTTTACTTTTTGGGGGGGTGTTAACAAACGCTTTAAGCAGTTGTGCCATAAATGCACATGTTTTTGCATGTAAAAAATTTGCATTTTTTTTTTAAAACAGAGCCTGGAAAGCATTGCACCTGTGATTGGCAGATCGCGGGTGCAATGTCAGGCTCCTGCACACACTGCTTGGAGCTCTGCAGCCCGTACCTGTGTAAGAGCTGTCTTTGCAGATTTGTAGGCAGTGTGACTGAACTACAGGCCCGCTGATCAGCGTGCTTGCAGTTCATTCAAACTACAAGTACATCTGTCACAGTGACTTGTAGTTTATTCACAGGAAACGGGACGCTCCACCTACACAGCCATGCTACTTTTAAAACGTGACAGAGGGTGCAGGGAGAATAACATTTACCATCAAATGAAAGCTTAATTTGTCCTGAAAAAATCAAGGTTTTTTTCACCTAGATACCATAAGTAGTTGTGATGGTATGTACAGTTTAATGAACACATGTCAAAGTTGCATAATTGCACTCAGGCATTAGGATTTGCTTTACCCTCTGTCATGGAGGGGTTAAACAACAGCAGAGTTTTCTGCTTTCTCTTGTCTGCTGTCAATAATTACCTTTCATAGTATTATTAATAGTGAGAGATGTGAACTTTACCTGTCCTGTACTCCAGACATTTGGGCAAAGACCAAAAAAAAACCTGTGTATAAAGCATGCAAGAAGGCCTTGTTTATGACGCTCATTAGTCTATTGCCTCGGTTTAGAAGACCCTGGAGATAAACCTATCGGTGTATGTATGTTATGTTTGAAAGGTCTAGCATAGTTAATACTAGACAGCTGAATAAATCAATAAAGCAAGATAATCGATTTTGCTTTTATTTTTCTGTAATCAACTCTGATAAACTTTTATGATTCTGGGGCACTTGCTATACAGAGGGTCACGGAGCTAAGTGAACACTAGGCGAAGGGACTGCATGACAGTGCTGGACAGCACAGTTGCCGTTTTAAGAAGAGGAGATTTCCCCTTTTAGGATAAGGGAGGGGCTGCTGGAGAAGAGGGAGAAGTTGTGTGTGAAGGGGAAGTGACGTCAGTCGAAGAGCGGCGGTGGAAGAGATTCCCACCCACCCTCCCGAGTATTGGCAGTTTTAGGTTTCCTTTAATAAGTTAAGTATGTTACAAGTTGTAACATGTGTTACCCATCCAGGGGATGGGGGGTTGTTTGATGGTACCCATCCATATGATGGGGGGTTTTGCTGGTACCCATACATGGAAGGATGGGGATTGAAGTTGGTACCATTAGGCCTTAAGGGTTAACCTGGAGGAGTTTAAAAGGTTAGGTCACTGGGTAGGTTGTGATATGCCTCCGATTCAAGGGTTGCCGACTGAGGTTGAAATGAAGAAGTTTATCCCAGTGACCAGGGTTATAGTGGTTGTTAATACAGTAATTTACCCTCATAAGTTATTTAAGAAAGTTTACAGTTATTTATGATATTTATGTTATTTTATAAAGTTTTAATAAATAGGCCGTAAGGCCATTTTACTCCAAGAACTAGTCTGAGTCATCCATGATGTTTTTGGAGGGAGGGTATGTGTGGTAAGGTTGGTAATAGGTATCTGGGCTTAAGTCCTACAATGTCATGCACATTTCTAAAGTGGTTAGCACTTCTGACAGCATAGGGGTACTCTGTTCCAGTTCTGGTCAGGACACCATCGACACATCGACATAAAGTTTACATGATCTCCATGTGCTTGCATGGGTTTCCTCCAGGTACTCCAGTATCCTCCCACACTCCAAAGACATGCTGGTCGGAAAATTTAATCTGTACAAAAAAAGATATTCTAAGCGCACCAAAGATGGCTGCTTCCCCATCTGTCCCAATAGCAGATAAATTTGAGTCCCCAGAGAGAAAAGTGCTACATAAATTATTATATTAAAAATAATTTAGATTCTACGTTTTGGATCATTCTGGAACTTGAAAAAGTAACTGTGTAGCTGGTTCTAATCATTACCAAAAAACGACTCTGTTAAGCATTAGTCAGCTTGTTGCAGTGAAGAGTGTTGCAAATGACAGAGAGTATGTCAGATCTTGGATATCATAATAGACGTTCCTCTATTGTGTTCCTTCCTCATTCAATGACTAGTATCATGTTCCAGCTTGACTATTACAACAGCTTCCTTTTGTGGCCTACCAACAAACAGACCAGAACCACTTCAACCCATCCTAAGTTTTTTTGCTTCACTCATCTATGTCTCTGGATGCTCCCTCAAGCAGTGGCGTCTCCAGCTTTCAAATTTAGGGGGGGCACATGGGGGGACAGGGACAAAAGTAGGGGGGCAACTATAAAATGCGCATATATATATATATATATATATATATATATATATATATATATATATATACACACTGGGGCCCTTTACTACGATCCCACAACGGCCCTTTCACATGTTCTGCAGTGAGCTCCCTTCCTACTGTATTGGGGCCCCCCAGGGTGGCAGAAAACAAGAGATATATGTCACCAGCATACCAAGAAAATATAAGGATCCAAAGCAGTGGAAGAACTATCAGGGTTGCAAAGGTTGTCTTGCCTCCGGGCCCTGGGGTTCCCCAGCCTCCTCTTACTGTCCTGCCCCTGCTATTGACAGCGCTGGTCTGGCATCTCTTGGAATTTTCAGGCTGGTTGTCCTGTCCTAAGGACGAGAGAAATCAGTCTGTTTTTTCAGTAACTGAGAGTCCTGGTGGAGTCCTTCCTGCAACTCGATCTTCTCCCTGCCAATGAGGATGCAGGTGAAGGAGCAGATCGGGCGGCCGTGGTTGTATGAGCGCTCGCATTATGCAGTGCCAGCAAGCAGAGGGAGGGGGGAGGAATCACCCGCAGGAGCTGACTGGGGACTCTCTCCCTCTTAGACATTGATTTTTTGTAAAAAAAAAAAAAATTTTTTTTTTTTGGGGGGCACATGGTGGGGCACAGCATAATGTTGGGGGGGTCAGGGCCCCCTCTGGCCCCCCCCTAGGGTCGCCATTGCCCTCAAGTCTTCTCTATATTCGTCTTCCTCAGGTTCCCAGTTATGCAGAGAATACCATTTGAAGTGCTACCTCCTTAGGAGCCGCTAGATTTTTGGGTCTTCTCACATGCACAGCCAGGCAACAGGAATTTTCCAGCACTCCCACTGTAGTCAGGAAGAACCAGTCCAAGGTGTGGTTGGTTTTTATGTTTATTAGGGGATGAACTTGGATAGCTAGGGGAAGATATAGGATTCCCAGATTTTAACTTGAATGCAAACTGAGGACTTGAAACTGTCTTCTGGCTGCTAAAGATCACTGCGCTGTCTTCTCGTAAGATAAATGGATCAGCTCGACTAATAGCAACAATGTTCCAAACAGTGAATGCAGATTCTCTTGATCTCTCTCTTAATCCCTCTCTCGATATCTCTCTCTCTCTCTCAATATCTCTCTCTCTCTCGATGATTCGCATGGCTGTCCCTTAGATTTCCCAAGCAAGATGTGCAGAGTAGCTGTACTGGCTTTAAGTGGCTCTAACCTGTCCCTTTAGTAGGAGGCAAGCTGGGTATTGCACCAGGCTGCTTTTCCTCTATCAGGCGCTGGGGCCTGGTGGTTGAAGTTACTCACTCCATCTCCATGCCCTTGTTTACATTGGTGCGACTTGACATGTCAAATCGGCGGCAATTGATGGCAATGGCACCACCCTAATCGGTGCGACTCTGTATTTGCAGCGCCGCACCAATTTCAAAAAGTAGTTTCTACTACTTTTTGCGATTTTCGTGGGTGCGATTTCCATTGACATCTGTGCAGAAACCCGCACATATGTCTGTGAAATCGAAGCCAAAATTGGGACTGATATGCGGGAGTGAAATTGTGCGAGTTCAGTTAAACTCGCACGGCTTCATTCCCCCAGCTCAGTGTGAACCTGGGCTTAAGTGATTCTTAAAGCTCAAGCGACTGCTGAACAGGTCCTGACCTTGGATAACAGTATGCGTACCTCCAAACTGTCTGTGATTTCGAGGGACTGTCCCTGATTTGGAGCAATGTCCCTTTGTCCCTTTTTCCTCCTCGTTTGTCCCTTATTTTGGTCTGATATATATATATATATATATATATATATATATATATATATATATATATAGCACTTTTTATCTTTCAAAAAGTGTTTCCCAGTTCTAAACCTTTCATCCAAAATCTAAATTGCTGCATTTGTAAATTTCAAAAGCCAATATAAAGGAATAGTAGTGGTAAAAAAAGCCCTTGTGTGTTTTTTTTTTTTTTTTTTTTTTTTTTTTTTAGGTTAGTTCTCCTTTAAGGAGGCGTGGCAGGGGGTGTGTCCTATTTGTACATGCTTTTGCTAGTAGGTGTGCCTCATTCCCATCTCAAAATGTTGGGAGGTATGCGTATGGCTTCAGCTAAGCATAGCTGAGGCTGAAAGGGTGTGGGGCTTCATCTGCTCCTAGTGTGTCTCCTTTTTCTCTTTCTTTTTCTCTTTCTTTTTTTTTTTTTTTTTTTACTTTCTTTCTCTCTCTTTCTCTCAGCACATGGGTCCCCTCTAAGTAGCTAGACCCTGAGCTCTGCACCCACATGGCCAGGCTCTAGAATATTTATGGTCCATCTCTTCCCCTTCTGGGTTTTCCCCACCCAGGGATTGGAGGAGATGCTGCCTCCTAATTTTAGAACCCTCCAGCAGTTCCAGAAGCCAGGGGGAGTTAACAGAGACTCATCCCTGGGAGCTCTGCCAGCTAACTCTAAACAAATTAACCTCGGCTCCTCTGCCCAACTAAATTTTCCTACACTCTAACACAGAGGGTGCTACACATTTCTAACATTTCAAGATATAAAACTTTCCATTCTGGCCCCTAAGTACATTTCCTCGCTTATTTCCAGATACTACCCTAAGCACAACATTGTCTTTCTTTAGCTACTATGGCTGAATTTATACCTGTAGGTTGCGGTAATACCGTTTTTTTTTTTTTTTTTTCCCAAATAGTCACTGAAGAAATGACACTTTGCTACAATGTAGAGTAGTGAGTGTACAGCTTGTATAACAGTGTAAATTTGCTGTCCCCTCAAAATAACTCAACACACAACCATTAATGTCTAAACCGCTGGCAACAAAAGGGAGTACACCCCGAAGTGAAAATGTCCAAATTGGGCCCAAAGTGTCAATATTTTGTGTGGCCACCATTATTTTCCAGCACTGGAGTTCGCATTGGAGTTCACCAGAGCTTAACAGGTTGCCACTGGAGTCCTCGTCCACTCCTCCATGACGGCATCACGGAGCTGGTGGATGTTAGAGACCTTGCGCTCATCCACCTTCCATTTGAGGATGCCCCACAGATTCTCAATAGGGTTTAGGTCTGGAGACATGCTTGGCCAGTCAATCACCTTTACCCTCAGCATCTTTAGCAAGGCAGTGGTCGCCTTGGAGGTGTGTTTGGGGTCGTTATCATGTTGGAATACTGCCCTGTGGCCCAGTCTCTGAAGGGAGGGGATCATGCTCTGCTTTAGTATGTCACAGTACATGTTGGCATTCATGGTTCCCTCAATGAACTGTAGCTCCCCAGTGCTGGCAGCACTCATGCAGTCCCAGACCATGACACTCCAACCACCATGCTTGAATGTAGGCAAGACACACTTGTCTTTGTACTCCTCACCTGGTTGCCGCCACACACGCTTGACACCATCTGAACCCATTAAGTTTATCTTGGTCTCATCAGACCACAGGACAGTAATCCATGTCCTTAGTCTTCAGCAAACTGTTTGTGGGCTTTCTTGTGCATCATCTTTAGAAGAGGCTTCCTTCTGGGACGACAGCCATGCAGACCAATTTGATGTAATGTGCAGCGTATGGTCTGAGCACTGACAGGCTGACCCCCACCCCTTCAACCTCTGCAGCAATGCTGGCAGCACCCATACGTCTAATTCCCAAACATAACCTCAGGATATGACGCTGAGCACGTGCACTCAACTTCTTTGGTCAACCATGGTGAAGCCTGTTCTGAGTGGAACCTGTCCCGTTAAACCGCTGTATGGTCTTTGGCCACCTTGCTGCAGCTCAGTTTCAGGGTCTTGGCAATCTTCTTATAGCCTAGGCCATCTTTATATAGAGCAGCAGTTCTTCTTTTTTTCAGATTCTCAGAGAGTTCTTTGCCATGAGGAGCCATGTTGAACTTCCAGTGGCCAGTATGAGAGAGTGAGAGCGATAACACCAAATTTAACACACCTGCTCCCCAGTCACACCTGAGAACTTGTAACACTAATGAGTTACTGGATACCAGGGAGGGAAAATGGCCTATTGGGCCCAATTTAGGCATTTTCACTTAGGGGTGTACTCACTTTTGTTGCCAGCGGTTGAGACATTAATGGCTGTGTATTGAGTTGTTTTGAGGGGACAGCAAATTTACACTGTTATACAAGCTGTACACTCACTACTTTACATTGTAGCAAAGTGTCATTTCTTCAGTGTTGTCACATGAAAAGATATAATAAAATATTTACAAAAATGTCAGGGGTGTACTCACTTTTGTACTGCATTTTCATTAAAAACGCCTGTAAGCGAAATGCGGCTAAACACAAGTTACTGCGTTTACAAGCTGTTACAGGCATTTGGCGTTTCAAATGCCTCTGAACATCCGTCCTGAACACATTTTTTTTTGCTGTCTAAAAAATGCTTCTAAACTGAACTGCCTAGAAACGACTATAAAACGACCCTGTGTACATGTACTGTTAAAGAGGGAGTCCCGCGAAAAATTTTTTTTTTAAAATACTGCAGCTGCTGACTTTTAAATTAAGGACACTCACCGGTCCCCAAATCCAGCGGTGTCGGCACCCGAGGCCGAACCGTCCCTCGATCCTCGGCAGCTGCCGCCGCCATTCTCTGTGAGGGAATCAGGAAGTGCAGCGTTGCGGCTTCACTTCCCGATTCCCTACTGCGCATGCGCGAGTCGCACTGCGAGTCCTCACTGGTCCCAGCTATCTCCTGGGACCCGTGTGTCTCCCAGCAGACAGCGTGGGGGGACAGGAAGAGGCATAGACTCTTGTGGGAGTCTATGCTAGAAGTGGGTGCAAATACCCTCCCCCCTGAAAGGTGCCAAATGTGACACCGGAAGGGGGGGGTTCCGAAAAGCGGAGGTTCAAATTTTGTGTGAACCTTCGCTTTAAGATAACATAGAGGAGAGTTCAGGGGCATCTGAAAAGAATGCCCAACTGCTCCTAAATGTTTGTTTACCAGCAGCAGTATACATGAAGCCTTAGTGTTTTTGGGTAATATGATTTCCTTTTCTTGTTTTAATGCATAAAGTATTTTTTCTTGTTTCTTTACAATCATTTATATACAAATAAACATTTGTTACAGGGTGTATAAAACAAAGGGGTTGATTTGCCAATACTGGAGAGTGCAAAATCTGGTGCAGCTGTGCATGGTAGCCAATCAGTTTCTATCTTCAGCTTGTTCAATTAAGCTTTGAAAACAAAAACCTGGAGCTGATTGGTTTCTATGCAGAGCTGCACCAGATTCTGCACTCCCCAGTTTTAGTAAATCAACCCCACTGTGTTTGGAAAACATCTACTTAAAGCGGTAGTAAACCCGCTTACACTTTTTTTTTTATTTTTTTTTTTATACACCTGTAAGGTAAAAGGCATAATGAGCTAGTATGCACCACGCATGCGCGTGGGAGACTTCGGCAAGGTCTGGCATCTGCCGGGCTTTCAGCCGAGAATCTCCAAGTCAGCGGCTCATTGCAAGGGTAATATTTTCTAAACCGTACAAGTTTAGGAGATATTTTTTTTACCTACAGGTAAGCCTTATTATAGGCTTACCTGTAGGTAAAAGTTAAAAAATTGACTATACAACCGCTTTAAAGGCTTCATTCACATTTCTGTGTTTTGGGAATCTAGACTTTTCTGAAACATGCAACACCGCATGGTACTTCCATTGGTGTGATGCAGTGCTATTCTTTCTGAAGCCAAGGCACCTTGCCGACAGAGTTGCACTGCAGCGCACTAACATGCGTTGTGGTCTGGTGCACTGCAACAAAAGGTGCAGGTATAATTTGTAGGCCAATTGAGATGTATTGCCAGCCTATTCGTTTATATTGGGCTGCTTAGCAGAGCGCACATTAATGAGCAAAAAAATATGCACGTGCAACTGATACTTACCTTTTTTATTGTTGTTACCTTTGGTGCCATACATGTAGTGATAAATGAACACCGATTTTAAATTGGTAGTTAAACGCAAAATAAAAAGATCAATTTGATTGTTTGTTTGTTTTTTTTATTTGCTTTAGGCCCCTTTCACACTGAGGCGCTTCTAAACTGCCATTAAATCACTGAGCACTTTTGAAGAGCTTTTCAGGCGTTTTTGAAGAGCTTTCCATTCATTTTAATGGAGAGGGGCATTTTTTCACTGCCCTGTCAGCGCACTGCTCCAGTGTGAATGCATTCATTGATTTTAATGCAAATAGGTTTTCGTGAGCTTTTCAGGCGCTTTTTTTCTTTAGCGTGAAAGCGCCAGTGTGAAAGGGGTCTTATTGTCCCTTTTCAATCAAAACAACAGTTTACTGATCACACGGCCTGTTTATTGCAAACCATTTCTAAAAGACATGATTCATAAAACGATCATATTGCTGTATATATGTATGAACAAAAAATGATCTGCTTGGGCAGAATGCTGATTGGTTATTGTAGGTTACTGTAGGTTACTGTACTTTTTTAAACTCCTTTTTGCTCGTTAATTCATTGAATTAGGTTGATAGATAATAGAAGATATGGGTATACCACCTCCATCTGTTCTGATTCACAGTGTGAACATGCTTGTGTTGCAGTATGGAGGTGGGCGTCTGTGTGGAGGCATTTTGCCATGATGTCGCTGTGCCTAGAAGACACATAAACAGCGCTTTTATGACGTTTATGGTTCTGGATGAAAATAACCATCACTGTATTCTACCTCGCATCAAACCGGAACCTGGGGTAGGCAAATTTTTAACTTCTATTCTCTTAGATTTTGCTATTTTTTTATCTCTTTATGCAAAAATAATCAGACATCCACTTCTTGTCATATTGTCCTATAACTCCTTATGGATTCAGATATGATGAATATCTTTTTTTTTTTTTTTTCCTTTTTTTCCTATTATATTTTTTTTTTCTATTTTTATTCATTTTGTTTATTTTTTTGTGTTGTATTAAAAAAATGTGCAACATTGTACAAAAAAAAGCATTTTTTTCTATTTGCAAAAAACTGCCATGCTTTGTACCAGAAAGACAATTTCAGGCCCGGCTCACACTGGTGTGACATACACTCCGACTTTGGGAGCACTTGTCGCATGACGTGTATAAATCAATGGTTCCCTATGAGAGCCGTCTTAACTGGTCCAACTTTGAAAAAGGTTCCTGTACTACTTTGGTCCGACTTTGGCACAATTTCAGCCCATTGATTTGACTGTAAGTCGCATCCAAGTCGGATCATCATCTTAACTGATCCGACTTGTGGCATGCGACTTGTGCTCTGAGGATCTTGAAAGGGAACCCCACGCCAAAATTTTAAGAAAAATGACATGGGGTCCCCCCCAAGACCATACCAGATGTATGGATTTTAAGGGGAACCCCCATGCTAAAAACGGCATGGGGTCCCCCCGGAATCCATACCAGGCCCTTATCCGAGTATGCAGCCCGGCAGGTCAGGAAAGGGGACTAGAGAGTGCCCCCCACCTCCTGGACCATACCAAACCACATGCTTTCAACATGGGGGAGGGGTGCTTTGGCTCTACGCCTCCCACTCCAAAACTCCTTGTCCTCATATTGATGGGGACAAGGGCCTCTTCCTGACAACCATGGGCAGTGGTTGTGGGGGGGGGGTCTGCGGGCAGGGGGCTTATTGGAATCTGGAACCCCCCCACCTATGTAAATGAGTATGGGGTACATTGTACCACTACTCATTCACCCAAAGAAGTGTTAAAAATAAATAAAAACAGTACACAGGTTTTTGACAAAGTCCTTTATTAAAAATGAAGAATGTCCCCCATCGTAGCTCCAACATATCTTCTCCCTTCGTTCTTCTCCCTCCGGGTCTTCTCCCTCCCAGTTCTTCTCCCTCTGCTGATGTCTTTTTCCTCTGGTTCTTCTCCCTCTGCTGATGACTTCTCCGGATGCTAGCTGGCCATCCAGTGATGTTACCCGGAGACCCCGTCTCTTGTGGCGTCACCGTCCAGGGCACGATGGGGCGGTGATGTCACAAGAGGGCGGGGTCTCCAGATGACTTCACCAGATGGCCATGCCCCATGGCTATGTTAGAAATGCAGACAGTGGGAGCCAACACAACAGCGGAAGCTAGCGTCGGGAGAAGTCATCAGCGGAGGCAGAAGAACCAGAGGAAGAAGACAGAGGGAGAAGAACCGGAGGGAGAAGACACATTGGAGCTCAGATGGGGGACATTCTTCATTTTTAATAAAGAACTTTGTCAAAAACCTGTGTACTTTTTTGGGTAAATGAGTAGGGGCCCATGCTTGTTCACATGAATTGTACGTAAGAATACATTTTTTGCAAGACAGTATTGCCAAACGAAGGCCTATTTTGTCCCCACAAAAACATTATATGTGTTACTTCATTATCTTAACTAATGACACAGTTCTTGCCGAATAAACAGGCACATAGTAGAAATGTAAAAATTGCTTTGGTCTATAAGGTCTATAACTACTATAATAATTGAAATGAAATTATTTTTAGTTTGCTGTTACTATTAAATGCCCAGACCTTATTTTTTTTGGAGACTGTGGAAAGGTTAGAATATCTGGCTGCCTGTGTCCCTGCTGTTAGGGATTTTTCCCTCACTTCCTGTTCTGATGACATCCTGTGTGACAAGGTGTCACCGGGATGGTTCGGGCATGTGTCTCCAATGAAGACAATCGGCAATAATCAACTGGAAAAAAATAAAAAATAAAAAGTTTTTAGGCTGGAATTTGGCTTTAACCTTCTTTTAGAAAGAAATCAATAAATCCACCTTATATTAGAAATATGTGATCCATGAGAAGACAATTCTAAAGTTTATTGGTGCATATTTTTTGTCTACTTCTGAACATTTGAAATGTAACTTTTAGAACGCATAACTTCTTCTTTTTTTGCAGGATGGGGAAAGACGTTTCCGGGAGGCATATGCACGCAGGAAGATCAGACTGGATCGGTAAGTAGAAAAATTGCAAAAAACAGAGTACCGTATTTTCCGGACTATAAGGCGCACCGGATTATAAGGCGCACTAGCAATGATCGGCTGTTAATGTGGATATTTCCATATATAAGGCGCACCGGACTATAAGGCGCATTTAATGAAACAAAACTCTGATGCGGTACCGTAAGTCAAATTTTATTCAACTCTTTAGCAATAACCATAAAATGGTCTATAACAATAACTCTTAACACTGTTCAGTTAAAAACAAAACCAGACACTAACTTTTTCACTTTATTCTTCTCCCGCAAATCCATCAAATTCTTCATCTTCAGTGTCTGAGTTTAACAATTGGGCGATTTCAGCATCAAGCACGCCCGTATCCCTCTCATCATTCTCATCAGTATCCGTGCTGTCATCGGTACCGGTACTTAGCTGTTCAGTGATAATTCCGGACTTCTTGAAAGCTCGGATTACACTGGTGACTGATACCTTCGTCCAGGCATCCACGATCCACTGGCAGATAGTGGCGTAACTCGCCCGGCGTTGCCTCCCTGTGTTGGTGAATGTGTGTTCGCCTTCTGTCATCCAATGCTCCCACGCAGCTCGCAATTTAACTTTAAATGACCTGTTGACACCTATATCTAGTGGCTGCAGTTCTTTGGTTAATCCACCCGGAATGATGGCAAGCTCCGAATTAGTTTTCTTCACTTGGGCTTTGACAGTATCTGTCAGATGGGCGCGCATGGAGTCACAGACCAATAGGGATGGAGATTTGTGGAAAAAGCCACCCGGTCTCTTGACGTAAACCTCTCTCAGCCACTCACTCATCTTCTCCTCGTCCATCCAGCCCTTCGGGTTAGCCTTGATGATGATGCCAACCGGGAACCTTTCTTTTGGCAGAGTCTTCCTCTTGAAAATTACCATGGGTGGTAGTTTCTGGCCATTAGCCTGGCAACCGAGAACTACAGTGAAGGATGACTTCTCGTTTCCTGTAGTGCGTATAGATACCGTACTGGTCCCTGTTCTCTCGACAGTACGGTTTACAGGGATATCAAAGGTAAGGGGGACCTCGTCCATGTTGGTGATGTGCTCTGGCCGGATCTTCTGTTCATTGATCTTGTTCTTGCAGTAGGTACGAAAAATGGCCAGCTTTTCTTCGTAATCCTTTGGCAGTTGCTGTGACATAGTGGTTCTTGTGCGGATAGAGAGATTCCGCCTTTTCATGAAACGGAAGCACCAAGAGGGATCTCCTCGAAAGCCGTTGATCTCCATGTCGCGTGCGATCGCTGTTGCTTTGAGTCGAATAGAGACAGTAGAGACACTTCTACCTGCGGTTCTCTGTTCAATAACCCACTGTTCAATTTTGTCCTCCAACTGTGGCCATCTTGCTTTGTTTCCTCGGAAACTCAGTTGGGTCTTCTTTACCTGGCGCAGGGCATCTTCTTGCTTCCTCCACTTCCGTACCATTGATTCATTAATGTTGAATTCTCTCGCAGCTGCTCTATTTCCATGCTCTACTGCATGACTGATAGCCTTCAGTTTGAAATCCGCATCATAAGCATGTCTCTTAACAGGAGCCATTTTTGGGGCAGCTAGTACAGTATAGAAAATGAACGAATATATGTGCACACCTCCTGACTACGATGGCCGTAGTGCCCAATCCAAGAAGTGCAGCTTCGTAGGATTACCAAAGCTAGGAAGCTGCACTGCTTGGATTGGGCATTACGGCCATCGTAGTCAGGAGGTGTGCACATATATTCGTTCATTTTCTATACTGTACTAGCTGCCCCAAAAATGGCTCCTGTTAAGAGACATGCTTATGATGCGGATTTCAAACTCGCTATCAGTCACGCAGTAGAACAACCTGAGAGAGGTTTACGGTACGTCGGTTTATGGTAAGAGACCGGGTGGCTTTTTCCACAAATCTCCATCCCTATTGATCTGTGACTCCATGCGCGCCCATCTGACAGATACTGTCAAAACCCAAGTGAAAAAAAACGAATACGGTGCTTGCCATCATTCCGGGTGCATTAACCAAAGAACTCCAGCGATGTCAACAGGTCATATATAAGGCGCACCGCATTATAAGGCGCACGGTCGATTTGTGAGAAAATTTAGGGCTTTTAAGTGCGCCTTATAGTCCGAAAAATACGGTATACCAATGACAGTCCTAGGAGATCGTCGCACTGATGACTTCCTAAGGCTATACAATTCAAGTGTATAACTATAGTCATATTAGTCTGTATGATGGAACCCAGTAGCATGGGGAGTTAGGTATTTTTTTTAGAAAGCATGCTTGATGATTGTTCTTTTAAAGCTCAATTAAGTCACCAAAATAGATACTGTATGTAATTGGATAATCTTTCTGTCCAAGTGAACCTAGTAGTTTTAAACTGAGGAATAAGACAGCACATAGAAATTTCTTGCTCAGCTTGCTTTTACAGTAAACCCCCAATCTTTTTTATCTTAATCCTGCAAACATATGATGCCAAAGCCTCCTTGTCCTCCATCCTCATAGCAGGAGGCCTGTCTACAGCAATCTGGCGGGCATAGTGTGATGTCACACGCAGCGGGTCCACGCAAACACCCGCTGCAGCCGCAACACAGCAGGGCTAAGCAGGGGAAGTTGTAGCCACACAACTAACTACAGGAGATACTGTCCACTGTGTGGAGCCACAGCATGCCTGTATCTCCTAGCTGTGATCCCAGGGACACAAACTGACCACGCTAGCATGGATCTGCTTCTGTGCTTGGTGTAGTCAGTGTAATAGTGAAGCCAAGCAGAATCGGCAGGATCACCAGGTATATACCAAGAAAAGATTGTAATGAAACATCCCACACTCCGCTTGAGTGCTTTCGTCATATACCGCTTCCTCCCAGTCTGAATATAGATATCAAATATTCCAACCACTAACAACCACAATCAAGACGATACTCGTTTGGTTGCTGAACATGGACTGTTTATTAGAACAAGAATACAGTCTTATATACAGTTGAGGAAGTTCCCCCCTCCTCACATTACTCTAACAATACACCTTCAACCAGAAACCTAATTAACATGAGCTAGTTGTCTAATCATTTACCCAGACTTGGTGACTCAGAGATATGACCTTTCAGGGTAGACTTGCCGTCTCCTCACTTACAACTTACAATACACATAAGTATAAACACATCCCCTAATAGTTTGCTAGGAGACAAAGGTGTGTTAATAAGCACAATAAACTATTGGGTGAAAGACCCGGGCGTTCAGATCTCATTAATCAGCATTCCTTTCACTGACATCTGTCCACTGAGTCCCAAGCTGGCAGAGACCATCATGGCCATCTCAATATTGTCCTTTTGTATTACATAACAAAATATCTTCCTAAATGCTTGTAGCTCCCTCAAATGCCAGGGCCCATAGTCGTTAGGCAAGAGGCTAGCATTCAGCCCCCTCCAAAAGCCTCTGTCCCGGGTGAGTCTGTCACAAAGATGTCATAGAATTTTTATATATATTTCAATAACAACATATTTAAGAAATCCTCAGTTTTTTGGGGTAGCATACACTTTTTAAAGTGATTCTAAAGCCTAGACATTTTTTACTTTTCAATTCATTCCCTGCTTGAAGGTAAAATATGTCCCAGTGTTTGTATCCCCCCCCCCCTTTATACTTACCTGAGTCCTTTCTCAATCCGGTGCTCTGCCTGTCTGCAGCGGCTCTCTCCTTTCTCTCTGCTCACAAGGGAACTATTATCTCTTACTGCTGCCAATCAAATCTTGTCAGAGAGGAGGCGGGGCCGAGCGGCTCTGTGTGTGTCAGAAGTCGCACACAGCCAAGCTCAAAATCTAGCCTGCAGGTGCGCCCCCATAGAGAGTGGCTTCCTATGGTGGCACACTGAGATAAGGAGGAGCCTGGAGCACCAGCTGGGGACCAGAGAAGAGGAGGTTCAAGGCTGCTCTGTGCAAAACCATTGCACAGAACAGGTAAGTATAACATGTTTGTTATTTTAATTTAAAAAAGTGTACCTTTTTACAAATGCTTATATGTGACTGTGCAGTTCAAAAGGCAGAAGAGTTACACATTCAGTAATGTAACATAGCTGATGAGAAAAGCCTCCTTCTCTTCTCTGCTATTGAAGTCTATGAGGACACTTTTGTATAAAGGAGTGTGGCTGTTACTCGGCTCTGCCAGGGCAGGACACTGGAATGGAAGGGCAGGGGGCAACATTTCCATAGAAAGTAAAAAATATTTTTAAGGCATTTCCCAGTAAATTCAGTTACAAATTATAACATGTTTTTGTGTGATTTTCAAGCTGGAGTTAAAAGGAGAAGCATGGCCAAAACTTTTCTGGCCATACTACTATGGATCACAGAAGTACAATTTGTTCAGCACTCCTGTGACCCGTTTTCAGCCAGTCACTCAGTTGTACCAGGCTCGGGAAAGATCCCAACGATATGGTCGGTATCCTCCCAGGAGCCTGGACTGGCATCTGGCTCAGGCTCTCAGTGACCCACTCAGAGCCTGAGCCAGCCCCTCCCACCCCTCCACAGCCCAGCACTCCCAGTGAGCGCTGGAGGGGAGAGTGAGAGCCACTGATTGACAGTCATGGCTCTCTGCTCTGAGCGGAGAGGTGAACTGAGTGATCAGAGGTCTTTGATCGCTCAGTTATCACTGCAGAGCTGGCGGGGGACAGATGCAGCATCCACCTAGGTGAGTATAAATGTTTATTTTTTTAACCCGAACTTCTCCTTTTAAGATAAAAAAATGTGGGTCATGGTTGAGCACTTTTATCAGTTTGGTAATGATTAAAGTGCATGTTGCAGTATTGAGCTAGCCATAGAAAGGCAGATATCTCCCCAAAACCTTGCAAAAGACTCTTATGCCCATCCTTTGTAGTGTTAAGACTTTTTCTCCCGCAGCTCAACTGGTAGACTGAAGCAAAACAAGTGCAATTGACACCTTCCTACCCTCCTTTTTTAGAATAGAGATTTTCTAACAAGTCAGATCATGCATAAAGGAGTTGGAAAATATCAGTGAGCGATTTCTTCATTATAAGCACTCCATTATCTGGCCCTGTTGTCCAATCCTCTACTCATGCACAATATTTTTTCTTTTCTACCAACAGTAAATATGTTATATCCTGTAAGCAATCAGAGGTGCCCCTGTCTGTTCCATGGGATCCAAGCAATCAGGTAGGTCCACTAGAGGATTGTAATTTGTTGTGGAGTGGTGTTCCTCAACAAGATTACATTTGTACACTGCATTGTACCATTTTCCACCTACCCTATTGCTTTTCAATGTATCTTAGGCACCATTTCTTGTGTACCTGTATAGTGTTTTGAAAAAGTATTTATACCCCTTGAAATTTTCCACATTTTGTTACAACCAAAAACGTAAATGTATTTTATTGGGATTTTATGTGATAGACCAACACAAAGTGATTAATTGTTTCACAAATAAATATGTGAAAAGTGTGGAGTGCATTTGTATTCAGCCCCCCTGAGTCAATACTTTGTAGAACCATATTTTGCTGCAGTTACAGCTGCAAGTGTTTTTGGGGATGTCTCTAACCGTTTTGTACCTTTTTAGAGAGTGAAATCTTTACTCATTCTTCTTTGTAAAATAGCTCAAGCTCTGTCAGATTGGATGGAGAGCGTCTGCAAACAGCAATTTTCAAGTCTTATATATGACCAAAAAAGACTGCGCTAGCAACAAAATAAATTAAAATAAAAGAGTGTCAGAACCAAATGCACTATAAAAAGGAATGTGGTGAATAAGACAAAATGTTATATGACAGAAAAGGTAGAATAGGATATATATCTAACACAACACACCATGTGCTAAATAAAGGCATGCACGCATGCACTAACAAAATACATAGCTCATATTATCAAAAAGAGTGTACATAATAAACATGTGCAACTGTGGAGTGATATGGGTGAGCCTATCACTGCACTTGAACAAAAAATATATATAAATGTATGTACTCTCCTAGTTTTGCAAGCACCAATATAGATGACACTGATGCGGACTTCTAGGAAAATGCTAGGTGAAATAGTAAACGAAAAAGCCACCAATAACAAAATTGCAAACTAAAAGTATTAAGTTGGATGAAAATCTTCCATATTGGAGACAATTGGCAGACTACCAGCTATCCAGTCCGTGTAGTGAGCAGGACAAACGGTAAGCTGATGTTGGAGATGCCCGGAAGAAACCTTTGGAGGACCACAAAGACTCGCGTTCCGCAAAAAAAGGAAGAAAGAAAGGTATATAGTGTAAAACCTTACGGTACCATAGGGTCACCTGCGCATATAGGCGCTACTCACGGGACCGGGATGCAGAGCAGGCAATCAGATACTAGGTCGGTTCGCCGCTGGCCAGCGTGCGTTCCACCAACTCCAGGAAGTGATGTCACTTGGTTGCTAGTTTAGCGTAGGTGACCCTATGGTACCGTAAGGTTTTACACTATATACCTTTCTTTCTTCCTTTTTTTGCGGAGACTTTTTCGTTTACTATTTCACCTAGCATTTTCCTAGAAGTCCGCATCAGTGTCATCTATATTGGTGCTTGCAAAACTAGGAGAGTACATACATTTATATATATTTTTTGTTCAAGTGCAGTGATAGGCTCACCCATATCACTCCACAGTTGCACATGTTTATTATGTACACTCTTTTTGATAATATGAGCTATGTATTTTGTTAGTGCATGCGTGCATGCCTTTATTTAGCACATGGTGTGTTGTGTTAGATATATATCCTATTCTACCTTTTCTGTCATATAACATTTTGTCTTATTCACCACATTCCTTTTTATAGTGCATTTGGTTCTGACACTCTTTTATTTTAATTTATTTTGTTGCTAGCGCAGTCTTTTTTGGTCATATATATCACTAAAAGTGTAGCACTTTTTGTTTCTGCTGCTGCAACAGGCTAGTTTGATCAACACTATACCACTTATTATTTGCGAGCGCTGGTTTTTATGTTTATAAATTTTCAAGTCTTGCCACGGATTCTCAGTTGGATTTATGTCTGGACTTTGACTGGGCCATTCTAACACATGAATATGCTTTGATCTAAACTATTCCATTATAGCTCTGGCTGTATGTTTAGGGTCGTTGTCCTGTTGGAAGGTGAACCTCTGTCCCAGTCTCAAGTCTTTTGGAGACTCTTAACGGGTTTTCTTCTAAGGTTGCCCTGTATTTGGCTACATCCATCTTTCCATCAACTCTAAAAGCTTCCCTGTCCGTGCAGATGAAAAGCATCCCCACAATATGATGTTGCCACCACCATGTTTTACGGTGGGGATGGTGTGTTCAGGGTGATGTGCAGTGTTAGTTTTTCGCCACACATAACGTTTTGCTTTTAGGCCAAAAAGTTAAATTTTGGTCTCATCTGACCAGAGCACCTTCTTCAACATGTTTGCTGTCCTCACATGGCTTCTCGCAAACTGTAAAAGGGACTTCTTATGGCTTTCTTCCAACAATGGCTTTCTTCTTGCCACTCTTCCATAAAGGCCAGATTTGTGGAGTGCACAAGTAATAGTTATCTTGTGGACAGATTCTCCCACCTGAGCTGTGGATCTCTGCAGTTCCTCCAGAGTTACCATGGGCCTCCTGGATGCTTCTCTGAATAATGCTCTCCTTGCCCAGCCTGTCAGTTTAGGTGGACGGCCATGTCTTGGTAGGTTTGCAGTTGTGCCATACTCTTTCCATTTTCGGATGATGGATTGAGCAATGCTCCGTGAGATGTTCAAACCTTGGGATATTTTTTTACAACCTAACTCTCCTTTAAACTTCTCCACAACTTTATTCCTGACCTGTCTGGTGTGTTCCTTGGCCTTCATGGTGCTTTTTGTTCACTAAGATTCTCTAATAAACCTCTGAGGGCTTCACAAAACAGCTGTATTTACAGTGAGGGAAAAAAGTATTTGACCCCCTGCTGATTTTGTACATTTGCCCACTGACAAAGAAATGATCAGTCTATAATTTTTATGGTAGGTTTATTTTAACAGTGAGAGACAGAATAACAAAAATATCCAGAAAACACATTTCAAAAAAGTTATAAATTGAATTGCATTTTAATGAGAGAAATACGTTTTTGATCCCCTATCAATTAGTGAGATTTCTGGCTCCCAGGTGTCTTCTATACAGGGAACGAGCTGAGATTAGGAGCACTCCTTAAAGGGAGTGCTCCTAATCTGAGCTTGTTCCCTGTATAAAAGACACCTGTCCACAGAACCAATCAATCAGATTTTAATCTCTCCACCATGGCCAAGACCAAAGAGCTGTCCAAGGATGTCAGGGATAAGATTGTAGACCTTCACAAGGCTGGAGAAGGCTTCAAGAAAGCACATGTACAGGCCCGTCTGAAGTTTGCTAATAAACATCAGAATGATTCAGAGGAGAACCTGGTGAAAGTGTTGTGGTCAGATGAGACCAAAATCAAGGTCTTTGGCATCAACTCAACTCACCGTGTTTGGAGGAGGAGGAATGCCGCCTATGACTCCAAGAACACCATCCCCACCGTCAAACATGGGAGGTGGAAACATTATGCTTTGGGTGTGTTTTTCTGCTAAGGGGACAGGACAATTTCACAGCATCAAAGGGACCATGGACAGGGCCATGTACCGTCAAATCTAGAGTGAGAACCTCCTTCCCTCAGCCAGGGCATTGACAATAGGTTGTGGATGGGTATTCCAGCATGACAATGACCCAAAAGACACGGCCAAGGCAACAAAGAAGTGGCGCAAGAAGAAGCACATTAAAGTCCTGGAGTGGCCTAGCCAGTCTCCAGACCTTAATCCCATAGAAAATATGTAGAGGGAGCTGAAGGTTCGAGTTACCAAGCGTCAGCCTCAAAACCTTAATGACTTTGAGAGGATCTGCAAAGAGGAGTGGGACAAAACCCTCTTGAGATGTGTGCAAACCTGGGGGCCAACTACAATAAACGTCTGACCTCTGTGATTGCCAACAAGGGTTTTGCCACCAAGTACTAAGTAACATTTTGCGAAGGGGTTAAATACTTATTTCACTCATTAAAATGCAAATCAATTAAAACTTTTTTGAAATGCGTTTTTCTGGATATTTTTGTTGTTATTCTGTCTCTCACTGTCAAAGGAAACCTACCATTACATTTTATAAACTGCTCATTTCTTCGTCAGTGGGCAAACATACAAAATCAGCAGGGGATCAAATACTTTTTTTCCCCTTACTGTATACTGAGATTAAATTACACACAGGTGGATGGTATTTACTAATTGGGTGACTTCTGAAAGCAATTGGTTCCACTAGATTTTAGTTAGGTGTATCAGAGTAAAGGAGGCTGAATACAAATGCACGCTACACTTTTCAGATATTTATTTGTAAAAAAAATTTGAAAACCATTTATCATTTTCCTTCCACCTCACAATAATGTGCCACTTTGTGTTGGTCTACCACATAAAATCCCAATAAAATACATTTATATTTTTGGTTGTAACATGACAAATGGAAAATTTCAAGGGGTATGAATACCTTTTCAAGGCCCTGTATGTGTATAACAACATAAAATGTAATAGCGCTAAAGTCCGTGGATATACCAGTAACAAGATATAAAGGAATAGTCTATAAATAGTTCCAAAAGGAAGTTAGTAATCCGTGGATCAATAAAAACAAGGGAGCCAGGGAAATCTGTGTCTCCAAAATACCAAGGGCAGCTTCTTGTTGAGTGAAGTCAATCCTCCGTATATGCATAGAAAACCAAAAGAAAAAGCGCCTCTTAGGTATAAGGGATTTATTCACATATTAAAAGCGTAGTACACACTTACATAAAAGTAGATAATGAGCTGCTTCCATGAAGAACTTATCCCGGTGTCTGTCCGTGATTCCCAGTGATAGGGGGGGCTAGATGGATGCCGTGCGGGTGGCCGCGGAACTCCGCTCGGAAGCCCCAACTGTGTAAGCGGTCTAGTGGAGAAGTCACTTCCGCTTTCCAACGGATCACGTGGGAGATGACGTCACTCGGGTAGTATCAAATTAGCTGGGGACCACTACGCGTTTCTGAGCATGCGCGAAGCTCGTAACGGGCATGCGCGCTCCTTTTTCCTTTAACAGGTAAGCTGTTGCTGTATGCGTGTGATTGTATGTTTCTAAAATGTAATGTGCCTTTGTTATTTGCAAGAACTTTAGATTTTATTTTTAACAATCAAACTGTCAACACCTAGAATTGTTAGAGAAGTCCAGCCTAAGCTCATTTGGCTGGGCTTCCCCTATGGGTCACAGGAGTGCATTTCGTTCTGCACTCCTATGATCCGTTATCAGCAGAGAGTAGTCTGAGGTCCGCTCTCTGCTGACGTCGCAGGACTCAGTCCAGGCACCGCATCATCACAATGATAAAGTCTGGATCCGGCAGGTGCTTGAACTGATGCCCGTCTCCGCCTCTCAGCTAGCCGCTAAGAGCCTGAGACGGGTGCTCCCCGCCCCTCCACAGTTCAGCACTCCAGTGAGGGGGGGCAGAGCACTTACAGGAGCATTGTAACTATGACAACGCTAAAATGTCATCCTTAGTTTAGATGGCTACATTATTTTTGTTTTTTTTCCTTCATTTCTTATTTTATATCATTGCTGGGTTATATGAGTTAAAAGAGAAGTATGAATTTAGAAAAAAACAAACATTTATACTCACCTAGGTGGATGCAGCATAAATCCAATGCTGCATCTGCCCCCCCCCCCCCCTGTCAGCTCTGCAGTGAGAATTGAGCGATAAACACCACTGATTGCTCAGTCGTCCCCCCCCCCCCCTGCTCTGAGCAGAGAGCCGTGACTGTCAGTCAGTGGCTCTCTGCTCTGCCCCTCCAGCTCTCACTGGAGCACTGGGCTGTAGAGGGGGCTGGAGGGGCATCTGGGTGGATCCCGACCATATGGTGGCTCTCTGCTCTGCCCCTCCAGCTCTCACTGAATCGCTGAGCCAGGTGCCAGTTTAGGCATCTGGGTGGATCCCGACTATATGGTGGCTCTCTGCTCTGCCCATCCAGCTCTCACTGAATCGCTGAGCCAGGTGCCAGTTTAGGCATCTGGGTGGATCCCGACTATATGGTCGGGTTCTTTCCAGAGCCTGGACTGGCTGAGTGATGACTTTAGCCGGCTGTCGGCTGGAAATGGGTCACAGGAGTGCAGAACGAACTGCACTCCTGTGACCTACAGAAGTATGGCCAAAATAGCTTTCGCTATATTTCCCCTTTAACTCACTTTTAGGTCTAAAATGGTAATTGTGATTAATTACAATCCATCTAAGTCATTGACTTCCCAAATAGTCTCTGAAGGCCTTATTTTCCTAAATGGTAATAATTTGGTGTGATTTTAATGACTTTTTCTTAAATCTTCAGGTTTACCTTAGTTACAACAATGTTTCCGCTCTGAAAATGTTGGTGTCTAAAACTGACTGGGTCCTAGCTGCAGAAATAAATAAGGTACTTGAGGCTACTGTGTGCTCATTTATTGTTTTCTACTTAAGCCTAGTACACACACACACACGATTAGAAAATCTGATGGACAATACCGCTTTCGAATCGATTGTACGATGATCTGATCGTTAGTACAAGGTTTTCGAGAGTCTATCACAACAGATTATCCGAAGGGACAAGCGCGAACATTTTTCTTGTACAATACCAGATGGTACGATTTAGTTTCATTTAATCAGTACAGTTTTCATCCGAAAATACAATATGTTACAAATTTTTATTCTTTCGAAGGAGAATTTTCATAACGTAACCTGAGATTAAAAAAATGGACGCTCATTTGTCTGATAATCCCATCGTGTGTACCAGGCTTTGGTCTTATTTATTGGCAATACTGGTTACTAGTCCTTTGCCTGCTGCTTTATATTTTTTTTTTTTTTTTTGGGCAAATCCTCAAATTCAGTTTTATTTATTTTTTTTATTTTTTTTTCCATAATAAAATATTTTATTGAAAAGAAAAAACTAAACATACAAAGTGTACAAGGTTTTCCACAGAGACATAGAAACCAACCTCATGATAATAGCGTTACAATAAGTGAAACCTATTGAAGTTAGGATTAGCAGGCCAACACAAAAATGTCTGTGGAGTCCAGCCCCAAGTGGCTCAACAAGTAACATTATCATTCTTATGCAGAAAACAAACATAACTTACAAAAAAAGCAGCACATGCACATTAAGTATGCACTTTAATATGAAGGGCTCGGGTGGATTGGCCTAACACCTACTGTGGAACAATTGGGGTCTATAATCCTCATCACCAAACCCACCCCTGACAATTCAGTTCATTTTTAAGAATGAGAAGGTCAAAAACTCATTAAATGTAACCTGTAATTGCTGACTTGTCTTCAGAGTTGCAAACTCCAGTTCTGTTCATCCTCGCTTCGCCATGTAGTATGTCATTTGCTTAAGACAAGTGTGCAGGTCAAGCATATTGATGTCACTGGCTGAACACTTGTTCCATGTAGTGAAGTAAGGATAAATGGAAAAGCCCTGAAGATAAGTTAGTAATTGCAACTCCCATATTTTTTTTCTTAGCAGGCTCTCTGTAATTCTATACATCTTTACATTATTCTAGAGATGACTAGCTCAGAAAATGTTTTTGTGCTTTTATCTTAGGTAAGCATTCGCAAGTTATTGTAAACTAATATCCTACACACAGTGCCACTTTGCGTTGACGCTTTGTTATCTGACACACCTGCCGCGAACAATCGAACAACTTGAAAACTGCAGGAATCCAGCAGCAGATCCCCTACATTTAGTTCAGGACATTAAAGTGCACAAGCCAAGATGATTTTTCAATTTGGATGGAGCAGAAAATTGTTAAAACCTTTTCTGCCATTCATATCCTATTGGGAAGATGTGCCTATACTTCTAACCCTGTGATGCCACAGGACGTGAGAGGAAATCTTCTTAAAAGTGAAGGAATTTCCTTCACAGTTGTCTTCAGTTGTCCTCAATGGAGGATTGCCCATCTAATTTATTTTATATTCCTGTTCTTGATGGCAACTCAAACTTTTTGGATTTGCATCACTCTCTCTAAAATGGTCACCAACACAAATAGAGAGGGGAAATCTCCCTAACTGGGTCCCAAACAAACTTGATAGAGGTTCTAATCCTTCCTCCTTTTTCCTTTAGATTCAATTTAATCATACTGTGAAAGGTTTGAAGAATTCAACACAAATGATTTGTGTGCTTGTGTGTTTTTTTTTTTTTTTATCAGGTTCAGCTGTACACCCTGGAAGATAGCGCATTTCTGTCCTTCAAGTTGGATATAATGGTGACTGTCAATGCCAAACAAACCTTCAACCTGCTTTCTAACCTGTGCCGCAGGAAACAGTGGGACCCCTTCTATAAGTGAGAATGGGGAGATCAGATAAGCCGGTGTCTGCTATTTTTTCCTGCATGATAACTCTCATGTATTCTCTACAGAGAGTGCCAGCTGCTGCAGCAAGTGAATGAGGATGACGCTATTTATCATGTAATCAGTACAGTGCCCAGTGCGGAAGGGAAGCCACAAGATTACATCCTCCTGGCTTCACGGCGGCTGCCCTGTACTACTGGGTGAGCGATGGGAGCACCTGTCTAAAAGTGACACCTATCATTGTGTGTACCAGGCTGGGTGTTTGTGTGTGTAATGCATGCTGACCTTATGGCCAAAAGTTTGTCGACACCTGCCCATCCCACGAATATCAGCTTGTTGAACACCCCATCCTAAAACTATGGGCATATTTGGAGTTCTGCAGATTCTTTACCTTTATAACAGCCTCCACTCTTTTGAGAAGGCCCATTCAGCCAAAAGAGAATTTGTAGAGTCAGGTACTGATGCTGGACGGGAAGACCTGGCTGCAATTAGCATTTCAATCCACCCAAGTGGTGTTTAATAGGATGGAGGTCAGGGCTCTGTTTAGGCCACTTAAAGCAGTTGTAAGGGTAGAAGTTTTTTTTATCTTAATACATTAATATAAAAAGCCTTCTGTGTGCAGTAGCCTCCCCAGCACCTCCCTAATACTTACCTGAGCCCATCTCGATACAGCGATTTTTAGAGATTGGGCTGTCTAAGACTCTCTCTCCTTGGCTGAGACAGCAGTGAAGTGCCATTGGCTCCCGTTGCTGTCAATCAAAGTCAGTGAGCCAATGAGGAGAGACGGGGCGGGGCTAGGCCACGGCTCTGTGTCTGAATGGACACATGCAGCTGGGCTCAGGTGCCTTCATAGCAAGCTGCTTGCTGTGGGGGCACTCAACAGAAGGCAGGGGCCAGGAGCGCCAAAGAGGGGCCTGAGAAGTGGAGGTTTGGGGCTGCTCTGTGAAAAACCACTACACAGAGAAGGTAAGTATATACTTGTTATATGTTTGTTTTTTAACAAAAACAAAGACTTTTAGTATCACTTTAAAGTAACATTAAACCTTCTGCAGGTTTTTTTCCTTTAAAATAATAAACATGCTATAAATGCCTACTCTGTATAATGGTGTTGCACAGAGCCGCCCCGATCCTTCTATTCTGGGGTTCCCCATCAGCTCTCCTGGCTCCTCCTCTTTAGCGAGTGCCCCCATAGGAAGCCGCTCCCCATGCAGGCACTTGCTCGCTCCCAAGCCTCCTTGTCTGTGTCCATTGACACAGGGCATCTCGGCCCCGCTTTCTCCTCACAGAATTTGATTGACAGCAGTGGGAACCAATGGCACCAGCTGCTATCAATCTGTGAAGTGAGGCAGGACAGAGCAGGGAGAGCTTCAGGTAAGTATAAAGATCAACAAAAAAGCAAAAAGATCAACATTTTTAAGTAATTTAGCGATTTTGTGTTGGGCCACATTCATAGCCATCTTGGGCCGCAGGTTGGACACCCCTGTTCTACAGTGTCTTTGGAAGTTGTAGCAATAACAATATCCTTCACTGTGTAAAGATAGCCTTTAACTGGATTGATGTATAGAAAATCGGAGAGATAGAAAACGTGATTGCTTATTTGGGGTTGTGGTTTGGTTGTTCGGCAGTAGATTTTACTTTCTGGTGTTCTAATGTAACAATTTTGTGCAATGATTATAAATAAGAATAAAAAATACTTTCTTTACAGGGACCCGTATGTTGTGGCCTTTCGATCTGTTTCTCTCCCTACACATCCCCCCATTAATGAATACTCCCGGGGTGAGAGCCTTTGCTCTGGATTCTGTATATGGTCAGAAGGAGACAAGACAAAGGTATAATCTTCAGGATATCCCATGTTAACATCTTAGAGATAGCTGGAATTATTATATATAGTGCAATATTATAAGATAGTACAGTTCTGTAATGGGCAGGGTTGCAGAGGTTGTGGCTGTGCACAACCAATCCTTCTGGAACTGTCCTTCATGCATCAAATATTTGTGATGCAATTACAAATAGATAATGTGATATCGCTTTATATGTAGTTGCTTTTGTTGCAGTTAAGGTTAGTGGATTTAGAAGGGCAAAATTCTTTACTGTGCATTGTTTACTGCCTTATTGGAAACGCGTCTATTGCATGGGAGGAGTGTTTTAGCTAGAAGGTGTAGGGAATAGGGCGATTGTTGGGTAGTTGAGGAAGGAGGGTTATTATAGGGTTTGGGAAGTTATGGGGAACAGAATTCAAACACACTATTCCCAACGTTCACATTCCTGAAAAAAGGCTGTGAGTGTAAGTGGGTGCTGCGACTTAAAACCGAAGACATTCAAAGCGGAAAGTATGTCACCAGCACACCAAGGATCTCCACTGCAGGTGCAAACCTTTATTCAGCGATCACATCATAGTTACAGAAGCAACATTTCGGAGACTCGCAGTATCCCTTCTTCTCCACCCCTTCGCAGGATGTCACATGCCTGATGAAGGGGTCCTGTGAGGCTCTGAAACGTTGCTTCTGTTACTATGATGTGATTGCTGAATAAAGCCTTGGACCAGGGGTCTCCAAACTTTCTAAACAAAGGGCCAGTTTACTGTACTTTAAACTTAAGGGGGGCTGGACTGTGGTCATTGGGAGTAAAAATTGTCTTGGAGATAATGGGAGTAAACCGTGCATCTTTGGCATTAGAGGGAGAAAATGGTGCCCTATAGTTGGTGTCAGTGGGAGGAATAGTGCCTTGTTGTTGATGTCAGTAACAGCAATTACACCCCATTGTTGGTGTCAGTGGGAGGAATACCGTTTTCCATCAGTGGGAGGAATACCGTTTTCCATCAGTGGAAGGAAAAGTGCCCCAAGGGATGGATAAAGGCAAGCAAAGGGCTGCAGTTTGGAGACCACTGCTTTAGACCTATTCTGGTGATCCTTGGTGTGCGGGAGACATACTTTCCGTTATGGGGAAAAGGACCTTTATTCTCTACTTCCATATGGGAAACAGAGGCAATGGAAAGTGGAGGTTTAGTCAGTTTGGAAACTGACATTGAAATCAAACATCTTGTTATGCCTTCGATATATACTACCTGAAGGAAAAACAGATCTTGGATCTCTTTTTGCGCTTTATACAAAATGGAAGAACAGATTTTGATACCACAGCAACCAAATTCTCAATTTTACTTTTGGCATAGTATGGGAGAGTGAAAGGAAGGATCTGATTAGTTGCTTTTATGCTTCAGACATTGTTTTGTTAGAAGAATTTAAAGTAGAACTAAAGGCAAAACTTTATTTTCATTTTGGATAGATCACGAGAAGGTTTTAACCCCTGTCCATTTTTTGCCATCTATGTTCCATTGGGGAGATTGCCCTTCACTTCCAGTTCCATAGCCAAAACAGGAAGTGAGAGGAAATCCGTGCAAAGTGAGGGAAATCCCTGGTTGTTACCAGATCACCAGAATTGGTGCCCTGTTGGAAGATTTCCCCTCTATTCCTTTTTCTGGCGACAACCCAAAATTTGGGATTTTTCTTTAATTTTCACTCTCTGTGACGAATAGAGATGTTGAATCTCCCTAAAGGGGTCACAAACATCAGAAAAAATCTGGCAGGTGTTAAAACCCCTTCCAACCTATCCAAAACAAAAAAATATTTTGCATTTAGTTATATTTTAAATGGAGATCAGCCAAAATTGTTTTTTTTTTTACTTTTTGAATAGAGTGGAGAAGAATTGGAATCCCTTGCTGATGTTTAATGCTATCTAGTGCTCTGTTGGAGAGATTTGTTAGAGAGGTCTTGCCGACGATGGATTCAACAGATAGAAAGTAAATGAAAATCTGCAATGGGGACACAGACCAATAAAAACCTGAAAGGGGTTGTAGTCATCCCCTACTCTGCTAAAGAGTGAGTGTTAATGTTTGAGTGTTCCCCTCGCTTGTTACCTGGTCAAACATTGTCAACTGGACAGGAAGTGAAGGTAACTCTCTCTTACAAAGCTCTGGATGGCATTACAAACCTGTCAGAGGTCCTAATCATCCCCTACTCTATTCAAAAGAAAAAAAGCTTTTGGCTGGACATACCCTTTAAAGTTTTATACATGAGATCCAATACCAGAGCACATAAACTTTTGAAACAGTTCTTCACTGATGAGGACATTATGGAATAAGTGAGAATATAATTAGGCTATTAGTCATAGTTTTTAGTATCTCCCATATCTGTTATTTCAGAATTTATTGTATAATACATTGACCATGATAAATAGTACTGTTTATGTAATTCACTCAACAGGTGTCTTACTATAACCAATTTACACCAGGCCTGGTCTCACAAGTAACAACCAACATTGCTGGACTGTCCTCTGATTTTGCTAGCACGTACCAAGCCTGCGAGAGGTTCCTGGTTGAGAACACGAAGGACTCTGCAGGAGATATCAACACACCAGAACCATAGGAACCAGATTTTATATTACTGTAACTGTACAGAAATATATATAAACTTTATAAAGTACTGACAGCTTCCATCTCTTTACCTTGATGGAATATGGGAAGGGTAGTTGATAGAGAACATAAGTGTGTCACCCTTTTTGCAGGAGCATGTAGATGATGTGAATGTATAGTATGCAAAGCACTGTGTAAATTGTCAGAGCTATATAAATACTTGTAGTAGAATTATTAATAATATAGTAGCTTAGTGAATAAAATAATTGTAAATCCAGTCACTAAAATCTCATTAACTTTATCGTGTTTATGACTTTCCAAAGTAATTTTCAATATTTTAAATTTGCATCTTTCATTAAAATAATTCCTGGTAATCCTGCGATATAGGTCAGTGTTCAGACACTTCCTGTTACAGGGTGACAGCGCTCTGTTCAAGTCTTCTGAAGGCTACTACAGGTGGCCATGCTAATGTACATTACACAGGCATGTTCCACCCTCCTGACAACTGACATACAGCCTATCTGTGCAGAAAGGAAGAGCCTGCCAGAGAACAGAAGCATTGAGATACAACAAGGAATAGAAAAAATAATAAAAACATGGCAATGGTTTCTGATACGCAGTGCTTTAGCATTCTAAATGCCATTCAGTCAGGGTTTACATGTACTTCATTCATAAAGAATAGCTATTGATTGCTACACAGAGCATGAATGGCTCCCTATAAGTAACACACAGTCGTTATTTAATCAGTTATGATCTAATATTTTTAAAATGTTTGTGATTATTCACTACTACATACTACTTGTGTAACTCAAACCATTGGGAGCCATTTGTTCCATGTGTAGTGACCGATTGCTGATTTTAGCAGTGATCACCGGCTCCTATGTGCTCCTGCATTATTTGATAATAAACTAAGATTTGGTCTTCATTCTTGAAACTCTAATATCGTTTGCACAGACGGCACTTTCTTTTGGTAGGAGTGGAAGGGCTTTGATGTTAGTGTGCTTTTACATGAGATAGAGATATTATCAGTGTGTACAGTGTAAATTGTTTAATACAGAAAAATAATAAACTCATTCTGTAACCATCTAAACGTTTGGCTTTTGTATTATGTATTTAAGACTCATTGCATGTTATACACTCAAAACAAAACGCAGCAAGACTTTAACCATGGATTGTGGGTAGAAAACCTTTTATTGAAATATATTCCTTAAAGCGGAACTACCAGTCATTTTTTTCATCTTTCCATCTATTAAATCTTCTGTCCTTGTTGCTTTAAAGTGATTATACAGCTTTGATTATTAAAAAAAACAAACATGTCATACTTACCTCCACTGTGCAGCTCGTTTTGCACAGAGTGGCCTCGAACCTAGTCTTCTGGGGTCCCCCGGCGGCTCTCGACATCAGATAACCCCCTAGGAGAAGCGCTCTCGCGGGGGTTACCTTGAGGGTGCGCTTCCGAGTCCATCATTCAGCGTCCATAGCTGCCGAATGTATGACTCAGCCCCGGCGCCCGCGTCATTGTATTTGATTGACAGCCAATGGCTGTGCTGCTATCAATCTATCCAATCAAGAGCCGAAAACCCTGGGCAGAGGGACAGCGCGTCCCCGCTGGGTGAAGTTCCGGGGCTCAGGTAAGTAAAAAGGGGGGGCTGGGGGGCCGGTTACTGCCAGGTGTTTTTTCACCTTAATGCATAGGATGCATTAAGGTGAAAAAACACAAGGGTTTACAACCCCTTTAACTTTGGATAGTAAAACATTTTTTTTTTTTCTGCCAGTAATTAGCTTATACAGCCCACGTCCTATTTCTTGTTTGGTAAAAAGCCTAGGCTTATGACATCATGCACAGCTCTCTCTCTCTCACTCTCATGAGTGTTTGCCAGGAAGGGAGAGGGGAGGAGTCATAAGAGGGGCAATGAGAGCTGCAGACCTGGAGGTGCGCCTCTGTGTAAATCCAGGAAGTGAACAGGCAGCTTCAGCTGCCCACAGTTAAAATGGCTGCAGCCAGACTCGGTGGAGGGAGATTTCTGCAGCATATCTGGCAAGTACAGAATCACAGTATATATAAAATAATATGCAAAGTATTTGGAGGGAAGCTTCAGAATGGCAAAGATGTTTTTATTATAAATTATGTGAGCAGACTGCAGTTCCTCTTTTTAATAGCCATAAAGGATATAAATCCCCTCTGTGTGCACAAAATGCCTTTGCAAACCCAGTTATGTTGTAGATGTATTGATGACATCATCATTGTGCTGAACATCACCGGTGAGGAGAGCAGAGCTGTTGGGGCTACCCAGCAGGTCCTCCCACTACAAGCTGCTGGCAGAAAACCACACGAGAGGGTGGAAACAAGACCAGTCACCCTGCACAAGGAGAGAGCAGCAGTGACATGTAATAAGGATTACATGAAGCTTCTGCACAAAAGTTAAAGTTTCACACTGGACTACTGCCCAGGACAAGGTCATCTAGTGCCCAGGGCAACGATGCCAAACTGCACCCCCCCCCCCCCCGGTTCATCATGTGCACGCTTAGGGGATCCTATGCCCAACAATCTCTCACTTCCCAAAATCACTGTCGCTGTCACTACTCCTGTTTGCCTTCTAACAGAAGAAAGGTGCCCCAATCCCTACGGTAGACCATTACGCCCAGGGCAGCCGCCCCTTCTGCCTACGCCTTGTCCCAGCCCTGCTGCCCAGATCTGGGAGAAATACATCAAGCAAGTAAGAACATACTCGCCTCTTGTATTCAGACAATATTTGCTTATCCTGGAGTTCATATTTAAAATGGCTGATTCTGAGTCTTGGCAACAGGGGCAAGTAATATTTTTATAGATTAATGTTAATTTTAACCCCTTTCCGCCGACCATGCACATATATGAGGCCTCTTGCAAGTGGGTCTTTTTCTGTGGGGCAGCTTATAGGCATACCTGTGTTTTTTGCTGGAAGCGTTCTGCATAGCACGCTCCCAGCACAGGGATTGGGCTCTCGAGTCTCGTACTGACGATCAGGAACTAGAAGGCCCAGTTCCCGATCACCTGATTGCTATAATAGCCTCTGACTATTACAGTGATTAGTCACTGAACAGCTCTCCTCTGTTTTTTTTTTTTGTTTTTTGTTTTTGTTCTCCTCTTGAGAAAAAGTTACATTTTATCTTTTTTTCCTTGCTATTAGAAGATAAGCCATAAGAAAAGTGTGTTAAAAAAAAATAAAATGGCTAGATCAGGGTTTAATCTAGGTAAGAGTCAGGTTTAGGGTCAAGGTTAGAGTCAAAGGTCAGGGTCAGTATATTTTAGGTCGGATTGAAAAAGCATTTTTTTAAATAGTGTTTGTGTCCGTATGTTTTTAGGTAGGATGAGAAAGGCAAAATGTGCACTATTGTTTCTGGGTCTTACTACCGGGTACACAACAAACAACATACACATATATTTGGTATCACTGTGATCATCAGGAGCAGGAGAATTTATTTTGGGTTGTTGTTTGGTGGTAGGTTATGGTTTATAGCAAGAAATGTACAGCATGATATTTTTTACTATTTTGTGCCAGTTTTTCCTTTGATAACCCAAAAAAACAAAATAAAAACAGGAGATATCCATTACCATGTACCACCAAATGAAAGCCCAATTGTTCCTGAAAAAAACTGTAAATTCACCTGGATACACTAAGTAGTTGTGGTGATATGCACAGTTTTACTAACATATGTCAAAGTTGCAAAACTGTGTTCAGGTCTTAGGATTTGTTTTACCCTCTGTCATGAAGGGGTTGACACCTGTTACATACATGTCTCCAAATTTGAATTTTAGGTAGTGTGTATGACTACTCTTCCTCAGGGCTGAACCAGGAAAAAATTGTTCAACTTCAGCAGGACAGTATAACTTGGCACAAAGTTTCTGCAAGTTTTTGCACTAAGCTCTCTGTGCATGTCACAAACAACACTGGGGCCTTGTCTGTCACACAAATTAACATCCATAGGAATAGGTGGCTTTAAATGTCACTGTTACATTCCACATTCCATTGCCGTATACATAAATAAGAACATATAATTTGAATAAACTAAAAATAAATCATAGGTTGTGATATAAAAACCCATGTTTCTGTGTGTTAGTAACCCTATTACTATAATCGGGTTCTGTTTTGGCCATTAGTGCAGCGGGGCCCTAAGCTGGCTATACCCTGGTAGAATTTCCCAAAATTATTTAGCGAGGGCATTCATTCTCACCATTATTGAGCTAACTAATTTTGTTTAAAAGCCCTTTAAAATTTCATCCAGACCTGCTATTTATATTTCACTATTTTTATTGAAAAGATCTGGTAATGACAGTTCTCGGGTTGTCATCATATCAAAGACACAAGTAAATAATGCATGAATGGACAAAATGAAAAAAATCCAGCATCAGAAGAAAAAAGCATACAGTAGTCATGGAATGTTCTCAGGTAAGCATTCAGAAATGAGTTGTACTATCGTCATTGTCAGGAAACAAAAAAACATAAACCTGATCTACGAGGTATCAGAGATTTGAACATTTTCATCAGTAGCCAGGAATGCAACTATCCCTGAGAAAATCATCGAGAACATAACTGTATAAGGCCCTAAAGAGAACCAATTGTATTTGGGAAGCTTACAATATTCCACCTCTTCTAGGATCAGTCAGTCCAAATCCAAACGTCTTCCTGTGGAGTGTTTGTTTTCATCTTGGAGTTGTGCAGGTTGGCCAATTTGTGCTGCTGTAGATTGCAGGCACCCCCATTGGTTTAAAGCTGCTCCCATCTCTTTTTTTAGCTGCAAAGTCTACATAGCCTAAGGGGAGATGAGCCTTTCCATAGGTGGAAAACGCTCAGTTTTTGGGACCTCACTGTGTAGAAGAACCTTAACGCGTTTGTTTAGTTATTTCACTCCATTATCGGGGTGAAGGTATTAATTGCCGTGAATAAGGTACAACTTGGGTGTTCCCACTTAATCTTACCATATGACTTACCATTTATGAATATTGTCTATGGTTGAACGGTGACTGTTTGGGCGTGTGTCTGGGAGTCCAGACCACATGTTTTATGTGACAATGTTGTTATTTTTTAATGGTGTACGGTGGAGATTATTTTTTCAGTCATTTTTGTACTATTATATTTGCAATAAAGTGAGTCTTTGGGTTATTTGTCCGCATTTGTCTTCTCTTGAAACTACTTTTCTGGTGGGATCTTCATGGTTCCCCCAAAGCACCTTCTCCCCATGTTGATGGGGACAAGGGCCTCATCCCCAAAACCCTTACTCGGTGGTTGTGGGCGTCTGCGGGCACACCCAGTGACCCCGCCCCTTATGAAGTCACAGTCCCATCATGCCCTGGGACTGTGACGTCATAAGGGGCAGGGTCACCGGGTGACATCACCCGGTGACCACGCCCCATGCCTATATAGGTCATTGCGCACCCCGTACATGGCATTACAACGGGAGAGAGCGTCGTGTCAACATCGGAAGAAGAGAAGAGGGAAGAAGATGACGGAGAAGGCCGGGCCACCGCTAGCAAAAAAGCGGCAAAAGAGAAGAAGTTAGCGAAGGAGCCCGGCAGAAGAACCAGAGAGGGGGAGAAGAACCGGACAACAGGAGAAGAGGCCGGAGAGAGCGGAGAAGAGGCCGGAGAGAGCGGAGGAGTCGGAAGAGACCCCCGAAGTCGGAAGAAGACCCCCGGAGCTGCCTAATAAATTACTTTAAAAACCTGTGTAGTGTTTTATGTTTTTGACACTTTTTTTCCCCCAGGTGCATAGGTAGGGGTATGATGTACCCCATACTCATTCACATAGAGTTGGGGGCCGGGACCTGGGGGTCCCCTTATTAAAGGGGCTCCCGGATTCCGATAAGCCCCCCACCCGCAGACCCCGACAACCAACGGCCAGGGTTGCCGGGAAGAGGCCCTTGTCCTCATCAACATGGGGACAAGGTGCTTTGGGGTGGGGGGGCTGCAGGGTGCCCCATTTCCCCAAAGCACCCACCCCCCCATGTTGAGGGCATGCGGCCTGGTATGGTTCAGGAGGTAGGGGCGCTTGCTCGTCCCCACCCCCTTTCCCGACCGGCTGGGTTGCGTGCTCAGATAAGGGTCTGGTATGGATTTTGGGGGGACCCTGACGCCGTTTTTTCGGCATAGGGGGTTCCCCTTAAAATCCATACCAGACCTAAGGGCCTGGTGTGCTCTTGGAGGGGAACCCATGCCGGTTTTTTATATAAAATTTGGCGTGGAGTTCCCCCTCATGAGTCATACCAAACACATGTCAGTATTGCTTGTCGCTCATTGGGAAAGGAAAAAGCACATTTTTCCTTTCCCGATGAGCGAGCCAGCTCGGCGCTGGCATATGGCGGTCACTCTTCCTCTGTAAATTCTTTCCTTTTTCCTGTAAAGTTGCCTCACTATGAACGGGGATCCGACTTGGAGGCGACTTCCATTGAAATCAATGGGTACAAGTCACCTAGAAGTCGGATTGAAGTAGTACAGGAACCTTTTCTGAAGTCGGAGCAACTACAGTAGTGTGCATTAAGACGAATCCAATCTCTTACATTGATTTTTTCATATAGCGCGACTTGGGGCGACTTTAAGTCGGATCCAAAGTTGCCCCTGTGTGAATGGAGTCTGAAGAAATGACACTTTGCTGCAATGTAAAGTAGTGAGTGTACAGCTTGTAGAACAGTGTAAATTTCCCCTCAAAATAACTCATCACGCAGCCATTAATGTCTAAACCGCTGGCAACAAAAGTGATTAACATCCCTAAGTGAAAATGTCCAAATTGGGCCCAAAGTGTCTATATTTTGTGTGGCCACCATTATTTTCAGCACTGCCTTAACCCTCTTGGGCATGGAGTTCACCAGAGCTTCACAGGTTGCCTCTGGAGTTCTCTTCCTCTCCTCCATGATGACATCACGGAGCTGGTGGATGTTAGAGACTTTGCGCTCCTCCATCTTTCATTTGAGGATGCCCCACGGATGCTTAATAGGGTTTAGGTCTGGAGACATGCTTGGCCAGTCATCACCTTTACCCTCAGCTTCTTTAGCAAGGCAGTGGTCGTCTTTGAGGTGTGTTTGGGGTCATTATCATGTTGGAATACTGCCCTGCGGCCCAGTCTCCAAAGGGAGGGGATTATGCTTTGCTTCAGTATGTCACCGTACATGTTGGCATTCATGGTTCCCTCAATGAACTGTAGCTCCCCAGTGCCGGCAGCACTCATACAGCCCCAGACCATGACACTCCCACCACCATGCTTGACTGTAGGCAAGACACACTTCTTTGTCAGAGAATTCCAGAAAGAAACTGCGCTTAGGACACGTCTATAGGGTCAGAAACCACAGGTTGCTGCCTCCCTTACACAAAGTCGCCAGTGAGGTGCTTTGCAAAACGTATTGGAATATAAAGTATGGGTATATTGGCGCTACCTATAGGTTAGACTGGGATATAGCAACCCCCTACTCGTGGTTGTAAATCTATAAGGTATTGAACATATAGGAATAGGTCCCTCTTATATTATGAATGATACTTCAAAAAATATAAGTGTGTGCACAATATTGTATGCTTGAGGAAGATATATTGCAAACAATCAGGTGTCGCACAACATTATTATTATTATTATTATTCAGGATTTATATAGCGCCAACAGTTTACGCAGCGCTTTACAATATAAAAGGGAGACAATACAGTTATAATACAATACAATACAATAGGATTAAGAGGGCCCTGCTCAGTAGAGCTTACAATCTAATAGGGTGGGGCAGGTGGTACAAAAGGTTGTAACTGTGGGGAATGAGCTGGTGGAAGTGGTAGGAGATTAGTTGGAGACGTGATAGGCTTTCCTGAAGAGATGAGTTTTCAGGGATTGCCTGAAGGTAGCAAGAGTAGGGGATAGCCGGATAGATGGAGGTAGCGAGTTCCAGAGGATGGGAGAGGCTCTGGAGAAATCCTGGAGACGAGCATGGGAGGAGGAGATGAGAGAGCTTGAAAGCAGGAGGTCTTGAGAAGAGCGGAGAGGTCGATTTGGGTGATATTTGGAGACAAGATTAGTGATGTAGCTTGGGGCAGAGTTGTGAATGGCTTTGTATGTTGTGGTTAGAATTTTGAATTTAATTCGCTGGGTGATTGGGAGCCAGTGTAGGGATTGAAGTAGAGGGTTGGCAGACACTGAGCGGTTGGTAAGGTGGATAAGTCTGGCAGCAGCATTCATGATAGACTGAAGAGGGGATAGCCTATGGAGAGGCAGGCCAATGAGAAGGGAGTTGCAATAGTCAAGGCGAGAGATAACAAGGGAGTGAATGAGGAGCTTGGTGGTTTCATTTGTTAAAAAGGGGCGAATTTTAGAGATGTTACGGAGGTGAATTCTACAAACTTTTGACAGCGATTGGATTTGAGGCTGAAATGACAAGTAAGAGTCTAGGATTACACCTAGTACCCTGGCGTGAGGGGAGGGACTGATGGTTGCATTGTTGATTTTGATAGAAAAGTCATGGAGGGGGGCACGGGCGGGGGGGAATATTAATAGCTCAGTTTTAGAGAGATTTAGTTTAAGGAAGTGTTGCGACATCCATGCTGATATGTCAGTTAGTAAGTTAGTGATGCGAGAGGAGACTGAAGGAGTGAGGTGAGGAGTAGACAGATAGATTTGGGTGTCATCAGCGTATAAGTGGTATTGGAAGCCATGGGCAGTTATTAGGTGACCAAGGGAGGAGGTGTAGATAGAGAAGAGAAGGGGTCCAAGAACCGAGCCTTGGGGGACCCCCACAGAAAGGGGCAATGGAGAGGAGGAGACAGAGTTGTAGGTGACACTGAAGGAGCGCTGTGATAAATAGCCAGAGAACCAGGATAGAGCAGAATCTCGGAGGCCAAGGGAATGTAGTTTATTGAGAAGAAGCGGGTGGTCAACAGTATCAAAGGCCGCAGAGAGGTCAAGTAGTAGGAGTATGGAGTACTGGCTGTTGGTTTTAGCAGTTAGTAAATCGTTAGTGAGTTTTAGTAAGGTAGTTTCCGTGGAGTGCTGCGAGCGAAAGCCAGACTGTAAGGGGTCAAGAAGGTTATTTTCATTGAGGTAGGAGCTAAGACGGTTGTAGACTAAGCGTTCTAGAAGTTTAGAGGTGAATGGGAGTAGTGAGATGGGTCTTAAGTTGTTCAGGTCGGTAGGGTCCAGTGAGGGCTTTTTAAGAATGGGAGTGATCTGTGCATGTTTTAGAGGGGAGGGGAAAATGCCACTAGAAAGGGAGAGATTGAAGATGTGGGTGAGGGAGCATAGGATAGAAGAAGAGGGTGACCGTAGTAGTTGTGAGGGAACAGGATCCAAGGGACAATTGGTTAGGTGGGCATCCGAGAAAATTTTTGTAACCTCTTCCGTAGTAGCCAATTCAAAAGAGGAGAGTGTTGAATGTGCTGCTGGGCAAGGTATGATGGGTGGGGAAGACGTACGCACAGTGGAGATGTCCTCACGAATTGCATCGATCTTGTCTTTGAAGTGATTGGCAATCTCTTGGGCAGTGAGTGAGTTAGTGGGTAGAGGGGGTGGTGGACGAAGCAGAGAGTTAAAGGTTGAGAAGAGCCGACGGGGACTGGATGACAAGGAATTAATAAGAGAGACAAAGTAGGCTTGTTTGGCAGCATGGAGGCATGAATTGTATTTTAGAAGGGCAGATTTATATAGGGTGAAGTCTTGCAGGCATTTGGTTTTACGCCACAGTCGTTCAAGAGCATGGCAATGTCTCTTGAGATTTCTAGTGTTGTCAGTTTGCCAGGGTTGTAACGGTCGGGGCCTGATTCTGCGTGTGGTTAGAGGAGCAAGTGCATCTAGTGATGATGAGAGTGAACTGTTGTAGACAGAAGTGGCCAGGTCAGGACAGGACAGGGGAGAGATTATGTCATATAGGTTGTCAGTAGCAGAATAGAGAAGAGAAGGGTTAAAGTGGCGAAGGTTTCTACAAGTAATTGTTTGCTGCTTGGAGGGATGGGTGGTTGGAGGCAAGGATACAGTGAAAGTAATGAGGTTGTGATCAGATAGAGGAAAGGGGGTGTTGGTGAGGTTGCCAGGGTTGCAGAGATGGGAGAATACAAGGTCAAGGGTATTACCATTGGAGTGAGTGGAAGTATGTGTCCATTGGGTTAGGTCAAAAGATGAGGTTAAGTTGAGAAGTTTAGCTGTAGTTGGGCTGTTGACATTGACAGGAATGTTAAAGTCACCAAGAATAATGGTGGGTATTTCAGAGGAGAGAAAGTAGGATAGCCAGGCAGCAAAGTCATCAATGAAGCGCGATACCGGTCCTGGAGGCCTATAAATTGCTGCAATCCTCAGAGAAATGGGAGAAAACAGACGAATACAGTGCATCTCGAAAGAAGAGAGGGATAGAGAGGGAGGGACAGTAAGGACTTGGAAGGTGCTTTGTGGGGACAGAAGGAAGCCAACTCCACCTCCTTTCTGTCTGTTGGGTCTGGAGGAGTGAGTCCAATGGAGACCACCATGGGAGAGGGCAGCAGGAGAAGCTGAGTCAAAATTTTGCAGCCAGGTTTCTGTTATGGCGAGTATGTTCAAGCCATGAGAGATGAAGAGGTCATGTACAGATGTTAGCTTGTTACAGATGGAGCGGGCGTTCCAAAGGGCACATGAGATTGGTGGGGTGCTTTGAGGAAGCAGGGGGATAGAAATTAAACTGAGTGGATTGCGGTGGTTGCCAGAGGGGGAGGGGTATTGGATATGTGGCTTGCATTTGGAAAATGGCGGACCAGGATTAGGAGAAATGTCACCTGAGACTAGGAGAAGGAGGAGGGTGAGGAAGGCAAGGTGGGAGTGGGATGTGCATGAGCGCACGTGTCTAGTGGCCCTGGTGTTTATGTCAGCATGTGTGTGCAGCAACTGCAGGAGATGATGGGTGCCATGGTAGGGAGAGGGTAGGAGTGAGGGTGATATGTGCATGCTGCAGGGAAGAGAGGAGGGGTAGAGTAAAGATAATTTGAGGATAGAAGACACCAATGTGAGAAGGAAGAGAATAAGGAGCATGTTAGTGGATAGAGAGTGGGAAACTAACCTAAAATAAAATAAATTTCAAAGGTGGTTTGCTTGTAGTCTTGCAGAGTGGAGCAGAGTTCCTGTTGTTCATGCAGCTTTATTTATCCTGCTTTCGTTAAACTGCGTCGGTGAAACTGCGCATCACTCGTGACAGAGCCAACATAAAGTTGTCCTACAGCGTCTGGTGGTAAAGCCAGAGGCTATATTCCATAGTGTGCATTTATTGAAACCATATACCATATGCTATGAAATTTTTCTGTATATATATCTATACCCGTATCAAACAGTTGGATACATCATGGAGATGGCATTACTCCATATACCAGTACACATGCTATGTATATAGATTATGTCACCTTGATCAAATACCATATGTGTAATCAAGCATGGATTAAAATTGCATGTATACAAAACAGAAACTATTAGCACAAAAATTCCAGCAGTTAGATCTCAGACATAGTATAACAGTCCCATATGTTGGTATTGTATTAACTTTATCAGATTCCCAATGGTGACTTTGGTGCTGCAACAATTGTCTGGTGACTCTAGTGCTCCCCTTTTGGTTGCCTACTCACCAGCTCCCAGAACCCCAACAGGGGTATTGCGCCTGTGGTGTAGTATGCTGGGTTACTTCACTTGCTGCTTCCTCTGGTAGATGCTTGTAATGTGATCAGCTCCCCAAGCCCCACACCGGGGTAGTGCGCCTGTGCTGGGAAATAGATCGCTTTGCTGCTATATTTTGTGCTGGATGTCTCCTGTGCCTCTCAATCCGTGAAGATGTTGCTTCCCCTCATATGTTAAGAAAAAAGAGCTTCCATGGCGTAATAAAGTATGACCACTTTATTTAAAAACATATGTGCCCACAAAACGGGGATTTTGGACAGAAAAAGATAATTGAAATGGACAAAAAGTAACCAACAAAAAATAAAGTAAAAGTAAAAATAAAAATAAACATAAAATTAAAAGTCCAGGCACTATTGTGTATAACTCTGTCCAGATGGAATAGGACATCAATAGTTACCAGGCTGTGTACAAGTTTTAAAAGTCCCTCCTAGAGAGTATAAAAAACGAGGTGGGGGGTGTGTATCCACCGGCCGCTGAACAGCGTACTCCTCTCTCGTATGCCCTGGAGCTGACTAGCAGAGCGTGATGCCGTTGTGCGCGCTTCGTCACATGACGTCCTCAGCAACGGTATCACACTCCTCCATCTATTAGATTTTATAGGGAGAGAGCGTTCATACTAAGCCCACCCCTCAAATTACAGGGCTATGGATTAAATGTACCTATTATAGGGCTAGAGCTCAAGTATATGTGGTCCAGATTGGTCTCCCATTTGTCACATAATGAAATTTATATGTTCGATTTGCAAAGCGATCTATTTCCCAGCACAGGTGCACTACCCCGGTGTGGGGCTTGGGGAGCTGATCACATTACAAGCATCTACCAGAGGAAGCAGCAAGTGAAGTAACCCAGCATACTACACCACAGGCGCAATACCCCTGTTGGGGTTCTGGGAGCTGGTGAGTAGGCAACCAAAAGGGGGAGCACTAGAGTCACCAGACAATTGTTGCAGCACCAAAGTCACCATTGGGAATCTGATAAAGTTAATACAATACCAACATATGGGACTGTTATACTATGTCTGAGATCTAACTGCTGGAATTTTTGTGCTAATAGTTTCTGTTTTGTATACATGTAATTTTAATCCATGCTTGATTACACATATGGTATTTGATCAAGGTGACATAATCTATATACATAGCATGTGTACTGGTATATGGAGTAATGCCATCTCCATGATGTATCCAACTGTTTGATAAGGGTATAGATATATATACAGAAATTTTTCATAGCATATGGTATATGGTTTCAATAAATGCACACTATGGAATATAGCCTCTGGCTTTACCACCAGACGCTGTAGGACAACTTTATGTTGTGCGACACCTGATTGTTTGCAATATATCTTCCTCAAGCATACAATATTGTGCACACACTTATATTTTTTGAAGTATCATTCATAATATAAGAGGGACCTATTCCTATATGTTCAATACCTTATAGATTTACAACCACAAGTAGGGGGTTGCTATATCTAAGGCTATCCCAGTCTAACCTATAGGTAGCGCCAATATACCCATACTTTATATTCCAATACACTTTTCTTTGTACTCCTGACCTGGTTGCTGCCACACACGCTTGACACCATCTGAACCAAATAATTTATCTTGGTCTCATCAGACCACAGGACATGGTTCCTGTAATCCACGACCTTATTCTGCTTGTCTTCAGCAAACTGTTTGCGGGTTTTCTTGTGCATCATCTTTAGAAAAGGCTTCCTTCTGTGACGACAGCCATGAAGACCAATTTCATGCAGTGTGCGGTATATGGTCTGAGCACTGACAGGCTGCCCCCCCCCACACCTCAACCTCTGCAGCAATGCTGGCAGCACTCATACTTCTATTTCCCAAAGACAGCCCCTGGATATGACGCTGAGCACGTGCACTCAGCTTCTTTGGTCGACCATGGCAAGGCCTGTTCTGAGTGGAACCTGTTCTGTTAAACCGCTGTATGGTCTTGGCCACCGTGCTGTAGCTCAGTTTCAGGGTCTTGGCAATCTTCTTAGAGCTTAGGCCATCATTATGTAGCGCAACAATTCTTTTTTTCAGATCCTCAGAGAGTTCTTTGCCATGAGGTGCCATGTTGAACTTCCAGTGACCAGTATGAGAGAATGAGATCGATAACACCAAATTTAACACACCTGCTCCCCATTTACACATGAGACCTTTTAACACTAACAAGTCACATAACACCGGGGGGGGGGGGGGGGGCTAATTGGGCCCAATTTGGACATTTTCACTTAGGGGTGTACTCACTTTTGTTACTAGTGGTTTAGACAATAATGGCTGTGTGTTGAGTTATTTTGAGAGCACAGAAAATTTACACTGTTCTACAAGCTGTACACTCACTACTTTACATTGTAGCAAAGTGTAATTTCTTCAGTGTTGTCACATGAAAAGATATAATAAGATATTTACAAAAATGTGAGGGGTTTACTTCCTTTTGTGAGATACTGTATATAGCATATTCACCCCAAGGGACACTGTAGAGGTCAAGACAGTACCAATTCCCTGGGACTTAGTACAGCCAACGTGACCATAACCTTTCACTGTTTCACTGTTCTGGTTCTAGAAATCTGTTAAATTTCATTTATTCAGCCCAAAAGTTATATGTGTATGACCCGCTGTAGCCACATTAATATAGCAAAGTAAAAGGCTACTAGTAGTTAGACCTCAGTTTGATAGCACTTACTTTGCCAGGTAGATACTGTAGGTAAAAGTGATCCTAGACCATACATAGCAGAGCTCCAGGCAGGCAGCTGTAATACTCATTTGAAAATGTTTTAGCCAGTCTTATGATTTGCATACATGCAATGCCAGGATGGCAATCAAGCTATTAACTGGATGGTCTACTGTATGACCTTCCAGCTTATTGGCCAACAATATATTGATAGTCGCCTGCCTGGACATGTAGAATGGCAGAGGTATGTAAATCACAATGACGTAGAAAGCTGCAACAGTGATGTCACCCACTTGGACTTGTAGCATGCAATATATAAGAACTGAAGTGCCACACCACTGCTTTTTAGTCCAGATACAGTTTTTTTTTCCAGTAAAGGTCAGATAAACAATAAAAAAGGTAGCAAATGCATTTTGTGGGTCCTTCATCAGGGCTAAAAGGGTGTTTTTTGGATCCCCAAAATGCGCTGGAACACTTTTTGATTGTTCATCTTACCTTTACTGTTATAAAACTGTATCTGGACTATTGAGCAGTCGTGTGGCACTTCAATTCACGTTTATATGGTAGTACATTACAAACCAAGGAAACTGTGGAGATCCTCTGTGATGTACACACTGCCCATCCAGTAACCAGGTCACCTACACCAACATCATTACAGTCCAGTACAGTGGGATAGCAATGCCACTTTATTTATTTCTACTTTCTTAATGGATTGTAGCATTCAAGAAATATGTAAATCACAATGACATAAGAAGCTTGGTTTTGGGAATCATTATTCAGACTGAACAGAAACACAAACACTTTGGCAGGTAAAACAGTTCACTAAGACCCCTTTCACACTGGGGTGCTTTGCAGGCACTACAACGCTAAAAATAGCGCCTGCAAAGCGCCCTGAAAGAGCCGCTCCTCACACTCCAGTGTGAAAGCTCGAGGGCTTTCACACTGGAGCGGTGCGCTGGCAGGACGGTAAAAAAAGTCCTGCTAGCAGCATCTTTGGAGCTGTGAAGGAGCGGTGTGTATACCGCTCCTTCACCGCTCCTGCCCATTGAAATGAATGGGGCAGTGCGGCTATACCACCGGCAAAGCGCTGCGGTGGTTTTAGCCTTTTCTCGGCCGCTAGCTAGAAAGGGGCCTTAGGTATGGCAACAGTGCTTTAATTGTTTGCCTAGGCCAGTGATGGCGAACCTTAGCACCCCAGATGTTTTGGAACTACATTTCCCATGATGCTCATGCACTCTGCAGTGTAGATGAACATCATGGGAAATGTAGTTCTAAAACATCTGGGGTGCCAAGGTTCGCCATCACTGGCCTAGGGTATTGGTTTTGTAGTTCCTTCATTTAAAATAATTGCCTGAATTTTACCTAATTATTTGAAGAGTCATTTTTCTTTTTAAAAATTTTTTTTTTTTTTTATTGTAAAGGTTTTTAAACAATTACATTTAGATGTCAGCTCTAAATTCGTGTTTTTTTAAATACATTATATAAATATAATTGCCAACATCCTTTATTAAAAACATGGTGCTATTGACATTACTGCTTACAGAGGCTCCCTCCCCCAACTACGACTATATTTACCAATGGTTCTTCTCAATGAACTACCCTGTTTCCCCGAAAATAAGACCTAGCGTGATTGTCAGTGATGGCTGCAATATAAGCCCTACCCCCCAAATAAGCTCTACCCTGTTTCCCCGAAAATAAGCCCTACCCTGAAAATAAGACCTACAAGGACTTTAACTAGGGCTTATTTGAGTGGTAAGGCTTATATTGCAGCCATCACCGACAATCACGCTAGGTCTTATTTTCGGGGAAACAGGGTAGACGTTTTTCTGACCAATTATCCTTTTTTAATCCAGCTAACCGATTGTGGAAATATTTAGAGAGAAATTTAAAAGAGTTTGTTCAACGCTTGCTATTGCCACAAAATTTTACATCCATTGTACATAATGGAATATTTTTCTTCTATGTGGTATAGATGCTTGTCATAAGGGAAGAGTAATAATCTGGGGATAGTTTGTAATAAACTCCATTTGTGGTGTGTGTTCTGATGGTTATTAAGCCGTGGTATCCTTCCATGAATGTGCCCTGGTCTTTTGTATGCTCCACTGTTAGTGTATATGTAGAGGAGGCCTTCAAAAGACGGATAGTGCTTAGCCAACCCTTGCCAAGAGCCACCGCCTGCACTTGGAAGGACACATCCTGCCACACCCCTTCAAAGAGCTTTAGCATATCCAGCACCATCGGGTCTGTGTATCCATTATCCAGCTTCTCAGGAGGCCATCTAGGGGCAATGGTGACCCCTGGGAAAATGTCGTTGATGCTGCTGATGAAGTCTTCTCCTTTGATATATCCTGGTGTGCTGAAACTGCCATAAGATATCTCCATGCTGATCCACACTGGAACATACAGCAGTTTATCGTTGTTTAGCCTATTTAGTAGATGCAAAGTCTCATTGAGAGAAACATGATCTTTAGGTTTCAGATAGACGCCCCATGGGAGAGCGGAAGCAATCACCAGCTTTAGACAGTCTTCCAGTGGAAGTTTAGCAGATGACTGGGCAACCACCACCACTGGTATAAGAGTGGAACTGACCAACTGAACTTCAACTTGAAATGTGAGCATTCCAAAGCTACCTGCAACACAGAGAACATTGTAATTATGTGCGATGGGATACACATTATTACATAGATGCCTGTACATATCCTCAGGCTTCAGGAGCATTACATGACTTTTCTCCAAAATACATTATCACTGACTGAAGGAGCTAGGTGAGCTGGTAAGACAGGTTTAAACAATAGATAGACAAAGAAGGGTGCACCAACCCAGTGCATTACCTTAATATCACTCTCTCAACCAACATTGACTATTACTAATCCTTATGTGGCTAGCATTAGTAAATAGATAGGAAAGTATATTTTATTTACTTGTTTTAAACTTCTTTTGCATATCTTCAGTTAAAGTGGAGTTCCACCCACTTTTACAACTCTTCAGCATCCCTCACTAAACTGTGCACTGTAAACAAATTGGATATTTTTTTATTTTTTTTCTCAGCACCTACTGTATATCTGCTGTATTCATTTTTCACTTCCTCCTCCCTGGGCGTGGCCCATCGCATCATTTCCTGTTTGCAATGCCTTCTGGGAAGGGGCGGCAACTTCCTCTGAAACTGCCGTTGCTATGGAAACCTGACCTGAAACCTATTACACTGCTTGTGCTGCACTGAGAATGTGCGAGATCTGCAAGGATGAGATCCAGGAAGAAATACAGTCTGGCTTCAGATGCCCACACTTAAGATGGCCATGGCCTGCTGTAAGTTTATAAAATAACAAACTACTGCTATAAACTAACAAAACAGACCTTAGTTTACAGACTAACTTTACTAGAATACATTAAGCTTGTGTATTATAGGGGTATTTTTATTTAAAAAGTATAATTTCGGCCGGAACACCACTTTAACTCCTAGTTTCCAGGAGTCTTCAGGAGAGGAGGAGGGGTTTTTCTCAGCTAAGCACACCCTCCTCCTGCATGCCTGAGCTAAGGGCAGATGGATTCCAGGAAGTAAATGCTACATGAATCATTTGCCCTTAGATGTCCAAGATGACCACAGTCAGAAATGCTAGGGGATGTTTTTCAAAGTGATTTCTTAGCAAAATAAAGCACAGAGACATGGATGGATCGGTGAGTTTGCTTTGAATATTAAAAATGATCTCAACTGCGGTTTTGGTTTGTGGTGCTCAGATGCAGTGTAGTTCCATTTCAAAGCACCATTTATTTGTAAAAAGTAGTAGTAGTAAAATATACTCACAAACAATATGAGTTACAGGTATATAAATCGCTGTGTTAATTCATTTTGAGGACCTGGACGACACCACATAGCAGATGCAAATGCTAATGTGTTTTTTCGAGGGGTATACCCTCTTTATCAGAATAAATGGTGCACAAGGCTAGTGTGCCCCTCTTGTTTTTCTCTATAGTATCTAGGATGAAGAGGGCAGCAAGGCCAAATGCTTACCCAGGCACTCTACTGGAGTATAGAACCCACAAGTTCTTCTATTTCATGGATGACTTAAATACACTTTCTACTGGTTCACAACACCTTAGCACTGATATGTTGTTCATGTTTTCATTCTTTTAAACAAAAAAGGATAAGACAAATGTCCACTTACTTTTCATTATTTTGCTCTCATTTCTTAAACAGTAGCTGCAACCAATTTTTTTTAAGTAAAGTGGGCAAGAGTTAGAAATGTTGTCATGTTTTTATTGCTGCATCGGTCTCTGGGAGGTCTCCTTTAACTTCCTGTCCTGGTGATCACTGTCACTACTAGTAGCTTATTGTCCATTTTATTAGGGATAGCCATATACTGAATAAGAGAAGTGAACTGAATAAGAGAAATGAATAGATTCCTAAAACATGCTAAACAACGTGGATAGGGAATCTCCTGACTATTGTATTCTTAAACCACAGAAATACAGATGGTAACCTCACTGAGTAACAACTTGACACCAGTTGCTGAGGAGCGATAGGGGTCTCCATTCTGGAGGCTATCGTAATCTGGCAGCCGCAGCACCCGCTACTGTCTGAATACCCAAACAGTGACTACTTCTGATTGGATGCAATCACTGTTCTGCTTAGAAAGTTCAATTTGGCTACTTTTTTTTATACTGACTATCAGCAGGAATCAGCTGGAATTTGAGCTGTGTATGGCCAACATATGTTTTAAAAGAATTATATAGAAAGAAAGAAGAAGAAAAGAAAAATAAAATACCTATGTGGGCTCACATAAGATTCAAAGTATTCATAACAACTGGATAGAGCTAAATAAAATGGCGATTAAACAAAAAAATCATTTAGACCTAAACAGCTTGCAAAGCTTCAAATTTTACAGCCATTTGTTTGGATCATTTTAGATTGTAAGCTCTTGTGAGCAGGGTCCTCCTAACATTCTTCTCTAGAATTGTATTGTAACTGTACAGTTTCCCTTTCTTTATAAAGCACTGCACACTGTTGGCACTATATCCTGCATAATAATAATAGTTTTATTTTTTTCTCTTAAGTTGTAAGATATTTTCCTGCAATTTATACAAAAGTTGTACAATAAGACTGTAGTGTGTGTAGGCCCATCTTCTTCCTTGTCAGTTCCTTGACAGTTTTAGAATGCTAGGAAAGGAAGGACTTTAAAACATACAGTTTTATAAACTCTCTTCATGAGTTTTTCCTCTGTGACAGTTGGAATAGCTGCAAATAGCAGTATGAGGTCCTGTCCTTGTACAAGTTTTCTTTAATAACATGTACAAACCATGTGCCTCTTTTGGGTATCCGTACTTTCACCTTTCACTGTTTTTGCAGCGTGTGTTTCATTTTTAAAAGAGAAATAAAAAGGCATGAACCCCAAAATTTGAAAACTGCTGTGGATGCAATCATGCAACATACACCGATCAGCCATAACATTGTAGCCACTGACAGGTAAAGTGAATAACACTGATTATCTCATTGTAATGGCATCTAAAAGTGGGTGGGATATATTAGGCAGCAAGGGAACATGTTGTCCCTGAAATTGATGTGTTGTGAAGCACCCTCCTACTGTAGATAGGTTGCTAGAAAAGCTAGGTACATTTTGTTTTTTGCTTTACTGTAATTAATGAAACAGTTTGTGATTGCTTTGGGATGTTCTTGGCTCTGCAGGCTTGATTGCTTTCCACTGTCTTCTGGAGGGTTCCAGAATATAGTGGGTGGGAGGAGGCAAATCAGCAGTTTGAATATTAATGTTCTCTCAGCCAATCCTTGGGGGAGGGTGCTCCAAGAAGGTGGTTCTTGTCCAGGAGGAGAATTTGCCAACCTGAAAGGCTACTGCCCTTCTAAGCAGCCCCAGATGAAATTCTACATGAACACGTGGTTCTAAATGTGGCAGAGCTTGGGGGCCTGTTCTGCTAAAAATCTCTGAAGCTAAGAATAGGATTTCAAAGAGGTTCTGGTCTGAAGAGTTGACTGGAGAAAAGTCTAGCTGATATTGAAAAGAGGCATCCAAATATCCAGAGACATTGGGAGTACAGACCTGAGTGTAGGATCCTGAGGACTGCTGCAGCTGCTATCCAGGGCCGCTGTTAGAAATCATGGGGCCCCATACAGCCTACGGATGGCCGGTGGAGGGAAAAAACATCTTTCAAGTGCTGCAGAGAGAGCAGCACAGTGCATAGTTTCTGTAATTGCCCCGCCACACTGATCCAACTCCCTGTCCAGGCCCCTCTATATGTCTGGGCCCCCTACAGGAGGACCCTACTGCTTTAAGCATCTGTGATAAAGGGTAGAGTGTCGCCTGATTGCTGTTCTGTGTTCCTGGGGTATCCCACAGCTCCCTATGCCCTACCCAAAGTATTCAGCAATACATTTAAGAAGGCAACCCCCCTAGACTGTTCATTGAGCCAGAAGACTGGATGCTGCTATGTGCCTGGCTGTTGCACCAATTTGGGAAAAAAAACTATGGCAAACCAGCAGCCCCTATGGGGAGGACCTCTACTGACAAAAAAATGAGCAAGCATAAGGATTTGAGCAACTTTGACAAGGACCAAATTGTAATGGCTAGACGACTGGGTCAGTGCAACTCCAAAACTGCAGTTCATGTAGGATTTTGCTGGTCTGCAGAGGTCAGGACCTACCAAAAGTGACCCAAGGAAGGAGAACCAGTGAATCAGCAAGAGGGCCTAAGGCAGCCAATGCTCATTGATGCACATGGGGAACAAAGGTTTCCCTGTGTAGTACGATTTAATAAAATAAGTGCTGTAGCTCAAATTGCTAAAAAAGTTAATGCTGGTTTGATATTAAGTGTCAAACCACACAGAACATCTCAATATGTTGTGTATGGGGCTGCGTAACCACAGACCAGTCAGGGTGCCCATGCTGACCACAGCCAAAAATGCCTATAATGGGTGTGTAGGCTTAAGAACTGAACCACGGAGCAATGGAAGAAGGCGGCCTGGTCTGATGAACTCAAGAATGGTTTAAGGAACACAACAATGGGTTTGAGGTGTTGCTTCGGCCACCAAATGCTCCAGATCTCAATCCAATCGAGCATCTGTGAGATGTGCTGGAAAAAAACAAGTTCTATCCATGGAGACCCCACCTCTCAACTTACAGGACTTAAAGGATCTGCTACTGACAGCTTGGTGTCAGATACCAGAGCATACCTTCTGAGGTCTAGAGTCCATGCTTCAACTGGTTATGGTGGGTGGTCATAATGTTATGACTGACCGCTGTAAAACACACTCTCTCCTTCTTTTTTACTGCATTGATATAATACACTATCCTAAGGTATCTCCATGTTTTTATCAAACAATGAGAGCTAAGCTTTTGGTTCTGTATTGGAGGAAGCGTGACCATATTGGTTCTGAATTGTGCAATCAGCTCTGGTGTTACATGTGTTGCATTAAAGCCGAACAGAACCTTCAGTTTAAATCAGCTAAATATTTGCACTAGGTACATCAAAACAAAAGATGTTTAAAGTCATACAGTTCATTTTATTGGGAAAGTAGCCACAACCTAAGTATAAAAGTCTCTCTCCTGCCAGCACTTGCAGAAAAGGACCCATGTTTCTTGTGTAGAAGCATTGATCTCTTTAGAAGTCCACCATACCTTCTGCTAAGTCAGAGCTCTCCAATTAGGAAGAATATGCTTTGCGGATTGTAGAGCTATAGCAGTGTTTCTCAACTTCAGTCCTCAAGGCGCCCCAACAGGTCATGTTTTCAGGGCTTCCATTATTTTGCACAGGTGATTTCATCAGTTTTACTGCCTTAGTAATTACCACAGCCGTTTCATCTGAGAGAAATCCTGAAAACATGACCTGTTGGGGCGCTTGGGGACTGGAGTTGAAAAAAACTGAGCTATAGCAAACCTTCCAACCATCCTGGAATCGGTGGGACTGTCCTGGGATTTGATGTAAGTCCCATCGTCCAAGCGCAGCAAAACAAGGCTTTGTCCTGGAGTGGAGCCCAGTGCAGGAACAAGTTTCGGGCCTAGTGTCTTTTAATGACAATATTGTCAATTTTCTACAGTGATTTAGTTTTTATTTAATAAACTGGTACATTGTGGGAGCATGGTTTACCAGTGACGGTCATTGTGCCACCCCTGGTGAACTTATTGCCTGTTAATTGTGTTTCATCAATAAAGCCTTATATACAGTATATTTTTGCTAAACTATACCGTAGTTGACCCTCCTCTTATCTGGTCACCTTTCTGGTGACATTAATTTGTCCCAATTTTTGTTTATACAGGAGTCATGTCATGGCCGGGTCTATGGTGGTGGTGGGGTGGGATAGGCTGGGCTGCCCCCCCCCCAGATTTCACCCGTGCCCCCCCAGGCCAGCTTCCCATAGATAGCGTACCTGGCCGCTGAGCGAAGTGACTTCCTCTCCTGTCATTCCAGCAATCCTCCATATGGCAGGTGATCTATAGATCAGACTGTACACAATATTATTAGCGCCCCCTATGTCCTCCAAGAGCTGCTCATCTCCGGAAGCAGGTAATGGGGGGGGGGGCAGGAATCATACAGTGTACAATCTGATCTATAGATCCGGTATCATGTGCTGTATGGTGGAGCGTTGGTATGACAGGAGGGGGAGAGCACAGCTCGCAACCCCTCCACACCCTAGCGATTTTATGCTTATAAGTTTGTGGGGAGAGAGAGGGTGCAACTTACAAGTGGGGAATTGTATTGAGACTACAGTGGAGGGGGTAAGAATCACAGGGAAGGTTAATTTGGTGGAAGGGATTTTTGCTCGGAGTGGAGGGGATTTTGGTTAAGAGAAGGAATGGGGGGGGGGATTTAAACCCCCTGTACCCTGTCCTACTGACTCCTGTCCTGCTAACCCCTGTACCCTGCCCTACTGACTCCTGTCCTGCTAACCCCTGTACCCTGCCCTACTGAACCCATGTCTTCCATTCTGCTGACACCTGTGCACTGCCCCACTGACTCCTGTCCTTCCTGCTGACCCCTGTACCCTGCCCTACTGACCCCCTGTCCTGCTAATCACTGTCCTCTGCCCTTGTGACCCTTCTTCACTGCCATAATGACCCCTGGGCCCTGCTCTGCTGACCTCAGTACTCCTTAATCCCCTCCCACTCTTAAGAGTTTGGCCACACCCACATTTTGCAGCGGCTACAAGTGCCGCAGATCACTTACTCCATCATGTGTCCCTCATTCTGAAGTTCAAAAGTTGGGAGGTATGCTATAGGTCTGATTTAGTAGGGGGTGTGTCCCCACAGAGAACAAGTGTCCTTTTCTGCACATGCTGGCAGGGCACAGGTTTTTCTAATCAGACTGTGGCTGCTTTCTAAAGGAATCCAACCAAGACTTTGATCATCCCTTTTCTGAATGAAGCTGGAATTTATTTAGCGAATTTAAACCGAAAGTGCAATTGAGCTTTAAGGCAGCCCATTTAGTTTGAACTGGCTGCCAACATGCTGCAATACTTTTAATAGACATGCATCATTTATACAATGCAGTGCACCATAACGCACAGATGTTAAAAATCTGGTGTGCCGTTTGTTGCAGTGCACTTGGTTTGTATGTTGGGTGTCCTGTGTTTCTGTTAGTTCCGTGCATTAACGTGAATTGACATTTAAATGTATCCAGACATAAGATGATCTTATGAAATGCACAAGCAGTGCATTTGCTGTCATATGGGGCGTTGATTAATACAATGATGCCAGTATGTTATGTGAAGTTCCCTGCCATGATGACAGAATCTCTGCTTACCTTGTAGAAGGCTCTGCACAGCGGAAACGTCACCTTCAGCATCAAACCATTTCACAAGAATTCCGTCATTGTCCTCCGGGTGGAAATACAAACGCAAACTGCCACCGGAATAGAACAATTTCTTCCTGTTTGGATTCACTAAGTAAAAGAAAGAAAAGGTGTTAATCAGTGTTAATTTAGTCGACTAAAACATTTTAGTCTACTAAAATTACTAAAACATTTTAGTCGACTAAATGAATACTATTTTAGTCGACTAAAATACGACTAAAACTAAAACAATTGAGATGACTAAAACTAAAATGCCATTTTAGTCCTAGGACTAAAATGAGACTAAAACTAAAATGTCATTTTAGTCAAAAGACTATGACTAAATCTAAATTGCAATTACTGAAATGTACTGGAGATTTAGTCGACTAAATAGGACTAAGAATAAAACAATTGCAGAAGACTAAAATGGGACTAAAACTAAAATGCCATTTTAGTCCTAAGACTAAAATTAACACTGGTGTTAATATGTTCCAGCCCCTCACCAATGGACAACATAAATGAATACAATATATCTAGATTTACAGTATATAAAGCTTCACCCTCAAGATCCATTGCAATTTTTTACTGTAACTCCAAAATGCTGGATAGGACTTTACAGTCAGGGGCTTAGATACACTGGTGCATTTTTCAGAGGATATAAGGATTTGCTGGAAAGTTCTGTCCACTTTCATGTAGTTTTTATGTCTGGTGTGAAACTGCGTGAGAGTATTACTTTTCTGTAGTATGCTAACAACTAGCAGCAATTTTATTAGCCACAACTTGTTTGGTAATATGATTTTGGTATCTTTCTCTGCCCTCTGCTTCTGTTTAGTGTGGGAGTCAGCAACCTGTGGATTGTGATCTACCAGTAGATTGCGCCCAAGTGACTGTTAGATCGGGGTCTGGGTTTGCTGGCCCGCCATCCCAGAGCAGCAAACAGAGTTTAATGCAGAGGGACTACTTGTAAAGTTGGAGCTGTAGTAGGGAACAAGAGCCGCGTAAGTCAATGCCTCCTCTGTAGTGCCGGCTCCTGTCCCATGCGGAGTAATACCATCTGCACTCCACCTCTTATCCCGGCTAGCGGTCTCCAGAGTGGTGCCAACAGCAGGAAAGAAGAGATCTTCAGGTCAGTGTGAAGCAATACACTGGGCATAATAGCATACGGCTGCTTTCACACTGATGTGCTGCGGCTTATCCACGCCACGGGTGCAGTGCAGTGTACCTGCAGCTCTCCTGCGGGTTTGTTGCACTTAGCCATAGACATGTATTATGACCGCGGATTTGGTGCACTTTCTGAAAACGCATAAATACTCCTGAATGCAGTAGTTTTGGTGCGCTTTCAAAAAGTTCACCACACCTGCTGGATATAATAGAAGTCTATGGCAAAGCGCAGCTAGCCCAGGAAAGTCACAGAGGCACTGTGCTGCACCTGCGGTACAGGTACACCGCAGCACATCAGTGTGAAAGCAGCCTTATAGGGGGAGTCAGATAAGAGTTCATTACGTATTTATTAGAGACAGAAGGCAACTCACATGAAATCTGTTAAAACTGGCTCGTCAGCAAAGAAAGAGTCTCTGGTGAACAACTTAAGCCCAGCAGGGTACCCCAGTAAAGGGTAAGCACACCGGGTAGGTCAGTGGTATTCCCGCACGCCCAAGAAAATATATTATTAATGTGTACTAAGCTTTAGGCTTCATGTACACTACAGCTCCTAAACTTGAGTTCAGGAGCTTTTGCCATTTTTTTGCCAAAGCTCCTAAACTCAACTCCATAAAAGCCTATGTGTCCATGTATGTACGACATCCACAACGTCCGCGTTTGACACGTTTCGTCACATGCCGCGTGACTTTTCCAAGGGAAGAGTCCAAGGGAATATATTGGATGTTCAATTCGTTATTTCAGATAACTGGGAGCCAGCTCATTTAAAGTAAGCCAATCATAAGGAGAAATATGTGTGCTGCCATTACTAACCTACTTCTAAAAATGCTTGATGTCTGGCTGCTATGCTGGTTCACTGACTTTGACAAATCCTAAATTGTTGGCCTGAAAAAGGGTATGTAGTATCAGAATAGCCAAAGAAAAGTCATAAGGGTTTCTACCCTACTGGCACTCTCTCCCTCATTATTTTATGGCCCCCATAAGATTTGTGTACTGGAATGTCAGGGGTCTCAATGACAAAATCAAACGCTCTTAAACAGCACAACCCCCATGTATGCATTTTAAACAGCATAACCCCCATATATGCATTTAAAAAAAAAAACATGGGTGGGGCACTACCATCATGCTACTTACTCTGGTTATGCCAGAGGGGTTCCATACTGGTCCATAAGTCCCTGACATATGACTTCTTATACGTCAGGATTGACCCAGAGGGCAGGTATGTGGTATTACATGTGATAATAGATACACTGGAGATGCTGATTGTACGAATATATATACCGCCCCCGTTCCACTGTCTCACTGAAAAGCTTGATCCCCATTCTCTCTACCTTTGCAGCGGATAATATACTTATTGCTGGGGATTTTAACATGCTTCTGAACCCATCTCTAGATAAACTGGTTTATGGCCCTGCCATGGACTGCTTTGTCTAGGTGAGCATCCCTCTATGGTTTCACTGATGTTTGGAGGTGGAAGCACCCTACTGAGTGTGCTTTTACCTGCCATTCAGCTTCTTATCATACCCTGTCTCGCATAGACTTGATCTATGTTAGTGGGGGACTACTGACTAAAGAAAAGTCATAAGGCCTTATCCAGACTCTTGTTCTAGGACAGAGACTCAAAGTTTTGAAGCCAGAAGGTCAGTATGGCATTCAGGTAAATTGCAATTTTGGGAGAGGTCATCAGCCATTGCTTTAAACAGATTGCTTTGATATGAATATCTAAAAAAGAAACATAAAAAATTTCTGATTTCCCTGCTTGTTGATGCAAGCCAGGGCCGGTGCTACCACTAGGCGGACTAGGTTTGCTGGCCCGCCATCCCAGAGCAGCAAACAGAGTTTAATGCAGGGCGCACTGCCACCTAGGGCACAGCCATGGCCCCTGCGAGGGAGGAGGTGGGGAAGCATCCAGCAAAACAAGCTGGTGGGAGAAGGAAGTGACAAGCTGGCCAGCTGGCCACGGTGACAGGGATGGATGACAGCAGTGGCGTAGTAGAGTGCGGGAGTAGTCGGTCCGCTCACCCGGATGACATTACACAGACTCTTGTCGGTGACACAGGCAGCGCCTCTGACAACACAGCTCAGAGAGAAGCGGTGGCTTTGCAGTGAACAGGAAGCGGGGCCGGGGGGAGGTCATGATCTCTATCAGCGGAGGGCTGGAGGAGCAAGCGGCGATCATGAAGCAGGCGGCACCAAGCAGGTCTGTATTGTGCAAGTTTCAACACACAGGAACAGGAGAGTAACGTGGGTGGAGGCATGGACACTTACTGTGTGTTCTATAGACGATGAGATCCGCAGGACCTCCACACACCAGCCCCCCCCCCACCTGTCATACAGCTATGCCATCCTGGACAATGGGCATCACTATCCCAGTACACCGCACAGCACATCTCAACTACACCGCACAGCACACCTCCACTACACCGCACAGCACACCTCCACTACACCGCACAGCACACCTCCACTACACCGCACAGCACACCTCCACTACACCGCACAGCACACCTCCACTACACCGCACAGCACACCTCCACCACACCGCACAGCACACCTCCACCACACCGCACAGCACACCTCCACCACACCGCACAGCACACCTTCACCACACCGCACAGCACACCTCCACCACACCGCACAGCACACCTTCACCACACCGCACAGCACACCTCCACCACACCGCACAGCACACCTTCACCACACCGCACAGCACACCTCCACCACACCGCACAGCACACCTCCACCACACCGCACAGCACACCTCCACCACACCGCACAGCACACCTCCACCACACCGCACAGCACACCTCCACCACACCGCACAGCACACCTTCACCACACCGCACAGCACAGCACACCTCCACCACACCGCACAGCACACCTCCACCACACCGCACAGCACACCTCCACCACACCGCACAGCACAGCACACCTCCACCACACCGCACAGCACACCTCCACCACACCGCACAGCACACCTTCACCACACCGCACAGCACAGCACACCTCCACCACACCGCACAGCACACCTCCACCACACCGCACAGCACACCTCCACCACACCGCACAGCACACCTCCACCACACCGCACAGCACACCTCCACTACACCGCACAACACACCTCCACTACACCGCACAACACACCTCCACTACACCGCACAGCACACCTTCACCACACCGCACAGCACAGCACACCTCCACCACACCGCACAGCACACCTCCACCACACCGCACAGCACACCTCCACCACACCGCACAGCACACCTCCACCACACCGCACAGCACACCTCCACCACACCGCACAGCACACCTCCACCACACCGCACAGCACACCTCCACTACACCGCACAGCACACCTCCACTACACCGCACAGCACACCTCCACCACACCGCACAGCACACCTCCACCACACCGCACAGCACACCTCCACCACACCGCACAGCACACCTCCACCACACCGCACAGCACACCTCCACCACACCGCACAGCACACCTCCACCACACCGCACAGCACACCTCCACCACACCGCACAGCACACCTCCACCACACCGCACAGCACACCTCCACCACACCGCACAACACACCTCCACTACACCGCACAGCACACCTCCACCACACCGCACAGCACACCTCCACCACACCGCACAGCACACCTCCACCACACCGCACAGCACACCTCCACTACACCGCACAGCACATCTCAACTACACCGCACAGCACACCTCCACTACACCGCACAGCACACCTCCACTACACCGCACAGCACACCTCCAATACACCGCACAGCACACTTCCAATACACCGCACAGCACACCTCCACTACACCGCACAGCACACCTCCACTACACCGCACAGCACACCTCCACTACACCGCACAGCACACCTCCACTACACCGCACAGCACACCTCCACTACACCGCACAGCACACCTCCACCACACCGCACAGCACACCTCCACCACACCGCACAGCACACCTCCACCACACCGCACAGCACACCTCCACTACACCGCACAACACACCTCCACTACACCGCACAACACACCTCCACTACACCGCACAGCACACCTTCACCACACCGCACAGCACAGCACACCTCCACCACACCGCACAGCACACCTCCACCACACCGCACAGCACACCTCCACTACACCGCACAGCACAGCACACCTCCACCACACCGCACAGCACACCTCCACCACACCGCACAGCACACCTCCACCACACCGCACAGCACACCTCCACCACACCGCACAGCACACCTTCACCACACCGCACAGCACAGCACACCTCCACCACACCGCACAGCACACCTCCACCACACCGCACAGCACACCTCCACCACACCTCCACCACACCGCACAGCACACCTCCACCACACCGCACAGCACACCTCCACCACACCGCACAGCACACCTCCACCACACCGCACAGCACACCTCCACCACACCGCACAGCACACCTCCACCACACCGCACAGCACACCTTCACCACACCGCACAGCACAGCACACCTCCACCACACCGCACAGCACACCTCCACCACACCGCACAGCACACCTCCACCACACCGCACAGCACACCTCCACCACACCGCACAGCACACCTCCACCACACCGCACAGCACACCTCCACTACACCGCACAGCACACCTCAACCACACCGCACAGCACACCTCCACTACACCGCACAACACACCTCCACTACACCGCACAGCACACCTCCACCACACCGCACAGCACACCTCCACCACACCGCACAGCACACCTCCACCACACCGCACAGCACACCTCCAATACACCGCACAGCACACCTCCACCACACCGCACAGCACACCTCAACTACACCGCACAGCACACCTCCACTACACCGCACAGCACACCTCCACTACACCGCACAGCACACCTCCAATACACCGCACAGCACACTTCCAATACACCGCACAGCACACATCCAATACACCGCACAGCACACCTCCACTACACCGCACAGCACACCTCCACTACACCGCACAGCACACCTCCACTACACCGCACAGCACACCTCCACTACACCGCACAGCACACCTCCACTACACCGCACAGCACACCTCCACTACACCGCTCACCTCCACTACACCGCACAGCACACCTCCACTAAACACAGCACACCTCCACTACACCGCACACCTCCACTACACCGCACAGCACACCTCAACTACACCGCACAGCACACCTCCACTACACCGCACAGCTATGGTTGCCACCTCATCCCTTTAAACTCGAACACATATTAATTACACAGGTTCTGTGGCTGATTAAGGTGGTAATTAAACTCACATGGTGCCTTATCTGCATTTAATTAGCCTCAGAACCTGTGTAATTCAAATGTGTTCGGGTTTAAAGGGACGAGGTGGCAACTCTACGCACAGCACACCTCAACTACACCGCACAGCACACCTCCACTACACCGCACAGCACACCTCCACTACACCGCACAGCACACCTCCACTACACCGCACAGCACACCTCAACTACACCGCACAGCACACATCCACTACACCGCACAGCACACCTCCATTAAACCGCACAACACACCTCCACCACACCGCACAGCACACCTCCATCACACCGCACAGCACACCTCCACTACACCGCACAGCACACCTCCATTAAACCGCACAACACACCTCCACCACACCGCACAGCACACCTCCACCACACCGCACAGCACACCTCCACCACACCGCACAGCACACCTCCACTACACCGCACAGCACACCTCCAATACACCGCACAGCACACCTCCACTACACCGCACAGCACACCTCCACTACACCGCACAGCACACCTCCACTACACCGCACAGCACACCTCCACTACACCGCACAGCACACCTCCACTACACCGCTCACCTCCACTACACCGCACAGCACACCTCCACTAAACACAGCACACCTCCACTACACCGCACACCTCCACTACACCGCACAGCACACCTCAACTACACCACACAGCACACCTCAACTACACCGCACAGCACACCTCCACTACACCGCACAGCTATGGTTGCCACCTCATCCCTTTAAACTCGAACACATATTAATTACACAGGTTCTGTGGCTGATTAAGGTGGTAATTAAACTCACATGGTGCCTTATCTGCATTTAATTAGCCTCAGAACCTGTGTAATTCAAATGTGTTCGGGTTTAAAGGGACGAGGTGGCAACTCTACGCACAGCACACCTCAACTACACCGCACAGCACACATCCACTACACCGCACAGCACACCTCCATTAAACCGCACAACACACCTCCACCACACCGCACAGCACACCTCCATCACACCGCACAGCACACCTCCACTACACCGCACAGCACACCTCCAATACACCGCACAGCACACCTCCACTACACCGCACAGCACACCTCCACTACACCGCACAGCACACCTCCACTACACCGCACAGCACACCTCCACTACACCGCACAGCACACCTCCACTAGACCGCACAGCACACCTCCACTACACCGCACAGCACACCTCAACTACACCGCACAGCACACCTCCACTACACCGCACAGCACACCTCCAATACACCGCACAGCACACATCCAATACACCGCACAGCACACATCCACTACACCGCACAGCACACCTCCACTACACCGCACAGCACACCTCCACTACACCGCACAGCACACCTCCACTACACCGCACAGCACACCTCCACTACACCGCACAGCACACCTCCACTACACCGCACAGCACACCTCAACTACACCGCACAACACACCTCCACTACACCGCTCACCTCCACTACACCGCACAGCACACCTCCACTAAACCACACAGCACACCTCCGCTAAACAGCACAGCACACCTCCACTAAACAGCACCGCACACCTCCACTACACCGCACAGCACACCTCAACTACACCGCACAGCACACCTCAACTACACCGCACAGCTATGGTTGCCACCTCATCCCTTTAAACTCGAACACATATTAATTACACAGGTTCTGTGGCTGATTAAGGTGGTAATTAAACTCACATGGTGCCTTATCTGCATTTAATTAGCCTCAGAACCTGTGCAATTCAAATGTGTTCGGGTTTAAAGGGACGAGGTGGCAACTCTACGCACAGCACACCTCAACTACACCGCACAGCACACATCCACTACACCGCACAGCACACCTCCATTAAACCGCACAGCACACCTCAACTACACCGAACAACACACCTCCACTACACCGCACAGCACACCTCAACTACACCGCACAACACACCTCCACTACACCGCACAGCACACCTCCACTACACCGCCCAGCACACCTCCACTAAACCGCACAGCACACCTCAACTACACCGCACAGCACACCTCCACTACACCGCACAGCACACATCCACTACACCGCACAGCACACCTCCACTACACCGCACAGCACACCTCCACTACACCGCACACCACACCTCCACTACACCGCACACCACACCTCCACTACACCGCCCAGCACACCTCCACTAAACCGCACAGCACACCTCCACTAAACCGCACAGCACACCTCAACTACACCTCACAGCACACCTCCACTACACCGCACAGCACACCTCCACTACACCGCACAGCACACCTCCACTACACCGCACAGCACACCTCCACTACACCGCACAGCATACCTCCACTAAACCGCACAGCACACCTCCACTACACCGCACAGCACACCTCCACTACACCGCACAGCACACCTCCACTACACCGCACAGCACACCTCCACTACACCGCACAGCACACCTCCACTAAACCGCACAGCACACCTCCACTACACCGCACAGCACACCTCCACTACACCGCACAGCACACCTCCACTAAACCGCACAGGACACCTCCACTAAACAGCACAGCACAGCACACCTCCACTACACCGCACAACACACCTCCACTACACTGCACAGCACACATCCACTACACCGCACAGCACACCTCCACTACACCGCACACCTCCACTACACCGCACAGCACACCTCCACTACACCGCACACCTCCACTACACCGCACAGCACACCTCCACTACACCGCACAGCACACCTCCACTACCCCGCACAACACAGTGTAGTGGAGGATGGTGGTGAAGGCTGTGGCGGGGGGTCATTGGAAGGCGCCACAAAAATCTCCACCACCTCCACCGTAAACATGCGTAGGGCAAAGGGGGTGAATTCAGGGGTGGAGCCAACAGGGCGGCAAAATTAGGTTTAGCATGATGTGCACTTTCTAAAGGGTGTAGAAAGGGAAAGACAGCAGATATACAAGTAAAACTTATGTAGGGAGATTTGTATCATCTGAAGCTGTTCACTTCACTGGGTATCCGTAAGGGTTTACAACCACTTTAAGCACTCTTGTCAATGTTAAATGGTTTGACTCAACCCTCTAAGTAATACATCTGCAGAACAGCTAGTAAGACTTAGGCTATGTTTCCACTATTGCGTCCCCAAAGTCGCGCGATTTACACTGCGACTTTACAATGCGATCTATGTTGCGATTTGATGCGACTTTAAAAACGACTTTGATGTTCTGCGATTTAGCCAGAGTGATGTAATTCCTTATCCTGCTTAGTTACTTCCCCTTCCTGTCTTCCACACTCACGTACATCAATATAGGAAGTGATGTATTTGGGAGGAGCAGAGATCATGTGCTTCCATAGACTTCCGTGGAAGTCGCAACAAAGTCGCGGTGTCAGACATGTACATGCGACTGCATTGCGACTTAATACCTTTCTATGGAGAACAAGTCGCACCGAAGACGGAACAAAGTAGTGCAAGAACCTTTTTTGGAGACGCTGCGACTTGAGTCGCACTAATTAGAACGGGGGCCATTGAAATACATGGGTTTTGACTTGTCATGCGACTTGACATGTGTCAAGTCGCAAAACAAGTCGCAGTAGTGGAAACAGAGCCTTACTGGCAGGTTTACCAGAGGAAAATAAAAGAAAGGAAACCTAAAAAAGAAAACCAATGCAGCTGTCACATCCAAGAATTGGTAAGCTGCAATATAAGAAATGTTTGCTTGGCTTTAATCAACTTTTGAACCGATTCACCTTCACCTTGTCACGCTGCAGACTCTGGACCCATACTTACACGCTATCTTTTTGAATTCTGATAAGAGGGGTTCATAAATGTCATAATAGATTTGCTCAGGATTGCTGTTATCTCGGATGTACAACAGGTCGCGCAAAGTAAGTGGGTCCGAACTGCCTTGCCATAAAGTCAGCGTGTACCTGTGCAGGGAACAAAAACAACCCTTAAATCAAACCAACACCCTACATCTCCATCCTGATACAACCACTATGCACTATGAATGTACAACTGACAATTAACAGCATTTAATCTAAAAGGTGAGCAAAAAAATTTAATTAATTCATATTAAACCTTAATAAATGGGCATCACATAAATGGTAAAATAACAATCACATCATAGATTTGTGCATAACAAAAGGGGTAAACTGCAAAGAAAAATATATCAAAGTCTTTTGTATTTCAGAATTCAGTAGAGATACTGTATATTCTTCAACCAGTAGATGGCAGTGTTTATAAGTTTGTAGCTGCATCTATGGTATGCTCTATGTCTTTTCCCTGAATAAAGTTTCCTTTTCCTGTCTGCAGTTAAGCAGCAAAGCCCATGTGGACTGTGCACTGTCTGCTTGTTCTGTATGGCTATATATAGGCAGACAGTGCACAGCGCAGAAATCATCCAAATGGGAGGTCACCACTCAGGGTACCACTGACTCCACCACCTCCACGGCCCTTTACTGGTTATCCAAAGGCACCAAAAGATTACAGAGTAACACAGGCAAAACACATCACATCAGGGATCAAAAGCTGATGTACAACATCAAATGCTCAAGGCCAGTGGCATATGATGTTGTACTAAGGTTGCCACCTCATCCCTTTAAACCCGAACACATATTAATTACACAGGTTCTATGGTTGATTAGGGTGGTAATTAAACTCACTTGGTGCCTTATCTGCATTAAATTAGCCTCAGAAACTTTGTAATTGATATGTGTTTGGGTTTAAAGGGATGGGGTGGCAACCCTAGGTTGTACACCCGCTGTTGTATTTCCTTGTGTCGGTTGAGGTTGCTGCATTACTTCTTTTGCACTAAGCACACTTTTTTGTTTATATTTTGCTTTTAAAATTATAGTAAACCTATCATGTTAATTTTCCACCATCTCAAGCATTGAAAAGTATTAAACTGGTTGCTCTGTGCAGAATCCTTCCTACCTTCTTTGTTTCTGTGAAAACGTCCTTTTCTTTGCACTTACGTCATCGGCACATACTCACTTGTTACAAATTTTCCAGCATGCTATTCATGCCATAAGTCCTGTGCTGACATGCCGGGGCTACGTCATTTACCTCGCCCAGCGTCAGCTCCAAGATCCCAGAAGACTCAGTTTCCATTCACAGTCTTAACCCCATGTGACTCCCTACATCAGTGGTTCTTAACCCTGGCCTCAAGTACCCCCAACAGGCCATGTTTGCAGGTATTATCTTGCACAGGTGATTAAAATCAGTCAATGGCTTGGTATTTTGGACAGCTATTTTATCTAAGAGAAATTCCCAAAACATGGCCTGTTGGGGGTATTTGAGGACAGGGTTGAGAACCACTGCGCTACGTCACAGGGGTTGTAAAGCTGGCAAGCACAGCACGGGCCTGAGCAACGAAAACGAGGCTTGGCTTAAAGTGTTACTAAACCCACAATAGTAAAATCAGTCTGTACAGTATATGCAGTAAAGCATGCTTGTTATACTCAGTCCTCTGCATTAAAAAAAAAACCTGCTTGATCTTGTATCAACAGATTCTCCCCTCCCTGCACTGTCCCCCTGGAAAAGTCCGCATCAGATAGAGCCTTTGGAGTCAGGCTGCACATGTTCAGTTTGGTGTGTATTGCTAGAGATGTTTTTTTTTCTTGGGAGAGTGCATGTGATCAGCACAGGGCAAATCAGCACTGTCAAGACATGTCCAGACAGAGGGTCAGGAGCCCAGCAGCCTCATATAACAGCTCAGTGTAGTATGAAAACTCCTCCTACAAGCTTCACCAGGAACTCATAGAAATCACAAGACTGCTATATACTGCTGATGAGAAAAGGTATTCAGCAGTTTATATTTACTAAAATAATTGCATTTCCATGTTCTGTGGGAGACCAGATATAGTGAATGCAGGGTACTGGGTTTAGTAACGCTTTAATAATTACTGCACATGCGCAAGAAGGAAAAAGGGCGGAAGTTCTTATTGCATTGGACGCGGAAGACAACACTTAACATAACAGCTGCACCCGGAAATAAGCATATGCATAAAGTAGGAAAAGAAAAGTAAGAAACATCCTATGAGGCTTCAATTTGCGGTGCAATGTTTTAAAATGTTTTAAGACAATTACTTCTTTGAAATTTAGGTGTGGAGCGTCTGAGTTTACTACCACTTTAGGGTAAAGCACTAAAAGCCTTAGAGCCCTTTCACACTGGGGCGGCGTCGGCGGTAAAACGCCGCTATTATTAGCGGCATTTTACCGTCGGTATTCGCCCGCTAGCGGGGCGGTTTTACCCCCCCGCTAGCGGCTGAGAAAGGGTTAAATACCACCGCAAAGCGCCTCTGCAGAGGCGCTTTGCCGGCGGTATAGCCGCGCCGTCCCATTGATTTCAATGGGCAGGAGCGGTAAAGGAGCGGTATACACTCCACTCCTTCACCGCTCCGAAGATGCTGCTGGCAGGACTTTTTTTACCGTCCTGTGTGGCATTGGACAGGCTTATTTAGAGCACTCTGAATGCCAATCAAAGCCCATGTCACTAAATTAAAATAGTTACCCCACAGTCTTGTTCTTATGTTGTATTTGCTTTGCTTTAAAAATTATACCTCATGTGGTTTTTTTGGTGATTCAAAGCATCTCCAAAGCCTCCATAGAAGTCTTTAACAATGGTAGCTAACAGCACCTGAAGCTTTTGAGTTGAGTTAGCTTTATTTTGTTTTGGAGGTATTGCAAGTATGAGATATCCCAGGATGCACCGGGAAACCAACAAGCGAACCGGAAAGGCGTCATCAGCAGTCACTTCCTGTTCATGTGTATATGTATTCTAGCAGTGTCTGGTGCAGAGGTCACATCTGGTATGAAGCGTGGAGCAACAGGGAAATTAATAGGATCTGGACTGGAGCGGAGCAGCTAGTAGATGGGACATGTGGTGTGACACATGGGAACGCTATAGCGGTAGGTGAGCAGGGACCGGATAGAGAGGACTGAGTGGCAGAGGATTAGCAGAACGGGGGGGGGGGGACTGGAGCAGGAGAAACTAGCAATGTCACATGTGGTGAGCAACGTGAGAGCAATATAGTGGAAGGTGAGCAGGGACCAGAGAGAGAGGAGGATCAGCAAACCAAGGATCAGCAGAACTGGGGGTTACTACTGAGCAGTGGATCAGCAGAGCTGGAGGCTACTACTGAGTGGGGCATCAGCAGATCAGCTGAATGAGGGTACTAACAAGCTGGGGATCTGCTGAATGGGGGTACTACTGAGCCTGGGAACAAATAGAAAATCAATACACACACATAGGGCATTTGCATAGGTGTGCACAGCCTATTGAATTAGAATGTGCACCCTAAAGCTCAAACACACAAGTGTGTCTTTATACATATATATGACCCCGGTACATTGATCTTCCTGCCGGAACAGTGAAATGGCAGAATCAGTAAGAGGGATATCTTTTCCATCTTCCTGCTGGCACACAGAGCGATAATGCTAATGCACATGGGGTGATTAGGGTGTGCCCAGGCACACCCAGCACACCCTGTGCGCATGTCTATAGGCATTTGCCAATCTTCATTAAAGCTTCAAATAAGCATCACTGACCCAACAAAAAAGCATGTTGAAGTGGTAGGCGCTTTTATGTGTTAAAGTCGAAGCAAGTGTAAATGAGTCCTTAAAAATTAGCTTTTAGTTTTTGAGAGCCTATCAATGTAAACCCTGGTTCACACTGGTGCAGCTTTGGAATCAGGCTACTTCTCTACTACCCTGTTTCCCCGAAAATAAGACCTAGCGTGATTGTCGGTGATGGCTGCAATATAAGCCCTACCCCCCAAATAAGCCCTAGTTAAAGTCCTTGTAGGTCTTATTTTCAGGGTAGGGCTTATTTTCGGGGAAACAGGGTAGGGCTTATTTGGGGGGTAGGGCTTATATTGCCGCCATCACTGACAATCAAGTTAGGTCTTATTTTCGGGGAAACAGGGTATGTGTCCGATTTACACTACCGCATTGTACTGGTGTGTGGGCAGTGGGTGCTGAAAAAAGATCAGTGCAAGTTGCAGCTCCGATTTCATTGTGACTTGTGACTTTGTTTAACAGAAGTCTATGCAAGTTGAAATGAATTCGGAAAAAAGTAGTGCAGGAACCTTTTTCAAAGTCACTGCGACATGAGTCGTGGCAATTTGAACGGTTCCATTGCCGACAACAGGGTGGGGCTTGTCAAGCAATTTGGAACTGTCAAATCGCACCGGTGTAAATGTGGGCTAAGGGCTCTTTATACACAGTTTGTGGATCCTTGAAGGAAGGAGAGCACATTGTCCACATGAAATGACGAGGAGTGCCTACTAAGGGCTATTGACTGGAGCCGCTTTTATATCCTAATTCTGGTGAGTACACTTCCTGGCTTTAGCACAGTTGCAGAATTTGCTGGCTAGTATCAGTTTTCATTATTCCCTGGAATTACTCATTAAACTCTGAGTTGAACAGCACTGATGAAGGGCTAGAGTTGCATCTAAGTATCTAACATGCATGACATGATGCTGGTTACCGGTTAGACTTCTCCAGAAGCCAGTTGAAGTGAGGCCAGGCAGTGGGGGTCAGGACAGCTCGAGCTGGGAAGGTGATCCTCTGGGGAAGATCCTTCACTAGATCATACATCGTCACAATCATTTCTCTGGTGTACGTTTTGTTGGAGAGAATCGGTGGCAGGTACAATGTCACCCAGCCAGGGGAGATTGTGATGTCCGGGAATTTCTCCTGGATTAAACCCAGAAACCTGCAACGATGGATCGCGGTTACAATAATTACTTTCATCAATTTATCCTATTTGTTAGAATATATCTAACTTGCAAACAATATCACCAAATATCTTCAGGATACTGACTGTGTGGCATTGACTCCTATCTCATGGTTGACGTTGGGTCCGGCCACGATGTCCGCATTTATCCACACAGGGCGGTTAATGTTCATCTGTGATGACTTTTTCAGCAATATGTCAAGTGACGGGCTGACAGCTTGGATGCTCTTGAAGTCCAGTTTGATGCCTGTATAGAACAAAAGGTTAATTAACAACTGATACATAAGAGGTTAAAATGTATCTAAACATAAATACAAAAACTGAATATTTGCAGTTTGACAGTACTTAGATATGGTGGCTGCATGAGTTTTTCTGGCTTTTTTTCCCTTTTATTTTCACCTGGTGATAATGTTAGTAACACACGTTTAGGACTACAGAATACCCCTTCTCTTCTTCTCCATAAGGGGGGGGGGGGTATTGTAGTTCACAGCGCTAGCTGGGAACAAAGCTTACTAATAACATTCAGCACAGGCAGAGAGCACACAAGATTTCTATTATCATAACAAAACACTTTCAATATTTTTTTAAGCTGAACTCTGGCATAAGCAAACATTGTCTAAATACAAAAGTTATGTGTATTCTTACATGAATCTTGGTGTGCTTTCTGTACTTCTTCCAGATCTGTGCAGTAATCCAGCAAAAAATGAGCCTCTGTTTAGGAGCTTCCTGTAATACAGACCGGCACTGCTGCTCTCTTTCCATGTGCAGAGTGACTGGTCTTGTCTCCGCCCCCTACTGTAGTTTTCTGCAGAAAGCCTGTAGTGGGTGGGCCTGCTAGGTCCCTCCCACAGCTGTGCTCTCTGCACAGACTACAGTATGTACAGCACAATGATGATATTATGTTTTATAATATCCGGGTCTGGAAAGGCATTTTGGGCACAGAAAGCTTATTTTTTTGACTACTGGGAAGTATATTTAAATGGAAATTTTTATCCCTGGAGTTCAGCTTTAACAGGTCAAAAAGGAGCAAATAACAGATGTTAATTGTTATAATTTACATATGCTTTAAGTAATTGTCCATTGTACCCTTTAAAACATTGTAACATTGTCTGTTCCACATGTAGGCAGGTGCAGTCTACTTTCTCCACCACAGGTGGCGCTCATCTGTAGTGTCACTGATGATGGAGAGAAAGTCAAGAGGAACAGGATCCTGCTAAGTTTCCTGGCACACTGGGGAAGCTATCCTATTGGATGCTGCCAGCCCATGTGATTCTGGCGACTATTTTTGATCTGGCGGAGCCTATTTAAGGCCCTGGCCCCCAGTTTTGGCATGCATTTGGTGAGTGAGTAGTGTAGGGAAATGTACCCTGCCCATTAGGGACAGTACTAGCGGTAGGGAAAGGTTCCAGACAAGAAGTGAAAGCATAGGGACCTCAGCTCCTCTGGACATATCTCCTGATTGGGTACGAAACAGCCAGGCCACATTCTACGCTCTTTCCAGGCGCTGTTAGTCTGGCTGAATATTGCTCTATTCCCCTTTACTGGAAACCGTAAGTGCACCCTGTTGGGTGGTCTAACCTCCAGGTTTTGTTGTTAACTGTTACTGCATTACTTAAATTACAAATTCTCTATCGCACCCGACTGTGTGAATTATTGATGACACACCATACTGCACACCACCTACAGACAAATAACCATTAAATGGTCATAGATTACATATAACTTTCTCTGATCCAGTCACATGAAGACCAGAATATTACCTTTAGAAGAACGAAGCACAGTGTCCAGCCATTCTTGCAGTGTATTGTCACTGTATATATCAGGGGGATGAGCCATGATAGGTATATCTGTCTCATTGACTGTTCCTTGTCCCTGAACATTGACGTCAGCCTCCAACACCATTATTCCACCTGCAGGGTTATACATAATAATCAGATGAGGATTTGTAGGTGTTCCCTCGATTAATATTAGGCATTTCAAACTGCATTTTTGTTTTATGACTGCCAGAGAAAACCAATTACAAGATAAGTCACCTAAGAAGCTGGAAATCTCCTTAAAAAGGACAAAGACTGATATCTTTTCACTGTTTCACTGAGTCACACGCAGAGCCGCTGACAAGAGGGTAGCACCTGCGCTCCTATATGGGGCCCAGGCCCCATAAGTTCAACAGGGGGGCCCAGAGCTGCAGGAATGGGAGCAATGGAACCAATCCCCATGTGGCCCTCCCTGTGTTTACAATACTTCAGTTTATGAATGAACAGGGAGTCTCTGTTCAAAGTGTTTTCTGTTCATTTATCCGGCAGCTGAGGATGCAAAGAAAGGATTGAGGAATCTGTCCTCAATCTCTTTCTCTGTCTAAAAAATTAGACAGCCCCACAAGGCTGTTAAAACATGTAATAACGAAAAACCTAAAATTTTTAAAAATAATGTAAAAAAAAAAACCATAATTGAGGGCTTATTCTTACAGGTATTCTGGTTGTGTGAATGAGTGGTTTGTTCATGCGGCTGAGGGCCGCCTGTTAGACTTGGTTCTCTGTTCTGTCAGCTAGGCTGTATGGGGCCCCATGATTTCTAACAGCAGCCCTGGTCACATAATTCATAAACTTAAACTGACCATACACTGATTGAAATTCTGCCAGTTCAGTAGGGACCAGCCAAATTTCCATAAGTGTGTGGCCGTCCCCACTCAACGGAGGTTGCTCGTTTGATCCACATCTGTCAAAGGGACATGACGGAAAAACCTTTCCTGAAGCCATTGATCAGTGTACTCTGACAGCTTTAGGTCCCGCTGTCAAAATACAATGTCCCAGTGGTGGGGATTCCTCCATTCAATGTATTTGTATTGATGGAGGATTTTTTTTTTTTTTTCAGCCAACTAGTGAGAACTTGGACAGTTCAACATTGTGAGAAGGAGATATAAAGCAGAACCATTATGCTCCATTACAAAGTTGAGTACTTAATAATCTGATATGGCTGCCTTGTGTATATATATAATTACAAATTATATACAGTAACAAGATTCTTAAAAATTATCCTAATAAGATTATAAATATAAAGCCGTTCTCTTCAAGTGAATATCCAAAAAGACTGAAAAGATCTTCCTTTCCTTTTAAAACATGAAAAGATCATTATATGCACATCAATGCAAAATAATCTACTCAACATCACAACAAATATATAAAGTCAGTTAGACGACCCAAAAATATCTCCTTATATTTGTATATCACATGATCAAGAGAGCTTTACAGTACTGAGTATACACACATCAATAATAACCTTATGATGACCCACCTAATGTTAGGTAGGTCCCCCTTTTGCCTCAATAAACAGCCTGACTCATTGTGGCATGGACACCACTAGACCTCAGAAGGTATGCTGTAGTATCTGGCACCAAGCCATCAGTAGAAGATCCTTTAATTCCTGTAAATTGTGAGGTGAGGCCTCCATGGATCAGCCTTGTTTTTCCAGCACATCCCAGAAATGCTTCTTGGATTAAGATCTGGAGAAATTGGAGGCCAAGTCAGAACCTCAAACTCGTTGTGTTCCTCAAACCATTCTTGAACCATTTTTACAGCATGCCAGCATGCATTATCCTGCTGAAAGAGGCCACTGCCATCAGGAAATTCCGTTTCCATGAAGGGGTGTACTTGATCAGCAACAATGTTTAGGTAAGTGGTATGTGTCAAGTAACATCCACATGCATGGCAGGACCCAAGGTCCTGGTGCCATATCTTCCCCAGGTAAGTGACGCACACACAACCGGCCACCCACATGATGTAAAAGAAAACATGATTCATCAGACCAGGCAACCTCCTTCCATTGCTCCGTGGTCCAGGTCTGATGCTCACATGCTTTTGGAGGTGGACAAAGGGTCATCATGGACACCCTGACTGCTCAGCTGCTATACAGTCCCATACGTAACAATACTGTAATGTCCATTTTTTTCTGCTTTAAACACATAAACTTTATTGGCAACAAGCTTACTTGCTGCCTAATATATGCTTCCAACTTTCAGAATGCCATTGTAACGAGAGAATCAGTGTTACTGACTTTACTTGTGTTTATATTATGTTGGCATTAGGTTAAAGGATATGTAAAGGTTCCTTTAAAAAAAAACAAAAAAAAGCAAACCTGTCATACTTACCTCCTCTGTGCAGTTGGTTTTGCACAGAGTGACCCCAATCCTCCTGTTCTGGGGTCCCTCAGCTGCGCTCCTGGCTCCTCCTCTTCTCGAGTGCCCCGTTGGAGAACCACTCTCCCTCGGGGCACTCGTGCGGGCGTGCTCCTGTGTCCTGCTGCTGCGTCCTTTGACACAGACAGCAGGACTCAGCCCCCCCCGGCTCCCGTGTCATTGGATTTGATTGACAGCAGTGGGAGCCAATGGCTGTGCTGCTATCAATCTATCCATTCAGGACCCGAGACACTGGTGCCCTCGCCCCCTTAGCTGGAAAGATCAGGTTCAGGTAGATAAAAGTGGGGCTCTGGGGGGCAGCTGCATCACAGGAGGTTTTTCACCTTAACGCATAGAATGCATTAAGGTGAAAAACCTCAAGGGTTTACAACCCCTTTAATTCTGATTTTGGGTAATGCTAGAGAAAGTGGTGTACTATTTGCATTTTGGTAGTTTGATTTTCTGTTATTTTTCAATCTGTGCTATTTTTTTTTCAATGTTGTATTTTAAGCCTGGGTTCACATATCTGCGGCTGAAGTTTGCAGTCCAGTGTCCTGTGCGTTTCTGTTCACCGGTTCAAGTGCGATTCAAGTGCCAATTTTCCCCTGAATTTGCACCTGAACCGGGCAGCTTTATATGCGGCTCATGGGGGACTCTGGACCTTGCTCGGGGCTATTCCATCTACCGGACTGTCTGTTACCTCCCTGGGGCCGCCTCTCTTGTGCGTCGGTAGACCGTGCCAGCATGACGCCCGCCATGTGTTATGGGTGGGCGCCATGCATTCACGATTCGAGGGATTCTAATTTTGACCCCACCACACATGTGCTGACTATGGGCACCGCACTGTCAGTTTTTATTAACCGCGATGCACGGGCAGTAAGACATCAGACCATAGGCGTGCGCACAGGGTGTGCCGGGTGTGCCCAGGCACACCCTAATCACGCCATGCGCATTAGTGTTATCACTCTGTGTAGCAGCAGGAACATGGTAAAGATCTCCCTCTTACCTGCTCTGCCATAAGAAAAGTGTTTATGCTCTTCTCTTTCACTGTGCCAGCAGGGAGATCAATGTGCCGGGTTCATATATATGTAGACACATACACATGCATGTGTGTTTGAGCTTAAGGGTGCACACCCTAATGCAATAGGCTGCGCACACCTATGCGTCAGACGCACGCTCTGTCCCATTGCGCATGCGCGATTACTATTCACTAGCACTGCTGATGGAGCAGCTAATGCTCTGGTGCGTCACACATGCAGGATGACCTAATCCACTCGCGCGGCCGCACCATGGGCTGTGAGCTTGCGCTGGTGTCTCTGCATATATTTAACTCGGTGGTTTTGCATTTGATGCATGCTCCCGCCTCACCCTTGTGGATAGCCGTGTCCCTGGAGTCTCTGAGGATCAAGGTAGATATTAAAACGCATTGGTTAATGACTGTTCAATGTCTTTCCCACCCATTTCTCTTATTTTGCTCTATGGGGCACTTGTATACTTTGCTGCTGTTGCAGGATACATGTAATGTGGTCCCGGTCTGATGGATCATGTGCGGGAACCAAAGTAAGGGAATAGGTAATTTCCAAAATGTCCGCGGCGGGTTCGCGAATGCACAGAACATAGCCGCGAGCGAAGGGGAGAAAATAATAGACTTATAGGGCGTACACACGGTCGGACTTTGTTCGGACATTCCGACAACAAAATCCTAGGATTTTTTCCGACGGATGTTGGCTCAAACTTGTCTTGCATACACACGGTCACACAAAGTTGTCGGAAAATTCGATCATTCTGAACGCAGTGACGTAAAACACGTACGTCGGGACTATAAACGGGGCAGTAGCCAATAGCTTTCATCTCTTTATTTATTCTGAGCATGCGTGGCACTTTGTGCTTCGGATTTGTATACACACTATCGGAAATTCCGACAACGGATTTTGTTGTCGGAAAATTTTATAGCCTGCTCTCAAACTTTGTGTGTCGGAAAATCCGATGGAAAATGTGTGATGGAGCCCACACACGGTCGGAATTTCCGACAACAAGGTCCTATCACACATTTTCCATCGGAACATCCGACTGTGTGTACGGGGCATAAGGGAAAATAGAGTTTCCAAAATGGCCGCAGCGGGTTTGCGCATGCAGGGAACACCGCCGCGAGTGTTTCCGTGTCTCTTTATTGATGGGAGACAGCTGTTGGGATTTGGGACCAGCCAATGAGCGTTCGTATACCAGCGGTGATGTCATACGCCGCCGGGATTAAGTGGATACTTGACGTTGGTGATGGCCCCCCCCCCCCCCCCTTGGACGCGCGTAAAGTCATTCCCCAATGCAGTTCTCCTTCCCTCATACACAGGCTGCACGCTCACCTTTTATAAGCTTTTCATGCTTGCACTTTCACACAAGGTAAACACAGATGTGTCCTTATGGACAGTACTTCTTAGCACACTCTTTTTTTGTTTTCTTTTTTCTAGCCTCTCACTATTCACCTACCTTTGGTGATGCGGTGGTTCATACCACCACCGTTCTTATACACGACACCTTATTCTCCATTTTCTCACTACCACCATTAATGGTCACCTTTTTTATCCTTTTTAGGTCACATCAATATTTTTGTTGGGTTTCATCACTAGTTACACCTTGATCACAAGAGGCCTGCGTTCTTTCTGGGGGTTTCTGCATGTGCAAATCCTTGGATATGGGGTGTTATATCACCTCAGCTCCCGGGACAGACCATTCCCACGGCTCCGGTTTTGCTCATACTACATACCGTCGCTACTTACAGGCATGTAAGTGCTTAGGGTATAACACATTACCAGGTCTTGACCTGCTGTACTTACCTACATTAGGACTAAGTTTTATTATTTATATTTTTATAGACACCCCACAACATCGGCCCCTGAAGAAGTGTATCTTAAACAGAAACGCGTCGGGCTTTAAGGATGTAGTTATATGCCTTACTAACTTTATATCAGGATATGTCATGCTTATTCTTAACCTTGTATTATTCATTTGGCTGCCAGCTGTCATGTTAATTGATTATGCTATATATATGTACCAAGTGTTTATCATGTACACATCTACTCATATGATGTTACCGCTCTATGCATACGTATATTACGATGTTACTTACTCATTGATTTCTGTATATGAATTTTACTATTACTCTGTATTTTGAATTTAGTATGCATATGTACAACATGACAACACTTCATTATATTTCCATATGATGTCTATCATCTATATGCAATATATTTTTTACCTTAATAAAACTGACCACGTTTTCTACACAAAGTCTACCACCTCATTTAAAGTCCCAACTTCCCCTTTTTTTGCCTAAGTGGATACTTAAGACCCTCAGGGTGGATGTTGTTGTGGCCGATCGCTCTGCATGGTGCCTGCAGGATTTTTTCCAAGGTGAAAAGTAAGTTGATTTTGTGTAAGATTGTGGCAACCTGATTCCAGCTTATTGTTGAACATAGCCATGGTCTTTGACAATAACTTATCATTCCTCTATAGGGGATATTTCCTTGGAATAGATTAATCAACATTGATCTTCCCTGTTTTAATAGTATCATATTGATACTAAGGAAAGGAATACGGTTATCTTCAATGAAGGAAGTGTTTAGGTAAAAGGAACTTACCAAATTTATTGTTATACCTATCTAGGAAAATCTTAGATTTATAAGAAAACTCTGTGATGAATCATGTGTTTTTAGATGGCACAGTCCCCTTGAAGCTTACCATAAGTATATGAAGTATACATTTTGGGAGAGATATAATTATCAACCTGTGAATTCCTTGACTTCTTATTACAACAGGGTAGGTCAAAGTTGAACTATAGTATGGTTAAAATGATTGGCTTGAGTGACAATAAGAGTGGTGTACCAAGTTTATTCTACTATGCCTTTGCAGGTGTGAATGTAGGGCTATTGTCCCCCCCTTTTTTATGGTACACAATTGGACCTCTTGGTGGGCAGTGTGGACCATTTGGAACCCTGATCACTTTTGGGGTGAGAGTGCATCCATCAGACGATTTATATATTATTGTAATTATGTAAATATATGAATTGTAAATGTGATAGATCCTTTTGGGCCTTTGTGTGTACTAGTGTCTTCTTCCTTTTCATTGCTCTTTTTTTTTCTTTTTATTTGGATTTATTAAGATTCAAAATGTATTGTTTTCTTTTAGTGACATTGTATTAAGGTCCTACAAAAGCTCCAGAAGAAGCCACGATTGTGGTGAATCATGTAGAGGCAACCAACTTTTGTATTGTGACCACATGACTTTCCATGCTCTCATTTATAATGTTATTCTCTTTTTAACCATGTTTAAATAAAATTATGAAATTTGTAATATCAGTTTGATTAGATTTTTTGCACCTCAAAACTCCCAATTTTGTTTCTTGGTACTTTTTGAATATATTTAGGGGAGGTGGTGCTTGTAGAGAATTATCCGGCCTCTAGCATCAAATTTACTTATATATTTATACTGGTGGTAGCTGTAAGGATTGGAATCCAAATCCACAGCTTTATTTGAACCCATTGGCTTGATTCCATATGTAAGAATAGGTCTGCCATTTGGAACTATTATAAGTAGGCATGATATATATGTAGGTGCATGGTTAGTGTTTGGCTGAAGCCATTTATTATCAATCAACTGTGTTTACTCTTTTTAAATCATAATGAAAACAGAAACTACCCAAATGACCCTGATCAAAAGTTTACATACCCTGGTCATTTTGGCCTGATAACATGCACACAAGTTGGCACAAAGGGGTTTCAATTAGTTTCTGGACTCCTGACAGACCCTTGCATCTTTCATCCAGTGCTGCACTGACATTTCTGGATTCTGAGTCATGGGGAAAGCAAAAGAATTTTTAAAGGATCTGCAGGAAAAGGTAGTTGAACTGTATAAAACAGGAAAGGGATATAAAAAGATATCCAAGGAATTGAAAATGCCAATCAGCAGTGTTCAAACTATAATCAAGAAGTGGAAAATTAGGGGTTCTGTTGAAACCAAACCACGGTCAGGAAGACCCACTAAAATTTTAGCACAACTGCCAGGAAAATTGTTCAGGATGCAAAGAAACCCCAAAAATAACTTCAGGTGAAATACAGGACTCTCTGAAAATATGTGGTGTGGCTGTTTCAAGATGCACAATAAAGAGGCACTTAAAGGAAGATGGGCTGCATGGTCGAGTCGCCAGAAGAAAGCCATTACTACGCAAATACCACAAAGTATCCTGCTTACAATACGCCAAACAGCACAGAGACAAGCCTCAAACCTTCTGGCACAAAGACATTTGGAGTGATGAGACCAAAATTGAGCTTTTTGGCCGCAACCATAAACGCTACATTTGGAGAGGAGTCAACAAGGCCGATGATAAAAGGTACACTATTCCGACCGTGAAACACGGAGGTGGATCGCTGATGTTTTGGGGATGTGTGAGCTACAAAATCACAGGACATTTGGTCAAAATTGATGGCAAGATGAATTCTGTATGTTATCAAAAAATACTGGAGGAGCATTTGCATTCATCAGCCAGGAAACTGCGCATGGGACGTACTTGGACATTCCAACATGTGCTAAGTCGACCTGTCATTGGCTACAGCAGAATAAAGTGAAGGCTCTGGAGTGGCCATCTCAGTCTCCTGACCTCAATATCATTGAGCCACTCTGGGGAGATCTCAAACATGCAGTTCATGCAAGACAGCCCAATAATTTACAGGAACTGGAGGCTTTTTGCCAAGAAGAATGGGCAGTTTTACCATCTGAGAAGATAAAGAGCCTCATCCACAAATAGCACAAAAGACTTTAACCGCTTGTCGACCGGCGCACGCCGATGTACGTCGGCAGAGCGGCACGGCTGGGCAAATGGGCGTACCTGTACGTCCATTTGAATTTCCCGCCGTGCCCGGCCGGGAGCACCGTGAGTCGGGTCGCGGGTCCCGCGGAGTCGATCGCCGCGGGGAGACCCGCGATCGCCTCACGGAGCGGATGAACGGGGAGATGCCGTTGTAAACAGCATCTCCCCGTTCTGCCTAGTCACAAGTGTCACTCGATCTCTGCTCCCTGTCATCGGAGCAGAGATCAGTGACGTCACCCACACAGCCCATCCCCCTACAGTTAGTAATCACTTCCTAGGACACACTTAACCCCTCCCCGCCCCCTAGTGGTTAACCCCTTCACTGCCAGTGTCATTTACACAGTAATCAGTGCATTTTTAATTGCACTGATCGCTGTATAAATGACAATGGTCCCAAAAATGTGTCAAAAATGTCCGACATGTCCGCCATAACGTCGCAGTAACAATAAAAATCGCTGATCGCCGCCATCACTAGTAAAAAAAAATTATTAATAAAAATGCCATAAAACTATCCCCTATTTAGTAAACACTATAACGTTTGCGCAAACCAATTAATAAACGCTTATTGCGATTTTTTTTACCAAAAATATGTAGAAGAATACGATCGGCCTAAACTGAAGAAAAAAATGTTTTTTTTATATATTTTTGGGGGATATTTATTATAGCAAAATGTAAAAAATAATGCGTTTTTTTCAAAATTGTCGCTCTTATTTTGTTTATAGCGCAAAAAATAAAAATCGCAGAGGCGATCAAATACCACCAAAAGAAAGCTCTATTTGTGGGAAAAAAAGGACGTAAATTTTGTTTGGGAGCCACGTCGCACGACCGCGCAATTGTCAGTTAAATCGACGCAGTGCCGAATCGCAAATAACGCTCTGGTCAGGAAGGGGGTAAATCCTTCCGGGGCTGAAGTGGTTAAGCTGTCATTGATGTTAAAGGGGACAATACACAGTATTAAGAACTGGGGTATGTAAACTTTTTTATCAGGGTCATTTGGGTAGTGTCTGTTGTGATTATGATTTAACCACTTGAGGTCCGGGCCATAGCCGAATGACGGCTACAGCGCGGACCTCAATTTCCGGGAGGCCGCCATGGGACGTCCTCCCCTGTGCACACGCACCGCGCGCACCCTGCAGGGCGCGCGGTGTGCGCGCTGTGATCACCGAGTCACGGAGACTCGGATGATCACAGATCCGAGTAAGGGGCCGGTCCCGGCCCCTTACCATGTGATCAGCTGTCAGCCAATGACAGCTGATCACATGATATAAACAAAACCTCGGTGATCGGTTTCCTTTTCTCCTCACGCTGACAGCGTGAGGAGGAAAAACAAGCCGATCACCGGCTTATGTCAAAGGGACATCGGTCCCGAAGAGGAAGGAGGCACATATGCCTCATCTGTGCCAACAGGTGCCATCTGTTATTGCCACTTGCCAGTGCCCACAGTGCCCACAAGTGCCACCTGTCAATGCCCACAAGTGCTACCTATCAATGCCCACAAGTGCCACCTATCAATGCCCTCCAGTGGTGCCAATCAGTGCCACCTAGCAGTGCTGCCATCAATCAGTGCGCAATCAGTGCCCATCACCGCCACCCATCAGTGCCCATCACCGCCACACATCAGTGCCCATCACTGCCACCTATCGGTGCCCATCAGTGCCGCCTCATCAGCGTACATCAACGAAGGAGAAAAATTACCTGTTTGCAAAATTTTATAACAAAATATAAAAAAAATAATTTTTTTTTTTTTTTTAAATTCTGTCTTTTTCATTTTTTTTAACAAAAACTAAAAACCGCAGAGGTGATCAAATACCATCAAAAGAAATCTCTATTTGTAGGAAAAAAATGATAAAAATTTCATTTGGGTACAGTGTTGTATGACCGCGCAATTGTCATCCAAAGTTTGACAGCGCTAAAAGCTGAAAATTGGTCTGGACAGGAGGGGGGTTTAAGTGCCCAGTAAGCAAATGGTTAAAAAGAGTAAACACAGTTGATTGATAATAAATGGCTTCAGCCAAACACTAACCATGAGTGAAAGAAAAGTTTTTGTGTTATCATTCATATTCTCTGAAAAATGGCCAAGAAATCATAAATTCTGCCAGGGTATGTAAACTTATGAGCACAACTGTACATATGTGTATATGTGGGGGGTATTAGGAGATAATTCTATCCATATGCACCCCTGTCCTCCTTGCTCTTTTTGCCATTCCACTAGTATTATTATACTATATTTTGTTGCAGGCCCTCTACCTTTATAGACTCCTTTTCCAACTACCACAGCTCCATATCTATATTCCGTGTTACCTTAAACATTGTTTGGGGGTCATTATTATTATTATTATTATTATAATACAGGATTTATATAGCGCCAACAGTTATACTCTGGATCCTTGTGTGGGGCCTCAGAAAACCCTTTTGGAAGTGAGTGTGGGGGATATTTCCAATATTGGCAGATTAACAATCTATGTTTATAGACATTATGACCTGTGCTGATGGTTCTGTAAGTACGAGACCATTTTCCAACTTTGATCATTTCTTTTTGAACTATGAATATGTTATACCCCTGTTTCAAAATTTTAAACAAGCTATGTTCTGTTATAGGATGCTTTGATCTTATAACATTCTCTTTGAAAATTTCCCTGAAGAAGGGATCTAGGTTTTTGTCCTGAAACGCGTCGGCAATAAGAGAAAACATCTGAAAATACAGCAATATTTCCATATCAGCAATTTTCATACTATGTCATGTCTTTTTTAACACGGTGATGTATACACCGATTTTTTATCTATGTATTTAAATAAAATGGTGTATTTTTAATATTACTTTGGTTTATCTATGTGTTGCCGTTAAAGTCCCACTGTACTGGGGGTACCTGTTTACAAACCTGAACCGGACCCTAAATTGCACAGGAACCTTTTCAAAACGGCACTGCAGCTGCCCCGAACATGTGTGAATTGAAAGCCAGTCACACCCACATGTTATGTGAATTGAATGCGGTTAAAAACCCATCTAATTTGCATATATGTGAAACCAGCCTAATAGTATGAATGTTATTAAAAAAACAGCCCTTCACAACAAATCAAGTGACTTGTGACTTTCTTCTCTCTCTGGTAAGTAAATATATTTATAGGTGCAGGTGCTCCAAACTCATATACACTCTTAACAGAGAAATCTCCCCACTAGGGGGTGTTGCGCCTTTCACAGCCTCCTTGCTGTATTTCCTTGAACAGACCTCAAAATGCTGATGCCTCCTTGCAGCCCCTTCTCCAGGCACAAGGAGAGAAGAAAGTCACAACTCACTTGATTTTTCATTTTTGAATACACTGTCATTCATTTTTTTTTCACATTTTTCATTTTATTTTTATTTTTTATCTATTTCCTATTTCTATTTTTTCAGTTCATGGACATTTAATTTATTAATATGTATGGTATATGATTACGATAATGGCATCACATTAAGGAATTTGAACTGCACTAGTCACTTTATAGCACAGGTCACGTTACATATATCCTCTTTTTTAAGTAGCACTAGACAGAATTTGTGATTGGAACATAAGTTCATAACACGTGTCACTTTACATGCGTAATTCTTCTGCAAAGAAGTTCTGTTTTTTTATTTATTTTTAACACATATTTACTGTTTTGGGTTTGCACATTGGTTTATATTTATTGGCATGTTCAAGAGCACATGTCACTTTAAACTTATTACACTAATATTTAGCAGCGCCATTACCACCACACTTTTTTACATCATTTCTATTTTAGACCCCACCTAGTAGGTGTCACAGAGGAAGCAGCAGCTAGCAGCATCAGACCATTAGACCATTACCATTAGCGCGGGACATTCCTTATTCATTAATAGTATGGATGGTTTATTAGAGTATAGTTTTAATTTAATTGAATTTGATACTAATTGCTGTTATTGGTAATTTTATTGTGTCGTGTCTTGCTCCATTCGTTATTGTGATCTTGTGTTGTCTTAGTTGAATGTAACTGTATCTTAATTTCCCTTTGGGATTAATAAAGTATTCTGAATCTGAATAGCTATCAGTGTGCTTATTGTTATGGCTGATTAGTGTATGGTTTCATGGTGCTTAATGCACTGCCTAAAAGGACAACAGTATATTAACCAAGTCTAATGCCCCGTACACACGGTCGGACATTGTTCGGGCATTCCGACAACAAAATCCTAGGATTTTTTCCGACGGATGTTGGCTCAAACTTGTCTTGCATACACACGGTCAAAAAAAGTTGTCGGAAAATCCGATCATCCTGAACGCGGTGACGTAAAACACGTACGTCGGGACTATAAACGGGGCAGTAGCCAATAGCTTTCATCTCTTTATTTATTCTGAGCATGGGTGGCACTTTGTGCGTCGGATTTGTGTACACACGATCGGAAATTCCGACAACGGTTTTTGTTTGTCGGAAAATTTTATAGCCTGCTCTCAAACTTTGTGTGTCGGAAAATCCGATGGAAAATGTGTGATGGAGCCTACACACGGTCGGAATTTCCGACAACAAGGTCCTATCACACATTTTCGGTCGGTGTACGGGGCATAAAACATTACCTGCTTTTTATATTTTTAAAGAGTCCTGTTTCTTCTTCTTGTGCTTGGGCTTTTATTACTAAATTATCTGAAGAGAGCTAGTAAAACATAATCAGTTGTATTTATTGGAAACGTTAATAAAAATACGATTATAAAAAAAAAATGTCAACTGTGTAAAAAAATTGGGGACATTTGACTGGCTTCACATCTTTGCCCTGTGGTAACACATTTAAAAATGTGATTATACCACTCACTGTAGCAGAATGATAATCACTATGAATGCCACTCCAATGGATGTTGCAAATGCACACCAACACATGTCCACAGCAGTGCACCACAAGCCAAAAATAGGAACCATCTGTAACTGTGGTGCTTTTAAAAAAAGTACAGTGCCTTGAAAAAGTATTCATACCCCTTGAGATTTTCCACATTTTGTCATGTTACAACCAAAAATTAAAATGTATTTTATTAGGATTGTATGTGATAGACCAACACAAAGTGGCACATAATTGTGAAGTGGAAGGAAAATGATAAATGGTTTTCATTTTCTTTTACAAATAAATATGTGAAAAGTGTGGCGTGCATTTGTATTCAGCCCCCCTGAGTCAATACTTTGTAGAACCACCTTTTGCTGCAATTACAGCTGCAAGTCTTTTTGGGGATGTCTCTACCAGCTTTGCACATCTAAGGACATTTTTTTCCATTCTTCTTTGCAAAATAGCTCAAGCTCTGCCAGATTGAATGGAGAGCGTTTGGCTGCATCCATCTTCCCATCAACTCTGATCATCTTCCCTGTCCCTGCTGAAGTAAAGCATCCCTACAACATGATGCAGCCACCACCATGTTTCACAGTGGGGGTAGTGTGTTCAGGGTGATGTGCAGTGTTAATTTTCCATCACACATAGTGTTTTGGTTTAAGGCCAAAAAGTTCAATTTTGGCCTTATCTGACCAGAGCACCTTCTTTCATCTGTTTGCTGTGTCCCCCACATGGCTTCTCGCAAACTGCAAACGGGACTTCTTATGCCTTACTTTCAACAATGGCTTTCTTCTTGCCACTCTTCCATAAAGGCCAGATTTGTAGAGTGCACGACTAATAGTTGTCCTGGGGAAAGATTCTCCCACCTGAGCTGTGGATCTCTGCAGCTCCTCCAGAGTTACCATGGACCTCTTGGCTGCTTCTCTGATTATTGCTCCCCTTGCCTGGCCTGTCAGTTTATGTGGACGGCCATGTTTTGGTAGGTTTGCAGTTGTGCCATACTCTTTTAATTTTCAGATGATGGATTGAACAGTGCTCCGTGAGATGCTCAAAGCTTAGGATATTTTTTTATAACCTAAGCCTGCTTTAAACTTCTCCACAACTTTATCCATGACCTGTCTGGTGTGTTCCTTGGCCTTTATGATGCTGTTTGTTCACTAAGGTTTTCTAACAAACCTCTGAGGGCTTCACAGAACAGCTGTATTAATACTGAGATTAAATTACACACAGGTGGACTCTATTTACTAATTAGGTGACTTCTAAAGGCTATGGGTTCCACTAGATTTTAGTTAGAGGTATCAGAGTAAAGGGGGCTAAATACAAATGCAGGCCACACTTTTCAGATATTTATTTGTAAAAAAAAATTGAAAACCATTTATTATTTTCCTTTCACTTCACAATTATGTGCCACTTTGTGTTGGTCTATTACATAAAATGACAATAAAATACAATTACATTTTTAATTGTAACATGACAAAAAGTGAAAAATTTCAAGGCACTGTACATGGGCATTTTTAGTGCATTGGCATCTCTCAATGAATGGACTGTATTAACACAAAATCTTAAATACAGCAATGGAATGTAAAATGTAGCATACTCACTGTTCAGGGCTTCCTGCATTTCGCTCTTGCTATTGGCTCTATGATACCAGGTGACGAGTAACCCATCCTTGGCTGAGATCTGCCCAATGGACATCAGGTAGTCTAACATATCTCCATCCGTGCTGAGCCCAGGCTCGGAATCTGCTGAGAATCATAAGAGCATTGAACTGATAAAGAAAAGCTGTTTTGTAAGCCCATATAGATGAAGAGAAGATTAATGAGGTTTTCCAGGAGACCGAGAGTTGCAATATTTCTGTTTACTGTAAATTGAAGGCCTTAGCTAAGAATGACCAGCGAGTGTGTGCAGTTTTGTATAAGCGATCCCAAAGTCCTGCACATGATCACAATGTTTGCCCCAATCTCTAAAAGGTTAGATCTGAAAAAACCCATAAAATAGCCCAACCCAAGGTCCACAGGTAAGCAGCAGATGTGCTGGGCTATCCTATTTGTCAGGGCACGGCAGAGTATTAATTACAGCCAACTTTAAGCTGAATTAGAGGTTTTTGTTATATGACAAACAAACCCCTAAAGCATATCTAAACCCAAAAATAAAAACTTTATATATTGCAGTATACCAGTTCTTAGATGTGATGGTTTTCATAGTTTTTAACTTTTACGATAAGAAAACACATAGTTACATAGTTGGTAAGGTTGAACAAAGAAACTAGTCCATCCAGTTCAACCTGTGTACTTGGTGTACAGTATGTGTGTTCATGTCGATAATTATTTCCCATATCCCTGTATGTTGTGTTCACTAAGATGCATGTCCAAGAGTCTTTTAAAACTGTCAATACTTCCTGCTGACACCACCGATTGTGGAAGGTACATCCTTGCTGTCCTGACAGTGAAAAACCCCCTACGCAGCTTATGGTTGAACTGCTTCTCCTCCAATCTTATTGTATGGCCCTGTGTCTTCTTACACTCTCTGAGACTGAATAGTTTCCTACCTACGCTGGGATCACCATTGAGGTATTTGTATTTCGCTATCATATCTCTTCTCATGCATCTCTTCTCTAGGAAGAAAAAGTTTAGTGCTTGCAGTCGTTCCTCATAATTGAGTTCCTCCAGTTCCCTTATTAATTTTGTTGCCCTTCTCTGGACTCTCTCCAGTTCCAGCACATCCTTCCGGAGGCTCGGTGACCAGAACTGGACAGAATACTCCAGATATGGCTGAACCAGAGTTTTATAAGGTGGCAGGATTATTGTTTCATCTGCTTGCTTTGCTTGTGGCGGCTTGACATTGCATGCTATTGCTCAGTCTGTCTTCTACTAGGACCCCCAGATCTTTCTCCATCCTGGATTCCCCCAAAGGTTCTCCCCCTAGTGATTAACTTATGTTTATATTTTTAGCCCCCAAGTGCATTACTTTACATTTTTCAATATTGAATTTCATTTGCCATGTAGTTGCCCCCATTATTTTATTCAGGTCTTCTTGTAAAGTTTCTATATCCTTCTGTGAAGTTATTTCACTACTTATTTTTGTGTGATTAGCAAACACTGAGATTGAGCTATTTATACCAACTTCTATATCATTTATGAATAAATTAAACAGAATTGGTCCCAGAATAGAGCCTTGGGGTACTCCACTTACCACTCCAGACCAGTCTGCGTACATGTTATCTATCACCACCACTTTGGACAAACCCTATGGTCCATTCCTACAGACCTCAGTTTGTAAATTAGGCATCTATGGGGGACAGTATCAAATGCTTTTGCAAAATCCAGATACACCACATCCACAGGCCTTCCCTTATCTAGATAGCGGCTTACTTTCTTGTAGAATGTTAATAGATTGGTTTGGCAAGAACGACCTTTCATAAAGCCATGCTGATTACTAATAATGATACTGTTTTCATCAGCAAATTCTTGGATATTTTATTTATTTATTACTTGTACTTACAGTTGTGCTCATAAGTTTACATACTCTGGCAGAATATATGATTTCTTGGCCATTTTTCATAGAATATGAATGATAACACAAACTTTTCTTTCACTCATGGTTATGTTTGGCTGAAGCCATTTATTATCAATCAACTGTGTTTACTCTTTTTAAATAATAATGAAACTAGAAACTACCCAAATGACCCTAATCAAAAGTTTACATACCCTAGTGATTTTGACCTGATAACATGCACACAAGTTTACACAAAGGAGTTTGAATGGCTATGAAAAGGAAACCACCCTCACCTATGATCTGTTTGCTTGTAATTAGTGTGTGTGTGTGTATAAAAGTTCAATGAGTTTCTGGACTCCTGACAGACCCTTGCATCTTTCATTCAGTGCTGCACTGACCTTTCTGGATTCTGAGTCATGGGGAAAGCAAAAGAATTGTCAAAGGATCTGCGGGAAAAGGTTGTTGAACTGTATAAAACAGGAAAAAGATATAAAAAGATATCCAAGGAATTGAGAATGCCAATCAGCAGTGTTCAAACTCTAATCAAGAAGTGGAAAAATAGGATTTTTTAAAACAGCTTACCTGTAAAATCCTTTTCTTTCGAAGGACATCACGGGACACAGAGCCACAGTAATTACTGATGGGTTATATAGGGTATCACTGGTGATTGGACACTGGTACACCCTATCAGAAAGTTCAACCCCCTATATAATCCCTCCCCCTTGCAGGGATACCTCAGTTTTGTAGCCAAGCAATATAGTGTATTAGAAGAGGGGCGGGACCTCTGTGTCCCGTGATGTCCTTCGAAAGAAAAGGATTTTACAGGTAAGCTCTTTTAAAAAATCCTATTTTCTTTCTCGAACATCACGGGACACAGAGCCACAGTAATTACTGATGGGATGTCCCAGAGCAATGCTACCTGAGGGGGGGAACCACGACCAAGTAGGGTGCAATCAGACCTGAGGACCCTGTACCGCTGCCTGCAGCACACTTCGCCCAAAGGCGATATCCTCATGCCTTCTCACATCCACCTGATAGAATCTAGTGAATGTATGAACTGAAGACCAGGTTGCGGCCTTGCAGATCTGAGCCATCGAGGCCTGGTGATGCACTGCCCAAGAAGCACCAATAGCCCTTGTGGAATGTGCCTTGATCTGAAACGGAGGAATCTTCTGTTTCAAACCGTAAGCTTGAATGAACAACTGTCGAATCCATTTAGAAATTGTAGCTTTTGACGCTGCCTGTCCTCTATTGGGACCCTCTGGCAGCACGAACAAAACATCCGTTTTGCGAATCTGAGCAGTTGCCTCGAGATAGGCCTTGACTGCTCTTACTACATCCAACGAATGTAGAGATCTCTCTTCCGGAGAACAGGGATCTGGAAAAAAGGAAGGCAGAACAATGTCTTGGTTTAAATGAAAATCAGAAACCACCTTCGGTAAAAAACTAGGATGAGGGCGTAGTACCACTCTATCCTTGTGTATAATCAAATAAGGCTGCTTACAGGAAAGGGCTGCTAATTCTGAAACTCTTCTAGCAGAAGAGATGGCCACCAGAAAAATTTACTTCCTTGTCAACAAGACCAAAGGAATCTGACTTATTGGTTCAAAAGGCTGTTTCTGTAACACAGCCAGGACCAAGTTCAAGTCCCAGGGGTTTAGGGGCGTTTTAACCGGAGGATTAAGACGCATCACCCCCTGCATAAAGTTTCTGACCAAAGAATGCGAAGCAAGTGGCTGTTGAAATAATACTGATAAAGCCGAGAGCTGGCCCTTGATGGTACTCAAGGCCAGCTTCATCTCTAATCCTAATTGTAGAAAATCAAGAATTCTACCTATGACATATTTCCTGGTATGCCAACCTCTGGATTCACACCAGGATACGTAAGCTTTCCAGACTCTATGATAAATCATACTGGAAGCTGGCTTCCTTGCATTAATCAAGGTAGATCTGACAGGACCTGAAAGCCCACGACTCTTCAGAACGTGGGTCTCAATAGCCAAACCATCAAATTTAGCGTTTGTAAGGCAGGATGGAACACTGGACCTTGAGATAACAGGTGTGGGCGTACCAGTAGGGTCCATGGGAAACCCACCGTCATCCTTACTATTTCTGCATACCAAGTTCTTCTGGGCCAAGCGGGGGCCACCAGAAGTACCGACTTCCTTTCCTGCCTGATCCTGCGAAGGAGTCATGGCAGTAGGTGAATAGGCGGGAATGCATAAATCAGTGAGAACTGATGCCACGGAATCACCAACGCATCCGTCCCGCATGCAAGAGGATCCCTCGTCCTTGCCACAAATCTGTCTAATTTTTTGTTGAATCGGGATGCAAAGAGATCTACATCTGGGACCCCCCATTTTTGGCATATAGCCCAAAAGACGTCGGGGTGTAGAGACCATTCCCCTGGGAGTAACTGCTGGCGACTTAGATAGTCCGCCTGCCAGTTCTCTATCCCTGGAATAAAAACTGCCGATATGCATGGCACATGCATCTCTGCCCAGACTAAGATCTGGTTCACCTCCTTTTGAGCAGCTCGGCTCTGGGTGCCTCCCTGATGATTGACATAAGCCACTGCTGTGGCATTGTCAGACCTAATCCTGACCGGGCAGCCCTGTAACCTGAGAGTCCAGGCTTTTAGGGCTAAATATACCGCCCGGATCTCCAGAATGTTGATGGGTAAGGTCCTCTCTGTCTTGGATCATATCCCCTGAACCGCAGACTGTTCCAGAACTGCTCCCCAACCTGACAGACTGGCATCTGTTGTTACCACTGTCCAGGTAATTGGCAGAAAGGATTTCCCCTTCTGCAGATTTTCGGGAATGATCCACCAATTGAGGCTCTGACGCACCGCCTGAGACAGGTGCATCTGAAAGTCTAATGCCTGAACCTTCTTGTTCCAGATCGACAGAACACTGTGTTGCAGCATTCTTGAATGAAACTGAGCATAGGGAACTGCTTTGAATGAAGACACCATCTTCCCTAGCAGCCTCATACAAAGGCGGACAGAAGGACCCTTCTTGGTCCTGACTGCCAGAATCAGCTCCCCTAAAGCCGTGATCTTTGCCTGAGGTAGAAATACTTTCTCCTGGCTTGTATCTATGATCAGACCTAAATACTCCAGTCTTCTTAGTGGTTTTAGGAAAGATTTTTCTAGGTTGAAGATCCAACCTAGGTGTTCCAGATACTTGACCGTGGATCTCAAGTTCCCATTCAAGGAGGCTACCACCGGTCTATCAATAGCAGGTCGTCTAGGTATGCTATGACAGCTATACCCTGAGCCCTTAGTCTGGCCAGAGGAGGGGCCAAGACCTTTGTGAACACCCGCAGAAACTTCTGATGAGCAGGAAAAATGGGCACATGCAGATATGCATCTCTGATGTCTATTGATGCCAGAAATTCTCCTCCCTGCAGGGTGGAGACTACTGTCCGGATTGATTCCATGCGGAAGGACTGAATCCTTAGGAATCGGTTCAAATCCCTTAAATCCAGAATGGGTCTGACATCCCCATTTGGTTTTTGGACTGTAAAAAGTTTGGAATAGAAGCCCAATCCCTAGTCCTTTGCAGGAACCATCATAATGATCTCCTGCGACAAAAGTCGATCTAACGCTAGAAGGAGCGACTGCTTCTTCTCTGGGTCTCTGGGGACACTTGATCTGAGGAACCGAGGAGAGGGAAATACCTGAAACTCCAGCTTGTACCCTAAGGTTACAGTGGAGATTACCAATCTGTCCTGGAAGTCCTCCTGCCAGAGCTCTGAGAACTGTCGCAGTCTTCCCCCCACTTGATCGAGCGGGGGCGCCCCTTCATGAAGAGGTCTTAGTGTTTTGCCTACCCTAGTAGGCTTCTTCCCCCAGGATTTCTTTTGTTCCTGGGGTTGACTCTTGCTTCTGAACCCAGACGGAGGAGGCCGTCGAGACTGCCTGGAGGCTGAAGCCCCTGGCACTGGGGAAAGAGTCCACTTGAAGGAGGGACGCTTACTCTTCTTCTTGACAGGTAAGAGAGTACTTTTCCCACCAGAGATTTTCTTGATATAGTCATCCAAGTCATCTCCAAACAACCTTGCACCACGAAATGGAAACCCAGCCACCAGCTTCTTACATGGTGCTTCGGCTGACCAATTTTTCAACCATAGGATTCTACGTATATGCACCAACCCCAGTGAAAGACGAGAGGTTTGCACGATAGAATCTCTGATGGCGTCAACAACATAACATAAAGCCGCTGGAAGGTTAGCAAACCCCTGGGCCTGTTGTACAGGTAATACTTTGATGACCTGTTTAACATGGTCTCTTAAGTATTGACAGACTCCAATCGCTGCTACTGCAGGTTGAGCCACTGAACCTGCTAAGGAGAAAACATCCTTCAATAGGGATTCCATCTTTTTATCTACAGGATCCCTGAGCATCTGAGCATTGTCTACAGGACAAGTCAGATTATTATTTACGGAGGAAATGGCGGCATCAATGGCCGGTATTCTCCACATTTTAACAAACTTTTCTTCCATCGGATAAAGTGTTGAAAACTTTCTCGGCGGAAAAAAACGTTTGTCTGGGTGATCCCACTCAGAATAAATGAGCTTTTCAAGTAAATTATGAACAGGGAAAGCATGTGCTGCTTGGGAAGGCTTCAGTGACCCCAAAGCAGAAGAGGGTTCTTTAACTGATTCAGGTATGGGCAACTTAAATGTGGAGCGGACCAATCCAGTAAGGATCTGCACTAAGACTTTCTCCTCTTAGCCTAAAAACGGCAATGGCGGCAATAGCGGCGGAGGCGGCGGTGCCCGAGCGGTATAACCGCTTTCTACACCCCTGTGGCCTCCCCCTAGCCTGGGGGGAACATCAAATCTGAGAAATCCCCCCATCCATCTTACCTTGAGGCCTGGAGACGCTGTGAAGCATGAACACTGAGACAGACATCAGCATGACAAGGTATGTGCTCTTGGCAGCCCCCGGTGGTCACAATAGGCATAGCATGCATTTACCTTAAAGGAGAAAACCTACTAGAATTAGAAAATTCTGTGGAATCTCCTCTTACCTTATCCAGCCGCAGGGTTCAGTTTACACAGACCCAATCTTCACCTCTCACGGGCTCCGTCAGAGACTGGGGCCCCCTACAAGTAGGGGGATCCTGCAGTTCTGGACCTGTAAAGCACCCGGCTAGAAATGAGGCTAGAAAACCATTTTCTAATATACGGGGTCCAGCTCTCTAAAAAGAGAAGCATTACAGGTAAAACCCCGTTTCTTCGGACACAAGGCCCGGGTACCATCCAATTCGGCCTAGAAAGGACACTTTGAATGGATCCGGTCTGCCTGGCTTGCCCCAGTATAGGATATAGGATATTCCCCTTTGGAGCTCAGCACAGGACATCTTTACACGTCCATCACCTAAGACACTGGCGTAAAAACTGAGGTATCCCTGCAAGGGGAGGGATTATATAGGGGGTTGAACTTTCTGATAGGGTGTGCCAGTGTCCAATCACCAGTGATACCCTATATAACCCATCAGTAATTACTGTGGCTCTGTGTCCCGTGATGTTCGAGAAAGAAATGAGGGGTTCTCTTGATACCAAGACACGGTCAGGTAGACCAACTAAAATTTCAGCCACAACTGCCAGGAAAATTGTTCGGGATGCAAAGAAAAACCCACAAATAACTTCAGGTGAAATACAGGACTCTCTGAAAACATGTGATGTGGCTGTTTCAAGATGCACAATAAGAAGGCACTTGAAGAAAGATGGGCTGCATGATCGAGTCGCCTGAAGAAAGCCATTACTACGCAAATGCCACAAAGTATCCCGCTTACAATACACCAAACAGCACAGAGACAAGCCTCAAACCTTCTGGCACAAAGTCATTTGGAGTGATGAGACCAACATTGAGCTTTTTGGCTACAACCATAAACGTTTTATTTGGAGAGGAGTCAACAAGGCCTATGATAAATGATAAGCCATTCTTACTGTGAAACACAGAGGTGGATCGCTGATGATTTGGGGATATGTGAGCTACAAAAGGCACAGGAAATTTGGTCAAAATTAATGGCAAGTTGAATGCAGTATGTTATCAAAAAATACTGGAGGAACATTTGCATTCATCACGCAGGAAGCTGCGCATGGGACGTACTTGGACATTCTAACATGACAATGATCCAAAACACAAGGTCAAGTCGATCTGTCATTGGCTACAGCAGAATAAAGTGAAGGTTCTGGAGTGGCCATCTCAGTCTCCTGACCTCAATATCATTGAGCCACTCTGGGGAGATCTCAAACGTGCAGTTCATTCAAGACAGCCCAAGAATTTACAGGAACTGGAGGCTTTTTGCCAGGGGCAATGGGCAGCTTTACCATCTGAGAAGATAAACAGCCTCATCCACAAATACCACAAAAGACTTCAAGCTGTCATTGATGTTAAAGGGGAAATACATGGTATTAAGAACTGGGGTATATAAATTTTTTTTTAAAAATAGTTTCTGTTTTCATTATGATTTAAAAAGAGTAAACACAGTTGAAAATAAATGGTTTCAGCCAAACACTAACCATGAGTGAAAGAAAAGTTTTTGTTCATATTCTCTAAAAAATGGCCAAGAAATCATAAATTCTGCCAGGGTATGTAAACTTATGAGCATAACGGTATATAGCGCCATCAATTTACACATATATTGTACATTAATATCAGTCCCTTACCCTCAAAGAGCTTACCATCTAAGGTACCTAACTCACATTCATACATACACATATTAGGGCCAATTTAGACAGAAGCCAATTAACCTAACAGCATGTCTGGAGTGTGGGAGGAAATCAGGGTACACAGAGGAAACTCACGCAGGCACAAGGAAAACATCCAAAATCCATGCAGGTAGTATCGTAGTTGGGATTCAACCGATGACCCTAGTGCATCCAGGCGAAGGTGCTAACCACTTAGCCACTGTGCTATAGTCCCTTATCATCAACTCCAAAAGTTTACATACTATCGATGTTAGACTGACAGGCCTGTAGTTTCCAGTAATATATCTCTGCCCTATTTTGAAGATTGGTAGCATGTGGGCTTTTCGCCAATCAGCTTGTACCATTCCTGTCAGTATGCTGTCCATAAAGATTAGGAATAGCGGTCTGGCTATAACCTGACTAAGTTCTTTGAGGACTCTCGGTTGTAAGCCATCTGGTTCTGGCGATTTATTTGTGTTACGGGGTAACTCCACTTTCATAGGGAAAAAAAATTGCAAATAAGGAAAAAATACTATAGCGTATACAATTGCGACACAAGTCATATTGTAATTATATGTTATTAAAATTTACCTTTCCTTTTCAATCTGCAGCGGCTGTAACTTTCTTAAAATGCAATGCAATATGGCTACCTGGAGTTGTTCTGTACACAGAATGTGTACTGACAACTCCCCAGAAACATAATTTCCTGCTTGTGTGATTTGCTCACCAATTTCTCCAGAAGTCTGCCTAAGATTCAAGTCAGATTTCAGGCATCCCCTGCAATAAAATGAAATTTTTGGTGATATACTCCCAATAGGAACACGTCTAAAGGGATGCAGGTCCTGCAACTTTCCCCATTAGTGCTCTGCAGCTGCCACAGCTGATTGATAATTATGAAACCACTCCCATTAGACCCACTCAGCACAGAGGCACAGAGGCACAGAGGAACAAACATTGATTTCTTCAGAATAACAAAAGGTAGGAATCTGCAACAAAGGTTGTTATAATCCTTGCAGTGTACATAGATCACCCAGAGGGGAATATTTTTTTCTCAACAAAAGTGGAGTTACACTTTTCTAGTGTTTTCTGGACTCCAGCTTCTGTAAGCCACAAGAGTACATCCTGTGACGTGTTACTAACAATGCAGTCGTGGTTGTTATACCCCTCCTTTTCCTGTGTAAAAACTGAGAAAAAGCATTTAGTACAGTTGCCTTCTCCTTGTCATCTATAACCAACTTCCCTTCATCATCCTTTATGGGGCCAATATGCTCTGGCCTCACTTTTTTACTGTTAAAATATTTTAAAAGTGTCTTGGGATTTTTGTTACTCTCCTTCACTATGTGTCTCTAATGGTCTTTTTTAACTGCCCTGATTGCATTCTTACGCTTCTTATTACATTCCTTGTAGTGTTCGAATGCTGACAATTACCCCTCTGCTTTTTTATTTTTTAAAGGCCATTTTTTTTCTTTAATATGACTTTATACGTTATGGTTTAGCGACCCAGATTTAACCTTCGTTCTTCTATATTTATTTCCCATTGGAATGCACTGGATGATACCTTTATTTAATATGTTCCTAAAGCACTCCCATTTTTCATCAGTATTCAATGTTTATAGGATTTGGTCCCATTTAGAGCCCTTTCACACCGAGCCACCCTGGGCGTCAGCAGTAAAGCAGCACTATTTTTAGTGCCCCTTTACCGTTGTTTTAGCGGCGCTATTCGGCTGCTAGCGGGGTGGTTTTAACCCCCCCGCTAGAGGCCGGAAAGGGGTTAAATCCTCCTGCAAAATGCCGCCAGAGCCAAAGAAGCTGCTGGCAGGACTTTTTCTGATGCCCTGCCAGCGCACCACTCCAGTGTGAAAGTCCTTGGGCTTTCACACTGAAGGGCATGGAGCAGCTGTTTTAGGGCGTTTTGCAGGCGCTATTTTTAACGCTATAGTGCCTGAAAAACGCTCCTGTGTGAAAGGGATTTTAATGTCTTTTAGTATTGAGCGCAGTTTAGAAAAGTTGGTCTTTTAAAATTGAGTGTTCTTGTACTACCCTCGTGCCTCCTTTTCCTATGATTTATGCTGAATGTAATTATCCTGTGATTGCTAGTTCCCAAGTTGTCCTGTATTTCCACATCTGCAATCAGATCTGTGTTGTTTGTAATTAATAAGTCTAGCACTGCATTCTTTCTAGTTGGGGAATTCACCAATTTGGACATGAAGTTGTCCTGTAAGACAGGCCTTTAATGAGCGAGCTGTCCCTCTGCCTAGTCAATATCTGGATAGTTGAAGTCCCCCACTATGATGACGCTGTCCTACCTTGCTGCCATTTCTAACTGTGATAGGAGGTCCAACTCCTTCTCCTCCTTCAGGTTAGGGGGCCTGTAACATACCCCCACTATTCATTTCCCATTTGCTTCTTCCCTTTGATGTTCCACCCACATGGATTCCACCTCCCCCCTTGCCTCATTTGTGATGTCATTCCTCTCTTCCACCCTTGATATATAGGCACACCCCTCCCCCTCTTCCACCCTCCCTGTCCCTCCGATACAAGGAATACCCCTGGATAGTTGCCAGTCGTGTGAGCTGTCAAACCAAGTTTCTGATATTCCCACAAAGTCTAAATCCTCCTCTTGTAACAGCAGCTCCAGTTCCTCCATTTTGTTAGCTAGACTCCTGGCATTTGTGTACATGCCTCTCAGTTTTGTATGGGTGCATATTATTTCCTCCTTAGTTTTTCTGAGGCTGCGATTTTGATTTGCTAATGCATTCACCAAGGGTTTAGGTATTATGGTTATATTATCGCTAGTGCCTCCATTAGTACCCTCTGACCTTCGCTTACTGCTCGCTATCACTTACTCTGATCCCTTCCTCCCCTTTACCTAGTTTTAAAGACCTCCAACTTTTTGGCCATCCTCTACTCCAACAAAGCTGCACCCTCCCTTTTTAGGTGTAGTTAACCCCTACTAAAGAACCGGTAACCGGCTGATAGGTCAGCCCAGTTCCCCAGTCAGTACTCCAAGTCACTAATCAGCACTCCAAGTTATTACTCAGTACTCAAAGTTATTTCAAATTACTCACAGTTACTCCCAATACTATAAGTTACTTCAAGTTACTCCCAGTACCCCAAATCACTCCCAGAATTTCAAGTCACACTCAGTACCCAGATATACTAAAAAGTCCCTCCAAGTTACTACAAACATTTTACACAAATGTCTCCCAGTAGTACAAGTTACTGCTAAAAATTACTCCCAGTACTCCAGGTTACCACAACTATTACTCCCAGTACTCCAAGTAACTACAACTATTACTGCAAGTTACCACAACTATTACTCCCAGTACTCCAAGTTATTACAACTATTACTCCTAGTACTCCAAGTAACAACTATTACTCCAAGTTACCAGAACTATTACTCCCAGTACTCCAAGTTATTACAACTATTACTCCTAGTACTCAAAGTTACTCTAAATATTACTCCCAGTACTCCAAATAATACACAGAGTACTCCAAGTACTCCAAGGTACTACAGATATGCTCTTCGGTGGTCAGCCATATACTTGTGTCCCACTCACAGCGTGTCCCTTGTTCTCCTGTCAGATGTTGGCTGCTTCTCTGTCCCTATCTCCGCGCTCACCTGTCAGTATGTCCCGGCTCCCATGCCCACTCTCTCCACTCTCGGGCTGCTCCACCTGTTAGAGTCTCTGCCTCAGTTTCCCCCCTCGGCATAGATCCTCGGTCAATCGGTCTTCTCTCCATAATCTTGCAAGCTGCCTGTGCCTCCCCATTCTCCCACGATTTGCAGAAGAGCACCTCTCTCAGCGTGCAGCGTGTTCCTTACAGCTCTCACGCCATTTGCAGTAGCGTGCCTCTCTTAGCATGCGGCGTGCTCCTCACAGCTCTCCCATAACTTTCAGCATCGTGCCTCTCTCAGCATGCTCCTCACAGTTCTCCCGCAACTTGCAGCAACCCAAAGCCCGATTTTGGGAAATCTGAAATTCCTTCATGCTGTGGGGCTGTGCCCACACTGCAAGTGTTAACTGCTTGTATAAGTCTAGGGGAGAAAAAAAGCACTTTTCCGTACCCAATTCTCTGCTCCCCTGGCAGGCACCACCTATACTTTGGTGGTGGCCTGTTCTTTTGGCATTATCACGTCCAAAGCAGGGCTTTGGACCATGCATTGATCTTGATGACGTCAGGACTGGTCTAGCAGAATGGAGGAGTGGGTAAGTAAATCTTCTTTTCTATGCCCCCTAGACCTGAAGGTAACCTTTTCAGTTGGGTTTTAATCTCCATAAGTTCACCATGTAATGAAGATGTAAAAAGACAGGTTTAAGTTCAGTCTGTGTGACAACCATGGCCCCCTCCATAGATTCAATGGAGAAATAAGTGAAGACATGAAGAGACAGGAAGTGGGATATTTGCAGGACCATCATGTGGAAATAATGGGGAAAATGATTGAAGAAAAGAAAACTAATACAGCCATCACATCTAATAAATAGTAAGCTGCAATATATTACATTCTGGGTATTGGCTTTGGGTATGCTTTAAATTGTCCCTTTTGGCAGTTTTATAAAGAGTCAGCCTTTGCTTCCAAGCCCTAGAGAGCACCCTTATCTCAGTGCTTTGGCACTATTGTCTTCTATGGTGTACTGCAAAATTAAGCTGGTGGTCATGAACCTCACAGCCTGATGACCAGAGATTAAATCTCTGGCTTTTTGTATCTGAAGCAACAGAAGAGCTGGTGTCCTCTACCTCTGTTAAGGCACATGCTATATGTCAACTAAAGTGAAGAGATGACACACACAGTATCTTAAGGACCAGGGTTGCCTATCTTGGGGCTTTTCAGCAGGCAGTGGGGTCCTTGGTGAACAGATGAACTTTAAAGCATGACAAAGACAACATGGAGTCTTCCTCCTAATACAGAAAAAGGGATGAGGGGTAGTGGATGCCTCTTTACAGCACTAAAAAAAAGACAGGAGAACTTGTTTATATCTCATACAAGGACTGCTAATGAGCACCATTTCTCAACACCAATGAGTCTCTTTTCCAGTGCTATGTTTCGGAGCAGATCATTAAGCACATTTGCTTCTTCTATGCCCAAAGCTACCAATTATTTCATAATAAATAAAAGCTTTCTTTTTTTGGTGATTTCTTGACATAACCTTGTATAAGATGGCCAACGTAAATTATAAAATCAGTCCACAAGTCTACCCTTACCTTTCTTTGGAGGCTGTCCCAAAGTTAAGCAGAGAGCAGCGATTGCGACACACACCCCTACAAACACTAAGACTCCTGCTATGGTCCTTAGATCTGCCAAACTGCAGCGCTTCATTATATCATGAACAACTTCTTCCGAACTCCAAAGTATTAGAGGACTTTCCGATCTATGAATGGCGAGCCTTCCTATGGATGTAAGTGAACGTTACTAAGCTCAACGTCCTTTATGCAAGACCACAATAAACGTTCTGCTCTTTTTAGACGTCTTCTCGCATTACAGAAAATCCTCCAGCTCCCCCTCCATTTAACAAGAGATCCGTTCTATGGGCGATACAAGATACACGCTAAGAACTCTGCCCTTGGAGTTTATGCTTCAGCATTCTTTCCCATAACAGCACAAAAATGCAGCCGTTTTCCTTTTCAATAGATAGCGTGTATGTATTATTATCATGGACTTCAGTACACCCAGCTCCAGTTACAGCTTTCTACACCCCTTTCTAACAAGGCAATTTCCAGAAAATCATGGCTCGACAGTTCTGTTTTTGTTAATAGTAAACTAAATAGTAATAGTAATCTAAAACTTCACTTTAAAAGGGAAACTGTACAGTATCATCAGCGAATACACATTTTGGAAGTATAGGCAAAATAAAAAATGACATTCGTGATGTCCCTAGCCCCTTCTTGATGGATGGTAAAACAAATCTTAATGCCTGAACACAGTTTTACAACTTTGCTATGTGTTAGTAAAACTGTACAAATCATTGCAACTTTTTAGTGCAGACATGTGAATAATATCTTGTTTTTTTTTATGATAAATGAGCCTTTATTTGGTGGCAATTGTTAATAAATATCTCCCTATTTTTAATTATCAAAAGAAAATTAGCCCAAAATACAACCCCAATTCCAAAAAAGTTGGGACTGTGTAAAATCTACATAAAAACAGAATGCAATGATATGCAAATCTTTTATAAATCTATATTTTATTCACAATAGCAAAAATATCAAATGTTTAAACTGAAAAAAATGTACCATTTTAACCACTTGCCGACCACATTATAGCTGAATGATGGCTACAGCGCAGACGGCTAGTTCTGGAAGGGCGTCTATTGACGTCCTTCTGTGATCAGTAGGGATGAGCCGAACACCCCCGCCCGGTTCGGTTTGCACCAGAACCTGCTAACGGACCGAAAATTTGCACGAACATTAGAATCCCATTGATGTCTATGGGACTCGAACGTTCGAAATCAAAAGTGCTCATTTTAAAGGCTGATTTGCATGCTATGTCCTAAAAAGGGTTTGGGGACCCGGGTCCTGCCCCAGGGGACATGTATCAATGCAAAAAAAAAGTTTTAAAAACGGCCGTTTTTTCGGGAGCAGTGATTTTAATGATGCTTAAAGTAAAAAAAAAAAAGTGAAATATTCCTTTAAATATCGTACCTGGGGGGTGTCTATAGTATTCCTGTAAAGTGGCGCGTGTTTCTCGTGCTTAGAACAGTCCCTGCACAAAATGTCATTTTTAAAGGAAAAAAAGTCATTTAAAACTGCTTGCGGCTTTAATGTAATGTCGGGTCCTGGCAATATGGATGAAAATCAGTGAGACAAACGGCATGGGTACCCCCAAGTCCATTACCAGGCCCTTTGGGTCTTGTATGGATATTAAGGGGAACCCCGCACCCAAATTAAAAAAGGGAAGATGTGGGGCCCCCAGGCCCTATATACTCTGAACAGCAGTATACAGGCGGTGCAAACAAGACAGGGACTGTAGGTTTGTTGTTAAGTAGAATCTGTTTGTAATTTTGAACTGGTACATTTTTAACGTATTTAGCTCCAGCCAAAAAATCTTTTTTAAGCTTTTTGGAAAACCTAGGGAAGGGTTATCACCCCTGTGACATTTGTTTTGCTGTCTGCGCTCCTCTTCAGAAGATTTCACCTCACTTTTTGTCCCAATGACAAATTTTTTTGAAAATTTGGGTTTTTTTGTGAAACAAGGATTGGTGATAAAGCATCAGTGGAAAGGAGAAAAGTTTTTCCCATATTAACTCTTACAGGAGAGTATTTCCCTTCCTAGGGGTAGATTTCATCTCACTTCCTGTTGTCTCCTTCCATTTGCAAGTAGGAGTCGTTTGTAAGTTGGATGTTTGAAAGTAGGGGCCTACCCTATATACTCAGCAGAAATTTGGGCCTTAGGTGTTGTTGTGGCCACAACACTGTAAGCCCTCACAGAGCATTGCTGTGAAATATTAGATCAAGAACTGTAATTACATGCCGCTGTTGAACAGGGGCAGAAAAATTGGGCCTTTGGTGGTGGTGGTGGTGCTGGTGCTACAACACTATAAGTCCTCCCAGATACTTTTGGTGGGCGCAGAAACGGGCCCTGCTGTGAAATATTAGATCAAGAATTCTAATTACATGTCCCTGTTGAACAGGGGCTGAAAAATTGGGCCTTAGGCACTGGTGCTGGTGCCACAACACTGAAACCCCTCACAGATACTCTAGTTAGAGCGCAGGAACTAGCCCTGCTGCAAAGAATTGCATCAAAAGTTGTAATTACATGCCCCTGTTAAACAGGGGCTGAAAAATTGGGCCTTAGGCACTGGTGGTGGGACTGGCGGCGCCCAGAACCAAAAATTTTCTTACAAGCTATCATCGTGATCATTGAGGAGGAAGTGGATAATTACTCAGTATAACAGGATAGTCACTCAGCCTCAGCATAGGCAGTCTTTGAAGGGATCTGACATTTTAAAAAAATTTATTCGGTTACATCAGCATCAGGTGCTTGGTAGCTGGTGGTGATCCAAGACTGATTCATTTTTATGAAGGTCAGTCGATCGACCGAGTCGGTGGACAGACGCACCCTGTGATCGGTTACAAAGCCTCCAGCAGCACTGAATGTGCGTTCCGAAAGAACGCTGGATGCAGGACAGGCCAGTAGCTCAATTGCATACTGTGCAAGCTCTGGCCAGTGATCCATCCTCAAGACCCAGTAACCCAGAGGATTTTCGGTGGGAAAGGTGTCCAAGTCAGATCTTGCCCCTAGGTATACCTGCACCATGTAAAACAGACGCTGGCGATGGTTGCTGGAACCGATCATACCTTGGGGCTGCGGACTAAAAAATTGTCTGAACGCATCGGTCAGATGGCCACCTTCTCCACCGCTCCTTCTTGGACTGACCGAAGCCTCAGCAACACGTTGTCCAGAAACAGGAGTTTGTATAATCCCAGTCTCTGGGGACGCGTTGCACAGACCTTTCTGCAAGGCCTCCCGAATATGTTTCATCCTCTGCTCCCTCTGCGACGGCAAGATAAGGTCTGCAACCTTACCCATGTAACGTGGATCAAGGAGGGTTGCCAGCCAGTAACGATCCTTCTCCTTGATACCACGAATACGAGGATCCTTCCGCAGGCTTTTCAGGATCATGGAGGCCATGCAGGGTAGGTTTGCTGAGGCATTCAGTCCGGAGTCCTCTGGGTCACTAAGGACGACATGATCCGCAGCCACCTCCTCCCACCCACGTACAAGTCCATGTGTTTCTTGGGACTGTAAATGATCCCTTAAAGACTGCTGCTGATGCTGAGTGCCAGGATCCTCCTCCATACTGACACAATCCTCCTCCTCCTCCTTGTCCTCTTCCTGTGTGATCGGCGGGCACACAGGAACACTGTCTGGATTTAGGGGGCCTTGAGAGCTGAGGAAGTCCTCCTCTTCCTGCCTCTGTTCTGCCTCAAGTGCCCTGTCCATTATTCCACGCAGCGTGTGCTCCAAAAGGTGGACAAGGGGGACAGTGTCACTGATGCATGCACTGTCACTGTTCACCATCCTCGTGGCCTCCTCAAATGGTGACAGGACAGTGCATGCATCCCTGATCATGGCCCACTGGCTTGGGAAAAAAAAAACAAGCTCCCCTGACCCTGTCCTGGTGCCATAGTCGCACAGGTACTCATTGATGGCCCTCTGCTGCGTGTGCAGCCGCTGCAGCATGGCTAACGTTCCACCTGGTGGGCATGTCACAGATTAGGCGGTTCTTGGGCAGGTTAAATTCCTTTTGGAGGTCTGCCAGCCGAGCACTGGCATTATATGACTGGCGGAAATGCACACAGACTTTCCTGGCCTGCCTCAGGACATCCTGTAAGCCCGGGTACCTGCCCAAGAACCGCTGCACCACCAAGTTAAGGACGTGAGCCAAACAGGGCACATGGGTCATTTGTCCCTGTCGGAGGGCGGAGAGGAGGTTGGTGCCATTGTCGCAAACCACCATTCCTGCCTTAAGTTGGCGTGGCGTCAACCACCTCTGAACCTGCCCCTGCAGAGCTGACAGAACCTCTGCCCCAGTGTGGCTCCTGTCCCCCAAGCACACCAGCTCAAGCACCGCATGGCATCTTTTGGCCTGCATACTTGAGTAGCCCCTTGAACGCCTACGGAGCACCGCTGGTTCCGAGGACAAAGCACAGGAAGAGGCCATGGAGGAAGAAGAAGAGGAGGGGGTGGAGGAGAGAGGTGTGTCAGAATCATTAGTAGTGGCATTTTGGAGGCGTGGTGGCAGAACAACCTCCAACACTACTGCACCTTGTCCTGCATCCTTCCCAGCTGCCAGCAGAGTCACCCAATGCGCCGTGAAACTTAGGTAACGTCCCTGTCCATGCCTGCTGGACCATGAGTCCGCGGTAATATGCACCTTACCACTGACCGCCCTGTCCAGCGAGGCATGGACATTGCCTTCCACATGCCGGTAGAGAGCCGGAATCGCCTTCCGTTAGAAAAAGTGGCGTTTGGGTACCTGCCACTGAGGCACCGCACATTCCACAAACTCACGAAAGGGGGCAGTCTACCAACTGAAAAGGTAGCAGTTGAAGTGCTAGCAATTTTGTCAAGCTAGCATTCAACCGCTGTGCATGTGGATGGCTGGGAGCAAACTCCTTACGGCGGTGCAGCAGCTGGGGCAGGGAAATTTGCCTGGTACAATCTGACATTGGTGTACCGAAAGCAGATTGCCCACAAGTACTTGGCTGTGACACACCTAATTCTACACCTTCATTCCTCTCAGTGCAGGTCTCAGAGAGGACTGAAGGTATAGTGGGGTTGGAGATCTCAGCTGATGAGGAGCAAGGAGAGGTCCTCTTTGTTCTTTGGTGTGGGTCTTTTAGATACGCTTGCCAACGAACTGCATGGCAGGTCAACATATGTCTGGTCAAGCATGTGGTGCCCAAGCGGGAGATGTTTTGGCCACACGAGATACGCTTGAGACATATGTTGCAAATAGCAGCGGTGCGATCTGATGCACTTGTCTCAAAAAAGGCCCACACCAAAGAACTTTTGGAATAATGCGCAGAGACAGCAGCGCCCTGCACATGCGGAGCTTTGCGGTGTGATGCAATCAGTGTCCTGCCCTTAGGCTGGCCCCTGGAGGGCATCCTGCCTCGTTGGTGATGTGCCTCCTCCTCCTCCTCTCTCCTATCAGGCACCCACGTTGAGTCAGTGACCTCATCATAACCTCCCTCCTAATCACTGGAGCAAACCTTACAGTATGCTGCAGCAGGGGGAGCATGACTGCCAGATTGCTGTCCTTCTTGGGCACCCCTTCTGTCCGTGCTCACGTTACTGCCTTCATCTAGCTCAGTATCATCATCAGAGCCTTCTAAACGCTGGGCATCCTCTTGGAGCATGTACCCAACACTGTGGTCAAACAGTTCGAGGGACTCCTCAGGAGGACATGGTGGGGCTACGGAAGGAGTCACTGATGCCATTGAGCCGAGGATAGAGGCAGCTGCTTTGAAAGACAAAGTACCCTGAACATGGGTGAGAGAGGATGAGGAGGATGAGGACGGCTTGGTCATCCACTCGACCAAGTCTTCCGCATGCTGCGACTCAACACGGCCAGCTGCTGAAAAAAAGGCCAAGCGTGTCCCACGGCCACGTGCTGATGAGGATGCACCGTCTCCACAACCTGCACTGTTGTCTCTAGACACAGAGCCTGCTTGCCCTCTTTTATTGGCTTGTGACTGTCTGCCTCTCCTTGTTGGCCTTCCAGACATACTAATGGCCTGCAGTGAGATGTAGCTGCACTAAGCTGGGATATATATCTATATATATATATATATATATATATATATTTAAATATATATATATATATATATATATATATATATATATATATATATATACACTGACACTGCAGCTAGCAAAATCAACTGCCTGCCTGTAGTAGGAGAACACCACCAATCTTCTACAGGTAGCTTTAGATGAATACTGTGCAGAGGTCGCACTACACTAACTTGTAGCTTTAGCTGAACACTGTGCAGAGGTCGCACTACACTGACGTGTAAATAATGTAGCTGCCTGCAGTACTGATAGGATCAGGAAAACACCACCAACCTTCTACAGGTAGCTTTAGCTGAACACTGTGCAGAGGTCGCACTACACTAACGTGTAAATAATGTAGCTGCCTGCGGTAGTGATAGGATCAGGAAAACACCACCAACCTTCTACAGGTAGCTTTAGCTGAACACTGTGCAGAGAACACACTACACTAACGTTAAAATAATGTAGCTGCCTGCGGTAGTGATAGGATCAGGAAAACACCACCAACCTTCTACAGGTAGCTTTAGCTGAACACTGTGAAGAGGACGCACTACACTAACGTTAAAATAATGTAGCTGCCTGCGGTAGTGATAGGATCAGGAAAACACCACCAACCTTCTACAGGTAGCTTTAGCTGAACACTGTGCAGAGGTCGCACTACACTAACGTTAAAATAATGTGGCTGCCTGCGGTAGTGATAGGATCAGGAAAACACCACCAACCTTCTACAGATAGCTTTAGCTGAACACTGTGCAGAGGACGCACTACACTAACGTTAAAATAATGTAGCTGCCTGCGGTAGTGATAGGATCAGGAGAACACCACCAACCTTCTACAGGTAGCTTTAGCTGAACACTGTGCAGAGGACGCACTGCACTAACGTTAAAATAATGTAGCTGCCTGCAGTAGTGATAGGATCAGGAAAACACCACCAACCTTCTACAGGTAGCTTTAGCTGAACACTGTGCAGAGGTCGCACTACACTAACGTGTAAATAATGTAGCTGCCTGCAATACTGATAGGATCAGGAAAACACCACCAACCTTCTAAGGGTAGCTTTAGCTGAACACTGTGCAGAGGTCGCACTACACTTACGTGTAAATAATGTAGCTGCCTGCGGTAGTGAGAGGATCAGGAAAACACCACCAACCTTCTACAGGTAGCTTTAGCTGAACACTGTGCAGAGGTCGCACTACACTAACGTGTAAATAATGTAGCTGCCTGCGGTAGTGATAGGATCAGGAAAACACCACCAACCTTCTACAGGTAGCTTTAGCTGAACATTGTGCAGAGGTTGCACTACACTAACGTATAAAAAATGTAGCTGCCTGCGGTAGTGATAGGATCAGGAAAACACCACCAACCTTCTACAGATAGCTTTAGCTGAACACTGTGAAGAGGACGCACTACACTAATGTTAAAATAATGTAGCTGCCTGCGGTAGTGATAGGATCAGGAAAACACCACCAACCTTCTACAGATAACTTTAGCTGAACACTGTGCAGAGGACGCACTGCACTAACGTTAAAATAATGTAGCTGCCTGTGGTAGTGATAGGATCAGGAAAACACCACCAACCTTCTACAGGTAGCTTTAGCTGAACACTGTGAAGAGGACGCACTACACTAACGTTAAAATAATGTAGCTGCCTGCGGTAGTGATAGGATCAGGAAAACACCACCAACCTTCTACAGGTAGCTTTAGCTGAACACTGTGCAGAGGTCGCACTACAATAACGTGTAAATACTGTAGCTGCTTGCGGTAGTGATAGGATCAGGAAAACACCACCAACCTTCTACAGGTAGCTTGAGCTAAACACTGTGCAAAAGATGCACTACACTAACGTGTAAATAATGTAGCTGCCTGCGGTAGTGATAGGATCAGGAAAACAACACCAACCTTCTACAGGTAGCTTTAGCTGAACACTGTGCAGAGGTCGCACTACACTAACGTGTAAATAATGTAGCTGCCTGCGGTAGTGATAGGATCAGGAAAACACCACCAACCTTCTACAGGTAGCTTTAGCTGAACACTGTGCAAAGGTCGCACTACACTAACGTGTAAATAATGTAGCTGCCTGCGGTACTGATAGGATCAGGAAAACACCACCAACCTTCTACAGGTAGCTTTAGCTGAACACTGTGCAGAGGTCGCACTACACTAACGTGTAAAAAATGTAGCTGCCTGCAGTAGTGATAGGATCAGGAAAACACCACCAACCTTCTACAGATAGCTTTAGCTGAACACTGTGAAGAGGACGCACTACACTAATGTTAAAATAATGTAGCTGCCTGCGGTAGTGATAGGATCAGGAAAACACTACCAACCTTCTACAGATAGCTTTAGCTGAACACTGTGCAGAGGACGCACTACACTAACGTTAGAATAATGTAGCTGCCTGCGGTAGTGATAGGATCAGGAAAACACTACCAACCTTCTACAGATAGCTTTAGCTGAACACTGTGCAGAGGACGCACTACACTAACGTTAAAATAATGTAGCTGCCTGCGGTAGTGATAGGATCAGGAAAACACCACCAACCTTCTACAGGTAGCTTTAGCTGAACACTGTGAAGAGGACGCACTACACTAACGTTAAAATAATGTAGCTGCCTGCGGTAGTGATAGGATCAGGAAAACACCACCAACCTTCTACAGGTAGCTTTAGCTGAACACTGTGCAGAGGTAGCACTACACTAATGTTAAAATAATGTAGCTGCCTGCGGTAGTGATAGGATCAGGAGAACACCACCAACCTTCTACATGTAGCTTTAGCTGAACACTGTGAAGAGGACGCACTACACTAACGTTAAAATAATGTAGCTGCCTGCGGTAGTGATAGGATCAGGAAAACACCACCAATCTTCTACAGGTAGCTTTAGCTGAACACTGTGCAGAGGTCGCACTACACTAATGTGTAAATAATGTAGCTGCCTGCGGTAGTGATAGAATCAGGAAAACACCACCAACCTTCTACAGGTAGCTTTAGCTGAACACTGTGCAGAGGTTGCACTACACTAACGTGTAAATAATGTAGCTGCCTGCGGTAGTGATAGAATCAGGAAAACACCACCAACCTTCTACAGGTAGCTTTAGCTGAACACTGTGCAGAGGACGCACTACACTAATGTTAAAATAATGTAGCTGCCTGCAGTAGTGATAGGATCAGGAAAACACCACCAACCTTCTACAGGTAGCTTTAGCTGAACACTGTGCAGAGGTCGCACTACACTAACGTGTAAATAATGTAGCTGCCTGCAATACTGATAGGATCAGGAAAACACCACCAAACTTCTAAGGGTAGCTTTAGCTGAACACTGTGCAGAGGTCGCACTACACTAACGTGTAAATAATGTAGCTGCCTGCAGTACTGATAGGATCAGGAAAACACCACCAACCTTCTACAGGTAGCTTTAGCTGAACACTGTGCAGAGGTCGCACTACACTAACGTGTAAATAATGTAGCTGCCTGCGGTAGTGATAGGATCAGGAAAACACCACCAACCTTCTACAGGTAGCTTTAGCTGAACACTGTGCAGAGAACGCACTACACTAACGTTAAAATAATGTAGCTGCCTGCGGTAGTGATAGGATCAGGAAAACACCACCAACCTTCTACAGGTAGCTTTAGCTGAACACTGTGAAGAGGACGCACTACACTAACGTTAAAATAATGTAGCTGCCTGCGGTAGTGATAGGATCAGGAAAACACCACCAACCTTCTACAGGTAGCTTTAGCTGAACACTGTGCAGAGGTCGCACTACACTAGCGTTAAAATAATGTGGCTGCCTGCGGTAGTGATAGGATCAGGAAAACACCACCAACCTTCTACAGATAGCTTTAGCTGAACACTGTGCAGAGGACGCACTACACTAACGTTAAAATAATGTAGCTGCCTGCGGTAGTGATAGGATCAGGAGAACACCACCAACCTTCTACAGGTAGCTTTAGCTGAACACTGTGCAGAGGACGCACTGCACTAACGTTAAAATAATGTAGCTGCCTGCAGTAGTGATAGGATCAGGAAAACACCACCAACCTTCTACAGGTAGCTTTAGCTGAACACTGTGCAGAGGTCGCACTACACTAACGTGTAAATAATGTAGCTGCCTGCAATACTGATAGGATCAGGAAAACACCACCAACCTTCTAAGGGTAGCTTTAGCTGAACACTGTGCAGAGGTCGCACTACACTAATGTGTAAATAATGTAGCTGCCTGCGGTAGTGATAGGATCAGGAAAACACCACCAACCTTCTACAGGTAGCTTTAGCTGAACACTGTGCAGAGGACGCACTACACTAATGTTAAAATAATGTAACTGCCTGTGGTAGTGATAGGATCAGGAAAACACCACCAACCTTCTACAGGTAGCTTTAGCTGAACACTGTGCAGAGGTCGCACTACACTTACGTGTAAATAATGTAGCTGCCTGCGGTAGTGAGAGGATCAGGAAAACACCACCAACCTTCTACAGGTAGCTTTAGCTGAACACTGTGCAGAGGTCGCACTACACTAACGTGTAAATAATGTAGCTGCCTGCGGTAGTGATAGGATCAGGAAAACACCACCAACCTTCTACAGGTAGCTTTAGCTGAACATTGTGCAGAGGTTGCACTACACTAACGTATAAAAAATGTAGCTGCCTGCGGTAGTGATAGGATCAGGAAAACACCACCAACCTTCTACAGATAGCTTTAGCTGAACACTGTGAAGAGGACGCACTACACTAATGTTAAAATAATGTAGCTGCCTGCGGTAGTGATAGGATCAGGAAAACACCACCAACCTTCTACAGATAACTTTAGCTGAACACTGTGCAGAGGACGCACTGCACTAACGTTAAAATAATGTAGCTGCCTGTGGTAGTGATAGGATCAGGAAAACACCACCAACCTTCTACAGGTAGCTTTAGCTGAACACTGTGAAGAGGACGCACTACACTAACGTTAAAATAATGTAGCTGCCTGCGGTAGTGATAGGATCAGGAAAACACCACCAACCTTCTACAGGTAGCTTTAGCTGAACACTGTGCAGAGGTCGCACTACACTAACGTGTAAATACTGTAGCTGCTTGCGGTAGTGATAGGATCAGGAAAACACCACCAACCTTCTACAGGTAGCTTGAGCTAAACACTGTGGAAAAGATGCACTACACTAACGTGTAAATAATGTAGCTGCCTGCGGTAGTGATAGGATCAGGAAAACAACACCAACCTTCTACAGGTAGCTTTAGCTGAACACTGTGCAGAGGTCGCACTACACTAACGTGTAAATAATGTAGCTGCCTGCGGTAGTGATAGGATCAGGAAAACACCACCAACCTTCTACAGGTAGCTTTAGCTGAACACTGTGCAGAGGTCGCACTACACTAACGTGTAAATAATGTAGCTGCCTGCGGTACTGATAGGATCAGGAAAACACCACCAAGCTTCTACAGGTAGCTTTAGCTGAACACTGTGCAGAGGTCGCACTACACTAACGTGTAAAAAATGTAGCTGCCTGCAGTAGTGATAGGATCAGGAAAACACCACCAACCTTCTACAGATAGCTTTAGCTGAACACTGTGAAGAGGACGCACTACACTAATGTTAAAATAATGTAGCTGCCTGCGGTAGTGATAGGATCAGGAAAACACTACCAACCTTCTACAGATAGCTTTAGCTGAACACTGTGCAGAGGACGCACTACACTAACATTAGAATAATGTAGCTGCCTGCGGTAGTGATAGGATCAGGAAAACACTACCAACCTTCTACAGATAGCTTTAGCTGAACACTGTGCAGAGGACGCACTACACTAACGTTAAAATAATGTAGCTGCCTGCGGTAGTGATAGGATCAGGAAAACACTACCAACCTTCTACAGATAGCTTTAGCTGAACACTGTGCAGAGGACGCACTACACTAACATTAGAATAATGTAGCTGCCTGCGGTAGTGATAGGATCAGGAAAACACTACCAACCTTCTACAGATAGCTTTAGCTGAACACTGTGCAGAGGACGCACTACACTAACGTTAAAATAATGTAGCTGCCTGCGGTAGTGATAGGATCAGGAAAACACCACCAACCTTCTACAGGTAGCTTTAGCTGAACACTGTGAAGAGGACGCACTACACTAACGTTAAAATAATGTAGCTGCCTGCGGTAGTGATAGGATCAGGAAAACACCACCAACCTTCTACAGGTAGCTTTAGCTGAACACTGTGCAGAGGTAGCACTACACTAATGTTAAAATAATGTAGCTGCCTGCGGTAGTGATAGGATCAGGAAAACACCACCAACCTTCTACAGGTAGCTTTAGCTGAACACTGTGAAGAGGACGTACTACACTAACGTTAAAATAATGTAGCTGCCTGCGGTAGTGATAGGATCAGGAAAACACCACCAACCTTCTACAGGTAGCTTTAGCTGAACACTGTGCAGAGGTAGCACTACACTAATGTTAAAATAATGTAGCTGCCTGCGGTAGTGATAGGATCAGGAGAACACCACCAACCTTCTACATGTAGCTTTAGCTGAACACTGTGAAGAGGACGCACTACACTAACGTTAAAATAATGTAGCTGCCTGCGGTAGTGATAGGATCAGGAAAACACCATCAATCTTCTACAGGTAGCTTTAGCTGAACACTGTGCAGAGGTCGCACTACACTAACGTGTAAATAATGTAGCTGCCTGCGGTAGTGATAGGATCAGGAAAACACCACCAACCTTCTACAGGTAGCTTTAGCTGAACATTGTGCAGAGGTTGCACTACACTAACGTATAAAAAATGTAGCTGCCTGCGGTAGTGATAGGATCAGGAAAACACCACCAACCTTCTACAGATAGCTTTAGCTGAACACTGTGAAGAGGACGCACTACACTAATGTTAAAATAATGTAGCTGCCTGCGGTAGTGATGGGATCAGGAAAACACCACCAACCTTCTACAGATAACTTTAGCTGAACACTGTGCAGAGGACACACTGCACTAACGTTAAAATAATGTAGCTGCCTGTGGTAGTGATAGGATCAGGAAAACACCACCAACCTTCTACAGGTAGCTTTAGCTGAACACTGTGAAGAGGACGCACTACACTAACGTTAAAATAATGTAGCTGCCTGCGGTAGTGATAGGATCAGGAAAACACCACCAACCTTCTACAGGTAGCTTTAGCTGAACACTGTGCAGAGGTCGCACTACACTAACGTGTAAATACTGTAGCTGCTTGCGGTAGTGATAGGATCAGGAAAACACCACCAACCTTCTACAGGTAGCTTGAGCTAAACACTGTGCAAAAGATGCACTACACTAACGTGTAAATAATGTAGCTGCCTGCGGTAGTGATAGGATCAGGAAAACAACACCAACCTTCTACAGGTAGCTTTAGCTGAACACTGTGCAGAGGTCGCACTACACTAACGTGTAAATAATGTAGCTGCCTGCAGTAGTTATAGAATCAGGAAAACACCACCAACCTTCTACAGGTAGCTTTAGCTGAACACTGTGCAGAGGTCGCACTACACTAACGTGTAAATAATGTAGCTGCCTGCGGTACTGATAGGATCAGGAAAACACCACCAACCTTCTACAGATAGCTTTAGCTGAACACTGTGAAGAGGACGCACTACACTAATGTTAAAATAATGTAGCTGCCTGCGGTAGTGATAGGATCAGGAAAACACTACCAACCTTCTACAGATAGCTTTAGCTGAACACTGTGCAGAAGACGCACTACACTAACGTTAAAATAATGTAGCTGCCTGCGGTAGTGATAGGATCAGGAAAACACCACCAACCTTCTACAGGTAGCTTTAGCTGAACACTGTGAAGAGGACGCACTACACTAACGTTAAAATAATGTAGCTGCCTGCGGTAGTGATAGGATCAGGAAAACACCACCAACCTTCTACAGGTAGCTTTAGCTGAACACTGTGCAGAGGTAGCACTACACTAATGTTAAAATAATGTAGCTGCCTGCGGTAGTGATAGGATCAGGAGAACACCACCAACCTTCTACATGTAGCTTTAGCTGAACACTGTGAAGAGGACGCACTACACTAACGTTAAAATAATGTAGCTGCCTGCGGTAGTGATAGGATCAGGAAAACACCACCAATCTTCTACAGGTAGCTTTAGCTGAACACTGTGCAGAGGTCGCACTACACTAATGTGTAAATAATGTAGCTGCCTGCGGTAGTGATAGGATCAGGAAAACACCACCAACCTTCTACAGGTAGCTTTAGCTGAACACTGTGCAGAGGTTGCACTACACTAACGTGTAAATAATGTAGCTGCCTGCGGTAGTGATAGAATCAGGAAAACACCACCAACCTTCTACAGGTAGCTTTAGCTGAACACTGTGCAGAGGACGCACTACACTAATGTTAAAATAGTGTAGCTGCCTGTGGTAGTGATAGGATCAGGAAAACACCACCAACCTTCTACAGGTAGCTTTAGCTGAACACTGTGCAGAGGTCGCACTACACTAACGTGTAAATAATGTACCTGCCTGCGGTAGTGATAGGTTTAGGAAAACACCACTAACCTTCTACAGGTAGCTTTAGCTTAACACTGTGCAGAGAATGCACTACACTAACGTTAAAATAATGTAGCTGCCTGTAGTAGTGATAGGATCAGGAAAACACCACCAACCTTCTACAGGTAGCTTTAGCTGAACACTGTGAAGAGGACGCACTAAACTAACTTGTAGCTTTAGCTGAACACTGTGAGGATGACGCACTACACAAACTGTAAATAGTCTAGCTGCCTGACTGTGGTACTAATGGGATCAGAAGAACACCAGCAATTTTCTTCAGGTAGCTGTAAATACTGTAACAACACAAGCCTGCCTGTCAGTAGGAAGATAATAACAGGAACGGATCTAGCTAAACTGAATACAGTGTATATATATATATATATATATATATATATATATATATATATATATATATATATATATATATATATATATACACACAACACCTGGAATGCATATATATACACAATACACTGTAAGTGCAGCTAACTGACTGACTGTCCTGCCTAATCTATCTAATTTAATTCAAATAACACTGTCTCTCTGTCTCTGTCTCTCATCGCCGGAACACACACTACACAGGGGCGCCGTGCAGGCGGCCTTATATAGTGTGGGGCATGTACTAAACCCCCTGAGCCATAATTGGCCAAAGGCACCCTGGCTTTGGCCAATTACAGCTCTCTCTACAGATGGCGCTGTGATTGGCCAAGCATGCGGGTCATAGTGCATGCTTGGCCAATCATCAGCCAGCAATGCACTGTGATGCCGCAGTGAATTATGGGCCGTGATGCGCCACATGAATTTGGCGCGAACGGCTCATATCGTTCGCAATTCGGCGAACAGACGATGTTTAAGTCAAACATGGGTTCGACTCGAACACGAAGCTCATCCCTCGTGATCAGTCACTGCGCGTCAACTGCAGGGAGTGGGTGGCGCACGCTGTGATCGCTGTGTCTGCAGGACACTGCTGATCACAGATTGAGGTAAAGAGCCAAACAGCGGCTCTTTAGCATGTGATCAACTGTGTCCAATCACAGCTGATCACGGAGGTACAGTGGGGAAAACAATTATTGGATCCCCTGCAGATTTGGTAATTTTGCCCACTTACAAAGAAATGAAGGGTCTATCATTTTTATCATAGGTGTATTTTAAATGATAAAGACAGAATATCCACCAGAAATCCAGAAAAAAAACACACGATACAAATGTTATAAATTGAGTTGCAGTTCAGAGAGTAAAATAAGTATATAGAATAATATATAAAATAAATTGATCCCCAACCAACCAACAATAATTCTGGCTCCCACAGACTGGCTACAGTATGTGCTCATGTGGTACACAGATTAGTCCTGTCAATGTAGGAAGGTGCTTCTAACGACAACTCGTTATGTGTATAAAAGACACCTGTCCACAGAATCTTTTTCTTACATTCAAACCCACCATCATGGACAAAACCAAAGAGCTAAAACCAAAAGGTAAAAAAGCTACGTACACCCACACTATAGGTACCACCACTGTGCCAGCAGCAAATATTGTGTTTAAAGCTGCCACTTAAATTGAACAGATAATCATAAGCATTTACCGTGTGAATTGATAGTAAACAGCGGCGCTGTGAGTTAAAGTGACTGTAAATCATAAATAACAAGTCAACCAGTGAAAAGTGATAATTATTAACATAAATTAGTAATTCTGAATTGTATGAATAAATGAACAAAGTCCACAACTGAACAGTCCATTAAACAAGCGTGAAGGTTCAGTGGGATTCCACACCAAGTAGTATGAAAGGATTGACTTCAAAAATCATCCACCACATCGCATGCAAATGGTGACTCTGCTCCCCTTTAGATGTGCACTCACCAGATGAAGTTGCCTTGCACTTTAAAGCTCGGCAAATACACGACAACCCACAAAGGGTTAATTCATCCATCGATATCCAATCGTGAAAGTAGACCTCATGGAAAATCCACATATAAAGAAACAAAGTGCTCCAATAGTGCAGTATCGCTTGATGAAAATGTATTAGTTTAAAAATGCTTCAAACATTACACTCACATGGAATCAAATAAATAAAGGCATGTATCAACTCCACTGCAGCAGCAAGGAACTGGCATGACATGGTCACAGCGGACCAGCGTGTGTAAATGGTGTCTCACCCACATGAAATCATAACCCTCGAACGTCACTTCCGGTACTGTGTCCAACATCACTAAGGGTTGCCATACAGCCACGTCCCGATGCATTTTGTCATCACGACTTCCTCCTGAAATTGGCTGTACGGCACGGCAACCTCCCTTTTAGAATTTCCCATATGTTAACCACTTGCCGAACGCCTGCCTTCGTTATATATCGGCTGTTTGAAGTGGAATATCGTAGCCATAACCCCGGTATCCACTTCTTCAGCGGGCGGTCGGCTTTCAGATAAAAGTGGTCTCAGCAGCGGATTCGCCGCCAGATCACTTTTATCGGTGGCCGGAGAGGGGGCCCCCACCCCCTGTGCTCCGGTGCCCTCCGCCGCTTACTAGAGCTGCCGGCAGGAGCGAGGCATTTGGGTTCTGTCCCCTCGGTGGTATGGAGAGGGGAAGATGGCCCCCACCCGACTCCATACCATTGCAGGGCGGAAGCGATGTCAAAACGTCACTTCTGCCCATTGCTCTTAAAGGTACATTTTTAATTTTTTTTCAAACAACATTTTTTTTTTTTTTTTTGCATTTTAATGTAAATATGAGATCTGAGGTCTTTTTGACCCCAGATCTCATATTTAAGAGGTCCTGTCATCCTTTTTTTCTATTTTTCTATTACAAGGGATGTTTACATTCCTTGTAATAGGAATAAAAGTGACACCATTTTTTTTTTTTAAAGAACAGTGTAAAAATAAAAAGTAAAAACCGAGCTTGCGTGCAGAAGCGAACGCATACGTGAGTAGCACCCGCATATGAAAAAGGTGTTCAAACCACACATGTGAGGTATCATCGTGATCATTAGAGCGAGAGCAATAATTCTAGCCCTAGATCTCCTCTGTAACTGTAACTCAAAACATGCAGCCTGCACAATTTTTTAAACCGCCTATGGAGATTTTTAATGATAAAAGTTTGTCGCCATTCCACGAGCCGGCGCAATTTTGAAGCGTGACATGTTGGGTGTCAATTTACTCGGCGTAACATCATCTTTCACAATATAAAAAAAATGGACTAACTTTACTGTTGTCTTATTTTTTAATTCAAAAAAGTGTATTTTTTCCAAAAAAAGTGCGCTTGTAAGACCACTGCGCAAATACGGTGTGACAGAAAGTATTACAACGACCGCCATTTTATTCTCTAGGGTGTTAGAAAAAAATATATAATGTTTGGGGGTTCTAAGTAATTTTCTATCCAAAAAAAATTATTTGAACTTTCCCAATTTAATCATCTTTATTTATATTCATACAAAATACATCACAATATACAATATTCTTACAGTATCACATTACTAAAAAAAACACCACTATTAGATGTACATAAGAACCCCGTAACAAAAGTGCTCTATTATTTTATAACCTTATCCCTTCCCTTACCCCTCCCCTCGGCACCCCCTCTCTCCCCCCCCCCTACCCACCCCACCCCGTTCGAATCATTCTAACACATATTAACTTTCCTATTCGTAAGGGCATTATCTCTATATTTCTCTACAGCGGGTATCCCACTTCCTCCAGCCAGGGTCTCCAAAGTTTTTTAAATGCTTTTAGGTTCCTCCTTTTTATATATACTGCCTTTTCCTTCCACATTGTTTCAGTCACCGTTTTAATCCACTCATCTTTCCGAGGGGGGGTTCTTGCCTGCCATCTTTGAGCAATTATCTTTCTTGCCTGAAAGAGACATCTCTGAACTATTGTAGTCTTGAAGATTCCTATATCCATACTCTCCCCTACTCCTAAAATACATCATTTCGGGTCCATTTTAAGTTCTAAGGAGAAGATCTTATTGAGGGTTTCTACAATCTCTGACCAATACCGGAATAATTTCGGACACTTCCATAGCATATGCAACAAGTCCCCCTCATCTTGACATCTAGGGCAGTTGGCATCCATTCTCCTCCCAAATTCAAATAACCTTTTAGGGGTGTAATACGTCCTATGGAGTAACATTAGGTGTGAAATCTTTTGGGCAGGGGAAACCGACACCCGATGTCCCCCCACTAGTATCTCCCTCCACTGCCCGTCTGAAAATACGCCCAACTCTTTCTCCCATTTACCTCTACTTTTAAGTTTTCCCGGGGCCTCTATACTGTTTTTACAGATATGTGGGTATATTTCGGCTATAGACCCACAGTGGCCCCCCTGGTCACCCAGCTTCTGAAGCAGGCTGGACTCATTCCAGGAGGGACCCTGGTCCCCAAACTGTGTCTTAAGGGCATGTTTAACTTGTATGTAGTTATATAATGACCGGTCTGGTATATCAAATTCTTCTTTCAATAAGGAGAAGAGTTTTAGTGAAGACTGATTATATAGCTGAACTAATTTATTTATTCCTCTTTTTTCCCATATTTTAATTGTTCCTATTTCTTGTAGTTCTTGTAAGTTCTTATTATTCCACAGTGGAGTACATTTGGTGCAACCATTCATTCCCTTCAGGGCTTTAACGGATCTCCAAACTTTTTTTATTAATTTGACCGTAGGGGTTTTATGTATAAAGGAGTCCGCCTCCAATGTCTCTATCACGGTCCTATGGGGGGCTCCCATGATCGTCAATCTTTCATTGCTACACCCTCTAAAGGTCGAATTTTTCCCCAGGTGCTGCAGCTGGGCTGCCAAAAAATAACTACGTGGGTGTGGTACTGCCATCCCCCCTTCTCACGAGGGGAGTTGTAGGGTCTGCAATCTTATCCTAGGAGATCCCCCTTTCCATATAAGGTCTCTAAATATTGTTTCTATTTTATTAAACCATTTCCTGCTTATCCATATTGGCGAGTTCTGCATTATATACAGTAATTGGGGGAGCCATAGCATTTTAATTAAATTACACCTCCCCGCTGTTGATAACGGGAGGCCCTTCCATATTTCAATCTTACTTTTGAATTTCTTTAACAAGGGGGTTAAATTATTATCTAGGTAACTCTCTGGGTCCTTGGTTATCTTAATACCCAGATATTTTGTTAACGCTGTTATTTCTAACCTATTATTATTTGGGGGGGTGTCTACGCTAACGGGGTCTAATGGCAATAAAACTGATTTTCCCCAGTTTATGGACAATCCCGAGATTTTCCCAAACCTTGAGAATATATCCATTACTTGTCTCAGGGATCCCTCAGTGTCTCCCATGAATATGAGGACATCGTCCGCATATAATGCGATCCGCTCCTCACCATCCTCCCTCTGGAACCCCACTATTTTCCTATCTTGCCTTACTGTTGTAGCTAATGGCTCCATGGCTAAGGCAAAAATCATGGGAGACAAAGGGCATCCCTGCCTTGATCCCCTCTCTAATTTAAACCCAGTCGAGTAATCATTATTGACTTTTACTTTTGCATTTGGTTCATTGTACAATACTTTAACCCAGTTAATGAATGAGGGTCCGAAACCATACTCCTTTAATACTCTCCAGATATATTCCCATTCTACACTGTCGAATGCTTTTACCACATCCAACAGAAGAATTGCCCTCGAGCCCCTGTTTTCCGTGGGAATCTGCAAGTTCAAAAGAACTCTCCTGATGTTCATACTGGTTGTTCGATGGGGTATAAATCCCGTCTGGTCCGGGTGGACTATTTTATGGATCACTTTCTTTACTCTGGTAGCTAAAATTTTTGCTAAAATCTTTACATCTGCACAGAGTAATGATATAGGTCTATATGACCCAGGGTCCAGGGGGTCTTTCCCCTCTTTATGCAATACTATTATTGTGGCTTCTGTCATTGAAGTGGGTAACCTCCCTTGCTCTTTTGCCCAATTAAATACATCCAAAAGTTCCTGGAATAGTACCTCCCCATACTGTTTGTATATCTCGACTGGGAGACCATCGGGACCTGGTGATTTATGATTGGCCATTTCTGATACCGCCATTTTGATCTCTTCTATAGTGATTGGTCTTTCCAATTCATCAACATCCATCCCCTCCAATGTTGGTATGTCGATATCTTGAAAAAATGTGTCCATTTCCCCCACATCCATGGTCCCACTAGATTTATATAACCCCTTGTAGTATTCTTTAAACGTCTCAGTAATTATTTCTAATTGAGATGATGTCTCGCCTTCCGAGGTCTTAATGGCTGGGACCACGGATGGGGGGGAGTCGGACTTGACTATATGGACCAGTATCTTTCCAACTTTTTCCCCTTCCCCATACATGACTTGTTTCTGAAATGCCCTTTTATTTTCTACTTTCCTGATTATTATATCTTTATACCATTGTTGTTTATTCTCCCACACTCTCTGTTTTTCAGGGGAAGGTTCATTTGTGTACTCTCTTTCAGCATCAATTAAATCCCTCTTGAACCGCTCCTCCCAATCCCGGGATGTTTTTTTAATTTTTGACACCTTCTGTATAAGTGAGCCCCTTAGGTATGCCTTCAGTGCGTCCCACAACACCCCCTTCGATGTGGTACCCGAGTTAAACTTTATGAATTCTTTCAATTCTGCTATTACCCCTTCCTGATTCTCTATTACTTCCAACCAAGCTGGATTCAACTTCCATGTTCTATAGGTTTTCTTATGACCCGGGTTTATCGAGATTGTGAGCAGAGAATGGTCCGATACCCCTCTAGGTTGATAGTTTATATTATTTATTACTTGTGATGCTAGGCCATTACCTAAAACTAAATCTATCCTTGACAGTGAAGCACAGGAGCTCGAGTAGCACGAAAACTGCAAGGCCCTCGGGTTCCGTATTCTCCACATGTCAAGCAGCCCTGCTTCTTGAAGGAATTGTCTCAACCGGTTTTCCTGCTTTCGTTGACTCTGTTTCCCCCCAGGGAATCTATCTACTTTATTATCCAAAACCTCGTTAAAATCCCCGACAACTATAACTGGTAATCCGGTCTTGTCAATTATAAATTCCATAAGGTTATACATAATATCCAGTTTAAACGGGGGAGGAATATATAAATTAGCCAGTACACATTCCAGATTCTCTATTACACAATGTAGGAACACATACCGCCCCTCTTCGTCTATCCTGCACTGTCTGCAAATGAACACTACCCCACTGCCAATCAAAGTTGATACTCCTCTAGAGTAGGAGGTATATGTAGAGTGGAACTGGTGTTGATATCTCTTGTTCCACAAATTATTTTTAGTATCTTTTGTCAGGTGTGTCTCTTGCAGACAGGCAATTTCAACTTTAAATGTATCTAAACCATCATATACTGCTGTTCGTTTAACAGGGGAACCCAACCCTCTAACATTCCATGACCCAATGTTCAGGACCATGATTTATTGCTTATGTTTATGAACAGGAGATCCTGAGTTAAGGGGAAAAAGCAGTAGTAGAGGCGAGCAAAACACCACCAAAAAAAAAAAAAATGACGTCATCGCGGCTCCGGCGCTGTGATTGGCCGGAGCCGCGATTACGTCATTCCAGCGCATGCGCGCGGGACCCGCCGGTAACGGCACACTCGCTGAAGCAACAGCATGCTCTGGAATGACGTCATCGCGGTTCTGGCCAATCACAGCGCCGGAGCCGCGATACCTGCAAGTAGCCCCCGGGAGTGATGTCGCTGGCCAGGCACCGCAGCGTGGGCTTAGATCTCAGGTGAGTATTACATAATGAGCTAGTATGCAATGCATACTAGCTCATTATGCCTTTGTCTTGCAGGTGTTAGTTTTTAATTTTTTTTCAACCACTTTAAGTGGTAACGGCGGTGAATATTATTCAGCGCATGCGCTAACTCCATGACCCCGCAACCATGATATGCACAGTCTTGCTCTGCTTACACTCATGTTGTGGGATAGATAGTGTTATCATAGATCAACATATTATTAATAACATAAAAGACAACAGAAATATGAGTGTAAGCAAAGCGAGACTGTGGATATCATGGTTGCGGAGACAAGGAGCATGCGCTGAATAATATTCACCTCTCCATTAACATATGGGAGATTATAAAAGGGAGGTTGCCGTGCCGTACAGCCAATTCCACGAGGAAGTCGTGATAATGAAACACATTGGAACATGGCTGTACGGCAGCTATTTGTGACATTGGACGCAATACCGAAAGTGACGTCCGAGGGTTATGAATTAATGTGGGTGAGACACCGTTCACACACGCTGGTCTGCTGTGACCATGTCATGCTAGTTCCTTGCTACTGCATTGGAGTTGTTACATGCCTTTATTTATTTAATTCCATTGTGAGTGTAATGTTTGCTTTTATTTGAATACATTTTCATCAAGCAATACTGCACTATTGGAGCACTTTGTTTCTTTATATGTGGATTTTCCATGAGGTCTACTTTCACGATTGGATATCGATGGATGAATTAACCCTTTGTGGGTTGTCGTGTATTTGCCGAGCATTAAAGTGGAAGGCAACTTCTTCTGGTGAGTGCACATCCATAGGGGAGCAGAGTCACCATTTGCATGTGGTGTGGTGGATGATTTTTGAAGTCAATCCTTTCATACTACTTAGTGTGGAATCCCTCTGAACCTTCATGCTTGTTTAATGGACTGTTCAGTTGTGGACTTTGTTCATTCATTCAACTCAGAATTACTAATTTATGTTAATAATTATCACTTTTCACTGGGTGATTTGTTATTTATGATTTACAGTCACTTTAACTCACAGCACCACTATTTACTATCAATTCATACAGTAAATGCTTATGAACACCCAAATAGCTGTGAAAGGACCTCAGGGACAAGATTGTAGTCGTGCACAAGGCTGCAATAGGCTACAAGACCATCAGCAAGAAGCTTGGTGAGAAGGAGACAACTGTTGGAGCAATTATTCGCAAATGGAAGAAATACAAAATAACCATCAATCGCCCTCGGCTTGGAGCTCCATGCAAGATTTTGCCTCATGGGGTAAGGATGATCCTGAGAAAAGTGAGGGATAAGCCCAGAACTACATGGGAGGAGCTTGTGAATGATCTCAAGGCAGTTGGGACCACAGTCACCAAACAAACAATTGATAACACAATACGCCGCCATGGATTGAAAATGCAGCGCTCGCAAGGTCCCCCTCCTCAAGAAGGCACATGTATGGGCCCGCCAGAAGGATGCCAATGAACATCTAAATGATTTGAGAGCAAAATTGAGCTCTTTGGCATTAACTAGACTTGCTGTGTTGGCGGAAGAAAAATGCTGACTATGACCCTAAGAACACCATCCCTACAGTCAAGCACGGAGGTGGAAACATTATGCTTTTGGGGCTGTTTCACTGCTAAAGGTACAGGCTGACTTTGCCGCAATGAGAGGCCAATGGACAGGGCCATGTATTGTGAAATCTTGGATGAGAATCTTTTTCCCTCAGCCAGAACACTGAAGATAGGTAGTAGATGGGTCTTCCAGCATGACAATGACCCAAAACATACCACCTAGGCAGCAAAAGAGTGGCTCACGAAAAAGCACATTAACCACTTCAGCCCCGGAAGGATTTACCCCCTTCCTGACCAGAGCACTTTTTACAATTTGGCACTGCGTCGCTTTAACTGCTAATTGCGCGGTCATGCAATGGTGTACCCAAACGAAATTTGCGTCCTTTTCTTCCCACAAATAGAGCTTTCTTTTGATGGTATTTGATCACCTCTGCCATTTTTATTTTTTGCGCTATAAACGGAAAAAGACCGAAAATTTTGAAAAAAAATGATATTTTCTACTTTTTGTTCTAAAAAAAATCCAATAAACTCAATTTTAGTCATACATTTAGGCCAAAATGTATTCGGCCACATGTCTTTGGTAAAAAAAAAGTCAATAAGCGTATATTTATTGGTTTGCGCAAAAGTTATAGCGCCTACAAACTAGGGTACATTTTCTGGAATTTACACAGCTTTTAGTTTATGACTTCCTATGTCATTTCATGAGGTGCTAAAATGGCAGGGCAGTACAAAACCCCCCCAAATGACCCCATTTTGGAAAGTAGACACCCCAAGGAAATTGCTGAGAGGCATGTTGAACCCATTGAATATTTATTTTTTTTGTCCCAGGTGATTGAATGACAAAAAAAAAAAAAAAAAAAAAAAAAATTTACAAAAAGTTGTCACTAAATGATATATTGCTCACACAGGCCATGGGCATATGTGGAATTGCACCCCAAAATACATTCAGCTGCTTCTCCTGAGTACGGGGATACCACATGTGTGGGACTTTTTGGGAGCCTAGCCGCGTATGGGGCCCCGAAAAGCAAGCACCGCCTTCGGGATTTCTAAGGGCATAGATTTTTGATTACACTCCTCACTACCTATCACAGTTTTGAAGGCCATAAAATGCCAAGATGGCACAAAACACCCCCAAATGACCCCATTTTGGAAAGTAGACACCCCAAGCTATTTGCTGAGAGGTATGTTGAGTCCATGGAATATTTTATTTTTTGACACAAGTTGTGGGAATGTGACAATTTTTTTTTTTTTTGCACAAAGTTGTCACTAAATGATATATTGCTCACACAGGACATGGGCATATGTGGAATTGCACCCCAAAATACATTCTGCTGATTCTCCTGAGTATGGGGACACCACATGTGTGGGACTTTTTGGGAGCCTAGCCGCGTACGGGGCCCCGAAAACCAATCCCCGCCTTTAGGATTTCTAAGGGCATAAATTTTTTATTTCACTCCTCACTACCTATCAGAGTTTTGAAGGCCATAAAATGGCAAGATGGCACAAAACCCCCCCAAATGACCCCATTTTGGAAAGTAGACACCCCAAGCTATTTGCTGAGAGGCATGTTGAGTCCATGGAATATTTTATTTTTTGACACAAGTTGCGGGAATGTGAGAATTTTTTTTTTTTTTGCACAAAGTTGTCACTAAATGATATATTGCTCACACAGGCCATGGGCATATGTGGAATTACACCCCAAAATATATTCTGCTGCTTCTCCTGAGTACGGGGATACCACATGTGTGGGACTTTTTGGGAGCCTAGCTGCGTACGGGGCCCCGAAAACCCAGCACCGCCTTCAGGATTTCTAAGGGCGTAAAGTTGTAATTTCACTCCCCACTACCTATCACATTTTTGAAGGCCATAAAATGCCCAGATGACACAAACCCCCCCCAATTGACCCCATTTTGGAAAGTAGACACCCCAAGCTATTTGCTGAGAGGCATGTTGAGTCCATGGAATATTTTATATTTTGACACAAGTTGCGGGAAAGTGACAATTTTTTTTTTTTTTGCACAAAGTTGTCACTAAATGATATATTGTTCAAACATGCCATGGGCATATGTGGAATTACACCCCAAAATATATTCTGCTGCTTCTCCTGAGTACGGGGATACCACATGTGTGGGACTTTTTGGGAGCCTAGCCGCGCACGGGGCCCCGAAAACCAAGCACCGCCTTCAGGATTTCTAAGGACATACATTTTTGATTTTACTCCTCACTACCTATCACACTTTTGAAGGCCATAAAATGCCAAGATGGCACAAAACCCCCCCAAATGACCCCATTTTGGAAAGTAGACACCCCAAGCTATTTGCTGAGAGGCATGGTGAGTATTTTGCAGCTCTCATTTGTTTTTGAAAATGAAGAAAGGCAAGAAAAACATATTTTTTTTTTCTTTTTTCAATTTTCAAAACTTTGTGACAAAAAGTGAGGTCTGCAAAATACTCACTATACCGCTCAGCAAATAGCTTTGGGTGTCTATTTTCCAAAATGGGGTCATTTGGGGGGGGGGGTTGTGCCATCTGGGCATTCCATGGCCTCTGAAACTGTGATAGGCAGTGAAGAGTGAAATCAAAAATTTACGCCCTTAGAAAGCCTGAAGGCGGGGCTTGGTTTTCGGGGTCCCGTACGCGGCTAGGCTCCCAAAAAGTCTCACACATGTGGTATCCGCGTACTCAGGAGAAGCAACAGAATGTATTTTGGGGTGTAATTTCACATATTCCCATGGCATGTTTGAGCAATATATCATTTAGTGACAACTTTGTGCAAAAAAAAAAAAATAAAAAAAAAATTTGTCTTTTTCCCGCAACTTGTGTCACAATATAAAATATTCCATGGACTCGACATGCCTCTCAGCAAATAGCTTGGGGTGTCTACTTTCCAAAATGGGGTCATTTGGGGGGGTTTTGAACTGTCCTGGCATTTTATGCACAACATTTAGAAGCTTATGTCACACATCACCCACTCTTCTAACCACTTGAAGACAAAGCCCTTTCTGACACTTATTGTTTACATGAAAAAATTATTTTTTTTTGCAAAAAAATTACTTTGAACCCCCAAACATTATATATTTTTTTAAAGCAAATGCCCTACAGATTAAAATGGTGGGTGTTTAATTTTTTTTTTTCACACCGTATTTGTGCAGCGATTTTTCAAACGCATTTTTTGGGGAAAAAACACACTTTTTTAAATTTTAATACACTAAAACACACTATTTTGTCAAAATGTTTGATGAAATAAAAAAGATGATCTTAGGCCGAGTACATGGATACCAAACATGACATGCTTTAAAATTGCGCACAAACGTGCAATGGCGACAAACTAAATACATTTTTAAAAGCCTTTAAAAGCCTTTACAGGTTACCACTTTAGATTTACAGAGGAGGTCTACTGCTAAAATTACTGCCCTCGGTCTGACCTTCACGGTGATACCTCACATGCATGGTGCAATTGCTGTTTACATTTGACGCCAGACCGACGCTTGCGTTCGCCTTTGTGCGAGAGCAGGGGGGGGGGGCAGGGGTGCTTTTTTTTTTTTTTTTTTTTTTATTATTTTTTTTGCTTTTTTATCTTATTTTTAAACTGTTCCTTTCATTTTTATTTTTTTTTAATCATTTTTATTGTTATCTCAGGGAATGTAAATATCCCCCATGATAGCAATAGGTAGTGACAGGTACTCTTTTTAGAAAAAATTGGGGTCTATTAGACCCTAGATCTCTCCTCTGCCCTCAAAGCATCTGACCACACCAAGATCGGTGTGATAAAATGCTTTCCCAATTTCCCAATGGCGCTGTTTACATCCGGCGAAATCTAAGTCATGAAATGCTTGTAGCTTCCAGTTTCTTAGGCCATAGAGATGTTTGGAGCCATTCTGGTCTCTGATCAGCTCTATGGTCAGCTGGCTGAATCACCGGCTGCATTCTCAAGTTCCCTGTTGGGACAGGAGAGCCAGAGAAAAACATGGACGACGGTGTGGGGGGGGGGCATTCCCTCCCACTGCTTGTAAAAGCAGTCTAGAGGCTAATTAGCCGCTAGGATTGCTTTTACAAGAAAGCCGACCACTGGCTGAAAAGAATGATACCAAGATGATACCTAAACCTGCAGGCATCATTCTGGTATAACCACTCAAAGTCCAGCAACATACCAGTACGTTGCTGGTCCTTGTTGGGCATACATTGTAAACTTTTTTTCATGCAGCCTGTGGGCTGAACGAAAAAAAGATATTGATCGGTGGGTATGCCCACCATTAGAATACCTCCCTTCATCCACCCACTTCTAATGATGGGCATACATGCACCGTATATATATGCCGAAGCATGGGGGCATCCTCCCGCAAAAGGCAGGAGCAAATCGCTCCTCCACCCACTGCTGCCCCCACGCTTCGGCATATATGCTGAAGTATGTAACTGTGGTGGTGAAATCACCTCCGACAGCGCTGGAGTCACGGCTTTATGTATCGTGGGAGCAAACGCTGTTGCTGTCAAGATAAATAAATCCGTGCTGCAACTGAATGGTGTACCTGCTAAGCAAATGATGGTTAACAAAAAAACAAAGTAACATTACAGTATAACAGTATTACTTACCATACCTGCAAAGCAAAATACAAAAAAAACATAGTAAAAATAAAACATTTAACGCAACCTGTGCCTACCTAAAAATATATATATGCCGAAGCATGGGGGCATCCTCCCGCAAAAGGCAGGAGCAAATCGCTCCTCCACCCACTGCTGCCCCCACGCTTCGGCATTAATGCTGAAGTATGTAACTGTGGTGGTGAAATCACCTCCGACAGCGCTGGAGTCACGGCTTTATGTATCGTGGGAGCAAACGCTGTTGCTGTCAAGATAAATAAATCCGCTCTGCAGCTGAATGGCGTACCTGAAAACACAAAGGTGGTTAACAATAAAAAAAACAAAGTATAAAAAAATTGCATACCTATAAAGCAAACATGATAAAAACATAACAATAAAACATTGCAGTATAGAATGCAGAACAATAGAGAGAGAACAATAAAACAACAACTATTTTTGGTTTTTTTATTTTATATTTTTTTTGTGTTTTTTTCTTTTATTTACTTTTTTTTGTTTTTTTTACACTTTTTTTTGTAACTTTAACTTTTTTAACTGGTACCAGGTTTGGGTCTCTCAAAATGCGACAGCATCTTGGGAGACCCTGTGGAAGTGTGCCTAGTCTGTGCAGTGCTGTACCCTACGCTAATACTCCACTAGTGTGTGGTAGCGTTCAAAACATTCACCAATGCAAAGACCAGGATTGCCAGGACAGAGGGGACAACAATACCGGGTGTCACGCCTAAATCCGCGCTTGCTGCAGACACAACATCTTTTTTGGGGGGTTCGTTGGGTAGGGGTACTCGGGAGGGCATAAAGAAAATGCCTCTCATGCAGCCGGCTTACTGCATTCGGTTGGGGATGGTGAGGTGGAGCACCGTCTGGATACAGAAGGGCTCTGACGATCTCTTCCTGGAATGTAAGGAAGGATCCAGTCCGTCCTGAAGCTCTGTATAGCACATGAGCGTTCAGCAAAGCCAATTGAAATAAATAAACAGACACTTTTTTGTACCAGCGTCTGGCCTTACGGGCAACTAGGTACGGCGCCAACAACTGGTCGTTGAGGTCCACCCCTCCCATATTAAGGTTGTATTCGTGGACACAGAGGGGTTTCTCCACAACACCAGTCGCCGTAGGAATTTGGACCGTCGTGTCTGCATGAAGGGAGGTGAGAACGAAAACATTCTTCTTATGCCTCCACTTCATAGCGAGCAAATTATTATACTTCAAGCAGGCTCTCTCCCCTAGCCTAAGACGGGAATCTACAAGCCGCTGGGGAAAGCCCCGGCGATTAGGTCGCACGGTGCCACATGCTCCAATCTGATGATCAAAAAGGTGGCTAAAAAGTGGCAAGCTCGTATAATAATTGTCCACGTACAAGTGGTACCCCTTTCCGAATAAGGGTGACACCAAGTCCCACACTATCTTGCCAGCGCTTCCTATGTAGTCAGGGCAGTTTGTCGGCTCTACGTGACTATCTTTTCCCTCGTAAACCATAAATCTACATGTATAGCCTGTGGCCCTGTCACAGAGCTTATACATCTTGACCCCGTATCTGGCACGCTTGCTGGGAAGGTACTGTTTGAATGACAAGCGGCCAGAAAATTTAACCAGGGACTCATCAACGCAGACAACTTGATGGGGGGTAAACAAGTCTGCAAAACGTTGGTTGAAGTGGTTTACGAGGGGCCGAATTTTGTAGAGCCGATCGTATCCAGGGTCTCCACGAGGACGACAGAGTTCATTGTTGTTGAAGTGCATGAACCGCAAAATCTGCTCGTATCGTGCCCTGGCCATGGAAGCAGAGAACAAGGGTGAATGGTAAATTGGGTCAGTGGACCAATATGACCGCAACTCACTCTTTTTATTCAACCCCATGAGGAGGGAAAGGCCCAGAAAGATCTTAAATTCGGAGACCGTAATTGGTCTCCAATCTCTGGCAAGGGTGGACTGGGGCATAGTGGCGATGTGTTGACCAGCGTATAAATTGCTTTGGTCCACAATAGATCTATAGAGATCTTCGGTGAAAAACAGCGAATAAAAATCCAGTGGCATAAAGTCAACTGTTTCCACCTGAATTCCGGGTTGGCCAGTGAAAGGGGGAAGTACGGGTGCTGCAGAAGTGGTGGGTACCCAATTCGGATTGGCCAATGCAGCAGGAAGGGCACTATGGGCACGACGGGCCTGTGTTCGTCTTCTTGGTGGCAGCGGGACACTACTAGTGCTTGCCACCTCGCCAACTTGAACTGCACTTATGGGACTCGCCACGTCACCACGTGATACTGCAGTGCTGGATGTACGACCAGGGTGTACTAGGCCGCTGGTGCTTGCCAGTTCACCAGAAGGAGTAGCGGCGCTAGTACTTCTCTGCTCCATACGAGAGCCCTGCGGTTCTTGCACTTCAAGGACAGCATAAGTTCGGGGTCTGGTACGCCTGACCTTAGCAGGGACCACAACTCCGTCGTCAGAGCTATCTGTCATGGAGCCGCTGTCCTCTACAGGATCGTATTCTGAGCCTGAATCTGACAGATGAGTGACTTCCTCTTCACTATCTGTCATGCTCAGAATCCTGTAGGCCTCTTCACTAGTGTACCTTCGATTTGCCATTTTGGCCTCTAAATTTAGGGGTACACTAGTGAGACTCACAGGCAAAAAAGCTCCCGACTGTCAGCGACTGATTCAAAACGCTACCAAAAAACTGTTAGCGATCGCAGGGATCAGGCCTGACTCTGCGACCGCTGCAGTTATGTGTGCTTAGTGTTTTGTAAGTGTCAGTAATCGATCGATACTGCACTTGGGTGGGCTGGGCTGGGCCGAGGAGCAAAACGCAGGTGCTAGCAGGTATCTGGGCTGATCCCGCTAACACTGCGTTTCAGGGAACCCTAAACTGCTGGGGAGTATAGATCTGATCGGATCAGATATCGATCCGTTCAGATACTATAGCACTAAGGGAGGTGTATGCTGCGTGCACGGGTTTTAGCGGTACTGGCGCTAACCTGACGATGCCTGGGGCGACGCAGACCTTATCTGATCCTAAAAACTTAACTTCTATCACCGCCGGGCAATTAGGGGGTTAAACCTTTATAAGGTAATAAACGGCGGGTGCCCTAAAACTATAATAAACTGTAATAAACTATAATAAACTACAAAAAACAAACTATCTAACCAGCGTCACCCGTAACACTTATACGGTGATCGCTGGTGAAAGGGTTAACTAGGGGGCAATCAGGGGGTTAAAACCTTTAGCAGGTAGTATATGGGGGTCCCTGTCGCTATAAAACACTGACAGCGAACCTATATACTTACCTCCCTAACTAGCGTCACCTGTGTCACTAATACAGCGATCAGAAAAACGATCGCTTAGCGACACTGGTGACGGGGGGTAATCAAGGGGTTAACTTTTATTAGGGGGGGTTAGGGGGTACCCTGGACCTAAGGGGGGGTACCCTAGACCTAAAGGGGGCTAACCTAACTGCCCTAACACTTATAACTGACAAACTGACACCAATGCAAAAAAAAAAAAAACACTGCTATTGGTGTCAGAGTGACAGTGGGTACAGGGGGGTGATCGGGGGGTGATCGGGGGGTGACAGGGGGGTGAAAAGTGTGCCTGGCGTGTTCTACTGAGCGTGTGGTGTTGGTGCACTTACTTGGATGTCTTCTCTCCTCGGCGTCGGATCAAAAAGACCGGCTCGAGGAGAGATGACATCACTTCCTCTCCCTCTGTTTACATTACAGAGGGAGAGAAAGCATTTGATTCGTGGGAGCGATCGGGAGGGGGTGGCAATCAATGGATGGCCTCCCCCTGACCCCCAATCGCCCACGAACAAGACCCGACCACCCAGGGCACCGGGGGGGGTCCGATCGGACCCCCCGCCCGCGGGAAGGCATCACATTTCAGGTACGTGATTTTGCCTGCCCGTGCCGACCTGCTCACGTATATAGGCGTGAGGCGGTCGGCAAGTGGTTAAGGTCATGGAGTGGCCCAGCCAGTCTCCAAACCTTAATCCTATAGAAATTTTATGAAGGGAGCTGAAACTTCGAGTTGCCAAGCGACAGCCAAGAAACCTTAAGGATTTAGAAAAGATATGTAAAGAAAAGGGGACCAAAATCCTTCCTGAGATGTGTGCAAACATGGTGACCAATTACAAGAAACATCTTAACTCCTTGCTCCACCAGTACTAAGTCATGATTTGCTTTTTACTTATTGTACTCACTGAACTGCAACTCAATTTATAACATTTGTATCATGTGTTTTTTCTTGATTTTTGGTTGATATTCTGTCTCTATCATTTAAAATACACCTATGATAAAAATTATACACCCTTCATTTCTTTGTAAGTGGGCAAAGTTACAAAATCTGCTGGGGATCAAAAAATTATTTTCCCCACTGTAAACAGAAGCTGGTGATCGGTACTCCTTTCCTCATGCTGACAGCATGAGGATCGGAGAAGAGAGACAATCGCTGGCTTCTCTAAAAGGGACAGGCACACTTATTATTGGTGTCCTGGATATCAGTGCAGTCCCAACAGTGCCCACCAGTGTGGCCAATGTGTGCCCGCCAGTGTTGCCAATCAGTACCCATCATTGCTGCCCAGCCTCCTTATCAGTACTCACCAGTGTTGCCTCATCAGTGCAGCCTCATCCACGCACATCAGTGAAGGAGAAAAATTACCTGTTTGCAAAATTTTAGAACAATCTATGAAAAAGTTTTAGGTTTTTTTTTAACATTTTCGGTCTTTATTTAACAAAAAATAAAAATTGCAAAATTTTAGAACAATCTATGAAAAAGTTTTATTTTTTTTTAACATTTTCGGTCTTTATTTAACAAAAAATAAAAAACCCAGTGGTGATTAATTACCACCAAAAGAAAACTCTATTCGTGTGAAAAAAAATGATAAAAATTTTGTTTAGGTACAGTGTTGCAAGACCAAGCAATTATCATTCAAAATTGGCAGCGCTGAAAGCTGAAAATTGGCCTGGTCAGGATCGGGGTAAAAGTGCCCAGTGGAAAAGTGGTTAAGAAAAAAATAAGATCATTTTAAAATTAATGGCAATAACACGTCTCAAAAAATTTGGGACAGGCCAGCAAAAAGCAGGCAAAGTAAGTTGTGCTAACCAGTGGCGGGACAAGGTATTTCAGCGCCCAGGGCAAAGATGCCAAAATGCGCCCCCCACCCACAGAGCAGGGGGCGGAGCTAATAGAAGCATTTTCAGCACACAAAAACATATGTAATGGTTGCAGAGTGCACCGGTATTACTATTTACATTTGTGGTTGGTCATCACTAATGATCACAATGCACACAGCCAATTAGATTGCTTTGATGACGGCTTAATTCGCTGCCAATAATGAGTAACCTGGCTGTCCAAGGGTGATTTCTGAAGATTGTGAATGGTGCTCTAGAACTAGCTAAAGCTGATCTTGGTCCTGCTCGAAAACCGCTTTCGATCTGTGGGCTGCAGCGCTGATCATTGTATTCTGACAGTGGAGGAGTCCTGCTGTCAGAGTACAATAGCACAGAGGGGGGATCTCTCCATCCACCTTGTTTGAGTGGATGCAGGGTCTGTTCAGCCTGCTGGAAAAAAAAATAATAGCGCGTACTAGGGTTGCACTGATACCGATATTGGTGCTGACACTAAGCATTTGCATGAGTACTTGTACTCATGCAAATGCTCCGATACCTAGGATCAGTAAAGAATAATGGCTGACAGGCCCTCTTATTAGACCCTGAGAAACTGCAGCACTGATCACTCCAGCTGGATGTTTGCTCACTCTGTGTGCCCGGGGTGACTCTGGTCAGTAGTGTAGCATGTCTGTACCCTGGCAGTGACTCAGTGTATTTCTCTCTGGTGGCACTGGTTAGCAACTTGGCTCTCTCTGGTGGCTCTGGTTAGCAGCGTGGCTCTCTCTAGTGGTGCTGGTTAGCATCATGGTAGTTTTGAGAGGCTTTCCCCTTTGAGTCTAAGACCCCTTTCACACCGAGCTGCCTATAGCGTCGGCGGTAAAACGCCGCTATTTATAGCGGTGTTTTACCATCGGATTTGCGACGCATTTCGGCCACTAGCGGGGCACTTTTACCCCCGCTAGCGGCCGAGAAAGGGTTAAAACCGCCCGCAATAGCAGTGTTTTGCCGGCGGTATCCCAGCGCTGCCCCATTGATTTCAATGGGGTGCAGCAGTGGAGGAGCGGTAAACACACCGCTCCTTCACCGCTCCAAAGAAGCTGCTGGCAGGACTTTTCCTGACGTCCTGCCAGCGCAGCGCTCCGGTGTGAAAGCCCTCGGGCTTTCACACTGGAGACAATGCTGCAGCTGTTTGAGGGCGGATTGCAGGCGCTATTTTTAACGCTATAGCGCCTGCAAAACGCCCTCGGTGTGAAAGGGGTCTAAGGGTGGCCTCTAATGTTTTGGAACCGCCTAGGAGACCATCTATATTCCAGGATATGAGTGGCTATTTCCCACGTCGGAAATGTGGTGCCTGTAAAATGAATGCACAAAGAAGTAGGAAATTTAACACCTTGCAGTCCAAGGTTACCACTAAATCTTTCAACATTAAACCGTTTACCACCTGCACCACAAAGAATGTTGTTTACTTAATCCAATGCCCATGTGGGTTTCAGTATATGGTTCGTACAGTACATACGCTCCAAACCAGGCTGAATGAACACATATAACTAACATAAAGAACGGTTCCCCAATCATAGCTTGTCTAAGCATTATTCCACAAAAGAATCCAGTTTGTTTTTGGGGATTGATAAATTTACCAGCAATTGGAGGGGAAGCGAAGCCATGTGAGACGCGAGATTTCAAAACTTTAAACCTGGTGGATATACACCTTGCGCACTTACTTCTCGTATGGCTTAAATATAGAATGGGGTGTCAATGCCTTCATTAATAATAGCTAATGGTGTTCATTATATATTTATATATTTTAATTTTTAATGAATGATAATTTTTGACACATTTATTGTTGTTGTAATTTATGCTATTGTATATACAGTAGGTCTTGATCAATAATCGCTGTATATTTGATAACCTTTTATAATTTTGCATTGTATTATAAAGTGTACCCACAAGATGGCACTGTGCTACGGTGTTATATACTGTTTATATCTATAGATATATATATATATATATATATATATATATATATATATATATATATATATATATAGAGAGAGAGAGAGAGAGAGAGAGAGAGAGAGAGAGAGAGAGAGAGAGAGAGAGAGAGAGAGAGAGAGAGAGAGAGAGAGAGAGAGAGTGTTTTTTTCACTAGATGAGGCTGTAAGATGTTAAACACTTTGTGTCTAAAATAGTCCACAAGATAGAGCTGTGACTTTTGAACTTGAATTACCGTTACTGATACTGTGGTGGTTTATATTTTTCACCATTTGATGAGTTTTTATTATAGTCTGTTTTTTTTTTTATAGGTTACATTTTATTTTAATTTTGAGCTCGGAGTAGGTTATGGTGTGCAACGGATGTTGTGCCATTTCTCTCCTGCTTGCAGCGCAGTCAGTATGGTGGTTGAGTCCTCCCACTGTCTGGGTGCCATTTCCTGTCTTCTACCTATTGTTTCTAGCCTCTGGAGCGCAATTAGTTGAGTGGCATGTGCCAGGTTGTGCTAGGTTGGAGTCATTATGCACCAGACGCAGCAGCCAGTTTGTTGGTGAGAAACTTTCCCATGCAATTTTCTATGATTTTACATGTGGGTGCATTATTTTTATCTGGGATATACTTTTGATTTTAACTAACTTGCTGCACTATGAGATTACCTATTGGGAGTCTGGATGGTCATCAGGATAGGAATTTCTACTGTATTTAGTTATCCAAGGGAAATCTGAAGAGGTGTTCTATTTCTAAAGGGAGTTATCAGACTGAGCTTTCTGACCGTAAGGTCAGGTCTAATTGGTAAGAGGCTGTCCATGTGGTTTGGTGGTGATGGTCTTTGTGTCACATTCCTTTATGAGAACAGTTTATAATTTACCCAATGACTTTATGGACTTATTTGAACAAACTTGATTGTCTTTGAACCTCTTTTTTTTTCTCCCTGTATCAAATTCTGTCTATTTGTAACATTTGTCCTGCACCTTCCTATGTCTAACTGTCCTCATGTTGTTACCTGCAATATAGTGTCAGCTGCTTGCTTTATGTAAATTGAGCCTTAGCGCAGGTATTATGGTCAACTCTATAGAACTTAGTAAAATGGTGACATGACAACCATGTAGCTGCCTTGCAAACCTGATAAACAGAGGCACAGTGACGAAAAGCCCAAGATGCACTCTGAGCCTTGGTAGAATGAGCAGTAACAGGAAACTGAGGTTCCAGACCTGACACAGTCTGACAGATTCACCTGGAAATGGTGTACAAAGAGGATTTTTGTCCTTTCCTAGAACCATGAATGACTATGAACAGGGAGTTCACCTTCCGCACAGAGGAAGTAGAATTCAGGCAGACCCTAATAGCCTGAACCCAGGGCTGGTGCAAGGATTTTTGACACTCTAGGCGAAACCTAATTTTGCCGCCCCCCCTTAGCTCCACACCTGACTCCGCCACTTTTGTCCTGCCCATGTATATGCCACCTTTTTAATGACTGCTACTATTTTGCATGCAACACTTTGCTACACCAGCTAACTTTGGAAATGTTAGTTTTTCCCCCAAACCAGCTTTTGGATCAAATAATTCAAAAAGATACAACGGTAAAATAGTAGATTTTAATTGTAAACATTTTCTCATTTGCAAAACAAAACATAGCAGCATTGCACATGTATCAACTGGCAACAAGACTCACAAAAATGAGATATATGAAAAACATAACGCTATAGAAACACAACATTATAAAAAAAAAGAAAAAAAAAAAGACAGGAGAGATATTAAAGTCGAACATTCCAATATCTCTAACATCTCCCAATAAATTTGGTACAAGAAAAAAATAAAAACTACAGTACAAAAGAGAAAATTATAAATTAAATTATAGTGCAAAAGAACTTATAACAGTGCAAACCTAAAAACAATCAATAATGAAAGTGCCAATCTTTGAACTCTGAGCTGTTCAAGCATGTTTTAACTAAGGCTATTGGGTCTACAAAAACGACCTTACTTGCTTTAGCATTAGCAAACTCCTTCAGCAATATTTCAGACTCAATCTCTTGAGCAATGGCATTCTCAATAGACAAGAGTGGCAAGACCCACCAGCCGTACTTGTGACATTGAAGAACACAGGTAATTTTTAAAGATTTTCAATTCTGAGAAGCTTCTTTCACCAAAAGACACTGTGATGGGGAGTGTCAACAGTATGCAAAGTGCTATAGCTACATTTGGAGCAAAACCATTCCTGACTGGGTAGCCCAGAATGTCAATTGGTTTCATGCTTGCTGATATAACAGGAGCCAAGACAATTAGCTCTTCACACAGCTGCATTCCATTGATATCTTCATCCTTGGTCTTTACATCAGTTAACACGCCTTGTAACTTCATACAGCTGTTCGAGATTTGCTCCCTATTCAGGTCTTTAAGTTTCCTGATTTTGTACAAAAACTGAAAATAGTTGCTATGACTTTTTTTTTAACAAGAAGAAGTTGCTATGACCTTTTAAGCTGTTCAAATCTCTACTCAACAGATTTGATTATGACATCCAAGATAATGTAGAAACACTCAACTTTAAACCATTTTTGGGGATCTTGGATCGGATCATCTTGTATCTCGTAGGAAAAAAGTCTCTTTTTTTCTCTGCACTGTAGAAGGGAACACGGGATCAATTTCCATTTCCAGTGCCATTGTTTGTGCTTTTGTGAGTAACTCCACAAATCCATTATTATTATTATTATTATTATTATACAGTATTTATATAGCGCCAACAGTTTACGTAGCGCTTTACAACTTGAGGGTAGACAGTACAAATACAATACAATTTGATACAGTAGGAATCAGAGGGCCCTGCTCCTTAGAGCTTACAATCTAAGAGGGAAGGTCAAGAGATACAAGAGGTAATAACTGTGGGTGATGTGCTGATGGAGAAGATAAGTGTACAGTTGTTAGGTGGGGGCCAGATAGGCTTCTCTGAAGAGATGAGTTTTCAGGGATCGTCTGAAAGTGGATAAAGTAGGAGAAAATCGGACGGATTGGGGTAGAGCATTCCAGAGGATGGGGGAGGCTCTGGAGAAGTCCTGGAGGCGAGCATGGGATGAGGTGACAAGGGAGTTAGAGAGCAGGAGGTCTTGGGAGGAGCGAAGAGAACGATTAGGTTGGTATTTTGTGACTAGGTTAGAGATGTAGCTGGGGGCCAGGTTGTGGATGGCTTTGTAAGTTATAGTTAGTATCTTGAATTTGATTCGGTGACTGAGTGGCAGCCAATGGAGGGATTGGCAGAGGGGTGTAGCAGACGCTGATCGGTTTGTGTGGTGGATGAGCCTGGCCGCAGCGTTCATGATGGACTGAAGTGGGGATAGCCTATTTAGAGGTAAACCAATGAGGAGGGAGTTGCAGTAGTCGAGGCGGGAGATGACCAGGGAGTGGATTAGAAGCTTTGTGGTGTCATTGGTTAGGAAGGGGCGTATCTTGGAGATGTTGCGAAGATTGAGGCGGCAAGCTTTGGATAGTGATAGGATGTGGGGCCGGAAGGTTAGTTCAGAGTCCAGGATTACACCTAGGACCTTGGCGTGGGGAGATGGGTTGATAGTTGAGCCGTTGATCTTGACAGGTAGATCAGGGGAAGTGGCACCTGAGGGAGGAAATATCATGAGCTCGGTTTTGGATAGGTTGAGTTTGAGAAAGTGATGTGACATCCAGGCTGATATGTCTGCTAGTAAGTTGGTAATGCGTGAGGAGACAGATAGAGAGAGCTGGGGGGTGGAGAGATAGATTTGGGTGTCATCAGCGTAGAGATGATATTTAAAGCCGTGGGAGGCAATCAACTGACCCAAGGAGGTGGTGTAGATTGAGAAAAGGAGAGGTCCGAGAACAGAACCTTGGGGGACCCCAACGGAAAAAGGAAGAGGAGAGGAGGAAGTAGAGTTGTAAGTGACACTGAAGGAGCGGTGGGATAGGTAGGATGAGAACCAGCGAAGAGTACAGTCACGGAGACCAAAGGAGTGGAGTTTTTTGAGGAGGAGAGGATGGTCCACTGTGTCAAAGGCAGCAGAGAGATCCAGGAGAAGTAGTATAGAGTAGTGTCCATTGGCTTTAGCCATTAGTAGGTCATTTGAGAGTTTAAGGAGAGCAGTTTCCGTGGAGTGTTGAGGGCGAAAACCGGACTGAAGGGGATCAAGAAGTTTATTTATGGTCAGATGGTCGCTTAGTCGGTTGTAGACCGATAAGACCGATAAGTTTCCAAGTAGGTTTTACTGGCATTTAAAAGCTCCACAACGTGGTAAGTAAATTGTTTGGATTTGAAGAAGTTTGCTTACTTCATTAATGTTACTTAATATGTTAAAGCACATTACTGTCAAACACAAATATGTAAAGCTGTTCAGCTCTTTTGCCAATGAAGCAGCCTCACTTGCCGGATCTTCTTCAATTGCCATCATTGTGTCATATATTTCAGCTATTTGAAATCTGAAAGGACGAATGGCGTCAATTCTACTAGACCATCTTGTATTTGATAGTGGCTTCACCATCAGCCTACTGATATGCCTCTTTAAGATGTCCCACCGATTTGTTAAGCCAGACAAAACAAAAACATATTTTGTGCAGGGTATCAAAAAATGAACTGGCTTCCCTACAAACACATAGCAATAGCATTGACAAGGTTTAAAGAATGAGCGATGCAAGGAATATAGAATGCTCGAGAATTCAAATCCTTGATTCTCTTCTGAACACCAGAGTGCTTGCCTTTCATGTTGGACCCGTTGCCACAGGTTTGGCCTCTCATATCGCATGTGCTATGTTCAGTTTCTCAAGCTCTGCCGGAATCGATGCAGTCAACCCGTCTCCAGCTGAACTTTGAACTGGTATGAATCCAAGAAACTTTTCTTCGATTTTCACTTCAGGGCTTGCTGTTATTGAGTCCCCTTGCATGATTGACACAAACCTAACAATGATGGTCATCTGTTCCACAAGAGCAACATCTGGGGTGCAGTCAGATTAGTATTTGGTATTTTTTATTAGTAGTAGAATCCCTCTAGTTATTTCTTTAGAAATAAGGCCAATTCATTCTGTATGTCCTTTCCCAGATAATGGCAATGAATTTCAGAATTTGTTACCTTTTGAAGGTGGTTCTGCATTACTGTATCAAATCATTTCCACAATTTGCAAATAATTACCATTGTTTTCACTGTAAAGGGCGTTGTTGCTTCCTCTGAAACCCAAGCGCTGCTTAAAGAGATATTGGATGATGGCTACAAGGCACTGGAGAACACTTTGCCAGTGCTGAGTTTCTGCTGTTAATAACCTTTGGTAAGCCCGGTCAATAATTTTTCCTGATCCAAGCCCCATCAATAACTCATTCCACCTTCCCACAGAAGCAAGATGATATGCAGACTGTTCATGTGCTGTCAAAATATGCAATATATTTTTCCAGCAATCAGACTTATTTCTTTGTTTGCAAACAGTTTACAGCATAAGCCTTTGTTTAGCTTGGTAGAATAAATTAGCCAATGTCTGTTTTGCACTTCTCCATTTCCAAGGTGGTGTTTGTAATGGACTGCTGTAAAAAGTCTATTAGATGCATCCCTGGGAAATGCAAAGTGTTCATTTGGCTTTGCTGGCCCTTTCATTACGATGGTACCCTGACATGACGTAGTGATGACAACTGGCCAATCCACTGGATCAGAGAAATCCAGTGGTAATGCAGTGATTTTTAATAGTTTTGGAGAGTTCACTTCTTCAGTATCTGTCACTTTTCTCTTAAACAGATTGCTCACCAATAGTTGTTGATGCTGAAGCACCCACTGTCAGGGTTGTTGAAGGTCCTTCACCGCTATCCATGTGCACAGGATTGTCTTCAACTTTACAATCTGGTTCATCATCCTGAGCTTGTGTGGATTTCTGCTCCTGGTCAGGACTGAAGAATTTTCTTAATGATCCAGATATTTTTTGGGACTTCTCAAAGTTTTATTTTCCTTTTGAATCCCGCACCCGACAACTTCTTACGTGGAGGTCCAGACATTGTTCAACGTGAATCAATCCATTGCATAAACTAACAGATAATTAACTCCAGAATGACAATGGGGTTTTTGTTTTGGCTCTTGTCTGGGACAATATCCTTTTAGTCATGTGATAATTGATTGGTTTTCACAGTGACCACATGACTTTAGGCAAAAAATAATCGGTTGATCCGTCTGTCTGGCTTCCTAGACAAATCAACCCCTCCCATCCACAAACATGAATTTGGAGGGATATGGCTGAGGATTGGAGAACCCCCCAAGGCTTGTCCAATCCTCTATGCAATCTTGGACTGCCAGATTGTGCAAAGGGCGTGTTTAGTGTATCCAGTCCTTCTGCCCTGCTGCCAGTACCCTTTCCTGTCCCAATACCCAACAATTCAGCTCTAATTAATTACAGCTGCATTGCCGAATACAAAGAGAAGGTCGGCAGTAGGAGCTGTCAAAAAAAAAAAAAAAAAAGCAGTCTGGCAATGTTTATCAAAAACATTGCTCAACTGCGAATACAGAATGTTACATTGAAACATTGTATCAATTGTAACTTTCGGCGTTTCTCATCTACAAATCAAAGGGATGAACTTTATTCTACAGATAAAGAGGACTCAACCTTGCCAAGTAAAAAAAAATATATATCCATATTTTCCAATGAAATGTTCCTCTGTTGAACCCATAATTAACCCCTTAGTTTACTCTAATCAGCACAAGTTAACTCCATATTCTCCTTCTCCATTCAATTGTAATTTTCCTGGTGACTTTTTTTCTATTTTATTAACTAACGGTGAAACTTTTTTCTGTTTTTGTTTGCTTTGTTCATTAATATTTGTTTGCACCTTTTACATATAATTTACACGTATCACACTGAAACAGTGCAAAATTGAAAAACACCCACTTTACTTCATTTATAAGTAACTTTGCAATGCTTTTGCAATCATAATTTTAGTGTTGTTCTAAACAGGACAAATTACAAACTAAAATGCACACTTTTGATGTGCAGTAACACTATTTATGTTTAAACGAACACTGCTCCAATAAAAGAAAATATGCCTTTTGTTTAGATTTATTACATTTAATTTTCCAAGGATTGCAGGGAAAAAAAAATTGTTGCAGGACAATATTCACAAAAAGAAAGCCTGGTTTTGTCCTTAAAAAAATAATGTATGTATTACATTATCTTAAGTAATGACAACGTTATCACTGAATAAACAGGCTCATAGCAGAATTCTGAAAACTGCTCTGGTCCATAAGGGGTAAACAGGTGTGAAAGCCAAAGTGGATAATATAACATTACTATAAAGCGATTTATTCCAAAATCCATACAACTGTTTGAGGCTTGTTGGTTATCACCAGTGCAATGCATGAAAACAATGTCTTCTGTGGTGTAGGACTTAGAGTTGAGCCAAAAGGAACTAAAAACCCCTCCAATGAACCAATACTACTCTTATTCATGGTTAAGACAGTGCTGGAAGGTAGTGAGCTGGCAAGGTGTTCATGGCTGACCTTCTGAGGACATCTTGTGGTCATACACAAGCACTGCAGTTATCAGACATCTACAGCCGCAGATGGGTTCCAGTATTCCTTTAAAACATGATTTGTTTAAGCAGTATAAGGGCTTATGCACACAGGTGTTAAGTTATACACGTATTGTTGTTTGTTTGCCTTTAAATAATTCTGTCCCTACCTCACTCTGTAGCTAGGGAATGCTCTGAGTATTTAGTACCTTCTTTTTCATGCTTTAGCCTCCATTCATCACATGTACTGTATTCTGTTGGAGCTAGACATATTATGATTATCTGATGTTCATCTGCGATGATCTCCACAAGTTTTTGGATAAAAAAAGCATTTTACAAACTGCAAGATGTCATTTGTATTACGTCACTGTCTGCTAATTCTACTGAGGCCGCAAGTTACAGCGATCTCGTCACAACTGGATCAGTTATAAAGATCATACTTGCAGCGCTTAGTCTGGAGAAGCACAACAAGTGTACAATACTTTGCATTCAGATCTGTAATTCATATGGATCTCAACACTGCAGTAATGTATACCACTGTATGCATGTAAATATTTGTGCCAATGTTTACATACGCACAGTGCAAATGCAGCTGATGGCTACCACTGCTGCCTAGTAAATTCAGGAACAATATGTCAACATAACGTGTAGGCAATAGTGACATCTCAGAATGACCTCAACCTGCAGTCACTCTGCACCTGCCCCACTTAACACACATTATTAATGGTTTACAGCTACCCCTGAATGAGTCATTCAAATGAACACCACATTTGGGAGAAGATGTAAAGATCATGTAATTGGTGGACCAAGTGCAGAATGTACGCATCTCAACCCATACAGACATACACTATATTGTCAAAAGTATTGGGATGCCTGCCTTTACACACACATGAACTTTAATGGCATCCCAGTCTTAGTCAATTTCCTCCAGCCTAAATTCACTCATCCATGTCTTTATGGACCTTGCTTTGTGCACTGGTGCGCAGTCATGTTGGAACAGGAAGAGGCCATCTCCAAACTGTTCCCACAAAGTTGGGAGCATGAAATTGTCTGAAAAGTCTTGGTATGCTGACGCCTTAAGAGTTCCCTTCACTGGAACTAAGGGGCCGAGCCCAACCTCTGAAAAACAACCCCACACCATAATCCCCCCTCCACCAAATGACTTGGACCAGTGCACAAAACAAGGTCCATAAAGAGATAAACGAGCGAGTTTGGGGTGGAGGAACTTGACTGGCCAGCAAAGAGTTCTGACCTCAACTTGATAGAACACCTTTGGGATGAATTAAAGCAGAAACTGCGAGCCAGGCCTTCTCGCCCAACATCAGTGTCTGACCTCACAAATGCACTTCTGGAAGAATGGTCAAACATTTCCATAGACACACTCCTAAACCTTGTGGACAGCCTTCCCAGAAGAGTTTAAGCTGCAAAGGTTGGGCCAACTCAATATTGAACCCTACGGACTAAGACTGAGATGCCATTAAAGTTCATGTAAAAGCAGGTGTCCCAATACTTTTGACAAGATAGTGTAAGTGGGTGCATTTCCATATGAATTCAGAAACAGTACAGCCAACTTTGTATTCAGGTTCTCGCTGTCAACAAGATACTGTGTAAACCATCCAGCATGATGGAGCACCTTGCCATAAGGCAAAAGTGATAACTAAGTGGCTTGGGGAACAAAACATCAACATTTTGGGTCCATGGCCAGGAAGCTCCCCAGACCTTAATCTCATTGAGAACTTGTGGTCAATCCCCAAGAGGCGGATGAACAAAAAAAACCCACAAATTCTGAAAAACTCCAAGCATTGATTATGCAAGAATGGGCTGCCATCATTCATGCCAGGGTGAATTGCAAAGATCTTGAAAAAGAAGGGTCAACACTGCAAATATTAACTCTTTGCATAAACTTAATGTAATTGTCAATAAAAGCCTCATGAAATGCTTGAGGATGAGCTCAGGCGTGTTCGCAAACAGCACGTGCAGAGGCCGCCAGGAAGTTGGCACTGCGGAGCGCTAATCACAAGCAGTGAGACATTTCCTGATACGCAACTGCACAGATCGGGAAATGTCTCACTGCCTGTGATTAACGCTTCCCAGTGCCGACTTCCTGGCGGCTCTGCACGTGCTGTTTGCGAACACGCCTGAGCTCATCCTTACTTGTTAATATCAGAAAGAATACTGCGCTAGATAAAACAAAACTCAGTGTGTGCACACATATTGTTTAAGTCCATCCGAAACATATAAACGGGTGTCAATTAACAGTCTGTGCAGAGTCCACAAAAGGTATGTATCCTCATCTTCAATCAAGGTGACAACACACTTAGAACCACCGCAGAAATAAGTGTAGAAGATAGGACAGTCCTCCACCTATAAACCAACTGCCTCTTACCAGCTCCCTTGATCTCTGGTAAGGAGATCAAATGCGCTTTTTAGCTTATGACCCAGCTACAGTCTCGGGATGCAATAGATGGAACATCAGATATATTCTCCGTGATTTCCTTAAATATGTCTCAACAGCATATCCATAGGCCAATCATATGTGAAAAAGAAAGGCTTCCATAGTGTAAAACGTATAAAACTTTTAATAGTAAAAAAGGTAATGCACTTACATAAATCCGGATAATTAAGGCATCAATATGTAAACAAGCCGGCCGGCTCTCTTAGAACAAACGCCCGTAACTTCCGGGACTGCGTGTTGGTATGTTGGTGGCGTCAGCACGCCGCTCTCCCTGTCACCTTGATTGAAGATGAGGATACATACCTTTTGTGGACTCTGCACAGACTGTTAATTGACACCCGTTTATATGTTTCGGATGGACTTAAACAATATGTGTGCACACACTGAGTTTTGTTTTATCTAGCGCAGTTTTCTTTCTGATATTATCTTGTTTAATGTGGGTATCCCATATTTTTTAACTGCAGCTTAATTACGTATATAGACAGCAGATTATGTTTTGCATGTCCTATAATTTTTGCTGACAGCGCTGTATTTTTTATACATCATCCTTACTTGTAACTATACCATAGCAACATCTGACAAAAAGATCTAAAAGCACTGAAGCAGCAGACTTTGTGAAAATTATTATTTGTTTTTGTCTCAAAACTTTTTGCCACGGCTGTACTTGTCAGGTTTTATTGCTAACCCGAGGCTCCATTATAGAGATTGCTCTTCACTTTTTGTCCTGGTGAGAACTGTTTTGCTAGATGGAAAGTAAGGGTAAGTCTCCAAACGACACAGACAGGAATGAAAATACTTTTGTAAATGTAATGTTGATTGTATAGGGTTTTATGATAAAATTGTAATGTGCATGGTAAGCCTAACAGAGCTCCAGTTAGCAATTAAAACCCAACAGATGTTTCTAATCCTACCTTACTCTGTCCAACGCTGAAGAACAAACTACTGGCTGTACATACACATTGAACTGCATTCATCTGATATTACAGAAATAATAAATATGACACTCTGAATTCCAAGTCAAAGGGTTTGGGTACTATTGCCTTTTATTCCAGAGTTCTCCTAGTTCAGAGTTTCACTATCAGGATTCAAATTAAATAAATGGCCATAACAGATACTGTCAGCGCACCAATGTTGAAGGAAATCTGAACCAATATAGCTGGAAATGTTCAGAAAATCCTCCACTGTTCTCTTGTTTCAAAGCAGAGATAAAAAGCTTCTGTTCCCAGCTTATGTACATATGCAAGAGCTGAGCATGCATATACAGTATATTCACTGTCAGATTAAGAAAATAATTTTTTTGTGGCCAACAACCTCTGTATCAAAAATGTACTTTTTTTATTTTTAATGTACAGCAGCAGGTGCACCCACTGAGGCTGAATGTTAAGCCAAGATTTCCCAAGGAGCACTGTAGTGTCCATGATAGCAAATGGTTTTAAAAATAAAACCAGCGTGACACACATTACATCCAGGTCAAAGTTCATAGTTTATCTTTAAATGTCAGCATATCCTCTGTAAATTCTTATCTGAAAAGTATTTAGTACAGAAGGGAGATTGCTTTACAAATATTAAAAATGATGGAGTTCCAGCTTTCACACGAAATCTGTAAAGATAAAATACAAAATAGGTTAAACATGTGATTTCAGACGCAAAATTTAAATTTTACCGGACATAAAAGCCTGAGCTATCTTAGATCAGCTTTATCTTCTGCATGGGACCAGACAGACTTTGGTGTGAATGTGGTCACAGTGTGAACAATTACAGTAAGTCCAGTAAGAACTCTGGGATCATTAGGGGATCATCGATGCCTAGATGTTCAGGCAAAATTTAGTAGCGTCTATAAATGTGAAACTTGACTTTATTCCTTCTAATTTCTAAAAAATGTTCACACTTTTTTTTCCCCCACTTTTCTCAATTGCAGTTTAGCAATACAGCCTAGTCTCATCCATGACGCCAGCCTGCGACTAGACAGTGAAGGCAGCAATAGCTCATATAGAACTATGAAATTGATGGTATCCCTTAGTTATCTCACCTGCTGTGCTGCATGATTTCCAGCAAGGTGCTCTTTGGATCCACCTGGTAGAAACACTCAGAGTCTTCATCCTCAAAGTAAACCTACGCAGACAGGTACAATATTAGTTATCAGAATAACGTAAGGCGTTAGAAAATGCTTATATGGAACAATGTAAACACTACTACTATGCCATCAATGACATTCATTATTTGAAAAAAATACAAAGATACTATAAAGATTATCTGCTAAAAATGTCCTGTTTGATACGCATAGAATATTGGAATTAACAAGGTAATGTAAATGAAGAACTCCAAACGTGCTACAGTATAGATCATGAACCTGCTTTAAAGCCGGCCATACATGGAAAAACTGAACAGATTCCCCTATCCACACAAGTGAGGTGGATAGAGGAATTGGCTGCATTGCTAACCAAACAAACATTTTCCAACAAGCAAGTTTAAAAGGGAACAGCCATAGATGGTGTGAGATTCAGCTGGGTGAGCAGATTTTGGTCCATCTATGTCCAGCTTATATATGTGCAAATATATCATTCCAAAACTATACATATTCTGTCCAAGCCCTAAATATGCAAATGAGTTCCCCTATCAAGCCGACACCCATAATTATTTTTGGTCAGTATGTGACTCACTGGAGTCTTCCCACTGCAGCTACTCATCAAATAATTGTTTGCAGTGCACCATCTAGAGGTTAAAGGATAAGTTCACCTTTCATAACATGTCACACCCACATTGAGGGTGTAACATGTTCCTGAATCAGCACCCCCTGCAAAACCTCCCTAAGCCCCCGTTGTGACAGCGGGCAGAGGATCTTCTCCCCGCTCTGCCACAATTTAAAAAGAGCGTGGCTGTGCAGGGCTCTACCCACCCAGCTGCATCATTTATTTACAGAGTTCTGTGAATGAGAGAACCACAAATACCATCAACCATTGCGGCTGCTGGCTTGTAGTTCTCAATGAACTACGAGGGCACTGGTGAGCACTCTAGTAGTTCATCCATTCTTCCTGCCATTTAGTAACTGACTGTCCATACGAGGTACAGGCAGACAGCTACACTGACAGTCTGCATTAGCCCGATGCTGCACCTGCAATCTGCTGATCATGGGTGAAATGCTTTACAGGCTTCTAATAAAATTTTTTTAAATAAATGCACACTATTTTTATCTGCAAAAAGATGTGCATTTATTTTTATTTTTTTAAAAGGTAAACTCAGCCTTTAAAGCAGAGAAGCACAAGTTTATTCACGTTAGGATGACAACGGACTCAGGATTTCATATTTTGTGTATATCATAAAGCTGATGTTTAGCAGAATAAAAAAAAAAAAAAAAAAAAAAACAACTTTTTTTGTGAGCTAACTTACCTGTAATGAAGAATGCCCCACATTATGCATGCAGATGGATACTGTAGAAATCTTCACTGCAGGGATGCCCCGTGCCTTTCCTGTTTCTGAACTTTTGGCGCTGTGGGGGTTGATAGCTGCGGACTTTCTGTATAGCTACTTTGAAAAACTACTCAATGAGCACCTACCCTCTCTTTCCTCCTCCTCCACTGAGAAACATTCTTTCATTGCTTTTACTGCCAGTAACAGGATGTGTGAATGGATCAGAGAATCCTGTGACTCCTCGGACTCTCTTCCATTCACAGATCATTCTACAGGCATTAAAACAAATTAAAGAACATTTCTCAATGAAGGAGGAGGAGGTGGGTCCTTATCAGGAACGGTTTCACAGCAGTTACACTGAAGACCCAAAGCGATTAGCATCCGTGGTACCAATGTTGACAGGAAGAGGAAGAAGGACAGGGCATCCCCATTAAAGATTTCTATAGAATCCAGCTGCCATTACAGGTAAGGTAGCTCACTAGAGCTATAGAGAATTTTTTTTATTTATGGCTAAACGTCAGCTTTAATTATCCAGACCTGCCTACAGTTATATATACAGATGAAAGAAAAGTGACTGTTAGAGCCATGCGTACTTAAAGTGGTTGTAACCCAAAAAAAAAAATAAAAAATTATGATCCTGATCTTTTAAAGCAGGATACACAGCATAGTGCCTGTGCTGTGTCATTTGTCCCTCTCTATGTACTACAAAAGCCTGGTTGATTCTGCCTGTTCCTGTTAGTGTGCTGACCACAGGGTAATCATGGCTGCCGATTGATGATTATCAGGTTACGTGCCGCCGTCAGTCTGCTGCTCTTCCCTCCCTGTCAGAGCTTGGTGTGTCTGTGTGATCCATCTCCTTCCCGCCGCTATAGCTGTAACATCACTGACAAATCCTCTTACAGGATGATATAATGTGCAGTATCCAGGTTTTTTTTTTAATTATTGCGCAAAATACCTTATTTATGCTCACATGACCTCCCGCCGCTCTCCTGCTGGTTGACGTCAGCGGGGAACCTCGGCCCCTGCTGTAGTGCTCGGAGCGGGGAAGTAGAGCGCTGGCAAGTCACGTGAGCGCCCAGCGGCACTTTTAAATAAGGTATTTAGCTGAATAATTTTGGAAAAACACAGATACTGCACAGTATATCTTACTGTAACAGAGGGGATTCCAGGATTTGCGATTAGTGACTTTACAACCACTTTAAATACAGACAAGGTTGTTAAAATGTATCTGAAATTGCAGATGGTTTTGTTAAAGAGACAGTTAAGATGAAAACAGAGATCCCTAGAGTTATTCTTGAAACATCTGTAGAAATGTTGACTGTCTCTAGTGTACTAACCTCTAGATTTGGAGCAAGGTATTTCCTTTCTGTGTCCCATGGGGGCAAATCCTCAGAGAACATTGCTGTTAGATGATCAAGTAACCTTAAAAAAGAATTGATACAATGTTTGACTTGGGTTATACTTGTGAAAAAGTTTATGTGACTAGGATACTAGAAGGATGTTCCAGTTGTTATTTACCTGGAGTCCTCAAGAAATGCAGAGATAAAGTCTGTCTGACTGTGCTCTGGATAAAAAAACAACACCGGCCAGCTAAGACGACCATTCTCATTCAAAAACACCCGAGTTCCAGTTGCATCTTCCGAGGAGGTAATGCTATAAGTTGCCTCTTCGTCATCATTGCTTCTTTGTTCTTGCAACCTTATCCCTCGAGACTATGTTGGAAAAAAAACACTGAGTAAAAGGCCATAATAACAGCTGTAATGAAAATGGATTGTGTACATCTGTTTTCTTGCTCTGACACTCATTTAAAGTTGCTTTGATTGCAATTGACTGAATTCTGATATGTGTGTGATGGAAAAATCTGGACAGCCGCACTCCGGATTGGAAAAGTGAAAAATAAAATCCTCTTTATTGAAAAAGTAATAACATGATTAAAATCCGTACATGGCTTTGTTGGGATAATGCAGCATAACCGCATATATTTTGACACAAGTTGCGGGAAAGTGACACATTTTTTTTTTTTTGCACAAAATTGTCACTAAATGATATATTGCTCACACAGGCCATGGGCATATGTGGAATTGCACCCCAAAATACATTTAGCTACTTCTCCTGAGTACGGGGATACCACATGTGTGGGACTTTTTGGGAGCCTAGCCGTGCACGGGACCCCGAAAACCAATCACCGCCTTCAGGATTTCTAAGGGTGAAAATTTTTGATTTCACTCTTCACTGCCTATCACAGTTTCGGAGGCCATGGAATGCCCAGGTGGCACAAAACCACCCCAAATGACCCCATTTTGGAAAGTAGACACCCCAAGCTATTTGCTGAGAGGCATGGTGAGTATTTTGCAGCTCTCTTTTGTTTTTGAAAATGAAGAAAGACAAGAAAAACCTTTTTTTTTTTTTCTTTTTTCAATTTTCAAAACTTTGTGACAAAAAATGAGGTCTGCAAAATACTCACTATACCTCTCAGCAAATAGCTTTGGGTGTCTACTTTCCAAAATGGGGTCATTTGGGGGGGGGTTTGTGCCACCTGGGCATTCCATGGCCTCCGAAACTGTGATAGGCAGTCAAGAGTGAAATCAAAAATTCACGCCCTTAGAAAGCCTGAAGGCGGTGCTTGGTTTTCGGGGTTCCGTACGCGGCTAGGCTCCCAAAAAGTCTCACACATGTGGTATCCCCGTACTCAGGAGAAGCAGCAGAATGTATTTTGGGGTGTAATTTCACATATTCCCATGGCATGTTTGAGCAATATATCATTTAGTGACAATTTTGTGCAAAAAAAAAAAACATTTGTCTCTTTCCCGCAACTTGTGTCGCAATATAAAATATTCCATGGACTCGACATGCCTCTCAGCAAATAGCTTGGGGTGTCTACTTTCCAAAATGGGGTCATTTGGGGGGGTTTTGAACTGTCCTGGCATTTTATGCACAACATTTAGAAGCTTATGTCACACATCACCCACTCTTCTAACCACTTGAAGACAAAGCCCTTTCTGACACTTATTGTTTACATGAAAAAGTTTTTTTTTTTTTTGCAAGAAAATTACTTTGAACCCCCAAACATTATATATTTTTCTAAAGCAAATGCCCTACAGATTAAAATGGTGGGTGTTTCATTTTTTTTTTTCACACAGTATTTGCGCAGCGATTTTTCAAACGCATTTTTTGGGGGAAAAAACACACTTTAAATTTTAATGCACTAAAACACACTATATTGCCCAAATGTTTGATGAAATAAAAAAGATGATCTTAGGCCGAGTACATGGATACCAAACATGACATGCTTTAAAATTGCGCACAAACGTGCAGTGGCAACAAAATAAATACATTTTTAAAAGCCTTTAAAAGCCTTTACAGGTTACCACTTTAGATTTACAGAGGAGGTCTACTGCAAAAATTACTGCCCTCGATCTAACCTTCGCGGTGATACCTCACATGCATGGTGCAATTGCTGTTTACGTTTGACGACAGACCGCCGCTTGCGTTCGCCTTAGCGCGAGAGCAGGGGGCGACAGGGGTGCTTTTTTTTTTTTTTACTTTATTATTTTTTTGCTTGTTTATCTTATTTTTAAACTGTTCCTTTCATATTTTTTTTTCTAATTATTTTTATTGTTATCTCGGGGAATGTAAATATCCCCTATGATAGCAATAGGTAGTGACAGGTACTCTTTTTTGAAAAAATTGGGGTCTATTAGACCCTAGATCTCTCCTCTGCCCTCAAAGCATCTGACCACACCAAGATCGGTGTGATAAAATGCTTCCCCAATTTCCCAATGGCACTATTTACATCCGGCGAAATCTAAGTCATAAAATGCTCGTAGCTTCCGGTTTCTTAGGCCATAGAGATGTTTGGAGCCACTCTGGTCTCTGATCAGCTCTATGGTCAGCTGGCTGAATCACCGGCTGCATTTTCAGGTTCCCTGTTGAGACAGGAGAGCCAGAGAAAAACACGGAAGACGGTGGGGGGGGGGGGGCATTCCCTCCCACGGCTTGTAAAAGCAGTCTAGAGGCTAATTAGCCGCTAGGATTGCTTTTACATGAAAGCCGACCGCTGGCTGAAAAGAATGATACCAAGATGATACCTAAACCTGCAGGCATCATTCTGGTATAACCACTCAAAGTTGTGAATGGCGTACCTGAAGACAAAAAAATGGTTAACAATAAAGCACAGTAAACGGTAAAGTATAAAAAATTGCATACCTGAAAAGCAAACATGATAAAACATAATAACAATAAAACATTGCAGAATAGAATACAGTAAAAAAGAGCAGAACAATAGAGAGAATAGAGAGAGAGAGAACAATAAAACGACAACTATTTTTTTATATTTTATATTTTTTTTTTTACACTTTTTTTGTAACTAACTTTTATAACTGTAACCGGTTCCAGGTTCGGGTCTCTCAAAATGCGATGGCATCTTGGGAGACCCTGTGAAAGTGTGTCCTAGTCTGTGCAGTGCTGTACCCTACGCTAATACTCAACTAGTGCATAGTAGCGTTCAAAACATTCACCAATGCAAAGACCAGGATTGTCAGGACAGGAGGGACAATAATAGCGGGTGTCACGCCTATGTCCGCGCTTGCTGCAGACACATCTTTTTTGGGGGGGTTCGCTGGGTAGGGGTACTCGGGAGGACATAAAGAAAATGCCTCTCATGCAGCCGACTGCATTTGGTTGGGGATGTGAATGGGGGAAGTACGGGCGCTGCAGAAGCGGTGGGTTCCCAATTAGGATTGGCGAATGCAGCAGGAAGGGCATTATGGGCACGACGGGCCTGTGTTTGTCTTTTTGGTGGCAGCGGGACACTACTTGTGCTTGCCACCTCACCAGCTTGAACTGCACTTATGGGACTCGCCACGTCACCAAGTGTTACTGCAGTGCTGGTTTGACTACGTCCGGGGTGTACTAGGCCGCTGGCGCTTGCCAGTTCACCAAAACGCTACCAAAAAAACTGTTAGCGATCGCAGGGATCAGGCCTGACTCTGTGAACGCTGCAGTTATGCGTTTAGTGTTTTGTAAGTGACAGTGATCGATCGATACTGCACTTGGGTGGGCTGGGCCAGGCGGAGGGGCAAAACGCAGGTGCTAGCAGGTATCTGGGCTGATCCCGCTAACACTGCGTTTTTGGGAACCCTAAACTGCTGGGGACGCTAGTATAGATCTGATCGGATCAGATATTGATCCGTTCAGATACTATACCACTAAGGGAGGTGTATGCTGCATGCGTGGGTGTTAGCGCTATTGGCGCTAACCTGACGCTGCTTGGGGCTGGTGCTAGCCAGTTCACCAAAATACTACCAAAAAAACTGTTAGCGATCGCAGGGATCAGGCCTGACTCTGCGAACGCTGCAGTTATGCATTTAGTGTTTTGTAAGTGCCAGTGATCAATCGATACTGCACTTGGGTGGGCTGGGCTGGGCCGGGCGGAGGGGCAAAACGCAGGTGCTAGCAGGTATCTGGGCTGATCCCGCTAACACTGCGTTTTTGGGAACCCTAAACTGCTGGGGACGCTAGTATAGATCTGATCGGATCAGATATTGATCCGTACAGATACTATACCACTAAGGGAGGTGTATGCTGCGTGCGTGGGTGTTAGCGGTACTGGCGCTAATCTGACGCTCCCTGGGGCGACGCATATCACCGCCGGGCGATCAGGGGGCCAAACCTTTATTCGGTAATAAACGGCGGGTGCCCTGACACTATAAAAAATAAACGAACTAACCAGCGTCACCCGTAACGGTTATACGGTGATCAGTGGTGAAAGGGTGAACTAGGGGGCCATCAAGGGGTTAAAACATTTATTCGGTAGTATATGGGGGTCCCTGACGCTATAAAACGCTGACGGCGAACCTAAATATTTACGTCCCTAACTGGCGTCACCAGCGACACTAATACAGTGATCAGAAAAATGATCGCTTAGCGACACTGGTGACAGGGGGTGATCAAGGGGTTAAAACTTTATTAGGGGGGGGGGTTAGGGGGGTACTCTAGACCTAAAGGGGGGGTAATACTAACTGTCCCAACACTGTAACTGTCACAAACTGACACTATGCAGTAATCAAAAAAAAAAAAACTGCTTGGTGTTAGTTTGTGACGGGGGGGGGGGACGACGACTCAGGGTGTTTTGTGTGCCTGGCATGTTCTACTGTGTGTGTGTGTGTGTTGGTGCACTCACTCACATGTCTTCTCTCCTCGGGCCGGAACGGAAAATACCGAGCCAAGGAGAGATGACATCATTTCCTTTGCTGCTGTTTAGCATACAGCAGCAAAGGAATGATTCGATTGGCCGGCGGCGATCGCGAGGGGGGGGCCACGAACGGATGGTCTCCCCCTCACCTCTGATCGGCGCTGGACAAAAGACGACCGCCTCGGGCACCGGGGGGGGGGGGGGTCCGATCGGACCCCCCACCGGCGGAAGGCAAATCACGTCAGGGCCGTCTTTAATATGGTTTGGACCCCGGGCAAACATTTTTTTTGCCCCCCCCCAATTCAATTTTGCTCTTCACCCCATCTCAAAAAACAGAGACACACATAAAATGGGCTGCCATGCCTGCGTTTCCTGCAGAAAAAAAGGTGCATGCAGCATTTTAAAAATGCAGTGGCCTTGAAATCCATTCTGCTTTTGCACCATGTGACTTATCTGCAGTTCCTGCACACATAAACATACTGCGTTTTTAAAAGTGTGGCCTAAACATCTAAAGATGCAGCAAGTTTGCCGGTGCAGTAACTGCAGGTAAGTCACATGGTGCAATAGCAGAATGGACAGACAGTGCTGTATTTCATTGCTTGATGGGCATAGGTGTGTGCAGCCTATTAAATGATACATGCACCTTTTTTTTTTGCAGAAAACGCAGGCATGGCAGCCCATTCTGTGCCTGCGCAAATGTCGGCCACCAAAACACATACATGTGAACCAGCCAGGCCCAAAATAAGCCCATCAAGCAGCTAAGACCCCTTTCACACTGAGGGTGTTTGCAGGCGCTATAGCGCTAAAAATAGCGCCTGCAAAGCGCCCTGAAACAGCGGCTCCATTCACTCCAGTGTGAAAGCCCAGGGGCTGGAGCAGTGCCCTGGCGGGGTGTCAGAAAAAGTCCTGCCAGCAGCTTCTTTGGAGCGCATTGGGAGTGGTGATCTCACGGCTCCTAAAGCGCCCCTGGCTATTGAAATCAATGGGCAGCGCCACCGAACCTTTTAACCCTTTTCCGGCCGCTAGTGGGGGTTAAAAATGCCCCGCTAGCGGCCGAAAAGTGCCGCAAAAAACGACGGTAAAGCGCCACTGAAAATAGTGCAGTTTTACCGCCGAAGCCCGGGTGCTTTCAGTGTGAAAGCAGCCCAAATACACTATGCCATATGCTGTAAATTATGCTGTGTGCTCTCCTCTGAGGCCTCACTCAGCCTGGACTGCAGGTTTGCTCAGTGTTTTTAAACTTTCCTCTATAACACAGACATGGCATGGGGATAGGGGGAGCGGGAGCCAGGGGAGGAGAAAAGACCTTACCTTGTGCTGGAAAGCTCAGCTTTGATTCTCAGCATAATTCTCCACACTGCTTAGTTGTTTCACTTGACCAGGCAGGCACCAGGTTTCAGTGCACTCCACTCTGCGCTGCTGTCTCACTCCTCCTCCGCTCCTCCGATCAGGTACACAGCACTGCATGCATAGCAAGGGGCAGGGCCAGAGCATCAGTGGAGCTCAAGGCCCCGCCCACCCGCGGCCCGCTCCTCAAACGGAAAAAAAAAAGGCACTGGCACTGTGGGGGCCGTGCGCCCTGCTGACATAACATTCAGCGCCGATTTGCGGGCAGCGAGCAGGGTTAACGGGCAGCTCTGCTTTGGGCCCCAAACAGTGACAGGGCCCTGGGCAGCTGCCCCATTTGCCCTGCGCTAAAGACGGCCCTGAATCACGTACATGTACGTGATTTTGCCTGTCCGTGCCACCTTGCCGACGTACATCGGCGTGAGGCGGTCGTGAAGTGGTTAACTAAAATGTAAAAAAAAAAAAAAAAAAAAAGAAGAAAAAAAGAGCTTTAGATTACATACCTTAATGGCATTGAGCAGAGAGTTATTTTCCATCTGTTTCTTCTTTTCAGTCAGTTTCATTTTCCTGGCATCTCTGTCTGCTGCCCTCTGTAAATAGAATAAGATTTTTGCATTCACTATAAAATCATTTTTTTAAAAACCAATTGACGGACACAGGAAGTCTTATATCTTCAGGTTAAACTGCTGCCTACAGGATTGAATGACTCTGGCAAACAAACTATAGGCCAGCCCAGGACAACCCATTCTACTACCAGCATGCCTCAGTTTTATAGCAAAGCAGCACTGAAAGCATGATCATAAACAAAGAGGGTTGGGACCAGTGGCGGTGCGTCCATAAGGGCGCACGGGCGGCGCCCCCTCTCTCCAGCCACCACATCTATGACCAATGGATAGCTTTATGCATTGCATGCATTTTTTTGAAGCACCGGATTAGAGCCACAGGCTCTAATAGGCTTCAAAATAGGTGAACTGCGAGCGCCATGCTTGTCACCATCACCTGCTGCCCCACCGAGACAGGGTAAGTGCCAGGCAGATGGCGAGCGGGTGGGGGGTTGTTGCAGTGGCAGTGATCGATGGGCACAGTGGCTGCGTTTGATGGGCACAGTGGCTGCGTTTGATGGGCACAGTGGCTGCGTTTGATGGGCACAGTGGCTGCGTTTGATGGGCACAGTGGCTGCGTTTGATGGGCACAGTGGCTGCGTTTGATGGGCACAGTGGCTGCGTTTGATGTTTTTTTTTCCAGAATTTTTCAGTTCGTTTGCGCCCCCCCAAAAAAAATTTGAGCACCAGCTGCCACTGGGTGGGACCATTGTCCTCAATGGGATACAGGAAGTTCTAAAGCTTTAGGATGTCCAATACCAGTCCAAACGATGGATGGGCAAAACAGCAAGCAAATGCTAGCCTTTATAAAAGAAGCAGTGCATAAGAAATAGATTAGTAAAGCTGAACCACATACAGACATTAACATGAACTTGAGTCAGAGAGTAATGGAAGAACAATATCATGTTTAAAGTCAAAGTCTGAAACAGCCTTCAGATCCCACAAAATCACTGAGAAATGATCGGGGACAGCAACATGGCAGACCCCATGTACATAGGTCTTAATCAAAGACTGATATGCCAACGAACTTTGAAAGAGAATGGAAAGAGCAGAAACTTGACTCGTGAAAGTGTCAGGCACTGGTCCAAACCCATCAGTTGGAGGGAGAGGAATCTCCTAATGTGAAAGGCACCAGACTCCCACCAAGTGAAAAAAGCCTTCAATGTCTGATGATAGACCTTGCAGGAAGTAGACTTCCTAGCCTTCAGCATTATGGGAATCACAAACTCCAAAATGCCTGCGTCCCTTACAACCTGGGCTTCAAGAGCCATGCCATTTCAGCCAGAGACAATGAAGCAGGATTGCAGCTTTGCCCTTGGGAAACCAGATCTGGACGGTCTGGCATGGTCCATAATGCATCTGCCAGAAAACTTACCAGGTCAGCATACCATATCCGCCTTAGCCAATCTAAAGCAATGAGGATCACCAGAATACCTTCCATCTCGATCCTGCAGAGCAGACAAGGATGTTTCAAGCAAATGCACAGATTAGGCTGTACTGATCTCACAGAGCCACCAAAGCATTCACTGCTTCTGTCAGGGGATCCTTGCCCCTGGATACAAACCTGCTCAGTTATGGTACCTGGAGGCCAGTACATCCACATCCAGCACCCGTGACTCAGGTCCAGGAAAATTTCTGGGTGAGGGCACCACTCTCCTGGGTCCAGGCACTCACTGCCAGCTGAGGAAATCTGCCTGTAATTGTCAAAATTTTGAATGTGCATGGGATGACAAGGCCGGAATGTGCAGATCTGTCCAGGACAAGATCTACTCTACCTCATTAGCAACATAAAAATAGGATTTTTTAAAACAGCTTACCTGTAAAATCCTTTTTTTTTTAAGGACATCACGGGACACAGAGCCACAGTAATTACTGATGGGTTATATAGGTATCACTGGTGATTGGACACTGGCACACCCTATCAGGAAGTTCAACCCCCTATATAATCCCTCCCCCTTGCAGGGATACCTCAGTTTTGTAGCCAAGCAATATAGTGTATTAGAAGAGGGGCGGGAACTCTGTGTCCCGTGATGTCCTTCGAAAGAAAAGGATTTTACAGGTAAGCTGTTTTAAAAAATCCTATTTTCTTTCTCGAACATCACGGGACACAGAGCCACAGTAATTACTGATGGGATGTCCCAGAGCAATGCTACCTGAGGGGGGGTAACCACGACCAAGTAGGGTGCAATCAGACCTGAGGACCCTGTACCGCTGCCTGCAGCACACTACGCCCAAAGGCGATATCCTCATGCCTTCTCACATCCACCTGATAGAATCTGGTGAATGTATGAACTGAAGACCAGGTTGCGGCCTTGCAGATTTGAGCCATAGAGGCCCAGTGATGCACTGCCCAAGAAGCACCAATAGCCCTTGTGGAATGTGCCCTGATCTGAAACGGAGGAATCTTCTGTTTCAAACCGTAAGCTTGAATGATCAACTGTCGAATCCATTTAGAAATGGTAGCTTTTGACGCTGCCTGTCCTCTATTGGGACCCTCTGGCAGCAGAAACAAAACATCCGTCTTGCGGATCTGAGTAGTTGCCCCTAGATAGGCCTTAACTGCTCTTACTACATCCAACGAATGTAGAGATCTCTCTTCCGGAGAACAGGGATCTGGAAAAAAGGAAGGTAGAACAATGTCTTGGTTTAAATGAAAATCTGAAACCACCTTCGGTAAAAAACTAGGATGAGGGCGTAGTACCACTCTATCCTTGTGTATAATCAAATAAGGCTACTTACAGGAAAGAGCTGCTAATTCTAATACTCTTCTAGCAGAAGAGATGGCCACCAGAAAAATTAATTTCCTTGTCAACAAGACCTAAGGAATCTGACTTATTGGTTCAAAAGGCTGTTTCTGTAACACAGCCAGGACCAAGTTCAAGTCCCAGGGGTTTAGGGGCGCTTTAACCGGAGGATTAAGACGCATCACCCCCTGCATAAAATTTCGGACCAAAGAATGCGAAGCAAGTGGCCGCTGAAATAATACTGATAAAGCAGAGACCTGGCCCTTGATGGTATTCAAGGCCAGCTTCATCTCTAATCCTAATTGTAGAAAGTCAAGGATTCTACCTATGACATATTTCCTGGGATGCCAACCTCTGGATTCACACCAGGTTATATAAGCCTTCCAGACTCTATGATAAATCATCCTGGAAGCTGGCTTCCTTGCATTAATCAAGGTAGATATGAAAGGACCTGAGAGCCCACGACTCTTCAGAACGTGGGTCTCAATAGCCAAACCATCAAATTTAGCCTTTGTAAGGCAGGATGGAACACTGGACCTTGAGATAACAGGTCTGGGCGTACTGGTAGGGTCCACGGGGGACCTATCGTCATCCTTACTATTTCTGCATACCAAGTCCTTCTGGGCCAAGCGGAGGCCACCAGAAGTACCGACTTCCTTTCCTGCCTGATCCTGCGAAGGAGTCGTGGTAATAGCAGAATAGGCGGAAATGCGTAAATCAGTGAGAACCGATGCCACGGAATCACCAACGCATCCGTCCCGCATGCAAGAGGATCTTTTGTCCTTGCCACAAATCTGTCTATCTTTTTGTTGAATCGGGATGCAAAGAGATCTACATCTGGAACCCCCCATCTTTGGCATATGGCCCAAAAGACGTCGGGATGCAGAGACCATTCCCCTGGAAGTAACTGCTGGCGACTTAGATAGTCCGCCTGGCAATTCTCTATTCCCGGGATGAAAACTGCCGATATGCATGGCACATGCATCTCTGCCCAGACTAAGATCTGGTTCACCTCCTTTTGAGCAGCTCGGCTCCGGGTGCCTCCCTGATGATTGACATAAGCCACTGCTGTGGCATTGTCGGACTGGATCCTGACCGGACAACCCTGTAGCCTGATAGTCCAGGCTTTTAGAGCTAGATGTATCGCCCGGATCTCCAGAATGTTGATGGGTAAGGTCCTGTCTGTCTTGGACCATACCCCTTGGACCGCAGCCTGTTCCAGAACTGCTCCCCAACCTGACAGGCTGGCATCTGTTGTTACCACCGTCCAGGTAACCGGTAGAAAGGTTTTCCCCTTCTGCAGGTTTTCGGGTATGAGCCACTATCTGAGGCTCTGACGCACCGCATGCCTGAACTTTCTTGTTCCAGGTTGACAGAATACTGTGTTGCAGCATTCTTGAGTGAAACTGAGCATAGGGAACTGCTTCGAATGAAGACACCATCTTCCCTAGTAGCCTCATACAAAGGCGGACTGAGGGACCCTTCTTGGTCCTTACTGCCAGAATCAGCTCTCTTAAAGCAGCGATTTTTGCCTGGGGTAGAAATATTTTCTCCTGGCTTGCATCTATAATCAGACCTAAATACTCCAGTCTTCTTACTGGTTTTAGGAAAGACCTTTCCAAGTTGAGGATCCAACCCAGGTGTTCTAGATACCTGACCGTGATCCTCAAGTTTCCATTCAAAGAGGCTACCGACCGGTCTATCAAGAGCAGGTCGTCTAGGTATGCTATGACAGCTATACCCTGAGCCCTTAATCTGGCCAGAGGAGGAGCCAAGATCTTTGTGAACACTCGAGGTGCAGTGGCTAACTCGAAAGGCAGAGCCACAAACTGGAAATGGTGACCTCCTACCTCGAAGCGCAGAAACTTCTGATGAGCAGGAAAAATGGGCACATGCAGATATGCATCTCTGATGTCTATTGATGCCAGAAATTCTCCTCCCTGCAGGGTGGGAACTACTGTTCGAATTGATTCCATGCGGAAGGATTGAATCCTTGGGAATCGGTTCAGATCCCTTAAGTCCAGAATGGGCCTGACATCCCCATTTGGCTTTTGGACCGTAAAAAGGTTGGAATAGAAACCCAATCCCTGGTCCTTTGCGGGAACTATCATAATGACCTCCTGCGACAAAAGTCGCTCTAACGCTAGAAGGAGCGACTGCTTCTTCTCTGGGTCTCTGGGAACACTTGATCTGAGGAACCGAGGAGAAGGGAATTCCTGAAACTCCAGCTTGTACCCTAAGGTTACCGTGGAGATTACCCATCTGTCCTGGAAGTCCTTCTGCCAGAGCTCTGAGAACTGTCGCAGTCTTCCCCCCCACTCGAGTGAGCGGGGGCGCCCCCTCATGCAGAGGTCTTAGTGTTTTGCCTAGTAGGCTTCTTTCCCCAGGACTTCTTTTGTCCCTGGGGTTGACTCTTGTCTCTAGACCCCGATGGAGGCGGCCGCCGAGACTGCCTGGAGGCTGAAGCCCCCGGTGCTGGGGAAAGAGTCCGTTTGAAAGAGGGACGCTTACTCTTCTTCTTGACAGGTAAGAGAGTGCTTTTCCCACAAGAGATTCTCTTGATATAGTTATCCAAGTACTCTCCAAACAACCTTGCACCACGAAATGGAAACCCAGCCAGTAGCTTCTTACATGGTGCTTCGGCTGACCAATTTTTCAACCATAGGATTCTACGTATATGCACCAACCCCAGTGAAAGACGGGAGGTTTGCACGATAGAATCTCTAATGGCGTCAACCACAAAGCATAAGGCCGCTGGAAGGTTAGCAAACCCCGGGCCTGCTGTTCAGGTAATACTTTGATGACCTGCTTAACATGGTCTCTTAAGTATTGACAGACTCCAATCGCTGCTACTGCAGGTTGGGCCACTGATCCTGCTAAGGAGAAAACATCCTTCAATAGGGATTCCATCCTTTTATCTACAGTATCCCTGAGCATCTGAGCATTGTCTACAGGACAAGTCAGGCTATTATTTACGGAGGAAATGGCGGCATCAATAGCCGGTATTCCCCACATTTTAATAAACTTTTCTTCCATTGGATAAAGTGTTGAAAACTTTCTCGGCGGAAAAAAACGTTTGTCTGGGTGATCCCACTCAGAATAAATGAGCTTTTCAAGTAAAGTATGAACAGGAAAAGCATGTGCTGCTTGGAAAGGTTTCAGTGACCCCAAAGCAGAAGAGGATTCTTTAGTAGGTTCAGGTATGGGCAACTTAAATGTGGATCGGACCAATCCAGTGAGGATCTGCACTAAGACTTTCTCCTCTTGGGAAGTCGCAGAGGGTCCCTCTCCACCTGATTCCTCCGAAGAGGAATCATCCGTCCCATCCCGATCCTCTGAAAGGGATTCATCTCCTTTATCCCAGAGCTCCTCTGTCTGAGGGTCTTGGGGAACAGAGGAAGGCCTAGTGCGTTTTCTTCCACTGAGTGAAGACGTAATCACGGCCATTAATCTTTCCTCTAGACCATTAATGGTTGAGGAAAAAACCTCTTGTGTAATATATACAGGGGCTGAAGTGCCAGAAGCAGGTGTAGCCCCTGACCCCGATGGCTCTCCCTGGCTAGCCGTCCCTGGCCCATCTTTTAGGGGGGGGAGGATGCTGCCGACAGGGGGCCCTCAGAACCTGAACGAGATCGCCTAGTGTCTCTGGCTCCTGGGGTGCTTGAACCTCTTCTACCCATAGTGCAAAGCAACAAGGTGTGAGGTATACAAATGAACACTGCCCGCTGAGCGATGTAGTCTGGCTAAAAGCCTTGCTACCCAATGCTCAGTCTGGTGTTTTTTCAGTAAATGCTGCCTAGGAGAATGCCTGTGTCCCACCTTACATGCGACCGTCAGCTCTGTGTCTCTCAGAAGGCTGAGTGCACCTGTACAGAGTGCCTTTAATAGCCTGCAGCTGGCCTGAGTGGGAGTCTAAGCAACTGTGCTGACATCCCGCCCCCTCCTCTACCGCGCCCCCCCCTTGAGTTTTGAAAAAAACGAGCGCTTCCCGCACTGCCGACTCTCCTGTCATGCTTCTGGAGAAAAGGCTGGGGATGGGGGGGGGGGGGGGAGGGAGACTGGTAACAAGATCTGCCTGAACGGCTATCTTCAGAGATGGTGGCCATTAGGCCGCAGAGCCCGGGTGGTATAACCACTTTCTAGACCCCTGTGGCCCCTCTCTAGCCTGGGGGGGGAACATTCAAACATGAGAAATCCCCCCTTTCCACCTTACCTGCTTGCAGCCTGCTTTGAGATGCTGGAACATAATCAGCACTGAACACCTGAGACAATCAGTCAGCATGTGTAGGTTTGTGCTCTTGGCAGCCCCCGGTGGTCACAATAGGCATAGCATGCATTTACCTTAAAGGAGAAAAACCACTAGAACTCAAAAATTCTGTGGAATCTCCTCTTACCTTATCCAGCCGCAGGGTGCTGTTTACACAGACCCAATCTTCACCTCTCACGGTGGGCTCCGTTTGAAAAAACCGTCAGAGACTGGGGCCCCCATCAGTAGGGGGATCCAACAGTTCTGGGACCATAAAGCACCTCGCCAGAAATTAGGAAGTTTAAAGCCATTTTCTGATCTGCGGGGTCCAGCTCTCTAAAAAGAGAAGCATTACGGGTAAAACCTCGTTTCTTCGGACACGAGGCCCGGGTACCATTCAATTCGGCCATGAAAAGACACTTTGAATAGATCCGGTTCGCCTGGCTTGCCCCAGTATAGGATATAGGATATTCCCTTTGGAGCTCAGCACAGGACATCTTTACACGTCCATCACCTAAGACACTGGCGTGAAAACTGAGGTATCCCTGCAAGGGGGAGGGATTATATAGGGGGTTGAACTTCCTGATAGGGTGTGCCAGTGTCCAATCACCAGTGATACCCTATATAACCCATCAGTAATTACTGTGGCTCTGTGTCCCATGATGTTCGAGAAAGAAAACTTCTGGTTCCTTCCCAATGGCCGATGTATGCCACTATCATATAGCTGTCCAACTGAAACCAGATCACATGGCCTTCAAACAGGTTGGTCCAATACTGAAGGGACAGCCAAATCGGCCAAAGCTCCAGGATGTTTACCAGGAGATGAGATTCTTCCTACTGACAAGGTCCTCAGGACACCTTCCAAACTCATTTAGCTGGCATCCTTTGTGAGAATATTCCATAAGATGGGAAGAAAAGACATTCCCTGACTCCAGAGACAGATTCCAGGCCCACCTTGAAAAAGATAGCCTGATCTCTGGTGTCGTTCTGTCCAGAGATGGGACTGATTTGTCCCTTGACCTCAGAATGTTGTTTTGCAAATATCTGGAGTAAAACTGGGCAAAGGAAATGGCCTTGAAAGAGGCTACCATCAGCTCCAAGAATCTTATGCAGACGGAGTCAGATGGCTTCTGGACTGAAAAGTTCCAAGCTGAGACAAGAGAGTCTGAAACTCCTCCTGCGGAAGGAACCCTCTAAGCCAAAGTGCTCCAAGAATATGCACTGAAAGGACACACATGCGAGAGATAAGATGGGAAGCTTCCAGCAAACTATCACAGAAGAAGTTTAACACTGCATCCATCTGCCCCACACATTCATCAAGCAAGGGATCAACTACAGCGGTGGTTTAAACCTTTTTATGGGATTTTGACCAATCAGATGTGATATGGCAAAGTAAAGTCACAGCCAGAATCAAGGGCAAAGCAGGACCTGCCAATGAGAACAAAGCACTGAAAAGGGCTTTCAACAACTTACTGGTTGGGTCCTTGAATCCGCCACCTGTATGGTAGTCCCCTTGTAAAGGCAAAAAGACTGGATCCTTTCTGGGAACAGACCAATTCATAATGCCACAGAACCACGAGGTTCCACAACTTTCACACATCCCATCCTGCTCTAGGACAATCAGCATCTCCTATGACACATTCTATTTTGGGTAGATTAAGGTGTTTGTGCTTCCTCTGAGGATAAATGTTGGGGTATCTTTCTGACATTAGAACTGCAGAAGTGTCTTGGATGAGCTGTGAAACATTTTCAACATTACAGAAGATGTCCACCAGCTAGATATTACAGAACAACTACTACTAGCTAGAGCATGACCTAGATAAATGAGAGCACTCACAGTCTTCTTTACAATGGCACCAAAATACAAGGCTTCAAAGTTGCTATTGTCCTCTGTCTCATCACAAAAGAAGTACCAGAGCCTGCAGATTACACACGCCTCTCACCTGCAGTTTATCTGCCTTTGTTCTAATTTCCAGCAGCTTTTTCTCAGTTGGGTTGATCCGTAAACCTTCATCGCACCACTTCAAAGCTTCTAAATAATTCTTTATTTCTATGTAACATAAAACACCTGAAACACAGCAGAGAAAACAGTCAGTACATGGGTGAACCTTTTATTGTTGTCTGTGTCCCTATGACTGTCACATCCTGACCACCAGGGTATTTTCTTCTACAGAAGCCACAGCCACAAGTTAGTGACAATGTTACCGGCCCATAACAGTGTCTGTATGGATCTCTCTATATATGAAGTATACAAGACGCAGGAAGAATACAATACAGGACAATGAAAACAAATAGTTCAGCTTCCAAAAAAAACATGCGTACCACTGGCTCAAACAATAGAAATACAGAAAGAGCGCCAGACCAAAACCAGATAAAACTCCAAGATAATTTTAATTGCTTGTAAAAAAAAAAAAAAAAAAAAAAAAAGTCAACACATTTATGGGGCAACACCACTCCCCCTTCATCAAAGCTGAACACAGGATAAAACTTGGATGGACTCAGAGAAAACAGTGACTTTAAATGCTTCTGTTGCTGCTCAGCAACTGTTACTCTTATCTTAGTACACCCAAGTTTTATCATGTGTTGAGCCCTGAGGAAGGGAGAGTATGTTCCCCCCGAAATGCTTTACATGATTTAACATTACTTTTTCCCCAAACAATTAAAATGACCTTGAACTTTTTCATCCAGTTTTGGTCTGGTTCTGCTTTCTGTATTTTTACGGTTTGAGCTACTGTTCGGTGTCCGCCGAGTGAAGCCTTGCTATGTGTGAGCTATTGAGCTTGTTTCCAATTTTCCTTCATCTGACTAACTATGCAAGTCTATAGGTTTCCAGCACCTCTGAGTATGATGTAGATCACTGAGGTAGTGAAGAGGAAATCACTTTCAGTGGCACAGGCAACCAAGAAAATCTATTTCAATGGGGTAAAAATGTGTGAAGCTTCACACATTACCACCCCCACTTTGACTTAGTACTTCAAAGAGAAGGTTATTCTCTCTTTATTTTTTTTTTGCCGATTCTTTGTTTTGATTCCATAGTAGACATGGGTTATACATAGCAACCAAAACCTCGCAAAGGTCCTAACATTCCCCCCAATTTCCTCTAAATATAAATATATTTAAAAAAGTATTTGATCCCCTACTGATTTTGTAAGTTTGCCCACTGCTAAAAAAATGATCAGTCTATAATTTTAATGGTGAATTTATTTTAACAGTGAGAGACAGAATAACGAAAATATCCAGAAAACGCCTTTTAAAAAGTTATAAATTGATTTGCATTTTAATGAGTGAAATAAGTATCGGACCCCTTTGTAAAACATGACTTAGTACTTGCCTGGTGGCAAAACCCGTGTTGGCAATCACAGAGGTCAGACGTTTCTTGAAGTTGGCCCCCAGGTTTGCACACATCTCAGGAGGGATTTTGTCCCACTTCTTTTTGAAGATCCTCTCCAAGTCATTAAAGTTTCAGGGCTGACGTTTGGCAACTCAAACCTTTAGCTCCCTCCACATATTTTCAATGGGATTAAGGTCTGGAGACAGGCTAGGCCACTCCAGGACCTTCTTTTTGAGCCACTCCTTTGTTGCCCTGGCCGTGTGTTTTGGGTCATTGTCATGATGGAATACCCATCCACGACCTATTTTCAATGCCCTGGCTGGGGGAAGGAGGTTCTCACCCAAGATTTGATGGTACATGGCTATGTCCATCATTCCTTTGATGCGGTGAAGTTGTCCTGTCCCCTTAGCAGAAAAAAACACCCCAAAGCATAATGTTTCCACCTCCATGTTTGAAGGTGGGGATGGTGTTCTTGGGGTCATAGGCAGCATTCCTCCTCCTCCAAACACGGCGAATTAAGTTGATGCCAAAGAGCTAAATTTTGGTCTCATCTGACCACAAAACTTTCACCCAGTTCTCCTCTGAATCATTCAGATGTTCATTAGCAAACTTCAGACGGCCTGTACATGTGCTTTCTTGAGCAGAGGGACCTTGCGGGCGCTGCAGGATTTCAGTCCTTCGCGGCGTAGTGTGTTACCAATTTTTTTCTAGGCGACTATGGTCCGAACTGCCTTGAGATCATTGACTAGATTCTCCAAAATGTCCCGGGCTGATTCCTCACCTTTCTCATGATCATTGAAACTCCACGAGGTGAGATCTTGCATGGAGCCCCAGACCGAGGGAGATTGACAGTTATTTTGTGTTTTTTCCATTTGCGAATAATGGCACCAACTGTTGTCACCCTCTCACCAAACTCTTGGCGATGGTCTTGTAGCCCATTCCAGCCTTGTGTGTGTCTACAATCTTGTCCCTGAAATCCTTGGACAGCTCTTTAGTCTTGGCCATGGTGGTGAGATTGGAATCTGATTGATTGCTTCTGTGGACAGGTGTCTTTTATACAGGAAACAAGCAGAAAATAGCAGTACTCACTTTAAGACACCTGGGAGCCAGAAATCTTGCTGATTGATGGGGGAGCAAATACTTATTGCACTTATTAAAATGCAAATCAATTTATAACCTTTTTGAAATATGTTTTTCTGGAAATTTTTGTTGTTATTCTGTCTCTCACTGTTAAAATAAATCTACCATTAAAATTATAGACTGATCATTTCTTTGTCAGTGGGCAAATGTCCAAAATCAGCAGGGGATCAAATACTTTTTTCCCTCACTGTATCCCAAGCTTAAAATATGCTGTCTTAAAGTTGAAATAGAAAAAAATAAAAATGGGTGAACAGGCAGGATTTTTAATGTAGAAGAGACATTCTAGGTCTCTTCAGCATTAAAGTTATTTATCTGCCTGTCCGCTCCTGTACAGTGAACTCCAGCGCATGTCCGGGAGTGACGTCATCTCAGCTGGACAATGAAAGCGGCTGGTGATCTAGACCCGAGAGCTGGCCGCCCAAAGTTGTCATCGGCTTGTGGGGAGCAACAGGGCGCCACATCGCTGAAGTGAGAGAAAGTATAGCTCCGCTTTAAAAAGAATTTGTTCTCTTAAATAAAATAAAAAAGTTCATGAATTAAACCAGCAGACTATATCACCACCAAATGTCAGTTTATAATTATTTTACAATGCAAAGCTAAATTCACCGCGTGGCCATTTAACCACTTTCCTGGGTGGATGTCATATGACGTCAATGACTTTAAGTGGCGATATCTGAATGATGCCTGCAGCCACAAGCATTATCCAGATATCTTTTTTTTCTGCCGGCGACTCCCTACAGTGTAAAATCCACCCGGCGTGATTGAGGAGCCGGATAATAAATTCGCCACCGGTGGCGACTTACTTTAGAGCCGGTCCCTGGCCATCTCTATGACCCTCGGAGGCTGGAAGCGACATCATGACGTCACTTCCGGCTCTGCCCGATGTAAACACTGACATTTTTTTTGCTGGAAAGCCCAAGATCAATTTTTTTTTTTCATCTCAGGCTTTCCAGCATAGAATACAGATGTGGGGACTTAGGGCCAGTTTACACCACATGCAGTCCAGTGTGTTTTTTTTTCTGCATCAAAAACGCACGTAAAGTAGATTATATGGTTTCCAATGGCGTAGTTCACACCGGTGCAGTCAGTTCCAGGGTTTTCCAGCTCCAGAAAAAAAAAAAAGGAGAAAATGCTGATGCACTGCAATGCACTGGAACGCATCAAAAATGCACCTGACCCCAGTACAGTGGGGGAAAAAAAAAATAGGATAGAAAAAAAAGCATCTGGAATGCATCAGAAAATGCATTGTAACGTGCCAAAAATGCATTAACGTGAATGCAGCACGCTTCATTAGTTCGGGTATAAATCCAACTATGAGTAAATGTTCTCCTGATGTATCACTCTGTTGATTGAGAGGGAGCAGGAATCGCCTTGTAATTCATTAACCACTTGCTTACCAGGCACTTAAACCCCACTCCTGCCCAGACCAATTTTCAGCTTTCAGCGCTGACGCACTTTGAATGACAATTGGGCAGTCATACAACACTGTACCCAAATGAAATTATCATTTTTTCCCACAAATAGAGCTTTCTTTCGGTGGTATTTAATCACAGCTGGGATTTTTATTTTTTGCTTAACAAACAAAAAAAAGATGGAAAGTTTTGGGAAAAAAAAATCATGTTTCATGGTTTGTTATAAAATTTTGCAAACAGGTAATTTTTCTCCCTCATTGATATGCGCTGATGAGGCAGCACTGGTGGGCACTGATAGGGTGCACTGATGGGCACGGATAGGCACATTTAAGGCGGCACTGATAGGCACAGTTAAGGCGGCGCTGATAGGGACAGTTAAGGCGGCGCTGATGGGGACAGAAGGGGCGGCACTGATGGGGACAGATAAGGCGGTACTGATGGTCACGGATGGGTGGCACTGATAGGTACCACTGATGGGCGGCATTGAAGGGCACTGGTAGGTGACACTGATGTGGAGCACTGTTGTTGAGGCACCGGTTGTGGGCACTGATAGGTGGCACTATGGGCACTAATGGGTGGCACTGGTAGGCGGCACTGCTGCCTGTTGCTAGGTGGCACTGGCAGAGGGCACAGGTGGCCACTGATGATCTGGTGGCACTTGCAGTGATCGGGGCCGCCAGTGATCGTCTTTTTATTCCTCCTCACGCTGTCAGCGCGAGGAGAAAAATTAGCCGATTACCGGCTCTGTTGATGTCACATGATCAGCTGTCATTGGCTGACAGATGATCATGTGGTAAGGGGTCGGAATCGACCCCTTATTCCGATCTGTGATCTGGCTAGTCTTACAGACTCGCTGATCACAGAGCGCGCCACGTGCGCACTGCAGGGGGCATGCAGGCCGCTCGTGCACGGGACAACGTCAATGGACGTCGTCCCAGCAAAGCAGGTCCGCGCTGTAGCCGTCATTCGGCTATATCGCGGATCTCTAGAGGTAATCCTTGAAAGAAATTATTAGAACGGCCGAGCGCAGTCTATGGAAAGTTTTTAAGTTGTATTATTTAGCAGTTTATGTTATCTGTATTTGTTAGCCAGGGAATGCCCAAATGCTATGTTCTGTACCTATACAAATCATCTTCAATATAAAACAAAAAATACACGTGCATGCAGAAACGCATCCGGAACGGATCTGGAGTGCGTTTTTGTGGAGTGAACCAGCCCTTATATACCCCAGATCTCTTCGTAAAGAGGACCTGGCATGCCCTTTTCCTATTGCAATAGGAAATTTCCTTGTAATAGGAATAAAAGTGATCAAAAAATAAAAAATTAAAACAAAGTGTAAAAATAAATAAATAAATTTAAAAAAAAAATTTTATTTTGTTTATTTCCCCTCGTTCTTGCACACAGAATCAAAAGCATACTTAGATCGTGCCTGCATATGTAAACGAAGTTCAAGCCACACAGGTGAGGTATTGCTGTGATCGTTAGAACGAGAGAAATTTTTCTGGTGCTAGACCTCCTCTGTAACTCTAAACTGGTAACCTGTAAAAAAATGTAATGCATCGCCTATGGAGGTTTTTAAGTACCGTACTGTAGTTTTGCACCATTCCATGAGTGTGTACAATTTTAAAGTGTGACATGTTTAGTATTCATTTACTCGGTATAATATCATCTTTTATATCTTAACAAAAAATTGGGTTATCTATTGTGTTTTTTTGCATTAAAATTCATTAAAGTGTATTTTCTCTCAAAAAAATTGTGTTTGAAAAATTGCTGAGCAAATACCCTGTGACATAAAAAAATTGAAATGACCGCCATTTTATTCCCCAGGGTCTCTGCTAAAAAAAATACATATAATGTTTGGAAGTTCTGAGTAAATTTCAAGCAAAAAAAGCCAGAACTGGCTTGGGTGGCAAGTGGTTAAACAGGAGATTTTCAAAGCGATGGTTTCCACTGACCATCACCCCGCAACAATAGCATAAGTGCAAAACGTAAATGTGATTTCCTCATGGATGTACGGTGTTCCATAACATGTTCATATAGTTTTATATGTAGGAGATCTGGGGAAAACGGTGTCCTCAGGGCCAGGCCGACATAGAGGCAGCCACCTCGGGCGCTGAAGTGCTGGGGATGCAGTTGAGGCGAAAGCTGAGTATCACCAGTCAAGCATTTGCTGGTAAATTAAAAATATATGCTGTGAAATATTATAAATAAAGAATAAAAAAAAGAATTACCTCTAATTATGGCCTTTAGGTGGTCTGGTTTCTGTTTTCTTGCAGCAACTGCATCATTAAGAGATGAGCGGTAGTTACCTATAACAAAAGACACTAGCAGCTGAGTATGACACATTTCTTTAGGCAGCAGGATAGGTGACTGGTGGACTGCAGTGCCTTAGCAAACAGATTGGGACCTTTTTATTTTTCTTAATTTGTTAACCACACCTGCAGTATCAAATACATTAGTAGCATCTGCAGCATCTCTCCTCCCCACCTGTCCCATTCTGTGCCTCCTAGGTGTGCATTCCCATTGTTAATTGAGTTAACCGAGTCGCCTATTGTTTCTGTTTGTTGGCTAATTTGGCTAACTCTTGGAGGTTCCTATTACGGGATTAGCCGTGTGTCAACTCTAGCTCGTTATCTAACCCTTGTGTGATGTTTTGGGTAAATATTTGGTTTTATAGGTCATGTGGTGACTGACCTACGTTTGAAGTGTAAAAAACCTGTATTTCTGTTCAGTAAACAGTCATTCCTTTGGATTTTACCTCTACATCTTGTCTGTGTACGATGTTCGGGATAAAGGACTGGTATTCGCTCTCGGTCTATTAGAAGGGTTTGTAGGGCAGGAGGCACTGTTTGCAGGAAACACCCAGGCTGGGTGCCAGTCTTTCCATCACAGTTCCCTTTAAACCTTAAACTAACCCACTATTATATTACCCATACTTTACAAAGGTGCCTAGATGTGGCATTGTGGCTTCACATGTTTTTGCAACAAAAACCTCTGTTTTTAACATAAAATGTTGAAATAATTTAAATAAAGTTTTTTTTGTGCTGATTAGATGGAGAGTGGGCTTGGGAATTTTGTATTGCTCTATAGATTATTCTGCACCCATGCCTCTGTACATTTGCTAGATTATAAATGAATCCAAATGGTTGCCATTATTCCCCATCAGTGCCACGGACAGCAATAACAACATTACAGGAGGTCATATACCCTCCAAAACATTAAAAATGGCTGAATTTACATTTTGTGTCCAGCCAGGCGTTTTAGATGATATAATCCCTTAACCTACCTAAATAAAACTGTGCTGCTGCCCTGTTGGTGTACAAGACGGCATTCAGCTCCTGGTCTTTGCTGTTTTTCTTGATGCCCTCTGTATATGCCTCAATGGCTTTCTTGTAATGCTTCTCCTTAAAATAGTCATTGCCTTCTTCTTTGCAGGATCTGGCCAGTTCTGTTGCAGGAACACAGACAGCGAGTGTGAAGAGGATACAAACGCTCAGCTAAAAGAATGACTTGTGAATACAAACTACATTACAATTCATGACATAGGGAAAGGTTTCAGAAAAATAACATTTGTGCCATATAGTCATGCACAAAGCAATTCTATTTTATACTCATTGTTATAATGCATAATAGGTGATTACAAAGATATACAGTATATCAATATCATTTACTTGTATGTGTACTGAGTATTAAAGGAGATCTCAAGTCACAAATGGACTGCTCCCCTACAAATACTTTTAAGAACAGCCCTCTTGGTGCAACAATCTTACTGATTCTCCACTATTTCAGAGTTTATCCACAGCGATGGCCACATTCTGCATGAGGCAGAGGCACGGATTGGCTGCTGTCTGGAAGGGTTGTGTTCAGTATCAAGCAGAGGTATTGATTAGCTGATACCTGCTGATTACCCTCTATGTTCTGGTCTAGCCACTGAATAGGATGGATCCTATGAGAGGCAGAAGCACTAATTGGCTTCTGATGTCACTTTCCTCACCATTGACAGGCTGCCTCTGTCTAAGCAGCCAGTCTTTGCCTCTAATTCAAACGGTCATATCGGTATATAAGGGAACCAAGAGGGTCAAAAAAGTATATAAGAGCTTTTATTATAAATTAGACGCAAGAGGGATGAGGCTTAAGGTCTGGTTTACCAAAACTTTGATAGATGTACATTATTTCTGTTAATTTCTCAGAGAGGTGCCTGTACTGTGGGTTAAAAATTAAAACCTGGCAAGGTACTCAGTAAAGTATTTTATTGCTGACAGATTTCTCACGTTGAGCTGGCTCAGCGGCAGAGCAGACCTATGAAGTATCGCATATAGTGTTGTGCTTGCCCTGTAACTAGAACTCCATAAAGCAGCCAGAAAACTGGCAGCCTCCAGACCTGGGCCCCGGCCTTGGCTCAGCCATGCTGACAAGGTCCCTTAACCACTTCAGCTCCAGAAAGGTTTTACCCCATTCATGCAAGGCTATTTAGAACTGCGCTACTATAACTGCCAATTGCGCGGTCATACAAAGCTGTACCCAAATTTAATTTATATCATTTTTCTCACCAAATCTTTTGGTCAAATTTGATAACCACTGGGTTTTTTTTATTTTTTGCTATATGAAAGAAAAAGACCAAAAATTTAGAAAAAAAAAAAAAAACCAAACAATATTTTCTACTTGCCTGTTAAAAAACATAGCCAATTAAAAATGTAAAAAAATTAATTTCGGAATATATTTTGGAAAAAATTTATTCTGGTACATGTCTTTGTTAAAAAATAAATAAGTAAATGAAAAAAAATCCCAATAATTATATATTGATTGGTTTGTGTGAAAGTTATAGCATTTACAAACTATGGTATATATACTGGAATTTTTATTTATTTACTTTTTTATATTAGTAATGGCGCTTATCAGCAACTTATAGTTGGACTGTTATAGTTCGGCAGGCAATCTGACACTACCTGACACTGGGGGGGGAACTGAGTAACTGACACTGACATCACCAGTGACAATAATACAGTGATCAGTGCGAATACTATACACTATCACTGTACTGACACTGGCTGGGAAGGGGTTAACACCAGGGGTCGATCAAAGGGTTAACTGTATGCCTAACAAGTGTTAATGTGTGCCGATTTTTACTAAAGGTCTCTTTGTTTCTTATCCCTGCTTTGCAGGGATAGGAAACAGAGAGATGGTTCCCTGTGTACAGAGCTCTGTATTGATTGTCAACACAGGGCTATAATTGGACACAGCCCATCAGCAGGTCCCGGCCATGAATTACTGGCCGGGACCTGGTGACAGACTCCCACTGTGTCTAATCACACCGGAAGTCAGTGCAGGGGTGAGCATCTGTGCGCCCTACACCTGGAAACAGACAGTGACTTACCAGTACTTCGGTTCTCCTGTATGGGCCGCTCATCCGTAGTACACTATGGGCGGGCAGTCCATAAATGGTTAAAAAGACCCTCTTGCCAGACCATTTACTTCAACAACAATCTTCCCATAAGATTATATGTGCATTTTACATGTTATTTCCCTGTAAAAGCCTAACCTGTGTAGACATTCTGGGACTGCTGCTGTGTGCCCTCATCTTAGATGTGATGGCAGCAGCCCTGGCAGACTTGGAGATGTGAATCAAGTGACCCTCCACAATATTCCTCTTCACTCCTCCCCGGTTGCTACATAAAAAGTTATGCAGGGAGGTGAGGAGGGTAAGAGCTGGGCCAGCACAGACAGTAATTAGACTCTCCCAGAAGAGGAGAGGGCTATGATGTACAAGGAGGAAGGGGACTTTGCTAAGGAACTGACTAGTTAATTTGCCTGCAAGTTCAGAGACACATTGCAAGTTAAAGAAGATCTCCAGGTATTAATATTTTATGCATGGTTACTAGGGGTGCAACGGATCGTTGCCGATCCGTGATCCGCACGGATCACCCTCCGCGGATCGGCACACCCGCGATCCGCGGAGCACTTTTCGGCCTCAGCCATAGGAAAGGCCGCGGCTTCGGCCTAGCTCCGGAGCGGCGGCCATCTTGGTACACCCGGAAGTGGCCGCTGTCTCGACAGGAAGTGACGTTTCGTCGCCGCCATCTTGCTACACCCCACACTCCTGCACAGTACAATAATGATAGAGTGAGAAGGGGGCAAGCGGACATCTTGTTACACCCACCGGAGTTTTAGATTTCAAAGCCATTTTCAACACAAAACTGAGCTTATATGCACAAATACTGTATTTATGCATATAAGCTTGGTTTTGTGTTGAAAATAGCTTTTAAATCTAAAACTCCGGTGGGTGTAACAAGATTTGTGTGTTTTTTTTTTTTTGCTGATCCGAAAATGATCCGATCCGTGACTCTGATCCGAGGATCGATCCGATCCGTGAGATTTTTGATCCGTTGCACCCCTAATGGTTACATTGGTCCAACTTGGCCCAACGTAACAATGTATATACCATACCTGGCCAATGCCACTGGAAGCTGAAAATCACTGAAGTAGACAAATGACCTTAATGCCCCACCCCGTCCAATCCGGGAGCACTTTGCATTCATTCAGAAACTACAAAGCATACTCTGAATGACACCTGTGCTGAGCAGTTGACCTCCTGTGTTCAGAATGCAGCAGGGCAGGCGCTAGGAGTGGGCCCTGAAAGAAAGTGGAGATAACTGGATTGGCGGTGTCTATTTCAGTGATTTCCAGCTTCCAGGGGAATTGGCCAGGTACGATATATACATAGTTAAATTAGTCCAAGCTAGACCAATGTAACTTTGTATAAAAATTTCCATACCTGGAATTATTCTTTAACAAAAAAAAAAAAATCATTTCAGGAAACTGCTGCAACTAAGCATTTAAAATACTTCCGGTTTCTGTGTGATTACATGCAATTTAAGTTGGTGGCATGCTGTCTTTGATATAAATGCCTTTTAGGAGCTTTTTAAAAACTTTTTATACTACCTTCAGGATCATCAGTCAAAATTGACTGCAGACAAGCCAGCTCCGGGGTGTTCTCAGCTTTGACTTCATCAGGAACTTTCTTCATGAACATGGGAACCTTATCAAATTCCTTCAAGAAATGCAAAAAACACTCATAAATACCACAATAAAGTACCTACCTACCATTACAGAATAGTTCATTATGTACGTAATGACCACTTTAAGTTTATGTGTACCTATATACAGGACAAAGTTGAGATTGTTCAGTGGAAATAGCAGTTCTCTCGTGCAAAGGTCAGCAATCTACAGTAACCAGATTTCAATTTACTGCAGTCAGATCTGGTAAGTTTGTACATACACGGCACCACCAATTTCTTCCGAATTGTCCAAAATTTTTGTTTGAAGGAGCGGAGTGGAAAATTGGTGAACGAGCATCATCTGCATCCAATCAGATGCAGTTAGAGTTTAGGTATTTTGGCAGTGGCCATTGATGGCTGTCAGAATAAAATAGCCCACAGCAGAAGATCTGTTGTCCATCCATGCAAACAGCATGGAATCTGTGAGATTATTTTTTTTTATTCTGCAGGTTGTAGATATAGTCATTATTAAAAGGAGTTCCCTGGCACCTGAAACACCATGGGGGTGATTTACTAAAACTGGTGCACACAGAATTTCGGTGCAACTGTGCATAGTAACCAATCAGCTTCTAGGTTTTAGTCCCTGTTCACATCGGTGCGACTTGTAATGCAATTTGACTGTTTAAAATCTCATGTCAAGTCGCAGCCTATTTTTGGCAATGGAACCATTCAACTCATGTAGCATCGATTATGAAAAAGGTTCCTGCATTACTTTTTGATGATTTAATTGGGACTTGCATAGACTTCTGTTAAAAGAAGTCTCAAGCACACATAGTTAAAGACCAGCAGGACACATTTAGGCTGGGTTCAGATCATCGTCGCATGCAGCTCACTAAACTGTTGTAACGTTCTATTTGACATAAGCAGTTCTGCGAACGCTAAGACAGACTTATCATTAAGTTACTTATGCGCATTTTTACTCATTTCAATATACTCAAGCGTTTTAGTGGTATGTCATATAAATACCCGTTTTGTTTTTGCTGTAACTAATGTCTCGTACTCCCCTTTTCACTTTGTTGTGGGCTTCCACAACAGATCAGGAGCGATTCTGACTGGTCAGCCCCGACACAGAGAATTGCTCTGATCTGGGAGGGTGGAAGTTCACCTTTTCATTTTTACTGAAAAGATGAGCTTACATTTTAAAATAATCATTTAAGGTTTTTGTACAGATTATATATCTGGATTTATTTATTTTTTTTCCAAGTTCATCTTTAAAGCTGGACTACATATATGGCTATTTTTGCAGTTATTTTGATCCAGCTTGGACCAATGTACGCAAGTAATTATGAGCCTTAACTGGCTGATCCCTCTGGATCCTCAGTCGCTGCTGAGCAAGCTACCACCTATGTTCACAATACAGCAGGGCAGGCACTTGGCACAGGACCCGAAACCTAGTGGGGATCACTGAAGTCGTGGTGCCTACTCCAAAGATTGGCTATGTATCGGCCCAACTAGGCTTGCACTGATACCAGTATCTGCGTAATGCTCCCATAACTAAAACCAAAAACCTTTGTGGTGCAATTTGAGCTAAAACAAAATGAATGGGCTCAAATCGCACTACAAAGAATCACATGTGATTTGAAGAGGAATGCTGTATGATTCCTGTCTGAATCGCATGTGGCTTCCTCCACCACTCCTGTGTAAACCCAGGCTTGTCATAGTGACTTCAGCCTGGGTTCACACAGGAGCAGTGCGGGAAACTGCATGCAATTTGGACAGGAATTACACCACATTCCTGTTCAAATCACATGTGATTCTTTACAGTGCAATTTGAGCTCATTCATTTTGTATTGGCTCACATCGCACTGCAAAGATATTGGTATCGGTTCTTCTACTCGCCAGTAAAAAAAACAGATATCATTGCACTAGGCACAACCCATTCAAACATTGGTCCAAGCTGGACCAATGTTACTATGCAAAATAAGCCCTACCTGGAATTCAGCTTTACCATGCCATAGAGACTGTCTATAGCACAGTATATAAGGTCTGAATTATACTTGTGCCTCTACAGAGCTTACTCAGGAGATGTCCTCCCAAGGAAGTTTCACTGCACATAAGAGCCAATCGAATTTCATCTTTCATTACTTGGGCAGCACAGTGGCCAAGTGGTTAGCACTTCTATAGCACATACATACATACACATTATATACATACACATTTTATATATATATATATATATATATATATATATATATATATATATATATACACTGTGTATACATATATATATATATATATATACACTGTGTATACATATATATATATATATATATATATATATATATATATATATACTGTGTATACAGGTGCATCTCAAAAATTTAGAATATCATCAGAAAGTTAATTTATTTTACTAATTCAATTCAAAAAGTGAAACTTGTATATTATATAGATTCATTACACACATAGTGTATTTCAAGCATTTCTTTCTTTTAATTTTGATGATTATGGCTTACAGCTAGTAAAAACCAAAAATTCAGTATCTCAGAAAAATTTGAATATTGTGAAAAGGTTCAAAATTGTAGACTCACGGTGGTACACTCTAATCAGCTAATAAACTCAAAACACCAGCCTTTAAATGGTCTCAGTCTGGTTCAATAGGTTACACAATCATGGAGAAATCTGCTGAACTGACAGTTGTCCCGAAGACAGTCATTGACACCCTCCAAAAGGTAATTGCTAAAGAAGCTGGCTCTTCACAGAGTGCTGTATCCAAGCATAATATTGGAAAGTTGAGTGGAAGGAAAGAGTGTGGTAGAAAAAGGTGCACAAGCAACCGGGATAACCGCAGCCTTGAGAGGATTGTGAATCAAAAGCCATTTAAGAATTTGGGGAAGATTCTGTGTCAATGTTTCAAGAGCCACCACACAGATGTATCTAGGACATGGGCTACAACTGTCGCATTCCTTGTGTCAAGCAACTCATGAACCAGACAACGTCAGAAGCGTCTTACCTGGGCGAAGGAGAAAAAGGACTGGACTCCTCATTGGTCCAAAGTCCTCTTTTCGGATTAAAGAAAATTTTGCATTTCATTTAGAAATCAAGGTCCCAGAGTCTGGAGGAAGAGTGGAGAGGCACAGAATCCAAGTTGCATGAGGTCCAGTGTGAAGTTTCCACAGTCAGTGATGATTTGGGGAGCCATGTCATCTGCTGGTGTTGGTCCACTGTGTTTTATCAAGTCCAAAGTCAGCACAGCCCTCTACCAGGAAATTCTAGAGCACATCATGCTTTCCTCTGCTGACCAGCTTTCTAGAGATGCTGATTTAATTTTCCAGCAGGACTTGGCACCTGCCCACACTGCCAAGAGTACCAATACCTGGTTTAATGATCAGAGTGTCACTGTGCCAGCAAACTCACCTGACCTAAACCCCATAGATAATCAGGTATTGTCAAGAGGAAGATGAGAGACACCAGACCCAACAATGCAGACGAGCTGAAGGCCGCTATTAAAGCAACCTGGGCTTCCATAACACCTCAGCAGTGCCACAGGCTAATCACCTCAATGCCAACCCGCATTGATGCAGCATTGTACATGGCCATACTTTCCAGTAAGCAAAAAAATTTCTGTATTAAAAATCCATATTTTTTTAGTCTTATGTAATATTCTAATTTTCTGAGATTTTGAATTTTGGGTTTTCACTAGCTGTAAGCCATAATCATCAAAATTAACAGAAAGAAATGCTCAAGATATATCACTCTGTGTGTAATGAATCTATATAATATGAGTTTCACTTTTTGAATTGAATTACTGAAATAAATTAACTTTCTGATAATATTCACATTTTTTGAGATGCACCTGTATATTAAATAAAAATAAATTAAGATTTTTCATTGGTTTCTATCATTTAGAACACCTCTTTATCAAACAAAACACTGAATCTTACCTCCTCCCATCGTTCTTCATTAAAGGCTCCCTTGTATTTTTGGGTGCGGAATTTATCCATAAACTGCTCCATGGTTTCATCTTCCTCTTCTGGCTTAGGATCCATGGCAGCAACTAAACATATAAGCAGGATAATGTTGAAGGTCCATGTTGCGCTACAATGTACATCCACCCACTGAAGTGTCCTCTACTAGGCAAGGTTATGGCTGGAATTTGTAGTAGAACTGTTAAGGTGACCATATACAATATGATCTGATTGTACAATCCCTTTGAGATCTACCATCAGCCATTTAGTGCAAGAGCCAGTCTGATTCCACACACGTTGAATAAATTATTTAGGTTTGTCCCCATATTACATAGTTTTGGTAAGTCTAAAGGAGGTTGACAATCTGATTGTATAGTGTATGGCCAGCTTTAGGTGATAATGAAAAGTGCACCTTGTTCATGTAGTACAGAGGCACTATACCTAGCTGTTAGGAGGCCAGCAATGGCAGCTCCCATGTTTCTCTATGATATGTACAAACTCCAGGCAAAGATTTTTACTTTATTACAGAGCAAGGATGGGCTCATGCGTGTTCGCAACCGCACGTGCAGAGCCCGCCAAAAAGTCGGCACTGCACAGCGCTAATCACAGGCAGTGAGACATTTCCCCATCTCTGCAGCCATGGATCAGGAAAATGTCTCACTGCTTGTGATTAGCGCTGTGCAGTGCCGACTTCCTGGCGGACTCTGCACATGCGGTTGCGAACACGCCTGAGCTCATCCTTATTACAGAGCAAGAAAGGGATACAGCCTCTGGCAACTTTTCATTGCCGCCTGTATCTCTGTAAGACCACTTTCATACTGAGGCGCTTTACAGGCTCTACAGCGCTAAAAAATAGCGCCTGCATAGCGCCCCTCCTGTGTCTCCAGTGGGAAAGCCCGAGGGCTTTCACACTGGAGCGCTGCGCTTGCAGAACAGTAAAAAAAAAAGTCCTGCAAGTCCTTTGCAGCGCTATAGGAGCGGTGTAAAGTGCCCCTTCCCATTGAAAACATTGGGGCAGCACCGCAAACCAGCCGGCAAAGCACCGCTGCATCAGCACTTTTGTGGGCAGTTTTAACCCTTTTTCAGACGATAGCAGGGGTTAAAACCGCCCCGCTAGCAGCCGAAAAGCGACAGTAAAGCAATGGTAAAGCGGCGCTAAATATAGCGCTGCTTTGCCGCTGACGCCCACAACGCCCCAGTCTGAAAGTAGCCTTAGGGAATTTTTTCCTCTTTTCTGGTCAGGACAGGAAATTTCTCCATTGGGGACACAGACAACAATTACACATGTCTATAAAATGAGGAGGGGTCAGAACTTCTGACAAGGTTTATATTGCTGTGTGTTTCTTCCTGTTCTGCTGACAACCCCATTCCTTGTGCCTGCATAAAAGCCAGAAATAAAAGACCTGATAAACATTTAAAGTGTATCCATAGCCTTTTCTAGCTTTGGATGGAGTGGGGAAGAATTAGAACCATTGTTTTACTCCTATACGGGCCACTGGAGAGTTTGCCCCTCACTTACTGGTGACATTGGGGTTGATTTACTAAAGGCAAATAGACTGTACACTTTGCAAGGGCAGTTGCGCTTTTCAAAGTGCAGTTGCTCCAGAGCTTAGTAAATGAGGCAAAGCTTCACTTTACAAATAATATCCAATTACATGTAAGAGAAAAAAAAATTGATTACACATGATTGGATGATGGAAGTCAGCAGAGCTTCACCACATTTACTAAGCTCTGGAGAAACTGCACTTGCAAAGTGCGCAGTCTATTTGCCTTTAGTAAATCAACCCCCCAGTTTTACAATACAGGAAGTGAAGAAAACTCCCCGACAGCCACGCAGACAGAAGTTTTTTTTTGTTGTTGTTGTTCAGTTAAGTAAGGGAATGTTAGAACCCCTGTCAGCTTTTTATTGTTGTCTGTTCCCATGTCGCATATTTCCCTCACTGGTAAAAGAAGGTGTCACCAGGGCAGGAAGCGAGGGGAAATTTCTCTAGTGGAGCCCCAGATAGCAGTAAAAATCTGATGGAGATTCTAACTTTCCCCACTCTATCCCCAACTAGAAAAAATAAAGCTTTGGCTATAGATACACTTTCCCTATGACTGTAGCTAGGCTTTAAAACTGTCATGTCATGCAAAGCTGGTAATAGCTGATGAAATGTACAAAACAGTTGCTACAGATCTTAAAATTGGCAGATTTATATCTATCAGATAAATGTACCAATACACAGTGTGAGGACCTCTCTAACTGATCAGAGTTCTAGACATTCAATTAACCCCTCACACTCCACAACAATTGGGTGATCGTGATGAACTTACCAACAAAAACCTGTGTTTGGTCAAACTACATGCTGAAGCTCTTACCCGCTGCTAGGACACCGGAGCTGCACAGCCTGGAGGCCAGTAAGTTGTGAGTCCTGGCTGGGACTTGCAGTCCCACACTCTCCAGACACAGCCGGCCTATATATGTAAACAAACAGCTGATACCTGTAAGTGTAATCCTCTGATCGGAGCAGTGAATCCTCGCTGGGACTTGTAGTCCTTCACTCTCCAGCCACAACTGACCTATACATAAAAACAAACAGCTGATACCTGTAAGTGTAATCCCCTGAGCGTAGCAGCCTGTATGGGACTTGTAGTCCCACACTCTCCAGACACAACTAGCCTACAGATGTAAACGATAGCTGACATGTGTGGGTGTAATCCCCTGATCTAAGCATTGAGTGTTAGCTGGGACTTGTACTGAGTCCTGGCTGAGGCTTGTAATCCCACATTCTCCAGCCACAGACATGGCCTATATATGCAAGCAATCAGCTGATATCTGTAGGTGTAGTCCCCTGATCGAAGCAGCGAGTCCTGGCTGGGACTTGTAGTCCTTCACTCTTCAGCCATAGCTGGTCTATACATGTAAACACACAGCTGACACCTGTAGGTATAATCCCCTGATCTAAGCAGTGAGTGTTAGCTGGGACTTGTAGTGGGTACTGGCTGGGACTTGTAGTCCCACACTCTTCAGCCACAGACATGGCCTATACATGTAAATAAACAGCTGATATCTGATGAAGCTGAAGTTATCTTCTTATTCGGCCAGCTTCTTTCACAAAAGTGATTATTTACTAAACAATCATCTGCAATGTTTATAATAAAATTGTGAACTTTAACAACAATTCTATCTCCCTAAATGCCATGTATTTAAAGAGGTAATTCTGAATAAATATCTGAAAACCACTTTGGCTCACCCAAATTCTACATGTTTTATACTCATTGGGCATCCCACTATTAGGTAAAGTTCAATTTGGCCCGAGCCAAGTGATAGAAATCCTAAAACATGTCACCATGACAGCCATGTCATTATGATTTTATTATAAACATTGCAGATGATTGTTTAGTAAATAATCACTTTTGCGAATAAAGATCCAACCTGAATAAGAAGCTGGCCGAAAAAGAAGATAACTTCAGCTTCATTGATATCTGTAGGTATGATCCCCTGTCCTAAGTAGTGAGTGCTGGCTGAGACTTGTAGTCCCACACTCTCCAGACCCAACTAGCCTACACATGTAAACAGCAGAGATCTGCAGATGTAATCCCCTGCTGTGAGTAGGGAGCGCTGGCTGAGACTTGTAGTCCCTCACTCTCCAGCCACAGATGACCTACACATGTAAACACACAGCAAATCCCGTAGGTGTTATCCCCGATCACACACAGAGTCCCCGTACTACACACAACGTACTTGTACCAGCTCCCCTGTCACACTCTTCTCTACTTCCGGTTCTGGATCCTCCTTTCTCCACGTGCTTCCGGTAGTGCAGCTCACTTTCTCTTCCCCAACGTGTGTCAGGTGTGAGCTTCCGGGTTGTGTTACCCTTGGCAGTGCTGTGCTGGGAGGACAGAGTGGAGTGTATGGTGAGTGTGGCAGTGCTGGGGGAGAGCTGTATACAGGGATGGACATTCTGTTCATTAGAGGGACTTCCTCTCACATCCAGTCTCTTGTCTTCTTCCACATTTACAATGGAGGAGATCTGATGGATGGCTGGCAGTACTTCTCTTCTTCTCCCCCAGTTATATATAAAGTAATGACACGTATTTAAAGATCAGCTCCAGAGAAAACTTTATTCCTGCTTAGTTGTGGACAGAGTGGGGGGAGATATAGAATCCTTGTTATGTCTGTGTCCCCAATTGGGAGATTTCCCCCACTTCCTGCAATGAGAAGAAGCAATGAAAAATCTCTCCAGTGGGGACGTAGACTGCAGATAAACGCTTCTTTTTCAGTAAAAGGGATAACCCCTTTAAAATGGTATTAACCCCAAAAGCAAACATTTATTATATTGCAGCTTACCAGTTTTTAGATGTGATGGCCGCATTAGTTTCCTTTTTTTAGGCTTTCTTTCTTCTATTTTCATCTGGTGATCCAGCCAGCAAGTCTGTTGTTTTTCACAGCACACACTCTCCAGCAGAATGTACCAGTTTACATGGATGAGACTTATCACTTTACACTGACAAGGGTGCTTACAATGATCAGCTTTTATTTAACCACTTGCTGACTGTACAACACTGGTGCAAGGCGGCTCTTGTGTGCAGGACAACATACTAGGTACGTGATCTGGAACTTCAAGGTAGGGGGCGTGAGTGCACGCTGCTGGTGACCCGGCTCCGCTGTGATTAGACACAGCAGATGCTGATCAGTGGGTCGGCCAATGGATGACCGCCAGCACCCACTGATCCGGAAGACACACAGGACAGAACTCTGCCTATGTAAACAAGGCAGAGTTCTGTTCAATGTCAATGGGGAAACAATGGATTTACTTTCCCTGCAAAACAGGAAAATCTATTGTTTCCCTTAGTAAAAGCAGAACGTAATTTACACCAAAACACTGGTTAGATACACATTTAATCCTTTCCCAGCCAGTGTCGTTAGTACAGTGACAGTGCATGTTTTTAGCACTGATCACTGTATTAGTGTCACTGGTTCCCAAAAAGTGTCAGTGTCAGAATGTCCGCCACAATATCGCAGTCCCGCTATAAGTTGCTAAACACAGCCATTACTAGTAAAAAATAAATAATAATAAAAATTCCGGTATAAATAGCTTGTAGATGCTATAACTTTTCAGTCAATATACAGGCGGTCCCCTAGTTACAAACATCCGACTTACAAACGAATCCTACTTACAAACGGAGGGAGACAACAGGAAGTGAGAGGAAATCTACCCCTAGGAAGGGAAATTCTCTCCTGTAATGCCCCGTACACACGGTCGGACTTTGTTCGGACATTCCGACAACAAAATCCATGGATTTTTTCAGACGGATGTTGGCTCAAACTTGTCTTGCATACACACGGTCACACAAAGTTGTTGGAAAATCCGATCGTTCTAAACGCGGTGACGTAAAACACGTACGTCGGGCTATAAACGGGGCAGTGGCCAATAGCTTTCATCTCTTTATTTATTCTGAGCATGCGTGGCACTTTGTCCGTCGGATTTGTGTACACACCATCGGAATTTCCGACAACAGATTTTGTTGTCGGAAAATTTTATATCCTGCTCTCAAACTTTGTGTGTCGGAAAATCCGATGGAAAATGTGTGATGGAGCCTACACACGGTCGGAATTTCCGTCAACAAGGTCCTATCACACATTTTGCATCGGAAAATCCGACCGTGTATACGGGGCATTAGAGTTATTATGGGGAAAAGGTGTCTCCACTGAAGCTTTATCACCAATCCTTGTTTCCACAACAACCCAAAATTTTTCAAATCCAATTGTCATTGGGACAGAAAGTGAGGTGAAATCTTCTGAACAGGGGCACAGACAGCAAAACAAATGTTACAGGGGTGATAACCCTTCGCTATGCTATCCAAAAAGCTTAAAAATATTTTTTTTGGCTGGAGCTACACTTAAAAAATGTACCTGTTCCAACTTACAAACAGATGCAACTTAAGAACAAATCTATAGTCCCTAACTTGTTTGTAACCCGGGGACCTCCTGTACACTTATTGGGACTTTTCTCTAACAAAAATATGTAGCGGAAAACATATTGGCCTAAATTTATGAAGAAATTAGATTTTTTTTAAAAATATTTATATTGGATATGTTTTATAGCGGAAAGTGTGTGTGTGTGTGTATATATATATATATATATATATATATATATATATATATATATATATATATCTTTTTTCAGGGGGAACTTGGTGGAACTCAGTTTCACCACCTCTGGCTCAGACCCTTGGGGGGGAGGGGGGGGGCTGCTCACCACAATCGCTTGTAAACACAGAAGTCAGGTTTCTGTGTTTACAAGTGACAGCTCTGCACTCTGTGCATAGGTGTGCGCAGCCTAATGCATTAGGGTGTGCACCCTTAAGTTTAAGCATACATGCATGTGTATGTATCTACATATATATGACCCCGTCACATTGATCTCCCTGCTGTGTAACACAGTGCAGTACAGTGAAAGAGAAAAGGATAAACACTTCTCTTATGGCAGAGCCGGTAAGAGGGAGATCTTTCCCATGTTCCTGTTGCTACACAGAACGATAACAATAATGCGCATGGGGGGATTAGGGTGTGCCAGGGCACACCCGACACACCCTGTGCGCACGCCTATGACTGTGTGTAACCCCCCCTGAACTCTGCACTCTGTATGTAGTGCCCCTTTAGGACCCTCCTACTGTTCATGAAATTTGACTGACCACACCCACTATTTGATGTGATTTGGAGGGTGTGTGTAGGGGGAGGGGTTTTGGGGGGGTCGTGGTTGAGTTTCAGCACATATTGTTTGAGAAAAAAAGCCCTGTATGTGTGTGTGTGTGTGTGTGTGTGTGTGTGTGTGTGTGTGTGTGTGTGTGTGTGTGTGTGTGTATATATATATATGTATATATGTGTATGTATATATATATATGTGTGTATGTATGTATAAAATAAAATACTCAATCGCTGAAATGGAATGAAGGAGAAATAAGTAAAATACCACTGCAAGCACGCCAAAGTGTTTCAGAGATGATTAAGTTAAAAGTGTAAATTAATCAAACGGTGGGATCAATAAATGAATTTTCAAATGTTGATACTTAAAACAAGGGTTAATATAGGGATTAAGCTGCAATCAATCAGAAGAAGTGTATCAGGCACCCATTTAGACAGTATAAAATTATTGATGCGCTCTAATCAAAAATACCTTGTGTATAACTCAAAATATTGTGCTAAAACGTATAAACCAATGTGAACAATGTGTTCATCAATTTGTACCTTAGTGAAAAATAAATAAGATAATAACCATTGGCATTTTGGTGAGAAATAAATAGAGTAATATATATAAAAGATATAATAATAAGTGAGGAGTGATTAATTGTGCAACTGGAAAAGACAGGACTAAAACCTCTTAATCAGAGCAATAATCACCAAATAGGACAGTCTCTAGTGAGGACAATCATCATCCATTTAAATTCACAGTCATTAATAGAAACAGTGTAATGATTTAAAACTAACTATAAAATGTTACTTTGCATCAGTCTACAGTCAGTCAGTTTACACAGACAGGTCATGTAAGAAAAAGATAATGATATACTTTATCTTTTTCTTACATGACCTGTCTGTGTAAAAGCGCAAGCCATCATTTCCCTTAAAGTGGAGTTCCACCCACTTTTACAACTCTTCAGCATCCCTCACTAAACTGTGCACTGTAAACGAATTGGATATTTAAAAAAAAAATTCTCAGCACCTACTGTATATCTGCTGTATTCATTTTTCACTTCCTCCTCCCTGGCCGCGGCCCATCGCATCATTTCCTGTTTGCAATGCCTTCTGGGAAGGCGCGGCAACTTCCTCTGACACTGCCGTTGCTGTGGAAACCTGACCTGAAACCTATTACACTGCTTGTGCTGCACTGAGCATGTGCGAGATCTGCAAGGATGAGATCCAGGAAGAAATACAGTCAGGCTTCAGATGCCCACACTTAAGATGGCCACAGCCTGCTGTAAGTTTATAAAATAACAAACTACTGCTATAAACTAGCAAAACAGACCTTAGTTTACAGACTAACTTTACTAGAATACATTAGGCTTGTGTATTATAGGTGTATTTTTATTTAAAAAGTATAATTTCGGCCGGAACACCACTTTAACTTGGAAAAGAGATACTCCGACATCTTTCAACAATACAGACTGATGCAAAGTAACATTTTATAGTTAGTTAGTTTTAAATCATTACAATGTTTCTATTAAAGTAGAGGTCTACCCTGAAAAAAAAAATTGCACAAAAAAATACCTAAAAAAATGGAGGGAAAAAAAAAAAAATTTTTACTTACGTGAAATGGCTGTTGCTAGGCAGTCTTCCTAATCTGTGTATATAAAGATATTAAAGGACACTGTCCTCCCCACCAATAATATCTCCACCGCGCCTGCTAAAATAAAGACTGAAGGTCACAATACCATATATGTGTATATATAGTAAAATAAAAATAGCGTGGTGAACCAGTTCCCCACAATTAGTGCGAAGCTGCCCCTTTAAAACAAAAAATTGTCCAAAAAAATATTAATTCCAGTGTGCCTATACTGTCACAAATTTCCTACAGGCACTCAGAGAAAAAATAAGAGGCGCTACAGATCAATGAAAATATTCATGTGCTTCAAACCGGTGATGGTGTGACCTCCCAAAGGAGTCCTATGACTTAGTGCATTCAAAGCTGTGAACATAAATGCAAAATTGAAAAAACAAAAAGATTATAAGTGCAAAAAACCATATATTAATAACACACTCAATAAACTATGGGTGAAGCTTCAATCCAGTGATGGTGTGACTCTCTCACTATATAATGCTCCCAAATACTAAATAATAATGATAATACTAATGCAACTCCAGTGATAAAGGTGCAATACATTTATGCCAAGCATGCATTAGCATAAATCAAATACAATAACATCCCTTTCCAAAATCAGTCCAAAAAACGACATGACATCACACGTGATAGATAGTGTCCTGAGAAGTGAACAATCTTGATGCAACAGGGTGATAATGTGAATCTTCCACCTCTCCCTTAGTGCACGGTGCTTCCACTCCCTCAAGAATAACACTCACCGACTAATATTGCCAGCACTCTCATGCACGGCAACAATCGCTTGTTTACCACACCAGGGTAATAGGATCAATGGTTGTTCCCACGGTGATAGTTTGAACATGAGGTCCACATGAAAGAAACAAATGAGTGCTCCAATAGTGTAAACCAGTTTCACTCTTTATTAAAACCACTGCAATCTTCTAACATCACACTCACATTAAAAATGATAAAACAAGCCAAAGTGCGGTGCAGATCACATCAAACTGTATATGGTGGAACCAAATGCAACAAATGGTCACGGCGGACCCGAGGTGTGCCGGCGCAAAGCTTTCAATCTCACCGCCTCCCTGGCTCCCTGGACGATCCTCCGTGCCTCCGTGTAATAACAACTCCTCTCCCTCAGTATGGATAGCAGCGCTGTGCGTCACGTCTCACAGCCACGCCCCCGACATGTTTCGTCACAAGTTGACTTACTCATGGGTGCCTGTAGGAAATTTGTGACAGTATAGGCACACTGGAATTAATATTTTTTTGGAGTCTTCCTAATCTGCCTCTTCCTACACCGCGGTGATCTTCAGTCTTCTGCTCCCCGCGTTGTCTTATGGGGAATGGGGCGCGGTGTGTTATGGGAACTGTGTGTGTCCCACAACACATCGCGTCCCATTCACAAAGCGACGCGCCGCTCGTGCGTGCGCAGTAGGAAACTGGCAGTGAAGCCGCAAGGCTCCACTGCCTGTATCCCTTACTTAGGATGGCGGTGCCGGGACCCGAGAGCCGAGGGACGGGTCGGCCTCAGGCGGCCGACATCGCGGGCACCCAGGACAGGTAAGTCTACTTATTTAAAGTCAGCAGCTACAGTGTTTTGTAGCTGCTGACTTAAAAAAAAAATTTAGCTGGCCGGAATCCCGCTTTAATGACTGTGAATTTAAATGGATGATGATTGTCCTCACTAGAGACTGTCCTATTTGGTGATTATTGCTCTGATTAAGAGGTTTTAGTCCTGTCTTTTCCAGTTGCACAATTAATCACTCCTCACTTATTATTATATATTTTATATATATATTACTCTATTTATTTCTCACCAAAATGCCAATGGTTATTATCTTATTTATTTTTCACTAAGGTACAAATTGATGAACACATTGTTCACATTGATTTATACGTTTTAGCGCAATATTTTGAGTTATACACAAGGTATTTTTGATTAGAGCGCATCAATAATTTTATTTTGCAGAAATGCACTACAGTCCATTTAACATGGTTTCCTCTGGTACACGTTCACATCTGTGCGTTTTGCAGCCAGTGCGTAGACTTCAATGGAATTGCACCAGAAATGCAAGTGTTGCGTTTGTGATGCAATTTTTGGATGTCTTGTGGTTTTTATTTTTCTAAACTAAACACTGTATATAGGCTAAGGAGCGGGCAGGGAAGCCCCGCTGACAGCTAAGCGTAAAAAAAAAAATTGCAGGCAAAAAAAAATCGTCACAAAACGGCATGGGGGTCCCCCCCAGGTCCATACCAGGCCCTTCGGGTCTAGTATGGATTATGAGGGGACCCTACTGCACGGCAAAAATGTAAAGAAAGTGGCTTGAGGTCCATACCAGACCCTTATCCAAGTATGCAGCCCGGCAGGTCAGAAAGGGAAGGCACTTCCCCCACCCCAAAGCACCTTGCCCCCATGTTGATGGGGACATGGGCCTCTTCCCCACAACCCTGGCCGGTGGTTGTGGGGTCCGCGGGCAGGGGGCTTATCAGAATCTGTAAGCCCCCTTTAAGAAAGAGGGCCGCCAGATCCTGCCACCACCCCCCATGTGAATGAATATACCCCTACCCATTCACCCCAAATAATGTTACAAAAAAACAAATCGTTTTCTGACAAGTTCTTTATTAAAAATAAAAAATGGCCCATGTCGTTGCTCCAACGTGTCTTATTTCTCCGGTACTAATGTCTTCTTCCTCCCGGTAGTTTCTTCTCCCTCTGGTACTGACTTCTCCTTGTGCTGTTTTCCTCGCCGCTGCTTACTCTCTAAAAACAAAAACAAACAATCTTCTTCTTCTAACGCTGTCTTATGGCCCGTCTCACGATCTGAAAATCGGACGGAAAATACCGCTTTCGGTGCGATCGTACGATAATCGGATCGTTAGTACAGAGATTTCAAGAGCCAATCACGACAGTTCATCCGATATTATTCAATCGGACAAGCACGAAAATTTTCCTCGTATGATACCAGATCAAACGATTTTCGTTTAGTCAATACAGTTGTCATCCGAAAATACAAAACAAATACAGTACAACACATGACATAATTTCGTTTAGTTTTTTTCTGTCGTACGAGAATTTTTGTGACTTTAGTAACCTATTCAATTTCTACTTGTGGCTAGTAAGTGAAAAAAGTGGGACGATTTGTCGTCCAATTTTTGGATCGTGTGTACGGGGCATTACTTCGTTGTGTTGTCTCCCGCTGTCTGCCATTTCTTATACAGCCATGGGGCGTGGCCATCCGATGATGTCACTCGGAGAACCCGACTCTTGTGACGACACGTATCTTTTTTAATATTAGTAACGGCGGTGATTAGGGACTTATAGTGGAACTATGATAGTGCAGCGGGAACTTGTGGGATGCTTTGTGGGAACTGACACTGACATTACCAGTGACGCTAATACAGTGATCAGTGCTAATAATATGCACTGTCACTGTACTAATTAAACTGGCTGGGTAGGGGTTAACATCTCGAGTCATCAAGGGGTTAAATGTATTCCTAACAATGTGTAATATGTGATGCTTTTTACTAAATATCTCTTTTTGTTTCTTATCCCTGCATTGAAGGGATAAGAAACAGAGAGATCGTTCCTTCTGTATAGGGCCCTGTGTTGATTGTCAACACAGGGCTTTGAAATGTAATTGGACACAGCCGATCACCATGTCCCGGCCAGGAATCATTGGCTGGGACGTGCTGAGTTATGCCCCGTACACACGGTCGGACATTGATCGGACATTCCGACAACAAAATCCATGGATTTTTTCAGACGAATGTTGGCTCAAACTTTTCTTGCGTACACACGGTCACACAAAGTTGTCGGAAAATCCGATCGTTCTGAACGCGGTGACGTAAAACACGCACGTCGGGACTATAAACTGGGCAGTAGCCAATAGCTTTCGTTTCTTTATTTATTCTGAGTATGCGTGGCACTTTGTGCGTCGGATTTGTGTAGACACGATCGGAATTTCCGACAACGGATTTTGTTGTCGGAAAATTTTATAGCCTGCTCTCAAACTTTGTGTGTCAGAAATTCCGATGGAAAATGTGTGATGGAGCCTACACACGGTCGGAATTTCCGACAACAAGGTCCTATCACATTTTCCATCGGAGAGTCCTATTGTGTGTACGGGGCATAAGTCTGACTGTACGAGCCGACCCGCCGCAGTATATATACTGTGGCAAGTGGTTAAGCAGTACTGCTGCTGCAGTAGAAATCGGGAACTACCTGTGATATCCGTTTCAGTATATGTTTTTTTGGCTGTGTGTTTAGCTCCTGGAGTCCACTTTTAAGATCTTAGGTGTAAACTTTGTAGCTGCAAAGATATGAATTGTATACTGTGCTGAGAACTTACAAAATGAAATGTTATGCTTGTCTTTTACAGGGAGCCCACAATGGTGAGACTGCTGAGAATATCGTTGCCCCACCTTGTGGCCAGTAGATATCATTACCACAATGCAGGCCACAGAAGTCGCCACTTAGTCTCTAAGATTTATAATCCAGGAAACCTATGGAAAGAAAGTTCTTCAGAACTGCAGCAACAATCCAACGAGCCGACCAGCAGGAGTCAGAGACTGATGACCAAAGCAGGCTTAATACAGCCCTCTAGCCCTGGCTGTTTCCATTACATGCCATACACTGTACGAGCCATGGAGAAGCTAATTCGCCTTGTCGATCATGCCATGCAAGAGATTGACGGACAGAAGATGGACATGACTACTCTTTGCTCCGCCGCGCTTTGGAAACAAAGTGGACGCTGGGATTTAGTTGGAAAGGAACTGTTCTGTCTGATGGACAGACACAACCAGGAATACTGCTTGGGGCCAACACATGAAGAGTCTGTTACCCACCTTGTTGCCACAGAAGGGGGTATTAGCCAAAAACAGCTTCCCCTGCTGCTCTACCAGATCACACGGAAATTCAGAGATGAGAAGAGGCCATGCTTTGGCTTGCTGCGCGGCAGGGAGTTTTACATGAAGGACATGTATACGTTTGACATGACCGAGGAAGCTGCCTACCAAACGTACAACAACGTGTGCAAGGCCTACTGCAAACTTTTCCACACTCTTGGCCTGAAGTATGTCAAAGTCCAGGCAGATACAGGAAACATTGGTGGGAAAATATCACATGAATACCACTTACCTGCCAGGATTGGTGAAGACAGATTAATGGTGTGTGGGAGTTGTGACTTTGCAGCCAATGTGGAGACCTTGAAAGACGAGGAGGAGAACTGTCCGGTATGTTCAGGAAAACTGGTGGAGAGCAAAGGCATTGAGATAGGGCACACGTTCTATCTGGGAACCAAGTACTCCCTTGTGTTTAATGCAGTCTGTTATGATTCACAGAGCAAACCCACTTTTGCTGAAATGGGATGCTATGGCATTGGCATATCAAGACTTTTGGCAGCATCTATAGAAGTCCTTTCCACTGAGGAGGATATTCACTGGCCGGGTTTAATTGCCCCATACCAGATCTGTCTCATTCCCCCTAAAAAGGGAAGCAAAGAGATTGCAGCATTACCAGCAGCAGAGGAACTCTATGATGCCATATGTGCAGTCCATCATTTGAGAGATGAGGTAGTTCTAGATGATCGGGACCATTTGACTATAGGAAAAAGACTGAGGGAAGCCCATATGATGGGCTATCCATATATAATCATAGTGGGCAAAAAGGCTTTGGACAGTTCACCACAGTTTGAAGTGCAAAATCACAAAACTGGGGAGGTCCAGTTCCTCTCTAGGGAAGGGATGCTAAGCTTTGTGCAAGAAATCCAGGTGGTCTAAATAAAGTTTTTCTTTGGGACTAGAGCTGGTGTGTGGCTCGCATGGTCTTATTTGAATGGCGTAGAGCAGTGGTCTCCAAACTGTGGCCCTTTTGCTTGCTTTTATCCGTCCCTTGCGGCACTTTTCCTTCCACTGATGCAAGACACGATTCCTCCCATTGACACCAACAATGGGGTATAATAATTCCTGTTACTGACATCAACAACAAGGCACTATTTTTCACATTGACACTAAGGATGGGGCACTATTCCTCCCACTAATACCAGTGATGGGGGACTATTCCTCCCACTAATACCAGTGATGGGGGACTATTTTTCCACTGACAACCAACAATGAGGTACTTTTCCTCCCAGTGACGCCCAACGATGGGGCACCATTTCTCCCCCTGGTACCTACGATGGGGCACCATTCCTCCCCATGGTACCTACGATGGGGCACTATTCCTCCCACTGGTACCTACGATGGGGCACTATTCCTCCCACTGGCACCTACGATGGAGCACTATTCCTCCCACTGGCACCTACGATGGAGCACTATTCCTCCCACTGGCACCTACGATGGGGCACTATTCCTCCCACTGGCACCTACGGTGGGGCACTATTCCTCCCACTAACACCAGTGATGGGGCACTATTTTTCCACTGACAACCAACGATGAGGTACTATTCCTCCCTGTGACACCCAATGATGGGGCACTATTCCTCCCACTGGCACCATCGATGGGGCACCATTCCTCTTATTGACAGTAATGATGCGGTGCTATTCCTCTCACTGACACCAATGATGGGGCACTATTCCTCCCACTAGGGGTGCAACGGATCGTCACCGATCCGTGATCCGAACGGTTCAGCCTGGTCGGATCGGCACACATGCGCTCCGCGGAGCGTGCTGCCGCCTCGGCCTTAGGAAAGGCCGCGGCTTCGGCCTAGCTCCGGAGCGGCGGCCATATTGGTACACCCAGAGGCCGTTTACCACGTGATCGCTCCGTCAAATGACGGAGCGATCACTTGTAAACAAACCGGCGTCATGTCATGACGCTGGTTCCTCTCCCCTCTGTGTACTGATCTGTACAGTGGAGGGGAGAGATCAGATGGCAACAGTGCCAATACTCTGCCATACCCTGCCAATACAACTGCAATGCCCTGCCAATACTCTGCAATGCCCTGCCAATACTCTGCAATACCCTGCTAATATATTATTACAGTGGGGGAGATGACGTGGATATTACAGTGGGGGAGATTTTTTTTGGTTGATCCGAAAATGATCCAAACCGTGACTTCTGATCCGAGGAACGATCCGAACCGTGAGTTTTTTGATCCGTTGCACCCCTACCTCCCACTGACACCAACGATTGGTGTCAGCGTGGGGAATTACTCCCCCTAATGCCAAAGATTGCTCCCACTGTCATTAAAACAATTTCTACTCCCAATGGCCACAGTCCGGTCCCCCTTAAGGCTGAAGTACAGTAAACTGGCCCTTTGTTTAGAAAGTCAGAAGACCCCTGGTGTAGAGTATCAGGTTGGAAGAAGCTATAATGTGAGCTTAAGAAAAAAAATCTCATACGCTGCCAGCAAATATTAACTAAATAATAAGCATAACCAATTTAGGCTGCTGCATGCAACCAAATGTGTTCCCACATCTAAAAAGTGTCATATAGGAAAAAAAACAGTGCTGCGCTGCTAAGATTGTCTCCAATAAAAATGTGATAGAAGATATCATTCTGGCTATGAGTCATAATAATTTCAACCTTAAATTCACAATGACACATGACCCCCATATTATAACCTTGGACGTCACTATCATAAAGGACTCAGATGGCCACCTCTCGAGCACATTATATTGTAAGGAGACAGCTGGCAACACAGTCCTACATGCCACCAGCTCTCATCCAAAATGGTTGATAAAATCAATACCCTATACTCAATATCTCCGCATCCGACGGAATTGCTCCAGTGATGAGACATTCCATACGGAGGTGGCTAATCTACAGACAAGACTCCTACAGAGAGGGTACGCAGCAACTGGCTTAAAAAGGGCATATAAAAGAGCGATGGATCAGACTAGACAATATACTTTTCAGTACGACAAGAAAAAATAAAAATCAGTCCAATGCTGGGGCCATGCAAACTAGGATCATTACAACATACACAAAACAACATCAAAAGATTAGAAAGATTCTAGCCAGACATTGGCACATCTTACGCATCGATCCGGTTCTAAACCAATTTGTTTCCAAAAACCACTTAATCACCTTTAGACAAACGAAGACAAACGAAGTCACTAAAGGACATGTTGGTCCACAGTGAATACACATTTAGAGGGGATCCATGCAAAAGGTAGGGTATGTTTAGATGCGGGGGGTGTGCTCACTGTCAATTCATGAACACAGACCATATTCAAATACAGGCCTTCATACTTTGCTAATTGCCAAACGGCTGGGGTGGTCTAATTGTTGACTTACCCCTGTGGCTGTTTTTATGTTGGAAAAACCAAACTAGAGTTCCATAAGAGGGTCTACAGACACATGCTAAGTATGAGGACCTGTAATCCAGATCTACCGCTGGGCAGACATGTCCGCGATGTTCATCAGGGAAAATTCCCCAGCATCAAATTTCTGGTGCTGGATCGTGTCCATCCCAGTGCCAGAGGGGGAGACTGGGATAAAACTCTCTTACAAAGGGAGACCAGATGGATTGTGGGCCACCTCTCACCCAGGGCTTAATGACTTAATGGGAAGGTCTGGGCTAACCTTTTGGGTATGCAGAGCTCCTTCCTCTACTTTGTTTTGTTCTTGTTTTTGGTTTTGGGAAAAAAGGGAAGAAAAACCCAAAACAGACCCGTCATCTTTTACTATATGTCTTCCAATATCTGATGCCTTTGTGGGTCAGCCTGTACACAAATGACACGGCTGACACAGAAAGGTGGGAAACTATTGAGCTGATAAATGCACAAGGATTATCAATGGGGGACATCCATTGTATCAGAGATCTTTTTTTTTTTTACCTTTTTTCCTTTTTGCCAAGGCACGGCTGTTTCTTTCTCCACTCTATCTTCCTTTTTTTCTCCCTTGGTTTTATAATGAGTCTCTATTAGGGCTGCAACTAACGATTATTTTCATAATCGATTAGTTGGTCGATTATTGTTTCGAATAATCGGTTAATAACTTTAAAAAAAAAAGTGTGGTGTATAATTTAGTGAATATGTAAAGTTTAAAAAAAAAAAAAAAAGCAATTTATTCTTAAATATCTCTATGCAGTGGTAAATATAAACAACCAACTATATGGTTAGGGAGCAAAATATTGAATCCACTCTGAGAATAACAGACAGAAGAGATATACTGTATATACACTATTAGAGGAGATATACTGTATACACTATTAACCACAGAAATACAGTTTTTTGGTCAATTTGTTGGGCAGATTAAAAAATACAAATTGCTGCAAAAACGCATTACATGCTTTTCTACAGCTTCTCCATTGAAGTATAATGAACCAAAAAAGCACTGTTTTGGGTTTAAAAAAAAAAAAAAAGTCCTTGACCCTTTCCAAATACGCAGCGGCTGAAAAAAAGCATAGATGTGAATGTGTCCCATAGAAAACCATGTTAAGTGAACTGTAGTGTGTTTCTGCAAAAAGCACAAAAAAACCACAAAGATGTGAACCAGATCTAAGACGTTTAGTAACATAATGGGGTTAAAAAAACTAAAATTAGCCCTTTATAGTACAAAAAAAGCAAATAATTGCTACTGTAAGGGGTTCATTTTTTTTACTGTAGAACTGTGAAAGTAATATTTACAGTAGCGATTATTTGCTCTTTTTGTACTATAAAGGTACTAATTTTATTATTTTTAACCCCATTATGTTACTGGCCGATTAATCGATTATGAAAATAGTAATCGATTAATTTCATAATCGATTAGTTGTCGATTAATCGATTAGTTGTTTCAGCCCTAGTCTCTATGGTTATCATTATATGCCTTTATGCAATCGTTATATAAGTACAATTGGCAATGTTGCTCTTTAAAATTGGTTGTTCTCTTTGCAGCATTCTAGCATTGTAACTTTATTTGCACACTAGATGGCGCCTGCTGTGAGGGCAGCTGACGCTGCTCACTGGGGATCATGGCCCAGCTGACAAGGACTCTCCGTTCTGTTTGGGTACACTTAGGGCTTGGTCACATGGATCTATACTTTTCCATTTTTCCCTCCCCTCTCCTTCCTCTTCTGTTTTAGACTGAGGTATTCTCATGTACTGACATGCTCACCTTGGAGCACATGGTGCTGCCCCCTTGATGTGGAGGCTGTGCTATGCGTTCCACTTGCTGCAATGGGCAGTGTCTACCGTGCAGGCGCAATCACGCCGACGTACTATGCATGCGCGATCTCGCTGATGTACTACACATGTGAGGGCGTCCAGCGCTATAGTTTAAAAAGATCCCTTGAGCAATGCAGTTCTATAGCACTGCTGGGAGAGATGGATGCCGGACGCTGATGAACCGTTCTTAATGCAAATATAGTGAGCACGCCAGCACCCTTTAAGATGCTGGAATAGAGAAGGCAGGTACATACTGTCTCTCTCTGGCTAGGTCACAACATGGATATAGATAGCTGCAGTAGTCAACACGTGTCTTTATATAGCTATGATAAGATTTTTGAAAAACCTCCCTTTCTTGATATTTCCTTTTTTTACTTTCTTAGACAAATTTATGATTACATATTCTCCTATGCAATACCCCTGACTAAGGGCTTGAATCAGAAACACGTCGCATACCAGAGAGCTTTTTCACTAACCGGAGAGTATTCACAATACTATTCCATGCTTGCTATGTAATTTTTGTTATGTTTTCTGTTTGTTTTTTGTCTTTTGGTATGTTAGGTTTTAATCGATCATTACATGTTTGGATGATCAAATTTTATGTGTAATAATAAATATATATTTTACATTACACTTGTGTGATTGTTGCCTTTAAAGTCCCAAGCGGGGGTGGGGGGGTCTCCTTTTTTCCTATATACCAGGGATGTGGCAACAACACACTCATTTCTGACACGGTGAAAACCCATCTATATATCGGCCCAAACCAGATCCATAATATTGAACCAGCAGACAGGTGCAAGCATATGATTAAATTATACATGGAACATTCGGAATCCATGTTAGACGTATGTGCCTTGCTGAGTGAATGTAAGGCCTAACCATCACCACTAGATGGCAGCAGCCGTCCATTTACACATTGAGACCATACACCTAGAGTATAGTAAAGGATATCATAATTCAGCCAAAGACAAAGATACATAACAAACATAAATTGAAAACAACCCAGACCCCCCCCCCCCCCATCATTCCCTAATAACCAATAAAGGGAAAGAACCCCAGATTAGCTATAAAGGAGTAATATCCGATTGATATCAGGCGGGGGATGGAAAGCAGAAAATAGAACACTTATAGAAAAGGCTTATAGCTTATCTCATTGTTTAACCCTCGTGATTGTGTTGCCGCTAACAGGTGGATCCACCTAGCCTCCCTCTGTAGGATTAGGAGATCCCAGACGCCTCCTCTTATGTCTGTGTGGATTCGTTCAAAAGCGAAGAATCTAACACTATGTGGGTTCTTAATATGTTTCCAAGTTCCATGTCATCCTATGGGGGACATAATGTCACCACCCTTAATTGCAGATACATGGTCATAAATTTGTTTCCAAAAGAAACGTTTAGTCTTTCCGACATACTAGCTGCCGCACACATACAGTATGTCATCAGGTATACAACACCCATTGTCTGGCAGTTTATAAAGTGTTCAGTTTGATGTATTTCACCATTCGGTAAAGTATGTGTCTTTTCAGGCCACAGGAACTGGCAGTATGGGCAGCCGCCACACCTGTGAGTTCCAAGATATTTACATTTTGCACTTTTTGCCCTCCCTATAGAAGTGACTTTGGACCAATTGGTTTCTTATGGAATTGTTTCTATGATAAACAATCTCTGTCTTGTCCCTAATGCAGCTGGCTACCTGAGGGTCAGCCTTCAGAAGGTACCAGTATTTATCAACAAAATGCTTGATCTGCTCTTATTGCCTCGAATATCTGATAATTAACTTGGTTGTTCCAGTTTTGTCATCAGTGCAACGTTTAGCAGTTTGAAAAACCAAGTCCTCTCTAGCTTTTTGATGAGCCCTTTTCAAAACCTTTTTGGAGTATCCCCGGGCAAGGAGTCTTTGAAAGTCCTCCTGTGACGAACAATTACTTTTAATACGTAAGTATTGTCCATAAGGGATCGAGCAACCCAATTCGGTGGCCACTATTGGCTCTAAGAATGATATTTCCAGCTGTGGGTTTCCGAAATAAGGTGGTACCTAGTGTCAAATCTGTTTTGACAAAGATCTCCACATCAAGAAAAGAAATGATTTTCTGACTACAAGTCATAGTAAGTGACACGTTAAAGTCGTTAATATTAAGTCCCTGAATTAAAAAGCATTCAGTAATTCTTTAAAACCATCCCAGAGTATGAGGATGTCATCTATGTACCTGTGCCAAGATATAATGCGTCACAGGTACATAGAGAGAGCCTCATCACTCATAATGTGGCAATCCCACCCCCAAGGTACAGGTTAGCGCACGATGGGGCACAAGATGTCCGCATCGCCCCTCACACTAAATGTTTATTGATATGGCGTTGCCTCTCTGATATACTTATGATTGGGATAACTATATAATTATATTGTTTCAGATATCGTCAATAAATGTTCAATTTTCTTATAAGGCTGTGTGTAAACTGCCCCGTCCAACAAGATGGTGGCAGCAGCTATCTGTATGAAGACCATACACTTTGACTCCGGTTATTGTTTGTTTTGTATAAATCTTGAAGTATGTGGCAATAGACCTTTGGGCCATTATATTGATTGACATAATGTGATTGTAACTGTATTTGTTCATCATTTAGTGTTTGACTGTGTGACGTTTCCTGAAGAAGCGGGCTCTGTCCCGTGAAACGCAACCTGCGTCGAAACCACAGCAAATTTCCCACCCCCCATTGCAGCAGGGTTGATGGGCATCAACACTATGAAGATTGGTTTTGTGTCTTCTTGATGCTATGTTTGTGTTACATGTTTTCAACCATTTTATCTTTTATAACAAATATTAGATACTTTTTATTCCTTGGTACCGTTATAGTCCTTTCAGTTTAGTGTACACTCACTACTTTACATTGTAGAAAAGTGTCATTTCTTCAGTGTTGTCACATGAAAAGATATAATAAAATATTTACAAAAATGTGAGGGGTGTACTCACTTTTGTGAGATACTGTAAGAATGACAACCTCAGCCTGGGCTCCCACCAGGCCATGCCCCCAACACGTTTTGGCTCCGCCCCTTAGAGCTAAATTATGGGGATCATCTGCAATGCAGAGGGACTACTTGTAAAGTTGGAGCTGTAGTAGGGGGCAAGAGCCGCATAAACTGATGCCTGCCCTGTAGTGCTGGCTCCTGTCCCATGCAGAGTGATACCAATTGCACTCCACCTCTTATCCCAGCTAGCGGTCTCCAGAGTGGTGTCAGCAGCAGGAAAGTGTGAAGTAATACACTGGACATAATAGCATACGGCTGCTTTCACACTGATGTGCTACGGTTTACCCACAACGCGGGTGCAGTGCAGTGTACCTGCAGCTTTCCTGCGGATTTGCTTCACTTAGCTATTGACTTCTATTGTATCCTGTGGGTTTGGTGCACTTTCTGAATGCAGGAGTTTTGGTGCACTTTCAGAAACACCTGCAGGATATAATAGAAGTCTACGGCAAAGCGCAGCTAACCCAGGATGGTCGCAGATGCACTCTACTGCACCCGCAGTGCAGGTTGAACTGCAGAACATCAGTGTGCAAGTAGCCTTTTAGGGGGGCAGGGGGTGCATAGTTAAGACATGTTTTTTACCACCCCTGCCCCAACCGCATCCCCTTATCTGCAGTGGCCAAAGGTGTACACATGTTGCAGCAGTTATATGCCCTGTCATGGTTGGTGGGTGTAGCACCTGCCAAGCATTACCCATTCCAGTGAATGAGGTCGCTCTGCAAATGCATTGCAACCTTGTACAGTACAGTAAACAAGGGGTTAAATCAGGCAGCATTGTGTTGCTTTCTCACCACCTGCTTTAACCCCTTGAACCTCGCAGAAGCATGCAATTGCGGGGCGCTATTTACTTGAATTGGTCGTGATTGGCACGTTGTAGCACCAAACAAAAGCAACAGGGGGTTTAAAGTGTACACCTTTGTCTGATGCCTCAGCAGCTAAAGGTGGTAGGGATTGGTGTAATCCGCGAATCAAGTGCAGGGTTTTACCACCCCCAACTTTGTGTGAACGAGTTGTAAGGGTGTCACTGCCAAGTGCAACTAAATGCAGCAGGCACTGCTTCTCCCCTGAAAAGTGTTTGACAGGTGGTGAGGAGGTGATATGTTGCCTCCTCACCACCTGATTTAAATACTTGATTGCTGGGTCTTATAGACCACACATCTCTCCATAAAGAGGACCTGTCATGCACTATTCTTATTACAAGGGATGTTTACATTCCTTGAAATAGGATTTAAAGTAATAATTTTTTTTTTTAAAGTGCCCCCGTCCCCGCACACAGAAGTGAACGCATACCTATGTCGCAACCACATATGTAAATGGCGTTTAAACCACACATGTGAGGTATCGCCACAAACGTTAGAGCGAGAGCAACAATTCTAGCCCAAGACCTCCTCTGTAACTCTCAATAGGTAACCTGTAAAAATGTTTAAAGTGTCACCTATGAGGTTTTTAAGTACCAAAGTCTGGAGCCATTCCACAAGTGTGTGCAATTTTAAAATGTGACATGTTAGAGTCAAATATATTTTTATTAATTTTGCAAGGTTATACAGAGCCATTTAACATTGGCAAAACATAGTATATAGCAATTAGCATGGTTGAAAATAATTTGTCTGTACACAAACATGTAGGTACAGGGAGTGGGGTATATAAGAATAAATGTACACCAGTTCGGTTCAGATTCAATCCTATAAATAACATTTATACCATGCTATAATACAACGACTGTTCATTAATTTCAACGTTTGCTACTTGTGTCATTAACGATATGGGGAGGAGAGAGTATTGGAAAGAAGAGAGAGAGGGAGGAGAAGAGGAAAGGAAGGAGGGTAGGGGAGAGATAAGGGTAGGGGGTTCAGGTCAGGCTGGCAGGCCCTGGGGCAACACAATGGGAGCTCTGGGTTGAATTTATTTAATCAGGAGGCTTTTAGCAGATTTTTCAAAGCATTGGAGGTGGCGTAATCAATCCATATTAGCCACATGGTTTGAAATTTATCATAAGTGTCATTATCTATGGCAATCATCTCCTCCATTCGCATGATATCGTTGACAATGGAGACCCAAGAGGATAGTAGGGGGGTAGTGGTAGTTTTCCAGTAGAGTGGAATGAGTTGTCTAGCAGCCGAGAGGAAAAAACGAAGTAGGGATCGTTTCTGGGAGGGTATTGAACCCGGTAACATGGACAACAGCGCCGTTTCTGGTGTGGGCGTTGTGGGTTTATCATAGAGGCTACTGTATACGGCAAAAACCTGCGACCAGAATGGTTGGATGGCGTTGCAATTCCACCATATGTGGAGATAATTTCCCTCCGGATCTCCACATCTCCAACAGGTCGTGGCAGTAGAGGGAAAAATATTGTGTAACGATTGGGGGTCTCTGTACCATCGCGCCAGGAGCTTAAAATTCTTCTCTTGTATGTGGCAAGAGATGGAGGACTTGTGTGTGAAGTGAAAAGACTTTTGCCAGTCATCTGGAGAAAAATCCTTGCCTAGGTCTGAGGCCCATCTCCTCGTGTAAGGTGGCAGTTGTTCATGGATCAGTGAGTGTAATAATTTGTAGGTGGTGGATAGTAGATGTCTGGGAGTTTCCGAGAGAGAACACAGCTGCTCGAAGTCTGTTAGAGGTCTATGGGTGTGGGTAGAGAACAGGTCAGAGCAAAAGGAGGAGATACGTAAGGCTGTGAGCCAATTACCACTATCTCCCGGGAGAATCGGTGCGCCCGTGCTGGGGTGTATGAATGAGTTGGCTGTTGGCCAGGTGTCCCGTGAGTATGGGCCCACTAGATTAGAGCTCATACCCTGGGGAAGGTCTGGATGATCGAAGAGCGAAGTAAGTGGTGAGGGGTCAGTAGATAGAATTGGTAATAATCCTTTTCTGTACCACAGGTGTAATGCTGCAGTTGTTAATGGTGAGCAGTTAGTTAGGGTGGAGAGTCCTCGACCATATCCCCAGAGCAGAGCTCGGAGGTCAGAAGTGGAGAGGTCTTGTTCTATGGTAGTGGATGCCTTGGGGAACGGGCGAGGGAACCACTCTAGGATCCGAGATAGGACTGCAGCCCTGTGGTACATTTCGAAGTCTGGGAGGCCAACCCCACCCCGATTTTTTGGGTATGTCAGCAAGGCATGTCTGATACGAGACATCCTCTGCTGCCAGACAAAACGTATAGACATAGAACGCAGCGAGGCAAAGAAGCGCTGAGGGATAAGTATCGGAATCGTCTGGAAGACGTATAGAAGTTTAGGGAGGGTATCCATTTTTAAGGTATTAATACGGCCAAACCAAGGTAGTGGGGTCTGGTTCCATGTTTCTAATTCTTTCCGGATTCGGGATAGGAGTGGGGGGTAATTGAGATTGTAGAGGTCAGCTAGGTTGGATGGGATGGTGATTCCAAGGTAAGAGATACCCTTTGTGCCCCACTGGAATGGGAAATTGGTCCGCAGTTGTGTAAGGGTGGAGGGAGTTAGGGAAATGTTAAGGGCTTCTGTCTTAGACATATTAAGCTTAAAATTACTTAGGTCCCCGAATCTACGGAACTCTTGCATTAAGGAGGGTAGTGAGGTATGGGGTTGTTGGATGTAGACAAGGAGGTCATCTGCATAAAGTGAGAGTTTTACTTCCGATGATGGCGTCGGTATTCCCATGATGTTATTGTTTTGCCTAATAGCCGTGGCCAAGTGCTCCATCACTAGAACAAAGAGCAAGGGAGACAGTGGGCAACCCTGCCTTGTCCCATTGGATATCACTAGTGGGGCAGATGTGGAACCATTGACCAGTACAGAGGCAGTGGGCTGGGAATAAAGCGCCATCACCTTGGATATAAATGAAGGGCCGAGTCCAATCTGTTTCAGAGAGAGGCGTAGAAATTGCCAGTTAACCCGGTCAAACGCCTTTTCGGCGTCAAAAGAGAGAATGCAGGCCTTTAGATTATGTTTGCGGATATAAGAGATTAGGTGTATCGTTTTTGTGGTATTGTCCCTAGCCTCCCTACCAGGGACAAAGCCCACTTGGTCTTTGTGTACAATGGAGGGTAGGAGGGGCGAGAGGCGATTGGCCAGGATCTTGGCGAAAAGCTTAACGTCGACGTTTAGGAGGGAGATAGGTCTATAACTAGTGCATTGGGAGGGGTCCTTTCCGGGCTTAGGTATTACTGAGATAGTGGCAGACAGAAGGGATTTGGGAGGAGGATGAGCGTCATCTAGGTAGTTAAACGCCGCTGCGAGAAGTGGGGCTAGTGAATGGGCAAATAATTTGTAGAATCTGGGCGTGAAGCCGTCAGGTCCTGGGCATTTACCGGATTTTAATCCTTTAATCGCCAGAAGGAAGTCTGAAGATGTTAGGACTTCCTCCAGAGCCGTGGAAGTGGGGGGATCTATTCGTGGGAGGGCAGTCTCTAAGATATAATTTTCCATGTCTGGGAGTTGTGAGTTTGGTCGCGGGGATTGTTGAGGTTGGGTAGGGAGGTTATAGAGTTGAGAATAATAGTTTTGAAAAGCATCTGCTATGCCTTTAGGGGTCCTGGTCTTTTGCTGATTTGTGTTGCAGATAAACGGTATGGGGTGCCGAGGGGGACGCGGGTGTAGAACTTTAGCGAGGTGCTGTCCGCATTTATTAGCTAGCATGTAGTGGCGATTACGACCTTTGTCTCTGGCTATAAGGGTGTTTGCATCTAGAATGCGGAGTAAATCTCTGCGGGCGTTGGAGAGGTCTACAAAGGTATTATGCGCAAGGTCTTTCTTATGTGTGCTTTCAAGAGTGTGGATAGATGAGAGTAATTTGACTATGTCAGCCGATCTAGCCTTCTTTAATCGTGCGCCATGTTGGATGAAAATTCCCCGCAGCACACATTTCAGAGCCTCCCACTTGGTAAGGGGGTTGGTGTCATCTGAACGATGGTCATGAATAAAGTTTTTAATTGCCTGTTGGGTATCTGTCACACAAAGGCTATCTTTTAGCAGGTTGTCATTTAAGCGCCAGGTAAAAGTCTTGTGTGCCTTGGGTGGGTGGGCTAAGCTTAAATGGGCAGGGGCATGATCAGACCATAGAATGTTACCTAGGGAAGCTTGTATAGGGATATCAAGTAGGGATTGTGATACTAGGAAATAGTCAATGCGACTATATGAGTTGTGGGCGACCGAGTAGCAGCTGTAGTCTCTCTCAAATGGATGCTGGGTCCGCCAGACATCCACTAATTGGGCTGAATGTATAAGTGATTTGATATGTGTAAGAGTGGAGTGTGGTATAGCTGACTTACCCGAGGAGGTGTCCATGGCTGGTGTGAGGGTCACGTTGAGGTCTCCTCCTACAATAAAACAGGGGCCCCCAAACGAGATTAGTTTGTCTATAAGCATGGAGAAAAAACTCCCTTGGTCTTGGTTTGGTCCGTATACATTAGCAACTGTGAAGATAGAAAGGTTAGATTTTAGTTTAAGAAAGATAAAGCGACCATCGGGGTCTATTAGGGTATCTAATACTTCTGGTTGGAAGGATTTGTGAAAAGCTATGGATACTCCTTTGGATTTAGAAAGTGGATTAGTGCTATGGAACCATTTGTGGAAGTGGGGGTTGTTTAAGGTTGGAATGGCCGAACCCTTAAAGTGTGTTTCTTGAAGTAGTAAGATTTGAGTTTTGGCTTTATGGAAGTGATACAGCACTTGGCTCCTTTTCTCAGGGGTGTTGAAACCTCTGCAATTATAGGAGGCTAAGTTAATGTGATCTAGCGGTGGCATGAGAGTAATGGAGTGGGAACACGCCTAAGCTCTCTCGTCAAAATTCTAGTGGTCCCTACGTGACCCAGGGCCTGCCCTGCCAGGGGGAAGAGGGGTAGGGGTGGAGGGGGGACATAGGATAGGTAGGAAAAAAGAGTGGGGGTGAAGGGAGTTAGAGAGGTAGAGAGGGTGGACATAAACCAGCACAGCCATGTAGAAACAAAACACATCCACCATGTAGTCAGGGAGCGCCACCATGACATACACAAGTGGAAAAGGAGGTTAAAACCACTGAGTGGTAGCCTGGGGGAACTCAATGGGTGTAATCGCATGGTGACTGGATAGTAAAAAAAAAGAAAGAAAAAAAAGAAAAAGGAAAAAAAAAAACACTAAATAACGTAAACAGTGCAATAATACGCACTGTTGGTCCTAAGTGGGGTGTAAACGTGGTAAGCGCACAGAGCGCTCCCCGGTCCCGGGATCCCCACCGTACATAAAACCTGAACAAACTGGGGACATCGCTCACAAACATCTCTAGCTATAGGCATAATGTAGTGGCCCTTATATAACACGTCTGCCTTTCTTCCGAACCGCTGTCGAAATGCTTCATGAAGCACGGAAAACCTCCATGTACTTGGATAACATACAGGGGATCATGTTGGCGTGGGGGGGGAAGGGGGCGGCCACCCTTCTGTTTTCAAGGGGGATTAGAATAAGGCCCAGCGCGGAAGGAAGGCATTTGTGTAACTTTATAATTATAGTTAATTAGAACTTATCAACAACAATTTTAAGACAGATGCAACCCTCCTTTGTCACAGTTAAGCCCCTTCCCTCCCCCCTGACCCCAGCAACCAGTATCTGTATACATGGTGATCTGAAAAAAGGGAGATAAAAAAGTTAACACAACAAAAAAAAACCAAACTGTTATGCATGAGAGGATGCGCTATATAACCTGAAACAGAGAACTGAAAGAAAAAAAAAAAAAAAGGGAAAAAAGAAATTAGAAAAACTTGTGCGCATCGTTCATAAAAATGTAATGTCGGGAGGTCTGGAAGTCCAGTAACAAACCCGCCTCTCACTGACAAGGCAAGAGAGAGGTGGAAAAAAGAGTGGAATGGAGACAGGTATCACCCTGTTGCAGGAAGGAACATCAGCCGTCTGGTGATTTGTGAGGCGAGGATCTGGGGCGCTTCTGCCTGCCGGTCTTCTGCCATTGTGTGCTGAGTGGAAGACCAGGCGTAGTGGTTGGGAGAGGCCAGTCCGGTATGGAAACCTGTGGAAGTTCCAGGGTGCTCAGGAACCGCGGTAAGTCTCCTAAGGTGCGAAAAATGGCCGTCTTGCCCTCGTGTTGAACTCGCAGTTGGAACGGAAAGCGCCATTGGTATCTGATTTGTCTCTCTTGCAAGATTGAAGTGAGGGGTTTCAGAGAGCGCCGCATGGCTAGTGTTTGGCGGGAGAGGTCTGGGAGTAACATGACGGGGGTGTCATTAAGCCTGATGGAGTCCTGGGTGCTTGCCTCTCGCATGATGTTTTCTTTCACTTTGTAGAAGTGCACTCTACATAGGGTGTCACGGACATAGGCTGAATCTGGATTGCGAGGGCCGGAGGTCCTGTGTACTCTATCCAGTTCAATGTGAGTGTCTTTGGGTTGCTGAAGTATTTGATTGAAGATAGAGGTTACAGCCCCTGCCAGGTCTTTATGCTCGATGGTTTCAGGGATGCCGCGTATTCTAATATTGTTCCGTCTATTACGGTTTTCAATGTCGTCCTGGTGGTACATGAGCTGTTGGATTAGGACAGTGTGAGAGTTCAAAATTGCTTCATGGGAATGCAGGGTAGTGCATACGCCCTCCGTGGTGTTTTCCACGTCCTCAATACGGATTCCCATGTCCCTTTTGAGCTCCGCAATCTCCTGCCTATATGCTTTTTCCATACGGGTGGTGTAATGCTCAAAATCGGCTTTTGTTGGAAGCGAGCGTATGTATGTATGGAGGGATCGCATCTGCGATTCTAAGTCCCATCCGTCCCCTGAGTTCAGGGAGGCTTGCGACTGATTGTAGGGGCTGTGCGGGCTGTGTTGGCTCTGTAGTGGGGGCCCAAGATCAGCTAGTGAGGCAGAGCGAGCCCTGGAGCGTACCTGCATGGTGTCTGAAGGCTCAGAGCGGGCAGGGGACGGAGGTGCCGGCACCATCTTGGGCTGTTCCTGTGAGCTGTAGGCCGCAGACGCTCTGGTCACAAATCTGCCCAGATCGCTCTGTGTATGATCGCCGGTGGGCTTGGAGTGATCCTTGGGCTTTCCCTTGCCCATCTGTGCGGTTGAGGAGCGGTGTGAGGCGGGATGTCTCTGCTAGAACCTCGTGGAGATCCGTGGGACCGGGAGCCGCCGTGAAGTGCGACCTACGTCTCCATGCGCTAGGCCACGCCCCCAAAATGTGACATGTTAGGTATCTATTTTACTCAGCGTAACATCATCTTTCACATTATACAAAAAATTGAGCAAACTTTACTGGGTTTTTTTATTTATGAAAACGCATTAGAAAAATTGCTGCGCAAATACCATGTGACATAAAAAATTGCAATGACCTCCATTTTATTTCTTAGGGTCTCTGCTAAAAAAACATACATAAGAAAAAAAAAATGATGATTTTTACTTGTAGGAGAGGATAGGCTCGACCGGCAAGTGGTTAAGGTTGCCTACCCCTGCTTTAGAGGCTTCAAAAACAAAATATAATAAATGCACTTTTCTTTACTGAATGTGCATTTCTTATTTTTTGTTAAAAGCTGAACTTAAAAGGTCACTTTTCATAAGGGTCGCTGAAAAGTTATCCTTTATTGCAATCAGATGAAAACACTCGTTAGGCTGCCATTGCTGACCGCCTTTTGAATGTTCCACTTTCCTGGCTGATATGCTGATCCTTTGCCTCAATACTTTATGAGCCGAGCTGTTCTTTTCACCACTAACATTGATACTTTCTGAGAGAATGGTCTGGGACAAGTACTGTATGCAGGGCCTGTGCAAGGCTTTTTGTCTACATAGGGGAAGGTACATTTTGAGCCCCCAATCCCCCGCCATTGTGACAGGAGGTCATTGTGAAAGGAGAGGGGTATCTTGGCACTGTGAGAGATGGGGGGGGGGGTGACACGAGGGGGGGCAGTGTGAGAGGAGGGAGAGCAGGGTGAGAGATGGGGACAAGGTGAGGGATGGGGGGGGGGGTTCTGTTACAGCATGGGGACAAGGTGAGGGATGGGGGAGCCAATAAGCTGGAGCCGGAGTAAGGGGGGCGGAGTGGATGCTGTGCGTCATCGGTCCAACAACCAATGGCTGTTCTCCTTCTATAGTTATCACACCCCCCTATGCTGTCCGCTCCTGATGTCACCCTGGAGAGGGAAGGAAAGCCGCCCCTTCTATCACATGGCCAGCTTGTCCGAATACAGCTTTACACAAAGTTGCCGGCTCTCCCTGTAAAGGAATAGTGACCACTTACCTCTCTAGCTGCGCGCACCTCTGAACACCGCTCTTTTGTAGAGACTCCTTCACATGACAGACTTACCTAAAAACGAAGCCTCCAGCTGTTAGCTGTAATCGCCGAAGTCGCTCCGTCTTCGCCCGGTCTTCCGGGTTCGACTTGACGTCGCTCCCGCGCGCTGTTTACAATACGGCACAAGCGTGCCACTTCAGTGCGCATGCACCATGAGGTCACCTGCTGCATGTAAAGTAAATGTCTCCTAAACAGTACACGTTTAATAGATATTTAATGTTCCTATAGGTAAGGCCAGACTTACCTATAGGTAAAAAAAAACCTACAAAAAGGAGTTTACTTCCACTTTCAGGGAGTGTCAATCCATTGTGTCCCCACTGCCATCAATGGTTCCTCTCAATGTCCTCTGTTATTACAGGGTCCTGATTTAAGCGGACCTTTGTTAAATAAATCTGTACGCTACATTGGAATGCTAGCCATTTTTTCCTCCCAATTCATTCAGATGGAGGTGTGGAAGGATTAGAACACCTGTCCCTGTTGATAGATTTCCCCTCACTCCCTGTCCTGGGAAACACAAAGGAAGTTTCCCTGTCAGTGGCACAAATGGTTCTAACCCATAAAAGATGCATGGCTTAAAAAAACCAAAACAAAAAAAAACCAAAACATTATACTCATTTAGGTGGATGCAGCATTGATCTGATGCATCTGTACCCCACTGGCTCTGTAGAAAGAACTGAGTGATCAAACACCGCTGATCGCTCGGTCCTCCCCCTCCGCTCTGAACAGATTGGGATTGATTTACTAAAGGCAAATCAACTGTGCATTACAAGTGTGCTTGGAAGTGCAGTCATTGTAGATCTGAGGGGGGCATGCAAGGAAAAAAAAAAAGCATTTTTGCTTGCACACGATTGGATGATAGAAATCAGCAGAGCTTCCCCTCATTTCAGATCTTCCCCTCAGATCTACAGTGAGTGCACTCACAGTGTATTTGCCTTTAGTAAATAAACCCCACTGTGTATAATTACCTTGCAAGAGTGCTCCAATGGTGGGGGAAACACAGGGAAAGGGTGGGTGTATGTTTCTATATATATATATATATATATATATATATATATATATATATATATATATATATATATATATAATTTTTTTTTTTTTTTTTTTTTTTTTTTCATACACAGAAGAATTTGAACTATGTGCAATAATCTGAAGCACCCAATAAACGTTTTATCCTGTCCAGCAGTATGGTGTAGGGGCCCACTTGGGGTGCCCATGTCCGTAGACCTCAGAATGTGTTTATATGCCTAAACATCTCGGTTTCACAGTACTGCCTTAGGCCCCTTGCGGACGAGGTGGACTGCGCCAAGCAGATCCGCCTGCTCAGCTGATCCCTGCTGTGAAGGCAGATGACAGGTCAGTGTCTGCTCTGCTATGCAGAGCAGACATGGACACAGCCCGCTCTTCTCTATGGGGTGGTCGAATGGACATGGATTGCCTGTCCATTTCCATCTGGCTATCATCTGATCCGATCCCCCCGGATGGGGAAATGGATCCCCATCTGTGTCTTTTTAGCAGACCGGATGCTGTCGGGTGTATCCGCAGACATCCGCCACTCTATAGAGTCCTATTGGGTCCGCCTGAAAAACTGACAGACGGACCCGATCGGTCCTTCAGTGTAAAAACGGGCCTTATAGACAGAAATTTTATTTAATTTTTGATCACTTTTATTCCTATTGCAATAATAGGAATAGGGCATGACAGGTCCTCTTTCTTTTTTCCTCTACCCACTATCGCCCATGAAAAGGGATATGGAGAAGAGATGCTGCCAGGTCAGACAGTGACAGCTCCTTGCATAAAACAGCCTGGTGGTGTTTTGTGTGACTCCCAAAGCTATGGATGTACAAAAGAAAACATTCATCAATGGGTGTAACTTTTTTATATTTTGCTTTCCTTGATTTATTCTTTCCCCACCTCATCAACATGCTAAAAAGGTTATTAAATAAAACCTGTTTTAGTCACATTCCTTATTTTAGACCAAATACCATCAATACTGGGTCTCTATATAGTATATAGCAGTGATGGCGAAATTTGGCACCTCAAATGTTTTGGAACTACATTTTCCATGATGCTCAACTACATTGCAGAGTGCATTAGAATCATGGGAAAAATGGATTTTTAAAACAGCTTACCTGTAAAATCCTTTTCTTGGAGTACATCACGGGACACAGTGCACCATAAGAATGACTATGTGGGTTATACGCTTACCTTTAGGTGATTGGACACTGGCAACCAATAGTAAGACGGTTCCTCCCATATAACCCCTCCTATACCGGAAGTACCTCAGTTTTGTAGCAAGCAATGACGATCCCAGAAAGGGGGGAGGGACCTCTGTGTCCCGTGATGTACTCCAAGAAAAGGATTTTACAGGTAAGCTGTTTTAAAAATCCATTTTTTTTATCGTACATCACGGGACACAGAGCACCATAATACTGTAATAATGACTATGTGGGATGTCCTAAAGCAATGCATCTGAGGGGGGGGGGGGACAAATCATCCCTAAGCCCAATGGATCTGAGATTATAAAGCAGCCTGCAACACGCTGTGGCCAAAAACAGTCTCTTTTTGAGATCTCACATCCACCTGGTAAAACCTGGTGAACGTATGAACTGAAGACCAGACGGCTGCTTTGCAAACCTGAGCCATAGACACCTGCTGGCGTACTGCCCATGATGCACTAACTCCTCTAGTGGAGTGTGCTCTTAAATCGCGGGGTGGAACCCTACGCTTTAATCCATACGCCTGGACAATAGTGTGGTAAATCCACCTGGATATAGAAGAACTTGTTGCCGGCTGTCCTTTTCTAGGACCCTCAGGCAAGACAAAAAAGCAGTCAGTTTTCCGAAAAGGAGCTGACATTTCCAAGTAAACTTTTATAGCTCTCACCACATCCAGTGAGTGAAGCGACCTTTCCTCCCTAGTTTTAGGGTTTGGAAAAAAGAAAGGTAAAATGATATCCTGATTCAAATGAAATTTGGAAACCACTTTTGGTAGAAAATCCGGATGAGGTCGCATGACCACTTTGTCCTCATGAAGAGCCATAAAAGGTTCTTTGCACGAAAGGGCGGCCAATTCTGACACCCTTCTAGCCGATGTTATAGCCATTAGAAAAACTAATTTCCTGGTCAATAGGACCAAAGGGATATGCCTAATAGGTTCAAAGGGCTGAATCTGTAAGGCTGACAGTACCAAATTTAGGTCCCAAGGACATAAAGGTGGTTTAAGAGGTGGCCTCAGGTGTGTTACTCCCTTGACAAAGGTTCGCACCAAAGAATGGGATGCAATTGGTCTTTGGAAAAAAAACGATAAGGCCGAAATCTGTCCCTTGATTGTCCCTAAAGCAAGCTGCAAGTCTACTCCTGTTTGGAGAAAGGCGAGCACCCTTCCAATCGTATACCTACGAGGGTTCCATTTGCTTTTCTCACACCAAGAAATGTATGACTTCCAGACTCTATAATAGATAGCTCTAGAAACTGACTTTCTAGCGTTTATCAAAGTAGACAAGACTGAACCCATAATACCACGGTCTTTCAGTAATCTGGTCTCAATAGCCAGGCCATCAAATTCAGCAACCGTAAAGAAGGATGGAATATGGGCCCTTAAGACAACAGGTCTGGGCGGCAAGGTAGAACCAACGGATCTCCTACTGCCAACTTCACAATCTCCGAGTACCATGATCTTCTGGGCCACGCTGGGGCCACTAAGATCACCGGCTTCCGTTCCTCCCGTTTTCATGCTGCGGCAGAATTTGGATCGGAGGGAAGGCATATATCAGAGAATACTGATCCCAAGGAACTACTAGCGCGTCCATACCGACAGCAAGCGGATCCTTGGTCCTGGACACAAACCTGTCCAGTTTGGCATTGAATCTGGATGCCAACAGATCCACATCTGGGGTCCCCCAGTATTGGCAGATCTGTAGAAAAACCTCGGGATGCAGGGACCATTCCCCTGGTAACAATTTCTGGCGACTAAGGAAATCCGCCTGCCAATTGTCCACCCCCGGGATAAACACTGCCGACAGAAACGGCACATGATTTTCTGCCCAGGTTAGTATATGATTTACTTCTCTTTGGGCTGCCCGACTCCTGGTACCCCCCTCGTGGTTGATATACGCCACTACTGTGGAGTTGTCGGACTGAACTCTGACTGGAAAACCCTGCAATCTGGACGCCCAGAATCGCAGGGCCAGAGGAGCTGCCCGAATTTCCAGTAGATTGATGGGCAGAGTCTTTTCTGTCTGGGACCATATTCCCTGGACAGATGCTTCCTCTAGGACTGCTCCCCAGCCGAGAAGACTGGCGTCCGTGGTCACCACTTTCCAGGCTACTGGTGGGAAAGATTTCCCTCTTTGTAAGTTGCTGGTTCTTAACCACCAAGAGAGGTTCCATAGAACCTGTGGAGCAGACTTGTCCCAGGCTTTCAGGATACTCTTCTGGAACACTCTGGAGTGGAACTGCGCATATGGCACTGCACTGAAAGATGACACCATCTTGCCCAATAACCTCATGCACAGCCGGACAGAAGGTGTTGGTTCTTTTTTCACCTTCTGTACAAGTTCCACTATGGAGGCGACCTTTAAGGGTGGAAGAAACACCTTTTCTTGGGCGGTGTCCAAGACCAGACCCAGATACACCAAGGTTTGGGTTGGACAAAGAGCTGACTTGTCCAAATTTAGTACCCAACCTAGGCGTTGTAAGACCCGCACTGTACTTGACACGTTTAGAACTAGTGTAGGGCGAGAGCAATCCCTTAGAAGTAGATCGTCCAGGTATCCTATTATGGAGACTCCTTGAGATCTTAGGGAAGCCAGTACTGGGGCCAGAACCTTTGTGAAGACCCTGGGGGCCGTGGCTAGACCGAAAGGCAGTGCCACAAACTGGAAATGACTGCCCTCTACAGCGAAACGTAAGAACCTTTGGTGTGGACCGAAGATCGGCACATGAAGGTAAGCATCCTTGATGTCTATGGATGCCAAAAAGTCTCCCTTTCTCAGGGACCTTATTACTGAGCGAACCGACTCCATGCGGAAAGATCGGACATCTACAAAGAAGTTGAGAGCCTTGAGGTCTAAAATGGGCCTTACTTCCCCATTTAGTTTCGGCATGGGGAACAGGTTTGAGTAAAACCCCTTGAATCTTTCTTTGTGCGGGACCTTTACAATTACCCCCTGCATCAGCAGATGGTGTAAAGCTAGGAGTAGGCAACTTCTTTTCTCCGGATCCACCGGGACCCTTGAGCGTAGAAAGCGGTTCGGGGGAACCTCCCGGAACTCTATTCTGTAACCGTTCTTTACAGTGGAAATGACCCATCTGTCTTGAACCAGTTCCTCCCAGGCCTCCCCAAACAGCCGAAGCCTGCCCCCCACCCGTGAGAGCGGGGGCACCCCTTCACAAGGTAGACTTGGAGTTAGGCTTGGGTGGCTTTTGGGTCCAGGGTCTTTTCTGACCCTGTGGTCTTTTAAACCCAGACGTCGATACCGTTTAGGGGAAGAGGCACCAGGCCCTGGGGGATTTGGAATTTTATAAGAGGGCTGCTTCCTTTTCTTTTTAATAGGAAGCAGAGCGCTCTTTCCTCCAGAGATCTTTTGGATATATTTATCCAGATCATCGCCAAACAGGCGTTCTCCATGAAATGGAAAGGCAGCAAGTAGCCTTTTACATGGTGTCTCAGCAGACCAGTTCTTTAGCCACAATACTCGGCGCATATGAACTGATAATAACGCAAAACTAGACATCTGTTGAATTGAGTCCTTTAAAGCATCTACCGCAAAACACAAGGCATGAGGGATCTCTGATAGCTCTTCAGCAGATTCCCCCTGGCAAGGAATGCTCTTTACTATCCTCTTAAAGCGATCCTTTAGGGATTGACAAATCCCAATAGCTGCAATAGCAGGCTGAACTGCTGCACTGGCAACCGAGAAGGAGGCCTTCAATAAGGACTCTAGCTTTTTATCAGCCGGATCCTTGAACACCTGGGCATTATCCACTGGACAGGTTAAGTTTTTATTCACGGAAGATATGGCAGTGTCTACCAAAGGTGTGCTCCATTTCTTCCTAAACTTCTCCTCCATAGGGTACAAAACAGAAAACCTTTTGGGAGGTAAGTATATCCTGTCAGGATGCTCCCAGTCCGCATAAATCACCTGCTCCAGTAACGGATGCAAGGGAAAGGCTTGGGAAATTTGCTTATGTCGCAAAGACCCCAGAGTGGAACAAGCGAGTGCAGACTCCTGAACCGGGGGTAACTTAAACCCAATTGGTACCATCTCCATTAGAGATTGGATAAACAATTGCTGGCAATGGGAGGCTGAAATTGGCTCCTCAGAGCCAGAATCCTCCGCCGAGGAATCTTCAGCCTCTCCTACCTCCTGGTCCTTCATGACCACCTCCTCTGGATCCTCTGCCCATTCTGGTTCCAGGTTACCTGGACCCATATGGCTATAAGAATCCTGAGGCTCTAGTGACTCATCACTTGGCCCGGGCCCGGGGGAGGGAGATCTATTACGCTTCCTTCCCCCCTGTGTTACAGAGGCAATCATGCCAGCTATCTTGCCTTCAAGACCCGCTAAGGCAGATGCCAAATCATCCTTTGTAACATAAGCCGAGGCAGGTACATTGGTAGTGGCTACTATGCCTGACAAGTGCAATTGCTCAGCCAGGTCAGAAGCCGCAGGACCTTCAGAAGAAACTGAGGCTGCATCAGCATGGGGTTGGTCTCCTGTTATTTGTGGAGGGACTCTTACCCCTGTGCTTGCCTTGTTCCCTGCTCCTCGTTTTTTGGAAGACATTGCTTACACACGAGGAAACTAAACAGGAGTACTCCCCACAAACTATAACTAGTTTAAACCTGTCACCGCTGTGTCCAAAACCACCAGGCTCACGTGCCCACCATTCGCTCTGCTTCCTCCATGCGTGCTCCAGAGCTCCCTGCTTTAAAAGCACTAACATAAGAGCGAGCGCGCGCATCAGCGATTGGCGACCCGCCTACCGCATGGCGCATGCGCCGTCCTGACGTGCACCTGTGACGTGGATAGCAGCGGCGCTCGCGCACACCAGCGGCGCACTTGCACGCCGGTGGCGCGCACGCGGTGTGCACGCGGTGTGCATGCGGCACGCACACGCATGCGCACTCGCACGCAAAAATTTTAAAAAATGCGCGCCAAACCAGCCTCTGTAATCCTAGCACAGGCTCAAGGTTACACTAGCAGTTTTACAAGGGGAAATACATATATTCAGATGTATATACAAAAAAGCCCCAAAGGGGGGAGTACTCACCATCCCAAGCAGCAGGGCCTGTCTTACCAGGCCCAATCTTCCCCCATCACGGCGGGTAGCGCCTCTAGGGACCTTCAGGGACCGGGTCCCCCATATTGGGGTCCACACCCCTGGACCTGTAAAGCACCCTTTATGGTTTACTTGGGCAAGATTGACCAGGAATACCAATTTTAACAAGGGTCCAGCGCCTAAAAGGACACATTACAAGCAACATCTCGTTCTTGAGCCGTGGTTCGGGTACCATCCACTTTAGCTTAGTAAGCCACCTGAATCGATTCGATTATAACGTCCTCAGTGGGACATTTCTTTGAAGAAACTGAAGAGCTTCAACAGCCATGACCATCACCTTCAAGACACTGGCGAAAAAACGGAGGCACTTCCTGTATAGGAGGGGTTATATGGGAGGAACCGTCTTACTATTGGTTGCCAGTGTCCAATCACCTAAAGGTAAGCGTATAACCCACATAGTCATTATTATGGTGCTCTGTGTCCCGTGATGTACGATAAATAAATGTAGTTCCAAAACATCTGGGGTGCCAAGGTTCGCCATCGCTGGTATATAGCATCCTGAAAACATGAAGCTATGGTAATTCCCACATGTGATGCTAAGCCTCCGTCATTGAAGGAACTGAAATCCATTGAATGAGTGGAGGGTCAAAGTACACACCACAATTTTTTTTTTCTTTTCGTTTAACCCAGCCATCTCCCCTCTGAGCTATTGTGTTCTGACAGGGTGACACCCCCCCCCCCCCTCCACCAGAACACTCCGGTCAGCGCTCTAAGCCATTACCTGAGAGCGTTAATCAGGAGCTGGTCAGCTGCGGCTTTTCCAGCATGCTCGTCTGATTGGATTGGCTGCCATACACATGGGCCGACATTCGGGTCGTGTGTACTAGGCTTTAGGCTGGACAAGAAAGGGATGTCCTCCTAGAAAATGATTAAAATGATATAATTTGCTGCACCTATTATTGCACACTGTGTAAAGCTCGAAGACAAAAAGGTAAAGCTGAAGTTCATCTTTAATAACAAAAACATATTTTTGGTTGTAGAATACGGCTTTATGTTTATCAAAACTGAATTAAATTGTAAAAAATATATACACAGACTTATCTAATATGGCAGTTCAATAGAGCTGACACACGGCACCCCATACTGGCTTATCATATTTGAACTTTCATTGGTTTAGTGTAGACAGGACAATAGAATCTGACTTATCACTGGTTGCTATGCATGACTCCATTTCTCACAAAAGCTCTTTGCCTTATTATATCACTTCCAGCATTTACATGATGTTATTACATGGAAGTATTTCCTTTACAGATCTTGATTTAGAAGGAAGTGGACCGGTTGCTTAGCTTCAGACTTTGTCTCCTGCAATTCACCTTCATAGACTGAAACAAAAGCTTCACCAAGTCCATTTTGCCCATTGCAATCATCGCTTTAGAAAGAGCAACAATTTCCGACGTGTTGTTTCTGCACACAGTCTGTAGTTCTTGGCTTACAGCCTCTGATGTATATTTCTCCTGAGTCCGCTTTACCCAAACTTCCACTTCCTGGATGAGCTCTTCGGCGTCCATTTTGTTCTGGTGGTATAAGCCCAACAGTGTCTCCATTATGCACCGGAAGGTCTCTGTGCCTAGCGAGCCTTTGTTGTCCAGCTGAAATGCTTGCTTGAAACACTTGATAGCATTTAGTTCTTCGCCTTTGACTCTAAGGCATTTTCCCTTCAGGAGCTGCAGTTCAGGGAGAGTATCACCCATGTCAAACTCCATGGCTTTGGCAATGCAAACTAATGCATTATTTATTGCATTTTCATCAGTTGGTAGCAGTTCTTGGACAGCATCCACACCCATGTAATAGCAGACCTGAAATGAAGAATACATAGCCATTTGCACATGTCCAATTTAACGCTGGATAAAAAATGTGCACCTTAAAGTGGTACTCAACTCCCCCCCCCCTCCCCCCATCCCAAATGTGTTTTTTTTCCCCAGTTACCCTGTAATGCTCTTCAAAGCACATATTCACCCACACAGCGAAACTAGCATTGTCCCACTATGACCTAAGACGTTATCTTGGTCCTTCTCAGCTGGCTGCCTCTTCTGGGTTTAGACAGTCAGTTCTGGTGATGCACCAGGCCCGCCCCTTAGTTAAGACCACCCCCTAGTTGCTCTGTGTGCCGAACCTGCAGCCTCCTGGGAGATGTGATGTAAGTATCCCAGGAGGCTGCAGGACCAGGTACATGTCATTCCCTGCAGTTCTGTTTCTGGTTGGGGGGACTGTTAAAGCAGAGCTAACTTCCTTTTGGGAATTTAGTTCCACTTTAAAGAGAGCTTCCAGGTTTAATGGATTCTTTACACTGAAAAGTAGCTTTGCCAGTAAGGTTAAAGAGCCGTTTAGGAGATACTTACCTTGTAGTGCGCCGATGCTGTAAACGGCGCATGTGCTGTGAAGAAATGGCCCTCCGTGCCGTTTCCTCATTAGCAAGTGTCGTGACTGACGGCTCCTGCGCGCATGCATGGGAGTGACGTCACGCGACTGCGGCCAATCACAGGGCCATAGTACGTGGTCCCAGAAGGAAGAGGGGTGAAGATTGCAGGTAAGTGGCACATAATAGGCTAGTATGCAATGCATACTAGCCCATTATGCTTTTACTTTGCAGGGGAAAAAAGAGGAAGTAAAACCCATCAGGGTTTACTTCCTGTTTAATGTCACACAACCTACTGTAGGTCCTGATTTTATTACTGGGTCCTGATTTTTTCCAAATCTGAAATAACAGATTTGCCTTGGATTGTCCCTATAAAGAAGAAGTCTCTCTTTAATTTTTATTCGTTTGTTTAATTCCCCAGGGGACAAAGTACATGTAGTATTGTGCCCCATCTTCCTATGTTCTGTTTAAAGTGGTTCTGAAGCCTTAAGGTTTTTCACCTTACTGCATTCTACTTACCTGATCCCAATCCGATCCATCGATGTGCACAAGAGAAGCAGTTCTCGCCACTGTCTCCCTCCTCCCTGGGCAGATTGATAGCCATTGGCTCCCACTGCTGTCAATCAAATGCTGTGCCGAGCAAGCGGGGGGCAGGGCAGAGCCACCCACTCTGTGTCAATAGACTCAGACAGGGCAGCTTGGGAGTGAGCATGCGAGGATGCTCCCATGAAAAGCGGCTTTCCATGGGGGGTACTTGCCGAAGAGGAGGAGCCTGAAGCCCAGAAGAAGAGGAAGACCCCAGAAGAAGAGGATCTGGGCTGCTCTGTGCAAAACTATTGCACAGAGCAGGTAAGTATTACATGTTTGTTATTTTAATAAAAAACAAACAAAGCTTGTTATGACACTTTAACCACTTGCCACCTGCCATATAGCAAAATGACGGCGGCAAAGTGGTTTCAATATCCTGACTGGGCGTCATATGACATCTTCAGAATATTAAGCTGCTGCGCGCCCCCGGGGCACGCATCGCGGCGATCATTGTTGCGGTGTGTCAGTCTGACACACTGCAACTACGATCTCGGTAAAGAGTCTCTGACGGAGACTCTTTACCACGTGATCAGCTGTGTCCAATCACGGCTGATCACGATGTAAACAGGAAGAGCCGGTGATCTGCTTTTCCTGACTCGCGTCTGTCAGACGCAAGTAGAGAAGAGCCGATCGGCAGCTCCTCTGACAGGGGGGGGTCTGCACTGATCGATTGTCAGCGCAGCCCCCCCAGGATGCCCACACTGAACCATTAGGGACGCCACTAGGACCACCAGGGATGTCACCACAAGGTAAGCCACCCTAGACCACCAGGGATGCCAATCAGTGCCCACAATGAATGCCAATCAGTGCCCACAATGGGCATCATTGATTGGCAGGCATTATTGTTTGACACTGGTTGGCATCCACCAGTACCATACATAACAGTACATCAGTGCCACCTATCAGTGCCCACCCATGCCCATCCGTGCCGCATATCCGTGCCACCTATCAGTGCCTATCAGTGCCCATCAGTGCCACCTATCAGTGCCCCACCAGTGCAGCATATTAGTGCCCATCATCATTGCCCATCAATGCCACCTCATCAGTGCCACCTCATCGGTGCCCATCAGTGCCGCCTTATCAGTGCCCATCAGTGAAGGAGAAAACATACTTATTTACAAAGTTTTGGAACTGAAACAAAAAAAACATTTTTTTTCAAAATTTTCAGTCTTTTTTTATTTGTTTAGCAGAAAATAAAAATCCCAGAGGTGATCAAATACCACCAAAAGAAAGCTCTATTTGTGGGAACAAAATGATAAAAATTTCGTTTGGGTACAGTGTTGTATGACCGCGCAATTGTCATTCAAACTGCGACAGCACTGAAAGCTGAAAATTGGTCTGGGCAGGAAGGTGTATAAGTGCCCTGTATTGAAGTGGTTACGTTTCGGTGTGAGATTGTATAGGGCATCCCTTGTCCTTCCATGGCCATCTGACAACGAGCTAGCAAGGAGATGGCTGCTTTGACAAAGGCACTTTTCTCTGTCTCCAAGCATTTGCCCAAGACGAGCATCTTTATAAGAATGCATGGGATGGGGGGCTTGTAAGCGAAAATGTTCCAGGCAAGTGGACACGTCGTTGGAGAAAGGTGCCGTCTATCATAGCAGTCATCTCCTTGTTAGATGTGTTGTCAGACAGCTGTGGAGAGAAGAGGGTTGCTCTGTCCAACCTCACAGCTAGCCTTAGACAGCACATAGGAAGATGGGACAAAGTACTAAACTGTTCCCTGGGGAACAGAACACATTAATAAAAATCAAAGTGAGACATTTTCTTTATGTGATTAGTAAATGTTAGTGTTGTATGTTTAACGTGGCTTATTATATGTAACTGTCCCACTTACTTGTCCCATTTCGAGGTATGTCTTCAGACAGGGATACACATTGATGATGCTGTCCAGGTCTGATTTGGCACTGGTCAGATGGTTTCTGTCTGGCAGTCCAAATGATCCCATCTTCGTCCTTTCTAGGTCTCTCATGTACATTCTGATGTAAATCTGCACAGGAAAAGATAAAATTATATATCCTTACTGTCAAAGCGTAACTAAACTGCATCTGAACACAACAAACTGAAAACACCATTTCATAAATTTTTTTATATTTAAAGCAAACTCACACATCTATATGTCTCCATGCTTTATTTTGTTGAGAAATCAATCAACAATCCCACTAACATCTCTAGCCGTGGCCATCTTGAGTAAGTGCAGAGGATTCATGTAGCATTTAGTTCCTGGAATCCATCTGCCCTTAGCTTAGGCATGCTGACAGGAGGGTGTGCTTAGCTGAAAAAGCCCCTCCCCCTCCTCCAGAGGAAATAAAAATGCCCATAAAGACTCCTGGATGTATGACAACATTTTGGCCTAAGCCAGAAACCAGGATGCAACAAGAAATGTAAAAAAAAAGTCAGTATCATATACACTATATTACCAAAAGTATCGGGACGCTTGCCTTTACACGCACATGAACTTTAACGGCATCCTAGTCTGTAGGGTTCAATATTGAGTTGGCCCAACCTTTGCAGCTATAACAGCTTCAACTCTTCTGGGAAGACTGTCCACAAGGTGTAGGAGTGTGTCTATGGGAATGTTTGACCATTCTTCCATCATGTTGGAACAGGAAGGGGCCATCCCCAAACTGTTACCACAAAGTTAGGCGCATGAAATTGTCTAAAATGTCTTGGTATGCTGACGCCTTAACGTGATTGTAAAGCTTTGTTTTTTTAAAAATAACAAACATGTTATACTTACCTCCTCTGTGCAAGGGTTTTGCACAGAGAGGCCCTGATCCTCCTCTTCTGGTCCATCCCCCTGCGGCGCTCCTGGCTCCTCCTCTTCTCAAGTGCCCCCACGGAGAGCTGCTTTCTATGGGGGCACCCGAGTCCTGCTGCTGCGTCCATTGACACATGCAGCAGGACTTGGCTCTGCCTCCCGCATCCTATGTCACTAGATTTGATTGACAGCAGCGGGAGACAACCTTTGTTGCAGATTCCTACCTTTTGTTATTCTGAAGAAATCCATGTTTGTGTGTGCCTCTGTACTGAGTGGGTCAGGTGTGCAGCTGCAGGGCACTAATGAGGAAATCTGCCGGGCCTGCATTCCTTTAGATGGGTTCCTATTTAAGGTATCTCTCCAAAAATGACATTTTTGTTGCAGGGGATGCCTGAAATCTGACTTCTATCTTAGGCAGACTTCTGGGAAAATTGGTGAACCAATCACACAAGCAGGAAATTATGTTTCTGTGTACAGAACAACCCCAGGTAGCCATATTGCATTGCATTCTCAGAAAATTACAGTGGCTGCAGATTTAAAAGGAAAGGTCATTTTTAATAACATTCAATTACAATATGATTAGTGTCACAATTATATGTGCTATATTATTTTTTCTTTATTTGCTATTTTTTTCCCTACAAAAGTGGAGTTACCCTTTAAGTGTTCCCTTCACTGGAACTAAGAGGCCAAGCCCAACTCCTGAAAAACAACTCCACATCATAATCCCCCTGCACCAAATGATTTGGACCAGTGCACAAAGCAAGGTCCATAAAGACATGGATGAGAGTGTTTGCGGTGGAGGAACTTGACTGGCCTGCACAGAGTACTGACCTCAACTTGATAGAACACCTCTGGGATGAATGAAAGCAGACTCTGCGAGTCAGGCCTTCTCATCAAATATCAGACCTCACAAATGCACTTCTGGAAGAATGGTCAAACATTCCCATAGACACACTCCTAAACCTTATGGACAGCCTTCCCAGAAGAGTTGAAGCTGTTTAAGCTGCAAAGGTTGGGCCAGCTGGGATGACATTAAAGTTCATGTGTGTGTAAAGGCAGGTGTCCCAATATTTTTGGTAATATAGTGTACCTTCCTATCTATTTACTAAGATTAGCAGTATGAGTATTAAAAAAGGTTCATATTAATTGAGAGTGTTTAATTCAGCTGCGTTTTTGCAGCTGTTTTACTCCCCAGTGTGCATGAAGCCCAACGGGGGAGGTGTTTTGTAGTCCATGAAGCTACAAGGGAATAATAAAAACTAATAAGAGTCCAGAGGCAGAGAGTACATGGAGTTATACTCATAAGATTTCTGGTTGGATGAACAGCTATTATCTTTTTTTTTGGACAGATACAGTACATTAAAAACGCTTTCAATGGTATATTTACCAGATCAAGAGAAATTGATTGCTCGAGTGTACATACTTTACACGTTAAGAATACTGTATGCAGTGCGTTATGATGCCAAACATATAATAAAAAATAGGTTTAGGGTTTACATAAAGTCTAATGCCCCGTACACACGATCGGACTTTCCGACAACAAAACCATGGATTTTTGTTTGAAGGTTGTTGGCTCCAACTTGTCTTGCATACACACGGTCACACAAATGTTGGCCAACAATTACGAACGTGAGAACGCGGTGATTTACGATGAGCCAAGAAGAAGGAAGTTCAATAGCCAGTGCGGCTCCTTCTGCTTGATTCCGAGCATGCCTGAACTTTTGTGCAACAGACTTGTGTACACACGATCGGAAATTCCGAAAACAAAGTTTTGTTGGCGGAAAATTTGAGAACCTGCTAGCAAACATTTGTTGGCGGAAAGTCCGACAACAAATGTTTGATGGAGCATACACACGGTTGAACTTTCAGCCAACAAGCTCACATCCAACATTTCCCGTGTACTGGGCATTACCCTTAAAGCAAGGAGTTGGGGTGGGAGGGAAGTGGAGCTCTGCCTCTCAATGCAGGTTTGGCTCCGATAGCCTATTAAAGGGGTGTCAATATGAGCCCTAAGTTTGCCAGTTCAGCTTTGGATATTACCTGGGAGCGTGTGAGGTAAGCCTGCCAGTTCAGCTTCGGATCTTGAATCGCATCCAGCGCCATGTTACAGATTCCTGTGGCCATTTCTTGCTTTCCCAGGAAATGAAACATTTTCGCCAGTCGGTTTAGTGTCAGCGGATCACCTTTGCCTATTTCTATAGCCTGTGTGAGACAAGGAGTAATATCAATTACTTATTGCCATCTGAAATGCATTCTAAAGAATACCTAAGGTGAAATCTAAAGCCAAATACAGTACATATCTTTACAGGTATTGGGCCCAGGTCAAGTACCAAGATCACATTTTAATTTTCTCAGTTTTTTAGGTGAGTATTGCAGAAAAACATTTTTTTTTTTTTTTACTTTAGCTGGACTAATTACTTTTTATGTTTTGTATATATAAAACCTAAAGGACAAGTTCACCTTTGTAAAATAAATAAATGCGCATTTTTTTGCAGGTAAAAAATGTGCATTGCACCTACGATCAGCAGATCCTCGGTGCAAATCAGGACTCCTGCAAACTGTCTGTGTAAGCTGCCTGCTCATACCTCGTACGTGCAAGAAGTTACATACTGATAGGTGGAAACAATGAAATATCTAGAGCGCTCAACAGCGCCCTGGTAGTTCATTGAGAACTACTAGACGTGCGATTAGTTTCGTACGAATCGAAAATTCGTACATTCGTAAGGATCCGAATTACAAATTTTTATGCATACGAGTTTTGTACGAAATACGAAATTTCGTTTACGAACTTTGGATAAATTTATCATAATGAACTTTCATTATTGTTACGAAAAGTTAAAAACCCAGGAAGTCAGCACAGCACAGGGATGGTGGGAACCCCTCATAATGATAACTTTATCATAACGAACTTTCGTTATTGTTACGAAAAATTTATGAACCTAGCGAAAATTCGTATTTCGTACGAATCCGAATTAAATTTCAGACATGAATTACGAATTAATTGTAATACGGAACGGACTGAAACGTAACAAATTTATTAATGGCGCACATGTCTAAGAACTACAAGCCGACAACTGCAAAGGCTGTCAGTACTTGTAGTTTTCATGTTCACAGAACTTTGTGAATGAATGACACAGCCAGGTGAGTGGAACACCACACTGCTGAGTTTTTTTTAAGTTGTGACAGTGAGCAGGGGGAGAAGATCTCCTGCTCACTGTCACAACGGGGAATCAGGGTGCGTGTTATGTGTTACACCCTGATTATGGGTGTAACATGTTACAAACGGTGAACTTATCCTTTATAAGAGAGTGGAGATTCAATTACTGACTTCATAAAAATATATTAGAGATTGGGGATTCATAGCTATTCGAAGTATGTAAAATACTAATAATGTATGTGACTTTATATGTTGGCAATTAAAAGGGGAATACCACCTTTTGCAAAAAAAAAAAGATAAATGCACCCATTCTGCAAAAACAAAAATGTGGTATTTTGTTTTTGTTTTTTTTGCATTTTAGCCTGCAAAGCATTGCAACCACCATCAGTGGATCGTGGGTGCGTGCAATGCCATAGCTATTCCTTCAGCTCCTTGCCAGTACAAAGGTATGAGCCTTCAATTACAGGGCTGGAGGAAGTATCAATGGATCACAAGTGCAGCAATGTAACTCCACTTTTGTTCCTTTGAGAACTACAATCATTCTGCTACGGGCGCAGATGGGACTTGTAGTTTTTACGTTTACAACTTCCTGTGCATAAATGTCACAGCTGCGGTGAGAACACCACAATCCTGAAAATATGTTTGTGGGTGGGGTAGGGGGGTCACACTTAAACACTTTAAATTTGTATGGGGGGGGCGTGGCTTGGCAGCGGATGTAGTCAGTCGCACATCTTGTGAGCTCCGCCGAAAATCCGCTCAGTTATCCTGCAAATCTCTGCTGACAGACCGAACCTAGCACCAGACTACCCCCCGGTACACCAGCTACGATCGCCCGCTCACGGAGACATACCAGCATGGCTGCTAAACACCCCAGACGCGGCTCTACGGCCCGCTCCGCTCCGGAGCACGAGGCCCAAGATGGCGGCGCGGCATTCAAGTCAGCCACAGCGAAACACAGGGAGGCTGTGCAGAAGCTTTTCCCTCAGTCTGAAGTATGGGACTTACCAGAACCGAACGGCAATGGAGCGGAGAGTCGAAGCGGTTCGCAATCGGAGGCAGATGACACTGTTCCCCTGGAAGATCCGCACGCTGCTCTGCTGCCCTGGGACACTGTGAGTAATCTACCTATGCCCCATAGATCACACAAGGCCCAAACCGCGAGCTCGTCTGAACAGGAACCCACATTGAGAGATATCTTCTCAGCTGTCACCTCATGTAATCTCTCTATCACAGCACTTGCATCAGAGGTTAAGGGGATGAAGACAGAGATGTCTTTCCTGCGTCAGGATATGCAAAAATTAAGGGATCGGACCTCTGCCATTGAGGGACGTATTAGCACCATAGAAGATGACTGGGCCCCCATGCAAAGGGACTCACATGCTCAACAAATAATGGTAGCTAAACATGCTGCAAAACTCGATGATTTAGAAAACAGGCTACGCAGAAATAATGTCAGAGCTATTGGCATCCCTGAAAAAATGGAAGGCAGGAATCCGGTCGATTTTATTGAAAAATGGCTGCTGGACAAATTTGGGAAAGACTCGTTCTCCCCCATGTTTGCAGTGGAGCGGGCGCATAGGGTTCCATCTAGGCCCTTGCCCCCAGGCAATCCTCCTAGAGCATTTCTTTTCAAAATGCTTCATTACAGAGACAGAGACATAATTCTATCAAAAGCCCGCACTCTGGGAGATGCCCTGGTGATTGAAAACTCCAAAATATCACTGTTTCCAGACTTCTCAGCTGATGTACAAAAGCAGAGGGCCCAGTTCAATGATATTAAAAAGAGACTCCGTTCTCTGGACCTACAATATTCTATGCTTTATCCGGCTCGTCTCCGTGTAGTAGCCAGGGACGAGGTGCATTTCTTTGAGAGGCCTGCGATGGCGGTGCAATGGCTGGACAGAGAGGAAAAATCCTTACGAGAAGATCTAGGCAGAAGACGCAGAAATACCTGAAGATCAATACCATTCCCTATTCTCTGAGAAAAGAAAAATTCATTTTTGTAAAGCAATGACGGTGCATTTATTATCCGTTCATAATAGTTTCAGTCACAAGATGACAATATTTGCTTCAAGGCGGAGGATACCGCACGGACAATTTACTGATGATAGATAAGTCTATGCAAGTAAATCAAGGCCTGTTGCCTCTTGGCTCTTCAAAGCCGGCTACTGAATTTAGCCCCCCAGTTGCGGGTCCTACGTGGACGCTACAGTTTCTGTTTTATTTTGCTGCTTTCTTTTTGATTTTTGTCCCCAGGGACACAGTTACTTCATTGCTCTTGGTACTGCTTCAACGATTTCTACCTGGCCTGAGGAAGCTACACCAAAGACTGCCTTACCTATATGGTTGTGTTCAACATAATAATGGCGGCTCTCTGGAGCATTCTCTATGTGTCCTATATAACTTACCTTTATTTATTTACGTTTTAATGCGTTATGGCTAAACAGATAATGCTTGCTAGCTGGAATGTTAGGGGCCTGGGAGACAGAGTGAAACGCCTAGCTGTATTGCATATGCTTCAACGCATGGGATCTTCAATAGTATGTCTTCAAGAGACACACATGTTACCTGCTCAGGAATCCCCATTCTCTACAAAATTATTTACCGTTCAGTTTCACTCTGTCTTCTCTTCCTATGCTAGGGGTGTCAGCATTCTAGTAGGCAAAAATATAAGTTTTACTCATACATTATCGGTTGTTGACCCTCACGGTCGTTATGTTTTTCTGGTATGCTCATTAGATGGGTTACAATGCATTATTGGAAATATATATATACCACCTCCCTTTTCGATAGAGGTCGTTAAGACGTTGGCCTCCTTCCTCTCACAACATCCGGGGATACCGGCAATTATTGTTGGAGATTTTAACAATTATTTAGATGCAGAGCTGGACAAAATGACCACAAAGATCCCTTCGGGTGGGGTGAGAGGAGGACAGACGTCCTTTGCCCGCCTTATTGCGGAACTAGGATTGAGAGATGTATGGAGGATGAGTCATGCGCAGACAAAAAGTTATTCATGTTTTTCTGCTACACATAAAGGTCTATCCAGGATTGATCTCGGTCTGGGTAATGATTTGATGCTCCCATTAGTAACTTCCACAAAATATGAAGTACGAACTGTTTCTGATCATTCTCCCCTATGTATAGAGATTTCCACATCGGGTGTTCTAAAGAGGAACTACTGGAAACTCAACCCTTTTTGGTTGTCATTGTTTCCTACACCTGACCCCATTTTTGATAATCTAGAATCTTTCATTAAGTTTAACAAACCTTCATCTAGCCCGGGAATTTTTTGGGACACATTAAAAGCTTTTCTGAGAGGCCAATTTATTAGATCTATTAACACCATTAAGACCGAGACCAAGAACTGGGAACAAACTGTATTGAAAGAGGTTAAGAGAACTGAATCTGCCTTTATCGAATCCCCTTCGGAAGATACCGAGAGGTCTTTTCTTGAGGCGCAGCATATGGCCAACCACCTAATATTAACCACTGCAGAAAAAAAGAGGTTCTTTCTTCAACAAAAATATTTTGAGGAGGGAGAAACCACGGGACATATGCTTGCTATGATGATTCGCTCCCAAAGGGGTTCGTCCCACATAGAATCAATCATGAGCCCATCGGGCACTCTGGTTTCCTCCCATACTGAGATACTATCCACGTTCAGAGATTTCTATGCTGATGTGTACTCTACGAAAGTCAATCCTACCCTGTTGGAAATTAATTCTTTTCTAGATCAATGCCAATTACCGCAGCTCCCGCCCCAGGACGTAGCACAGTTGAACGCTCCTCTTGAGGCTGAGGAGCTACTGGAGGCGTTGGCGCTCTCCTCTCCTGGTAAGTCTCCGGGATCGGATGGCTTGCCGGCGGAGGTTTATAAGCGCTATTCTGAAACTCTAATTGCACACCTAAGGGAAGTGTTTGAGGATGCCAAAAAAATAGGAAGTTTGCCCCAATCCATGAATGAAGCAATTATTGTTCTTCTTCTTAAACCGGGTAAAGAGGCCCATCTACCTGACTCGTATAGGCCCATATCCTTATTGACAACAGATGTTAAATTGCTGGCAAGGGTGCTGGCCACAAGACTTGCTAAAGTCATACACAAAGTGGTACATAGGGACCAATCCGGGTTTATCCCGTCGAGATCCACAGCCCTCAACATAAGAAGACTTTTTCTTAACCTCCAGATCCCTGTCGACAACCCTGGCAAAAGAGCAATACTTTCATTGGATGCTGCCAAGGCTTTCGACAGTGTCGAATGGCCGTACCTATGGGAAACCTTGAAGCGCTTTGGCTTAGGAGCTAATTTTATTCAATGGGTTAAGCTGCTGTATTCGGCCCCCACAGCTAGGATCCGCGTAAATGGTGATCTTTCAGATTCATTCCCTCTTTTTAGAGGTACGAGGCAGGGGTGCCCACTCTCACCCCTGCTATTCGCACTGGCCCTTGAACCACTGGCAGAGGTGGTAAGATCTTCACAATCTATTGTGGGCTTTGTTAGAGGCCCAATTTCTGATAAGATCTCTCTTTATGCGGACGACACTCTGCTTTACCTGGGGGATGTGGAGGCTTCACTTACGAATGTGATGAAGATAATACAACATTTTGGTTCATTGTCAGGATTCTCCATAAATTGGAGTAAATCCGTAATTCTTCCGGTAGATGAGCCAATGGTTGATCTGCCGGCTAGTGCAAGACCGCTTAAAGTGGTTTCCTCATTTAAATATCTAGGAATACATGTGACAGTCAACCCAAACAAATACTTAGAAGATAACCTACTACCTCTTTTCAAAAAACTTCAAATGACATGCAATACTTGGTGTAAGCTCCCCTTATCAGTAATTGGCAGAATAAATCTAATCAAAATGGTCTGGGGACCTCAGCTTCTATACATCATGCACAACTCTCCGCAGTGGATACCCCGAAAGTGGTTTAACCGTATTGAGACATTATTTAGATCCCTAATTTGGAGGAAAAAAGTTGCTAGAATAAGTCTTTCCACCTTGCAGTATGGTAAAGATCGGGGTGGAGCGGCGGTTCCCAACCCTAAACTATATTTTTATGCCTCTCAATTACAACACTTAAGTGGTCTTGGATTGCTAAATGACTCTGACTCGGTTGAAAGCATGCTGCGATCTGGAACATTAAATACATCGGTGCTGGCGGTTTTGGAGGCGGGATTATTACGCCTGCCACAAATTGCCCCCACCATAGTTCTTCTTAAAAAATTATGGTCTACGGTCAAATCTAAATTACAAGTTCTGGGCTTCCTAGCAGAGACCCCCCTATGGAACAATCCGAACCTAGCAGAAATACATAAACTGGAGGGTTTCCAGTTGTGGAGAAATGCTGGAATTCATAATATTTCTCAATTATTTCACCAAAATATTTTAAAATCTTTTATGGAGTTGCAATCGGAGTTTGGGCTTCCCAGACATCAATTTTACCGATATCTTCAGTTACGTCATGCCCTTCAGATCCAAGGCCGGTCAGCTGCTCTTGTACTTGTTACCCATCCCCTAATTAATGACATTTTCTATGGTCAGGAAAAAAAGGGTCTTATATCTCACATTTACTCACATTTGCTTTATGCTATACAAGACACTGCAAATTTACCATGCAGACGTAGATGGATAGAGGATTTGGGAGAGGTGAGTGAGGATATCTGGGATACATGCCTTCAGACAGGGCCATTAACTTCTGTATCACAAACACACAGACTGTCGCATCTATTCTTGCTACACAGAGCTTATCGTACGCCAATACAACTACATAGATGGGGCAGAAGGGATTCTCCCTTGTGCCCTAAACGGTGTGGAGAAGAGGGGTCACTGATCCATTTGATGTGGCGCTGCCCCAAACTACACCGTTATTGGAGCGATATTACAGATACAATCTCATCAGTATTTCAAATAAGGGTCCCCTTGGATCCTCTGATATGTATTCTGGGAGCAATTGATGAAGAAATATACCCCCCTCCTAATAATATAGCAATAATCAGATTATTATATCTGGCCCGTAAGTTGGTGGCCAGATTCTGGCTATCTGTAAATGTTCCTACCAAAAAACAATGGATAGAACAAGTAAATTATATCCTTATCAGAGAACATCTAACATATCAGCATAGAAATGTATCTCGAAAATTTAATTCTATATGGCAACCTTGGTTGGATTCCCCGGGATTGGCACCCCCACAATTAATTATGCACAGAATATTTCAAGTTTAAGTGTATACAGCTTGCTTAACAGAGGCGGTAATTGGTGTATTTATGATGCTTATCCGGGAGACTAAAACCTATTTGGGCAGACCAGGAGCAAGGTTTATGGTTAGATGACCAGTTTGTCATCTGGTAGCTGTGTTGGGTGGGAGAATTTTTGTTCTCTTACGCAATACGGTGTGTTGTTAAATAAATGTAAAACCTATTTGATGCCACTGCTGTAACAATCTTTATTTTCATTGAATATGCATGGTCAAGACAGCATTGAATGCTCTGTGTTCATAACATATATTATGTCATATTTAATGCTCGATTGTCTACTATGTAATTTGTCTTTTGTGGCTCAATAAAGAATTTTCTGATTTAAAAAAAAAAAAAAAAAAAATTTGTATGAAATCAGGCAGGCCCTTGCACTACATAGTTAAGGGTAAATCGAAAGGAAATTGAATAAGAAATGTGTATAATGTATGGCCAGCTTTAGCTTTTAAGATGATAAAATGTGTTCAATCTTAAAGTGGAGTTCCACTCAAAAGTGGAACTTCCGCTTTAAGGCATCCTGACCCCCTGACATGCCACATTTGTCATGTCTTTTTTTTAGGGGGTGGGGGGAGCGGGTACCTAGATTTGACAGGTACTCAGCTCCCACTTCCGCCCGCGCCGCCTAAGCGACTCCTCCTCTCCTCCTCCCTCCCTGCAATCTTCTGGGACACGTCACAGGTCCCAGAAGATTGCCCGTCCATTCAGGATTGCCCAGTCATTCAGATTGCCCGGCCATGCCACACCCGGGTGCCCACATTTGCAATGCCGGCGCGGTGGACAGACAGGGGAGAGAACGGAGGCTTCGGGCGGCCGCATCGCTGGACCGTGGGACAGATGAGTGTGTGTTTATTAAAAGTCAGCTTCACTTTTTGTAGTTGCTGACTTTTAATAAACATGGGTCCAGCTGGAACTCCGCTTTAGGCCACCCATAGACAGTTGGAATCTTGGCCAGTTCAGCAGGGACCAGACAAAATTCGAACCATGTATGGGCAGGCTGAATGAACCCAAGTTGATTGAATGATCAACTTGAGTACAACCAGCCTGTCAAATTTCTCATGCGATTGTTCCCATCAGCTATAGCCGCTAGCAATAATCATTGTGTGATTTCCAGGCTTTAAAGAAGATCTTTACTCTGTAAACCAAAAATTTAAAAGTCAGTAGCTGTAGCTGCTGACTTTTAAAAAACACACACCTGTCCCAGGATCCAGTGATGTCCTCACTCGAACCCGGCTCTTTGCCGGTCTGCAGGTTTAGGCGCCGCCTTCTTAACTGTGGGCAGTCGACTGTGACTCCTTGAGGCTTAACAGCTGGCTGCCCCTGCACATGCGTGAGCTGCAATGCGCCAGTGAATGGTTACACAGTCTCCTGGGAACTGTGACGTGTTCCAAGAGGCTGCGGAGGATGGGGGGAGTCAGCTTCTGTTTGGATCGTGGCGGCGATCTGACCGGAAGTGGGAGCGAGCACCTGGCAAAATCAGGTACCCGCCCTTCACAAAAAAAGGCATTCCAAATATTGGAGAGGAAAGGGGGGAAGCAGAACTTCTCCTTTTGTAAGTGATTAAATTTAAAGTGCTACATACACCATTAGTATTTTACGTGCTTCTTATTTTTAGCTAGGGTACTGCTTTTACTTCTACTTGCTTTACTAAAAGGTCAGTCCATCCAAAAAAGATATTTTACTTATAGCTTTGTGGGCTGCCTCAACCCATGGCTTTTTATTTGTCCCAGATACTCCAGCTGTCAGGTCCCTCTGCTATAATTTCCAACTTTATTTCTATACATCTGGGAGTTTTGGGTGTTCCTATCCATGTTTGCAGTCTCAAGAAATGTCTGTTGCATTCTACATTCTTGCATTTTAAATACAATAATTAATACAACAATGCAATGGCTAACTGGTTTACACTTCCACCTAGCAGCATTAGGGTCTTTGGTTCAAATCCCAACCTAGCAGCATTAGGGTCTTTGGTTCAAATCCCAACCTAGCAGCATTAGGGTCTTTGGTTCAAATCCCAACCTAGCAGCATTAGGGTCTTTGGTTCAAATCCCAAACATGACATGTTCTCCCTGTGCTTGTGTGGATTTCCTCCCACACTCCAAAGACATCCTGGTAGGTTAATTGGATCCTGTCTAAATTGGCCCTAGTATATGTATGAATGTGAGTTATGCAGGCTATAGACGGCTATAAAATTCTTTCCTGCAACCACTGGTTGCAGGAAAAAAATGTGCGCGACTCCCCCATCAATGCGGACAGGTAAATCCCTCCTGCCGAGTCATTTTGTTCTCGCGAGAGAAGACAGTAATTATTGCTAGCAGCTATAGCAGCCGCTAGTGATAATCATAGGTAAATCTGGCAGGCTGGTTGTACCTAAGTTTATCAATCGATTGATCAGCTTGGTACATTAAGCCTGCCCATACATGGTTCGAATCTCGGCCGCTTCCTGCTGAAACGACTGAGATTCGAACCGTCTATGACCAGCCTTAGGGACCTTCGATTGTGAGCTCCTTGAGGGCAGGGACTAATGTGAATGCACAATATCTATGTAAAGCACTGTGTAAATTGACAGGGCTATATAAGTACCTCTAATAAATAAATAAATAATACAATGAGGAAAATAGGGAACCTTATAATAGCCACATGGTGAGCAGCCCCAGGAACAGAAAAGTACAGAGATCTTGTAAGACAAAATCTGAGACAGCTAAGAAGCTCTCAAGTGGTTTAGCTGTCCAGTATCTACAAAAAACTGAATTGGATGGATTGACACTTGGTGGTAAGTGTTTGAGAGGGGTGTTTGGCAGATAATGGTAAAGGGCTCATTTTAGGGGTTCTGGGGGTAGGGTATAGCCTGGAATTCCACTTTTAGAAAATTGCTTGACCTTCTTTCTTTGCAAACCAAACTAAGATAAAAGAACAAAAAAAAATTTGAATATAACTACAAAAAATTTAAAAAACCACATTGACCAAACCTTGCTGAAGCAGTCCAGTGGGTCAGTTCCTGAAAATCCGTAGTCATGGATTCCCATTGGCGTGATGGAAAATGTTTGTTGTTTTTCCAGCATCATCCCGATGTAGCACCAGGACAAAGCTAAACAAGAATTACAACTATGTGTAAAAAACATGTGACAAATGACAACTCATTGCACCTTCATAGTGTCACTGACATACACATTGGAAAATGAATAAGCAGCAGGTTTCGTACATATATGGAGTAGCATACAAACATTTCTTCACAAGCGTTAATATTTTTGGCAACCTAACACAACAACAAGCCATTTTTTGATGGTGATCCATTCTAACACAAATGGAGATCTTTGGGTCATATATGGGTTGCATGCTGGAAAATATATATCTACATAGTTAATAAGGTTAAAATGACTTTTGGCTATCAAGATCATCTTATGCCCTGCATGGGCAAAGCACAGGTTCATTTTGAAGATCTGGGACATTCGTACTAGCTGTGCTCTCGGAAGAGTGATTAACATTTGGGTAAAATTGCAGCTGAAGCATGTGTACACCTCCAGTAATTGCCTCTGAAGCTAAGGGGGTAGCTATTGGGGGGGGGGGGTTGGGGCAGTAAAAGTGTGGCTTGGACGTGGGGTTTTACCGCACCCCAACTGCTAGTGTGAACAAACCCTTTTAATTGTAATAGGCATTGGTAAAGGTCAACACCAGAGAAGAGCTTGGGTTTGGGTTTGGGTTTGGGGGGGGGGGGGCTGAGGCTGCCCCCACCAGGAGAAGGCAGTGATTGTTTCTAGCGGCTATAGCAGCCACTAGCTATAATCGCAAGTAAATCTGGCAGGCTTGTTGTACTCAAGCTGATCGATCGATCAACGTGGTACATTCAGCCTGCTCACACATGGTTCGAATCAGTCAAGATTCAAACAGGCTATGGCCAGCCTTACTGCCCAACCTCAGGTCCTCAAATACCCCCACACGCCATGTTTTGGGAATTTCTCTTAGATAAAATAGCTGTCCAAAATGCCAAGCCATTGACTCTTATTTAAAGCACCTGTGCAAGATAAAGGAAAACCTGAAAATATGGCATGTTGGGGTTCTTGAGGACTGAGGTTGAGAACCAATGGTCTAGGTCAGTGTTTCTCAACTCCAGTCCTTTAAGGCGCCCCAACAGGTCATGTTTTCAGGATTTCCATTATCACAGCCGTTTCGTCTAAGGGAAATCCTGAAAACCTGACCTGTTGGGGCGCCTTGAGGACTGGAGTTGAGAAACACTGGTCTAGGTAATGAATGTTAGGCAGAACAAAAAGTGAGAATAAATCTCTTCAACAGGGACCCTCACAACAATAAAACCATTACACAGTCTCTTCAAAACTAGCTTTGGAATAATGCCTCACCATACTGTGTCAATGGAGGAGCAGTATTGTCACTCTAGGACAGGACTACAAACACTCCCTCCTCTTCCCCATAACATAGAGATGAGGAGTTCTGTAGTCCCCAGCTTGTAACTAATATATGTAACTGATGAGATGCAACAGAAGCAGATGGCACAGGAAGTTTCAGCTCACTAGATGTCTGGCAGTATTTTTTGCAGTTATGGAACAGGTAATAAAAATGATTGTAATAGTATATTTAACAGAACAAAGAAGAAAAATGTAATGTTGGGGTTTACATACCCTTAAATTATCTACAAAACTCTGAATTTAATTATGACAGCAGGAGAAAGAACATTTTCTGTAAGCCGAAATAGACAGCCCCTAGTTGATGCTTTCCTAAATGAGGCTAAAATATGAATGTTACATTGTTGCAGTTCTGGGACAAGATCATCCAGTGCCCAGGGCAAAGATACCAAATTGCGCACCCCCCCCCTTCATTATGTGCAAGCTTATGAGGAGGAGGGGGAGAGCACAGCCCGCACCTCCTCCCGTCTCTCTCCTCCTCTCTTTGCCGCTTCCAGGTCTGGGCTAACATAAGCAGATGCCGCTGTCACTACTCCTGTCAGCCTTGTAGTAGAAGGAATTTGCAGCGCCCCCATCCCTACAATACACGCTGCACCCAGGGCAGCCGCTCCTTCTGCCCACCCCTTGTCCTGGCCCTGCATTGATGTAACCAAACAGTTGTATGATCGTCTCCAGCTATCTAATGTGGGTTGATTCGGCACCTCATCTCCGACCACTCTAATAATCATCCTGCTTAAAGTGATACTAAAGTGAATTTCTTTTTCAATAAAATAAAAACAGATGTTAAAATTACTTTCTCTGTGCAATGGTATTGCGCAGAGAGGTTTCTTACCTCCTCTTCTGGAGTCCCCCGCTGGCGCTATCCACTCCTTCTTTCCTGCGGGTGCCCCCTTACCAAGCTGTGTGCTAAGGGGGCACCCCCGCAGATGTGTACCTCCACAGACACACACAGCATGCAACATAACAATGCAACATAACAAAAGGTTCCATATAAACAGTGCTTGTGCTGTGTAATTTGGACTCCTGTAACACCTAAAAAATCTGGCTGATCTTGCCAGTTTCTCCCCTCCCCTATGTAAACTGACAACAGTAATCGTAGCTGCTGAGCCCTGACATCGTGGTCAGTTTACGTGCCTCCATCATCCGCAGCCTGCTCTTCTTTGTGTCTCCTCTGTCCCCCTCTCCTCCCCTCTCCTCTCTGCGTGTCACCTAGTGACAGTGCCGCCCCATCCCCCTCCTGCTGCAGGAATAAACAATATATTTGTATATTATCCGTTTGGTCTCCTAATACAGTCCCCCCGTCTCTGTGTTTTATTTAAAAAAAAAATCCTCCTTTACCGTATCTCCCAGAGGTCACGTGACCGGCCGCATCTCCTCTCTCCTCGTGTCCCGCTGACGTCAGCGGGGGGAATCGCGTCCACGCCCGCTTCTTCTGTCAGACGGGCAGAGAGGAGACAGGGCCGGCGTCCTGTCAAGATAGGTCCCCTGTCGGATAGTATCCGCCCTGTACTGCGCTTGCCCAGTACGGAAGACAAAGGAGCTGTTCATCAGCTGTACGCGGCGCCTGCGCAATTAAGACTACTTTGTGTCACACGCTCCCAATGCTCGTGCAGCTCTGCAAGGGGTGGGTGTAGGGGCAGATGCCTACAGAAGAGGCCGTATTTTACAATGATTGGCAGAGCTGATAAGTTGGGGCTGGTTTTCAGGGTGGTTTTATCAATAAACTACACGTCTTTGCGGGGCGTGTTTACACAACTGAAGGGTGTGCTTTTTAAACATGTATTATCTCTTCTGTAGGCATCCGCCCCTACACCCGCCCCTTGCAGAGTTGCACGAGCATCGGGAGCGTACAGGAACGTGTGGCACAATGTAGTCTTAATTGCACAGGCGCCGTGTACAGCTCATGAACAGCTGTTCATGTTCGGAGACTTTCGGCGTCTCTTTTGTCTTCCGTACTGTGCAAGCGATGCGCCTGCGCAGTACAGGGAGGACACTATCCGACCGGGGACCTTTCTCGGCAGAACACCAGTTACATGAGCGCCGGGAGCCGCCGTGAGATGCGGATTATGTTAACATGTGAAAGTGGGTTAACAACCATAGGAACATTGAAAGAAAAAATTCATCCAACCTCAAAGAGCTCAATGTTACATAACAAAAGGTTCTGTACAAACAGAAACCTGCCGCTGTCATAACAGATACATTGTCCATTGTAAAGAAAACAAAGTGAACACTACCTCTGTAATGACTATGGGAGGACTTCACAGCTTCACGGAGCAACATCAATGTCTTGTTAAAAAATACCAGTCGGCTATGTTCAGGTTCTTCTTTTTTCATGAAGATTTCATCTAACCTAAAAATAGAAATACTGTATTATATAAAACACAAATACTGCAAAATAATGAACTATGTTGGGAATCAAATTATTGAGTTGATATTAGTAAGTTTAATCAATAAGCACCGATTTGAGGATTGCTTGCTCCTAAAACCTTTAAATACCTTGTGACTGCACCAATCTCCTCCACGAAATGTCCATGATTACAGTACAGGCTAGGGGCTGGGTCGGTAAACATAGCATTAACCTGTCCCATTCTGGTATTAAGGCTTCACATTTGTACATTCTGTTGCAGTGCATTACCGCATTCACGTTAAAGCCCAGATAAGCTTTTTGAGTAAATTAGCTATATTCCAGGTGCATCAATGCCAGCGGTGTGTAGCGTCCTATGGTTTGTTTTTTTAGAAAGTAGTCACAGCCTGTGTAGAAGAGCATCTCCTATATGAATATATTGCAAAAAATGGCCTTTGATCTTTGTGTGGAAGCAGTGGTCTCTCTACAGAAGTCCCACATTCCCCTGTTGAGTCAGAAATAGAGTTCTGAAATGCTCCCTGCCGATTAGAAATTGCTAGCTGTGATTTAGCAAGGGCCATGTTGAACCTCTGCAGAGAGACCACTTCCTCCAGACAGAGAGCCAGGGTCTTTCTCTACAGAATGCCACTAGGAAACAGACCTTTGCACGTCTTTATTTGATTATCTGGAATGTATTTAGCTGATTTTAAATAAACGTTTAGTTTGGCTTTATTGTGTAGTATTTTGCATGTTAACATATGTAGTGTTAGGGCAGCCTATTTATTTAGAATGGGCTGTCAAAGTATTGCAGTGAAAGAACGTTTACAGTGCTTTAATGCATTCCACCACAATGCATGGCATGTAAGTAGCTTGAAGACTACTGTACATGTGTGTTGGGGTAACATTACGGTACCATTCTAAATGAATGACAGTGCAACACACCACACAATGTACTGCGTGTTACTGTAATGTGCGGTAAAATGACCTATTTCCTGAAATGTATAGGTGTAAAGTCAGGCCTAAAAGTCAGAATCAGGCACTGAAAACTTCTTGTAGTTTTTCTTCTCTTTCTGAACAGGGAGCCCCAAACCTGAGATGCCTTCTATGCGTTTACTTCTAGCCAGGGGGGGCTTTTTTTCAATGGGAACGCAGTTCTGGCACCTTCAACACTGAATGTAAAGGCAAGGGGTAGTGGGGTGTGCTGGAGGTTCTATTATTGCGGGGGGGGGGATCTGTTGTTGCAGGGGAGGTCTATTGTTGCTCGGAGAGATATATTGTTGAGGGAGGAGGGTCTACTGTTGTTTTCTGCAGGAGGGGTCTGATGATGCTGGCTGGTGGGGGATCTATTGTTGTTGGTGGGGTCTATTGTTGCTGGGGTCGATCTATTGTTACTTGGGGGGTATTTTGTTGTGGGGGGTCTATTGTTGCTGAGGGGATGTATTTTTGCTGGGGGTCAATTGTAGCTGGGAGAGATCTAGCGTTGAGGGAGGGGTCAATTGATGCTGGCTGTTAATCTGTTGTTGCTGCTGCGGTTTTTTGTTGTTGGTGGAGATCTGTTGTTGCTGGGGGGATCTATTTAACTGCTTTTCTTGTTATCATTAACAAATTCCACACAGAATGCTTAGTACCACAAAATGATACTTGGTTCTGTATTTTCAATAAGAGGTGGTACTTGGGGCTGGGTAGGGGGTGGAGCCAGGGGACCATGCTCAGAGGTGGGTAGGGGGTGGAGACAAGAGGTGACTTGGAAGAGGGGGGAGTTCCTGCACCTATTTTCTGAGAAAATGCTGGCCACAAAGACCTGGCATATTGGTTGTGCCAACTATGGAATACCAGGCCCTCCAAAATGACTCCATAAGGTACCCTTACTCAATATCCTGGCATCTTTTCACAACCTAAGATCTTATGTCTGCCATGGAACCAACCCACCTCACCAAAATGAGGTTACTATACTTGGAAGTGACTTACCGCATACAGAGAGAGGCCATTGTGAAATACCAGCTCCTTTCCTCTTCCAATGAGATCTAGAAAATAAATAGCAAACGCAATGTTCAAATATTTGTTTTGGGTTGTAAAATGAAATGTGTATTATATTTATTTTATTTACATGCGAAAAGGATTTATTAAAGCAGTGATTTCTTGGTTGGATTTCCAAAACTGAAGCTTATAGGAAGACAACATTTGGCATCTATTACTAGGATCAATACAACACACCTCTGCTTTACACAGGACATTTTTATTGTTTTACTGGCAGGACCTGGCTTAGAACAGGCAGTCCCTGACTTACAAACACCCGAGTTACGAACGACTCCTACTTACGAACGGCCTCAATGCTTGTGCTCCACGCTGGTACTGGATACCTCCGAGTATATATATATATATATATATATATATATATATATATATATATATATCAGCAATGGGGAGCCCCCTCTAAATGCGGTACTTACATTTTAGGTGCAAGATCCACTTTGAGTCAGAACTCCTGAATTTAAATATATTACAGGTCAGTGGCAAGAAAGAAGTACAGATAATATGTGCACAAACATGAAGTGGTACCTGTAACTTAAGGCCAACTACAGTCATTTTTTTTTTTTTCATTTTGAACAGAGTGGGAAAAAACTTGACAAGCATTTATACATCATAGATGCCAACTGTGCCGAATTTGCTGGAACAGTCCCGCATCTTCAACCTCAGTCCCAATGATGCTGTGTCCTGGGCCATGTCCCAGAATCACAGCATCACCCTTATTGGAATTACTATACATGCACAGTAATTGAATAATGCATTACAGTGAGCAAGGGCTGTAAGTGGGTGGTCCCAGCATAGTTAGAGGCAGAGTTTGGCTGGGCCTCCCTGGTAAGCAGGACTGCTGGTCCCTGAGTGGACCTGAGGCGGACTTGGGATTGGGACGTAAATTCTGATGAGTAGGATTGCCTGGAGTTGAGCGTCAAGTGACTTCATGGGGTGTTTGGTATGTGTGTAAGAAGTGGGCTGTAATACCCCCCCCCCCCCCCCGCTCTCCTCTTCCTTCTCCTGCGGCCGCAGGGACTCCTATGTGGGCGGGCAGCTGCAGGACAGAGCAGCACTGTGTAAAGATTCCCCACTCGGCCCCTCCTCCAGCAGCGGCTTGAGCCAATCAGCACCCAGGGGGACTGGGACCTAGGATTTGTAGTTCTTAAAGGGGTGCTGCACAGTACAAATTAATGGGGGCTTGGATTTCATTAGCCAGTATTCCCAGCACACAAAACAGAGAAGGAAGGTTTCATGGCAATTTGAACCGGAGATGAGGGGAGAGAGCAGCATAGGGAGAGAGCGCAAGGATCTGCTACAGTGCTCTGTGCCCAGATTGAGAAATCAGAGTGCAGAGGAACTGAGACACTGGGAAGCCCTTGCTGTGCTGAGGACTGGGGAGTACCAAGCTGTGATCTGTGTGCTGAAGGAATGAGCCACTGCCAGGATACAGTCTCTGCCATGCAGAGGACTGGAGTCACCCAAGGCAACCCAGAGTGATTGGATACCTAACCAGAGGGACCACTGCTGCTTTGTCGGCTGGGTCTAGTGAGAGGGCCATGCAGCCATGACTTGTTGCTGCCACTAGAGACTGAACCCATAGGAACTGCAGTTTAGAGCCCTGTTACTATAAAAACAAATAAAAACCAATGGTGCTAGATTTATGTATATAGGTATATGGATGGCAACTGGAATAAGAAACAATTTAAAAAACTCATGTAAGATATCAAAGTCCATGCATAAAGTCCATGAGAGGTATTCAGTTGGCACTTGGAGGCAGCACCCTTATGCCGCGTACACACGATCGGAATTTTGACCTGTAAAAGACCGATGAGAGTTTTTCGTGCAACCGTGTGTATGCTCCATCTGTCTTTTGCTGGCGGAATTCCAGTCAGCAAAAGATTGAGAGCATGCAATTCTGGCGGTATGCGGGCGGCCGGCATTCTGCAACTGTGTTTTGACTGTCCTATCATCCTGGACCACAAACCTTCCTCACGGTGCTATATGTTTTCTGCTGCACCATTGGCATGGTTATATCTTCTTAGTCCTCTCCATAAAATTAGAGGAAATTTGTGCTTAAAGTAGAACTATAGGCAACACTTTTTTTTTCATTTTGGATAGAATAAGGGAGGGTTATAGCCCCTGTCAGTTTATTTTTTTTACTATCCCTGTCCCAGTGCAGAGATTTCCCTTCACTTCCTGCCCCATAACCAAACAGGAAGTGAGAGGAAATCTATACAAATTAAGGGAATTCATTGCCCGCCCCCTCAGAAAATAATGTCCCCACTCGAAAATTTCAGGGTGGGTCTTAAAAAACAAGGGGTGTGGCCTTGACAGGAAGGGGTGGGTCATATTTAAATTAGGGGGTGCACGAGTTTAGTCAGGCCTAGGGCAGCACAAAATCTGAATATACTACTGGCTGTCCCCCTCCATTCTCCTCTGTGTCCCCCTCCGTGCTGCTGTCCTCCTCCGGGTCCTCCTCCACCCTCTCTGTCCTCGATCTGTCAGGATGGAGAGCAGAGGTAGGAGCCGGTAAACCCAGCTCCTTCCTTTTCCGAATGAACAGCGTCATTAGTAATTAGTATTAGTAATCAGTATCGGTGAGTATCGATATCGGTACTTGTACTCGGTCTTAAAAAAGTGGTATCTGGACAAACCTACTGATCATGCCAAAAAAACTGCCTTTTATTTAAGGATAGCAATCACATGAAGCCATTTATTATCACATAGTTTTTTGGATCCCTTTTAAATCATAATGATAACAGAAATCACCCAAATAGCCCTGATAAAAAGTTTGCATACCCTGGAATGTTTGGCCTTGGTACAGACACAGAAGGTGGCACACACAGGTTTAAATGGCAATTAAAGGTTAATTTCCTACATTTGTGGCTTTTTAAATCACAATTAGTCAATGAGCTCTCACATGGATGCACTAAGCAGGCTAGACACTGACCCATGGTAGAGGTAGAAAAGAACAGTAAAAAGACCTGCGTAACAAAGTAATGAAACTTTACAAAAATAGAAAAGGATATAAAAAGATATCCAAAGCCTTGAAAATGCCAGTCAGTACTGTTTAATCACTTATTAAGAAGTGGAAAATTAGGGGCTCTTTTGATACAAGCCAGGGTCAGGTAGACCAAGAAAGATTGCAGCCACAACTGGCGGAAGAATTGCTCAGGATACAAAGAAAAACCCAAAGGTAACCACAGGAGAAATACAGGAGGGGGAAGGGAGGGGATCATGCTCTGCTTCAGAATGTCACAGTACATGTTGGCATTCATGATTCCCTCAATGAACTGTAGCTCCCCAGTGCTGGCAGCAATCATGCAGCCACAGACCATGACATTCTCACCACCATGCTTGACTGTAGGCAAGACACACTTGTCTTTGTACTCCTCACCTGGTTGCCGCCACACACGCTTGACATCATCTGAACCAAATAAGTTTATCTTGGTCTCATGAGACCACAGGACATGGTTCCAGTAATTCATGTCATTAGTCTGCTTGTCGTCAGCAAACTGTTTGCAGGCTTTCTTGTGCATCATCTGTAGAAGAGGCTGGGATGACAGCCATGCAGACTAATTTGATGCAGTGTGCGGCATATGGTCTCAGCACTGACAGGCTGACCCCCCACCCCCACCCCTTCAACCTCTGTAGCAATGCTGGCAGCACTCATATGTCTATTTCCCAAAGACAACCTCTTGATATGACGCTGAGCACATGCGCTCAACTTCTTTGGTCGACCATGGCGAGGCCTGTTCTGAGTGGAACCTGTCCTTTTAAAGTGCTGTGCTGCAGCTCAGTTTCAGGGTCTTGCCAATCTTCTTATAGCCTAGGCCATCTTTATGTAGAGCAACAATTCTTTTTTTTAAGATCCTCTAATAGTTCTTTGCCATGAGGTGCCATGTTGAACTTCCAGTGACCAGTATGAGAGAGTGAGAGCAATAACCCCAAATTTAACACACCTGCTCCCCATTCACACCTGAGACCTTGTAACACTAACAAGTCAAATGACACTGGGGAGGGAAAATGGCTAATTGGACCCAATTTGGACATTTTCACTTAGGGGTGTACTCACTTTTGTTGCCAGCGGTTTAGATATTAGTGGCTGTGCGTTGAGTTATTTTGAGGAGGCAGCAAATTTACACTGTTATACAAGCTGTACTCTCACTACTTTTCATTGTAGCAAAGTGTAATTTCTTCAGTGTTGTCACATGAAAAGATATAATAAAATATTTACAAAAATGTGAGGGGTGTACTCACTTTTGTGAGATACTGTATATATTAATGTCCTTACTCATGCTTGTAGTGGTTTTCCTCTAATCAGGTGTGTCAGAGAGGCTGAGGTTGTTCTTGAAGTTGGGGGGAGCAGAACGGAAAACCCAAAATTACCAAGCGGGCTCCTTTGGGGGTAGTGCTACAGGTAAAATGTTTAGGTTGGCTTACAAACTGATAAATATTACTCTAGTGTTCACTAAATGTGAAGTATATTGTAAAAACAGAGACCTGTGACAGCAAGCGACATGGCCCCCAGACAGCGAGGCTTTGATCCTGATATAACAGCTCTTCAAATCCTCATGGATGGAAATTCATATCCACGTGGTTCTGTATTCACTTATATAATACACCTGAATCCACAGGTAGGTGTACTGTTTGCCTAAGGACGCACCTTTATTTAACCGTCTGCACACACCAGGACTTATGAATATAATTATATAACAGTGATTTTATGGATGCTGAAATAAAATGGAAAAATAAATATGGATGATGCTTGCTGGTTCAGCGACTTTGACAATTTGTCATATTAAATTAAACTCTCGTTAACTCAACAGATAGAAAAATACACGCCTTAATACCAGGGATGCAATTGTTCACTGAGCAAATATGTCACACCTGATTTTATATGGCCGTCTCCTGCTCCTCCCAAAAATAGAGACTGCAGCTTGTTCTTATCTAAGTTATACTAAGGGCTGTAAAGTGTACCTGTCACATGCAAGACATGCTGCCTTACCATAGTTCCCAACCGTCCTTTATTTGAAGGGACAGGCCACCCTTTGGAACCAAATCCCTCCATCCTTCTTTCCCCTTCAATTTACCATTTGTTGGCTCTGATGTATAGATCGGTATGAAAAAAACAATTGCACTAAGTATTTTACCTTCAAATGTTTTATTTAGTTATTTTCAAATGCTAGAATAGGGGGAAAGTAGCAGTGAGAACAGCACTAGCGAGTTTATATTCTATGCTTGTCAAATCTGTGTGTTTTTCCATTTTTTTGCACATACTGTATATGTGTGAACTAGGTCTAAAGCCTCGTACACACGGTACGATTATTCGCAGTCTGTTGACAGACTGTTTTCCTAAAATCTTACCGTTAGTACGCTCCTTTTGACAATTGTTGTCCAATTTTCGGCCAACAAATGTTGGATGACAGGCTAGTATATATTCGGCGGACAACGGTTTGACGTCAGATTTTCATATGGTCAGTACACAAATCCGTCACACAAAAGTCAAAAGTACAAACACGCATGCTCGGAACCAATGCTCACCAAACACGAAATTAGCAGAAGGAGCCCAAAGGGTGGCGCTCAAGAGCTGAAATTCCTCGTAGTACATCACTACATTCGTGTTTGTGGCACGACAATTGTGTACCGTTAGTGTGCAAGACAAGATCCTGGGCACACGCCCTCTTGACAAAAATCTGACGCTCGGTTGGCCAACAATCGTACCGTGTGTACAAGGCTTTAGGCTCCATTCACACTTGTGCATCAAAGTTGCATGACAAGTATTTCCCCATGTTTTCCTATGATACCCATTCATATATGCGCAACTTGAAGTTGCAGAAACTTCATAGAAAGTTCATGCACTACTTTGGTCCAACTTGCATGCAAATTGCGGACCATAGACTTCAATGTTGACCCTCAGAAGTTGCATGAAAGTTGTACCTGAATGTTATACAATGCAACTTGTGTGCAACAGTTTTGCATTATAACTGGTCAAAGCCAAAGTCGTATTCAAGTTGCACCCATCCATAGTTGTGTCAAAGTTGCACTCCAAAGTCGGCGCAACTTTGAAGTCGTACAAGTTTGAATAGAGCCTTAAAGTAATATTAAAGTCTTGTTTAAAAAAAAAAATTAACAAACATGTCATAGTTAACTGCTCTGTGCAGTAATTTTGCACAGAGCAGCCCGGATTCTCCTCTTCTCGGGTCCCACGTTGGCACTCCTGCCTGTCCCTCCTGCAGAGTGCCCCCACAGCAAGCAGCTTGCTATAGGGGCACCCATGCTGAGCCACTGCTCTGTGTGTCCATTCAGACATGGAGCTGCAGGATCACTGGCTGTGCTTGACAGCAGCGGGAGCCACTGTCAAGGAGAGGCAAGGCTCTCCTGAACATCACTGAATCGAGATGGGGCTCAAGCAAGTATTAGTTGGGGCTGGGGGGTCTGCTGCACAGACTGCATGAAGGTAAAACACCTTTTGCCTTTACAACTAATTTAAAGAGGAGGTCCACCTAAAAAAAAATATTAATAGCCAGCAGCTACAAATACTGCAGCTGCTGACTTTTAATAAATGGACACTTACCTGTCCAGGTTGCCCGCGATGTCGGCAGCAGAAGCCGATCAATCGCTCAGTTCTCGGCTGCTGCCACCGCAATCCTCGGTGAGGGAATCAGGGAGTGAAGCGTTGCGGCTTCACTTCCCGGTTCCCTACTGCACATGCGCGAGTCGCGCTGCGCGTCCTAACTGGTCCATGCTATCTCCTGGGCCCTGTGTGTTTCCCAGGAGACAGCGGGGGGGGGGGGGGGCGGGGGCGGGAGGGGACGTGACTCGCGGGAGTCTATTCCCGGAAGTGGGTGCAAATACCTATATTAAACAGGTATCTGCACCACCCCCCCCCCCGAAAGGTGCCAAATGTGATACCAGAGGGGGGGGGGGTTCCGAAAAGCGGAGATTCCATTTTTGTGTGAACCTCCGCTTTAAGCTGAATATAAATTACTTGTTTTTTTTTTTCAATCAGACAGCATGCTGATAAAAAAATATATATAGATTTCCCCATCCACACAGAGGAATCCTCTCCGCTGTGCCATTTCTGAAAACAGGATTATTCCACTGTCAGAATACACCAATCAGCGCCCATTGGATGCAGCTGCTGATCGAATATGAATTTATCAACATTACCATTCGACAGAAGTCAATTCTTAGATCAACTTTTCTTGAGCAGGAGCCTCTACACATGGATCAAGATTCAGCCAGTTCCTGCTGAAACAGCCAAATTTTGATCCATCTATGGCTAGCTTTAGTAATGAATACTATGTGCTTTAAGCATCCCTGTTTCCCAATATTGAATGTTAAAGGATAGGTTCACCTTTTAAAAAAATAATAAAAAATGTGCATTTTTTTGCAGGTAAAAAAATGTGCATTTACTATATTTTTTAAATTTTTTTTAGGAGCCTAGAAAGCATTGCACCCACGATCAGCAGATCGCTGTTGCCATGCAGGACTCCTGCAGACTTTGAGCGTAAGCTGTCTGCCTGTACATTGAATGGGTAGGCAGTTTTAGAATGACAGGAAAAAATCAATGAACTACCACAGTGCTCAACAGCGCCATGGTAGTTCATTGAGAACTACAAGCCGACATCCACAAAGGATGTACTTATAGTTGATTAATTCACAAAATTCTGTGAATGAATGACACGGCCGTATGGACAAAGCCCCCTCTTTTCAAAAAGGGACAGCTGGTTTGGCAATCGCCAAGCGGCTGCAGGAGCGGAACATGTTACATGTTCAACCCTAAAAACAGGTGGAGAATGTAACATGTTCCTGAAGGTGAACTTATCTTAAGTAGTAAGATTTTATTAGTTTCTAGCAAATTATTAGGTTGCATTTTCTCATACTGTGGCTCTTCATCTTAAATAAAGATGAGATATAGACCAGGAGTCTCCAAACTTTTTCAAACAAAGGGCCAGTTTACTGTCCTTCAGGCTTTAGGGTGGCTGGATGAAGGCTGGTACAAGGATTTTTGACACCCTAGGCGAAACCTAATTTTGCCGCCCCCCTTGGCTCCACCCCTGACTCCCCCCATCCTTGCCCTGCCTATGTATAACCCACCTTTTTAACAAAACTCCCATCAAATGCAGCCCACCAGCGCCCATCAAATGCAGCCTCACCAGCGCCCATCAATGCAGCCTCACCAGCGCCCATCAATGCAGCCTCACCAGCGCCCATCAATGCAGCCTCACCAGCGCCCATCAATGCAGCCTACCAGTGCCCATCAATGCAGCCTCACCAGCGGCCATCAATGAATGTTTGCTTGCTTCCATTCATTCGGGAGTCGGGCACAGACACAGTTCTGCGCCACGATGCGCCTCTGATGCTATGTGCGAATGGAGCGGCGGCTGTCTGCTGATGCTGAGACTTAGTTGCTTGCTGCAGCGAGAAGAGAGTAAGAACACCAGTGGCCGGGCGCCCTAGGCAGCAGTGCGACCTAGGCGGCTGCCTAGTTTGCTTAGTGGTAGCACCAGCCCTGGGCTGGATTGTGGCCAGTGGGAGAAGAAAATGTCCCAGGCCCAGCATCAGTAAGAATAAACATGGTCTCAGGGATGGTGATTGGTAGAAGGAGGAGTAGTGCCCCACCACTGGTATTAGTGGTAGGAATAGTACCCTATCATTGGTATCAGTGGAAGGAATAGTGCCCATCATTGGTATTAGTGGTAGGAATAGTACCCCATCATTGGTATCAGTGGGAGGAATAGTGCTCCAATGTTGATGTCAATGGGAGGAATAGTGCCCCAATGTTGATGTCAATGGGAGGAATAATGCCCCATCATTGAAATTAATAGGGAGAATAGTACCCATCATTAGTGTCAGTGGCAGGATTTATGCCCTACTTTTGGTGTCATTGGGAAGAATAGTGCCCCAAGGGCTTGATATAGGCTAGCAAAGGGCCGCATCTGGCCCTCGACCCACAGTTTGGAGACCAATGATAAAGAGAATGCAATTGCTATAGAGCCCAGCAGACAGGTCACTCTCTGTCAGCGTTATCACTTTCATAGAATTTTGAATAAAAAGAATGTATATGCAGTTGTTCAAGTAACTCTGTCACGTTAAATGGCCAGTCCATCCAAAATGTATATTTCCTTTATAGGTACATCTTGGTCGAGTGAGTTGCCTTTCTGACTTCATTTTTGTCCTGAAGACTGTTGGCAAGTTGTCCCTGCCATGAAGTAATATGTGAACCTTACTTCAGTTAGAATACTCATTGTAGCTGAATTCATAGATTTTTATGAATAACATTCCAATCAGTGACATTCCACTAAACTGTTCATATTCCAAACATAATCACATGTAAAATATAGCAAGGATTTTAGGCTCTGCACGTAGCTCAATTCATTGATTTTGTAAATAAAGTTTTAAAGAGTATCGTAACTGAAGGGTCAAAGATTATTTTGTGTTAAAATGGCCCTGCAGCACTCACTGGTTCCTTCCTCAGACCCCCATGTCCTATAGTGACGTGAAGGTCAGTGGGAGGAACCAGTGGAGGTTTCAGGAAATTGACACTCCTGGAAGTGTCGGTCTCTATGCAGCATTCACATAGAGAATACAGCATCTGCCGAGGTGAATAAAATCCTACGCATGTGCCAAAGTGACATCAACTCATCCCAGCCAATCAAAATGGCCGAAGAGTGAAACATGCAAGAAGACCGGCCAAAGATGTCAGTAGCCAGAAATAAGCTCCTGGACACTGCATTACAGGTTTGGAGGAACTCTGGTTTTAAAAAAAAAGGAAATTCTATCCAAGTGTGTATTCTTAACTGATAAAAGTACTTTATATTGCTCTCATCCCCCTCCATTTATCCGCATTCCTTTTTTTTTTTTTGCTGCTGTGATCAAACTTCCTGTTACTGGGTGGCTAAATTTGATCTCCATAGTCCCCCTGTATGTAGGAATGTAGCAACCCTCTCTTGCTCACTCCCGAGATGAACTATGCACTATAGCAATGATGAAGAACCTTGGCACCCCAGATGTTTTTGAAACTACATTTCCCATGATGCTCATGTACTCTGCAGTGTAGTTGAGCATCATGGGAAATGTAGTTCCAAAACATCTGCCAAGGTTTGCCATCACTGCACTATAGGATTAGTAGTTTGCATAGAGCAGTGCACGTGACCACAGCCAACATGCACTGCTCATTCCACACAAATGAAAGTGAGGGGAAGAAGGAAATATGAGTGTCTGCTGTACACACAGGCATGTACTATGTGCCTGCTAGAAGAAATAATAACCAATCCATACAATACATGAGCTGATCGAAAAAACTAATGTCTGGCCATCAATAAATATCTCTGGTCTGTAACTAACGCAGTATTTTCCTCTTCTGAATGCAAATGTTAAACGTCGCCAAGAGCAGCAATGCAAATGTCACATTGAGCAAAAGCAAATAAAGCAAATGCTACATTCATCTATGTCTGATAGACAAGTTGGAATACATGAACTTTGTTTCATGTATAAATATCATATGTGTGGCAATACAATCTTACAGTTCCAGTCTAACAGGAACCTTGTGTGTCCTGACCCTTGTTATGCAATATCTAACTCTCTACCTGAGACTTCCTACTTGGCTGCATTTTTTCCAAAACCATAGGGCAAGGGAGAGTGACAAAACACCATGCTGGTCAGCAATCCATTTACAGTGACAACTGTTATTTCTCTTTCAGAGGAGCATCATTTTCAACAGCAATCGTATATAATTAGGTAACTTTTTCTCAGGCAGTCCCCATGAGACTTTTTGTAAATCTCTCCCAATGACTTTTCCTTTTGTAACACGAAGCCCTCGGCTCACGTGTCCATATTTTTTGCATACAAGTCCTGCATGCGGAGAAAGGGGCCCTGACTCTCACACCTAAGTTCATAAAGGGGGCCTTATAACATCTGCTGTGGGACAGGGGTTGTTACATAGTTACATACCCTGTTTCCCTGAAAATAAGACCTAGCGTGATTGTCGGTGATGGCTGCAATATAAGCCCTACCCCCCAAATAAACCCTACCCTGTTTCCCCAAAAATAAGCCCTACCCTGAAAAGAAGACCTACAAGGACTTTAACTAGGGCTTATTTGGGGGGAAGAGGGCTTATATTGCAGCCATCACCAACAATCACGCTAGGTCTTATTTTCGGGGAAACAGGGTAGTAGCTGAGGTTGAAAAAAGACACAAGTCCATCAAGTCCAACCTATGTGTGTGATTATATGTCAGTATTACATTGTATTTCCCTGTATGTTCTAGACAGTCAAAACAGGAAACCTCTAGACCAGCTTTTCTCAACCTCTTTAATTCTTTGGAACCCTTAAAATAACTTTTAAGTCTCAGGGAACCCCTGCTAAAAATGATATGTTACAGTACAATAGTACAATTAGGAAGTTATAGATATAAAAATAGAAATACTAAAATGTGGAATAGCTAGAAAATGTGGAACCAATGAAGGGTAATTTTGAACAACTCTTGCTCTATAGAATCATTTTCAGTAACAACCACAAAATTAAAATGAAAAATCGTTATAATGTCTTGAAAAGAAAAACAGGTAACCTTACATTGGTGGCCACTGGGAGAAGGGCCCCAATATGGGTAGTGAGAGAGCTGCCTCGATAAATCTGCAAGCAGAGGAAAAATGTCCATTACATTGGTAGACAGAGAAAAGAATGCACCACTTAATTATGGGTGAGTTGGAGAAGGGAATTCTTACATTGTGGTCAATGAGAGGAAGCATATGCCTTAAGTTTGTGGTCAGTAGGAGGATTGCTAAAAGATGATTAGTGTATTGCCGTTGGCTTTGTTAAGTGATGTTGGTCTCAGAGCTATGCAGGCATAAGATGAAAAGTCAATCTGACACTACTCAAGAAACCCCGAACAACATCTGGAGGAACCTTAGAATTGCACGCAACCCTAAGTGAGAACGCCTGCTCTAGACACTTGCAGAGATGAAAGCTGCACACTAATGATGGTTTCCCTAAGAAAATCAGTGAAGGCCCTGCACATAAAGTGGAGGATTCTTTTGCACTTTGTGGAGTCTGAACACACAGGAAGGGTCATTTACACTGCAAAATAGTTGCAAAATGGTTGTTCTGCACACTGAAAGAATCTTACATTCAGAGAGGAATTCTTCCGTTCAATCATCGGGGCTGGAAAAAGTCAGGTGGGAAAGACACTATCTTTTGCACTTATGGAAGAATCCGTCTTTACACTCAAGGGAGCTGCACAGAATATTGGAGGAAGGATACTTCCAAATATTGGTAGGATAATCACCAGAGAAAGGGAACATGAAGGAAGGAGGTATCCAGTAGCATAGTTCATGAAGGGCCCTTTCACATGGGTGGACCGATCAGGTTTTTCAGGCAGACCCGATTGGACCCTCCAGCTCCTCTATGAAGCACTAGGTGTCAATGACATGTGTCCATTGACACCCGCTGACATCCAATCTGATCCTGTCTGCTAAAAACAGATGGATGGGGATCAGATGGCAGTTGGATGTAAACAGACAGGCGATCCGTTTACATCCGACAGCCCATTGGGGATCAGTGGACAGATTCCCCCTGAGCAGGCAGACTCTAATGGAGCGCATCTCGTGTTTAAGGGGCCTAAGGATCAATGCAACTAGGGTCAGAAAAAATGCCAGAACCAATTGCTCGTAGTGGCTGACATTGCACAAGAGTTTAAAAGCATTTGTTTTTATAAGCATTCCTCTCTGCTCATTTTTCAAAGTACAATTGAAAATCCCAAATGCTCCCAAATGCCGCCCTGAGGGTCCATTCACACTGAGTATAAAACATGCTGCTTATATAGGCGTTTTGCGTTATTTTACTTATTATACTGTGGGGAATGAGCTGATGGAAGTGGTAAAAGATTAGTTGGAGATGTGATAAGCTTTCCCGAAGAGATGAATTTTCAGGGATCGTCTGAAGGTAGCAAGAGTAGGGGATAGCCGGACAGGTGGAGGTAGCGAGTTCCAGAGGATGGGAGAGGCTCTGGAGAAATCCTGGAGACGAGCATGAGAGGAGGAGACGAGAGAGCTTGAGAGTAGGAGGTCTTGAGAAGAGCGGAGAGGATGATTTGGGTGATATTTGGAGACAAGGTTGGTGATATAGCTCGGGCAGAGTTGTGAATGGCTTTGTATGTTGTGGTTAGCATTTTGAATTGAATTTGCTGGGTGACTGGGAGCCAATGTAGGGATTGGAGGAGAGGGTTAGCAGACACTGAGCGGTTGATAAGGTGGATAAGTCTGGCAGCAGCATTCATGATAGACTGAAGAGGGGATAGCCTTTCGTAAATAAGCCCCTATGTGTCCATGCACATTAGGGAGTTTACAGGCATATTTTCAGAGGAGTGTTTAGAGGCAGAAAAAAAAAACCCTTCAGAATTGCGTTTTTGAGAGAACCTTTCAGGCAAAAAAATCGCTTAACGCTCATAAACGTGACATTTAAGACAGCTCAGCATTTTACTTTGTAAATTGAGCAAAGGGGAATGTTTTGAAAAAAACGCTTATAAAAAGCAAATGTGTATAAACTTCCAAAAAACTTTTGTGCAATATGAGACCATAAGCATTTTCTATGGCCACTTTTCATTGCCAGAGGTTCTGCCATTTTTTTCTGCATCTAGTGTGCACGGATCATAAATGCCTTTGGCTGGCAAACAGTCCAAGAGCTTGCAGTTCTATCGGAGCTGATAAAAAAATCTGAAATATGTCGGTTGGATTTGTCAGGTGGGTGGAAATGACCCTTCTTGGGGTTGATCTCAGTAATGGCATGAAGACAAACCAGTATATTTTTTTCCTGTTACAACATTTAACCAAGTACAATACAACTGTATACCGTAAACTTTATGGATTGCGTTCCTCAAATACTCCACATACCACTGAAGGTTAGTGCAATATATATATATACTTTAGCGAAATGTTCAATACATTTTAAACATAAAAGCTTAAAACTTGAGCCAAAATCAGCTCAACCATTCATGATGACCCTTCTGGCAAAGTGTCGTATTTGCCACAATGCTAGTCTTAGCTTGACTCTTTGTAAAGTTTAAAATTTTACATTTTTATACTGACCTTGTGTTTGCTATACTTGAGGGCTTTGTCATACAGATTAATCCCAGTCATCAGTTTCTCCATGCTGTCTTCTTCATTTAGCAGTCCCACGTCATAGGCATGGGCATAACCCTGCTCTGCCAGGCAGCGGGCAGCCCTTAGCCTAGGCTCTTTGCTGCCCTCATGCTCTGTCTCCAGGCCCATGAGATGAGCTATCCTATCTGTGCAGTGTGAAGCCTCTTCCTCCAAATTGAGTCTATCATACACATATGCCAGGTTGGCCCATGCATTTAAATTATCTGTTTCTTGCTTGGTGATGTTATCAAAAATCTCCTTGGCACTGTCAATCTCATCCAGATAGAAAGAAAAGACACCGAGCAGATTTCTGATTGCTGAGTGCTGGAAAGTCGAGTCGAACTCTAGCTGGAACTGAAGAACATCCCGTTTCAATTTAATGTCCCGTCGTCGAAACTCTGCTGGGGTGCAAGATTCAAAGTTAAGGTTCATTTCCAAGTGGAAATGGCCAGGAATGTATTCAAATCCATCTATGAGAGTTTCTATGTCCACACCGGACTCTTCCTCCATGGCTGCAGAGCTAGTAAATCCCTTTAGTGTTTCCTGCTCAGTGTACCTGTATATCTGGTCTGAGTCACCTGTAGCCTGGGAGGAGTTTCACCTGGGAGAGGTGGCTGTGTACAATTTCCTCCTCACCCAGGTGACTTATGCACAGATTTGGCAAGTCAATGCATTATTTATACCTCTCTGCTTTGTCGTTATAGTTTCCCATGGAGCACAGAATTAGAACAGATGTAGAATCAACATACACACCATATATTGCAATGGTCCCCTAGAAATACAACGGATGATTTAATAATGGGTATTATGGCTGTCAATGCCATCATGGAGAGAGTTCCAAAGGTAAAAGCTGTAAAGTCAAAAGTTATTGAGCTGTAAAGTTAAGTTATGGCTCTATAAAATGTGCTATGACAAGTATAAGCTGGAAGAAACATATGGACTTCAAGAAGATGAGTTCATATAACATCTTAAAGCATAGCTGCTGACAAACAGCTAAATATACAGGTGAAATATATATAAGGGAGTGGTTTAATCTCGCAAAAAGATTTCGATTTCTGTCTAGAGGCATAACTAGGACCTTCAGGGCCCCCGGTGCAAAAAACCATCCCACTGATTACGGGGGCCCTTTACTCCTGTCAAGGGGCCCTTTATTGCAGTCCTGCAGCGGGACCCTTTCACATGTTTTGCAGCAGGACCCCTTACTGCCATCTTGGCCCACCCCCATGGTGGTGGAATGCCAGGGCCCTGCGACCCTGGTAGTTCTGCCACTGATGTCAGTAGTTTTTTATTTAATTTTTTACCATTTAATTTAATTTTTTACAACTTTATTTTTTATTATTATTATTTTTAGGAGCCCCATTGGGGGATTTAGTGAGTTATCAGGGATCTAAACAGACCTCTGATTTTCCAACTTTGAGACAGAGAAAGAAGATTAAATCGGTTGTATACCCGCTGCAAATTTTTTTTTTTTTACCCCTGTAAAGCAAAAGGCATAATGAGCTAGTATGCACCGCATACTAGCTCATTATGAAATACTTACCTTAGAACGAGGCTTCGGTATCTTACCTGGTCCACGCCGAGGTAGCTGACATGTTGCCTCTGCGTGTCTTCCGGGTATCGCGGTTCCAGCGCTGTGAGTGGCTGGAGCCGCAATGTCATCACTCCCGCGCATGCGCGCGGGAGATTTCTTTCCCGTCAAGGTCCGGCAGTTGCCGGGCCTTCAGCCGAGAATCCCCTGTGCGCATGCGCCGCTGCAGTCAGCGGCTCATAGCAAGGGGAATATCTCCTAAACCGTATAGGTTTAGGAGATATTTTTTTTACCTACAGGTAAGCCTTATTATAGGCTTACCTGTAGGTAAAAGTAAAAAAAAAGACTATACAACCGCTTTAAGGACACGGCCCTCAATCTTCATCTCTGCAGACTCAGTTGCACAAAATGAATCGACAGGAATAGCTCTGTACAGAGCTTCCCAGTCATTCACAGACTGAAGCATAGTAAACAGCATTTACTATGCTTCAGATATGAATGAACAGTCAGTGATTTGCACTGATCACTGACTCTGTCCATTCAGAAAAGGAAGGAGCCTGTAAATGACATATATTCAGGCCCCTTCCCCGCTCTCCACCCTAAAAGCATCCCCCTCAGCAGCCGGCAGGAGAAGGGAGGGGGGAAGCCGGAAGAGCTGCAGAGGACGAGGGGGATCTAGGAGAGTATACAGGGGTCCGGGGGCAGAAGGGCCTGGATAAAAGGGACGGCATATAGAGGAACTGATCCCCTACATTTTCCTGCTGCAGGCATTGAGAGAGAGAGAGGAAAACTGGGCTTTCAGCGACTGCAGGAGGAAAATGGAGGGGATCGGTTCCTTTATATGCCTCCCCTGCCACCACTCCTATCTAAGTATACAGGGTAGCTGCACGGGCCCCCTGGAGCATGTGGCCGGCTCGCAATTGTGACCCCCTGTAGTTACACCCCTGTTTCTTGTCTCTTCAGACCTGGGATGTGTACAGCTCTGCAAACGCAGCACAGCCCTATAACATTAAAGACTGATCCATACCAGCAGCTGCATTGAATGCACAGATGTTGGTGTGCACTGGGAAGACACAGAGCTGACCTGCTGATTCCGGCGCAGTGCAAGTTTTCTTTTATTTCCTTTGTGTAAACTTTACTGAAATGTCACAAATTTTTTTGCGATACGGCACTGCGTCGCTTTAACTGACAATTGTGCGCTCGTGCAACTTGTACCCAAGCAAAATTTATGTTTTTTTTTCTCACAAATAGAGCTTTCTTTTGGTGGTATTTGATCACCTCTGCGGTTTTTATTTTTTACGCTATAAACAAAAGAAGAGCGACAATTTAAAAAAAAAAACACAATATTTTTTACTTTTTGCTATAATAAATATCCCCAAAAATGTTTTTAAAAAACAAATTTCTTCCTCAGTTTAGGCCAATATATATTGATCAGTTTGCGCAAAAGTGTCTACAAAATAGGGGATAGATTTATGGCATTTTTATTTATTTATTTTTTTTAGTAATGGCAGCGATTTTTATCTGGACTGCAACATTGCGGTGGACAGATCGGACACTTTTTTGGGACCATTGACATTTATACAGCGATCGGAGCTAAAAATAGCCACTGATCACTGTATAAATGTCACTGGCAGGGAAAGGGTTAACACTAGGTGGGCGATCAAGGGGTTAAATGTGTTCCCTCGGTGTGTGTTCTAACTGTGGGTGGATGGGACTAACTGGGGGAGGAGACCGATTGTTGTTCCTAAGCATTAGGAACAACAGATCTCTCTCCTCACTCCTGACAGAACGGGGAACACAAATCCCCGTTCTGGCTTTGTCAGGAGCGATCGTAGGTGCCTGGCGGACATCTTGGCCGCTGGGCACGAGCATCGGCTCCTAAGTGTGTCCCCTATACCCCTTAAAGTGCCCAACGTACAGCTACGGTGATTCGTGCAGGGGAGCCATTCTGCCACTGTCAAATGACTGCAGGTGGTCGGTAAGCGGTTAAAGGATAACTCCTCTGTCTTAGGAAAAATTGCAAATAAAAAAAATAATATAGCATTAACAATTGCTACACAAGTCATATTGTAATTGAATATTTAATAAATATTACCTTTCCTTTTTACCTATAAAAAAATATTACCTTTCCTTTTTCAGTCTGCAGTGCTGTCATTTTCTTTAAAATGCAATATGGCAACCTGGAGGTGTTCTATACACTGATGGTGTACAGAACGCCCTATAGAAATGTAATTTATTGCTTGTGTGATTGGCTTACTGATTCTCCCTAAAGTCGCCAATTTCGGGCATCCCCTGCAACATGAATGTAATTTTTAATGAGATACTCCAACAGGGAAATCCCGTTTAAAGGAATGCAGACCCTGCCACTTTGCTCATTAGAGTCCTGCAAGTGCAGCAGCTGATTGATAATTATAAAATCACTTCCATTCCCATTCATTTTGCACATGGACTTGGGAAATAAACAGCTATTTCTTCTGAATAACAGAAGGTAGGAATCTGCAACAAAGTTTGTTACAATCCCTATATAGTATGTACATAGATCACCCAGAGGGGAATGCTTTTTCCTTAACAAGAGTGGCATTACTCTTTAAACGTAATTATGAAAAAGCAGAAACGAGTGAAGCCTATGGGTTTATTTACTTTTTACCTAGGCACTATAGAATGAAAAATGGTCATTGGATATTGTTTCTTGACTGCAGCCTGACTTAGTGGCCTCCCAGACTTTCCCATAAGATGCTGGTGTTCTACTTAGTGAAGACATAAATGCCAGGGTAAAAATTTGCCTTTTTAAATCTCTTTGTGTGGATGCTACCTCTACTCTATATATGTTAGAGGATTTCAAATTCCTCTTTTTATAATGCAAAAGTGTGACTTTGTGGGAGATTTCCTGCTGTCTGACTGGTAAATCCAGGGCAGTGGTAATTAGAGAGCATATGCAGATGTGGTGGAGTGTTCTGCACAGCAGGATGCTGCATTGAGGTGCATCTCTATGGGCCTTCTCACACAGCAATGGGAAAAACCAGAAGAGGTCTTCATAAAACTCTTACACCACTTGTGCCTACAGGTAAGGCTATAATAAGGCTTACTTGTAGGTACTGTAAATATCTCCTAAACTTGCACAGTTTAGGAGATATTCACTATATACGATGCTGCCGACATCATCGGCGCATGCGCACTGAAGAAACGGCCCGCTGTTGCCATTATTTCAGGTCCCGTGCCGTGACCGGCAGCTCCCGCACGCATGCGTGGGAGTGACGTCATCGCGGCTTCGGTCAATCACAGCGCCGGAGGCCGAGAACCCGGAAGTAACTCAGGTGAAAGATGTCGGGAGCAGAGTGCGGGCGGCACTGCAGGGCATCGTTCTAAGGTAAGTATTTCATAATGAGCTAGTATTCGATGCTTACTAGCTCATTATGCCTTTGTCTTGCAGGTTCTTTTTTTTGGTTTCCAGAGGTTTACAACCTCTTTAAGCTTAAAGCGGAGGTCCGCTCAAAAAAAAAAAAAAAAAATTAAAAGCCAGCAGTTACACATACTGCAGCTGTTGGCTTTTAATAATAGGTCACTTACCTGTCCTGGAGTCCAGCGATGTTGGCACCGCAGCTGATGTTTCCATCAGCTGTTGGGAGCATGCCGCCGCCATTGCGGGTAAGGGAACCCGGCAGTGTAGCCTTATGCCGCGTACACACGGTCGTACTTTTCGTCTACAAAAGTCCAACAGACGCTGATGGACTAAAGCTGGCTGGTAATCCGATCGTGTGTGGGCTTCTCCGGACTTTCAACCGACTTTTTTAGCCTCAAATACGACGTACTTTAGATTTGAAACATGCTTCAAAACTTTTACTTCGTACCTACGACGGACCCCGAAATCCGCTCGTCTGTGTGCTAGTCCGACGGACAAAAAGCCACGCTAGGGCACCTATTGGCTACTGGCTATGAACTTCCTTATTTTAGTCCGGTGTACGTCATCACGTACGAATCCGACCGACTTTTGTGTGGTCGTGTGTAGGCAAGTCCGGTCGTTAGAAAGTAGGCCGCAAGTCCGCGGCAAGTCCACCGAAAGTCTGCCGGAAGTCTGTCCGACAGGCTGTCCGACTTTTGTAGACGAAAAGTACGACCGTGTGTACGCGGCATTACGGCTTCGTGCCGGGAACCCTACTGTGCATGCGCTCCTCTCTCCTACTGGCCCGTCGACAGGGGGAGGAGGAGGGAGCCCCGTGGTGACAGCATGGGCCGCAGCAAGGACTCCCGGAAGTATCCTGTCCCTCCTCCCCCCCCGGTAGGTGCCAATTGTGGCACCAGAGGGGGAGAGGAGACAAATGAGTGGAAGTTCCACTTTTCGGTGGAACTCTGCTTTAAAGGCGGAGCTTTACCACTGTTATAGCTGTGCTTTTCGGCCGCTAGCGGGCGGTTTTAACCCCTGTTAGTCGCCGAAGAAAGGGTTAAAAGAGCCAATGCTCTTCGGCAGCGCTGCCCATTCATTTCAATGGGCAGGGCGTTTTGGGAGCGGTGTATACACTGCTCCCGCACCGCCCCATAGATGCTGCTTGCAAGACGTTTTTTCTCGTCCTGCAAGCACACCGCCCCAGCGTGAAGGCACTCAGGCTTTCACACTGGGAAGGCATGAGAGGCGCTTTTCAGGCACTTTACAGCTATTTTGTGCGCTAGCGTCTCAGTGTGAAAGTAGCCTACGTGAAGCAGACTGTATTATTAACAGCACATCTGCATCCCAAAATTGCTGTTGAAAACTTGAAAGCATTTTGTGCCTAATTTTGGCACATTAGTCCTATGCTGGGCTCTGCCTAGTGCCAGGGGTAACAGTCAAGTGGGAAAGGGAAAGTGAGATTGCTGTATCACTTCCTATATTGGTATCCTGACGTAGTGATCAAGAGCCAAGTGGTGATCACATTCCAGATCATCCCTTGGTGAGGAATTGAATAATGCAGCTGGCAGAGACGGTCTAAGCTCAGCTCATAATCTATTATCTGTACCCTGTCTAGCCCCAATGCAGCGTAAGTCACCGTAAGGTGCACTGGCACCCAATAAGAGCCAAGAGGAGTGTGGCACTACTCTGGGCACAATTACAAACACTCTAATAGAGTCCGTTGCTAGTGCCCATAGGGTTGCCACCTGTCCAGGATTCACCCGGACAGTTCGGGTTTGGAATCATGCGCCCGGGTTTCAGACTGCCTGAAACCCGGACACATTATTTAGACTGGACTATGGCTTCCCAGCAAGGTTGCTGGCTGCAGTTGTCTAAGCTGAGAGTGTCTGTTACTCTTTCACAGCCCCTAAAGACGGCACTAACAAACCCCCCCCCCCAACACACACACAGACGGGAGAGGAGAGAGGGCTCAATCTGCACCTCCCCCCCCCCCACCCCTACTCCTTTGTGTCTGCCCACATTTCCAGCCCCAACTTTCTTTTTCTGAGGCATAGCGCCGGGGATTGAAGTCCAGCAGCCTCAGATACATCTAGATGAGAGGTGCTGATTGCCAAGGGGTGAGTGAGCTCACCATCCATCCCTGTCTGTGACTGAAGTCTCCCCTCTTCTCTCTCCTGCCTCTGAGTAAGTACACTAAGGCAAATCAGGGTCCTCAGAGCACCCCTTACATCAGAGTTCCCCTTTACACCAGAGGCCACAGTGTTTCCCCTTACATCAGAGTCTTCTCCGTACATCAGAGTTCTCAGTGTTCCCCCTTAAATCAGGGTTCCCAGCACATCCCTTATGTTAGAGTCCCCAGAGTTCTCTCTTACATCAGAGTCTGCAGAGTCCCCCCTTACAGTGAAAGGGAACTCTGCGAGTTCAGATGTAAAAGGGGAACTCTGTGGACTCTGATCTAAAAGGGGACTCTTGTTATTAACTTCATATGATTAGAAATGTTATTTAATAGCAAAATATATACTATAAAAATAAAATGCTGTGCGCCGCTAAAGTGTTCGGGTTTGACTTGAAGAAAAGGATGGCAACCCTAAGTGCCCATAAAACTGCATCTTTACAGCTGCTCTTCAGCGACTTTATTACACATGAGAAAGCTGGAAGTGAGTGTCATCTTACTAGGTCAAAATATGTTTGCCAATGAATGCAAGTTGCAAGAGTGAAACGTCTAAGTATTTGACTAATCGCATTACAGTGAGTGTCTTCATTCTTCCCCGAGGGCAGAGGAGGTAGAGATGACACAGGGAGACAAATGACAGGAGAGGGGGTGGAAGGCGAGTCACACAACATGAAGATGACAGAGGAGGGTGTGGAGGTGACATTGGGAACAGGCAAGACCTGAATAGAGGCTCCTGTACAGGGGACAGGAAATCAGTAGGTGAACCTATCACTGACAAATGCCCATAATTCTGAAAAAAAGTTACAAGTTTTAGAAATTTGTCACATTTATTTTATTTACTTCGAACACAAATCAACTTCACAATAAAATAATAGTTTGCATTTAATTCTATCTATATTTGCGTACCTTTTAGGCCCCTTTCACACGATCGGACCGTTCAGGTCCGCTTGTCAGTTTTGACGGCGGACCTGAATGGGCGCTCCATGTTAGCCTATGGAGCGTCGGATGTCAGCGGAGACATGTCCGCTGACATCCGACCCCGTCCGATCCGCTAAAAGCAGACAGATGGCTCTACGTCCAGGTCCGTCGCTGGCGGATCGGATCGGGTGAGATCTGACGAAAACGGACACGCTGTCCGTTTTCGTCCGATTCCTCCATAGGCGGCAGCGGCGCCTGACAAGCAGAGAGGGACCTGTCATCCGCCGGCTCAGCGGAGATCAACGGACAGATCTCCCGCTGAGCCGGCGGACCGAGGCGGGCTCCGTAGAAACGGAGTCCACCTCGTGTGAAAGGGGCCTTATTGTAGGGGTCTTGTATTCTGGCCAGTCCAGTGACATCATGCATACCTCCCAATTGTCCCTGATTTGGAGCAATGTCCCTCATTTCTCCTCATTTGTCCCTCATTTTGATCTGATCTATATAGATGTATATAAAACGCACGTTTTATCTATCAAAAAGTGTTTCCCAGTGCTAAACCTTTCATCTGATTTCTAAATTGCTGCATTTGTAAATTCCAAAAGTCAATATAAAGGAATAGTAGTTGTAAAAAAAAGCACTTGTGGGTTTAACCAATCTTGTTTTTTTGTACAATTTTCCTTTAAGGGGGCGTGGCAAGGGGTGTGTCCTATGCCTGTATACTTTTGCTGATAGGTGTCCCTCATTCCCATCTCATAAAGTTGGGAGGTATGCATCATGGGTCCTCTATCTTCTTCTCCCCAATGGTGGTGGGCTGTCCTTCCTTTTACAAAAAAACAACATGTGGTTATCATTCAGCGCATTAATACTCTGAGCCCGGGCAAGCTTGATGACATACCCCCAGAGAGTTTTTCCATAACAGCCTGGGCCCAGACATGGTGCTGACCGTTCTTCAACCTGGAAGATTGGCAACATGCAGTGGCAGGAAATAAATTACTGCTGGGGACAGCTCTGGATTGAAAGCTAATATGGCAGCAAAGCTTTTTTTTTTTTTGAGCTATGTATTTTATATTAACTTTTTAAACTGGAGGTCTACTTTAAAAGAGATCTATGGTCACAGCATACACTTTAATTTTATAACATCAGCATTATCATAGGAATACAATCAATAGTTATTTTGACAATCCAATACAATCTTATGTGAAAAGGATTCTGTGTGAAGAAAATATTCTGTTGTCTCTCACAGTTTCTTGCCAAGAGGTGTTTAAGTGAAATGTGAAATATGTGCAAATAATTGCATACGCGTTTTCTCAGTGGCCACGGGTTATGTACACCACTGCATGTTAGTCAGCTGTACTAATACCTATGTACACTACTTCTAAAAGGAACACCCCCAATTATTTGTTTTTGGTGTAGTAGGCTGTAAGGCCTCCAGATAACTTACCCCAAGACACTCCGAGCTTCTATTTACCAAGAAAGTCAAAAAGTATTTTTGTTTTTGCAGGCTCCACCCCCTTTAGTCATGGGAATTATAATTAATCCTCCTGCCCACTGATTCGCATAGATATGTACTGGTTTAAGATGATGGTATTAAAGTGTCATTAAACACAAAAATATTATATACAGTATTATATATTATATCTTGCAGCTTGTACCAATTATTAAAACAGAACTAAAGTCAGAGATGGTTTTCGGACCTCTTCGCTGGCCAACGTGGAATGATGTCACTGCTGTGCATGCGCAAGAGCTAGTCATCCCAGCACACAGGATCGGGTCGGTCGCTCCTGAGCTCTGGAGATCGCTGTGATCAGGCAAGTGTAGTTTATTGCAGAAGAGACATTGTATGTTTCTTCTTCAATAAAAAGCATGCCTGCTCACAGTGAGTTATGTCAGCATGCAACAGTGTGTGTCCTTTCTAAATAATTTGCTGGTTGCTGGTAATACTTACTAAATACTGGCCGATTTTAACTGAGGACCCTATATTGGGAAACTTAGTTACTAAAAATCCACAAATTAAAATTAAAATTACCTTCAAAAAGGCAGGCTCGATTGGTGAAAAACTTGTTCAGAGCGAATATAAAGGGGATTTGAGGGGGGACCCCTGTAAGACATGGGGAACAAGAATTACATCAACGAGTTGCCAAACATATGCATAGTATAAGTATTGGTAACCTTTATTTGCCACTTGGCCGACATGTGGCCAAAGAGCATAATTACAGGATGCCAAAATTTAATTTTACTGTCCTTGATAGAATACACATTCCGACCCGTGGTGGTGACTGGATAAAGACACTGCTCCAGTGAGAAATCCCATCCATGCTCAGAAGTACTCATCCATCCCATACTCATCCATGCTCAGAAGTACTCATCCATCCCATCCATACTCATCCCTGCTCAGAAGTACTCATCCATCCCATCCATACTCATCCCTGCTCAGAAGTACTCATCCATCCATCCCATCCATACTCATCCATGCTCAGAAGTACTCATCCATCCATACTCATAAGTACTCATCCATCCATCCCATCCATACTCATCCATGCTCAGAAGTACTCATCCATCCATACTCATCCCTGCTCAGAAGTACTCATCCATCCATTCCATCCATACTCATCCATGCTCAGAAGTACTCATCCATCCATACTCATCCATGCTCAGAAGTACTCATCCATCCATTCCATCCATACTCATTCATGCTCAGAAGTACTCATCCATCCATACTCATCCATGCTCAGAAGTACTCATCCATCCATACTCATCCATGCTCAGAAGTACTCATCCATCCATACTATCCATACTCATCCATGCTCAGAAGTACTCATCCATCCATACTCATCCATGCTCAGAAGTACTCATCCATCCATTCCATCCATACTCATCCATGCTCAGCAATACTCATCCATCCATCCATCCATGCATCCATCTATGCTCAGCCACCTATACTCAGCCATACTCAGCAATACTTATCCATCCATCCATACTCAGCCATACCCACCCAGCCATGCCCAGCCATCCCATCCATACTCAGCCATACCCAGAACCAGCCATCCACATTCATGACTCAACCATGCTTAGCCATCCCCATCCACAGCTTATCCATGCCACATCAGTTCACATCAGTGCCACTACAGTGCCTCAAAGTGTAATAGGTAGTCAAATTAGATTTGACATTTATGCCCCTAGAACGCCTGATGGTGCTCCCTGCATGTTGGGCCTCTGTATGTGGCCTGGCTGTGTAAAAGTCTCCCACATGTGGTATCGCCGTACTCAGGAGGAGGAGAATCAATTTTGGAGTGTAATTTTGGCCATGTACATGCTATGTGTTAGAAATATTGTATAAATGGACAACTTTGTGTAAAAAAAAAAAAAAATACGTTTTCATTTTCTTTCCACATTTTCCAAAAACTTGTAGAAAAACATGACATGTTCAAAAAAATCGATATGCCTCATAGATTATACGTTGGGATGTTTTCTTTCCAAAATGGGGTCATTTTTGGGGCATTTCAATTGTCCTGGTGCTCCAGGACCTTCAAAAGTGTAAGACGTAGTCAAGAAATTAGATATGTAATTTATGCCTCTAGAATGCCTGATGGTGCTCCCCTGCATGTTGGGCGTCTGTATGTGGCCAGGCTGTGGAAAATTCTCACACATGTGGTATCGCCATACTCGGGAAGAGTAGCAGAATGCATTTTGGGGTGTAATTTGTGGTATGCATATGCTGTGTGTAAGAAATAACCTGATAATATGACAATTTTGTGAAAAAAAAATCTTAATTTTGCAAAGAATTTTGGGAAAAAATTACAACTTCAAAAAACTCACCATGCCTCTTACTAAATACCTTGGAATGTCTACTTTCCAAAAAGGGGTCATTTGGGGGGTATTTGTACTTTATTGGCTTGTTAGGGTCTCAAGAAATGAGATAGGCCGTCATTACTTCAGGTGTGATCAATTTTCAGTGATTGGCACCATAGCTTGTGGACGCTATAACTTTCACAAAGACCAAATAATATACACCAATTTGGGTTATTTTTTACCAAAGATATGTAGCAGTATAAATTTTGCAACATTTTATAACAGAAACAAATAAAAATGTATTTTTTTACAGAATTTTCAGGTTTTTTTTCATTTATAGCACAAAAAATAAAAAACCCAGCGGTGATTAAATACCACCAAAAGAAAGCTCTATTTGTGTGAAAAAAGGGACAAACATTTCATATGGGTACAGTGTTGTATGACAGTAATTGTTATTCAAAGTGTGAGAGCACCGAAAGCTGAAAATTGGTCTGGTTAGGAAGGGGGTCTAAGTGCCCAGTGGACACGTGGTTAAGCTTTGAGGCGCACACACCCCCCAATGCAATAGGCTGCGCACACCTATGCAGTGCCAGTTTATAAAATCAGACCTCTGCATACTTGTGCAGAATGTATAGAAGCCATTTCATCACCATGACAGTCTGGTAATTGCTATTTCCAGCAGTGGTGGCCTCTATGTCCCCCTCAGTACAGGCCTGTGAGCTGCAGATGGAGAAAGCCTGCCCTATTCATATACACAGGAGTGACACCTGACGTCACATCGCTCCGCCCAGTCTGGCCGCTACCTGCAGTCATGTGACCGCCAACCTGGAGATGTTGACAGGCGTCCCGTTACCATGGAGACAAGACTCGGCATGGCGGAAAAGAAGTTCACCGGGGCGCCTTTCGGCTGTCAGAGTGCCAGGTAAAATGTACCGGGATACGGAGCACGGCAGATCAGCACATGACACGCATGGCATTGCCAGTTACCGGGCAGAACACACTGATCATGTTCGGATCGGTGACCCCGGAGATCAGGCTGGTCAATCTGTGTCTCCCGGTCTGAGCATTGCCAGGGTCAGCTTGGGACATTGATCTCCCCATGGCATGACAGGTTCAGGATGCCTTTGTTCCCTTTCCAAATATACCTGTGTGTGCATTACAGGTGCAGGGAGCTCTGAGAACATCTGAAATGAATGAATACAGAAAGGGGCTCATTCACATCATCGCCATAGAAAACCTTCAGCACACAGGAGGACGCCCTAAAAATGCAAAGTTTTTAGGCATTTTTATTGTTTGTAATGGGACTGTACACACAGGGATGTAAACGTGTACTGCGTACAGATCAGTAAAAAAAAATAATCTGCATTGCCAGTCATTATTTTTATGCGTGTATGCACATATACACAAATATACACAAATATACACACATATACACAAATATACACAAATATACACACATATACACAAATATACACACATATACACACATATACACAAATATACACACATATACGCACATATACACACATATACACAAATATACAGTAGTTTGTAGAATTCACCTCGGTAACATCTCTAACATTCGCCCCTTTTTAACAAATGAAACCACCAAGCTCCTCATTCACTCCCTTGTTATCTCTCGCCTTGACTACTGCAACTCCCTTCTCATTGGCTTACCTCTCCATAGGCTCCTCCCCTCTTCAGTCTATCATGAATGCTGCTGCCAGACTTATCCACCTTACCAACCAATCAGTGTCTGCCAACCTTCTCCTCCAATCCCTACACTGGCTCCCAATTACCCAGTGAATTAAATTCAAAATACTAACCACAACATACAAAGCCATTCACAACTCTGCCCCGAGCTACATCACTAATCTTGTCTCCAAATATCACCCAAATCGTTCTCTCCACTCTTCTCAAGACCTCCTACTCTCAAGCTCTCTCGTCTCCTCCTCCCATGCTCATCTCCAGGATTTCTCCAGACCCTCTCCCATCCTCTGGAACTCGCTACCTCCACCTTTCCGGCTATCCCCCTACTCTTGCTACCTTCAGGCGATCCCTGAAAACTCATCTCTTCAGGAAAGCCTATCACGTCTCCAACTAATCTCCTACCACTTCCATCAGCTCATTCCCCACAGTGACAACCTTTTGTACCACCTGCCCCACCCTATTAGATTGTAAGCTCTTATGAGCAGGGCCCTCTTAATCCTCTTGTATTTTATTGTATTATAACTGCCAGCATTGCCACTCATCCCATTCTCCCCACCAAGGAGTAAGAGAAGGAATAAAAATAGAGAATACATGGAAGGGAGAGGAAAAGAGGGGGAGGAACAAAGAAAAAGGGAGAGAAAGGAATAAGAGAAAAAACAAAAAAGACAATTAGAGAGAGGGATGGGGGGACAAGAAATTAGGATAGAGAGAGATAAAAGGGAAAGAAAGGAGAACTTTCTTTCCCTTTTATCTCTTGTCTTGCCTTGGGAGCTGACAACTTGTCTTGCCTTGGGAGCTGACAACCCGCGCTATGAAAATAATTTTACTGTTAGGGGTCCCCACAACTTAGGAAATTTTATCAAGGGGTCACGGCACTAGAAAGGTTGAGAACCACTGGTTTAGGGGAAGAAAAAAAGTCAAATGCCTGAAAGAGAGACATTTGACAGCTGCAGTGTGCATGAGGCCTTAGATCAAGGGAGTCAAACTCAGTTTCATCATGGGCCACATCAGCATTATGGTTGGCTTCAAGGTTACCTCTAAGACTAAATGTCTAGAGCACACCACTCCCCCTTACATTAGATGTCAAGAGCCCCCCACCACCATCAGAAGTCAAGAGTCCCCCACCCTCCCCTACATCACAGTGCACCCTCTTTACCTTGTGCTGCTGCCGGGAAGAAGTTGGGGGGGCGGAGCTTGGAAACAGAAAGCGAAGGGTCTGGAGGAGGATGGAGGAGGACCAGAGGAGGGCTGGAATCAGCTGCTGGAGTCTGCTGAATGCTGAGACCAGGGGACCAGATGAGGGGGTGGTGTGGCTGCACAGAAAGGCACAGGATCTGTAGCAGTAGTTCTGTCCTCCTCCCTGCTGAGACGTGCCTCTCTACAGCTGCACGGAGAAGTGCGAGATCTGGAGGAGGAGTTCTGTCCTCCTCTTTGCTGGGACAAGGTGGGGGCAGAAACACCGGGTTACCGCAGCTGCAGGAGAGGTGCGAGGGCCACATGAAATGGCCTGCAGGGCCTTGTATTTGACACATGTGCTCTAGATGGACTTGACTAACAAATGAATTATGAACTCCAGCTAACATTTAAAAGGGGAGGTAAAGTGAAAGAAAACCTTATGATCAGGCAGGCTCTTTAACAAAGCCACATTTCTTCATCAGTTTAGGCCAATATATAATCTTCTACATATTTTTGGTAAAAGAAATTGCAATAAGCGTATATTGATTGGTTTGCACAAAAGTTATAGCGTCTGCAAAATAGGGGATATATTTATGCCATCTTTATTATTATAAATTTTTTTTACTAGTAATGGCGGTGATCAGCAATTTTTAGCAGCAATGCGACATTGCTTCGGACAGAGCAGAGCTTTTGACACTTTTTTGGGACCATTGACCTTTATACTGCGATCAGTGCTATAAAAATGCACTGATTACTGTGTAAATGTCACTGGCAGGGAAGGGGTTAACACTAGGGGGCAATCAAGGGTTAAATGTGTTCACTGGGAGGTGTTTTTAACTGTGGGGTGATGGGACTGACTGGAGGAGGAGAGAGATGTTGTTCCTAATCACTAGGAACAGCATATGTCTCTCTCCTCCCCTGTCAGAATGGGGATCTGTCCGTTTACATTTATCCCCGTTCTGGCTCTCTGTGGAGCGATCGTGAGTGGCCGCCTCCCACAGCTCTTAAAGCGGCCGTCGTACATCTACGGCGGTTTGCGTAGCCGTGCCAACCTGGCACTATATAAAGACGGCGGCTGGTCGACCGGGTTAAAGTGGAACTAAACCCATTGATTTAACTGTCTCCCAAATCAGTTACATCAAAGGCATGCTGTGACTGATAACTGTTAGGCATGTACACGGGACGTTTTTACAACCTCTCCTGAACGATTTAACTTGACAGATAGAAACGTCCATTTTGCCGCGTTTACATGCCGCGTTTGCGTTTAGAAGCGTTTGAATATATATATATATATATATATATATATATATATATATATATATATTATTTTTTTTCCTTTCAAAATAGCCAAAAATGAAAAACGCCTGTAAACGAAACACGGTTTTAAACGCTAGTTACCGCGTTTAGCCGCGTTTAGAAGTGTTTGCCGCTTGAAATGCCTCTAAGTTTAGCGTCTAAACTCATTTTTTTGCTTTCCAAAAAAGGCCTCTAAACTCAACTGCCTAGAAACGACTATAAACGACCCTGTGTACATGTACTGATAAGATAGCACAGAGGAGAGTTCAGGAGCAGTTGAAAAAAATGCCCAACTGCTCCTAAGGGCACTTTCACATTGCCAGCGCCCGGGCGTCGGCGGTAAAGCACCGCTAATTTTAGCGGCGCTTTACTGTTGTTTCTGCAGCACTTTTTGGCTGCTAGCGGGGCACTTTTAACCCCCGCTAGCGGGCGAAAAAGGGTTAAAACGGCCTGCAAAGCACCGCTGTAGTGGCACTTTGCCGACAGTTCGGCGGCGCTGCCCATTGATTTCAATGGGCAGGGGCACTTTAGGAGTGGTGTATTCACTGCTCCTACAGCGCTGCAAAAAAGCTGCTTGCAGGACTTTATTTTGATGTCCTGCCAGCGCAGCGCCCCAGTGTGAAGGCTCTCGGGCTTTCACTCTGGGATTGCAGCTGAGGCTTTTTTCAGGTGCTTTACAGGCGCCATGTTTAGCGCTAAAGCGCCTGAAAAACGCCTTTAGTGTAAAAGGGGTGTTAACATCCGTTTAGCAGCAGTGTACATGAGGCCTTACAGTTATTAATGTGCTTGTGTTAGCTCTCAACAGAAGGGATTAGCTCAGGCGTGTTCAGACACGAGTATCAACCTGCCTGAGCTATCCTGCTGGGAAGCTGTCAAAGCGGACAGCCAGTCATAGGCAGTGGAGGTATTACCCCCCCCCCCCCTCCCCCTGCATGTATTAAAGTCCCTTGCATACGCATGCCTGCGCGGTGGCAAATGCCTCCGCCGCCTATGATTGGCTGTCCACTTTGACAGATTACTGGAAGGATAGCTCACACAGGTTTGAGCTCATATCTGAACACACCTGAGCTCATCTCTACTCAACAGAACTGTCAAGCCATCAAATGATTGGTGTCATAGCTGATCACATGTGCAGCACCATGGCAACTGCAGATCAAAAAAAGGGTAAAATAGCCACTTCCTTGGCTGTAATGGAGAGGAGGCATAAGTAACACTTTAAAGAGTTAGTTCACCTTTATGAAAAATACTCTATGCAGTCCATAGACACCATTCCATCATTTTCAACTAATCCGAGTTTAAAAATGTGTATATATGTATTTCCTATACCTGTAGGCCATTTGTGTAGAAAATTGAAGAGAACAGCTGAACGGCCGCACTCCGAATAACACGTTTTATTAGTGGCAAAACAGTGTAGAAGATCCAAAATCTCTTACGTTATGGTGATGAAAGGTACAGACAGGCTGATGTGTTTCACATCAATATAGATGCTTAATCATCTATGATTAAGCATCTATATTGATGTGAAACGCGTTAGCCTGTCTGTACCTTTCATCACCATGATGTAAGATATTTTGGATCTTCTACACTGTTTTGCCACTAATAAAACGTGTTATTCAGAGTGCGGCCGTTCAGCTGTTTTCTTCAATTTTCTACACCATTGCAGAGCCTGCACCTGAAGTTGTGAGTGGGGAGGGCGGTTATTAGAGACACCAACACGCTTGGAGCGGCATCGTTACCTCATATTGTAGGCCATTTGTGCATGGGGTGAAGCCTGCCCAAAGCATTCCTGATATTTTTCACAGCTTCATCCCGTCATCCTTTCTAGAATGGACCAGCCATGAGGAGGAGCGCCCCCTAGCAGTACAGGAGGGTGTGCTGTCCTTCTTCTGAGCCCCGCACATGCGCATTGTGCTGTCTGCTGAGCAGATGATCTTGCTGTGACAAGAGATAGCGCTGCGTTTGTATGGGACTCAGAAGTATGGTGTTCACTCCCGTACTGCTAGGGGGCACTTGTCCTAATGACTGGTACATCCTAGGGGACAAAACGGAGCTGTGAAAACCATCAAAAGCATTTGGGGCAGACTTGAAATGGTTCCAAAGCCTATATTTTTTTTTTTTTTAACTTAATGCATTCCTTGCAAGGTAAAAAATGTTTAGGCATCTTTATCCTCACTCACCTCTTCTCCAAAGTTCCAACACCTGCAAGGTCTCTCACTAGCACCTGCGTCTTCTCCCCAGCTTCTTCCAGGTGTCAGTCTGCAGTCATCCTGTTTGGCCAGTGTGGGATGACATCACTTCCGCGCATGCGCAGGAGTCATTGATCCTGGTACACTGGCACACAGCTCAGCTTCTCGTGCAGCTCAGTGTACATGCTACAGAAAACTGCAAACAGGCAGGTATTGGAAAGAAGAAAGAAATGGCTACACATCCAGAACTCCCGATTGCCTTTTATTGTTCACAGGGATAACACCAAATACACCAACAAATAGTCACATAGACGCATTTCACAAATACATCTTGTGCTTAATCATTATTTTATTGCAGAAAAGTCATTGCATGTCTCTTCTTCAATAAAAGCCTGTTTGTATTCTTTTTTTCTTTACTTTAGATCTGCTTTAAAAAAATGTTAGCTGAAGTCTGATTTTAAAGTGGAGCTCCACCCAAAAGGGGAAGCTCTGCTTGTGTGCCTCCTCCTCTGCCACATTTGGCACCTTCCGGGGGGGTACCTGGTTTTTATCGGTATCCTCTACCACTTCCGGCTGGCTCACCTGGAAGTTCAGCCCCCCCTTCCTCCTTCCCCAGCCGCTGGGCCATTTATAAAGTGCAGCGTGCTTCGCGCATGCGCAGTAGGGAGCCGGTTGTGAAGCTGCAAGGCTTTACTGCTGGTTTCCCTTAGCTGAGATGATGGCAACATCCGATTGAGAAATGAAGACACCGCTGAATTCGTGGACAGGTAAATGTCCTAACAATATAAGTCAGCAACTACATTATTTGCAGCTGCTGACTTTAAATTTTTTCTAAAGGAGCCTGGACTCCTCTTAACTTTGTTAGTCAGGTCCATCTAAATCTGCTAGTGCATCTAATGCCCTGTACACACGTTCGGATTTTCCGACTTAAAAAGTGCGATCGGATTGTGTTGTCGGAAATTCCGATTGTGTGTGGACTCCATCTGACTTTTTCCGTCTGAATTTCCGACACACAAAGTTTAAGAGCAAGATATAAAATTTTCCGACAGATCATTAAAATTCCGATCGTGTTTACACAAATCCGACTCACAAAGTGCCACGCATGCTCAGAATAAATGAAGAGACGAAAGCTATTGGCTACTGCCCCGTTTATAGTCCCGGCGTACGTGTTTTACGTCACGGCGTTCAGAACGATCGGATTTTCCGACAACTTTGTGCGACCGTGTGTATGCAAGACAAGTTTGAGCCAACATCCGTCGGAAAAAATCCGATGGATTTTGTTGTCGGAATGTCCGATCAATGTCCGACCGTGTGTACGGGGCATTCGACTTGTCCAAAGGTGGCTCCGTTGCTCCTCCAATTGAGTAGAGACATCCTAAGGGCTCTTTCACATGGGGCGGATCAGTGATGATCCGCCCCGTGAACATCCGCTTGCTCAGCGAGGATTGCTCCGCCAATCCCTGCTGAGCAGGAAAATGACAGGTCTGTCTCTGCACACTGTGCAGCGACGGACCTGTCAGAGCGCCGCTCTCCCCTATGGGGGATCGGATGATGACGGACCGTAGTGTCCGTCGTCACCCGATCCGAAAACGGATGGAAAAGTAGGTTTTTCCTCCGTTACACTTTTCGGATCGGAGCGGGTCGGATGTCAGTGGACATGTCACCACTGACATCCGACGCTCCATAGGGATACATGTATGTCCGTTTTTCATCCGAAAACGGAAGGATGAAAAACGGACATACGGATCCCTCGTGTGAAAGAGCCCTAAGGCAGGAAATTTTGTTACTAGCTAAATCACAATGTGACAACAAAGGAAAAAAGCTAAAACAGAAAAAAAAGAAAGAAAATTGAATGCAGCCATCACATCACATCAGAATTGATAAGCTGCAATGTTTTATGATTTTGGTTCTGGTTTAATACTCAATTAAAGGGGAGTTCCAGGTATGGGGTAGGCATGCTACATACCTGGAGTAGATGGGCAGCCACTCTCTTCATCTCCACTCCACAGCCAGCCAGAATAAGTTGCCATAAATGTATATGGGGGCACACTGGGCTTAGCACAGTGAGTTGGGCTTTCTCACTTCCTTTAGGTTGGCCATACATTATACAACTCTCTTGTACAATTTTCCTTTAGATTTACCAAAACCATATAATATGAGATCAAACCTAAACACTTTCGATTTGAATGCAATCAGGCAGACCCTTGCACTACATAGTTGAAGGTAAATTGAAAGGAAATTGAAGGAAAAAATTGTATAATGTAGGGTCAGCCTTAATGGTGATCCCAAAGATAAAATTAGATAAAATTGAAACTGCTTTACCATAACTCATCAAAACTATGTTTTATGTTTAAGGCTGGGTTCACACTATTGCAAATTGGATGCATCTCCCCGCATCCAATTCGCATAGCAGGAGATTTGGACCGGTTCTCTATAGAGCCGGTTCACACATCTTTGCATCGGCTCCGGTGCGAATTGCACATGAGTCCTGTGCGTCATTTGGTCCATTTCAGGTCCTAATTCAGCCCAAAATTCGGGCTGAAATCAGACCTGAAACGGTGAACGGGGACGCACTGGACTCCTGCTGTGAGCCCCTGCGTTCTCCAGTGTGAACCCAGCCTTACCTTCTTCTTGTTTCCTTAGGCCCCTTTCACGTGGGGTGGATCCGTTTGATGGACTCCGCTCGATCAGCAAGGATCGCTCCGCTGATCCCCGCTAAGCAGGCAGATGACAGGTCCATCTGACAGGACCTGTCAGAGTCTCACTCTCCTCTATGGGGAGATCGGATGAAAATGGACCACCATCTGTCTGCATTTGGCGGACAAGATCAGATCGGATATCGGCAGTGGCATCTCCAGCTTTCATATTTAGGGGGGGGCACATGGGGGGCAGGGACAAAAGTAGGGGGGCAACTATAAAATGCAACTATATATATATCTATCCTGGGGCTCTTTACTACGATCCCACAACGGGCCCTTTCACATGTTCTGCAGTGAGCTCCCTTCCTACTGTATTGGGGCCCCCCAGGGTGGCAGAACACAAGATATATATGTCACCAGCATACCAAGAAAATATAAGGGTCCAAAGCAGTGGGAGAACTATCAGGGTTGCAAAGGTTGTCTTGCCACCGGGCCCTGGTGTTCTGCCACTGTGGGGTTCCCCAGCCTCCTCTTGCTGTCCTGCCCCTGCTATTGACAGCGCTGGTCTGGCATCTCTTGGAATTTACAGGCTGGTTCTCCTGTCCTAAGGACGGGAGAAATCAGTTTGTTTTTTCACTAACAGAGAGTCCTGGTGGAGTCCTTCCTACAACTCGCTCTTCTCCCTGCCAATGAGAATGCAATGAGCTGACTGGGGATGCTCTCCCTCTCAATAGAGACTGTGTTACTCCAGCGGCGGCCCAAATAAGATGCGGCACATCCGCTACGAATGCAAACAAAAAGACATTGCCTTTTTGTAAAAAAAAAATTTTTTTTTTTAAATGGGGGGGGGGGGGGGGGCACATGGTGGGGCACAGCATAATGTTGGGGGGTCAGGGCCCCCTCTGGCTCTTCCCTATGGACGCCATTGGATATCGGCAGATGTCATCGGACATGTCAGCGCTGACATCCGCCGCTCCATAGGGGTGAATGGATGGTCCGCTCAGGCCCGCCTGAAAAACTGAAAGGCGAACCTACTCGGACAGTCCGTGTGAAAGGCATTTTAGGGTTAGGCTTAGCCTAGCTTTACCTAAACTTTCTACACAAATGATGTTTGTTTACTCCCCAGGTTTGATGTGTCAGCAATTCACCCAATATATAAGAAGCCTGGCACCTACACCCAGGTATCACACAGCAGGAGAGCAACATCTGAGCAAGTGAGTAACAATAAAGATTCACATTGCTGCAAAAACCCACCATGATTGGTTCCCATTAATCCTGCGGTCCATTTCTTCAACGACCTTTCAAATGTGAACTCACTAACCGTCATTCTTTCTCTAAAAAATTTAGCAGTTCCCACTGCCATGTAACATAGTCTTATTATTACCTGTTTATATCTTTAACAAAACGTCCCACACTCCGCTTGAGTGCTTTCGTCAGTCTGGACCTTCAGATATCAGATATTATAACCCAGGGGTCTTCAAACGATGGCCCTCCAGTTGTTCAGGAACTACAATTCCCATCACACCTAGTCATGTCTGTGAATGTCAGAGTTTTACAATGCCTCATGGGATGTGTAGTTCTGCAACAGCTGGGGGGCCGTAGTTTGAAGATCCCTGTATAACCCATATATTGTAACTAAGAACCAGACGAGACTAGCTAAGTTACACAGCTTGAACATGAACTGTTTTCTTTGAGATCTCACAATATCCTATTAGTAGATCTGTTAAATTTCCAGTTTCTTCATCAGGGTGACAACGCTGTAGTTTTAAATTGTCTTTAAAGTGATATGAAACCCCATTTAAAAAAAAAATAAAGGAATGAATGTAGTTGCATATCTTGTGTCACCATTGCCTTCACTCCCCAGTTTTGTGCAGTCTTGGTGCCACCCCAATGTACAGGCATGCGCAATATGGGCCACCATCTTTGTTGCACTCTGGCACTTTGTCCACCTAGTGTGTGAGAGTAGAGGTCACTGCTGTTGTGTTCAGCAAGTGAATTCGCTGTGTTGTGTCCACATTCCTGCACTGGCCGGACATTGGCACAGAAGGGCTGTTGAGCAGTACTGCTCAAGTGCTGGCCGAGCACAGTGCCAGCAGCACCCTATTGCGTATGCACCAGGTGTACACTGTGCCCGCACACAGGGAGCTCACCCAACCAGAAGTTTGGAAAGGATGATCAGAAGGATTATTAGACGGAGGCTCCTGGTCTCTCAGTGCTGCTCTCAGTGCTGGAAAAAAAGATTTAAACCATATTTCTAAAAGCTGACTATTGTGAGCTCCCCAGTCAATGTTATATAGTTTGACCCAGCCCCTGTAACCACCAGTCTTGCTGGACAGCTTGGTCTGCATATAAAAAGAACACAAATGAATATATATAGTTGGCCTTTAAGGCAGAACTAAAGGCTGTTTCAAAAAATTGCAGGCAGGTAGGCTTTTATTACAGAGGAGACTCTGTGGGGTTGATTTACTAAAGGCAAATAGATTGTGCACTTTTTAAAGTACAGTAGCACGCTGCAAGTGCAGTTGCTACAGAGCTTAGTGAATGAGGGGAAGCTCTGCTGACTTTCATTATCCAATCCTGTGCAAGAAAAAAATGATTTTTTTTTTTAAATTTCCCTTGCACATGATTGGGTATTCTTTGCAAAGTGAAGCATTACCTCATTTACTAAGCTCTGGAGCAACTGCACTTTGACTGCACAGTCTATTTGCCTTTAGTAAATCAACCTCAATGTGTCTATTCTGCAATGAAAGCTCTTATTCTGCCTCCCAGCAATGTTCTTGTAAATGTGCACTGGACTGCGTATGCAGAACTTACTGTACAATCTCAGCATGCCGTAGGTGCTGCATGCATGGGAGCGTATATCATCTTGGGGGGCGGGGGGTGGGGGGTGGGATCAAGATGGCCAAAGATGCTCAACTTGGAAAAAGACTAGTCAAAAATACCCACAGTGATGACTGAGTGACTAGGGAAATTGCGTAAGACATTGCTGGGGGGGGGGTTGCACTTTGTGCAGTTAGTGTGACATGGGGGGTTATTTACTAAAAGCAAATCCACTTTGCACTACAAGTGCAGTCGCTGTAGATCTGAGGGGGACATGCAAGGAAAAAAAAAAAACAGCATTTTAGCTTGCACATGATTGGATAATAAAATCAGCAGAGCTTCCCCTCATTTCAGATCTACCCCTCAGATTTACAGCGACTGCACTTCCAAGTGCACTTTCAGTGCAATTTCAAGTGCACTTTGCACTTGTAGTTTGCACTTGTAGTGCAAAGTGGATTTGCCTTTCGTAAATAACCCCCATAGTGTGCAAATATGCTGTTCTTACTGTATGTACACGCTATGGCACAAGCCCACCTACCATGATGCAGGCTTTAGTTCCACTTTAAGAATTCTGAATATGTATGACCTTCACTGGGACTGATTGTGGCCCTGATCCACAGGGAAGAAGAGTGGGACCCGGGACCTATGATCCTGCTCCTGGAGATTTCAGTGCTTCTGTCCTGGAGAGAAAAGCATCAGCTCCTGGATGGAAAAGAGCAGTGGAAACAGAAAAGCTGACCGAGATGCCACATTTTCTCTACAGGGAGACATGGGAGAGGAACCGCTGGCTGGTGAGATGACGAATGATGATTTCCCTTGTATCCCCTGGGAAATATTAATAGGGGTTTTAAATAGTATGTGTGCTGTCTTCCTTTAGAAGCAGAACATGGGTCCTGGCCGCTACAACATCAAGTCATTTACTGATCTAATGGAAGAGAAGCCATCCAGTGTGCGAGGAACGTGCAACACTAGAGAAGTCCGTTTTAAAGAGAATATCAAGGTAGGGTACTTTAATAAGTAAGGTATTAGTGATGTTAATATAGTTTCTGTTTTGTTTTTTTTTGTTTTTTTTTTCACAATATCAATTTTTATTGTAAAGTTTTAAAGGAATGCAATAAGTACAATGCATACAAGTAGTAAAGAGCATATCAATGTATGTAATAAGCGATCATTCCTATGTAATAATAAGTGAACATAGGTAGAAAGTAACTTGGTATTGATCATGACAAGCTCACGGTTTGCCCATGCAGGGGCGGAGCTAAACAGTCACATGTAGGTACAAGTACAAATAGGCAAGTTCTAACCAAAACTAAAGAGGACCAGTAGGATAGTCAAAGCCACCATCGCTATCAATGCCCTGGCTGTCCTCTAAGGGGTGATAATCCCCAATGACAAGTATCATCTAGCAAGAGAAAGAAAAAACGAGGAATAAGAAAAGAAGAGAGGGGAAAGCAAAAAAGAAGAGAGGATAAATCAAGAGAGGAAGAGGGTATCGCGGACTCGGGACCGGCGCAGGCGACACTTATAAACGACCATAACTGGTTGGCAGGAAGGATGGGAAGGAGTAGCTTATCCAGGGTTCAGTGCTCTGAATACATTTTAAACTTTAAACATATGAAGTAGGTTTTCCATTTTATCCTATCCCCTTTGACCACTTGATATTAAAATAAATAACAAACAAACAAAGATGCTAATTCCTAATAAAGGTGCTATTTTTTCGTTTTTATGTTATTCCATGTTATCCCATTATGATAGAACCTCCTTATTCCACACTCACTTGTGGTTTTTTTTCTGCATAGCAATGGGAGAGTAGATTGAGTGGGCACATCATGGGGTAACATTTCAGCGCTACCAAGAAAATAAAAAATGTGAAATTATTATTTAGAAAAAAAACAATGTTTTTTGGTGAAAAATAAATATATAATGCTCAGTCCGGTTTCTGTACAGGGTGTCAGTGGAAAGGAATCCCCACTCCGAGTGTCACTTCCAAGTGGGTGTGGAGATTCCTTTCTGCCGACACCCTGTATAGACACCGGACTGAGCACTTTATATCCCGTATTGAGAGGAGTGGATTGCTGAAGAGGGCTGGTCGTTTGGTATCATTCTAAAGAGTTTTCCTTCATAAGAACCTGCAGCCATTGCTTTTGTTGGTCCCAAATTAAAGAGCAAATACCCTTTTGACCTATTACTACATACACTATATTACCAAAAGTATTGGGATGCTGCCTTTACACGCACATGAACTTTACTGCCATCCCAGTCTTAGTCCGTAGGGTTTGATATTGAGTTGGTCCACACTTTGCAGCTATAACAGCTTCCACTATTCTGGGAAGGCTGTTCACAAGGTTTAGGAGTGTGTCTATTGGAATGTTTGACCATTCTCCCAGAAACGCATTTGTGAGGTCAGGCACTAATGTGGATGAGAATGCCTGGCTCGTACTCTCCGCTTTAATTCATCCCCAAGGTGTTCTATCAGGTTGAGGTCAGGCCAGTCAAGTTCCTCCACCCTAAACTCGCTCATCCATGTCTTTATGGACCTTGCTTTGTGCTCTGGTGCGCAACATGTTGGAACATGAAGGGGCCATCCCCATGGGAACATGAAATTGTCCAAAATGTCTAAATATAAGAGTTCCCTTCACTGGAACTAAAGGGCAAATCCCCGAAAAACAACCTCACACCATAATCCCCCCTCCACCAACTGATTTGGACCAGTGCACAAAGCAAGGTCCATAAAGGCATGGATGAGTGAGTTTGGGGTGCGTGTTATACGCCGATAAATACGGTATATCCAAAAAACACGCCTGAGCTCATCCTTAGTCCTGAGCGACGCTCAGGGATTTGTTGACGGCCACAAAAGAGATTTTATATATATATATATATATATATATATATATATATATATATATATATATATATATACACGCATATAACACACCCAAGCTCATCTCTTCACCACAAACAGCCACAAAGGTAACAGAATTCTTGTTGGGCAGTGTATTTGTTTGTTTCAAAGAATGTCAGGCAAAATAGTCGGCCCTCAAGCATGTTCACTTCATCAAATCTGGCCCTCTTGGAAAAAAGTTTGGACACCCCTGCATTGGAACATTTCAATGTTAACCCATGAGGTTTTAGTGATCGTGTTTACATAAATAATTTACCCACATATACATTAACAACATATACATAACACTGTGGTAACTAACACCGCATTGTTTGAAAACCACACATGTTAAAGTGGATGTGTCACATATACCTACAATCCCGAAAATGCATACATGCATAAAAATACTTGTAATCTTAGTAACCAGTGACCAATATACTGTGTATTTTCTGTGTATTTTCTTCTCTGTGTAGGATTGTTTCCCTGGACCTGGAAGTTATGGCAAAGGAGGGAACCCATACTCACTGATAGAAGAAAGGGCCACTAAGTCTGCCAGCTCCAAGGGCATTATGGATACTGAAGCCGGCAAATGTAATTCAGATGTCATCAAGGTAAGTGATTACTGCATGACTGAGAGATCTTATAAAATGTGTTTTTCTAATGTATTGCTCCTAATCTAGGGCTCCGGGCTGGGACCAGGGACATACAATTTGAAAAATTCCACCAACGAAGTTTTGCAACATACTGTTGGAAAACGAGGTCCTTATGACGTGTTTACTGGATCAAGATCTCAGCCCATTCAGTATGGATACTTTGCTACCCCTGTAAGTAAAAATTTTAAAGGGAAAGTAAAGCATTTTTTATTGAGCACATATTTTCATTTCATTTCACTATTACCTGTTAGCTTTTTGATGTGACCTTTACAGTTTACACACTTGCTCTTTCATATTTTTGTTATCGTATAAAATATATAAATTTGTAGAACAGCCTCTGTATTTTTCTACAGTCACACTGCAGATTAACAATCTCAGGCTAATGCCCTGTACACACGATAGGATTTTCCGATGGAAAATGTGTGATAGGACCTTGTTGTCGGAAATTCTGACCGTGTGTGGGCTCCATCACACATTTTCCATAGGAATTTCCGACACACAAAGTTTGAGCGCTTGCTATAAAATTTTCCGACAACAAAATCCGTTGTCGGAAATATCGATCGTGTGTACACAATTCCGATGCACAAAGTGCCACGCATGCTCGGAATCAAGCAGAAGAGCAGCACTGGCTATTGAATTTCATTTTTCTCGGCTCGTCATACATGTTGTACGTCACCGCGTTCTTGACATTCGGAATTTCCGACCAACTTTGTGTGACCGTGTGTATGCAAGACAAGTTTGAGCCAACATCCGTCGGAAAAAATCCATGGATTTTGTTGTCGGAATGTTCGATCAATGTCCGACCGTGTGTACAGGGCATTATGGCCATTTCACATTGCTGCTCTGCGATTTGGCTGCAGCGCGGGTGTACCCACGGTTTCTCATGATGGTTACCCATAGTTTTTCATAGACTTTCTAGTATGTCCCACGTTTTTGGTGCGTTTTCTAAAAGCGAACCAAAGATGCAGCATGCAGGACTTTTGGTACACTTTCAGAAAAAGCTAAGCTCCAAAAATGCAGGACATAATAGAAAGACTATGGGAAACCGCAGGTAACCTGCCAAACCACAGCGCTGCAAAGTAAAATGGCCCGTAATCTGTACTCCATTGTAGAACTTGGAGCGTGTACCTGTGCACTCTCCTAGCTGTAAGACTGCATGGTCACTGACAGCTGCTGATCGCAAATAAAATTCCAGTATGCTTAGTTTCCAATTAACAAGCCAGTCATAGGAATCATATGACGTACAAACTGCTGGGTGTAGTTGTCACTGAGCCTCACACAGAGAGACACAGTGCCAGCTGAAACTGACAGGGCTGCAGCTGTCACAGTGCAATATGGGGTGTAAAGAAAAAATAATTACAAAAAAAATGCTTTCATTTTGAAAAAAAATGCGTATTAAAAATGTTTGTCCATTTTTAAGCTTTTAATACAAATGAGCTGTATTTAAAGTGGTTCTAAAGGCTCAAGGTTTTTTACCTTCATGCATTATATCTGTGTACTTCAGTGTGGAGCAGCTCCCCCCCCCCCAATACTCACCTGAGCCCCATCTCAATCCATCAATGTGCACGAGAGCCTCGGCTCTCCGGGGACTCTCCTTCCTCATTGGCTGAGATAGCAGCGGCAGCCATTGCAAGCTGCTTGCTCTGGGGGCACACGGCAGGAGGAAGGGGCCAAGAGTGCAGGGGAGGGACCCGAGAAGAGGAGGATCAGGGCTGCTCTGTGCAAAACCACTACAGAGAACAGGTGAGTACGATATGTTTGTAATTTTTAATTTTATTTTTTTAAAGAAAGTCTTTCATATCACTTAAAAAAACAGTATATTAACTACTAGCCTCATATATACTTAAAAAGATATCAAAAATAATCTATTACTTAGGTAGGCAGTTTAAACATTGCATTATAGTCAAGATAACCATCAATTACTGTCACTGACCCCCCCCCCCCCCCATAGTGCAAAATGAGTATGTATATACCTGCCTATTCGGTCCCTGGTCCCCCTATGTGGTCTTCAATGGAAAGCTCATACAGCATTCTCACACCAATTTGTATTAGAATTTATCACCCTAAAAGAAAAGATGATTGTAACTTGTTACTGTAACGCCCTGTACACACGATCGGACTTTCTGACAACAAAACCGTGGAATTTTGTTCGAAGGGTTTTGGCTCCAACTTGTCTTGCATACACACGGTCACACAAATGTCGGCCAACAATTACGAATGTAGTGACTTACAAGACGTACGTGATATCTCCATTACGAACGCTAGTTGTACAAGACCGAGCGCTTCTGGCTCGTTCTTGATTCCGAGCATGCATGTTTGTACTTTGGACTTTTGTCCAATGGACTTGTGTACACACGATCGGAACGTCCGACAACACACATTTGTTGGCTGAAAATTTGAGAGCATGCTAGCCAACATTTGTTGGCGGAAAGTCCAACAACAAATGTCCGATGGAGCATACACACGGTTGGACTTACCGCCAACAAGCTCACATCCAACATTTCCCGTCGGAAAATCCGATCGTGTGTACGCGGCATAAGTTACTGCTTGATTTATAGTCTTACCCTGCCATGGTCAGGGAACTGTGAGCATCTCCAGAAGGATCCATATTTAATTTTAAGTAGCTTTTCCAAAAACGACCAAATGCATCAAGCCAACCTGACACCAACATCTTCGATCATTTCTCAATATTGATAATCATTCAATAAAAAGGTAAATAAAAGTAGATGAAATTTCTAACTTATTAGAAACTAATGTTTTAAACTGTTTAAATAGATTTAAAAAAAAATATTTAATACTTTAATGTTCAGCAATATTCAGGCATCCTTTGATTTATCCCCAGAAACGTACTCCATCTGAACCAGGACAATATAAAGTAAAATCATTTATTGAAGAATTCGAGGGCGAGCATCAGAAGAAACATGGACATTTTGGCAAGATTGCTCAGTATCCGAAAGTCCCAACTGAGAGAATATTATGCAGCTCCCTCACTCACTGGCCTCGGCCAGTTGTAAGTTTCATGCATTGTATAGGTTGCTAAAAACATTCTTGTTGGTTGTCAGCACATACACTCAGTGACTACTACATTAGGTACACTTGCATTATAATGCTAACAGCTAAAATATGAATTACGTGGCTACTACTTAGTACATAAAGCATGCAGAGTTGGTTAGGAGGTCTTGTGGTGTTTAACCAGACACTGAAATAGGAAAAGTGCCCGATCTAAGTGATTTGACCAGGGAAAAGTTGTTTGTACATGGTGGTTGCAGCACCTCAGGAACTTCCTAGGATTTTCATAAACTACAGTCTCTAGAGCAGCCATTTTCAACCAGGGTTCTGTGCAGCCCTAGAGTTCCTCCAGAGGTCATTGGGGATTCCTTAAACTATGGTTGATTGTCCTACCATTTGTTGGTGCCTGCATAGTTCCTGGGCCAACACCACTTATGCCGCGTACACACGAGCGGACTTTACGGCAGACTTTGCCTGGCGGACTTTTCGATGTACTTTACGACGGACTTTCTGAATGAACGGACTTGCCTACACACAATCCACCAAAGTCCGTTGAATTTGTACGTGATGACGTACGACCGGACTTAAACAAGGAAGTTTATAGCCAGTAGCCAATAGCTGCCCTAGCGTGCCTTTTTGTCCGTCGAACTAGCATACAGACGAGCGGACTTTTCAACCGGACTCGATTTCGACGGATTGATTTAAAACATGTTTCAAATCTAAGTCCGTCCAACTTTTGAGAAAACAAAGTCCGCTGGAGCCCACACACGATCGACTTGTCTGACGAAATCCAGTCCGCCGGGCAAAGTCTGCTGTAAAGTCCGTTCGTGTGTATGCGGCATTAGCAAAGCCAGCCGCATTACACAAGTGATCTTTTGGGCTGTCTGCAATGTTGGCATTCTCACCACTACTTTAAGGTTGCATTCTTTTTATTGACCTAATGTAAGGGCCATTTTCCCATTGACTTCCAATTAATTGGTTTTAGTAAGGATTCCTTGAGACCAGAAAATTAGGGGTTCCTCTGGGGTCAAACAGTTGAGAAAAGATGCTCTAGACTAGAGTGTACAGAGAACGATGCACATCAAATTGGATTTTACCTGGCAAAGTGCCCATTGAGAGCATGTTTTGTGACATAAATACATTGTATATGTGATTGTGTTCATTTTGTTAATGTGTACGAGTGCACTGGTGCTGTCTTATATCAACACCGGGATTCTAATTTGATGGATATGGAATCAGTGCTATGTATGGAATCAGTGCTATGGAATCAGTGCTATGTATGCATTATGTGTTTTCATGATTTTTGTCTATGTAGCTGAATGTCTTTTTTTTTTTTTTCACCAGGATTCTCCAGGGCCCGGATCATATGACACAAAAACACTCTTTAAAACAGTAAGACAATCATCAGCCCCATTCCTAACGTCTGCAAAAAGATTTGAAAAAAAATCATGCCGATTACTTTTTGGAAGTTCTGTAAGTGAATTATCTATAAGATTTTATTTTACTTTTTGTAATTTGCATGCTTTGTTACTGTTAGTCATCTCAAAATATTTGTCATTGTACATGTACAGCCCCATGTTTGCTTTAATTCTGGAATTGTACTTTGGATTGGACATTTAGTGTAATCAAGTCCCTTAGCCAATGCAATGTTCTGATGCATATTGACCCATGTAAAGTCACCCTAGGGAGCAATGATAAGCACTTCTAAAGCTGGCCATACACCGTTCGATTTTTGTTTGCATGTTTCTACAAAATTCTGAAAAATTGCTCACTGGAGCATTCAATGATGCCATCATTGCATCAACTAATTTATTTCATCCAGATCTGCTAACTGAATGGGTTTCCAGACATTTTACATATGTATGTATATATATATATATATATATATATATATATATATATATATATATATACATACAGTATCTCACAAAAGTGAGTACACCCCTCACATTTTTGTAAATATTTTCTTCTATCTTTTCATGTGACAACACTGAAGAAATGACACTTTGCTACAATGGAAAGTAGTGAGTGTACAGCTTGTATAACAGTGTACATTTGCTGTCCCCTCAAAATAACTCAACACACAGCCATTAATGTCTAAACAGCTGGCAACAAAAGTGAGTACACCCCTAAGTGAAAATGTCCAAATTGGGCCCAAAGTGTCAATATTTTGTGTGGCCACCATCATTTTCCAGCACTGCCTTAACCCTCCTGGGCATGGAGTTCACCAGAGCTTCACAGGTTGCCACTGCAGTCCTCTTCCACTCCTCCATGATGACATCACAGACCTGGTGGATGTTAGAGACCTTGGGCTCCTCCACCTTCCATTTGAGGATGCCCCACAGATGCTCAATAGGGTTTAGGTCTGGAGACATGCTTGGCCAGTCCATCACCTTTACCCTCAGCTTCTTTAGCAAGGCAGTGGTCGTCTTGAAGGTCTGTTTGGGGTCGTTATGTTGGAATATTGCCCTGCAGCCCAGTCTCCGAAGGGAGGGGATCATGCTCTGCTTCAGTATGTCACAGTACATGTTGGCATTCATGGTTCCCTCAATGAACTGTAGCTCCCCAGTGCCGGCAGCACTCATGCAGCCCCAGAAAATGACACTCCTATCCCCATGCTTGACTGTAGGCAAGACACACTTGTCTTTGTACTCCTCACCTGGTTGCCGTCACAAACGCTTGACACCATCTGAACCAAATAAGTTTATCTTGGTCTCATCAAACCACAGGACATGGTTCCAGTAATCCATGTCCTTAGTCTGCTTGTCTTCAGCACACTGTTTGCGGGCTTTCTTGTGCATCATCTTTAGAAGAGGCTTCCTTCTGGGATGACAGTTATGCAGGCCAATTTAATGCAGTGTGTGGCGTATGGTCTGAGCACTGAAAGGCTGACCCTAAACCCCTTCAACCTCTGCAGCAATGCTGGAAGCACTCATAAGTCTATTTCCCAAAGACAACCTCTGCATATGACGCTGAGCACGTGCACTCAACTTCTTTGGTCGACTATGGCGAGGCCTGTTCTGAGTGGAACCTGTCCTGTTAAATGGCTGTATGGTCTTGGCCACTGTGCTGCAGCTAAGTTTCAGGGTCTTGGCAATCTTCTTATAGCCTAGGCCATCTTTATGTAGAGCAACAATTCTTTTTTCAGATCCTTATAGAGTTCTTTGCCATGAGGTGCCATGTTGAACTTCCAGTGACCAGTATGAGAGAGTGAGAGCGATAACACCAAATTTAACACACCTGCTCCCCATTCACTGAGACCTTGTAACACTAACGAGTCACATGACACCGGGGAGGGAAAACGGCTAATTGGGGCCAATTTGGACATTTTCACTTAGGTGTGCACTCACTTTTGTTACCAGCAGTTTAGACATTAGAGGCTGTGTGTTGAGTTATTTTGAGTGGACAGCAAATTTACACTGTTATACAAGCTGTACACTCACTACTTTACATTGTAGCAAAGTGTATACATTGTATATACACACACACACACACACACAAAGAGAGTGGCACTCACAGGTCTTGAAAGGTGAATGCACGATGGCAGTTTAATTCAATGTTTTGACGAGGCACAAGCTCGAGGCACCTTGTACCTTGCCGAAACGTCAAATTAAACCGCCGTCGTGTGTTCACCTTTCAAGACCTGTGAGTGCTGCCCTATATATATATAATATATATATATATATATATATATATATATATATATATATATATATATATATATATACACACTGTATATAGATAGATAGAGATTTCTTGTCATTGCGAATAAGAAAATCCACAACGAAATTACAAAAAAAGAGAAAAATGCCCACACATTTAAAATTATCACTTTATCACTTATACACCTATTCATCACACGCAAAATACATACCAAGGAAAAATGCATTATTATTTATGCTCATACGCACGTATTTGTGCGTATTTGCACATACCGGTGCAGAATATTGACCAGGGAATGCAGACTTTTCTATATTTTTTTTACTAAAGAATATGCAGCGATTGTTTACGTGCCTGTGTGTACAGGCACATTGTAAACGAAGGGCTGCATTTTAGATCAGTAAAAAAACTCGCTGTACTGAGATTTTTCAAGCTACAGTGTGCAAGAGGTGGAGATCTACCTGGACAACATGGAAGAAATCGAAGATTTCCGGGTTGTGGTGCTCTTTTATTTTTTAGAAAACTTCCAATCAACAGTAAGGATGGCACGAAGAGAACTTAGAAAAATATAATAAAACAAATGTCACTGTAAACATTTTAAACTTAGCCTACCTTAAAATTTTCAGCGAGAAACTCGGCAGTCAACATTTTTGTCATGTCTGGAGTGTAATTGATCACCCTTCACAAGCCTGATGCTGGAGTCCATCATGAATGCAGAACAACTGGAACTGCAGGCTGACTTGCTTGACTAGTTTGAGGCCTAGCTGGTCTCAGTGCTAGCCTGACTATCTGTTCTGAGTACTGGCCAGTAGTATGCAGGGCAGTGTGCAGGGGTCAGTAGTATGTAAGACAGTGTACAGAGGTCAGTAGTATGCAGGGCAGTGTGCAGAGGTCAGTAGTAGGTAGGGCAGTGTGCAGAGGTCAGTAGTAGGTAGGGCAGTGTGCAGAGGTCAGTAGTAGGTAGGGCAGTGTGCAGAGGTCAGTAGTAGGTAGGGCAGTGTGCAGGGGTCAGTAGTAGGTAGGGCAGTGTGCAGGGGTCAGTAGTAGGTAGGGCAGTGTACAGAGATCAGTAGTAGGTAGGGCAGTGTACAGAGGTCAGTAGTATGTAGGGCAGTGTACAGGGGTCAGTAGTAGGTAGGGCAGTGTATAGAGGTCAGTAGTATGTAGAGCAGTGTATAGAGGTCAGTAGAGTATGTAGGGCAGTGTACAGAGGTCAATAGTATGTAGGACAGCGTACAGAGGCCAGTAGTATTTAGGACAGTGTACAGAGGTCAATAGTATGTAGAGCAGTGTACAGGGGTCAGTAGTATGTAGGGCAGTGTACAGGGGTCAGTAGTATGTAGGGCAGTGTACAGGGGTCAGTAGTATGTAGAGCAGTGTACAAGGGTCAGTAGTATGTAGGGCAGTGTACAGGGGTCAGTAGTATGTAGGGCAGTGTACAGGGGTCAGTAGTATGTAGGGCAGTGTACAGGGGTCAGTAGTATGTAGGGCAGTGTACAGGGGTCAGTAATATGTAGGACAGAGGTCAGTGGGATATAGGACAGTGTACAAAGGTTAGTAGTATGAAAAACGGTATACAGGGATCAGTAGGGCAGAGGACAGGGGGTCAGCAGGGCAGAGAAGGCGTGTACAAGGACTCGGGAGGGCACAGTACAAGTAGGTCAGGAGAGCCTGATATTTGGGGGGGGGGGGGCAGGCGTGCACACTGGCTGTCAGGAGGGTACAGAAGTGGTTTCCTGATACAGAGAGGCACGGGGAAGCTGCTGTGACAGATCCACTTGTTCTGGTGCACTGATCTCATGTAGATAAAGCGGGAAAGTTGGGAGTTTAAATGAGGCTATTGACATTGTGGAGGTAAATTGATAAAGGTACATATTTATTGATCATGGAAAGATGTATAAATAACATATCAGTAATAGAGACCACATTAAAAATATAGATATATAATTTCATATATATCCACCCACACATATATGTGCACATGTGGCATGGACATCAAGGGTACATTATATATATATATATATATATATATATATATATATATATATATATATATATATATATATATATATATATATATATATATATATATATATATATAGTATATATATATGTAGCACTAACTCTCGGTGGAGCTGCTGGTTTAAAGCGGGCTGTTACCTTCACTCTTGATACCAGAGTATCAAGAGTATATATATATATATATATATACATATATATATATATACATACATATATACATACTTGGCACCACGTAGTGGTCTGAAATAATTGATTGATACATTCAATTCATTCATATATGTACATATATCATCTAGGCAGCACTTGTGGAGGAAATGATAAATGATAATCTGGATTGATAGTCTAGTACAGACAAGTCTGCATCCTAAATGTCCGACGCGTTTCGTGTATGAACACTCATCAGGGGCAGGTGCTCAGGAATATCTATAAAGTATAATAAAATATAATTAATCTGGTTGTAACTGATCATATCAGGGAAATGAGAAAGGGGGAACGTTGGAGTGGACTTCATAGGTACCAGAAAAGGAATACAAAATATTATTAGAAAAATAATTTATTTATTATACAAAGATATAAACAATTGACAATATAACATTAAAAACAAATAGCGTTGGCTTCCAATAAAATGAGCCATAAAATGAGCGGTCCTAAAAGTATTCAATATTGATCACTTACATTTTATAGCTTTATGTAAAATTATAATACAATGAGGCGTTCAGTAAGGACAGGTCTCTGTGCTACTGACAAAGGACAGCCAGATGTCTCCTGTGGTTCTTGGGAGACCTCTGTCCATCTGTAGCCATCCTTTCAGTTTTCTACTCAACATGCAAGCCTATTGGTCTGATTAAAAACAGTGCGGAGAATTTACTAAACCTGAAGCACTCAGAATCTAGTGCAGTTGTGTATGGTAGCCAATCAGCTTCTAACTTCAGCTTGTTCAATTAAACTTTGGCAATAAAACCCGGAAGCTGATTGGTTTAAATGCAGAGGTGCACCAGAGTTTGCACTGTCGAGTAAAGTTGCACTGTCGAGTTAGTAAATAACCCCGAGTGTGTGATCCTGCAAGTGTTGATCAGCAAGATTGAGTGAATGCAGCCAAACAGAATCACTATATGAAGCAACTACAATTCTCTTTATGTAATTCAATAAGAGCCCTTTCACACCGGGCCGCCCATAGCGTCGGCGGTAAAACGCCGCTATTTTTAGCGACGCTTTACTGTCGGATTAGCTGCGCATTTCGGCCGCTTTTACCCCCGCTAGCGGCCGAGAAAGGATTAAAACCGCCCGCAATGCGCCGCACTAGCGGCTTTTTGCCGGCGGTATCCTAGCGCTGCTCCATTTATTTCAATGGGGAGCAGCGGTGGAGGAGCGGTAAACACACCGATCCTTCACCTCTCCAAAGAAGCTACTGGCAGGACTTTTTTTCCCGTCCTGCCAGCCCAGCACTTCGGTGTGAAAGCCCTCGGGCTTTCACACTGGAGACAATGCTGCAGCTGTTTGAGGGCGGATTGCAGGCGCTATTTTTAACGCTATAGTGCCTGCAAAACGCCCTCGGTATGAAAGAGGTCTAATTGAAGTATGGTACAGCAAGCAAGCAAAAATGTGAATGTTGAATAAAAAACTACCATAATTAAGATTAAAAATGAAATTGTGATAAGGAATTTTAGACACTTTCTACAACATTACACATTGAAGCTATAGGGTTATAGGGTTGATTTACTAAAGGCAAATCGTCTGTGCACTGCAAGTGCAGTTGCTCTAGATCTTAGGGGAACATGAAAGGAAAATGAAAAAAAAAAACTGCATTTTTGCTTGCGCATGATTAAATGATAGAAATCAGCAGAGCTTTCATTCATTTAAGAGCTTCCCCTCAGATCTAGAGCAACTGCACTTGTAGTGCACAGTGTACAGTGGAACCTCGGATTGTGAGCAGCGCGGTTAACGAGCGTTTCGCAATACAAGCACTGTATTTTTAAAAATCGTAACTCGGTTTGCGAGTGTTGTCTCGCAAAACCAGCACGATTCAGGCCAAAGCGTGTGCAGTACCACGTTTGGCCTGAGGTTGGGGGGGGCGCCAGAGCCGAGCGGCGCCGATCGCAGCCGATTGGCGCCGTTCGGAAATGCACGGAACGGCCAGAGGACAGCTCGGCTGACCTCAGCAAATCTTGGGAATGGAGTCTTTCTGAGGTTTGCTGAGGTCAGCCGAGGTGTCCTCGGGCCTTTCCGGCCGTTTATGAGGCTCTCCGGGGTCCCCCACCTCTGACCGCATGCGGTATTGCATGCCAATGAAGTCAATGTGGAACAAATGATTTTAGTTTCCATTGACTTCAATGGGGAAACTCGCTTTGATATGCGAGTACTTTGGATTACGAGCATTCTTCTGGAACGAATTATGCTCGTAATCCGAGGTTCCACAGTATTTTCGTTTAGTAAATCAACCTCTTTGTCTGCCTAATACATTTATATTCTGTGATCACCAGCTCCATCTAGTGGTCATAATGCAGTATTCCCCTAAAATACCTCAATTAGGAAAACACTGCATTATGGCCACTAAATGCAGCCGACAATTATAGAAAGTGAATTTATTGGGCAAAATTTGGAATCATTTGTCACACTTGGGAGAATGCTTAAGACATTTGCACGGCTATTTAAAAAAAAATAAAAAATAGACCTTTAAGTAATAATGCAGCTTCTGGCAAGCAAGCATGCTAGCTTTGCTCACATTGTCTTTCAGTAAGCCAGCTACGCACAATACTAGATCTGCAATAGATTTGTTTATTGACTTATATGGGCTGCTTCTACATTAGCTCAGAGCTCACTGGCAGACCATAGATGTCCACTATGACCACTGGCAGACCATAGACGTCCATCCAGTGCATTGCAGTACTCCATTTATCTAGGAGGGAGAAAGCATCATGCAGTAGAAGAGATAATATATTCACGACTCCATCTTTAGTGGCCTGTCCCTCCTACCTTCCTTCTGTTTCAGGGCTGCAACCTCCATACGTCTCTTCGGCATTTGATATTTCTGGGAGTGTCAGATGCCTGTGTCCCCTGCCACATGCTGTGGTTCAGTCCTCTGACCCCCGTGTCACTACAAGAGACAGCAGTGATGTAGGTCAAAGAAAGGAAAAATGGTGCACAGTGGGGGGCACTGGCATATGCAACACCTGGAAGACCCTGGAGAGGGGAGTATAATCAATGGTGTCCCAAGGGGGGGGGCAGAGAGGGCCCTGACCACCCCCCCAACATTTTGCTGTGCCCCACCATGTGCCCCCCAATTCAAAAAAATTTTTTTTTTTTTTTACAAAAAGGCAATGTCTAAGAGGGAGAGCGTCCCTAGTCAGCTCCTGCGGGTGATTCCTTCCCCCTCCCTCTGCTCACTGACACTGCATAATGCAAGCCCTCACACAACCACGGCTGTCCGATCTGCTCCTTCCCCTGCATCCTCATTGGCAGGGAGAAGAGCGAGTTGCAGGAAGGACTCCACCAGGACTCTCAGTTACTGAAAAAACAGACTGATTTCTCCTGTCCTAAGGACAGGATAACCAGCCTGTAAATTCCAAGAGACGCCAGACCAGCGCTGTCAATAGCAGGGGCAGGGCAGCAAGAGGAGGCTGGGGAACCCCACAGTGGCAGAACACCAGGGCCCGGTGGCAAGACAACCTTTGCAACCCTGATAGTTCTCCCACTGCTTTGGACCCTTATATTTTCTTGGTATGCTGGTGACATATAGCTCTTGTTTTATAGTTGCCCCCCTACTTTTGTCCCTGTCCCCCCATGTACCCCCCCTAAATATAAAAGCTGGAGACGCCACTGAGTATAATATATCTTGGGATGCTTTCTGCAATTTTTCCACCCTGGAAGGGTCACTGTACGAAAATACTTTAAAATAAATTTTCTGTCCTTATCTTCTCGTTAACGTTTTACTAATTTATCTGGTGATCTGTATACTTCTTGCTCTTAATTTCAGAACCCAGTTGGAGTTGGCCGATATGATATCAACAAACCACTGAGAGGCAAGACAGCAACAACTTACCGAACCTCCTTTCTTTCTAAAACAGGACGTTATTTGTCCAATCCACAGAGGGACAAAGTTTTTCAGTACGTATCAGTGGCTATTATTTGGTTCTTTGGCTACTTGCATTAGTGAGTGTCCAGTCATCAATCTCATGATTCATCATATACACTGGTCAGCCATAACATTATGACCACCCACCATATCCCCTCGAGGCATGGACTTCACTAGACCTCTGATGGTACAGGGATGGAAAATAATTATTTGTTCCCCTGCAAATTTTGTAAGTTTGCCCACTTACAAAGAAATGAAGGGTCTATAATTCTCATCATAGGTTTTAAATGATAGAGACAGAAAATCAATCAAAAATCCAGAACAAAATACAATACAAATGTTATAAATTAAGTTGCAGTTCAGTGAGTAAAATAAGTATTTGATCCCCAAGCAAAATATGGCTTAGTACTTGGTGGAGAAACCCTTGTTGGCAAGCACAGAGGTAAGAAGTTTCTTGTAGTAGTTTACCAGATTTGCACACATCTCAGGAGGGATTTTGGTCCATTCTTCTTTACAGATCTTCTCTAAATCCTTAACCAATTAAGGACCGTGCCTTTTTTTTTTAGATGTGTTGTTTACAAGTTAAAAACTGTTTTTTTGCTAGAAAATTACTTAGAACCCCCAAACATTATAAAAAATGTTTTCTAACACCCTAAAGAATAAAATGGCGGTTGTTGCAATACTTTCTGTCACACCGTATTTGCGCAGCGGTCTGATAAATACACTTTTTTGAATTAAAAACAGTAAAGTTAGGCCAATTTTTTGTTTATATTGTGAAAGATAATGTTAAGCCGAGTAAATTGATACCCAACATGTCACGCTTCAAAATTGTGCCCGCTCGTGGACAAACTTTTACCCTTAAAAAATCTCCATAGGCAACGTTTAAAAAATTCTACAGGTTGCATGTTTTGAGTTACAGAGGAGGTCTAGGGCTAGAATTATTGTTCTCGCTCTACCGATTGCGGCGATACCTCACATGTGTGGTTTGAACACCATTTTCATATGCGGGCGCTAACCACGTATGCGTTCGCTTCTGCACACCAGCTCGGCGGGACTAGGGCGCGTTTACATTTTTTTAAAAATTTATTTTACCTTTATATTTTTTTATTTTTACACTGTTTAAAAAAAAATTGTGTCACTTTTTTTCCTATTACAAGGAATGTAAACATCCCTTGTAATAGAAAAAACGCATGACAGGACCTCTTAAATATGAGATCTAGGGTCAAAAAGACCTCAGATCTTATATTTACACTAAAATGCAATAAAAAAAATAAAATAAAATTTTGTCATTTAAAAAAAATAATTAAAAAAAATGGCCCTTTAAGAGCTGTGGGCGAAAGTGAAATTTTGACATCTCTTCTGCCCTGCAATGTTATGGAGACGGGTGGGGGCCATCTTCCGCTCACTCGTCTCCATACCCAGCAAGGGGTAACATCCGATCGCCTCCGCCGCTGCCGACAGCTCCGGAAACACAGTGCCCTTGTCACTTCATGTGAGCTGACCTGAAAGCACAATTACATAGTAACATAGTTAGTCTGGTTGAAAAAAGACAGTCCAGTCCATCCAGTTCAACCAATAGAAGGGGGGGGGGGGTTGGATTATACAATCCTATATACACAATCCTATACCCACAGTTGATCCAGAGGAAGGCAAAAAAAAGACCAGAATAAAGCAGGATCTAATTTGCTCGAGCAGGAGTAAAAAATTCCTTTCTGATCCCCTGAGAGGCAATCAGATTTTCCCTGGATCAACTTTACCTATAAATGTCAATACCCAGTTATATTATGTACATTTAGGAATGAATCCAGGCCTTTTTTAAAGCAATCTACTGAGCTGGCCAGAACCACCTCTGGGGGGAGTCTATTCCAGATTTCCACAGCTCTAAGACCCCTTTCACACTGGGGCGCTTTGCAGGCGCTACAGCGCTAAAAATAGCGCCTGCAAAGCGCCCTGAAACAGCTGCTGCAGCCTCTCCAATGTGAAAGCCCCCGAGTGCTTTCACACTGGAGCGGTGCGCTAAAAGGACGCTGAAAAAAGTCCTGCAACAGCATCTTTGGAGCGGTGAAGGAGCGGTGTATATACCACTCCTTCAGCGCTCCTGCCCATTGAAATCAGTGGGACAGCGCGGCTATACCGCCGGCATAGTGCTGCTGCAGCGGAACTTTGTGGCAGTTTTAACCCTTTTTCAGCCGCTAGCAGGGGTTAAAACCGCCCCGCTAGCGGCCTAATAACACAGCTAAAACGATGCTAAAAATAGCGCCGTTTTACCGCATGCGCCCGCACTGCCCCAGTGTAAAAGGGGCCTTAGGCTAATTTCACACTGAGGCACTTTACAGGCGCTACAGCGCTAAAAATAGCGCCTGTAAAGCGCCTCACCTGTGTCTCCAATGTGAAAGCCAGCGTGCTTTCACACTGGAGCGGTGCGCTTGCAGGACGGTAAACAAAAAAGTCCTGCAAGCCGCATCTTTGGAGCGCTGTAGGAGCGGTGTATACACCGCTCCTAAAACGCCCCTTCCCATTGAAAACAATGGGGCAGCGCCGCTAAACTGCTGGCATAGCGCCGCTACAGTGGCGCTATGTGGGCGGTTTTATAACCCTTTTTTAGCCGCTAGCGAGGGTTAAAACTGCCCCGCTAGCAGCCGAATAGCGCCGCTAAAACGACGGTAAAGTGGCGCTAAAAATAGCGCCGCTTTACCACCGGCGCCTGCCCCAGTGTGAAAGTATTCTATCTGTGAAGAAACCTTTCCATATTTTCGTTAAATCTTATCTTCCTTCTGTAAACTACCGTATTTATCGGTGTATAACACGTACATTCATTTTAATAGGCAGGTTTTAGGAAAAAAACTTCAATTTTAAATAAGGAACTTTGAAGCAAAATAAGGGTCAGAGCCCATCAGCAGGCTCACCATTGCCATCAATGCAGCCTGATCAATGCCCATCTGCAGCCTCACAAGTGCCATCAATGCAGCCTCATCAGTCAACATCAATGCAGCCTCATCAGTCAACATCAATGCAGCCTCACCATTGCCATCAATGCAGCAGCCTCAACATTGCCATCAGTGCAGCAGCCTCACCATTGCCATCATTGCCATCAGTGCAGCCTGATCGGTGCCCATCTGCAGCCTAGAGGGGACAGGGAGGGGGGCGGGACGAGTGTCGACAGATTACATACAGTGAGAATCTCCTATGATAGACAGAACAGTGGTCCAATGGTGGCCCACTCGTATTACAGAGGCCGCCAAGTAAACAGGCGATTCTCACTGTATGTAATCTGACGGCGCTCGTCCCGCCCCCCTCCCTATCCCCCCCAAGGCAACTAAAATTGAAGTATCGGCGTATAACACGCACACGCTATTTGCACTCAATTTTCAGGGTGAAAAAGTGCGTGTTATACGCCAATAAAAACAGTGATTATCTCCCCTATCTTCCATGTTATGTTCATAGTCCAGCCTGGGTGGCAACCATGTCTCCTTCCACAGATACAGAGTGGGTGAGCATTGTCACCCAGGGAAAGGAAGAGTATTATATACTATTATTCACAAGATTGCCAGGTGAGCATAATGAAAAAAAGAAAACTAATGCACCACATCTAAGGACTAATAAGCTGCACTTTATTCCATTTATGTGTTTTGGCTTTAGATACACTCTAAGGTATACATAAGCCAAAAAATAAAGCCTTGAGATGCATTAGGGCAGGGGTCTCAAACTGGCGGCCCTCCAGCTGTTGAAAAACTACAAGTCCCATGAGGCATTGCAAGGCTGAACTGTTACAAGCATGACTCCCTCAGGCAGAGGCATGATGGGATTTGTAGTTCCGCAACAGCTGGAGGGCCACCAGTTTGAGACCCCTGCATTAGGGGAACAAAGCCTATCTGCTCTATGTCTCAATTTACTATCCAGGCATTTTGTACTGCACCTGTCCACCCACATTCCCTTTTGCTGCTACTCCAATGATCCTGGATTACGCCTCCTAGAGGTGCAGGAACACCCACTGCAGCCTCCTTGCTGCTTCTCAAAGACGTCACTACTAAGATATTTCTCACAGCAACTATTTTGTTTTTAAAGTGTTTGTTACCCCAACATTTTATATCCCTGATATGTGCCTGTTGTACCATGTACTTGTATAAGAAAGTATCCTTTTCACTTTGTACTGTTCCTCTGTGTGAAATCCCCTGGTGTTCCTGCCAGCCCCTTTGCTTTCTTATTAAAAACTGACCACACCAAGCAGGAGAACACAGCGTGGTCAGTCCTCTAGCTATGCTGGGAACTCAGCCTGCTCTCCTCCAATTGTCAGACTTGTCCTGACACCCCCCCCCCCCCCCGCACAGCCATTCACTGGGAAGCTCAGTGTACTGCTGCTTCTCCTCCCCCCAGCTTTTACACAGCTGAGAACAGAGAGAATGTGATCACTTATAAAAAAGGGAAAAAAAGGTATTTAATTATTTTTTTATTTAATGTTTTGCCTTTCGTTTCTATTTTAAACGGAATGGGTTGTTTTACAAGGTGATCATTTACAATCATTTTATTCTGCCTTGGTTTGGGTTTGAATTTGAATTTTAAAAGCCAACACATGGTTGAGTGATGCTCCTGTAAAAGATATATATTCTGTATATTTGTAAACCCAATGTATCATTACTGTCTGTGTTTTGTCTTTCTAGAGAGCGTATTCAAAAATCCCACACCTCGTCAGCTGTTGGGAGATCGTTAGCATCTACTGATCCCACAGCTCCACCTTCTACAGCATAAAGGACCAGAGATCACTAGTGATCCATTGTGGTGTTTGAAAAGCAATCAGATAAGATCAGAAAATGTGCAATGTTAGGAATGTTAAATAAATTTATATCTAGAAAAGTAGTATTTTAATTCTATGTTAAATGAAAATCCCTACCACAGTTTATATAACTTGGCTGCCAGTCATATATGTTGGTACAAATCTAGAATTACCTATTAGCTTCATATATCTCTTGGAAACTAGTGGAGAAATCTCCTTGCTAGAATTCACAGTTCTACCTAACTGCCACAAGATGGCAGTGCATTTTCCAATGGATTATCCCTACTACCCGTGTTTCCCCGAAAATAAGACCTAGCGTTATTTTCCAGGAAGGCTGCAATATAAGCCCTACCCCGAAAATAAGCCCTAGTTTAAAATGCTTGTAAAATCCTATAATCCACTCTATTACAGTAGTATATAATGTAAGATGTGTGTGTTTCTGTAATATAATTGCGGGGAAGAGGACTCCGGCGGGTCACAGAAGCACAGAGCGGCGCTATAACGAAGGTATTTGGCACAATTATATTACAGAAACAAACACATTGTACATTATATACTACTGTAATAGAGTGGATTATAGGATTTTACAAACATTTTAACTCAGTTTACACTGGGGATTCCTGTCAGGCAGGGAGGGAGAGGGGAAGAGAAGACAGTGCATTACATGGTAAGACCTACCCCGAAAATAAGCCCTACTGTGTCTTTTGTTGGCAAAATTAATATAAGACCCGGGCTTATTTTCGTGGAAACACAGTGTACAAATTAAAGAGGAACTGCAGTCTGCTCACATAATTTGGAATAAAAACATTTTTGCCATTGTGAAGCTTCCCTCCAACCACTTTGCATATTATTTTATATACACTGTGATTCTGTACTTGCCAAATATGCTGCAGAAATCTCCCTCCACTGAGTCTGGTTGTATCCATTTTAACTGTGGGCAGCTGAAGCTGCTGCCTGTTCACTTCCTGGATTTACACAGAGGCACACCTCCAGCTCTGCAGCTCTCATTGGCCCTCTTATGACCCTCCCCCCCCTTCCTGGCAAACTCTCGAGAGTGAGAGAGAGCGAGCTGTGCATGATGTCATAAGTCTAGGCTAATGACCAGACAAGAGACAGGAAATGGGCTGTATAAGGGATTTACTGGCAGAAAAAAAATGTTTTACTATCCAAAGTTAAAACTACAAGGGCAGAAGATTTAATAGATGGAAAGTTAAAAAAATGACTGAAGGTCCGCTTTTGAGAAAATGTTAGTTTGGGTTGGAGTTGATCTTTAAGGGCCCTTTCACACTGGTGGTGTTATAAATAGGCAGCTGAGCCGTAATCTAAAGGCCCATACACACAATAGGAAAATCGGATGGAAAAATTCGTACGACGAGCTGTCTGACGATTTTTGGATCGTTAGTACGGTGCTTTCGACAGCCGATTTCGCTTTTTCTTCAGACCAAAGCTGGATGTGCAGACTATAAAATTTTTGTCGGATGTGAACTCAACATCTGATTTTCGTTTCATTAGTACGGTTTTCGTACGAAAAAAATCGTAAGCGCAAGACTACACATGCTCAGAAACAAAAGAATAGAATACATATAAAACTGATCAACACGTGACGTCACTTCTGACGTATTCTGTCGTCCGTGAATTTTCATATTGTGAGTAACCTCTTCACTTTCGACATGACACTAGCATGCCACAAAAAACGCACGATCTGTCGCCCGAAAATCTAAGCGTGTGAACGAGGCTTAACTGCCCCTGGTCACCCACCAGAATTCTTTTTTTTTTTCACAAGAAATCCCACCAGAATTCTAACAGCCTTAATTATTGCCACAGCAATTTAAACTCGGGCTGCAGAGTTTGATAGGTGGCAGTTGCGGTGCAGTCCCGCAATGTAAACTTGTTGTTTGGCAATTTATAAAAAAAAAAGAAAAGACGGGCCAGAAGGTGGCAGCAGCGCCTCCTGAGCACCTGCCACATGCTGCTCTGCCACCCTCTAAAAAAAGCTATCTACCGCAGATCACTTTTCAGAGGGCGGTAAGCATTATTACTTATTTAAAAGAGCCCTAAAGGTAATCAGTCATAAAACTGATTTGGGAAAAATGGAGGAGTAGCACTAGGGATATCTTATTTATATATTGTATTTAGGGATCTAGATTCTGGGCTGGCAGTCTTCAGTTTTCTTGGTTTGTAACTAAGTAGATCTGAAATTTAAGAGTGACATTAGTTTTTAATCATCCATATATATATTTATTCCACTAGAACAGGGGGTCTCCAAACTGCGGCCCTTTGCTAGCCTTTATCTGGCCCTTGGGGCACTATTCCTCCTAATGATATGAGGCATTATTGCTCCCACTGACACCAACAATGGGGCGCTATTACTCCCACAAATACCAATGATGGGGCACGACTCCTGGCCCTTTGTTTGAAAAGCTTGGAGACCCAAGTTCAAAATAAAAATTGTTGTCAAGGTATTTCAGGGGCCAGACATCGCCCTCTTCATCAGGCCTTGGAAAAGGGAGATAATATGTACTGGACTGAATTAGGAATACAAAGAATGCGGTATTTGAAGTAAATAATTGTTGGAGTGCAGGGTTCGTCAGCAGCTGATTTGAGCAGCCTTTCATGAACTCTGTGCTCCAACATTTGTTTGTATTACTTTGTATTCTTAAAGCGGGATTCTGTCCTTGAAAAAAAAAATTTAAAAGTCAGCAGCTACAAACACTGTAGTTGCTGACTTTAAATAAGTACTTACCTGTCCTGGGTGCCCGCGATGTCGGCCGCCCGAGGCCGACCCGTCCCTCGGCTCTCGGGTCCCGGCACCGCCATCCTAAGTAAGGGAGACAGTCAGTGGAGTCTTGCGGCTTCACTGCCAGTTTTCTACTGCGCACGCGCGAGCGGCGCGTCGCTTTGTGAATGGGATGCGATGTGTTGTGGGACACACACAGTTCCCATAACACACCGCGTCCCATTCCCCAGAAGACAATGTGGGGAGCAGGAGACTGAAGATCACCGCGGCGTAGGAAGAGGCAGATTAGCTGCCTAGCAACAGCCATTTCACGTAAGTAAAAAAAAAATTTTTTTCTTTTCCTCCATTTTTTTAGGTATTTTTTTGTGCAATTTTTTTTTTCAGGGTGGACCTCCACTTTAATTCAATCCAGAACATATAGTGGGAGGAATTAAGAAAGGGAAGTACGTCTTTGTAGTGTGAAAATTGGTGCATTAAGACCCCTTTCACACCGGAGGCATTTTTCAGACGTATTAGCGCTAAAAATAGCGCCTGAAATATGCCTCATCTGCAGCCCCAGTGTAAGAGCCCGAGTGCTTTCACACTGGGGCGCTGCGCTGGCAGGACGCTAAAAAAAGTCCTGCAAGCAGCATCTTTGGGGCGCTTTAGGAGCGGTGAATACACTGCTCCTAAAGCGCTCCTGCTCATTGAAATCAATGGGCAGCGGCGCTTTGCAGGCGCTTTTAACCCTTTATTCGGCCGCTATCGGGGGATCAAAATTGCCCCGCTATCGGCTGAAAAGCGCCTTTAATACAACGGTAAATCGCCGCTAAAACTGTGGCGCTTTACCGCTAACGCAGCCACGCTGTCAGTGTGAAAGGGCTCTAAGCAAGACAAGTCCTATGTGGTGTTGTACCCCCTGCTCCAAATCACAATAAAAGTTCTATGCAGCAGTCCTTTTAAATGTCAGATCATGTGTGCCAAAATCATGAAGCACTTGTGCCAATGTTCTAATGCCGTGTACACACAAGCAGACTTCTCGTCCGCCTGAACTCCGAAGGACTTTTCGACAGAGTTCCAACGAATCGGCCTACACACGATCACACCAAAGTACGATCGCTTCGAACGTGATGACGTATGACCGGACTAGAATAAGGAAGTTCATAGCCGGTAGCCAATAGCCGCCCTAGCGTCAGTTTTCGTCCGTCGGACTAGCCTACAGACGAACGGATTGTTCGACCGAACTCGAGTCCGTCGGAAAGATTTTAAACATGTTCTAAATCTAAAGTCTGTCTGATTTTTCGACAGCAAAGGTCCGATGAAGCCCACACACGATCGAATTGTCCGACGGATTCATTCCATCAGACCAGTTCGGTCGAAAAGTCTGGTCGTGTGTACACGGCATAACAGTTCTAAAATATACAATATGATATCAGAGTGGTGAACATAATATAACATCAGTTTTGCCCCAAAATTTTGGTGCACGCAGTGTAAGCAAGCGCCCCACATGTGACAAATTATTGAATTAGCGTGCACCTCATTAATTGGCCACAGAAGGCTCTAATTAGACAGGCATATAGAAACTGACATTTTTTGGAATGCACCAGTCCATATAAAAGTGGAACTTCAGTCATTTTTTTAACTTTCCATCTAATAAATCTTCTGCCCTTGTTGTTTTAAATTTGGATAGTAAAACATTTTTTTTCTGCCTAGGCTTATGACATCATGCACAGCTAGCTCTCTCTCTCACTCTCGTGAGAGTTTGCCAGGAATGGAGGGGGGGGGGGGGGGGTGAGTCATAAGAGGGCCAATGAGAGCTGCAGGCTTGCAGAGCTGGAGGTGCGCCTCTGTGTAAATCCAGGAAGTGAACAGGCAGCTGCTGCAGCTGCCCACAGTTAAAATGGCTGCAGCCAGACTCAGTGGAGGGAGATTTCTGCAGCGTATTTGGCAAGTACAGAATCAGAGTATATATAACATAATATGCAAAGTGGTTGGAGGGAAGCTTCAGAATGGCAAAGGTGTTTTTATTACAAATTATGTGAGCAGACTGCAGTTCCTCTTTAAGCTTTGTTAATCCCTCCATGATCTATTGTTTTCAAGCCCAGGCTCCGTGACAAAGTCATTTATTATAATCTTATATGGGAAGATTAAATTGGAGTTCCAGTCTCCTGTGAAAAAAATAAAAGGCAGCAGCTACAAAAACTGTAGCTGCTGACTTTTAAAAAAACAGCCACTCACCCGTCCCAGGATCCATCCCCAGCCAGTTTCACCTGCTTTCTTCTTTCCTCGGCGCCGACATCTTAACTATGGGCACCCAGATGTGACAGCCTGCGGCTTTGCAGCCGGGTACATGCTGCACATTGTGAATGGTCAGTCTTCTGGGACCTGTTACGTGTCCCAGAAGATTGCGGGAGGGAAGGAGGGAGGAGCACTTCCGCTCCTGATGGCCTAGGCGGTCGGAACAGAAACCTGTCAAAATTGGGTACCCACTCCTCAAAGGTGTTAATTCTTCAAGAGGAGCCGGGGATGAGGTTTTTTTTTTGGTTAAATCGTTCTTTATTATTACTTTTTCATACAAAAACATCACAAATAACAAACAATATACACCTAACATACAACAACGGCACAAAATAAAATGGGGGGGGGGGGAATGGGGGATGAGTCTTTAAAGTGGAACTTCCTCTTTTGGGTGGAGCTCCACTTTAACTCCCAATGTTGAGCTTCCCTCTCATATCACATGCTTGTTCTTTCTCTGGGTAGTTAGATAACTGCTCAGCTTCACTGGGTGAACTCACTGCCCTGGAGCTAGTAACCAAACTGGGATCTCAGACTATGGTAGATTCTCACAGATGTATTTAGCTTGATGTCAGGTTTCCTTTAAGAGCCAAAAACATGAAAATGCTGCTAATAGAAAGTATACTTATCTGTATATTTGTAAATCATTCTTAACCTGAATATTAAAGTTACATGATGATATTAAAGTATCATGTTTTATTACGGTACATATTTATGAAGATTAAAATACACTCAAAATTGGTGTTTACATGGGCCAGTGGTGGTCTAAACTTGTGGCTTGGTGAGATTACCCCAACAATGTCTGCTCCCACATGCTAAGTGCTCAGCAGGGTCCGTCCAAATTTCAATCCATTTCTGGCCATTCCCGCTCTGTCCAACAGGAATATTGGAAAACGTTTCTCAATCATCCAGCTGCAGCCAATCAGTTGCAGCCACTGACCAGTGTATTCTGACAGCGGAGCAGCCCTGCTGTCACCGTACAATGGCACAGCGCGGAGGATTCCTCCATCCACTTTGCCACCTATGGCAAGCCTTAGGACTGATGTTGGGCTCTGTGGATCTCACTCATCATAGTATCTATAGGCAGAAGAGGCCTAGATGCTTATAGCGGTCACAATATTGCCTACATGTCTTTTGTGCAGCAGTGGAAATTAAAGAAGAAATTCTGTTGGTTGCAGCTGCTTTTAGAAGGTCCTCTATACCAGTGGTCACCAACATTTTGGACCTTGCGGACCACTAAACTCACAATTTTGAAACACGCAGACCACTATCGTGAATTTGCCTTATACACACAATACTCCGTCTCTCTGCCCCCCTCGCCTTGGATCACACTGAAGCCTTACGCAGACTCACCTCCTTACCTACAGGGCCGTCTTTAATATTGATTGGACCCTGGGCAAACATTTTCTTGCCCCCCCCCCCCCCCCCCCAATACAATTTCGCTCTCCACCTGCTCTAAAACATACAATAAATAGCAGCTAGACTTGAAATCAGTTTACTGAATCAGATCAGGCAGCGATTGCGATTGGTTGTTAAAGGTACAGTGTATCATTACCGCTCACTGACTGGCTGCTAGAGGTCACAGCACACATTATGGCTCACTGATTATTTGCTAGAGGTTACAGCACATGACTTCCACTTGTTGATTGGTTGCTAGAGGTTACTGTACATCAATACTGCTCAATCATTGGCTGCTAGAGGTTACTGGACATCCTTACCACTCACTAATTGGTTACTAGAAGTTAGTGCACATTATTGCTGCTCACTGATTGGTTGCTAGAGGTTACTGCATATACTTGCCACTCAATGATTGGTTGGAAGAGGTTTGTGCACATCCTTACTGCTCACTGATTGGTTGCTAAAGGTTATAGCACATCATCTCCTCACTGCACACCACCTCCAATGACCACCAATATTAGTGGGATTTACACTGACCACCAATATGAAGGGGGATTTACACTGACCACCAGTGTAAGGGAAATTCTGCACTTACCACCAATGTAAAGGGAAATGTACACTGATCACCAATGTAATGAAGAATTTACCTTGCAACCAATGTAATGGGGGATTTTACATCAGCAACCAATAAAGGGGGATTTCTACACTGGCCACCAATGTAAGGGGGGATTTACATTCACCACCAATTTAAAGGGGGCTTCTACATGGACCACTAATGTAAGGGAGGATTCAAAACTGACCACAAATGCAAGTTTGGATTTTTTTTTACCATTTGACAATATAAAGAGGAGTTTCTACACTGGCCACTAATGTAATGGGGATTTACACTGATCACTAATGTAATAGGAGCATTCACAGTAACCACCAATGTAAGAAGAGATTTACACTGACCACCAATATAAGGGGGACCTTTACACTGGCCACTAGTGTGAATGAAAGGATTGTACACCAAGCCTCAATGTAATGAGAAGATTTACACTGATAACCAATGTAACTGAGACATTTAGCCTGCGTTCACATTTGTTCGCATGCAAAATCGCTTTCCTGACACCACAGAAACGTGCTGCCCTTTAGCAGATACACAGCAGTGCCATTAATCGTTAATGACACCCTCACGCATCTGCTGAGATGTGCGTATTCACATGCATCAAAATCTAGGGGGCTGTGGCACCATGTTTTTTTGATTTTCTTACCTTTGCAGAACAGGCTGATGTTAGGCTTAATGACCACAGTTGTAGGCAAGACTTTCCAGCATTCCCCTTTATCTCCCCAGTGGGCAGCATTCAGCAGAAGTGATGGTGAATATGAGCTCAGGGGGTGTCAGAGAGGTTCTCGGTTCAGGACACTTGCTGGGCACTCTGGAGTGCGACGGGGCGCGCGTGCTCGCGGTGTTTGGCGCCGGGTTGCCCTATTTAGGCTGATGGGATGCTGTGCTCAGTGCTGTCCGATCATCAGCTTCCTGTTTCCGAACTTCCTGTTTCCTGTGTATTGCTCTGATCTCCCTGTGACTCTGCTTGTTTACTGGACTCTCTCTCTCTGCTATCCGCCTGCAAATTGAACCCAGCCTGCCTCTGACGTTGAACCTGCCTGACCCCTTGTACCATGCTGATTGCCTGTTGCCAAAACCTGCCCGTGACCTGGACTTTGTATCTGCCTGCTCCCTTCATACTGTGCTGACCGCCTGCTGCCAACTTTGCTAGTGACCGCATCTGCCTGCTCTGCACCTGTTAGCTGATCTCCAGCCTACCTATTACCACCTGCCAGCTTGTGTCAGGATCCTGGGCCTTATCCCTGCAAACCACCTGCCAGGCTCTCATACCATTCTGTGCTCCCGTGCCTTCTGTGTACTCTATCAGGGGCCGGGAACCAGATACGTACGGGAGGCCATCCCCTGCTACATCGGGTTCGTCAGTCTGGTACGGGTAAGTCTGACAGTATCGGACAGCCATGTCCGAGCCCGAGCAGGGGACCTCTCCCATGGATGAATTATGCAGACACCTGGCGGGTCTCACACAGGCGTTGAAAAGCCTTCAAGAAGGCTATACCAGACTGGAGGAACGAGTTCAGGTGTTGTCCTCACCTGCGAACCCACAAGTTGCTTCCTCTGCTGCACCCTCAGTGGTTATGTTACCCCCTGAACCCAGGGTCCCTACTCCCGAAAGATTTACCGGTGAACGCAATAAGTATCGAGCATTTCGCAATGCTTGCGAATCGTACTTCGCATTGCAACCACGCACCTTTTCTTTGGAAGAAAGCAAGGTGGGTTTTGTCATCTCCCTGCTATCTGGAGAACCACAGTCCTGGGCCCACCGCCTCTTGGAACAAAAATCAATCTGTCTGGATAACCTGGATACTTTCTTTACCGCCATGTCTCAATTATATGAGGACCCTCAGTTAAAAGCCACCGCTGAATCCGCCTTACACGCCCTACAACAAGGGCGCAGGCCCGCGGAAAACTATGTTCTGGAATGTAGGCGGTGGAGTTCAGACACGGAATGGAACGACGCGGCCCTCCGTTACCAATTCCGTTTGGGGTTATCCGATGCACTCAAGGACGAACTAGCACGCGTTGGCATACCCCAAACCCTGGAAGATCTCATTAACCTGTCGGTGCAGAGAGAGCGCCGTTCCGAGAGGTCTGTTAGCCAGTTCCGTCCCACTTGGGTCCTCCCCAAGGTCCCAAGTGCTACCAGCTCTGTAAGCCAAAGTCTTCATGCACCAGCTGCCTCAGCCCTTGATACTTCTGAACCGATGCAACTGGGGGTTCTCCGCCCGTCCCTCACTTCTGAAGAACGACAGTGCCGACGAGTCAATAACTTATGTATGTATTGCGGAGAACCAGGTCATTACGTGAGGTCTTGCCCAAATAAGACACGTAAGTCTCTTTCAGCTACTTCTAAGTTTGCACCTGCCTTGCCTAACCTTGCTAACCATCTGGCTCTCTCCGTTATCCTCCAGCTTCCAGGACAGGATCTGCTTACCTCGGCCATCATTGACTCAGGAGCCTGCAGTTGCTTCATTGATCTCGCCTTCGCGGCCCATCATCGCATCCCTCTTCAATCAAAGTCACAGGGACTTGCTGTCCACCTCGCTGATGGATCCACCCTTAGCTCTGGTCCGGTCACTCAGGAAACCATCCCACTGCTGGCTATCCTGAACACCTGTCATCGGAAATTTCTCCGGCTGGACGCCATTTCTTCACCACTCTTCCCTATGATTCTTGGAATGCCTTGGTTGCAGGCTCATAACCCCAGCATTGATTGGGTTTCTGGAAAAATCAAGTTCCCGTCCAGTTACTGCCAACAGCACTGTTTATACAGAACTCTTGCGGAACCCAGTCAACTCTTGTGTCTGACAACCGACATGGAATCGCAGCAGGCGATTCCTGCCGCTTACCGAGACTTCTACGATGTTTTTAGTAAGAAAGGGGCAGAAACTCTTCCGCCCCATAGACCCTACGACTGTCCCATAGTGCTGTTGCCGGGATCTGAAGTTCCCTTTGGGCGAATATTCCCTTTAACTGAGCAGGAGTTGGTTACCCTCAAAAAGTATATCGATGAAAATCTTGAGAGGCTTTATCCGCCCTTCTACCTCACCAGCCGGAGCCGGCATCTTTTTTGTTGAAAAGAAAGACCACTCGCTACGACCCTGCATTGATTATAGGGAACTCAATAAAGTGACCATCAAAAATCGCTATCCCTTACCTCTCGTGCCAGAGCTGTTTCAAAGATTGGGTTCAGCCAAAATCTTTACCAAACTCGATCTCCGTGGGGCCTACAACTTAGTTTGCATCAGAGAGGGAGACGAGTGGAAAATGGCCTTCCGTACCAGGTTCGGACATTTCGAATACCTCGTCATGCCCTTCGGCCTGTGCAACGCACCGGCGACTTTTCAACATTTTGTCAATGACATTTTTCGTGACCTTCTAGATTTATACGTTATAGTATACCTGGACGACATCCTGATCTTCTCCCCCTCAGTTGATGAATACCGCAGGCATGTCAGGAATGTGTTAACCCGGCTCAGGCAGCATGAACTTTATGCCAAATTGGAGAAATGTGAATTTGAGCTCCAGAGCATTCAGTTCCTCGGCTTAATCATCTCTACCGATGGTGTTAAGATGGACCCTCAAAAGGTTGCAGCTATCCTGGACTGGCCCGCTCCCTCCGATAGAAAAGGGGTCCAACGCTTTATCGGCTTTGCCAATTTTTATCGGAAATTTATAAGGGGCTTTTCTGCTATAATCGCCCCCATCACGGAACTGACGAAACAGGGAAATCAATTCTATTGGTCCCCTCAGGCACAATCGGCCTTTGGAAGGCTCAAGGAACTCTTTACGTCCGCTTCTATCCTGAAGCACCCAGACCCTGCTTTACCGTTTGTCCTTGAAGTGGACGCATCGGAGGTGGCGGTGGGGGCAGTGCTTTCTCAGCGGCAAGGTGCCAAGGCTCTTCTTCACCCCGTGGCCTTCTTCTCGCGAAAACTCTCCGATGCAGAGAAAAATTTTGATGTAGGAGATCGGGAGTTTCTGGCCATTAAAGCCGCACTTGAAGAGTGGCGCTACTTATTGGAGGGGGCTGCTCACCCCATTTTGGTCTACACAGACCATAAAAATCTAGAGTACTTGAGGTCGGCCAAGAGATTGAGACCACGGCAGGCAAGGTGGGCTCTGTTCTTCTCTAGATTCCAATTCCACATAACATACAGACCAGGTACCAAAAACACCAAACCAGATGCATTATCTCGTATGTTCCATGACTCCAGGGAACCTTTGCCTCCAGACACCATTCTTCCGGCTGGAAACTTCCTGCTTCTTCAAGGAGATCTCATATCCCGAATTAAACAGGCCTCAAGGAATTGGTCCCCTCCTGTGGAAGACGGCCTGTTCCGATACAAGGACAAAATCATGGTCCCAGAGGATCTGGGGATTGCTGTACTGGAACTCTGTCACGACCACAAATTTGCTGGGCATTTCGGTGTGTTGAAGACAACAGAGCTGGTACAACGTACCTTTTGGTGGCCCCAGCTGGTAAGCGACTGCAAGAGTTTTGTGGAGTCTTGTATCACCTGTGCTCGGAGCAAGAGCAGTCGAGCGAAGGCCTGGGGTCTATTAAGACCCTTACCTGTGCCGGAAAGGCCATGGAAAATGATCGCGATAGACTTCATCGTTGAGCTCCCGCTGGCAGAAGGCTACTCCACCATCTTTGTCATTGTAGACAGACTCTCCAAAATGGCCCACTTCCTACCCATGAAGGGTACCCCATCAGCTTTGGAACCTGCAAAAATATTCATTAAGGAAATTGTACGCCTACACGGAGTCCCCTCAAGTATAGTATCTGATCGGGGGGTACAGTTTACTTCCAGGTTTTGGAAAGCTCTCTGCAGATCTCTTGAGATAGAATTGGCATTCTCATCGGCCTACCACCCCCAGACAAATGGGCAGACGGAGAGAACTAATCAGACTCTAGAACAGTATCTCCGATGTTTTTCTGCTTTCTCACAAAATGACTGGGTCTCTCTTCTGCCTATTGCCGAGTTTGCCTACAATAACTCTGTGCATTCGGCCATCAAGCAAACACCATTTTTTGCAAACTATGGTTTTCACCCATCCTTTTTAACCAGCTCCTTACCTGAATGTGCGATTCCTGCAGTCTCTGAAACTATGAACTTCTTCATCAGTAACAACAAATTATTGCAGGAAACCATGGCTAAAAACGAAGAGTACAATAAGAAGATGTATGACAGGAAGAAGCGAGGACAATTGTTGTTGGAACCTGGCAACCAGGTCTGGCTGTCTACCAGTAATGTAAGGATGGCCTGTCCCTCGAGGAAGTTAGGTCCCAGGTTCATGGGTCCCTTTTCAGTCAAGAGGAAGCTCAATGATGTGACCTATGAGCCGGACTTACCTAACTCACTGAAGATCCTTTCGGTCTTTCATGTGTCTCTACTTAAACCCGTTACCCCCAATTCCTTCTTGGGTCGCAATACTGGCCCGCCTGAACCCGTAATTATCGACAACGAGGAAGAGTTTGAGGTGGAGGCAATTTTGGATTGCAGGAAGAGACAAAACCAAATCCAATATTTAATCAAGTGGAGGGGGTACAGACCAGAAGATAATTCTTGGGAGCCGGAGGGTAACTTACACGCTGAAGAACTCTTGAGGGATTTTCGGAACACCCATGCGGATAGACTGGCCCGGCTGGGCATCCGGAGGCTGCCCTTAAGGAGGGGGCATTGTCAGAGAGGTTCTCGGTTCAGGACACTTGCTGGGCACTCTGGAGTGCGCTGGGGCGCGCGTGCTCGCGGTGTTTGGCGACGGTTGCCCTATTTAGGCTGATGGGATGCTGTGCTCAGTGCTGTCCGATCATCAGCTTCCTGTTTCCGAACTTCCTGTTTCCTGTGTATTGCTCTGATCTCCCTGTGACCCGGCTTGTTTACTGGACTCTCTCTCTCTGCTATCCGCCTGCAAATTGAACCCGGCCTGCCTCTGACGTTGAACCTGCCTGACCCCTTGTACCGTGCTGATTGCCTGTTGCCAAAACCTGCCTGTGACCTGGACTTTGTATCTGCCTGCTCCCTTCATACTGTGCTGACCGCCTGCTTCCAACTTTGCTAGTGACCGGATCTGCCTGCTCTGCACCTGTTAGCTGATCTCCAGCTTACCTATTACCAATTGCCAGCTTGTGTCAGGATCCTGGGCCTTATCCCTGCAAACCACCCGCCAGGCTCTCATACCATTCTGTGCTCCCGTGCCTTCTGTGTACTCTATCAGGGGTCGGGAACCAGATACGTACGGGAGGCCATCCCCTGCTACATCGGGTTCGTCAGTCTGGTACGGGTAAGTCTGACAGGGGGGGCATGATATACATATGAATGCCGCCTCTATTTACAGATCAATGCCGTTGGTCCACAACTCTTTACATATTTATGCCACCACTATTTACATATCAATGCAGGTTATTTACATGTAAACACAGGTTCTGCAGGTGAGTCAACAGAGCTGGGCAGCAATAGTAACAGAACTTCACACTGAGATATCGGGACACAGCATGGGACTAAAATTTCAAGGGACAAGGGATTTTAAACTGGGATAGTTGGCAAGTATGAGGCAGCTGCTTTGGTCCCCACAACAAGGATGGGGCCCAGGGCAGCTGCCCCTTTTGCCCTGCCTTAAAAACGGCCCTGCTTACCTAGCCATGTGCTTGAGCTCCATACACCCTCCCACAGTCTGTGATCAGTGCTGCCAGTGGAAGTCCACTCCTTCTTCACCTCCTGCTCTCTGCACTCCTCCCCGCGCCTCCCTCTGAATTCACAGGAGCCGGAACTACAGAGGAGGCATCGGGTATCAATGCACGCTGACAGTATTGACTGTCAGCACGCACTGAGAACAAAATTAGACACAACATTGGGTGGTATACATTTGCCACAATGTTGATTTGCAGCAGAAATCCTTGGGACCACCAAAACTTTCTCATAGACCATCAGTGGTCGGTGACCACTGTTCTATACCAACAACTTCTAGGTAGGATATTAGCACCATAGTATAGGAAATGTGGCCCTGTAAAGTAAACTCATTTTCTCAGCCAAGTACAAAATAAATGAATTATGGAAATTTACTTGAAGGCCCTTACTCCATGTAACAGATCGGGAGAAATAAGTGCAAAGTAAGTCCCCATAGCAGCGAATCAGAATTCATCCACTAAAGTGAATTCTGATTGGTTGTCATGGGTAACTGTATTTAGCGTTTTTGAAAATGCCTTCAATTATTATACGATTTTTGATTTCAGCTTGGCAGTATACAACTGATAAAGGCCGCGGTCCACAGTAGAGCCAACTGATCTGATCCCTGGTGCTGTTAACAAAGATCTGAAACAAATCAGTAATACATACCAGTATAAAAAGTGTTTTTTTTTAATGTTTATTACATGAAGAAAAAAACTTTATAAAATATTACTGCTCCAGCCCATAACAAACCCAACCTGATTTTAGTTGCAGATCCAGAGGCTTTTCTGTGAAAAGGTGGAACACAGATTCCTGCCACGCTACACAGCCAGGCAGGTGACACCCTTATTTCCTGGTTCAGCTCTGCGACCTCCAGTGTTATCTCTTCAGCTTCTTCACTTGACATCTTAATGGTATCAGTATAATGACATTGGGGTTAATTTACTAAAACTGGAGCACTCAGAATCTGGTGCAGCTGTGTATGGTAGCCAATCAACTTCTAAGTTCAGCTTGTTCAATTAAGCTATGACAATAAAACCTGGAAGCTGATTGGTTTCTATGCTGAGCTGCACCAGATTTTGCACGCTCCAGTTTTAGTAAATCAACCCCATTGCTTATTATTTCATGAGCAAGCTGGTGAAACAGGTAAACTATACAGCTGAATCAGAAAGTAGAGGGATCTTTCTGGCTGTATGATGTGGCAGAGGTGTGTAAATCACAAGACTGGCTGAACAAAATGACGACTCCTAAAGCGGTCCATACACTGTTAGATTTTTTTTGTGCAGCCTATGGGCACAGGAAATTAAGCAGATTCCTCCTATGGTGCTATATAATATGAATGGAGAAATCCCCCGCTGTCTATTGTAGTTGGACAGCGCTAGAGGCTCAGACTTTTCAATCAAAGGATGTCAGGCAGGAGAGGACCAGACAGAGTCACTCTCATAGCAAATTTTGATGTGTTCATAAGGAACCAGTCAAAATTCATATGGTGTATGGCCAGCTTTAGGTGCCTTAAAAAGTTCACATGTATGTGTATAGATGCTTTAAAGTAGTTGTAAACCTGTTACAACAACTTTATGCTACAGATAAGCCTATAATTAGGCTTACCTGTAGCTACCCTGGATATCTCCTAAACCTGCACGGAGATATCCCCTGTCCCCTGCATGTGCCGATGTCATCGGCACATGCGCACTGGGGCAAGCTGAAGCAATGGCACTGTATGTGCCGTTGCTTCAGTCTGTGAGCCGTTACCGGCGGCTCCCACGCGCATGCGCGGGAGTGACGTCATCGCGGCTCTGGCCAATCACAGCGCCGGAGCCGCGATACCCGGAAGTAACCCCCGGCCGGAGGGGGAGACGAGGATGGCTGCAGGGGCTTCGATCTAAGGTAATTCATAATGAGCTAGTATGCTATGCATACTAGCTCATTATGCCTTTGTCTTGCAGGGTTTTTTTTTTAACCAGGGTTTACAACCACTTTAAGGTGATCGGTTTAAGGCAGTGGTCTAAAACTGGCGGCCCTCCAGCTGTTGTGGAACTACAAGTCCCATCATGCCTCTGCCTGTGGGAGTGGGAGTCATGCTTGTCAGCCTTGCAATGCCCCATGGGACTTGTAGTTTCACAACAGCTGGAGGGCCGCCAGTTTGAGACCCCTGGTTTAAGGCCTGGTTCACACCTATGCAGGTTGCAGTTTGCATATTCCAGGTGCATTTTGCATTTTTTAAGGCTCCATTCACACTAACGCGTTTTTTTGATGCATTTTGCAGCAATGCATGGGAATTTTTTAACATTGGTTCCTATGGAACATGTTCACATCAATGCATTTTTGTACCTTTGCGTTTTTGGAAAGGGTCAGGGACTTTTTTTCATGCAAAATGCAGCGTTTTGCATGTAATAGAATTCAATGGACCAGCATCAAAAACGCAAGTACAGCGTTTTTGCAGCGTTTTTTTTGTACAAAAAAAACCCCGCAAAACGCAGCAAAAATGCTGTAAAAACGCTGCTCAAAAACGTGCCAAGCACCACAAACAAAATGCAGAAATGCTCAAAAGCAACATGCATAGATGTGAATCGAGCCTCATACAGGTTTTTGATCCATTGAAGTCTATGGAACCAAAAACCAGAAAAAAATCCCTGGCCCTTTCCATAAAATGCACAGATGTGAGCGTGACCCATAGGAAACCATGGTAAATGGACTGTAGTGTGTTTCTGCAAAACTGAAAATGCACTAAAAAATGCATAGGTGTGAAACAGGCCTTAAAGGGCATCTGTCTCTGTCATCAGTCCATATACACTCACCAACCACTTTATTAGGTACACCTTGGTAGTACCGGGTTGGACCCCCTTTGCCTTCAGAACTGCCCTAATTCTTCATGGCATAGATTCAACAGGGTGTTGGAAACATTCCTCATAGATTTTGGTCCATATTGACATGATAGCATCACGCAGTTGCTGCAGATTTGTCAGCTGCACATCCATGATGTGAATCTCCCATTCAACCACATCCCAAAGGTGCTCTATTGGATTGAGATCTGGTGTCTGTGGAGGCCATTGGAGTACAGTGATCTCATTGTCATATTCAAGAAACCAGTGGTGAGATGATTTGAGCTTTGTGACATGGAGCATTATCCTGCTGGAAGGAGCCATCAGAAGATGGGTACACTGTAGTCATAAAGGGATGGACATGGTCAGCAACAATACTCAGGTAGGCCGTGGTGTTTGAATGATGCTCAATTGGTACTAAGGGGCCCAAAGTGTGCCAAGAAAATATCCCCCCCACACCATTACACCACCACCAGCCTGAACCATTGATACAAGGCAGGATGGATCCATGCTTTCATGTTGTTTACACCAAATTCTGACCCTACCATCAGAATGTCGCAGCTGAAATTGAGACTCATCAGACCAGGAAATGGTTTCCAATCTTCTATTGTCTAATTTTGGCGAGCCTGTGCGAATTGTAGCCGGTTTCCTGTTATTAGCTGACAAGAGTGGCACCTGTTGTGGTCTTCGGCTGCTGTAGCCCATCTGCTTCAAGTTTCAATGTGTTGTGCATTCAGATATGGTATTCTACATACCTTGGTTGTAACGAGTGGTTATTTGCGTTACTGTTGCCTTTCCATCATCTCGAACCAGTCTGCCCATTCTCCTCTGACCTCAATAAGGTATTTTCATCCACACAACTGCCACTCAAGGGATATTTTCCCTTTTTTGGACCATCCTCTGTAAACCCTAGAGATGGCTGTGCATGAAAATCCCAGCAGATCTGCAGTTTTTGAAATACTCAGACCAGCCTGTCTGGCACCAACAACTATGCCATGTTTAGTCACTTATATCCCCTTTCTTCTCCATTGTGATGCTCGGTTTGAACTTCAGCAAGTCATCTTTGCCACATCTAGATGAATAAATGCATTGACTTGCTGCCATGTGATTGGCTAAATAGCAATTTGTGTTACCAAGCAATTGAACAGGTGTACCTTATAAAGTGGCCGCTGAGTGTATATATGGAGGGTTCTTCAAAAAGTTTCTACACTTTTTTTAAACTTTATTTAATATAAAAAAAGTGCGGAAACTTTTTAAAGACCCCTCGTATTTAAGTTATTAAAACTGACTCCATATGTGAGCATTTGTTTCTGTTCACTGTTTATATCCTGATATTTAATACTTGCTCAGTAAGATGATCTTAGATGTGGACTTTGGTGGTATACAAATATGAGTCCAACACTAACTATCCAACATTAGTACAGCGATCTCCCCTGCTGTGCCATTGTGTTCCGCCAGAACACTCCGGTCAGCCATTGGCTGAGAGCGCTGATCAGAAGCCGATTGGAAGACCTTTTTTCGGTTATGACCATTCAACGGAAGCCGACCAACTCCAGTACACACGGGCCGAATGTCAGCCGGTTTCTATTGAACCGGACGATGCCGCTCAACACTCTGCCCGTGTGTGCCAAGCTTTACTTCACGCTTCCAGAGACTTCTGATTACTAACAAACTACAGGCCCCAGCATCACTCCTTTAAATACACAAGATTATTTAATTAAAGCATTGAATGCATTGGCACTTTGTTCAAATATACAAACATTGCCTTCATTTGGTTTACATACAAAACAAAAACCTCACATTTAGGCTTGCAAAGACTCCATTTTCAAGAACAATGTCAAGGTCCAGACCTTGGCCTGAGTGGTCAGTATTAGTATTACATCCTCCTTGGGCTATAAGGGACAGAAGGCACAATTTCCAAGTTGAGTTGTATATCAAGGTAGTTTAGAGGAGTTCCAGCCTGGGGGAAAAAATATAAAAAAAGTCAGCAGCTACAAATACTGTAGCTGCTGATTTTTAATATAAGGACACTTACCTGTCCTGGTATTCCACGATGACGGCACCCCAAGCCGATCTGTCCATCAGCTCCGGGTTGAGGCGCCGGCATCTTCACTAAGGGAAACAGGAAGTGAAGCCTTGCAGCCTGTTTCCTACTGTGCATGCGCGAGTCACGCTGCGCTTTCTAAATGGTCCCGCTGTCTTTTGGGATCTGTGTGTCTCCCAGAAGGCAGCGGGGGGGGGTAAGGAGGAAGGGCTGGAAGTTTTGTAGATCGCCGCGCAACGATGCAGTGATCTTACACGTAAGTGGGAGCGGATACCTGGTTTTGACAGGTATCCCCTCCCCTGAAAGGTGACAAATGTGGCAGCGGAAGGGGGGGGGGGGGAGCGCAAACAAGCGGAGCTCCGCTTTAAGTTCTACATGCAAAATCCAGAATAACTTAATATAAATTACGGTTTAACCCGAACAGATCTGGGCGTTTATTTTAATTTAATAGTTTACAGAAAAAAAAAAATATTAAAATTATGGTTAGAAAAAGCTCAAACATCCCAGACAGCTGAAACATTTATAAATTAAAGGGGAAGCCTTTTATATCCAGGGGACTTCAATATATCCTACCTTTGGCCATACTGCGGTCCTGAAATGGTTAAGCTTGAACAGAATAAAGGCCCATTTACACGCGCTAAAATGAATGTGTTCCAGTACCCTATAGTACAAAATTGCCCAGTCCCATCTCCGCCATGTAGTGCATTTTGAAAAATAAGTTCATTAACCACTTTAGCCCCGGAAGGATTTATCCACTTCCTGACCAGGCCATTTTTTGCGATACAGCACTGCATCGTTTTAACTGACAATTGCGCGGTCATGTGATGTTGTACCCAAACAAAATTGATCTCCTTTTTTTCCCCCACAAATAGAGCTTTCTTTTGGTGGTATTTGATCACCTCTGCGGTTTTAATTTTTTGCGCTATAAACAAAAAAAAAAAATAGCGACAATTTTGAAAAATCAAAAATGTTTTACTTTCTGCTATAAAAACATTTCCAAAGAAAAAAAAAAAAAATGTAAAAAAAAAAAAAAAAAAAAATTTAGTCATGAGTTTAGGCCGATATGTATTCTGCTACATATTTTTGGTAGAAAAAAAAAAAAATCCCAATAAGCGTATATGGATTGGTTTGTGCAAGAAGTTATCACATCTACAAAATAGAGGATAGATTTATGGCATTATTTTTATACTAGTAATGGCGGTAAACAGTGGTTTTTAGCGGGACTGCGACATTATGGCGGACAAATCGGACACCTAAGTGACATTTTTGACACTTTTTTGGGAACCAGTGACATTATTACAGTAATGTGCTAAAAATATGCTAAAACATATGCATGATTATTGTACTAATGACACTGGCGGGGAAGGGGGGAAACATCAGGGGTGATCAAGGGGTTAAATGTGTTCCCTGCAGGTGCGTTTTAACTGTATAGGGGATGGGCTGCCTGGGAAAACATACAGATCTGTCTTCCTGCGGATCTGTGTGATCTCCTCTGTTAGAACGAAGATTTGCCTTGTTTACACAGGCAGATCCCCGTTCTGTCACTGCGGGGAACCATTGCGGGTGGCCGGTGGACATTAAGTCCGCCCGACCCGATGATTGGATCCCCCCCGCTGGCCATTGGGAGTGCACAAAAGCGAGTTACCATGCCGACGTACAGCTACGGTGATTTGCGGGAACGAGCCAACCTGCCGCAGTATAATGACATTGGCTGGTCAGCAAGAGGTTAATAAGGTCCATTTTTTTTAACTACATTTTAGTGCATTGGGAGGCCCATTGAAAGTCAAGAGGAATGCATTAAAAATACATGAAACATGCATTTGGATGCATTCACAACAGGAACAACCAAGCTTTGGTCAATGGCCGTTATCTGTATCCTCTTCAAATCTTTAAAACAAAAAACACATTGGAAACACATATCAAAGCCTGTTGATAATGCATCAAAAGACACCAAAAAAAAACAAAAAACGCACCTCTACGCACACGCATAGATGTACGGTAAATTTGCCTCAAAGGTTTCTTTTCATTGTGAAGCTTTACACATGTAATCTCACACACAGGACGGGTACCATTAAATACAGCTGCTTACAAATGTCAAAAAAAAAAAAAAAAAAAAAAAAAAGGTGGCAGCTACAGTATAAGTGACTTCAAGTCTTGCACAAATCCCATGCAGATTAGCAGGGAGAAAAAAAAGTCTGATTTTACAATCGCATGACATGAAAAAAATCCTCAGTGGCGAGCAGCTTTGCAAATCTTGTCGTACACCTCTGGGAATGCGTTCTTGCAGTTGAGTTTGTCCCGCAGTTTGTGGTACAGCGATCCATCAAACATTCCCCAGAATTCCTCACGGCTCATATAACAGTCTGCGTAGAGCATCTGAAAGCTGGGGGGAGAAAAGAACATACTAAGAGGAAGGCCGAGAAAGAAGATGAGCGTTCCATTTAAAGCCAGATTATCACAAGGCCGGCCACAGGCTGGATTTACACTTCAAGCTCTAAACATACAGTGAGGGGAAAAAATGTATTTGACCCCCTGCTGATTTTGTACATTTGCCCACTGACAAAGAAATGATCAGTCTACAATTTTAAATGGTAAGTTTGTTTTAACAGTGAGACAGAATAACAAAAGTATCCAGAAAAACGCATTTCAAAAAAGTTATAATTTTAATGAGTGAAAAAAGTATTTGACCCCTTCGCAAAACATGATTTAGTACTTGGTGGCAAAACTCTTGTTGTCACACAGGTCAGACGTTTCTTGTAGTTGGCCCCCAGGTTTGCACACATCTCAGGAGGGGTTTTGCCCCACTCCTCTTTGCAGATCCTCTCCAAGTCATTAAGGTTTCAAAGCTGACGTTTGGTAACTCGAACCTTTAGCTCCCTCCACATATTTTCTATGGGATTAAGGTCTAGAGACTGACTAGGCCACTCCAGGACCTTAATGTGCTTCTTCTTGAGCCACTCCTTTGTTGCCTTGGCCGTGTGTTTTGGGTCATTGTCATGCTGGAATACCCATCCTCACCCATTGTCAATGCCCTGGCTGAGGGAAGGAGGTTCTCACCCAAGATTTGATGTTACATGGCCCCGTCCATCGCCCCTTTGATGCTGTGAAATTGTCCTGTCCCCTTAGCAGAAAAACACTCCCAAAGCATAATGTTTCCACCTCCATGTTTGACGGTGGGGATGGTGTTCTTGGGGTCATAGGCGGCATTCCTCCTCCAAACACAGAGAGTTGAGTTGATGCCAAAGAGCTTAATTTTGGTCTCATCTGACCACAACACTTTCACCCAGTTCTCCTCTGAATCATTCAGATGTTCATCAGCAAACTTCAGATGGGCCTGTACATGTGCTTTCTTGAGCAGGGGGACCTTGCGGGCGCTGCAGGATTTCAGTACTTCATGGCGTAGTGTGTTACCAATTGATTTCTTGGTGACTATGGTCCCAGCTGCCTTGAGATCATTGACAAGATTCTCCTGTGTAGTTCTGGGATGATTCCTCACCGTTCTCATGATCACTGAAATTCCACGAGGTGAGATCTTGCATGGAGCCCCAGACCGAGGAAGATTAACAGTTATTTTGGGTTTCATTGTGTTCCATTTGCGAATAATCACACCAACTGTTGTCACCCTCTTACCAAGCTGCTTGGCAATGGTCTTTGCCATGCCAAAGAGCTGTCCATCCTTGGACAGCTCTTTGGTCTTGGCCATGATGGAGAGATTGGAATCGGACTGATTGACTCCTTCTGTGGACAGGTGTCTTTTATACTGGAAACAAGTTGAAATTAGGAGAACTCCCTTTGAGAGAGTGCTCCTAATCTCAGCTCGTTACCTGTATAGAAGACACCTGGGAGCCAGAAATCTTGCTGATTGATAGAGGATCAAATACTTTTTTCACTCATTAAAATGCAAATCAATTTATAACTTTTTGAAATGAGTTTTTCTGGATATTTTTGTTATTATATTTTTGTTGTTATTCACTGTTAAAATAAACCTACCATTACAATTATAGACTGATCGTTTGTCAGTGGGCAAACATACAAAATCAGCAGGGGATCAAATACTTTTTTCCCCTCACTGTACATGCAGCTTCATCTGCTTTAAAAAAAAACAAAACAAAAAAAAAAAAACCCCGGCAATGGTACTTGCCTTCAATCCAGAGCTGTCCCCCAAGCCACCTCTTCTTCACCACTAGATGTTCTCAGTCTTCCAGGTTGAATAATCGCCACTCAACCTGGAAAACCATCAAAAGACTGGCCACCACCAGAAGATGGCCATAGTGGACTCAATGAGTTTGATTTACTAAAAGTGGAGAGTGCAAAATCTGGTGCAGCTCTGTATAGAAACCAATCAGCTTCCAGTTTTTGTTTTTTTTGTCAAAGCCTAATTGAATAAGCTGAAGTTAGAAGCTGATTGGCTACCATGAACAACTGCACTAGAGTTTGCACGCTCTATTTTAGTAAATCAACCCCAGTGCGTCATGTGTCTGGTCTGGCCAAAAGAAAAACATAATATGGCAAATATATAATATTATATTATACAATATTTTAGAAGAAAAAAAAAACCTTCTAGCCTCAAGGGGAAGTGGTGGGCATTGGGGGCAGCCCAGAGTTGGGATTTAATGCATGTTTTGATATGTGTTGATGTATGTTTGGTTGTGTGATATTGTATATTGCATATATACACACACAATACATTTCATGATCTTAACGCTTGCAGAAACTGGACAATTAGCTTACCCATGAACATCTCGGACAAACTTCTCTAAGTGCCGCATAGAGGCTTTGGCATCAAAGTGTTTTGTCTTTGGTTCCCCATATGCTCCAATATCTACATACAACTCTGCCTCATTGCCTTTGGGATGCACCATGCCAGGATGGCTGGGTAGGATGAAAGGGCAAAGCCAAAGTGGGTACACCTGCAAAAAATAAGACAATACTGTAAAGGTGTCCGACACACATGGGACAGCTGCAGAGAACCTACATATATGCCGATGCACAGGAGTGGAAAGCCACAAGATACCCACAAGATTTTTTTATGGGAATTTTGTCAATGTACTTTTATCTTTTTTGTGTTTAGTGTAAGGATGTTGTCGACCCTCTTAGGGCTCATTCACATCATTGTGATGTGTTTGCGTTCATCATGTTGCGTGTCAACCTATGTTGTGTTAAGAGAACACACACCATTTCTAGCAGCGCAAATCCATGCAAAGACACCCTAATTCACCGTCAGCAAGGTGCGTTGGGGTTCCATTCACAATGAATAGTTTTCTTTATACACACCTTGATCTCATTCTGGAAAGCCTCAATGGACTTCTGTAGATATTTCATTGGTACGAGCATGTCCTGCACCACGTGATGCTGCTCATACAACTTCCGGATAGTTTCTCCCTGTGTAAGCTTCAACAAGGAAATTTTTGGTGGAACCATCCAGCCAAACAGGTAACGGAACACTGGGTGATTACCAAAAGGAATAATGTCCTACAATCAGAAAAGAAGAAGAATTTTACTGGCAAATGAAGAGCCATCTAAGGAAACAGGAGAGTCTCCAGGAGCAATACAGACAGTAAGAAGAACATTATAAACAGAAGGCTAGGACAACTGGCTGTTTATTGCGGTTTGTGTCCCCTCAATGATTCTTCCTCATTTCCTGTTAGGATGACAATGTTTTTACCAGAGAAAAGATATACCTGTGCTCAGATCCCAATAGCTTGTACATGTATTTGCTCTATCAGGTGCTAAACGGGTGTTACCACATATTAACACTACAAATTCTGGATGGGCCCTCTGCACACTGCTATACACCTTTCCCAGCAAACTATGCAATGAAAAACAGGGATATTTAGTATACATATATTGCAATACATGTTTAAGCTGACCAACTGTGTCAAAGTAAACCTTTTTGTGGCCAGTCCTATACTGCCTTGCCACTGCAAATGCTAAGGTGGACAGAATGCCAACATGGGGCATAAAGACCCAAGGTGGGGGAGAGCGACTAGGTTCAGATCTGGTCACTGACCTGCGTTACAACAGAGAAAAGATATACCTGTGCTCAAATCCCATTAGCTTGTACATGTATTTGAACTATCAGGCACTAAAGGGGTGTGACCACATATTAAAGTGGTTGTAAACCCTAGAAAAAACAAACAAAAAAACCCCCTACAAGACAAAGGCATAATGAGCTAGCATGCTATGCATACTAGCTCACTATGAATTACTTACCTTAGATTGAAGCCCCCGCAGCGGTCCTCGTACCCCGCTCTGGCCGGCGACACCGCTCCCGGAGCTACCTCCGGGCATCGTGGGCTCCGGCGCTGTGATTGGCCGGAGTGCGATGACGTCACTCCTGCGCATGCACGGGGGAGCCGCCGGCAATGGCACACTCACTGAAGCAACGGCATGTACGTGGCATTGCTTCAGTGCTCATGTGCCGATGACGTTGGCACATGCAGATACAGGGGACATCTCCTAAACTGTCCAGGTTTAGGAGATATCTGGGGTAGCTACAGGTAAGCCTTATTATAGGCTTACCTGTAGCAAAAAGTGGTTGTAAAGGGTTTACAACCACTTTAACACTACAAATTTTGGATGGTCCCTCTGCACACTCCCCTGTTTTTTTTGCTCCCAGCACAGTGACTGGCGACTCACGGAAAGTTCCCGAACGCTGTTTGCGATTGGGACTTTTCTGATCATGTGACCGCCATGACAGCCAATCACGGCGGTCACGTGGCCATAAGCCCCGCCCCAGCTTCCCAGCACAGCAAACTTCTTAAAGGGCCAGTACCAAAGGGGTTAAAGAATAACCACCAAAGGTTCCTTTACCACGAATACTTCTAGCATACTTATACCACTATCAGTTATTTCATACTCTTCCACCATCAACTCCTCCATGCTCGATGCCACCATCAACTCCTCCATGCTCGATGCCACCATCAACTCCTCCATACCCGATGCCACCATCAACTCCTCCATACCCGATGCCACCATCAACTCCTCCATACCCGATGCCACCATCAACTCCTCCATACCCGATGCCACCATCAACTCCTCCATACCCGATGCCACCATCAACTCCTCCATACCCGATGCCACCATCAACTCCTCCATACCCGATGCCACCATCAACTCCTCCATACTCGATGCCACCATCAACTCCTCCATACTCGATGCCACCATCAACTCCTCCATACTCGATGCCACCATCAACTCCTCCATACTCGATGCCACCATCAACTCCTCCATACTCGATGCCACCATCAACTCCTCCATACTCGATGCCACCATCAACTCCTCCATACTCGATGCCACCATCAACTCCTCCATACTCGATGCCACCATCAACTCCTCCATACTCGATGCCACCATCAACTCCTCCATACTCGATGCCACCATCAACTCCTCCATACTCGATGCCACCATCAACTCCTCCATACTCGATGCCACCATCAACTCCTCCATACTCGATGCCACCATCAACTCCTCCATACTCAATGCCACCATCAACTCCTCCATACTCGATGCCACCATCAACTCCTCCATACTCGATGCCACCATCAACTCCTCCATACTCGATGCCACCATCAACTCCTCCATACTCGATGCCACCATCAACTCCTCCATACTCGATGCCACCATCAACGCCTCCATACTCGATGCCACCATCAACTCCTTCATACTCGATGCCACCATCAACTCCTTCATACTCGATGCCACCATCAACTCCTTCATACTCGATGCCACCATCAACTCCTTCATACTCGATGCCACCATCAACTCCTTCATACTCGATGCCACCATCAACTCCTTCATACTCGATGCCACCATCAACTCCTTCATACTCGATGCCACCATCAACTCCTTCATACTCGATGCCACCATCAACTCCTTCATACTCGATGCCACCATCAACTCCTTCATACTCGATGCCACCATCAACTCCTTCATACTCGATGCCACCATCAACTCCTTCATACTCGATGCCACCATCAACTCCTTCATAATCGATGACACCATCAACTCCTTCATACTCGATGACACCATCAACTCCTTCATACTCGATGACACCATCAACTCATTCATACTCGATGACACCATCAACTCATTCATACTCGATGCCACCATCAACTCCTTCATACTCGATGCCACCATCAACTCCTTCATACTCGATGCCACCATCAGCTCTTTCATATGCATACCACTGTCAGCTCTTCCATACTCATACTATTACTAGTTGTCTGTATCTATATCACTATTCACTCTTTAGTCATACCACTGTCAGCTCTTCTATACTCTACCACCGTTGGCACTTCCATACACATTCTACTATTGTGAAACGCACCTGCAGCTCCCAGAAAATGCTCCGTGTGTGTCTGTGATAGTAATGTCTTAGGGGTATGTACTCTGTTCCACTTTGGTTATTCTTTAGGAAAGATTCCACATGGCGGAAGAACCAGGGTTTCCAATAGTTTCCGATTCTATTCACCTTTTAATGAAAACAAAAAAAATAAAAAATTTCTGTGAATCACACAGGGAACAAAAAAAGTAAAATCTCAAGGATGATACAATGAAGAAACAGACTATGAAAATAATGTGACAAATCAGACGGTGACTTACCTGGCCTGGCTCAGCATCATCGGTCAGGACCCCAGTCATAATGACGGCCTCATTTTCAGAGTAAACCAAGCCTTCCACAAAGTAGTTCTCTTTCTTCTGTGACTCTCTTGAAAACTTCTCACAGATCTTCTCCAGGCCCCTCACTGGCGTATAATGCAGCTTCACATACTTTTTAAATGGGACGATCTTTATCTCAGCGGCTACCAAGAATCCCAGAGTCCCACAGGACCATGGCACGGCATAGAAGAGATCAGAATTCTCAGTCTGAAAGAAAAACAAACATACATGAGCATAATGCAATTAGAATTGGGTGTTCCAGATTAGGTGCCAATGATTAGACCCTTTTAGCTAGTATGCAGGTGGAACCTGTCTTATTTAAACCTCAGATATCTAGGATCTGGTCTTCTTTTGGTAATAACATGTGTGGTGTCACCATGCCAAGATCAAAAGAGCTCTCTAAGCCAGGGGTAGGCAACCTCAGCCCTCCAGCTGTGCTGAAACTACAAGTCCCATGAGACATTGCAAGACCCTGACAATCACAGGCATGACTCCTAGAGGCAGAGACATGATGGGATTTGTAGTTTTACCACAGCTGGAGGGCCGAGGTTGCCTACCCCTGCTCTAAGGCCTTCAGAAAAGTGCATGCATCTACAATCACAAAGAAACTGCACCAATTTAACCTGCATAAGAGGTGTGCTAGGAAAAGGCCTTTTGCTGTCCACAAAGAACATTAGGAGGAAACTACAGTTTGCCATTGAACAAATAAACAAAGATTAGGCCTTGTGAAACAATATGCTCATCAAAGACAGAACTTGTTGTTTAGCGTATCTTAGCTGTGGGCAATGTTGTGATCCTTACTGAATTATGAATGTTTCACTATTTTTACTCCTCTTTGGAACAACCATAACCTCCATAACCTCCCAGATCTTCATAAAGTAACAAACTTTATATTTTGGAAAGCTCAGGATATTATCTGACTCTGTTAGTTTTACTTAGGCTTTAATCTGAAGCCCTTTCAAAACCTTGGAAAGGATCTAAATTTGTGTAATCGTCTCCTTTTTCCTTTTTATGATTCCTGTGATCAGACTGGAATTAGGATACTATAGTAACCTTTAATTATTTCCTTTTCACCGCCCTTGTGCCTAATTATCATTGAAGGGTATATGCTCTATATTGCTAATATTGATGTAATTACAGATGTCTATCTTGTTGCTGAACACAGACAAAGGCACATACAGTATGTGTTCCCATGTTTGCCACTTTCCTTTTTCTTACCAACATGTTTTTGTATGTTTTTCTGTTTTGCTAATTTTGGTATTTGAAGGCAGTGGGTGGATAGGGGAAAATGTTGGTTTTGTCTGTAAACCATAAAAACTGTGTAATAAAAATTTACCTAATTTAAAAAAAAAAAAGAAGAATTGTTTGGCCACAGTAACAGTAGACAGATTTGGCGCAAACCAAAGACAGCATTTCAGGAGAAGACCTTTATACCAACTGTGAAGAATGGTGGTGGGAATGTTATTGTTTGGGGTTGCTTTGCTGCCTTAGGGCCTAGGCAGCTTGCAGTCATTGAGTGAACTTTACATGATCTCGCAAAAAACAAAAATGATTAAAAAGAACACTAGCAAATCCATCTATTGAAATTTTGGTTGAATAAAAGATTAGGATGGCAAATTTTTCTTGTGGTCTTCATAATGTATATCCCCTTTATCTGTAATATATATATATATATATAGTGTATACAGTCATTCAATCCACATCCATTACAGATATGGTAAAGTGGATGTAAACCCACTCTCATCCCTTCTGAAATCCTGCCATGGTAGTTATTTATAAGGATATACATGCCTCCTGCATGTATCCTTACCTGTCAAATGTTTTCCTCCTGTCTGTTATGAGACCTGAAAAACTGCAGATTCTGTGGGTGGGGTCAAGATGTCAGTAGACTCCCCGCCCACCTCTACACTCCCCCGTCAATATGCATTTTCTCCTGTGTATTTCTTACACTGAACTTCTGCTATGATCACTAACATCTAGTCAAACCCAGAAAAGTCCCCACATGACTTCAGCATGCCTAATCATGCTGAGGTGTGGAGCAGCCAATCCTGGGAGAGCTGGAGAAGAAAGGAGGAGGGGATCTAAAGTACACAGAATGTCTCTCACAGGCTTGTGCATGAGATATGTAAATCATCTGTCACTTACAGCAAGGGGGAAGAACTGACTCCTATTTCTCTGTGTGTTAGTTTTTATCTCACTGAAAAAAGATAAGAGGACTGCTCAGAGCTTGATTAACTCTTTGTGGCAAGACTGGGCACAGATGACATGAAATCCTATACTGTACAAGGTGCAAGCCTTAATTAAAAAAACATTTTTCGGGTTTACATCCACTTTAAATAATATTAAATAAACACTTTTGAATGGAATAGTAGCAAACAAAAGGATTTGCCTTACTGGTGTACAACGGACAAGGCTTCCATCAGCTAAGACAAGCTCATATGCCAAGCAGATGTGTTGGAAAAGCCCAAAGTTATGTGATGAAGACTCTATTCCAGTTCCCATAATAAGACCACCTAAAGAAAACAGAAGGAATAGTTTCAGAATCTGCCAGAGTCAATTCATCTCAAAAAATACATATTCTATAATGCTTCCAACAGAATTGTGGAACCATGTGAACGTGTTTGGAGGAATTTTTTTTTACCAGATCTGTTATGACTGCCGAGATGTTGACAAAGTAAAAGAAAAATGTATAATTTAAGCAAATAAGCTTTTTTTCTCCTTTTATAACATACACTATATCAGGGGTAGGCAACCTTTTGAGCACAGTGTGCCGAAAAATGTTTTCAAAGAAATTGAGCGTACCGATTTTATAACAAAAAAAAAAATTTAAACTTCACACTCTCAATCACGAAAATGATTTTTATAATGTAAATACTGTAGATTACTTTAGTAGTAGTGAGAAATGAACATCCTGCACCTTCACACCTCAGATCATTGTACCCCCTGCACATCTGTTTCCTCACTGTACCCCCCCTGCACATCTGCCCTGCCACTGTAACCCCCTGCACATCTGCCCCATCACTGTAACCCCCTGCACATCTGCTCCACCACTGTACCCACCTGCTCTTCTGTCCCACTGCTGGACCCCTTCTCATCTCTTCCACCACTGTACCTCCCTGCACATCTGCCCCAACGCTGTACCCTCCTGCTCATCTGTCCCACCTCTGAACCCCTCTTCTGCTGATTTTCCCCACCGCTGTACCCTCCTGCTCATCTATGATATGCAGAGTGGTGAAAGGAAGCAGAGATGAGACACATCTACCTGTCCTGGCACACTCATCCTGCTGATCCACCTCTCGCATCCAGCCCACGTGCTTGTATGTGATGTATGGGATGTCACATTCAAGCATCTAAAATGGATGTGCAATGCTGAGCTCCAGTCAGGGGTATTTTCTGAAAGCAGTGGGCCTGTGTGCAGGATCATAAGTTGGGCCCCCGCAGCTGAGAAAACGTGCGCCGCAGCAAAACGTTGGGTGTGATTTTCATTGCGCTGAATACTGTCTGTGGCCTAAAGGGACACAGAGTGCCGGGGTTCAGTAGTAAGTGACGCAAAGGTTCAGGAATAATTTCAACAAAGTTCCCAGAAGCTCAACAATAATTCCACAAACTGTCACCTGATTGTGGTTTTCTCAATCACGGTGAAATCTCCTCTTTCTGAGATTGGTAGTGGCAATCAAGTGAGTCATCTTCCTCCAGATGGTGGGTGGGGCTAGCAGGACTGTGATTGGCTTTAGCAATGGCCAATGACAGTCCTCCTCCTGGAAACAGGGACCACCCCCCCCCTCCCAGCAGAACTGTGCACCCAATTTCTTTCCCATCACAAAAGCTGACGATCGCAGCTACAGCAAAGTTAGAGAACCAAACAATGTTTCCCATCTTTACAATGTGTGGGGGGTGCAGTGCCTCCCCCTCAGTGCAGGTGCGGTGTGGGGAACTCTGAAATTGGAATGCATTAGTGTCTCACCGACACTTCCCTGCGCTGCTCTGCTGATGGGGAGGGAGTCGGCAAAAGAGGCTTTGTGTGCCGGGGGTTGCCTACCCCTGCACTATATTGTCAAAACTACTGGGACGCCTGTCTTTTCATGCACATGCACTTTAATGGCATCCCAGTCTTAGTCTGTAGGGTTCAATATTGAGTTGGCCCACCCTTTGCAGATATAACAGCTTCAACTCTTCTGGGAAGGCTGTCCACAAGGTTTAGGAGTGTGTGTATGGGAATGTTTGACCATTCTTCCAGAAGAGCATTTGTGGAGGTCAGGCACTGATGTTGGACGAGAATGCCTGACTCGCAGTCTCTGTTCTAATTCATCCCAAAGGTGTTCTATTGGGTTAAGGTCAGGATTCTGTGCAGGCCAGTCAAGTTCCTCCACCCCAAACTCGCTCATCCATGTCTTTAGGGACCTTGCTTTGTGCACTGGTCCAAATAATTTGGTGGAGGGAGGATTATGGTGTGGGGTTGTTTTTCAGGGCTTGGGCTTGGCCCCTTAGTTCCAGTGAAAGGAACTCTTAAAAAGGTGTCAGCATACCAAGATATTTTGGACAATTTCATGCTCCCAACTTTGTGGGAACAGTTTGGAGATGGCCCCTTCCTGTTCCAACATGACTGCGCACCAGTGCACAAAGCAAGGTCCATAAAAACATGGGATGAGCAAGTTTGGGGTGGAGGAACTTGAGAGTCCTGACCTCAACCCGATAGAATTCCTTTCAGATGAATTAGAGTGGAGACAGCGAGCCAGACCTTCTTGCCCAACATCAGTGCCTGACCTCACAAATGCGCTTCTGGAAGAATGGTCAAACATTCCCATAGACACACTCCTAAACCTTGTGGACAGCCTCCCCAGAAGAGTTGAAGCTGTTATAGCTGCAAATGGTGGGCCAACTCAATATTGAACCCTACGGACTAACACGCCATTAAAGTTCATGTGTGTAAAGGCAGGTGTCCCAATACTTTTGACAATATAGTGTATCTTGAAGTTTTCAACTTGGAGGCAGTCTATGGCAAATGTGCGCATTCGTTGAAACCGGAATATCTGAAGAGTATGGTCATCCTGTAGATCTCAAACATTAAATACAGCTGGACCCCCTATCCCTGCTTCCCACAACTAATGTAGTATGTGCTGTGCCCCCTGGAGGAAAAATTGTTCATTTAGTTTAGTGTGTTGTGTGCACTGTGGTGCATGTTTTAAAAATCCTGCTTGCTGTGCCTTTAATGCTTTTCTTGAAAAACCTAACATTAAAGTATATGTAAACCCTCACCTTATAAAAACAACCCATTTAGTTTAAACTAGAAATCAAAGGCAAATCATTTGTATATTAGATATAAAAAAAAAAACATTATAAATACCTTTGGTACCTTTTTTTTTTTATAAATGATTATATTCCCTCTGTTCTCAGCTGCATAAGAGCTAAGAGATAAGAGGGAGGAGACACAGCAGCACACTGATCTTCCCAGTGAATGTGTGTGTGTGTGTCAGGACAAGTCTGATCATTGGAGGAGAGCAGGCTAAGTTCCTAGCACAGCCCAAAAAAACTGACCATGGTTGTTGTGTTCTCCTGCTTAGTGTGGTCGGTTTTAATTAGGAAAGCAGAGGCACACCAGGGATTTCGCACAAAGGAAGCAATACAAAGAGAACAGAATAGTTTCTCATACAAGTTACATGGTACAGCAGGGACATATCAGGAATATGAAATGTCGGGTTTACTTATTCTTCAATGTCAATAGTAACATATTGAAAATGCAACACACATTGTAATTAGTGTGCTTTATGTCACATACTCATAATTTCATATGTTCGCAGGTATAACTGGGGAAAAAGGGGTCAAAAACGCACATACTGCGTTACAATAAATTTAGGCACAATGCAAAAAAAACCCCAAAAAAAAACAAACCTTGCATATTCATAACTCGCAAATACATTTTTAAATGTATATTTGTGAACCAACCCTTTAAACGCTAATTAATCACATGACTTTACACCACCTAAATTACATGACAAGTAAGGCACTAAACAGATTGACCTGAATGAAATAAAAACTGTGTTTTTACCAACAGTCAAGTCATCAAGTTCTGGCAGTACAGGAAGGGTCCAGCCAATAGAATTAAGCAAGGCAGTCACCTGACCCATGTTCACCAATGGTTCCACACGAACAACCTACAGAGAAGACACGATGAGTAGGCACAGATATGTCACTCAAGGGTAACTACAGACAACCGCAAAATACAGAGAACAAACATGCAATGCAACCCAGCCATACATCAGTGGTTGCTTTTTTGTTTCTTTGGAAGCATACTCTGTAGCGCCTTGTTGTAGGAATTTCCTCTCACTTCCTGTTGTGTGTCTGGGACAGGAAGTGAAGGGAAACCTCCCCAAAGAGACACAGGCAGTAAAAAATAAAATGGACAGTGTTTTTTTTTTATTTTACTTTTTTTATAAAAAATATATATAAATTATAATTCTTTATTGAGATTCAATATAATAAAAAGCTGTCACCAACAATTAAATACAATAATAAAAATACCCATTAATGACATACCTACAATATTCAATTATATATAATCATATCAAACATTTTACCAAATATATTATCTAGACAAAAAAAAAAAAAAAAATCACAATTCCCCCAAACATGGCCCCTCGCGTGTTTCTCGTGAATCTCTCCTTCCCATTTCCACATGCTACTATCTGCCACTTATCAACCTACTCTATACCAATAGGCAACACAAAAAAAAAAAAAAAAAAAAAAAAAGGGAAGAGGGGAGCTACCCATCCCAACACACAGTTACAACCAATCATGTAACCCCCCTAGAAACACGAATGTCGTACTCCAAAGTGAACCACTTTCACCATAAAGAAGATCAAGGGTACTTATCCCCCTGAATAGCAGATAAAAAAAAAAATAAGAATTAAGAGTATATGATGCCTCCACTTACCAATCAAGTGGTGCATTACATACAATGTTGACAGTGGTTTTAACCTTATACCTGGACTCATCCCATTCTGGCAAGTCCTAAAGTCCCAATTCCGGGAAAAGTACAAATTCCCTGTTACAGTGGGGCTGCACCCATGCGGCAAGGGTTAAAGCTGAGCTTGGGGATCAGCAAATATTGTGTAAAACCAAAAAGGCATGTGTATTGTTACTTGCATCTCGGTGTGCTTTGCATATTTCTTCCAGATCTGTGCAGTAATCCAACTTGAAACTTTGCCTCTATTTAAGAGTTTCCTGTAATAAAGACCAGTCACTGCTGCTCTCTCACCTTATGCAGGGTGACTGGTCTTGTCTCCGCCCCCTCCTGTAGTTTTCTGCAGGCAGCCTGCAGTGGGTGGGGCCTGCTGGGTCCCTCCCACAGCTCTGCTGTCTGCACAGGCTATGTACAGCACAGTGATGATGTCACTACTACTTTTAAAGCGTAATATTTGGGTTTGCAAAGGCAATTGGTACAGAGGGTAAATTTGTAACTTTTGAGTAATATATCAGTTAAGGACCACACCTTTTTCTAACATTTGTTGTTTAGAAGTTTAAATTAGTATTTTCTTGCTGGAAAATTACTTAGAACCTCAAAACACTCTATATATTTTTTAGCAGCAACCCTGGAGAATAAAATGGCGGTTGTTGCAATATTTTATGTCACACTTTACTTGCGCAGCCGTGTTTCAAACGCAATTTTTTGGGAAAAAATACACTTTTGTGAATTAAAAGATAGCAAAACAGTAAAGTTAGCCCAATTTTTTGTATAATATGAAAGATGATGTTACGCCAAGTTAAATGATACCCAACATGTCATGCTTCAAAATTGTGCATGCTCGTGGAATAGTAACAAACTACGGTACTTAAAAATCTCCATAGGTGACGCTTTAAAATTTATTTATAGGTCACTTGTTTAGAGTTACAGAGGAGGTCTAGTGCTAGAATTATTGCTCTTGCTTTAATTTTTTTTTCTTATTTATTTAACTTTTTATTTTTTATTTTTACACTGTCCTTTAAAAAAAAAAAAAAAAAAATGTTTTGATCTCTTTTATTCCTATTACAAGGAATGTAAACATCCCTTGTAATAGAAATAAGCATGACAGGTCAACTTTATTGTGAGATCTGGGGTCAAAAAGACCTTTTAGATTTAACATTCACTCTTAAAAGCAAAAAAAAAAAAAAAAAAAAAAAAAAAAAAAAGTAATTTGACATTTGCTAATTAAAAAAAAAAAAAAAAAAAAAAAAAAAAAAAAAGGCCGTTGGGCGGTCCTCCAAGGGCATAGAGTCAAGTGGGGGCCATCTTGCCCTCATTCAACTTCCTGCCCAGCGCTCTAGGGCAGTGATGGCAAGCCTTGGCACCCCAGATGTTTTAGAACTACACTTCCCATGATGCTCAGGCACTCTGCAGTGTAGCTGAGCATCATGGGAAATGTAGTTCCAAAACCTCTGGGGTGCCAAGGTTTGCCATCACTGCTCTAGGGGACCGGATCATTTCCCCCTTTACCGACGACTCCGGTAGGCGGTGGAAACGACCGGGAAAATGGAGGGGGCACCTCTCCCGCTGCCAACAAAAGTGTTTCCATGGCAAATCCACCGCTGGGACCACTTTTATGTGAAAGAGGATCTCCCACTGTTTAAAAATATACTGTGGTTATGGCAGCTAGCTGCTGCCGCCATTACCACGGTATTCAACGTCAAAGTAATGACGTATATATACAGAGGGCAGTCCAGAAGTGGATACTTAAAGCGCAACTTCACTTTTGTTGGGGGAAAAAAAAAAAAACATTCCCCTCTGGGTGATCTATGTACACTGCAAGGATTATAACAACCTGTTGCAGATTCCTAACTTTTGTTATTCTGAAGAAATCCATGTGTGTTTGTCTGTGCCTCTGTGCTAAGTGGGTCTAAAGGGAGTGGTTTCATAATTATCAGTCAGCTGTGGCAGCTGCACAGCACCAATGAGGAAAGCTGCTGGGCCTGCATCCCTTTAGATGGGTTCCTATTAGAAGTATCGCACCAAAAATGACATTTTTGTTGCAGGGGATGCCTGAAATCTGACTTGTATCTTAGTGCAGACTTCTGGGAAAATTGGTGAGCCAATCACACAAATTATGTTTCTGGGGAGTGGTTAGTACACATTCTGTGTACAGAACAACTCCAGGTAGCCATATTGCATTGCGTGTATATAAAATTACAGCGGCCGCAGATTGAAAAGGAAAGGTAATTTTTAATAACATTAACAACTTCCTGACCGCCGCACACAGATGTACTTTGGCAGAATGGCACAGGCAGGCAAATGGGCGTACCTGGACGACCCTTTAAATTTGCTGCCTATAGGGCGCGCGAGATCGATGTTCGCTGGCGGCCCGCGATTGCGGTGTGGAGAGGTAGAACGGGGAGATGCCTATGTAAACAAGGCATTTCTCCGTTCTGCCTAGTGACATGACAGGAATCTACTGCTCCCTGTCATTGGGAGCAGTGATCGCTGTCATGTCAGTGGAAGCCCACCCCCCCCCCCCCCCCACAGTTAGAACACCACTCTAAGACAGTTATTCCCTTGATCGCCCTCTAGTGTTTAACCCCTTCCCTGCCAGTGTCATTTACACAGTAATTAGTGCATTTTTATAGCACTGATCACTGTATAAATGACAATGGTCCCAAAATAGTGTCAAAGGTGTCCGCCATAATGTCACTATAAAAATCGCAGATCGCCGCCATTACTATTAAAAAAATGAATAATAAAAATGCCATAAATCTATCCCCTATTTTGTAGACGCTATAACTTTTGCGCAAACCAATCAATATACGCTTATTGCGATTTTTTTTTAACAAAAATATGTAGAAGAATACATATCGACCTAAACTGAGAAAGAAATTTGTTATTTTATATATTTTTTGGGGGATATTTATTATAGCAAAAAGTAAAAAAAAGTTATTTTTTTCAAAATTGTCGCTCTGTTTTTGTTTATAGCGCAAAAAAAAAAAAAAAAAAAAAAAAAAAAAAAAAAAAAAAAAAACCGCAGAGGTGATCAAAATACCACCAAAAGAAAGCTCTATTTGTGGGAAAAAAGGACGTCAATTTTGTTTGGGTACAACGTCGCACGACTGTGTAATTGTCAGCTAAAGCGACGCAGTGCTGAATCGCAAAAAATGCTCTGGTCAAGAAGAGGGTAAAATCTTCCGGGGCTGAAGTGGTTAAATTACAATAGGACTTGTATCGCAATTGTATACGCTATATTATTTTTTCTTTATTTGCTATTTTTTTTTCTCCACGAAAGTGGAGTTACCATAGTTACATAGTAGGTGAGGTTGAAAAAAAGACACAAGTCCAACCTATGTGTGTGATTATGTGTCAGTATTTCATTACATATCCCTGTATGTTTCGGTCATTCAGGTGCTTATCTAATAGTTTCTTGAAACCATCAATGCTCCCCGCTGAGACCACCGCCTGTGGAAGGGAAGTCCACATCCTTGCCGCTCTTACAGTAAAGAGCCCTCTACGTAGTTTAAGGTTAAACCTCTTTTCTTCTAATTGTAATGAGTGGCCACGAGTCTTATTAAACTCTCTTCTGCGAAAAAGTTTTATCCCTATTGTGGGGTCACCAGTACAGTATTTGTAAATTGAAATCATATCCCCTCTCAAGCGTCTCTTCTCCAGAGAGAATAAGTTCAGTGCTCGCAACCTTTCCTCATAACTAATATCCTCCAGACCCTTTATTAGCTTTGTTGCCCTTCTTTGTACTCGTTCCATTTCCAGTACGTCCCTCCTGAGGAGACTGGTGCCCAGAACTGGACAGCATACTCCAGGTGCGGCCGGACCAGAGTCTTGTAGAGCGGGAGAATTATCGTTTTATCTCTGGAATGAATCCTTTTTAATGCATGCCAATATTCTGGTTGCTTTGTTAGCAGCAGCTTGGCATTGCATGCCATTGCTGAGCCTATCATCTACTAGGACCCCCAGGTCCTTTTCCATCCTAGATTCCCCCAGAGGTTCTCCCCCCAGTGTATAGATTGCATTCATATTTTTGCCACCCAAATGCATTACTTTACATTTTTCTACATTAAACCTCATTTGCCATGTAGTTGCCCACCCCATTAATTTGTTCAGGTCTTTTTGCAAGATTTCCACATCCTGCGGAGAAGTTATTGCCCTGCTTAGCTTAGTATCGTCTGCAAATACAGAGATGGAACTGTTTATCCCATCCTCCAGGTCATTTATAAACAAATTAAATAGGATTGGTCCCAGCACAGAACCCTGGGGGACCCCACTACCCACCCCTGACCATTCCGAGTACTCCCCATTTATCCCCACCCTCTGAACTCGCCCTTGTAGCCAGTTTTCAATCCATGTACTCACCCTATGGTCCATGCCAACGCACCTTATTTTGTACAGTAAACGTTTATGGGGAACTGTGTCAAATGCTTTTGCAAAATCCAGATACACCACGTCTACGGGCCTTCCTTTATCTAGATGGCAACTCACCTCCTCATAGAAGGTTAATAGATTGGTTTGGCAAGAATGATTCTTCATGAATCCATGCTGATTACTGCTAATGATACCGTTCTTATTACTAAAATCTTGTATATAGTCCCTTATCATCCCCTCCAAGAGTTTACTTTTGTACCCAGGGTTTAGCTTTAAATGCCCATTTATGTCTAGGGGATGGGAAAAAGCAGTTTTACTTCCCCAATCTCCTGGCAGACAGTGCTCCCCTTTGCTCCAGCAGTGGACTGTTGCTTGGCACCCTCATGTCCACTGCAGGAATTTTGTCCCTGCATCGGTCTTCACGACACCAGAGGCCATCCAACTGCTGGATCACATGGAAGAAGAGGCCGTGGGGACTGGTCTTGAAGCATGGCGGAGCTGGAGTGGAGGATCAGGTAAGTAAAACTGCTTTTTCCAGTCCCCCAGACTTAAAACAAGCAATTAACCCTTACACTGCAGGGGCAGCCACACTGCATGGGAGGATTTTTACTTTTTCCGGAGTTCAGCCTTAACATTGCAGCTCACCAAAAAAAAAAAAAAAAAAAATGGCGAGTATGAATATTTGTACTCCTAACAAAAGAGTTTTTAAAACCAAGTAGAGTCGTGCGCCCCCATCAGTGTGTTGTACCTGTCTCTTGGTGTCCACCTCTAAGATATCCATAAGGTTGATCATGATATTCTTGTGAGTGTTCTTGTACTTCCCCACCCTCAGTGATACGGTCAGCCAACCCGGCCTCCCGGTACACATGAACTTCTTTGCTCCATCGGCTTTCCACTGACGGACCTGGAAAAACAACAACAACAGGAACAAACCAAATCACTACTACTGAACAATTTTTAAATGCAGAAATGTACATCTGATGTACTGTCAAGATTAAAAAGTATATATTTACATAATTTTCTCTTTTTTTTTTTTTTTTTTAATTCCAAGTGTAAAAAGAGCCTTGTGTTGCCAAACAGTATGCACCAGGTGAGAGGATGGGTTGTTACTATTGCGGTTAGAAAACATTAATGTGCATGTCCAATCAGTAACTACATTTTCCTTTAGCCCTCATTCACATTGAAGCGAATTGTCATATGGTTTGACAGGTCAAATCGCATGACAATTCGCACCCTTTGCCGGCAAGGACACCGGTCCAAACGGTACGACGTCGACTTTGCGGTGCCGCACCAATCTGCACTACTTTTGGCGACTTCAATAGACATCTGTGCATGGAGCCGCACAGATGTCTTTCAAGTCGGACCCGAAGTCGCACCGAAATGCGGCTTCCAAATCGTGCGACTTGTGATAAAGTCGCACGATTTCAAAGCCGCATTCCAGGTGAATAAGGGCTTAAAGTACTACTAAAAGGCAAATTTTTTTTTCGTTTTGGATAGAGTGCAGAGAGATTAGAATGCCCGTCAGGTTTTTACTGCTGTCTGTGCCCTAAATTCCCCCTCTCTATTTGTCCTGTTTATCACCGGGAGTGAAAGTGAAAGAAAATTCCAAAATGTTTGGGTTCCCAGAAGAATAGGAATAGGAGGAGAGATCGTCCCATGGCGACACTAGTTCTGGTGACAAGCAGGGATTCTTTCACTTCCTGTTGTGACTATAGGGCACAGATGGCAAAAAAACAGGCCAATTTTCAGCTTTCAGAGCGGTCACACTTTAAATGACAATTGCGCATTCTTGCAACACTGCACCTAAATGACATATTCATCATGTTTGAGACAGATAGAGCTTTCTTTGGTGAAATTTAATCGCCATTGGGATTTTTATTTTTTGCTAAACCAACAAAAAAAAACAAAAAAAAAAAATTGAAAATTTTTGAAAATTTTTTCTCTTCTTTCTGTTATAAAAATTTGGAAATATGAGGCTGCACTGACGGGCAATGATGAGGCTGCACTGACGGGCAATGATGAGGCTGCACTGACGGGCAATGATGAGGCTGCACTGACGGGCAATGATGAGGCTGCACTGACGGGCAATGATGAGGCTGCACTGACGGGCAATGATGAGGCTGCACTGACGGGCAATGATGAGGCTGCACTGACGGGCAATGATGAGGCTGCACTGATGAGGCTGCAATGATGAGGCTACAATGATGAGCAATGATGAGGCTGCACTGATGGGCAATGATGAGGCTGCACTGATGGGCAATGATGAGGCTGCAATGATGAGGCTGCACTGATGGGCAATGATGAGGCTGCACTGATGGGCAATGATGAGGCTGCACTGATGGGCAATGATGAGGCTGCACTGATGGGCAATGATGAGGCTGCAATGATGAGGCTACAATGATGAGGCTACAATGATGAGCAATGATGAGGCTGCACTGATGGGCAATGATGAGGCTGCACTGATGGGCAATGATGAGGCTGCACTGATGGGCAATGATGAGGCTGCACTGATGGGCAATGATGAGGCTGCACTGATGGGCAATGATGAGGCTGCACTGATGGGCAATAATGAGGCTGCAATGATGAGGCTGCACTGATGGGCAATAATGAGGCTGCAATGATGAGGCTGCACTGATGGGCAATAATGAGGCTGCAATGATGAGGCTGCACTGATGGGCAATAATGAGGCTGCAATGATGAGGCTGCACTGATGGGCAATAATGAGGCTGCAATGATGAGGCTGCACTGATGGGCAATAATGAGGCTGCAATGATGAGGCTGCACTGATGGGCAATAATGAGGCTGCAATGATGAGGCTGCACTGATGGGCAATAATGAGGCTGCAATGATGAGGCTGCACTGATGGGCAATAATGAGGCTGCAATGATGAGGCTGCACTGATGGGCAATAATGAGGCTGCACTGATGGGCAATAATGAGGCTGCACTGATGAGGCTGCACTGATGAGGCTGCAATGATGAGGCTGCAATGATGAGGCTGCAATGATGAGGCTGCACTGATGGGCAATGATGAGGCTGCACTGATGGGCAATGATGAGGCTGCACTGATGGGCAATGATGAGGCTGCACTGATGGGCAATGATGAGGCTGCACTGATGGGCAATGATGAGGCTGCACTGATGGGCAATGATGAGGCTGCACTGATGGGCAATGATGAGGCTGCACTGATGGGCAATGATGAGGCTGCACTGATGGGCAATGATGAGGCTGCACTGATGGGCAATGATGAGGCTGCACTGATGGGCAATGATGAGGCTGCACTGATGGGCAATGATGAGGCTGCACTGATGGGCAATGATGAGGCTGCACTGATGGGCAATGATGAGGCTGCACTGATGGGCAATGATGAGGCTGCACTGATGGGCAATGATGAGGCTGCACTGATGGGCAATGATGAGGCTGCAATGATGGGCAATGATGAGGCTGCAATGATGGGCAATGATGAGGCTGCAATGATGGGCAATGATGAGGCTGCAATGATGAGGCTGCACTGATGGGCAATGATGAGGCTGCACTGATGGGCAATGATGAGGCTGCACTGATGGGCAATGATGAGGCTGCACTGATGGGCAATGATGATCAGTGCCCTGATTATCTGTGTACATGTCCTCTGTAATAGCGCACGAAGAAAGGGATGCCAATAACCAGCAAGTTTGTTTACATGCGATCAGCTGTGATTGGACACAGCTGATCATGTGATAAAGGGCCGCTGTAATTGGCCCTTTACCACAATCTGTGATCAGCTGTGCCCAAAGGACACAGTGATCACAGAGCACACCAGGTGCGCGCGGGAGGCGTGGTTCTGGGAAGACGTCCATGGACATCCTCACGGAACGACAGAGCTGGGCTGTAGTCATCTTTCAGCTATAGAGGTTCTGAAGTGGTTAAAGATCCTGCAAGTACAGGCAAATACCTGCTGATCTGTCAGATATGCATTCCGCCCCAAGTTTAGGTTCACACATGTGGGTGAGAGATCACACAAGTTCCTACATGCATAGGCACCCGCTGCTAAAATGCAGGCGCTTTAAAGGATTTTTAATAGCATCCCCATGTAACTGAAAATGCAGAGCGTTTTTGGGTGTAGGAAGCTGCATAGTGCCCCAACACAATGTGGTTCCCTATGGCTGCCCTGTGTGTGTGTGTTTTGGAAAAAGGTTTAAAGGAGTTGTAAAGTCTCGTGGTTGCAGCTGCCCCCAAGAGTCCCCCTGTTTCTTATCTGAACCTGATCGTTCCAATGACGGGGACGAGCACAGCAGCTTCAGCCACTGTCTCGGGTCCTTATTGAATAGATTGATAGCAGCGGGAGCGGTTGGCTCCCGCTGCTGTCAATCAAATCCAGTGAAACGGGAGTCGGGGCGGGGTTGAGTCCTGCTGTCTGTGTCAATGGACGCAGGACTTGGGAGCGCACCCGCACTAGTGCCCTCATGGAATGCTGCTCTCAGTGGGGGCACCCGATGAAGAGGAGGAGCCAGGAGCGCCACCGGGGAACCCCAGAAAAGGAGGATCGGGGCCGCTCTGTGCAAAACCCTTGCACAGAGCAGGCAAGTATAACATGTTTGGTAAAAAAAAAAAAAAGACACCAACCTTTACAATCACTTTAAGGACCTTTTCCCTGTGTTTCCCACAGGTACAGCAGCCCATTCAAGTAAACCCTTCATTTCTTTGTAAGTGGGCAAACTAACAGAATCTGCAGGGGATCAAATAAATATTTTCCCCACTGCACATGTCCCCCAGGGCAGTACCCGGACCCCCCCATACCCCTTTTATGGCCAATTACTTATGGGCCTTTTTTAAATAGAGTATAGAACTTTGGCACCTATCGCAATTTTCTATGTTCTATTAACCACTTGCTGACTGCCGCATGTACATTTACGTCGGCAGAATGGCAGGGCTGGGCAAACGGGCGTACAGGTACGTCCCTTTGAATTTGCCACCGGCAGCGCGCGCGACCCTGCCGCGAGCTCCGTGAGTAGGATCGCGGGTCCCGCGGGGGATACCCGCGATCGTCTCACGGAGCTGAAGAACGGGGAGATGCTAATGTAAACCAGCATCTCCCCGTTCTGCCTAATGACACTGTCACTGATCTCTACTCCCTGTGATCGGGAGCGGTCATCAGTGATGTGTCACACACAGCCCCTCCCCCTCACAGTTAGAATCACTACCTAGGACACACTTAACCCCTCCCTAGCCCCCTAGTGGTTAACCCCTTCACTGCCAGTGTCATTTTTACAGTAATCAGTGCAATCTGTAGAGCACTGATCGCTGTAAAAATGACAATGGTCCCAAAAATGTTTCAAAATTTTCCGATGTGTCCGCCATAATGTCGCAGTCACGATAAAAATCGCAGATCGCCGCCATTACTAGTAAAAAAAAAATTATTTATAAAAATGCCATAAAACTAACCCCTATTTTGTAGACGCTATAACTTTTGCGCAAACCAATCAATATACGCTTATTGCGATTTTTTTTACCAAAAATATGTAGAAGAATATGTATCGGCCTAAACTGAGGAAAAAAAAAATGTTTTTTTTATATATTTTTTGGGGATATTTATTATAGCAAAAAGTGAAAAAATAATGCGTTTTTTTCAAAATTGTCACTCTATTTTTGTTTATAGCGCAAAAAATAAAAAAATCGCGGAGGTGATCAAATACCACCAAAAGAAAGCTCTATTTGTGGGAAAAAAAGGACATCAATTTTTGGGAGCCACGTCGCACGACTGCACAATTGTCAGTTAAAGCGACACAGTGCCGAATCGCAAAATGTGCTCTGGCCTTTGGCCAGCCAAATGGTCCGGGGGTTAAGTGGTTAACTACATACTGTTTGCTTTTTTTGGATAGAGTAAGAGAGGGTTATAACCCCCGTCAGTTTTATTTTGCCATCTGTGTCCTATTGGGGCAATTTCCCTTCACTTCCTGTTCCATAACCAGAACAGGAAGTGAGAGGAGATCCTTCAAATATATGGGAATCCCTGGGTTGCCTGAACTAGTATCCCTATTGGAAAATTTTACCCCTAATACTGTTTTGGTAAGAACGCCAATTTTTTAATTTTCTTTCACTCTCTGCGATAAGGACCACAAATAGAGAGGGAGAATATCCCTAACACAGACAGCAAATAAAGACCTGACAGATGTTATGATCCCTCTCCACTCTATCCAAGACTAGAAAAAAAAAAAAAAAAAAAAAAAAAAAAGTTTTGCCCTTAGATATCTTTTAGACCCCTTTCACACCGAGGGCGTTTTGCAGGCGCTATAGCGTTAAAAATAGCGCCTGCAATCCGCCCTCAAACAGCTGCAGCATGGTCTCCAGTGTGAAAGCCCGAGGGCTTTCACACCGGAGCGGTGCGCTGGCAGGACGTTAGGAAAAGTCCTGCCAGCAGCTTCTTTGGAGCGGTGAAGGAGCGGTGTGTTTACCGCTCCTCTACCACTGCTCCCCATTGAAATCAATGGGGCAGCGCTGGGATACCGCCGGCAAAACACCGATATTGCGGCGCATTGCGGGCGGTTTTAACCCTTTCTCGGCCGCTAGCGAGGGTAAAAGCGCCGCCGAAATGGGCCGCAAATCCGACGATAAAACACTGCTATATATTTTACCGCCGACGCTATAGGCGGCTCGGTGTGAAAGGAGTCTTAAGGTTTGTTTATCACACTCAGGATGAAAGCAGCTGACACAGCAATACAGAGTTCATATAACACTATGTACTGAAATGTCAGTTCTCCTTTGAGCTCTTTTGAGCAAAAGCGTTTTTGTTTTGTTTTGTTTTTTTTTTACAAACCCCCCCCCCCCCCCCCCCCAGTTCATTTTTTTTTTTTATATTTGTTCATTTTCGCATGTTTTCGGATTTTTATGCACTTAGTCGTCTTTTCTGCTCGAAAGCTCCTCTCAAAACGCGAGTTTGGTAGGGAGTTTTTTCTGCCCTTAGGAGCATATGCCCAAAAACCAGGGTGGATTTTTTTTAAAATCAAGTCGATTTAAATCACGATTGAAATCACTAGTAAAAAGGCTTGATTTAAATCATAATTTTTAAAGAGCAACTGTCATCTCTGTCCCGCAGCCGCTTCTCCTCTGACCCGCTGTTGAGTCACCGACAGTCCCATTCACTTTAATGGGATGGCTGGTGATGCAGCAATGACACAACAAGGTGAGGGACGTGGCGGCAGCAGGTGAGTGGATGCCCGCTAACAGGCGCTGCCATGATGGATCTGAAATGTCAGGTGCTCTTTAAATATAAGGACTTATTCTTGCTGGTAGTTAGAATCTTTAATATTTGCAAACAAAATGAAGGTTTCCGGTTTAGAATAATAAGCTCTCAGGTTAGTAAAACAGCGATTTTAGAACAGATTCCATCATACAGTTTGTAATGTACAGTGGAACCTCGGATTACGAGCATAATTCATTCCAGAAGAATGCTCGTAATCCAAAGTACTCACATATCAAAGCGAGTTTCCCCATTGAAGTCAATGGAAACGAAAATAATGGGTTCCGCATTGACTTCAATGGCATGCAATACCGCATGCGGCCAGAGGTAGGGGGGGGGGCACCGGAGAGCCTCGGAAACGGCCGGAAAGGCCGAGGACACCTCGGCAAACCTCAGAAAGACTCCGTTCCCGAGGTTTGCCAAGGTCAGCCGAGCTGTCCTCGGGTCTTTCCGTGCATTTCCGAACGGCACCGATCGGTGGCCCCCCACCTCCGGGCAAACGTGGTACTGCACACGCTTTGGCCCAACTCGTGCTCGTTTTGCGATTTTTAAAAATACAGTGCTCATATTGCGAAACGCTCGTTAACCGCATTACTCGCAATCCGAGGTTCCACTGTACATAGGTTTGCAAAACAATAGGATAAAAGGAATATTCCTGAATTTTGTTTAATCTCATGGTTACTGTGAAATTATGTGCATGCATCAATGTAGTGCATGTTATCTCAGCTTGTAGAGCTTGGATTCATTGAATGAGTTTACCAAAAATTTAAATATACAGCCTCATGCTACATAACTAAGCTCCATTTCATGCTGAATAAACTAAATTATTAATGTATCTTAAATAGAAAACTATCTTTATATAGATTTTTACTCCAAAAGCATTTTATTAAAATAAATTTGATAAAAATAAAAAAAATCAGATTTTTTAATTTAAAAAAAAAAAAAAAAATCATATATTTTTATCCACCCTGCTGAAAACTCCTGAAAAAGCCATAGTGTGCATGGACACATTGACTAACATGTAGGGGCATTTCCAGGCAGAAAAAAACGGAGCTCATAAAAGCTCAAAAGCCTGTAGGAGCCGCTTTTTTGAGCTGCAGTGTGCATGAGCCCTTAATGTGATCAGTACTTTGCTTGCTTCGAGGCTACATAGCAAGCGAAGACCAATTTATAATAATGCAGTGTGGGAAAAACAAAAAAAGTGTGAAAGATGGAAAGCCTGGTCAGTCATATGTCACTCAGTAGGACACCGCAGGCTCCGGCCTGCATTTATGAATAGCCAGTAAAATGCAGGTGCAATGAACACAGCATGCAGCATAGAGCAGATAGCGGGATCTGCTCTCCATTATAAACAGGAGCCTCAATCTCCATTCATTTGTACTACTTTGTTATCCTGGTGAGCATATACAAGTTAAAGAATATGTCACCCAACATTTCATATTCCTGATATGTTGCTGCTGTACTATGTACTTGTATGAAAAAGTCTCCTGTTCTCTTTGCATTGCTTCCTTTGTGTAAAATCTCTGGTGTTCCTGCCAGCCTGCCAGCTTTTCTATTAAAAACTGACCACACTAAGAATGAGAGCACAGCATGGTCTGTTTTCTGGCTGTGCTGAAAACAGCCTGCTCTCCTGTAAATGATTAGACTTGTGCTGACATCCCCCCTACCCCCCCCCCCCCCCCCGCACAGCCTTTCACTGGGAAGTTCAGTATGCTGCTTTTTTCCTCCCTCCAGCAATCTGAGCTCCTTATGCAGCTGAGAACAGAGAGTGTGTGATTCCACAAGGACAAGCAGTCAGCTTCTTAGAGATCCTGTCACTGACAATATTAACAAATTGTCAATGACAGGATTGCTAGTGACAGAGTCGCCCGTGTGACATCAACCTCAGGGCTGGCCATTCATCAACCACCCATGGATGCATACAGACAGTAACAATTGTTCTTCTAAGAAAAAATACAAAGCTGGAATTTCCTGTAAATGAATGAACTAGAGGTGCACCGAATGGAAATTTTGGTGCCGAAACCAAAAATTAAGGATGCACTAGGCCGAAATCCGATAATGAAAATGACAGTTTTTAAAAATATTTATATTTTTATATATAAAATTGTATTATATTCAAATTTTTAATTAATATTATCAGGTTAAATTAATATGAATTTATTGTTGGCCATTATTTGCACCTTTAGTGCAAGAAAGGTCAAGAAAAATGCAGTCTGCAGTCTCTAACCATCTCTTGTATCGTGTCTGCAATCTCTTACTTAAAACACACTGCTAATAGTGTTAGCAAAATTTCCATTCGGTGCACCTCTAGCAGACATGATACAAGAGATCAATGCAGCCTCACCAGTGCCCATCACATGCAGCCTCACTAGTGCCTGCGCCCAGCAGCCTCACCACTGCCCATCATATGCAGCCTGCCTGTGCCCAGCAGCCTCACCAGTTCCCGTCATATGCAGCCTCGCCAGTGCCCGTCAAATGCAGCCTCACACCAGTGCCCTTCACACATGCAGCCTCACACCAGTGCCCGTCACACATGCAGCCTCACACCAGTGCCCGTCACACATGCAGCCTCACACCAGTGCCCGTCACACATGCAGCCTCACACCAGTGCCCGTCACACATGCAGCCTCACACCAGTGCCCGTCACACATGCAGCCTCACACCAGTGCCCGTCACACATGCAGCCTCACACCAGTGCCCGTCACACATGCAGCCTCACACCAGTGCCCGTCACACATGCAGCCTCACACCAGTGCCCGTCACACATGCAGCCTCACACCAGTGCCCGTCACACATGCAGCCTCACACCAGTGCCCGTCACACATGCAGCCTCACACCAGTGCCCGTCACATGCAGCCTCACACCAGTGCCCGTCACATGCAGCCTCACTAGTGCCTGCGCCCAGCAGCCTCACCACTGCCCATCATATGCAGCCTGCCTGTGCCCAGCAGCCTCACCAGTTCCCGTCATATGCAGCCTCGCCAGTGCCCGTCAAATGCAGCCTCACACCAGTGCCCTTCACACATGCAGCCTCACACCAGTGCCCGTCACACATGCAGCCTCACACCAGTGCCTGTCACACATGCAGCCTCACACCAGTGCCCGTCACACATGCAGCCTCACACCAGTGCCCGTCACACATGCAGCCTCACACCAGTGCCCGTCACACATGCAGCCTCACACCAGTGCCCGTCATATGCAGCCTGCCTGTGCCAAGCAGCCTCACACCAGTGCCCATCATATGCAGCCTCGCCAGTGCCAGTCATATGCACCCTCGCCAGTGCCCGTCATATGCACCCTCGCCAGTGCCCGTCACATGCACCCTCGCCAGTGCCCAGCAGCCCGCCACTGCCCATCATATGCAGCCTGCCAGTGCCCAGCAGCCTCATCACTGCCCGTCATATGCAGCCCACCAGTGCCCGTCATGTGCAGCTTGCCAGTTCCCAACAGCCCCACCAGTGCCCATCATATGCAGCTTGCCAGTGCCCAGCAGCTTTACCAGTGCCCATCATATGCAGCCTGTCTGTGCCCACATCAGCGGTGATCTCCATGTGTCACGGAACTGGATTTGAATTGCCCGGGTCCGCAGTAACAATGTCCCGCCTCCTGTAATTACGTCACCCTGATTCAATGTCCCACCATTGGATCAGTGTGCCGTCTATCACAGGAGGCGGGACGCTGTTATTACGGCCGGTGTTCTGCCATATACTGTCCTCCTATCGGATAGTGTCCGCTCCGTACTGCGCAGGCGCAGCGCTTGCGCAGTACGGAGCAGAAGGAGATGCCGAAAATGTCCGAAGTTGATCAGCTGACCATCAGCTGTACACGGCGCTTCGGCAGTTCTTAGCGATGGCTGTGTAAGAGGGCCCCTCGCGGGCTCGCTTCGCTCGCCACGCTTCGGGCACGGCCTCGCTGCGCTTGGCAACTATTTATTCTAACTCTATGTCCACTTGGATAGTAGGGAATGATCCTGGACATAGGGTGAGAATAAATGCGCAGGCGCCATGTACAGCTGATGATCAGCTGTTAAACTTCGGAGACTTTCGGCGTCTCGTTTGTCCTCCGTACTGCGCCTGCGCAGTACAGGGAGGACACTATATGATAGGGGACTGTATTTGACAAGACACCGGGCAATGCAGCTCCGTGACACACGGAGATCGCAGCGAGGGGAGGAGGAGGGAGGAGAGGAGGAGGAAGGAGGGAGTGGAGGACTGGGCGCGCCAGGATGAAACTCCTGCAATGGGCGGCACCCAGGGCAGGCCACGCCTCCTTTTAGTTTTGGCTGGTTTGTTTTTTTATTCGGCTGAATGAAAATACAGTTTTCGGCCGATAATTTTTGGCAGCCGAAATTTCGGTGCACCTCTAGAATGAACAGCAAGAAATCATAACATCTCACCTGTTCTTGAATCTCCTTTACCCGCCGATCATGGAGCTTTGGAGCGCTGCACATCTTAAACACCAGCCAGGCTCTGACATAATAATACAGATCAAAGACAACAGACAGAGGAAGAAGGAAGAGGCACACGAAGATCCATCGGTGGTGGACTATGACATACTCAAAGCCCTTTGCTTTAATCCACAGTAGAAAGAGGACCAGCAAGCCAGTCAGATATAACAGCAAATCCATTTCTTCGAGGAAGGTAGACCTAAAACATGAAATAATAGTAATTAAATATTTTCTGGTAATACAGTTTAGTTTAAAACAGCAAATTATGCATCGTAGTCCCACTTTTCTACTGACGGTTGCAAGATTATTTAATGAGGCAGCATGCTGTAGCCTAAAGCAGCCAATAGGACTTGAGTTTTCAGTGGTCAGACCATTGGGTAATGTGTTTTGATTGGCTGTTATGACTTGCTCCAGTTTAGAGTAACCCTACTTAATACTGAATGTACAGTAAACGGGCCAAACAAAAAACACCACTATTTTCTTTTTCCTGAGATGTGAGGGCCACGTAAAAAGTTTAGATTCTACCTTCCTTGAGCTGTGGCTGATTGACCTCCCGTTTGGTGGTGCCTGCATAGCTATGAGGTCAGCACCAAAGCCAGCAGCAAGACACCAATGATTTTGTTTAGCTATCTGAAAGGGTCATTATTGAACATCAAGCATTCTTTTGACATCATTCATTCTTTTGACCACCAATGTAAGGACCATTCTTCCCACTGACCACCAATATAAGGAACATAAGGTTGAAAAAGGCTGCTCTACACATATGATTTAGTATATGAAATACATATAGTGGCACGAAGGGTACCAACTCCGCAAATACACAAAAAATCTTTATGAACAAAGAAAAAACAGACTTTTAAAAGATACAACCCATAGACTTGGGGCGCCCAACCTTTTGAAGAGCGAGGGCCATTTAAGCGACTTGGTAACCATTCGTGGGCCACCATGAGCGGAGTGGGCAGACAGATAACAGGTCCATGTCCACTCTTCATATACAGAGCAGAAAATGTGGATAGGGGATATTACTGCGCTAACTCAATTAGTGAAGAAAAATGAACAGCTGCTACATAAGAATGTTGCAAAAATTCAATGCAAAAGATCAGTAAAAAATGTAGCGCTAAAAATATAAAACAATAAACATTGAACAATACATCATGTATTGTGTGTTAATAAAAACTTTGTGCTAAAAAATCAATCTCAAATATAATGAATATAAAACAGAACATGTATATAATGAGTAGAAACACAGGTGAGAAAGTCCCAAAGGTGAAACAATCCTATGGTAAACATATATGGAGTCCACCACGAAAAGTTGTTGTTTAGAAGTGGGGTACAAAGGCCTCCTCAGGCATGTAGAGCATCAGGGATAGTGCGTCCTCCACCCGAGATAAGGGGCATACACTCTTACCGGAAATAGTGGACTCGAATGTCAGCGACAACGAGTCAATCAAGCGAGGATAGCCTGATCAGCAGATTTCCAAAACGATCCAGGGAATCCAAGGAGCTCCAAGAAGGAATCCAGGTAATCGTGCAGGCAACCGTGAGGTTGGAACTCAGATGTTAAGCAGCCAGACTGGAAAGCCAAAAAATGATTACAAGATCACATTGTTCAGTCATCAAAAAGTTCACATTCTGCACTTCTCTCAAAAGTAGTAGTGGCTAGTTCCTACCCAGTAGAAGGACCCTGGTGATGTCAGCAGGCCATGTGACTGGTCTGCTGACATCACCAGGGTCCTTCTACTGGGTAGGAACTAGCCACTACCACTTTTAAGAGAAGTGAAGAATGTGAACTTTTTGATGACTGAACAATGTGATCTTGTAATCAGTTTTTGGCTTTCCAGTCTGGCTGCGTTTCTCTGTAAGAGGCTTCGACGGGGAGAGGAGACTGTCTCTCCCCGTCGAAGCCTCTTACAGAGAAACGCCGCGTCGGACGGAGCCACGGGACCTGACGTCACCACACATCAGCTGGCTAAGCCTCACCGCGGCCGAGCTGTTGGTTTTGAAATTTCTGCTTTACCCTTGATGTCGGCTACCTAGCAATTTTAATAAAGAGTCTTTACTTACTACACCATGGAGGATCCTCTGTTTGTTTGATCTCTCCTTATATGCTACGAGTGATTCCACAGAGGCACAGCTTAGGATACGGCAATCCCAGGGCTCAAGAAGGACCCAAGGCGGACCCAAGTCAGCGAGTGAAATCAGCTGTTCCTGCATTTGTGAAGCTCTGAACACCCCCCGTAAGAGGGGTCCAGCATATCTGGTAAGCGCCCCCCTTCTTTTTACGCTTTTTGGCTTGTTCAGACACCAAAGGAAATGAAATTCCACTAGCTTAAAGAAGGACTACTTACACAGAAAACACATACGTTTTGATTGATTTTTCAGGACCCTATTTAATGTTCATTTATTGGGACTGCACAAAATTTGCATATTTAATTTATTCACTGAAATAATATGGACCTTGGGTTGAAGGTGAATTTTGAATCATTGTAGTTTCTGGCATCAGTAGCGCACCTGAATCTATTTCACTATCTGACAGAACTGGATATTCGAGTTTTTTTTGGTTGCAGCACTTTTGTGTCAGAATTTTTTGTTAGGATATGTTTGCAAATATTATGTGTATAACATCATTGTACAGTTTTAGGGATAGCGCAGATTGCCTCGGTTTTATAATAAATATCCCCCAAAAAATTTAAAAAAAATAAAATTTCTTCCTCAGTTTGGGCCGATATGTATTCTTCCACAGGTTTTTGATAAAAAGAACAAAAAAAAAAAACAAAATCGTAATAAGCGTATATCGATTGCGCAAAATTTATAGCATTAACAAAATAGGGAATAGATTTATGGCAATTTTATTATTTACTTGTTTACTAGTAATGGTGGTAATCTGCAATTTAGTGGGACTGTGACATTGCAGCAGACAGATCGGACACTTTTGACACATTTTAGGGACTAGTGACATTTATACTGCAATCAGTGCTATAAAAATGCACTTATTACTGTGTAAACGTCACTGGCAGGGAGGGAGTTAACACTAGGGGGCGATCAAGGGGTTAAATGTGTTCCTTGGGGAGGTGTTTCTAATGGTGGGGGGATGGGACTGACTGGAGGAGGAGAGAGATCGCTGTTCCTAATCACTAGGAACAGCACATTTCTCTCTCCTCCCCTGTCAGAACGAGGATCTGTCTGTTTATATTGACAGATCCCTGTTCTGGCTCTCTTTCCTGCGACCGCGGGTGGCCGGCGATCATCGGGGCCATGTGCATCGGGTCCCCCTCCCCGCAGTGCAGCGGGCGTGCCTGCTATGGCTCTTAAAGGAGCCGACGTACAGGTAGGGCGATTTGCAGGAATGTGCCGACCTGCTGCCGTATAAAGACGGTGGCTGGTCGGCAAGTGGTTAAGCACTGCTATGGGTCTTGCCCAGTCCTCCTCTGTGAGCTACAGAACAGCTCACCCCTATGTTACAGAGAGGAGGAAAGGGAGAGTTTCTCAGAGTGACAACATTACTTCTCCATAGATACAGTACAGTCAGTGTTGTCACCCTAGGACAGGATGTGTGTACCTGGGAAGATCACCAGATGAAAATAAAGAAACCAAATGCGGCCACCACATCTAAGGACCGGTAAGCTGCAATACATTCACTTTTTTTTTCCCCTGGCTTTAACCCTTTTCCTCTCACCGATGTACGTCAGTGGCAGCAGGGGGTTTTACACACTCCAGCTGCTGGGATTGTATGTAAGGCCCCATTCACACTTGCAGGATTTCCAGTGCAATGTTGGAGCACGACTTTGATCCAGATTTTACACTGCCTGTATCAAAGTTGCATCAAAGTTTGCATCAAACTAGTGCAGGCGCTATTTCAAACTTCCTGCGACCTTAAGTCGCACTGATTTGAATGGGTGCCACTGAAAAAGAATGGGCTTGCAACTTGTCATGCGACTTTGATGTCCAAGTGTGAATGGAGCCCAACTCTGACAGGCGACTGTTGTCTGTCAGATGGATGCAAGCCGGTGGCTCTGCAGCTGATGTCTTGCTTTCACACGCTCTGGTCACTTCTCTGCCACGTTTCTCGGGCTCCACGCGCTCACCAGGGACTGGCGTGGCAGACGGTGTCGGGTAAAGAGGAAGGAGAACAGCAAATGTCTGTTTGCTTATCTCCCCCTCCTGTTACTGACCCAGAAGCGAGGGGTAAAACATCCCTTCTAGGCACCCGTGTCACTTTCCCCAGCCAGTGCGGCATAACCTGTCACCAAAATGCATCACATGGGGGACATTTTACCCCCTATGTGATGGGGAAAAAAAAAAAAAAGGTGAGTTATAAAAGTGTAAAAAGCTAAAGTTACACTCAAGCATTTAAAATCCCCCCCCCCCCAAATTTTTTTACCCCCACATACAAACGTAAATGCACACGTTGGGGTGCCTACACACAAAAGGCAATGACTGCACTACACATATTACACATGACTGTGCACACCGGAGTCACTGCAATCATTCTACGTCCTTTATTTACAGTTATCTCTATACTGATGACATTATTAGAATTATTATACAGGATTTATAGAGCACCAACAGTTTGCACAGCACTTTACAATGTTAGGGCAGACAGTACAGTTACAATACAATTCAATACAGGAGGAATCAGAGGGCCCTGCTCGCTAGGGCCCTTTCACACTGGGGCGGGGGCGGCAGTAAAGCGCCGCTATTGTAAGCGGCGCCTAACCGTCGGTATTCGGCCGCTAGCGGGGCGGTTTTACCCCCTGCTAGCGGCCGAGAAAGGGTTAAAAACCACCGCAAAGCGGGCAGGAGCGGTATACACTCCACTCCGAAGATGCTGCTAGCCAGCGGCTGTTTCGGGTCGGTTTGCAGGCGCTATTATTAGCGCAATAGCGCCTGCAAACCGCCCCAGTATGAAAGGGGTCTTAGAGCTTACAATCTAGGGGCCTAAAGCTAGTCTCACACCGGTGCGAACACAGACATCACATGTGATTTGCTGTGCAGATCGCATGCAATGCAAATTTAGCCATACAGATTGTATGGCTGAAATTTGCATCGCATTCGGACCGAAATGGTACAGGACCCTTTTTTTGGTCCGCACTGGAATCGGATCCCATCGGTGTTCACACCCATGCGATCTAATTCCTGTCCAACTTCACAGTTCGCACTGCGATCTACGAACCGATTTCGGGGCGTCATTAACTTTATATTGATACCTGCAGCGGTTCACAGAGGGCAGTGTGAACTGTACTGCGAATTAGATGCGATATGGGAACCTGCAGATGGTTCCCGCATCGCATATATGTGAACCCAGCCTTAAGACCCCTTTCACACTGGGGCGGTGCGGGCGTTAGCAGTAAAGCGGGGATTAACCGCCGCTATAGCGGCGCTTTTCGGCTGCTAGCGGGGCGCTTTTAACCCTCGCTATCGGCCGAAGGGGTAAATAGTGCCCATGTTGCGGCGCTGCCGAACCGCTTTGAAGGCGCATCGTCAGCGCTGCCCATTCATTTTAATGGGCAGGGAGTTACACCGCTCCCAAGATGCTGTTTGCAGGACTTATTTCCCCATCCTGCAAGCACAGGAGCACTTCAGTGTAATTTTTTTGCCATTTTGTAAACTGTTGTGCTAATATTGCGTTAAAGAGGAAGTAATCCCTGATGGGTTTTACTTCCTCTTTTGCTCCCCGCAAGGCCTGCAAATCAAAAGCATAATGGGCTAGTATGCATTGCATACTAGCCCATTATACGACACTTACCTGCAAACGAAGCCCGCGCTGTCCCCTGAGGAGGCTGCGTCCATCTTCGCCCCTCCTCTTTCCGGGGTCACGGACTCTGTGACTGGCCGGAGTCGCATGCGTTGCGGGAGCCGTCAGTCACGGCACATGCTGGAGGAGGATATGGCACGGTGTTCCGTTTCTTCACGGCGCATGTGCCGACGATGACAGCGGAGCACTACAAGTGGATATCTCCTAAACGGCGCACGTTTAGGAGATATTTCCACTACATATATAGGTAAGCCTTATCCTAAGCTTACCTATAGATAAAAGTCAACAAAAAGGGTTTACAACCACTTTAAGTAAAAAAACTGGAACAACCGCCATTTTATTCTTTAGGGTGTCTGCGTTCAGAAAATACACATCATGTTGGGGGGAGGGGGGGAAATCATGTAATCTGCAGACCTAAAATTATTATTTTTTAACATGTGGTGACACTATATACATCCTGTATAATAATACTAATAATAAGTGCAAACATTACTGTGGCAGCAAACGGGTTACTACAGGCTGACCAATGAGAAGGATTTATCCCCGATTGCTGGATTTAGATGATTTCTGTGCCATTCTATAATCAGTGCTGGGAATGGTTCTGCCATTGGGAATTACAGGCAGCTTTCTGTTCAGTCCTCTCCCCCCAGCCCCGGACAATGCTCTATCCTGCACTCTATCATCTATACACAATACAGTGATCATGATGAGACAAGAGGCGGCCACTTACCTGACTCCGGCGCAGCGCTCCCACTCACCTACCTGCTGTCGCCGTCCTCTCGTGTTACACTACTCCTCACTGTCAAACTAAGTCCCACCCACAGCCACATCACCCCTCCCACCCCGCTCTACCATTGGCCTTCGCGCAGGGCGATCAAGCTGAGCTCAGATGGCGAGTTTGCGGGAGCGGACCAATCAGAAGCGGAGGCCAGCATCGGAACACAGGTGGAAAGCGGCACTTTGGGGGAAAAGCTCCAATCGTCTTGTAGGGGGGGCGGGGCAGGCTGGTTGTCTTGGTGACTGAAAGCTCAGCAGCAAGGGGAGCAGAGCCATTGTCTCGCGAGACTCATGAGGTTCTCAGTTTTTTGTTTAGAGTTTCAGAGTAATAGAGTGTGATGAGCTCATATATATATATATATATATATATATATATATATATATATATATATATATATATATATATATATATAATACTCCCGATCAGGAGGCTGGCTCTTCATACTGCACGTCCTATAGAAATACATGGAGACTCTCATGTTAGAATGCACTTTACATACCTACACCCCATGTCCACTTCTACACTGCAATGAGAGAGAAGCCAATTGGCAGTACAAGGTCATTATTAGCAGAGGACAGGGGTCACCAACCTGTATACAGTCAGTGTCATCACAAGCATTAGACAATCAGTATCATGGCAGCCAGTGAAGAGCAATATGTGCTGCTCTTAGTTCTCAGTTTTTGCACTCAGTGGTCCTGATAATGACAATTTATTCATTAATATATAATTCAAGATCAGTACAGCTATGAATGCAGAAACTGATATGAAGCTGAAGTTATCTTCTTATTCAGGTTGGATCTTTATTCACAAAAGTGATTATTTACTAAACAATCATCTGCAATGTTTATAATAAAATTGTGAACTTTTACAACAATTCTATCTCCCTAAATGCCATGTATTTAAAGGGGTAATTCTGAATAAATATCTGAAAAACACCTTGGCTCACCCAAATTCAACTTGTTTTATACTCATTGAGCATCCCACTATTAGTTAAAGTTCAATTTGGCCCGAGCCAAGTGATAGAAATCCTAAAATATGGCACCAAACATGTCACCATGACAGCCATGCATTTCAATGGGAAATTCTGAATAAGAAACCAAGATATTCCTAAACGAAATCCATCTTGGCTCACCCAAATTCCACTTGTTTTATACTTATTGGGAATCCTACTATATAGGAAAGTTCAATTTGGCCTGAACCAGGTGACGGAAATCATAAAATATGGCACCAAACCTGTCACCCATGCATTTCAATGGGAAATTCCAAATAAGAAGCCAAGCTATTCCTATATGAAATCCATCTTGGTTCACCCAAATTCCACTTGTTTTATACTCATTGGACATCCTACTATATAGAAAAATTAAATTGGGCTGGAGCCAAATAACATTACTAACAAAATATTGAACTGCACCTGACACCGTGATAGCATTTGGGATCTCAGTGTGAAGCAACAACTTAAATGACTGTCTCAAATTCTGCTGCTTGTTACCTTCTACATTTTTTTAAGTGTGGAGTTCTGATTCCATAACAGTGTGACTTACTGTAGATGCCTTCTACTTATGACATTGTAATTGTGATAGGTATATGACTTGTGAATACGACAAAATAAACACACAGATAACAGGTGGGCTGGCTTTGTACTTTTTTTAAAGTGATTGTAAAGTCCTGTTTTTTTTTTACTATAAAAATAACAAACATGTTATACTTACTTGCTCTGTACAGTTGGTTTTACACAGAGCGGCCCAAATGCTCATCTTCTTGGGTCCCTCTTCTGTGAGACTGGAGGGGGAGGGGACAGAAAGGACCTTTGGATTCCAGCACACACACCGCAGGCACAGTGTACTTATTTAAAAGCAATGCAGCTGCTGCTGTCTCACAGTGACAGGTGTGCCAATGGTCCCCCCCCGCCTGAATGGTCTGTTCCTGTTCTGGGCTGAATCATGTGCCCAGGTTACAGGTTACAAAACCCAGGCACACGAGTCAAGACCCGCACTGTCCGGGTGAATCCCTAGTGCCAGGATAAGCGGCAGTAAAATGCACATTCACCTTCTTGACAAAAATCCTTGCACTGGCCTTGCATAGTAACGAAAGTCCTGGGCTGAATTTTATAGCGGGAGGACTCTCAGGGGACGTGGAGGGACAATGTTCCCTTAGTAACTAAACTTTGCCTTGTTGGAAGACAACTATGTTGGGACAGATATAAGCAAGGAGCCTACAGCTCCAGCCAGGCTGACTTCACCAAAGTGCAGGTGGAGGTATGCCCTGGAAATGTCTCCACTGATTTCCGGCCCAGGAGGGAGCTGGTGGAGAGTCTGCTGGATGATAGGCTGGACACTTCAACCAGGGAGAAGCCAGGACTATAGGACACAAGAGAGTAACGTACAGGGGGAATATAGAATACATACTGTACATACACACAACCGAAATTTAAAAAAAAATCATGCCACACCAAAATGCATAATACTTTATTACCCTGCGTTTTGATACAGGTGAACGTGCATAAAATTGAATACACTGGCAAGGTGCATGGGGATGACAGTAAGACTTAATGTCCCCTTTGCCATTAAAGGCAGCTTCTTCCCCTTTCTGGTCATGTGATGTCACATGACAAGGGAGAGAGATGGAAGGGCAGTGTGCTCTGTGTCACTCCCTGGCGGTTCTGTGCTGAGATTGAGCACCCGCTCTTCCACCCATAGCTGTCTGGAAGGAGGAGGAAGCAAACTTCTCCCTTCAGCATCCATTGCACATTGCGCCTTCTTATGGGTGACACAGTCATTCCTGTGAGTGAGGAGCGGGATGAGTGACCAAATTCCAGCCCCTCCATTGGATGCACAGGACACAAATGCCCCTTCTGTAAACCCACTTGTCCCGGACCTGCTTCCCCTGCAGCCCAGTGCTGGCCAATAGTGTATAGGTAGGCAGGCCGCCATTCAGCAGAGGGGAGATATTTGTGTGTGCATGCACATTGTATTACACATGCACAGTTTAGCTTCAGAACCCAGGGCTAAGTTGTGAGGCATGATGGTTATAATGCAGCTTCCAGGGACAGTCTCCTGAAATTGAGAACTGCCCCTGAGGAAATTAAGATATCACTCTGATCACCCTAATATATACACAGATTTGTAAACAAATCTAATTTATAGTAACCAAACTAACAACAATTTTTGGGTGCTGAATATATCAATATGTCTGCATTACCATATTAATATAACATATTTTTTTTAGATATATGGATGAAATATAATTTAAGCCTTCACTAACTCATATTTTAAAATATGTTTGTAGCGGGCACCTACTTTGAGGTAGGTGACCCTTTTTGCTAGCCTTCTATGTTAGGTAAATTTAGACAGGCTTATGCTATTACAGCAGGCCTGTTGTTGTCAAATTACCATTTGAGTGGCAGTAGTTTATGTGATAGTCTCGACCAATCACTGATTTGCTTGGTAATGCCCAGGACTCTCATATATAAAGGGGGTCACGTGGTGTTCGGGAGAGTTTCGAGTCCAGTCCTGCTCTGAGGAGCGAGAAAGCCAGCCTGGTTCCCGGAGGGGGAGGTGGAGGTTTTTCCCCTCCGGGAAGCCAACGGAGCTTCATCTTTGTGAGACAGGTGAAGAACCGGTCCTCATGGAGGAACAGACGACATCTTACAGCATGTAGTCGCTTATTTCGTTGGCCGCTCCTGCGGGGAGGGGAACGGGCCACAAAGGAGCAGAGGAACTAGGAATTCTTTGCGGGAGAAGTAGAGTCAAGCGAAAGGAAACTGGGTGATCGATCGCTTAGGAGCAGCACACGGGCTATTGATCAAGTGGGTGAAAAGCCCAAGGGAGAGGTACTGTCCAGAGGCTGAGGGATGTTGGTACATAAGTCAGCAAGACAGGTGGTTGTGGCCTGTGACTTTGGGTTCAGCATTGCCCCGGGATTCCAATCAGTCAAGCGGGAGAGGTCATTCAGAGTGACTCTAATGCCGCGTACACACGAGCGGACTTTACGGCGGACTTTGCCTGGCGGACGGGATTTCGTCGGACAATTCGATGTGTGTGGGCTCCAGCGGACTTTGTTTTCTCAAAAGTTGGACGGACTTAGATTTGAAACATGTTTTAAATTAATCCGTCGAAATCGAGTCCGGTCGAAAAGTCCGCCGTCTGTATGCTAGTTCGATGGACAAAAAGCCACGCTAGGGCAGCTATTAGCTACTGGCTATGAACTTCCTTGTTTTAGTCCAGTCGTACGTCATCACGTACGATTTAGACGGACTTTGGTGGATTGTGTGTAGGCAAGTCCGTTCATTCAGAAAGTCCGTCGCAAAGTACGTTGAAAAGTCCGCCGGGCAAAGTCTGGCGTAAAGTCCGCTCGTGTGTACGCGGCATTATCGTTTATTCTGGGTCAGAAATTTACTTCCCTCTTCCCTGATAAAGTAATCATCCAGTTTTAAATTGTGCTGTCTCCCGCAATGCTGTGAGTCTTTGCAAGTGAAGCAAAGGAAAAGATCAGAAATGAACCAAAGAGCATCTCAAAGAAAGTCCTTCTCCCATCCCAGTTTATGTTGATGAATAAAGCGTTAAGAAAAAGCATTACGGACTGTGACTTTTAAATCTATGGGCTGCGAGGGTTGAGTGGTAAACGTGAATTACAGATAAAACAATTATTTAGCCGTTCTTTCGGGGGTAAGCGCTGCATGTTTAATATAAAATAAACATTTTTTAAAAAGATAAATATATTTAAAAAACATGCTTAACTGGGTTAGAACCCACAACTTCACCAATATAAGTCAGTTACTCTAACCACTAGGCTCTCATCCAATGCTGATTTGTTATCTGTTTTTTATGTGTGATATGAGGCTAATTGTCTGCAATCTACTCATGTGGGATCAACAGTATAATGTTTACTACAAGTTGGGGTAAAGAACTGTGTTGGCCAGTGTCCTGATATCTATGGAAGTGGAAAGCACACCGAGCTGTGATTCCCCCCCAGATCGTTTCACAGATCGCAGTGCGAACTGCGGATTCGGACAGGAATGAACTCGCGTGGGTGTGAACACCTATGCGATCCGATTCCAGTGCAGGAAAAAAAAAGTCCCTGCACCTATTTTGTGCGAATCCAATGCGAGTTCAGCCATACAAACTGGCTGAACTTGCATTGCACAGACATCGCATGTGATCGGCACAGCAATGCAGGTGCGAATCACATGCAATGTCTGTGTTCGCATATGTGTGAACCCAGGCTAAATCTTAGAATTCTGACTTTTATTATCAGAATCCTGACTTTTAGCCTAGGTTCACATTGCACCGATTTGGCATGTGATTTGACATGTCAAATTGCATGCCAAATAGGCGACTATTGCTGGCAATGGCACCGTCCGAATCAGTGTGATGCCGACCTTGCAGTGCCACATCGATTCCCAAAAGTAGTTTCTGTACTACTTTTGTCAACTTCGGGATGCAATTTGTATAGACATCTGTGCAGCAACCCACACAGATGTCTCTGAAATCACCTCCTAAGATGGGACTGACATGCAGGAATGAAATCATGCGAGTTCCTGCTGTCAGCGTAAACCTAGGCTTAATCACAGAATTGTGTTTAATAAATTTTAGCATGGCCCAAACTTGTAATCTCAGAATTCAGATTTTTAATCTCAGAATTCTGACTTTAACCACTTGCCGCCCGCCATATAGCAAAATGACGGCGGCAAAGTGGTTTCAATATCCTGGTACGGAGACTCTTTACCACGTGATCAGCCGTGTCCAATCACGGCTGATCGCGATGTAAATAAGAAGGGTAGGAGATCGGCTTTTCCTCACTCGCGTCTGACAGACGCGGGTAGAGGAGAGCCGATCAGCTGCTCTCCTGACAGGGGGGTTCTGTGCTGATTGTTTATCAGCACAGCCCCCCTCGGATCCCACCCAGGACCACCAAGGAAGCCGCCCAGGACCACCAGGATGGCCATCCACACTGGACCACCAGGTATGCTCCCTAGACCCCCAGGGAAATACTAAACTGTGCCCAGGCAGCTGCCAATCAATGCCCAGGTAGCTGCCAATCAGTGCCCACTCACAATGCCTACCACTGCCAGTGCCTATCAGTGCCTCATATCAGTGCCACGTATCAGTGCCCAGCAGTGCCTCCTATCAGTGCCCCCTATCAGTGCCCATCACTGCCGCCTATCAGTGCCACTCATAAGAACCCATCTTTGCAACCTTTCAGTGCCCATCAGTGTCGCCTATCAGTGCCCATCAGGGCCACCCAGTGCCACCCATGAGTGCCCATCAGTGCCGCCTATCAATGCCCATTAGTGCTGCATATCAGTGCCACCCATCAGTGCCGCCTACCAGTGCTCATCAGTGCCGCATATCAGTGCCCATCGTCAGTGCCCGCTCATTGGTGCCACCTCATCGGTGCCACCTCATCAGTGCCTGTCAGTGCCGCCTTATCAGTGCCGCCTTATCAGTGCCCATCAGTGAAAGAAAAAACTTACTTATTTACAAAAAATTTTAACAGAAACAAAAGCAAAACTTTTATTTTTTTCAAAATTTTCGGCCTTTTTTTATTTGTTTAGCAAAAAATAAAAACCGCAGAGGTGATCAAATACCACCAAAAGAAAGCTCTATTTGTGGGAACAAAATGATAAAAATTTAGTGTGGGTACAGTGTAGCATGACCGCGCAATTGTCATTCAAACTGCGACAGCACTGAAAGCTGAACATTGGTCTGGGCAGGAAGGTGTATAAGTGCCCTGTATTGAAGTGGTTAAAATGCAGAATTCTGTAACAAAAAATATATATATTTTGTGTGTGTATTTTTTTTTTAAACTCAGAGTACTAGAAACACTGGTCTTAATGATTATCAGCAGGCTTTATTCTAAATCAAACATATGTAGTTGTAAAGCAGCAAAATTGATGGAGTCCTATTGTTAAAGGTTGACTGACTGATTCAGCCTCTTGGTTTATTGACCCAGTCGTTTCAGGGGTTCATGCATCCTTAATATTTCTCTTCCAGGGCTGACTGAAGGTGCAAGCAATGGTCTGCTGGTAGTGGCAATGGTAATGCCAGATAGGGTGAATTCTACTGCACAGGGCATTGCAGGAATCTGGCAAGTGCTTTTAACCCTTTGTGCACTTTATTAAATTTTGCATACTGCACTTAGAGGTGCCTTTCTTTTCCTTTTTTTGCTGAGCTACAAATGACAGCTCAGCCTCTGGGGAGGAAAAGATAAGTGAACGAGGTGGACTGTACAGATCTGCTGTCATTCTTGGTGATTGTCCACGGACACCTAAAAATAGAAGATACAGAGATTGTTAGTTGTATGCAAATATATTTATTGCTGGGCATCAGGGCTGGTATAAGGTTTTTTATCTAAACAGGTGAAGGTGCATTTTGCCGTTATACCCTCCTCCCCCAAAAAAAAAAGAACTTTTGTATATTTTCTTTGCACGTCACCGTAATGAGGGAGATAAAAGAAAAATGCTTAGACTGACAAAAAATATGCACAGTATCTCACAAAAGTGAGTACACCCCTCACATTTTTTTTGCTCATGTCAAATTGAACTGTACTTTATAGTAGGATGCCCAATGAGTATAAAACAAGTGGAATTTGGGTGAGCCAAGATGGATTTCATATAGGAATATCTTGGTACCTTATTCAGAATTTCCCATTGAAATGCATGGCTGTCATGGTGCCATATTTTAGGATTTCCATCACTTGGCTCGGGCCAAATTGAACTTTCCTATATAGTAGGATGCCCAATGAGTATAAAACAAGTGGAATTTAGGTGAGCCAAGTTGGTTTTCATATAGGAATATCTTGGTTCCTAATTCAGAATTTCCCATTGAAATGTATGGCTGTCATGGTGCCATATTTTAGGATTTCTATCACTTGGCTCGGGCCAAATTGAACTTTCCTATATAGTAGGATGCCCAATGAGTTTAAAACAAGTGGAATTTGGGTGAGCCAAGATGGTTTTCATATAGGAATATCTTGGTTTCTTATTCAGAATTTCCCATTGAAATGCATGGCTGTCATGGTGCCATGTTTGGTGCCATATTTTATGATTTCATTCACTTGGATCGGGCCAAATTGAACTTTAACTAACAGTAGGATGCTCAATGAGTATAAAACAAGTGGAATTTGGGTGAACCAAGTCGGTTTTCATATAGGAATATCTTGGTTCCTTATTCGGAATTTCCCATTGAAATGCATGGCTGTCATGTCTGGTGCCATATTTTAAGATTTATATCACTTGGCTCAGGCCAAATTGAACTTTCCTGTATAGTAGGTTGCCCAATGAGTACAAAACAAGTGGAATTTGGGTGAGCCAAGATGGATTTCATATAGGAATAGCTTGGCTTCTTATTCTGAATTTCCCACTGAAATGCATGGGTGACAAGTTCGGTGCCATATTTTATGATTTCCATCACTTGGCTCGGGCCAAATTGAACTTTCCTATATAGTAGGATGCCCAATGAGTATAAAACAAGTGGAATTTGGGTGAGCCAAAGTGGTTTTCATATAGGAATATCTTGGTTCCTTATTCTGAATTTCCCATTGAAATGTATGGCTGTCAGGGTGCCATATTTTATGATTTCCATCACTTGGCTCGGACCAAATTGAACTTTCCTATATAGTAGGATGCCCAATGAGTATAAAACAAGTGGAATTTGGGTGAGCCAAGATGGATATCATATAGGAATATCTTCACTTCTTATTCGGAATTTCCCATTGAAATACAAGGTGACAAGTTTGGTGCCATATTTTATGATTTACGTCACTTGGCTCGGGCCAAATTGAACTTTCCTATATAGTAGGATGCCCAATGAGTATAAAACAAGTGGAATTTGGGTGAGCCAAAGTGGTTTTCATATAGGAATATCTTGGTTCCTAATTCAGAATTTCCCATTGAAATGTATGGCTGTCAAGGTGCCATATTTTAATGTTTATGTTACTTGACTCGGGCCAAATTGAACTTTTCTGTATAGTAGGATGCCCAATTAGTACAAAACAAGTGGAATTTGGGTAAGCCAAGATGGATTTAATTTAGGAATAGCTTGGCTTCTTACTCGGAATTACCCATTGAAATGCATGGCTGTCATGGTGCCACGTTTGGTGCCATATTTTAGGATTTAGATCACTTGGCTTGGGCCAAATTGATCTTTCCTATATAGTAGGATGTCCAATGAGTATAAAACAAGTTGGATTTGGGTGAGCCAAGATGGATTTCATATAGGAATAGCTTGGCTTCTTATTCAGAATTTTCTATTGAAATGTATGGCTGTCAAGGTGCCATATTTTAAGATTTATATTACGGTACTTGGCTTAGGCCAAATTGAACTTTCCTATATAGTAGGATGCCCATTGAGTTTAAAACAAGTGGAATTTGGGTGAGCCAAGATGGTTTTCATATAGGAATATCTTGGTTTCTTATTCAGAAGTTCCCATTGAAATGTATGGCTGTCATGGCTGTCATGGTGACATGTTTGGTGCCATATTTTATGATTTCTTCAGCTTCATCCTGCATTCTGCAACCTGTATATAGCACATGCCTGCATTCTGCAACCCCCCCCCCCCCTATCAGGTAAGCTACACTATACCTGATAGACCAGCACAGTAAGGATGGCAGGGCAGACACACTCCTCCAGCCTCTTCTCACAACCCACACACACCCTCTAACACCAGCTCACCTTGGGCTCTCAGCTGGGGAGGTCTGGACTCTGGAAGACTGTGTGGTCACAGTGTGTAACAGCACCCGCCCCCGCGCTGAATGATGACACACTCAGGTCGGCTGCTCAGCAGTGGTAGGTGGAGCTAGCAGGGGAAAACAGAAACCAGACCATACTATTTCGGCCGCAGCGCTGGGGGTGTTCCAGCTGACAAAAAACTACTAAACAGAGCAGCCAGAGCCAGGGATGCCCTGAGGATTCTGTCAGACAGTGTCATCTGACCTGGGTGCAGAGTGAACCCCCATAGCAATGCCACCCGGCCACTGACTTCCACCCAATGTGTGGCACACGGGGCAGAACGCCCCCCACCCTCCGCTTGGTACGCCCCTGCAGCTCTGCATGGTAGCCACTCAGCTTCTAACCTCCGTTTGTTCAATGAAGCTTTGGCAATATAACCTGGAAGCTCACTTTCTCTGCAGAAGTGAGCCTGATTTTGCGCTCTCCAGCTTTAGTAAATAAACCCCTTTGCATCCCTATTGGGGAGATTTATTTCCTCCTATTGTCTTGGTCATAAATGGCATAGACAATGGCAGGGTGAGAACAAAATGTGGAGTAACCACCAGAACTGGAATCAAGAGAAATTAATAGAAAGTATCTGAGACAAGTTTCAACTCGTACCATCGCCCATAGCAACCAATCAGCTTGTAGTTTTCATTTTTTTCCTCACAGCTTAGAAAATGAAATTTTAAATGCAAATTGGCTGTGCTCCGCTACGGACAAATGAATCCCCCAGCATGCCAAAATTCTGTGATATGGAGGAATTTAGAAAGGGAAATGCATAATTTTTAGTGGCAAAATCGGCACATTTTCCAAATCACCAATGCCATTACACAAGTTCTATGTGATGTTGCGACAAACGTACCAGATCACATTACAATTAAAATGCGCCAGTTTCTATATGCCTGTTCAATTAGCACCTCCTGTGACAAATTTATAAATGTGGTCCATGCCAATGTATTCATTTGTCTCATGGTGGTGTTGGTGCCCCAGGTTCAAGCATGCCTATTTTGGTCTATGGGAACAGACACTTATGTATATCACTTTTAATGTAATTTGGTGTGGCTGGTAAAGCAACACGTAGAACTTGTCTTATACCATTGTAAATTTGGAGCACAGAAAATGCACCAATATTTACACCACAAAACTGACGTTTCCCCAGTGTGGCCCCCTTAACTGCTTGCCACTGTAAAATGACAGGAACCCTATTGTCCTGATAGGGTGTCATATGACATGCTCCCGAGAACGTGCCTGGCGCGGCCTCTCAGGGCCATGCTACCATGCTATCTGTTACCCGCTGTGTCTACCAGACACAGCAGAGGCTGATCAGTGTATCATATGATCGCTGTGACCAATCGCAGCAGATCACATAACAGTTGTAAACAATGAATGGATTCCTTTCATTGTATACAATTGTGTTGCTAGCTGTGATTTGTCACAGTGATCACATTGTACATATAGGGCCAATCACAGCCCCTTTGTACCATGTGTTTAGCTGTGGCCAATCACAGCTAATCACAACAATACACACTGTCTTTCAGTAAAAATATTTCCTTTATAGCAGTGAAATTCACTGCTATAAGCAATCAAACAAAAAAAATCAATCCTGATCAACTCCCCGGAGTGGTACAGTGTTACTATGGTAACATTATTGCTCTGAGCACAGTACGTAAAAAAAAAAAGTTAATGAAAATATATATTTTTTTTTAATTAAAAAAAAATATATCTTTTTTTTCATTTATTACATACTGTCACCAGTCAGTGTCCTTTGTCACCACCACACCAGTTATGTGAGGATGCTGTACTGCAAAGGTGACAGTATGTTAAAAAAATAAATAAAATAAAAATGACAAAAAAATTACGACTTTTAAAAATGCACCATGCATTTTACTAAATACCTCAGACAGTCTCCTTTCCAAAAAAGTAATTTGGAGGGTATTTGTAATGTCTTGGTATGTTCGGGTCTCCATAAATGAGATAGGCCTTCAGTACATCAGAAACGGGTGACCCTGCCCCCTCTGACATCACGGGGAATGCCACAGGGAAGTCCCTATCAAGTCCCCATGCGTCAGAGGGGGGCAGGTCACCGGGTGGCCCCGCCCTCCGTTATTTAAGAAGTGTCAGAAGAAGAGAAGCGTCACACAGCGGGAGCCTCCCATGGATGCGGAGCGGTCCAAGAACAAAGCGGGGGATGAAGACACCGCGGAGGAAGATGCCGGACAAGAACACCGGAGCAAGAAGCAGAGGATCGGAGGAAGAACCAGAGGAAGAAGAAGATGGAGGAAGAAACCGAAGGAAGAAGGAAGGAAGAAGGAAGGAAGAAGACCCGAAGAAGATGGAAAGAAGAAGACTTTAAATAAAGGAATTGTCAAAAACTGTCTCTTGCCATTTTTAACATTTTTGATACTTTTTTTGTGAAATGGTAGGGGTACTTTTGTACCCCATTACCATTTCACACAGGGGGGGCGGGATCTGGGGGTCCCCTTGTTAAAGGGGGCTTCCAGATTCCGATAAGCCCCCCACCCGCAGACCCCCACAACCACCGGCCAAGCGTTGTGGAGATGAGGCCCTTGTCCTCATTAACATGGGGACAAGGTGCTTTGGGGGGGCCGCTACCCCAAAGCACCCTCCCAATGTTGAGGGCATGTGGCCTGGTATGGTTCAGGAGGGGAGGCGCTCTCTCATCCCCCCTCTTTTCCTGCGGCCTGCCAAGTTGCGTGCTTGGATAAGGGTCTGGTATGGATTTTTGGGGGGACCCCACGCCTTTTTTTAAAAAAGGTTTGGCGTGGGGTTCCCCTTAAAATCCATACCAGACCCTGAAGGGTCTGGTATGGATTTTGAGGGGGACCCCCACACCATTTTTTTAAAAATTTTGGCGCGGGGTTCCCCTTAATATCCATACCAGACCTGAAGGGCCTGGTATGGAATTTAGGGGGACCCCCACGCCATTTTTTTTTTAAATTTTGGTTCAGGGTTCTCCTGTGGGGAAATCCCATGCCATTTTTATCAATGAACTTTTATGTGTATCGTCGGACTGACAATTCATTAACAGTCGGGAGTAGTTTTAAATGACTTTTTTTCCTTTGAAATGTCATTTTGCTGTCAGACTTCTAAACACGGGAAACATGCGCCCCTTTACAGGCATACTATAGACACCCCCCAGGTACGAAATTTAAGGAATATTATACTTTTATTGTTTCACTTTAACCACTTCCCGCCCGGCCTATAGCGGATTGACGGCCGGGCGGTGGTTCAGTTATCCTGACTGGGCGTCATATGACGTCCTTCAGGATAACATGCTGCCGCGCGCCCGCAGGGGCGCACATCGCGGCGATCGGTGGATCGGTGTGTCAGTCTGACACACCGCTACACCGATCTTGGTAAAGAGCCTGACAGACGCAAGTAGAGGAGAGCCGATCTCCTGGCAGGGGGGGTCTGCGCTGATTGTTTATCAGCGCAGCCCCCCCGCAGATCACCACACTGGACCACCAGGGATCGCCACTAGGACCACCAGGGAAGGGAAACATGTGGATGGCCAGGTATGTACCCCATGGCCATCCACATGTGCCCAGTCAGTGCCAAATCTGTGCCAATCAGTGCCCACAAATGGGCACTGATTGGCACAATTATGTTGCAGTGATGCCCAGCAATGCCACACTTAGGGGCATCACTGCCATCAATCAGAATCATCAGTGCCACCCATCAGTGTCCATCGGTGCCACCTGTCAGTGCCCATCTGTGCCCACCTATCAGTGCCCATCCGTGCCCATCTGTGCCAACTATCAGTGCCACCCATAACTACCCATCAACGCCACCTACGAGTGCCCATCAATGCCACCTACGAGTGCCCATCAGTGCCGCCTATCAGTGCCCATCGGTGCCACCTATCAGTGCCCATCAGTGCCACCTACCAGTGCCACCTATCAGTGCCCATTAGTGCCACCTATCAGTGCGCATCAGTGCCACCTATCAGTGCCCATCATCAGTGCCCGTCAGTGCCACCTCATCAGTGCCACCTCATTGGTGCCACCTCATCGGTGCCCATCAGTGCCGCCGTATCAGTGCCCGTCAGTGCAGCCATATCAGTGCCCGTCATTGAAGAAGAAAACGTACTCATTTACAAAAAATTTTAACAGAAACAAAGAAAAACGTGTTTTTTTTCAAAATTTTCTGTCTTTTTTTATTTGTTGCACAAAAAATAAAAACCGCAGAGGGGATCAAATACCACCAAAAGAAAGCTCTATTTGTGGGAACAAAATGATAAAAAATTTGTTTGGGTACAGTGTGGCATGACCGCGCAATTGTCATTCAAATTGTGACAGCGCTGAAAGGTGAAAATTGGGCTGGGCGGGAAGGTGTCTAAGTGCCTGGTATTGAAGTGGTTAAGCATTATTAAAATCACTGCTCCCGAAAAAACGGCTGTTTTTAAAACTGTTTTTGCATTGATCCATGTCCCCTGGGGCAGGACCCAGGTCCCCAAACACTTTTTATGACAATAACTTGCATATAAGCCTTTAAAATTAGCACTTTTGATTATTCATGTTCGAGTCCCATAGACTTTAACGGTGTTCGCATGTTCGAACAAATTTTTTGCCTGTTCACATGTTCTGGTGCAAACCGAACAGGGGGACAATTTGATGGGGGCAGTATGATTACTTTTTTAAAAGCTGCTAATTGTAAATGATATCCCTTGTTTCTGTGCATACATATATAACATAACAAGAGAATATATATATATATATATATATATATATATATATATATATATCTGTACAGAAACAAGGGATGTCATTTAGAATTAGCATCTTTTAAAAAAGTAATTACCTTTTGCAGGAGCTTCTTATATTTCTAGATTTAGAATCTTTGTAAATGTAGATTAACTTCCTGGTTCCTGGAGGGGGAGGAGAGGTTTCCATAGCTAAGGGGCGGCAACTTCCTCTGACACTGCTGTTGCTATGGAAACCCGATCTGCAACCTATTACACTGCTCGTGCTGCTCTGAGCAAGTGCAAGATCTGGAGGTGCATGCTGGGTAACCAGCATGCATGGAATACAGAAAGAGATACAGTCTGGCTTCAGATGCCCACACATGAGACAGCCGCGGCCACTGGGACTTACAAAAGTAAGAAATCAATGGTGCAAAAATACAAAACGGACCTTAGTTTACAGCATACCTTTACTAGAATACATTAAGCATGAGGATTATTGTAGTATTTTTTATCTAAGTAAAATTTCGGCCGCAACTCCGCTTTAACAACTGATGAGTCATCGGCTGTCAATGGGTTTCCCTGCTGACAGCTGAACAATAAAAAAAGAAAAGTGCTGTTTAAAAAATAAAGAGAAAAATGGCATGGAGTTCCCCCCAGTTCGGGTCTGGTATGGATTTGGAGGGGAACCCCACACCAATTTTTCTTTTAAAAATGACATGGGGATCCCCCAAAATCCATACCAGGCGCTTATCCGGGCATGCAGCCTGGCAGGTCAGGGAAGGGCGAGCGAGCACCCCCCCTCTTAAACCACACCAGGCAACATGTCCTCAACATGGGGGTTGGTGCTTTGGGGTGGGGGGGGGCAAAGCAAAAGCAAGGTGAAAACAGGACTGTAAGCTAACTATTTTATTTAGTGACAGGGGCTTTGACTAGAGTTCAGAGAGCTTTAAAAAAAGCGTGTCTGAAGCCATGTTTTGAAGCAAGTGTAAACGAGCCCTTAGCTTACAGTGCTGGTTAGCTTACAGTCCTGTAAGTCACGGCTCCAGCCAGTCACAGAGCTGGAATTCACGGCCCTGGAAGGAAGATGGGTGAAGATGGATGCGGCCTGCAGCAGGGACAACGCGGGCTTCGTTTGCAGGTAAGTGTCACATAATGTGCTAGTATGCTATGCATACTAGCACATTATGCCTTTACTTTGCAGGGAAGAAGAAAGGAAGAAAAACCCAACAGGGTTTACTTCCTCTTTAAAGCTTTTGAGAGGCTTTAATTCAGCTTCAGATTCGCTTTGTTTAGGAGGTATTGCAGGTATCAGATATCAACACACACAGGGCATCTGCCAAACTTCATTAAAGCTTTAAAACAGCACCACCGAAGCATCAAAAAAGCATGCTGAAGCGGTAGGTGCTTTAATGTGTGTTGAAGTGGAAGCAAGTGTAAATGAGCCTTAGGATGTATATTTTATTTGTTATTTAAGTGTGTGCTTGGAGGTGGGACATTGTGGATTTTAGAAAGCTGCACTTTATTCATTTATTTGTTTTATGTATTTGCCAATAAATTGTTGGACGCTTTCCTGTGTGCAAGGAGCTGCAGGTGCTGTGTACAACCTGCGATATGAGTGAATGGCTGTATGCCATACACTTGTAAATGATTATGATTCCTTGCGTTAACATTTAACCACTGTGATGATTTGGGGTATTTTATCTCATTGGTAGTGTCCAACAGTGACTTTTACTCCATGCCAGAAGTCCGTTTTAGAGCCTGTTCTGGACACTTTTATTGAAAACAAAGCAAAAAGTAATTTTTTGTTAGAATAGTTTCCTTGCAGGGGTTCCCACCGTCAGTGCATTAAACAAACAGTACTCCGCCTCGTACTTCTTTGCAGTTTTACTGCTCAGGCCTCCTGCCTTGGTCCTCCAGACCGTCAAACACATAATCCCAGTGCTCGTACATAAAATGATGTCCCCTTGTCAACTGTCACTGTTTCTCCTGTAGCTCCCCAGCACACACCTGTATCATTAGTGTGTCAGTTTCCTGTAAAACCTGGCTCAAACTGCCAAAATAAACAATGGCACGGGCTTGCTTCTCTACACCATGCATGTATGTCCAACGTATTTTCCCAACACTAGGAATAACTTGGAAGTTACATGAGTGCGGCCACATACAGCCATTTTCTTGTATGGAAGGTTGCATGCTATGCAGCATCTGCAGCATCCCTGGATCTCAAATTTACACTAGGTGCATAAAAAGCCTACAAAAAGCATGAACCTTAAAGTGATACTAAAGTCTCTTTCTTAATTAAAAATAACAAACATGTTATACTTACCTGCTCAGTACAGTGGCTTTGCACAGAATAGCCCAGATCCTACACTTCTCGGGTCCCTGTTTAGCACTCCTGGCCCCTCCCTCCTGCCACGTGCCCCCACAGCAAGCAGCTTGCTATGGGGGCACCCAAACTGAGCTGCAGCTCTGTGTGTCCATTCAGACACGGAGCCACAGCTCAGTCCCGCCCCCTCTCTCTCCTCATAGTCTCACTGACTTTGACAGCAACAGGAGCCAATGCCGCTTTGCTGCTGTCTCAGCCGATGAGGAGGAAGAGTCCCAATTTTCAGCTTTTAGCGCTGTCACTCTTTGAATGACAATTTCGCAGTCATGCTACACTGTACCCATATGACATTTTTATCATTTTTTTCACACAATTAGAACTTTCTTTTGGTGGTATTTAATCACTACTGGAGTCTTTATTTTTTGCTAAACAAGCATTGATGGGCACTGATGGGCAGCATTAATAGGCACTGATGAGGCTGCTTTGATAGGCTGCACTGATAGGCGACACTCAAGGGCATTGATAGGTGGCACTAATGGGCACTGGTAGGTGACACTGATAGGCAACACCGATAGGTAGAACTTATTATGAGGCACTGATAGGCGGCACTGGTGGTCACTGCTTAGCAGTGCTGATATGTACTGGTAGGTGGCACAGGTGGGCACTGCTTAGCAGCAGTGGGTCTGGAGCATGTGGGACCGATGTCCCGTTTACGCCAGACGGTAATCTGCTTTTCATTTCCTCCTCACGCTTTTAGCGTGAGAAAAAAAAGTCGATTACCGATTCTGTTTACATCACATGATCAACTGTCATTGGCTCCCAGCTGATCACGTCTAAGGTGCCGGGATCAGACTCACTGGTCACAGAGTGAGCCGCACGCACACATTGAAAAATGCAAAGTAATACATTTGGCTACTAAAAATACTAATGGAAATGACTCACTAGGGGAAGAACCTCTGGGGGAATCTAGGATGGAAAAGGACCTGGGGGTCTTAGTAGATGACAGGCTCAGCAATGGCATGCAATACCAAGCTGCTGCAAATCAGATTATTAGCGTGCATTTTAAATGGGATTTACTTCAGGGATAAAACAATAATTCTGCCACTCTACAACACTCTGGTCCGGCCGCACCTGGAGTATGTCGTCCAGTTCTGGACACCAGTCCTCAAGAAGGATGTGCTGGAAGGGGAAAGAGTTCAGAGAAGGGCAGCAAAGCTTATAAAGGGACGGGAGGACCCCGGTTATGGGGAAAGACTACATGCATTAAACGTATTCTCTCTGGAAAAGAGAGGCTTGAGAGGAGATATTATAGTGATTTTCAAATACCTTACTGGTGACCTTAGCATTGGGAAAAAACTTTTCAGTGGGAGGGAGTAAAGACACGCGGCCATTCATTGAAATTGGAAGAGAAACGGTTTAACCTTAAACTGCGTAGAGGGTTCTTTACTGTCAGAGCGGTAAGGATGTGGAATTCTCCTCCACCAGCAGTGGTATCAGCAGGGAGCGTTGATAGTTTCAATAAACTATTAGATGTGCATCTTAACGATTACAACATACAGGGATACGTGATTTACTATTGACATACACACATACACTCACCACCAGTTGAAATTAATGTCTTTATTCAACCTTACCAACTATGTAATGTATAGCCAATTGTTTTCTTTTTTTAGTTTTAGAGGGATTCGAACCTCTGTCTGATTTTACCACTATCCGGTGCTCTGTTAGAAAGGTTAGTTCACACCGGCGACTTTATTATACCGCAGCCGCTGATGTGCACTGTAAAGGGAGTGATGCTGATGCATCATAAATGATGCATTGCACTGTTTATTTTAGTTTACCCTCATTGAAATTGAAGTTTTGCTTGTCCAAGTTTCGTTTTTCAGCATGTGGGAACTGAACTCAGAGTCTCAAGACAAATTGTCCTGTCTATGCATTGGGATTGCATTGCACAAGGGTGCTCAGTGCAGCTCAATGCATGTGGTGTGAATGGTCCATGCCCTTGATTAATGTCACACCGACAATGTTTTCCCCAGACAGAACACTGCATAGGACACTTTTGGGTGATTTTTTGTTATTTTACTGTTTTATTGTCTTATTTATAAAAGTCTGTTCAATGGTTTTCTTCACCAGGGAATTTGTCAGGTCATCCCTTTTCCAGCTTTGCTTTTGTCATCTGTTTTCTGATCATTTTTAGCCATATTTGTTTAACTTTGGTAAAGTGTGAGTCCATTTTTACTAAAAAGCATGCTATTCTGTCCCATATGGAAATAGCAGCATAGTCTGCATACCTACCTTCCAGCTAGAGTGAGGTACGTTTTTAAGACTGCCCTGGCTGGAAGCTATGCTGCTGCATCCTGTATGAGACAGCATAGTACAGGGGGTCCCCGGGTTACAAACAAGTTAGGGACTTTAGGTTTGTTCTTAAGTTGAATCTGTTTGTAAGTCGGAACAGGTAAATTTTTTAAGTGGAACTCCAGCCAAAAAAACGGAAAATTTATATCAAATACTTACCGTAATTTTCCTTTCCTGATGGACTCCATGGCAGCCTACGTATGGGTTAATCCCGCCTCTCATACCTCATAGGACCCCACTCCCATAAATCTTTGCTTCTAGACAGAGACTGTGTTCCGTAACTTAGCCTACTCCAGCAACTGGGAGGGAACTCCTGCTGCCATGGAGTCCATCAGGAAAGGAAAATTACGGTAAGTATTTGATATAAATTTTCCGTTTTCCTGACAGACTCCATGGCAGCCTACGTATGGGAAATAACTAGCCATACACACCCGGGTGGGCAATTGCTGGTTAAAGAAAAAAAGGTTTAATTGGCACCAACAACAGATAATACGTGCAAACCAAAGTTAACCGTAGACAAAGAAGCCGGTTCTACACAATAGTGTGTCATAAAAGTGTTAATTGATGACCATGAGGCCGCTTTACAGATTACATCTGGAGACACATGTCGGGATGCTGCCCATGATGTAGAGACGCTCCTGGTAGAATGAGCGGTTACCGCCTCCGGAGGAGCCAAACCCTTAGACCTGTATGCCCATTGGATAGCTTGAACGATCCATGATGCGATGGTTCTAGAGGAAGCCCGTAAACCCTTGTTCTTGCCATGAAAAAGCACAAACAGATAATCAGACTGGCGGAAAGAAGCTGTGGCTTCTAGGTATTGTTTCAGAACCTGCCCAACATCTAGAGGGTGAACATTAGAGTCCTCAGTGGATCTGAAAGTAGGGAGGACAATCTCCTGATTTTCATGGAAGATGGTTGTTACTTTAGGATTCGATCCTAACATGGGGATCAAGACTACCCGGTCTGGGAAGAAGGTAAGAAAAGGTTCTTTGTATCCTAGGGATCCAACTTCAGAAACTCTCTTGGCCGATGTTATGGCCACTAGAAAGACCACTTTGAGAGAAAGCTCTCTAATTGATGACTGATCCATATGCCGTATCTCCTTTTCTGAGAAGAAATCCAAGACGAGAGGGAGATCCCATTTAGAGAATCTTGGTCTTTTCTGAGGCCTAAGCCTTATTGCTCCCTTGAAGAACTGCCTAGTAAGGGGGTGTCTGGCCCATGATACGCCTGTGAAGGCTGAGATTGCCGAAACTTGGACCCGCAAGGAACTCACCGATAGGGACAGATCCAGGCCGGTTTGTAGAAAACCTAAAATGTCCTGAATCCTTGGATTACTACAGGATCCATTGGTGGAAATCACATAGTCCGCAAACTTCGCCCAAATCCTCTGATACACTCTGTTGGTGCCCGCTCGTCTGGCATTCAACAATGTAGCAATAGCTGTACTAGGACAACCTAGAGCTTCCAACCTTCTCCTCTCAACCACCAAGCCATCAGATGGAGCTGGGATGGGCAAGGGTGAAGAGACGCTCCCTGCAGCAGGAGATCTGGTCTGGACGGAAGAGGGACCGGCTCTCGGTAACTGAGCTGCATCAGGAGAGGAAACCATGGCCTGTTGGGCCAAAACGGGACCACCGCCAGTACCTTGACATTCTCCCACCTGAGCCTCGAGAGGAAACGAAGAATGACTGGAACTGGGGGAAAGGCATAGGCCCTGTGGAATTTCCACTGGTCCGTCAGGGCATCCACTCCGAAGGCCTGGGGACAACGACACCTCGTGTAATATTTCCCCAGCTTGAAATTGCATGGGGATGCGAACAGATCCACCTCCGGCATCATCCCTAGAGACAGGAGCCAATCGAAAACTTCGGTGTGGAGGGACCACTCGTTGTTGTCCAGCGTGACTCTTGAAAGGAAGTCCGCTTGGACATTTTGAATTCCTGGAAGATAAACAGCAGATAGATTTGTTAAGTTCATCTGGGCCCAGGACATGATCGGGCTTACTTCCCTCAGTAAGGAGAGACTGCGGGTGCCCCCCTGTCTCTTGATGTATGACACTGCGGTCGTGTTGTCCAGTCTCAGGAGGACTGAGGCTCCTGAGATCAGATGGAGAAAAGCATGAAGGGCACGGAAGGCAACTCGGAGCTCCAGGACATTTGAGACTATCCCTTGGGATGGGAAGTCCCACCTGCCTTGGGCTATCTCCGACAGACAGAGAGCGCCCCAACCTCTGTTGCTCGCATCCGTTGTCACTGTAATCCAGGAGACAGGTGCTATGGAGTGACAATTGAGGAGGTTTTTCCGTAGCAGCCACCAGGGGAGGCTCTCCCGCATGGAGGTGGTTACCCGCACCAGATGGTCTCGAGACCCTGGATCCCATTGCTGGAGAAAACCCTTCTGAAAGGGCCGCATTTTCCATTGCGCCCACTTCACCATGGGGGCTGTGGCTACCATAGTGCCGATTATTTTGAGACACTGAGAGGCTCTGAGGAGAGTTGCTGACAATGCTAGGCGAATTCTCTCTCGAATTACCGGAATCTTCTCCAAAGGAAGAGAGATGGTGCTCTCCACTGTGTTGAATAGGGCCCCGAGGAATACTAGAGCTTGTGTCGGAACTAGGTGACTTTTCTCCCTGTTCAATAGCCAACCGAACTCTGTCAGAGTAGATATGACTTGATCCCGATGTGACAAAATCTGTTCCCTGTCCTGAGACAGAAGAAGTAGGTCGTCCAGGTAATGGTGTAACCGAATGCCTTTTACTCAGATTAGAGCAACTACCGCCAATAAGAGCTTCGAAAACACTCGAGGCGATGTTGTGAGCCCGAATGGGAGACAAGTGAATTGGAGATGCCTCTGGCCTACTGCGAATCGGAGATACCTCTGGAAATCTTTTGCGATCGGCACATGAAAGTAGGCGTCTTTCAGGTCTATGGAGACCAGCCAATCTCCTGGTTGAACTGTTTGTCGGATTGTCAGCAGGGTTTCCATCTTGAATTTTTCCTTCTTGATGAAGGAATTTAGATGTGTCAGGTCGATTACTGGTCTCCAAGAGCCATTCTTTTTGAGGACCATGAAAAGGGGGGAATAAATTCCAAGAAATTTTTCTTCTGATGGAACTTGAATGGCGGCCCCTTGGGCAATCAGAGATTCTGTATAAGATAGAAGAATTTGTCTTTTTTCTTCTGAGAGCGGAAGGACCGTAGGCACAAACCGGTGACTGGGTGGATTGGTGAAAACCCAAGTGTGACCTGAGGAGACCGTTTTGACGGTCCAGTAATCTTGAATCGAGGCTGCCCAGACGTGCTGATACCGGAGTAAACGAGCCCCTACTTGCACTACCTGGACAGGCATCGTATCAAAAGGACTTGGAAGTGTCCCGACCACTTGACGGGGCTGACTTTGAGGATTTTTGGCCTGAAGGCTGGCCTCTCCTCCAGTTTTTCCTAAACTCCCGACCAGGTCTGTAGCGACGAGCATCTCTAGCGCGTTCTGGTTCTTGTCTAGGTTGAGTCCTTCTTTGGTTAAGGATACGACGGTCCTGGGGTAAGAATCCTGACTTTCCCCCAGTAGCACGGGAGATAGCAGAATCCAGTTTATTTCCGAAGAGAGAGGAGCCTTCGAAAGGAATCCTGCACCAGGCCTGTTTAGAGGCAGGGTCTGCAACCCATGGGAGTAACCAGAGGGCACGTTTTGCTGTAACTGATGAAAGCATGACACGTGCCACGAGGCGAATGATGTCGATGGATGCTTCTCCCAGGAAGACCGAAGCCAGTTTCAGCTCATGTATTGGAGAGCTCTTGAATAAGTCCTCAGACACACTTCCTAGAGCTGCACCCACATCATCCGTCCAAGACTCCATGGCTTTTGACAAAGCTGCGAGGGCCAGAGCCGGTTTACAAGCCATCCCTGCCGTGATATAGATACGTTTTAAGTCCGTATCAATCTTTCTCTCCAGACCATCCTTGAAAGAGACGGTATCCTCTAGAGGGAGCGTAACATGTCTCACCAGCCTCATGAGAGCTGCATCGACAAGGGGGGCTGATTCAAGATGTTTTACTTCATCATTCTTGAAAGGATACATCTTCGCAATCTTGGAAATTAAAGAGTTTTTCCTATCAACTTTACCCCATTCATCCAAGATAATTTCACCCAGTTCACCCAGGAAGGGGAAGTTCGGGCGATCCTTCTTAAGGTGTTTAAAGTATTTCCTCTGTTTAGAGGGTGCTTCTACTGGTTCCTCCCATCTCAATGCGTCTTTAACCGCTCTGACTAGTTGGGGAACCAGGGAAAAGTCAAAACCTGCACCAGGTTCAATTATCTCTGCTTCGCTGTCCGAGGAGCCGCTAAAAGAGAGACTATGATGAGATGGACCTGGAACTTCGGACTCCATATCTTCAGCAACTGGAGTTATAACAGAAGGAGGAATTACTGCTCGGTCAAGATCTGCTTTGTTAAGAGATTCCTGGACCACCTTCCTGACCAGAGCCTCCACTTGCTGGTCATCAGCTCCTCTTTCCTTTGTGGCTCTCGAAAAGCACAACTCACAGAGAGATTTACCCTCTGGGACCTGAGTTTTACATCCCCAGCAAGCTTTCCTCTCAGGGCGGCTGGAATGGCGGGGGGAATGATGGCTAGATTTAGACCTTGACCCCTCTTTGCGGTGTCTGGAAGATGACCTAGTACGTCTAGAACCCGACGTAGACTGGTGATGATGAGACCTAGACTGGTCTTTTTCTTTATGTGCCGATAGCTGTGGTTCAGACCTAGAAGGGCTGAAGGGGAAGAAAATAATACCTTGTTCCTAAATAGTACTCCAAACAATACAGGCAGAATGAAAGAATAAAAATACTTCATCCTACCTGCGGTGTAAGGGTTGGTCACTAGGGGGCGGTGAGACATCCATGGCGACAGAAACAAAAAGACTGCAAACACAATCAATAAGAAACCAATAACTACCTATGTATACTTTCACTTTCTCTTTCCCCTATTTGGAGAAAGAGACCTAGACACAGGAAGGTACAACAAAGCTCCTTACCTCAGAAGCCAGAGAGATGGACACAGGGAAGCCGCTGCCTGAGCGAAAGAGCATCCCAAAGCATAGCTGTATGTGACAGCTATTTGAATCTGCCGCCTGTGATGACGTCATCGCGGCCACAGCGTCCCTACGCTGTGACTGACGCCGCTCCACGGCGCTCGCGCGCATGCGCAGTTGCCGTCATCGCGCGCAGACTGCGCAGGTGCGAACCAAGCCTCGATCTCAATCGAGACTTCGCAGCTGCGCAGTCAGAGCGGGGAAGCGGCGGACTGGAACGCAGATGCGTCCCAGCCGCCATGGCCATAGGAAAAAAGGCATTTCGGACAAACAAACACACACAACAGGCTGCCAAAAGAATTCATAATCAGAAGCATACATTACCACGGCACCTGAGGGGATCCATCCTGGAATGGGAGCAAGAGGAGCGCTCACCGCACGACCGGGGTAATAATGAGGGAGGCCTCCCGCTAATAGCTGGGACGATTGGCCGAGATGCCGCTCCCCAGCCAATGGCCGGTATAATCAGCTCTTCAGGCATCAGAGTGAACCCCGTATGTCCGCCCTGCTAATAGCTGGGGAAGCTGGACTCCAACAAGACACCGCCATCATCAAACACGTGCGAACCACCAGGACTGGATCAACAAAACTTCATAAGGTAAGAGATACACCTTGGTCCTAGGAGGAGGACAAAAAAGGAACACAGTCTCTGTCTAGAAGCAAAGATTTATGGGAGTGGGGTCCTATGAGGTATGAGAGGCGGGATTAACCCATACGTAGGCTGCCATGGAGTCTGTCAGGAAATCTATTTTTAAGTTTTGTAGATAGCATAGGGAAGGGTTATCACCCCTGTAACATTTGTTTTGCTGTCTGTGCCCCTGTTCAGAAGATTTCACCTCACTTTCTGTCCCAATGACAAATGGATTTTGAAAATTTGGGGTTATTAGGGAAATAAGGATTGGTGATAAAGCATCAGTGGAGACACCTTTTCCCCATAATAGCTCTTACAGGAGTGAATTTCCCTTCCTAGGGGTAGATTTCCTCTCACTTCCTGTTGTCTCCCTTCGTTTGTAAGTAGGAGTCGTTTGTAAGTCGGATGTTTGTAAGTAGGGGACCCCCTGTATTCTTTTTATTAAAGGTGAACTTACCCTTGAATACAACATATTTAGAAAAAGGAGTACATAGATTTTGAGAAGGAAAAATGTGTATGGTTAGGGTGGCACTTGAATGAAAATAAGTATATCTAATACAGCTTCTCCCTCCCCATGTAAACCTTAACAATGAACTTCTCGTATTTGCTCCATTTTTGTCTGTTAAATTGACCAATTAAAGTCCCCAGATGGCAGTAGCTGACATGATAAGCGTAAAAATTAGCTGTTGATCCTGCCAGAAATCATGTGAGCTGATAAATTCCTGTGCTATGTGTACATGCCTAGCTTTATTAGTTAGCATTATTCCTAATTCTCTCTGTGGACTACAGCCCACCTCACCAATATGGTATGGAGAAGAAGAGATGGTGGAGGGTCTCTGTAATTCTATCCTAGAGTGATAAAGCTGCTCTTCCATAGATACAGTATGGTGTATCTATGACGATGCCAACTTTAAAAGACTCATAATTTCTAATAGGCAGAAAATTGGGGACTATGTACAAAATACATGCCAAGACATCTTTGAGCAGGTGGCTTCCAGATATCGATCGTTGGCCGCTTTCATTGGCTGGGCCAATACGACCTCACTCCCGTGCATGTGCAGTTCAATCAGCTTCAGCATTGCCAAATTTCTACAGTGCGTAGTTCATTGTACAGGGGCAGACAGGCAGGTAGGTGTCTCTTCCACACTATAAATCCTGCCTTTTTACGCATCTTTTATTTATTTTTTTACATAGCGTTCCACTTTAATTCATGTGCTGAAGAGCTGAAAACTGTTGCTATAATGCTTGAAAAATGTTAGCTGGAGTTAAAGCCTAACTCCACATTTATTGTTCATTGAAATAGCTTATTTGGGCCAAGCTGGACAAAACAGACTATTTAACCACCTCCCGCCCGCTGTATAGACTAATGACGGTTGAGGGGTGGCTTTCTCGTTCATATCGTTCATGTCATATGACCTCTCCCCAGTCTCGCTGTGCTTGCGTGCCCACGGGGGCGCACAGATCGGCGGCACAGTGGACAAGGCGCAACCCCGATCTTGGTAAAGAGACGATGAAGAAGCTTTTTACCCATGTGATCAGCTGTGTCCAATCACAGCTGATCACATGTAAACAAGGAAATGCCAGTTATTGACAAATTGGGTGAAATGTGCAGCGCTTATGTGATCATATAAACCATAACAAATGATATACGTACAAAAAACGTGAATAATAAATGATGTGCTCTGGTTTGATTTATTTGTCGCTTACTTAGGCTGACTTCTCATCTGTGTGTTTCTCTGTATTTTTTATTGCTTTGGAGTGTTGTCATGCGTTGACATGCACTGAAATTCCCATCAAAAGCTCTGGTAGCAAGCATTGTTGGATTTAAAAATGGACTTGAACTTTTTTAGTCAATGCATGTCAATGCACTGCATAGATGTGAGGTAGCACCAGTACTTATTTACACTTGTATTTCCCTTTGAAGAGCGGGCTACATGTGATCACTCTTCAGAGGGTGTTTGGCAGGCGGCGAGGAGGCATTATGTTGCCTCCTAACCGTCTTTTTTAATTACTAAAAGCCAAAATTTTGGTGCATCACTAATATAATCTGAGAGCCGCACCCTGCTGCTGTCAGAATAAACAGATCACTCCTACGGCTGTTTGGTGTTCCTGCAAAGAAAACAACAACGATTAACAATAACACATAGTAATGATATACCATTGACTCAATAAAACAACAATTTATTTTTTTTTTACTTTTTATTTTTTTTATAATTTTACTTAACTGGGTTAAGTCCATCCAAGTCCAGAAAAAAAACCCAGAAGACTGCATCATTTTCTGGACCAGATCAGAAGTAGCCTGCTGTAAAGGTATAGCGAAGTCCTTTATATCCAGTAGCCCATAGTGCTGACAGCAGTCTATATCCGGTACCGGTAGCCCATAGTGCTGACAGCAGTCTATATCCGGTACCGGTAGCCCATAGTGCTGACAGCAGTCTACCCCTGTCCACCGGGCAAAAACTGAAGGAGCACAGGTATCACGCCACATTAAATGGGCTTAAAACATGAATCATCGTGCTTTCCATAAAAGCCTATACAATAAAAGACAAATGGATCGCTCATCAGGTCTCCATATATCGCTCTTTATTTGGCTAATATAGATCGATTCTACTTCCTCAAACTCCTGGGAACACCTCAACAGCAACAAAACCTGGGATTATACCAGGGACCGTTAGACCTTCAATCTAACGCTCTCCCATCTGAGCTATTTCAGCAAGTTTAGGGGTGTATTGTTTATTAGCTATGCATTTATTTTAGGAAATAAATACAATCCTCACACCCAAAATGGATGAGGTTATGTAATGCAATATAGCAAAAGAATGGAGGGGACACTAGGGAGAAGAAAGTTGCTGCTCACCCCTTAAAAGACTGGAACAGAAGAAAGAAGGTTTCCCCGCATTGGGGTTTTTAGGCAGCGCAATAAGGGTATAGACTCCGTTGTATGAAAAAGTATCACAATTTTATTAGATAATAATAGACCATCAAAGTTAAAAAACAGTGAGCTTCAGTGGGAATTATTTAAAAAGTGAGCTGAACATACACAAGCAGACATTTGTTCATAATCATAACTTTGAAACATGAACATTAAACCTGACGCGTTTCAACCCCTACAACTGGGGTCTTCTTCAGAGGATCAGTCTGCTGGGGAGAACATGAAAGTGAAGTTGATATACATATACATGTTCCATTAATATAAATATAGTATAAACTACATTGACTATACAATATTTTAGTACAGCATAGTTACCAAATATAGGTATGTTCAACAAAGAACACAGATTCCCACATGAAGATCCCTTTAAAAGGTAAGTTGCTTTGTCCTCTTCTCCAGTGGGGGGCTCCAAACACCCCTATCACCGCTGCGGCCCAGACCAGGATTGTGAGGTATGGCGTGGCTTGCGAGAGATCACACTTTTAAGACGCCGCCCGTCAAGAAGGATGACCGGACGGAAAACACCAGAACACCTGTGATGAAGGTTTGCAGGGAATAGTCAATAAGGACCCATATGGAAATAGTCACGATTGATCAGTAGGCTGAGAAAGCCACTATAAGATCAAGGGTATTGTGAATATGGTATATAAGGCCCAAAACCAGAAAAAATGTTCTGAGCCGTAGCCCTCTGGTGCATGTTCAAATGAAGAAGAGACGAACATACACGAGGCAAGACTGCAAAGGGATTAAAAATTATTGTGCAAGTGCTGGAAAAAAGATGGTGATGCCAAAGTGAAAAAGAGTGATGTAAAGAGGACTAAGGAGGTGAGAAGAGACATAAGGTCTGTGGGTGATGGAATGAAGAACAACAGCAATAAGTGCAAGTGAGGGGGAAAGAGGGGGAGGGGGGGAGGGAAAGGAGGAAGGGAGGGGGAAAAAAAGAAGGAAGGAAGGAGGGGGGAAAAAAGGGCAGTGGGGGGGAAAAAAAGGGGAAAGGAGACAATGAAGGGAAGAAAGGAGGGAGGGAGGAGAGAGAGAGGAAAGGAAAGAAAGGAGGAAACCGTTGGGGGATAGAAGTGTAATTATTACCTCAAGGGGTGCTATATAGCTCATGTGGATGCATCGGATTGTCCCATGTGTCTAGACTGTTGTTTTATTGGCCAACCCGGGATTGGTCATAAGCTGTGTGAGACTCAGGTAATGGCAGCCAAGCCTGAGTCCACCAGTCTAAGAATAAACAAAGTATATAATTATAAATATAAAGTATATGACCACATGTGTTGTCAGTGGTCAAAGAATATTTAGCAAGCCTAGTAATCAGTAAATCCCAACTGTTTTGGGGCAACGCGATGCTATAACAACACATGGCTTAAAGAATGTACTTACTGTGTGGTAGCTGAGTGTGGCAGCAGATGTGATAGCAAGCAGCAGAATGTGTTTGCAGTTAGCCAGATGGAGGAGGAATGAGGGAAAGTATAACAGGTGTACCTTTATATACCAGTAGTTGGGGGGTGTATCCGCCCTGTATCCCTCCCCACAGGTGTGTGTAATCCGCCGATAAACCAACAACGGGCGGTAAGGCGGCCAAACGTGGCAGCCCAGTGTGATCTCCCCGGCGTTCCGGAAGAGCAGGGCTCCGAAATCTCGTCATCCTCGCCGAAATCTCGCGATGTCTATGACGTCACATCACTCGCGCGGGGCCCCGCGCATGCGCAGTGACGAAAGGCATCCGAGGATGTTCCGGAATGCCGCCGGCAAGGAAGGAAAGTCCCCAATGTGGCGCTCGGTGGCCAACCGAGCGCCCAAGGGGAAACATGGGGGGGGAGGGACCGCCAAAATGAAGGCAGGCCTGTCCCCTCCCTCTTACCTTGCCGGGAAGGCACGTCATAGGTCACTCCCGCCTCCGGGATAACAGCAGAGAGGGTGCCAGAGCTCCCCCAGTGGAGGGAGAAAGCAAATCTACAGAAAAGGGGAAGAAAAGAAAAAATTGAATGAATATGAACCATGAGCATGTCAGTTCCCCATGGCTCAACACTATCATTGTTAATACATCTCTTAGGATTATTTACACACGTAGAGAGCCTCAATAAAAAATGGGAGGAGATCAGTCATATGCTTAGACATCTTCACACAATCAATTAGAGGTGAAACAGAACAGCAATATCAAAAATGATAACATATTATAAAATACAAAATACAAATGGATCAGCACAGGGGAAACGGGGAGAAGGTGACATGGAGGAGGGGGGGGGGAGAGGGGAAGGGAGGGGGAAAGAGGAAGAGGGGGGAGGGGAAGGAAAAACAGGACATAGTCAGTGATATCAGTTATTTTAATTCTTTTGGACTATATTGAATTATACTATAGCCCATCGGAGAAGGGGACAGGACTATTGTGTTTTGCCAGAAACAAAGCCTTTTAGAAATGGGGCAAACGAGATGGCCTCGTTCAATCCTGGGAACGAAGTGGAATTTAGTTTAAATATCCACCTCTGCTCGTGCTGCAATAGAATTTTATTCCAGTCGCCGCCTCGCACTGGTATATGAATTCGGTCGAGTGCGACGAAGGATATTTTAGGCATTCTATAGTTGTGAGTTTCCATCACATGTCGCCCAAGTGGCACATATGGGTTGCCAATTTGCATATGATAGATGTGTTTGGATATGCGCTGATGGAACTCTTGTTTGGTCTTTCCGACGTAGTGTGCTCCACATTCGCAGGACATGAGGTACACTATGCCACGTGTTTGGCAGTTGGTGAAGTGTGATGGTTTAAATGTTGTCCCATTTGGGAGAGTAAAGAGCTTTTCACGTCTTATGTACGGGCAGCAGGAGCAGTGTCCACAAGGGAAAGATCCCAGGATAGAGCAGTGCCTACGTCGTTTTTGTGCAGTTTTGAACTCACTTTGAACCAATTTATCCTTTAATGAGGTTGCTCGTCTAAATGTAATTGAGGGAATATCTGCAATGAACCTACTAACTTTTGGATCATCTCGGAGTATGGGCCAATGTTTACGAATAATGTTTCTAATCTCGTTATGTTGTCTAGAAAAACGCAAAATCACTCTAGTGGAATCCATATCGGTGTTGCCCTTAGTTCTTTCCCCAAACAACAAGGTATGTCTGGATTGTGCCACTGCACGATTGTATGCTTTGCGTAGAGTTGAGCGACTATAACCCCGTGCTAGTAATCTGGTTTGCAGTTTGTATGCTTCCTGTTTGAAGAGAAACTCATCTGAGCAGTTCCTGCGTAAACGCAGGTACTGTCCGTATGGGATCGATCTCTTCAAAAATGTGGGATGAAAGCTATCCGCATGGAGGATGGTATTTCCTGCGGTGCTTTTACGAAATAAAGTGCTAGAAATAAAGTTCTCAGGGGTGCGTCTCAACTGTACATCTAGGAAGTTTATTTGATCACGGTCATATGTCATGGTGAACTTCAGATTGCGTTCGTTCTGATTGATATGATCAAAGAACTTCAGTAGTGATTCTTCAGTTCCCTCCCAAACCAGGAGGATATCGTTGATGTAGCGTCGCCACATACGTATACTACTTACGTATGTGGCTAAATCCTCATCTTCCCCGAGCGCCCTTTCCCACTCCCCCAGGTACAGGTTGGCGTAGGCCGGGGCACAGCAGGTGCCCATGGCCACGCCCTGCACCTGGAGGTAGTGGGAACTGTCGAAAAGGAAAAAATTATGGTTCAAAATGTATTCAAGGCCACTGATGATGAACTCCCCCAGGGCTCCATCATATCTGTTGGTTCTCCGGAGGAGTGCCCGCACAGCCTCGATCCCCTTGTTATGGGGGATCGAGCTGTACAGGGCTTCAACATCAATGGCCACGAAAAATGAGTTAGGTGGAAGAGGTAACTCCTGAATCAGTTGGAGTAAGTGTAATGTATCCTTCAGGAACGAGGGCATGCTCGTGACGAATGGTTGTAAAAAGGAGTCAATCACTTTGCTCAAGTTTTCCGAGATTCCTCCATTCCCGGAGACAATTGGTCGTCCGGGAGGTTTGGTTTGGTTCTTATGGATTTTGGGCAAACTGTAAAAGGTAGCCATACGTGGGTGCTTGGTTCGAATAAACTCATATTGGTATCTGGTAATAACCTCTTTGTCCATAGCAGACTGTATTAGATCGTAAAATTTAGTGTAGGATCTTTGTATGAATTTGCTCGGAATGGTTCTATACCATTCATCATTATCCAAGATGTCTTGGCACATCCGTACGTAGTCCTGATTATCCATCAGGACTACGTTGCCTCCTTTATCAGAAGGTTTTATTGTAATTTCTACATTGTTGCGTAGGGAATCAATGGCTGCCGATTCCTCAGCAGAATCTAAAAAAACCCTCTGGAAAATTTCCACCTCTCAGTTTGAACTCAAACATAGAGATATTTGTAAAACAAACAATTAGAGACATATCTAAACTCACACACAAGAAAACAAACCCACAAAATCTGACTGCTGAGGAATCGGCAGCCATTGATTCCCTACGCAACAATGTAGAAATTACAATAAAACCTTCTGATAAAGGAGGCAACGTAGTCCTGATGGATAATCAGGACTACGTACGGATGTGCCAAGACATCTTGGATAATGATGAATGGTATAGAACCATTCCGAGCAAATTCATACAAAGATCCTACACTAAATTTTACGATCTAATACAGTCTGCTATGGACAAAGAGGTTATTACCAGAGACCAATATGAGTTTATTCGAACCAAGCACCCACGTATGGCTACCTTTTACAGTTTGCCCAAAATCCATAAGAACCAAACCAAACCTCCCGGACGACCAATTGTCTCCGGGAATGGAGGAATCTCGGAAAACTTGAGCAAAGTGATTGACTCCTTTTTACAACCATTCGTCACGAGCATGCCCTCGTTCCTGAAGGATACATTACACTTACTCCAACTGATTCAGGAGTTACCTCTTCCACCTAACTCATTTTTCGTGGCCATTGATGTTGAAGCCCTGTACAGCTCGATCCCCCATAACAAGGGGATCGAGGCTGTGCGGGCACTCCTCCGGAGAACCAACAGATATGATGGAGCCCTGGGGGAGTTCATCATCAGTGGCCTTGAATACATTTTGAACCATAATTTTTTCCTTTTCGACAGTTCCCACTACCTCCAGGTGCAGGGCGTGGCCATGGGCACCTGCTGTGCCCCGGCCTACGCCAACCTGTACCTGGGGGAGTGGGAAAGGGCGCTCGGGGAAGATGAGGATTTAGCCACATACGTAAGTAGTATACGTATGTGGCGACGCTACATCGACGATATCCTCCTGGTTTGGGAGGGAACTGAAGAATCACTACTGAAGTTCTTTGATCATATCAATCAGAACGAACGCAATCTGAAGTTCACCATGACATATGACCGTGATCAAATAAACTTCCTAGATGTACAGTTGAGACGCACCCCTGAGAACTTTATTTCTAGCACTTTATTTCGTAAAAGCACCGCAGGAAATACCATCCTCCATGCGGATAGCTTTCATCCCACATTTTTGAAGAGATCGATCCCATACGGACAGTACCTGCGTTTACGCAGGAACTGCTCAGATGAGTTTCTCTTCAAACAGGAAGCATACAAACTGCAAACCAGATTACTAGCACGGGGTTATAGTCGCTCAACTCTACGCAAAGCATACAATCGTGCAGTGGCACAATCCAGACATACCTTGTTGTTTGGGGAAAGAACTAAGGGCAACACCGATATGGATTCCACTAGAGTGATTTTGCGTTTTTCTAGACAACATAACGAGATTAGAAACATTATTCGTAAACATTGGCCCATACTCCGAGATGATCCAAAAGTTAGTAGGTTCATTGCAGATATTCCCTCAATTACATTTAGACGAGCAACCTCATTAAAGGATAAATTGGTTCAAAGTGAGTTCAAAACTGCACAAAAACGACGTAGGCACTGCTCTATCCTGGGATCTTTCCCTTGTGGACACTGCTCCTGCTGCCCGTACATAAGACGTGAAAAGCTCTTTACTCTCCCAAATGGGACAACATTTAAACCATCACACTTCACCAACTGCCAAACACGTGGCATAGTGTACCTCATGTCCTGCGAATGTGGAGCACACTACGTCGGAAAGACCAAACAAGAGTTCCATCAGCGCATATCCAAACACATCTATCATATGCAAATTGGCAACCCATATGTGCCACTTGGGCGACATGTGATGGAAACTCACAACTATAGAATGCCTAAAATATCCTTCGTCGCACTCGACCGAATTCATATACCAGTGCGAGGCGGCGACTGGAATAAAATTCTATTGCAGCACGAGCAGAGGTGGATATTTAAACTAAATTCCACTTCGTTCCCAGGATTGAACGAGGCCATCTCGTTTGCCCCATTTCTAAAAGGCTTTGTTTCTGGCAAAACACAATAGCCCTGTCCCCTTCTCCGATGGGCTATAGTATAATTCAATATAGTCCAAAAGAATTAAAATAACTGATATCACTGACTATGTCCTGTTTTTCCTTCCCCTCCCCCCTCTTCCTCTTTCCCCCTCCCTTCCCCTCTCTCCCCCCCCCCTCCTCCATGTCACCTTCTCCCCGTTTCCCCTGTGCTGATCCATTTGTATTTTGTATTTTATAATATGTTATCATTTTTGATATTGCTGTTCTGTTTCACCTCTAATTGATTGTGTGAAGATGTCTAAGCATATGACTGATCTCCTCCCATTTTTTATTGAGGCTCTCTACGTGTGTAAATAATCCTAAGAGATGTATTAACAATGATAGTGTTGAGCCATGGGGAACTGACATGCTCATGGTTCATATTCATTCAATTTTTTTCTTTTCTTCCCCTTTTCTGTAGATTTGCTTTCTCCCTCCACTGGGGGAGCTCTGGCACCCTCTCTGCTGTTATCCCGGAGGCGGGAGTGACCTATGACGTGCCTTCCCGGCAAGGTAAGAGGGAGGGGACAGGCCTGCCTTCATTTTGGCGGTCCCTCCCCCCCCATGTTTCCCCTTGGGCGCTCGGTTGGCCACCGAGCGCCACATTGGGGACTTTCCTTCCTTGCCGGCGGCATTCCGGAACATCCTCGGATGCCTTTCGTCACTGCGCATGCGCGGGGCCCCGCGCGAGCGACGTGACGTCATAGACATCGCGAGATTTCGGCGAGGATGACGAGATTTCGGAGCCCTGCTCTTCCGGAACGCCGGGGAGATCACACTGGGCTGCCACGTTTGGCCGCCTTACCGCCCGTTGTTGGTTTATCGGCGGATTACACACACCTGTGGGGAGGGATACAGGGCGGATACACCCCCCAACTACTGGTATATAAAGGTACACCTGTTATACTTTCCCTCATTCCTCCTCCATCTGGCTAACTGCAAACACATTCTGCTGCTTGCTATCACATCTGCTGCCACACTCAGCTACCACACAGTAAGTACATTCTTTAAGCCATGTGTTGTTATAGCATCGCGTTGCCCCAAAACAGTTGGGATTTACTGATTACTAGGCTTGCTAAATATTCTTTGACCACTGACAACACATGTGGTCATATACTTTATATTTATAATTATATACTTTGTTTATTCTTAGACTGGTGGACTCAGGCTTGGCTGCCATTACCTGAGTCTCACACAGCTTATGACCAATCCCGGGTTGGCCAATAAAACAACAGTCTAGACACATGGGACAATCCGATGCATCCACATGAGCTATATAGCACCCCTTGAGGTAATAATTACACTTCTATCCCCCAACGGTTTCCTCCTTTCTTTCCTTTCCTCTCTCTCTCCTCCCTCCCTCCTTTCTTCCCTTCATTGTCTCCTTTCCCCTTTTTTTCCCCCCCACTGCCCTTTTTTCCCCCCTCCTTCCTTCCTTCTTTTTTTCCCCCTCCCTTCCTCCTTTCCCTCCCCCCCTCCCCCCCCCTCACTTGCACTTATTGCTGTTGTTCTTCATTCCATCACCCACAGACCTTATGTCTCTTCTCACCTCCTTAGTCCTCTTTACATCACTCTTTTTCACTTTGGCATCACCATCTTTTTTCCAGCACTTGCACAATAATTTTTAATCCCTTTGCAGTCTTGCCTCGTGTATGTTCGTCTCTTCTTCATTTGAACATGCACCAGAGGGCTACGGCTCAGAACATTTTTTCTGGTTTTGGGCCTTATATACCATATTCACAATACCCTTGATCTTATAGTGGCTTTCTCAGCCTACTGATCAATCGTGACTATTTCCATATGGGTCCTTATTGACTATTCCCTGCAAACCTTCATCACAGGTGTTCTGGTGTTTTCCGTCCGGTCATCCTTCTTGACGGGCGGCGTCTTAAAAGTGTGATCTCTCGCAAGCCACGCCATACCTCACAATCCTGGTCTGGGCCGCAGCGGTGATAGGGGTGTTTGGAGCCCCCCACTGGAGAAGAGGACAAAGCAACTTACCTTTTAAAGGGATCTTCATGTGGGAATCTGTGTTCTTTGTTGAACATACCTATATTTGGTAACTATGCTGTACTAAAATATTGTATAGTCAATGTAGTTTATACTATATTTATATTAATGGAACATGTATATGTATATCAACTTCACTTTCATGTTCTCCCCAGCAGACTGATCCTCTGAAGAAGACCCCAGTTGTAGGGGTTGAAACGCGTCAGGTTTAATGTTCATGTTTCAAAGTTATGATTATGAACAAATGTCTGCTTGTGTATGTTCAGCTCACTTTTTAAATAATTCCCACTGAAGCTCACTGTTTTTTAACTTTGATGGTCTATTATTATCTAATAAAATTGTGATACTTTTTTCATACAACGGAGTCTATACCCTTATTGCGCTGCCTAAAAACCCCAATGCGGGGAAACCTTCTTTCTTCTGTTCCATGTAATGCAATATAAATCCAAAGTCATTTATGTCATCCAGCAATGTCGATGTATGTCATTCACAATTAGGGATGAGCTTTCTGTTTGGGTCGAACATGAGTTCGACTCGAACATTGGCTGTTCACCCGTTCGTCGAAAACCAAACATTATGTGCCGTTTGCGTCAAATTCAAGCAGCGCTTAATGGCCCATAATGCACTGCGGGAGCTCAGTGCATTGCTGTATGATGATTGGCCAGAGCATGCACCATGACCTGCATGCTTTGGCCAATCACAGCGCCCTCAGCTAAGAGAGCCATAATTGGCCAAAGGCAGAGTGCCTTTTCCAATCATGGCTCAGGGGGAATAAGTCCACGCCCCCCACTATATCCATAGTGGATATATATATATATATATATACACGAGACTGACTGTATATATGTATTAAATACACTGCAGCTAACTGAATCACCTGCCTGCCTGAAGTACCGTATATACTCGAGTATAAGTCGTTCCGAGTATAAGTCGAGGCCCTAATTTACCACAAAAAAATGGGAAAAACTAATTGACCCGAGTATAAGATGAGGGTGAGAAATGCACAGCTACTGTAAGTGGAAAAGAGGGTCAACAATGCCCATTTGCATGCCTCACTGTGCCCATTTGCAGCCATAGGTCCCTCGAACTTCAAACTTGGTAGTTAAGTGTTCCTAGATGCCCCCTAGCTGCAGCCAAAATTTAGGGTCTCTGAACCCAAAGTGTCCCGAAATGACATTGCTGCAGTTGGACACAGTTGACCGACTTTGGGGCCCCGTATCTCAGGGCCACTTAGTCCTATGAACCCCAAATTTGGTGTGCAAATTTGGTGTGCAAACCCAGTGGAACTAGCACCATAAAATATCCAAAGCTGGGATTTCAAGTAGCCCCGAGATACAGGGCCCCAAAAATCGGTTTAGAAAATGTCAAGCACTTTTCTGCAGCAGAGAATGACATTTTCCGAACCGATTTTGGGGCCCAGTATCTCAGGGCCACTTGGTGCTAGGAACCCCAGCTTTGAATATGTTATGGTACCAGGTCCACACCAAATTTGGGGTTCCTAGCATCAAGTGACCCTGAGATATGGGGCCCCAAAGTCGGTTCAGAAAATGTCAAGCACTTTTCTGCAGCAGAGAATGACATTTTCCGAACCGATTTTGGGGCCCCGTATCTCAGGGCCACTTAGTGCTAGGAACTCCAGCTTTGGATATGTTGTGTTACCAACATATGTTGTGCTGGGTTTGCACACCAAATTAGGGGTTCCTAGCACTACGTGGCCCTGAGATACGGGGCCCCAAAGTCGGTTCGGAAAATGAAATTTTTTGCTGCAGAAAAGTGCTTGACTCCAGTATAAGTTGAGGGGGGCACTTTCAGCACAAAAAAATGTGCTGAAAAATTTGACTTATACTCGAGTATATACGGTATATTAGAAACAGTACACCAGGAACGGACTGCAGTCAGATCTAGCTAAACTGGATACAGTGGATATATATATACGAGACTGACTGTATATATATATATATATATATATATATATATATTAAATACACTGCAGCTAACTGAATAACCTGCCTGCCTGCTCAATCTAGATAACACTCTCTCTCCATCCACGCCGGCAACGACACACTACACGAGGCCAACGTGCAGGCGGCCTTATATAGTGTGGAGCCAATACAATAAAGACAAATGGATCGCTCATCAGGTCTCCATATATCACTCTTTATTTGGCTAATATAGATCGATTCTACTTCCTCAAACTCCTGGGAACACCTCAACAGCTGCCAAAACCTGGGATTGAACCAGGGACCGTTAGACCTTCAATCTAGCGCTCTCCCATCTGAGCTATTTCAGCAAGTTCAGGGGTGTTTGTTTATTAGCTATGCATTTATTATAGGAAATAAATACAATCCTCACACCCAAAATGGATGGGGTTATGTAATGCGATATGAAATCCAAATTCATTTATGTCATCCAGCAATGTCAAAGTATATCATTCACAATTAGGGATGAGCTTTCTGTTCGGGTCAAACATGAGTTTGACTCGAACATTGACTGTTCGCCCGTTTGTCGAAAACCAAACATTATGGGTCGTTCGCGCCAAATTCAAGCAGCACATAATGGCCCATAATGCACTGCAGGAGCGCAGTGCATTGCTGTATGATGATTGGCCAGAACATGCACCATGACCTGCATGCTTTGGCCAATCACAGCACCCTCAGCTAAGAGAGCCATAATTGGCCAAAGTCAGGGTGCCTTTTGCCAATCATGGCTCAGGGGGACTAAGTCCACGCCCCACACTATATAATGCCGCCTGCACATCGGCCTCGTGTAGTGTGTCGTTGCCAGCGTGGATGGAGAGAGTGTCATTTAGATTGAGCAGGCAGGCAGGTTATTCAGTTAGCTGCAGTGTATTTAATATATATATACAGTCGGTCTCATATATATACTGTATATATATATATATATATATATATATCCACTGTATCCAGTTTAGCTAGATCTGACTGCAGTCCAATTCTAGTGTACTGTTTCTAATATACTTCAGGCAGGCAGGTGATTCGGGGGCGTGTCCAGGATGGCAGAGGGAGCAGGTGTGTGTAAGGTGACCAGATTTTTAAAATGAAATCCGGGGACATATTTTTTTTTATTTGCAAATGATAAACTACACACCTCTGTACCCCACACAGCACACCTCTTTACACCACACAGCACACCTCTGTACACCACACAGCACACCACTGTACACTACACAGCACACCCGTGTAACCCCACACAGCACACCCCTGTAACACCACACCCCTGTAACACCACACCCCTGTAACACCACACAGCACACCCCTGTAACCCTGCGCAGCACACCTCTGTAGAGCATACTTCTGCACCCATCTGCACATTTTTGCACCCCTGGCACACTTCTGTCCCCCGAGTATACATGGTACCTCCCAGGACCCTTGCACCCCATCAAACCTTTTTACCCCTCAGCACACTTCTATACCTCCTAGTACACTTTTGTACCCTTCCCTCACCACATCTCGCCCAATCGCCACCCACCTCTGTAGTCACTGAGCCACTTCCTACTGTATGTTGCTGCGATTTCTCGGGTGACAGCGAACCAGGCAGGAATACACACTGAGGGTGGCCGGATTCCACACAGGTCGTCATCCGTCTGCACACTGAAGGTTCCGGGCAACACAACTGGAAGCGGGCTGTCAACATCCCCCCATCAGCTGGCAGGAGAGGCAGTGCTGCGGGGGAAGAATGCTGGAAATTGATTTGGCAACAGAAGAAAGGAGCACATGAAGCAGAGAGGCGGCAGGATCAGCAGCTGCAGAAGGATTCAGTACTATTAATCAGTTTTAGCAAATGCCGCCTTGCCTCCTCTCCTGTCCAGGTGCGACAGAGAGGCCACACAGCCTCTCAATGCGGCTCTGGTGTCACCTAGGTGCGGTCCGCACCTCCATAGCAACTAGGGGTGCAACGGATCAAAAAACTCACAGATCGTATCGATCCTCGGATCAGAGTCACGGATCGGATCATTTTCGGATCAGCAACATGTCCCCCACTGTAATATAGCCACATGTCCCCCACTGTAATATAGCCACATGTCCCGCACTGTAATATAGCCACATGTCCCCCACTGTAATATAGCCAGTCCACATGTCCCCCACTGTAATATAGCCACATGTCCCCCACTGTAATATAGCCAGTCCACATGTCCCCCACTGTAATATAGCCAGTCCACATGTCCCCCACTGTAATATAGCCAGTCCACATGTCCCCCACTGTAATATAGCCAGTCCATGTCCCCCACTGTAATATAGCCAGTCCATGTCCCCCACTGTAATATAGCCAGTCCATGTCCCCCACTGTAATATAGCCAGTCCATGTCCCCCAATGTAATATAGCCAGTCCACATGTGATGTCCCCAATGTAATATCCACACAGACTTCCCACTGTATACATTAGTGCTGTGCCTGTTAGTCATACCTTGGTTTAGAGAAGCCGACAAACCCACGAGTTAGGGGTGGGGTGATGACGTCAGCACGATGCTCAGCGCCGCTGGGTGTACCAAGATGGCCACGGCTCCGGAGCTAGGCTGAAGCCGCGGCCTTTCCTAAAACCCGAGGCCGCGGAGCCCTAATAGCAACGCCACTGCTGTCTGCCCCTGCAATCCGGGGACAAAACCGGGGACAGTCTGGCTCCGGGGACCCTGTCCTCAGTCCGGGGACTGTCCCCGGAAACCGGGGACGTCTGGTCACCCTAGGTGTGTGAGACCTGAGCTCCCGCAGATCGTCTTTTAATCCCCTTTTTCTGGGGTGCAGAGGCCCACAAAACGACCCTCCTGTACCCCCCTAACCTCTGAGACACCCCTGGGGTATGTACAGAAGGAAATCTCAACTAAAATCCCAGAAACAGGCCGCGTCGCCGAGAACCGCGGACAAGGCCGAAGCCGTGGCCTCGCCTAAATCTCCTGCCCACATGGAGAACCAGGCCGGCGGATCGAACGAACCGGAGCGGGTCCCGGACCCGGCAGTGGACTTTAAGGCTGTAATGCAGGCCATAACTTCCCTGACAGAGAAAGTGGACCACATACAGACCCACGTGGAATTCATCAGGAAGGATTTTGATCACCTGAGAGGCCGCATGCATGAGGTGGAGCAGAGGGTCTCCTACAATGAAGATACGGTGCGTGATCATGGGGCTGATTTACATGTGCTAAAAACCAAAGTTAAAGTGCTTGAGGCCAGGGCGGAGGACGCCATAAATCGCAACAGAAGAAACAACTTGCGTGTTTTGGGCCTTCCAGAAGGGGCAGAGGGTACGGACCCCACTGCATTTGCTGAACATTTATTGCAACAATTGCTCCCTTTGGCACGGTTTTCTCCATTCTTCACTGTGGAAAGAGCACATCGCAAACCCTCCACCAGGGGGCGCCACCCCGCACCTTCATCTTTAAATTACTTCACTTTCGTGATCGTGACACAGTGATGAAGGAGGCTAGAGCACAGGGAGAGCTCCGCTTTGAAAATGCCAAACTCCTGATCTTTCCAGATTATTCGCTGGAAACGCAGAAACAGCGGAAATCTTTTGACGCAGTGAGAGCCAGACTCCGAGCCAAGCATATCAAGTACAGCATGCTGTTTCCGGCTAGGCTGCGAGTGGAAGACGGCGAATCAGTGCGATTCTTCAATTCTCCTGAGGATGCCTCCATGTGGATTGACACGCTACCTCGCAGAAAAGTTTCCCTACACAAGGATATCTGTTTATTTCTAGCTAAATGTGCCATGGCCGACTGGTGATTTAGAGACGTGCCTCCTTTATTTACTGGCCTGATCACTATTCTTGGCTCAGATGGCTCCCCATGTGATACATGTCATCTTGCCTTACAGTAGACGGGAACCTAGGGTTTCATTGGTCCCCAAGCTATCTCATAGTTCCTTGAGATGTCCTAGCAGGAGAAGTGGGAGTTGACTGTTCCTTTGCATATCCCCCCCCCCATCCTCCCTAGCAATGTTGGTCATGGCCGAGAAAATATAACTGTTCCTGCAACGTTGAGGTTCAAGTTTGTACCCCTGGCTGTTGCCGGGAGACTGCACCCGCTTCTTATGATCCGATCTCCAGCAGAGGACTGGATGTTCTTCATCATCTGACTGCTGCACTGTGGATGCTGTTCCGCTCACGGTACCCCATTACAGGCGTGTTTGCCTTGGTTCTGAGTTGGGATCCTGAGCCTCCCCGGGGTTTGGGCATGGTTGGGAATGTTTTGTTATAACCTGTTGTTTTGTTGTTTTTCACAAGCAATGCACTTATGTTTGTCACAAAATGCGCCAGGTGCCACGTTTTGACCTTTTTAGGGGTCCAGACCTTGCATCTGCTCTTATATGGTGATATATGGATAGAAAATGTGATACCAGGCATGGATGGCTGATTGTACCATAATCTCATGGAACACCAGGGGCTTGAATTCCTCTGTTAAAAGGTCACTGGTGTTCCAGTTCCTTAAAACATACCACCCCCAAATTTGCATACTACAGGAGACCCACCTGACGGGAAGTAAACTTCTAAATCTTAGACTACCCTGGGAGGGACACCAATATCATTCCACGTCTACCAACTGCTCCAGGGGAGTCAGCATTCTAGTGAACAAATCCTTACCGTTTAGACTGCTGGTGCTGGAGCTTGACCCTGATGGTTGGTTTGTGATATTGCATGCCATTATAGACAGATTAGAGCTGGTTGTGGTGGAATTGTACCTCCCCCCCCCCCCCCCCAGCCTCTATAAGAATACTCAACCAAATTATCTCTAAAATAGCTGCCTTTGGTACAGATAATGTGGTGATGCTGGGGGATTTTAACCAGGTCCCGGATCCTGCAATGGACAGGCTCACGCCTGGAGTGGGCTCGCCTTCCGAGCTGTCCTCATGGGCTGAGGCGGCTAATTTGACTGAGGTGTGGAGGTGGCATCATCCTTCTGGACGGGCCTACACATGCCACTCAGCCTCCCACAAGACTCTATCGCGTATAGATCTTGCATATGTGAGAGGGTCTGTCCTGCCCAGGGTTCGGGACATTAATATACTCCCCCGTGGCATATCCGATCACGCTCCACTTGCTTTAAAGCTCTGTGTGTCCGATGCTCCGGGGGAGAGTCTATGGAAACTGTCCAGATTCTGGCTGTCCGACTCTAGGATATCTGAACCATATAGATCCAAGGCGCTACATTATTGGCGAGACCTAGACCATTCTGTGACTCTGACCACATCCTGGGATGCATTTAAGGCCTTCACTAGGGGAAGTTTACAAAGGCACATCCGTAGGATCCAGAAGGATCTGAGGAAGGAAACACAGAAGGCCGAGGAGAGAGTAGCAGCACTAGAGGTGGAATATTCCATGACGGGGTCCCCTGGGGTGTACTCAGACTTTCAGGCAGCGTTGAGAGATGTTCTTCTACTACGCACGGCGGCCACAAAAACCAAATTTTTACACCAGTCACAAAGAATTTTTGAACACGGAGAAAAAACAGGCAGTATGCTGGCCTGGCTGGCGAGAGAGAGCTCCTCCCCAGTGACTATCTCAGCCATCTGTGATTCGGACGGGACGATCTTGACCGATCCTGCAGATGTTAACAACAGATTCGCATCATTTTATCAAGAGCTCTATGGCTCCCGGATGGGATGCTCGGATGAGGAGCTGACAGCAAACCTCGCGGGGTGGAGCTCCCTTGCCTGACATCCACATTTAGGGAAGCATTAGATGGCCCGATCCTACTAGAGGAAATTCAGCGAGCAGTAGCCTCCTTACAAAATAGTAAAACACCAGGTCCAGACAGCATGCCGAATTCTATAAAACCTACGCTGAAGAAATACTCCCATCATTTAAGTTAATGCTCCAAAAGGCCATGGAGGGGAGCTCACTGCCCCCGACAATGGCTGAGGCGGTCATTGTGGTCATTCTTAGAGCTGGCAAACCCCTTGATCAGTGTTCCTCGTTTCGGCCAATTTCACTTTTTAACGTTGACGCCAAGCTATTGGCCAAGTAATTGGCTGGACGATTGAACACTGTGATCACGGCACTGGTCCATCCAGACCAGTCTGGATTTATGCCAGGAAGGGGGACTGATATAAACATTAGACATCTCCTTACACATCTTTCCAGGGCAGGCGGGGACGGTCCGGAGGTGGTAGCCTCTCTTGATGCTGAGAAAGCTTTTGACAGGTCGAGTGGCGCTACCTCTGGGCTGTCCTGCACAAATTTGGATTTGGCCCTCGATTCATTAGCTGGGTGCAGATGTTATACCACAGCCCTATGGCTTGCATACGTACAAATAACTCGCTGTCATCGCCCTTCCCTCTATCTAGGGGTACCAGACAGGGTTGTCCGCTTTCTCCCGGACTGTTTCCCTGGCCATAGAACCCATGGCTGCCCGTATCAGATCCGCCCCCTCGGTGGGTAGGGGTGGTAATGGATAAAATATCCCTTAATGCTGATGATACCCTTCTCTTCCTCAAAGACATTTCCTCGCTCTCACCAGCACTTCAAATAATAGACAAGTTTGGCATGTTCTCGGGAATTAAGGTAAATTGGGGGAAATCGATCCTTTTTTCATTAAACGCATCTAGTCAAAACCCACCGACAGGTACCCCCCACATATTTTGAGCTGAATCTCCAACCACTACTCAAAAACCTCTCGCAGAAATGTACAGCCTGGAAAACTCTCCCCCTCTCTCCGGTGGGGAGGGTAAACTTAATCAAAATGATATACCTCCCTAAATTTCTGTACTTTTTTCAAAATTCACCCTTGATTCCCCCAGCCTCATTTTTTGCCAAGCTGAAAAGTATAATATCCTCTTTTATCTGGAATGGAAGGTCCCCAAGACTGGCCATTCCTATCCTCCAGCTGCCCATCACTCAGGGGGGTCTATCTTTACCGGACTTCCAGGTCTACTTCTGGTCAGCTGTCCTGGTGACGGTTAGATGGTGGTTCTCTCAACCCGGCGGTGACCTTGGAAGCCTCTATCATGGGTTCCTACTCCTCTCTCAGCAATGTGGTGTTCAGAGGGATGAAATCCCACCCTGGCATCACGGAGCTGAGGAGCACTACAATCGCAGTTTGGAACAGGGCCAGGACCCGCTTTAACACTCCAGGGATGTTCTCCCCGCACATTCCCCTGTGGGGCAACCCTAGACTGCTGCACTTGGAGTCGGTTCCAGACCCCCAAATCTGGGCAAGGAAGGTAATTGTTAAGCTAAAACACATCGTGGTGGGCGGTAAACTAAGAACCTTCTCTGACCTCAAAAATGCTTATTCACTACCAGGTTGGATGCTGTTTAAGTACTACCAGCTTCGACATGCTTATAGGAAACAGTTTCCATCTCTCCTTCAGCTAGAGTCAGACCCTGTGGAGGGACTACTTACCGCTAAGCTCATAGATAAGCCATTATCCTCTATATACTTCCATTTGTCGATACCCTTTACAAAGAAACTTGAGAAAACTCTGGACAAGTGGAAAATAGACATTCCTGATTTGTCAGAGGATGAATGGGAAACATATGTATCCTCCTTTGTTATCAATGCGATTTCAGCTAGAGATCGATTTATGCAGGTCAAGTTCCTCCACAGGGCCTATTACACCCCAAAACGTCTGACAGTTATGACACCTAGCACCCCGGTGGCCTGCTCCAGGTGTGGTCTGGAGTCCGCCTCCTTTCTTCATATGGTGTGGTCTTGCCCCCGTCTCTGAGACTATTGGACTGAAATAATTAACACTCTTGATCAGGTTACCTCCTTAGATGTGGGGGCTCACCCCAAAGCGATGCTGTTGAATATTTTGAATCCCAATGTACGGGGCAAATATACCAAACTATTTTTGAGTTATGCTACGTTTTATGCCCGGAAAGAAATATTTCTCCACTGGAAGGACGCATCACCCTCTAGAGTATCTTCATGGCGCCTAGCAATAAACTCTGTACTCCCATTATACAAACTCACATATCTTAATCGTAATTGCCCCCAAAAATTCGACAAGATATGGTCAGGTTGGATAGACGCATGGGGTGTTGAGGCTGTGGACGATATCCAAGATGATGTTGAAGTACCAGCTCTATGATTATACACCACGACTGAGATCTCTTTAAACAGCACCTATTGTGTTTGCTAAGTTATGCTAATGAGGTATTTGTGGTTCCTTTCTTGTCTCCCCCCCCCATCTGTTATTTTAGCAATATCTCACTGCAGGCCGTTCCTGGTGTACTCTTTCTAATATACTTCTGGCAGGGCAGGTGATTCAGTTAGCTGCAGTGTATTTAATATATATATATACAGATAGTCTCGTATATATATCCACTGTATACAGTTTAGCTAGATCTGACTGCAGTCCGTTCCTGGTGTACTGTTTCTAATATATTTCAGGCAGGCAGGTGATTCAGTTAGCTGCAGTGTATTTAATATTTATATACAGTCAGTCTTGTGTATATATATATATATATATATATATCCACTGCATACAGTTTAGCTATATCTCACTGCAGGCCGTTCCTGCTGTACTCTTTCTAATATACTTCTGGCAGGCAGGTGATTCAGTTAGCAGCAGTGTATTTAATATATATATACAGATAGTCTTGTGTATATGTATATATATATATATATATATATATATATATACACATATATATATCCACTGCATACAGTTTAGCTATATCTCACTGCAGGCCGTTCCTGGTGTACTCTTTCCAATATACTTCAGGAGGTGTACACAGTATACAGTGCTGTGCACCCATAGTGCAGTTGCTCATACTTTTCTGGTGGTCAATATAGTACACCCATAGTTGTTATTAAACTTCTGTTGGTGTACACAGTACAGTGCACCCCTTTTTCAGTTGCTACTACTTTCCTGGTGGTGTACACAATACATACAGTGCACCCATAGTTATTCAACTTCTGTTGGTGTACACAGTACCGTGCACCCCTAATGCAGTTGCTACTACTTTCCTGGTGGTATACACAATACATACAGTGCACCCATAGTTGTTATTAAACTTCTGTTAGTGTACACAGTACCGTGCACCCCTAGTGCAGTTGCTACTACTTTCCTGGTGGTGTACACAATACATACAGTGTACCCATAGTTGTTATTACACTTCTGTTGGTGTACACAGTACCGTACACCCCTAGTGCAGTTGCTACTACTTTCCTGGTGGTGTACACAATACATACAGTGCACCCATAGTTGTTATTAAACTTCTGTTGGTGTACACAGTACCGTGCACCCCTAGTGCAGTTGCTACTACTTTCCTGGTGGTGTACACAATACATACAGTGTACCCATAGTTGTTATTACACTTCTGTTGGTGTACACAGTACCGTGCACCCCTAGTGCAGTTGCTACTACTTTCCTGGTGGTGTACACAATACATACAGTGCACCCATAGTTGTTATTAAACTTCTGTTGGTGTACACAGTACCGTGCACCCCTAGTGCAGTTGCTACTACTTTCCTGGTGGTGTACACAATACATACAGTGTACCCATAGTTGTTATTACACTTCTGTTGGTGTACACAGTACCGTGCACCCCTAGTGCAGTTGCTACTACTTTCCTGGTGGTGTACACAATACATACAGTGCACCCATTGTTGTTATTACACTTCTGTTGGTGTACACAGTACCGTGCACCCCTAGTGCAGTTGTTACCACTTTCCTGGTGGTGTACACAATACATACAGTGCACCCATAGTTGTTATTACACTTCTGTTGGTGTACACAGTACCGTGCGCCCCTAGTGCAGTTGCTACTACTTTCCTGGTGGTGTACACAGTACACAATACAGTGTAGTGTTTTTTTGATAAACAAAATTTACAGCATGTCCGGAAGGCCACCAAGGAGAGGCAGACGCTCATAGGTCACTAAAAGAGGGCAAGCAGGCTCTGTGTCTACAGTCGACAGTGCTGGTCGTGGACACGGTGCATCCTCAGTACATGGCCGTGGGGCACGCTTGTCCTTTTTTCCTGCAGCTGGCCGTGTTATTGAGCCACAACATGCAAAAGAGTTGGTGGAATGGATAACAAAGCCGTCCTCATCCTCTGTCACCCAGGCTCAGAGTAGTTTGCCTGCCAATGCAGCTGCCAAAGCGGCCTATTCCATCAGCTCCATGTCAACAAACACTCCTTCCCTAGCCCCACCATCATGCACGCAGGAGTCCCATTCGACCACAGTGACAGGTACATGCTGCAGGAGGATGCGCAGCGATTTGAAGGCTCCGATGATGGTACTGAGGTTGAGGAAGGGAGTAACATGAGCCTAGAGAGAGGGGGTGCCCAAGAAGGTCAAGAAACTGGCAGTCATGTTCCCCCAGCTGCAGCATACTGCCAAGTTTGCTCCAGTGATGAGGAGGGAGGGGATGATGAGGTCACTGACTCAACTTGGGTGCCTGATAGAAGAGAGGAGGAGGAGGAGGCACATCTCCAACGAGGTAGCATGCCCTCCAGGGGGCAGCTTAAGGGCAGCCACCCTATTGCATCACACCGCAGAGCTAAGCAGGTGCAGGGCGCTGGTGACTCCCCGCATATTTTAAAAAGTTCTTTGGTGTGGGCCTTTTTTAACACGTGTGCAGCAGATCGCACCGTTGCTGTTTGCAACATATGTCTGAACCGTATCAAGCGTGGCCAAAACAGCAGCCACTTGGGCACCACATGCTTGACCAGACATATGACGACCTCCCATGCAGTCCATTGACAAAAGCACTTAAAAGACCCACATCAAAGAAAAAGGCGGACCTCTCCTTGCTCCTCATCAGCTGGGATCTCCAACCCCACTATACCTCCAGTCCTCTCAGAAACCTGCACTGAGAGGAATGAAGGTATAGAAATATGTCCCAAGTACTTGCGGCCAATCTGCTAGTGGTATACCAACATCGGATTTTAGCAGGCAAATTTCCCTACCCCAGTTGCTAAACCGTCAAAAGAAATTCGGTCCCAGCCATCCACATGCTCAGCGTCTGAATGCTAGCTTGGCCAAATTGCTAGCACTGCAACTGCTGCCTTTTCAGCTGGTAGACTCTGCCCCCTTTCGTGAATTTGTGGAATGTGCGGTACCTCAGTGACAGGTTCCCAAATGCCATTTCTTTTCATGGAAGGCCATTCTGGCTCTCTACCAGCATGTGGAAGGCAATGTCTTGGCCTCGTTGGACAGGGCGGTCAGCAGTAAGGTGCATATTACTGCTGACCCATGGTCCAGCAATGAACAGGGACGTTACCTTTCTTTCACGGCGCACTTGGTTACTCTGCTGGCAGCTGGAAAGGATGCAGGACAGGGTTCGGTATTGTTGGAGCTTGTTCCCCCACGCCTCCAAAATGCTAGTAGTGATTCTGCCACAGCTCTCTCCTCCACCCCCTCCTCTTCTTCTTCCTATATGGCCTCTTCCTCTGCAGATTTCTCCTCTGAACCAGCGGTGCTCCGTAGGCGTTCAAGGGGCTACGCAAGCACTCAGGCAAAAAGATGCCATGCGGTGCTTGAGTTGGTCTGCTTAGGGGACAGGAGCCACACTGGGGCAGAGATTCTGTCAGCTCTGCAGGGGCAGGCTCAGAGGTGGTTGATGCCACGCCAACTTCAGCCAGGAATGGTTGTATGCGACAATGGCACCAACCTCCTCTCCGCCCTCCGACAGGGACACTTGACCCATGTTCCCTGTTTGGCTCACGTCCTGAATTTGGTGGTGCAGCGGTTCTTGATTAGGTACCCGGGCTGAGGCAGGCCAGGAAAGTCTGTGGTCATTTCCGCCGGTCATATAATGCCAGTGCTTGGCTGGCTGACATTCAAAGAGAATGCAACCTGCCCAAGAACCGCCTCATTTGTGACATGCCCACCAGGTGGAACTCAACGTTGGCAATGCTGCAGCAGCTGCACGAGCAGCAGATGGCCATCAATGAGTACCTATGTAAGTATGGCACCAGGATAGGGTCAGGGAAGCTTGGCTTTTATTCGCCACGCCAGTGGCTACTGATCAAGGATGCATGCACTGTCCTGTCACCATTTGAGGAGGCCACGAGGATGGTGATCAGTGACAGTGCATGCATCAGTTATACTGTCCCTCTTGTCTTCCTGTTGGAGCACACGCTTTGTGGAATAATGGACAGGGCACTTGAGGCAGAACAGCGGGAGGAAGAGGAGGACTTCCTTACCTCTCAAGGCCCCCTTTATCCAGATACTAGTATTCCTGCAGGCCCGCCGATCACACAGGAAGAAGAGGAGGAGGATTGTGTCAGCATGGAGGTGGAATATAACACTCAGCATCAGCAGCAGTCTTCAAGGGATCGTTTGCAGTCCCCAGAATCCCATGGAGTTGTACGTGGCTGGGAGTAGGTGGTTGAGGATCATGTGATCCTTAGTGACCCAGAGGACTCAGAATCGAATGCCTCTGCAAACCTATGCTGCATGGCCTCCCTGATCCTGCAAAGCCTGCGAAAGGACCCTAGGATTTGTGGTATCAAGGAGAGGGATTATTACTGGCTGGCAACCTTTCTTGATCCACGTTACAAGGATAAGGTTGCAGAACTTATCCAGCCTTTGCAGAGGGAGCAGAGGATGAAACATCTTCGGGAGGCCTTGCAGAAAGGTTTGTGCAATGCGTTTCCAGAGCCTGGGAGGTTTGAATTTCCTGGTGCTGGACAATGTGTTGCTGAGGCTTCGTTCAGTCACAGAAATAGCGGTGGAGAAGGTGGCCGTTTTTACCGATGCCTTCGGGCAATTCTTCTCAGCAAGTCCTCAGCGCCCAGGTCTGATCGGTTCCAGCAACCATCGCCAGCGTCTGAATTACATGGTGCAGCAATATCTAGGGGCAAGATTTTTCCACCAGAACATCCACTGGGTTACTGGGTCTTGAGGATGGACCACTGGCCAGAGCTTGCTCAATATGCAATTGAGCTACTGGCCTGTCCTGCATCCAGCGTTCTTTCTGAATGCACATTCAGTTCTGCTGGAGGCTTTGTAAGAGATCACAGAGTGCGCCTGTCCACAGACTCTGTTGATCGGCTCACATTCATAAAAATTAATCAGTCTTGGATCTCCAGCTACCAAGCACCTGATGCTGATGTATCCGAATGATTTTTCTATGGATGTGGGATCCCTTGAAGACTGCATATGCTGAGTGACAACCCTATTATGCTGAGTGACTATCCTATTCCTCCTCAATTTTCATGATGATAGCTTCTAAGAATATTTTCGGTTCAGGGCACCCCCACCACTACCTAAGGCCCAATTTTTCTGCCCCTATTTAACAGGGGCGTGTAATTACAATTTTTGATCTAATATTTCACAGCAGGGCCTGTTCCTGCGCTCAACAAAAGTATCTGTGAGGCTTTACAGTGTTGTGCCACCACCACCGCCTCAGGCCCAATTTTTTTGCCCCTGTTTAACCATTTCAGCCCCGGAAGGATTTACCCCCTTCCTGACCAGAGCACTTTTTACAATTTGGCACTGCGTCGCTTTAACTGCTAATTGCGCGGTCATGCAATGCTGTACCCAAACGAAATTTGCGTCCTTTTGTTCCCACAAATAGAGCTTTCTTTTGATGGTATTTGATTTGATTTGATCATTTTGCGCTATAAACGGAAAAAGACCGAAAATTTTGAAAAAAAACGATATTTTCTACTTTTTGTTATAAAAAAATACAATAAACTCAATTCTAGTCATACATATAGTCCAAAATGTATTCAGCCACATGTCTTTGGTAAAAAAAAATGTCAATAAGCGTATATTTATTGGTTTGCGCAAAAGTTATAGCGTCTACAAACTAGGGTACATTTTCTGGAATTTACACAGCTTTTAGTTTATGACTGCCTATCTCATTTCTTGAGGTGCTAAAATGGCAGGGCAGTACAAAACACCCCCAAATTACCCCATTTTGGAAAGTAGACACCCCAAGGAAATTGCTGAGAGGCATGTTGAGCCCATTGAATATTATTTTTTTTTGTCCCAAGTGATTGAATAGCCGTGTACGGGGCCCCGAAAACCAAGCACCGCCTTCAGGATTACTAAGGGCGTAAATTTTTGATTTCACTCCTCACTACCTATCACAGTTTTGAAGGCCATAAAATGCCAGGACAGTTCAAACCCCCCCCCCCCCCCAAATGACCCCATTTTGGAAAGTAGACACCCCAAGCTATTTGCTGAGAGGCATGTCGAGTCCATAGAATATTTTATATTTTGCCACAAGTTGCGGGAAAATGACAAACTTTTTTTTTTTTTTGCACAAAGTTGTCACTAAATGATATATTGCTCAAACATGCCATGGGCATATGTGGAATTACACCCCAAAATACATTCTGCTGCTTCTCCTGGGTATGGGGATACACATGTGTGGGACTTTTTGGGAGCCTAGCTGATTTCATTCCTCACTACCTATCACAGTTTCCAAGGCCATAAAATGCCAAAATGGCACAAACCCCCCCAAATGACCCCATTTTGGAAAGTAGACACCCCAAGCTATTTGCTGAGAGGCATGGTGAGTATTTTGCAGCTCTCATTTGTTTTTGAAAATGAAGAAAGAAAAGAAAAATGTATTTTTTTTTTCTTTTTTCAATTTTCAAAACTTTGTGACAAAAAGCGAGGTCTGCAAAATACTCAAATGACCCCAAAATGGGGTCATTTGGGGGGGGGGGGGGTTGTGCCATCTAGGCATTCCATGGCCTCCGAAACTGTGATAGGCAGTGAGGAGTGAAATCAAAAATTTACACCCTTAGAAACCCTGAAGGCGGTGCTTGGTTTTTGGGGTCCTGTCTCACACATGTGGTATCCCCGTACTCAGGAGAAGCAACAGAATGTATTTTGGGGTGTAATTTCACATATTCCCATGGCATGTTTGAGCAATATATCATTTAGTGACAACTTTGTGCAAAAAAAAAAAATATTTGTCTTTTTCCTGCAACTTGTGTCACAATATAAAATATTCCATGGACTCGACATGCCTCTCAGCAAATAGCTTGGGGTGTCTACTTTCCAAAATGGGGTCATTTGGGGGTGTTTTGAACTGTCCTGGCATTTTATGCACAACATTTAGAAGCTTATGTCACACATCACCCACTCTTCTAACCACTCGAAGACAAAGCCCTTTCTGACACTATTTGTTTACATGAAAAAAAAAATTTTTTTTGCAAGAAAACTACTTTGAACCCCCAAACATTATATATTTTTTTAAAGCAAAGGCCCTACAGATTAAAATGGTGGGTGTTTCATTTTTTTTTATCACACAGTATTTGCGCAGCGTTTTTTCAAACGCACTTTTTTTAATTTTAATGCACTAAAACACACTATATTGCCCAAATGTTTGATGAAATAAAAAAAATGATCTTAGGCCGAGTACATGGATACCAAACATGACATACTTTAAAATTGGGCACAAATGTGCAATTGCGACAAACTACATCCATTTTTAAAAGCCTTTAAAAGCCTTTACAGGTTACCACTTTAGATTTACAGAGGAGGTCTACTGCTAAAATTACTGCCCTCGATCTGACCTTCGCGGTGATACCTCACATGCATGGTGCAATTGCTGTTTACATTTGACGCTAGACCAACACTTGCGTTCTCCTTTGCGCGAGAGCAGGGGGGGACAGGGGTGCTTTTTTTTTTTTTTTTTTGTTTATTTTTTTTTTTGCTTTTTTATCTTATTTTTAAACTGTTCCTTTCATTTTTTTATTTTATTTTTTATTTTTATTGTTATCTCAGGGAATGTAAATATCCCCTATGATAGCAGTAGGTAGTGACAGGTACTCTTTTTTGAAAAAAAATTGGGTCTATTAGACCCTAGATCTCTCCTCTGCCCTCAAAGCATCTGACCACACCAAGATCAGTGTGATAAAATGCTTTCCCAATTTCCCAATGGCGCTGTTTACATCCGGCGAAATCTAAGTCATGAAATGCTCGTAGCTTCCGGTTTCTTAGGCCATAGAGATGATTGGAGCCATTCTGGTCTCTGATCAGCTCTATGGTCAGCTGGCGGAATCACCGGCTGCATTCTCAGGTTCCCTGTTGGGACAGGAGAGCCAGAGAAAAATATGGAAGACGGTTAGAGGGGGGGACATTCCCTCCCACTGCTTGCAAAAGCAGTCTAGAGGCTAATTAGCCACTAGGATTGCTTTTACATGAAAGCCAACTGCTGGCTGAAAAGAATGATACCAAGATGATACCTAAACCTGCAGGCATCATTCTGGTATAACCACTCAAAGTCCAGCAACATACCAGTACGTTGCTGGTCCTTGTTTGGCATATATTGTAATCTTTTTTATGCAGCCTGTGGGCTGAACGAAAAAAAGAGATTGGTGGGTATGCCCACCATTAGAATACCTCCCTGCAACCACCCACTTCTAATTATGGGCATACATGCACCATTTATATATGCCGAAGCATGGGGGCATCCGCCCCAAAAGTTAGGAGCAAATCGCTCCTCCGCCCCTGCTGCCCCCATGCTTCGGCATATATCACCTCCGCTGGAGTCACGGCTTTATATATCGTGGGAGCAAACGCTGTTGCTGTCAAGATAAATAAATCTGCGCTGCAGCTGAATGGCGTACCTGAAAACAAAAAAATGGTTAACAATAAAACATAGTAAAGTATAAAAAATTGCATACCTGAAAAGCAAACATGATAAAACATAATAACAATAAAACATTGCAGAATAGAATACAGTAAAAAAGAGCAGAACAATAGAGAGAGAATAGAGAGAGAGAACAATAAAACGACAACTATTTTTGTTTTTTTTTATTATATATATATATATATATATATATATATATATATATATATATATATATATATATATATATATATATATATATATATATATAAACTTCAGGTGGGTTACCCTCTTTTCTTAGATCCTGTCCGATCAAGACACAGTCAAGGTGGACTCCCAAACTTCCACCATAAATGGATAGAAAAAAGACGTGGACCGATGCTTGATGCAAAAAAGTGTCATTTACTGAAGATATTTCAATTAGTACATGCAAGCCACTGTACAGTTCCGAGCGCACATCGCTCTTCGTCAGGCTATTCTGGCTGTGTGTGAAAAGCCAAAACACAGATTTCCTCTTATCCACACCCAGTCTGCCTCACACATGTGTATCAACTTAATTACTAAAAGACAAATAAACAACCACCTATAAAGATAATTAACCCTTATTGTTACAACAAAACAAAGTGAAAAAAATCTCCTAACCTTCAAAATACATTCTACTATATACATTAGTCATACTAATATACACATTTCTCTCTCATCTTCCATCACTATAATATTAAGTGGCAAGTGAGCTCTTTTGAATATGCATCTCATATAATATATTAGTAATGACATTCTTGATCGTATCTCAGACCTCATCGAAGATTCCAGTTAGTATTCTTTTATTTCACATTCCCAACAGGAATTCCTTCCAAACGATCTACGGGAGTATAATACATATAAAACATGACTATGATCCCCATGTGTCAATTGTCATATCCTATACAAATAAGTATAAATCATAGTCCTTGTTCATACCATCGGGATACAAGGACTGTAATTTATTGATCCACCAGACTTCACGTCTCCTAAGTTTTAAAATCCTGTCCCCCCCTCTTTTATCACGGGGAATATCTTCCAATATCATAAATCTTAAGTCAGTATCCCTGTGTCCCATCTCGGTAAAATGACGCGACACAGGGAGACCCGACTGGGGATGTCGAATTGTACTACGATGCTGTGCAATACGATCTTTTAACTTCTGGGTTGTCTCGACAGGGGCACATAAGAATATAAATGACATAAGATGACTGGCAAGTATAGAAACCATTTATTGTTATCCTAGTCTTTGTTACAGGATGATCAAAATGATTGCCTTTGAGCATCAGATTGCATTGAACGCAACCAAGACAAGGATAACAGCCCTTCTTTTTCCTACCGAGAAAAGTAACCCTTCTCTCCTCCTGATTTTCCGGTTTAAATTCAGATCGTACCAGAAAGTCACGTAGGGTTTTATTACGCCGATAAGCCTTCATGGGAATCTGTTGGAATTCTTCTATCTGTGGGTATGATCGTTTTAGGATCGTCCAATGCTTTCTTAATACATTAAATATTTTATCACTATAGCTATTGAATTGGAAGACAAATGGGATCCTAGGTCTGTCAGGGTGATATTTTTTATTATGTTGACAAATATCAGATGCTTGTAGGATTCTATTTAGTTCCCGTCTGATCAGGCCCTCCGGATAACCCCGCTCCTTAAACTTACAGCACATCTCGTCCAATCTCTGATCTCTTATTGTAATGTCACTCACGATACGTGTAACTCTAAGCAATTGGCTTCTAACAATGGATCCAAACACATGAGGGGGATGGTAACTGTCATACCTGAGTAACTGATTCCTATCCGTAGGCTTGGTGTATATATCCGTTTCAATCAAACCTTGCTTGATATATACCCGTGTATCTAAAAAGGGGACTGAGTCCCCGCCAATATGTATCTGAAACTGGATGTTGGATGAAAAACTATTAATGGTTTCATTAAAGGCTTCAAGAGATTCAATGCTGCCCCGCCATATAGCAAAAACGTCATCTATGTACCGCCACCAGGTGGCGCAATGTTCCCGAAAACTTTCATTAGTAAAAATATTTCTCTGTTCAAAATCATGCATAAAAGAACATGCATATGGCGGGGCAACATTGGAGCCCATAGCAACCCCCGTAAGTTGTACATAGAACTGATCCCTAAAAAGAAAGTAATTATTATGCAAAATTAAATTAAACAATTTTTCAAAAAAGAAGATCTGTGCCTCCGAGTATTCCCGACTTTCCCTAATCAGGTTGATCGCTGCTTTAATACCAGCTTCGTGTGGAATAGACGTGTACAAGCTAGTTACATCCCAAGTAACAAGAATAAAATCCTCATTGATAGGTGGTAAGCCCCTAATTTTGGAGAGAAAGTCACCAGAGTCCTTGATAAAGGATGGAGTATTTTTCACCAACGGCGATAGCACTCTATCCAATAGCTTAGCTGTGGGTACAAAAATCGAATCATTCCCTGATACAATCGGACGTCCTGGTGGGGACTGTTTATCCTTATGGATCTTGGGCAGTGTGTATAGCACCGGAATCCGAGTATGTGATGGTAACAAAAAATCTTGAAGGTCATGCGAAATGAGTCCTTCCTTAAATGCTGGCTTGACAATACTTTCTAAAGTCCTTTTAATACCCCATGTGGGGTCAGAGTGTAAGGGTTTATATACTGTGTCATCATCCAGTTGGCGCTTAATCTCATTTTCATATGCCTGAGGATCCATAATAACCACCGAACCCCCTTTATCCGCGGGCTTACAAATGATATCTCTCCGCAGGGCTGATTTTTCATGAGGAGACAAATTATTAGGTACATGATCTTTAAAATCTACTTGTTGAATCAAACGTTTAATGTCTCGGGTAACTTCTTGTACAAACATTTCAACCAGTACATAGGTAGTGGGGGGGGAACAGATTTAGATTTCGTTATCAGTCCCAAGGATTTGTTATCCAACCTCCCTTCAGTTGTTTCATTCTGAATAAATGGTTTATGAAGAAAATGAACCTTCCATCTAATATTACGAAAAAGGCGATACAGATCTTGGTCTAACTGGAAAGGATCTAAATGACTTTTAGGACAATATGATAACCCACGGTTAAACAGTCCTACCTCTTCTGATGACAAGACCCGCCTGGAGATATTGTGTACTAGGTCTCCCTTGATCGGCCACGGTTGCCTCGTGTGCATTGAGGAGTGTGTAGCGATATCTGTCTTGACTCCCTTCTCTGTTGTAGCGGGATCTGGTTTGCATCCGAGTAGTGGACAACTCTCTCCGATCTCCTTGCAAAAAATTGGATGAGGAATCGGTGTCAGTATTCGCTGAAGAGTTATCGGACATGTCCCTCCTGTGGTTACCATATTCGTTACGACCTCGTCGATTGTAAGGACGGGGCCAACGGTATACCTGGTTTCTTTCATAATCCTCAATGCACACGAGGCAACCGTGGCCGATCAAGGGAGACCTAGTACACAATATCTCCAGGCGGGTCTTGTCATCAGAAGAGGTAGGACTGTTTAACCGTGGGTTATCATATTGTCCTAAAAGTCATTTAGATCCTTTCCAGTTAGACCAAGATCTGTATCGCCTTTTTCGTAATATTAGATGGAAGGTTCATTTTCTTCATAAACCATTTATTCAGAATGAAACAACTGAAGGGAGGTTGGATAAAAAATCCTTGGGACTGATAACGAAATCTAAATCTGTTCCCCCCACTACCTATGTACCGGTTGAAATGTTTGTACAAGAAGTTACCCGAGACATTAAACGTTTGATTCAACAAGTAGATTTTAAAGATCATGTACCTAATAATTTGTCTCCTCATGAAAAATCAGCCCTGCGAGAGTTAACCAAGCGGAGAGATATCATTTGTAAGCCCGCGGATAAAGGGGGTTCGGTGGTTATTATGGATCCTCAGGCATATGAAAATGAGATTAAGCGGCAACTGGATGATGACACAGTATATAAACCCTTACACTCTGACCCCACATGGGGTATTAAAAAGACTTTAGAAAGTATTGTCAAGCCAGCATTTAAGGAAGGACTCATTTCGCATGACTTCAAGATTTTTTGCTACCATCACATACTCGGATTCCGGTGCTATACACACTGCCCAAGATCCATAAGGATAAACAGTCCCCACCAGGACGCCCGATTGTATCAGGGAATGATTCGATTTTTGTACCCACAGCTAAGCTATTGGATAGAGTGCTATCGCCGTTGGTGAAAAATACTCCATCCTTTATCAAGGACTCTGGTGACTTTCTCTCCAAAATTAGGGGCTTACCACCTATCAATGAGGATTTTATTCTTGTTACTTGGGATGTAACTAGCTTGTACACGTCTATTCCACACAAAGCTGGTATTAAAGCAGCGATCAACCTGATTAGGGAAAGTCGGGAATACTCGGAGGCACAGATCTTCTTTTTTGAAAAATTGTTTAATTTAATTTTGCATAATAATTACTTTCTTTTTAGGGATCAGTTCTATGTACAACTTACGGGGGTTGCTATGGGCTCCAATGTTGCCCCGCCATATGCATGTTCTTTTATGCATGATTTTGAACAGAGAAATATTTTTACTAATGAAAGTTTTCGGGAACATTGCGCCACCTGGTGGCGTTACATAGATGACGTTTTTGCTATATGGCGGGGCAGCATTGAATCTCTTGAAGCCTTTAATGAAACCATTAATAGTTTTTCATCCAACATCCAGTTTCAGACACATATTGGCGGGGACTCAGTCCCCTTTTTAGATACACGGGTATATATCAAGCAAGGTTTGATTGAAACGGATATATACACCAAGCCTACGGATAGGAATCAGTTACTCAGGTATGACAGTTACCATCCCCCTCATGTGTTTGGATCCATTGTTAGAAGCCAATTGCTTAGAGTTACACGTATCGTGAGTGACATTACAATAAGAGATCAGAGATTGGACGAGATGTGCTGTAAGTTTAAGGAGCGGGGTTATCCGGAGGGCCTGATCAGACGGGAACTAAATAGAATCCTACAAGCATCTGATATTTGTCAACATAATAAAAAATATCACCCTGACAGACCTAGGATCCCATTTGTCTTCCAATTCAATAGCTATAGTGATAAAATATTTAATGTATTAAGAAAGCATTGGACGATCCTAAAACGATCATACCCACAGATAGAAGAATTCCAACAGATTCCCATGAAGGCTTATCGGCGTAATAAAACCCTACGTGACTTTCTGGTACGATCTGAATTTAAACCGGAAAATCAGGAGGAGAGAAGGGTTACTTTTCTCGGTAGGAAAAAGAAGAGCTGTTATCCTTGTCTTGGTTGCGTTCAATGCAATCTGATGCTCAAAGGCAATCATTTTGATCATCCTGTAACAAAGACTAGGATAACAATAAATGGTTTCTATACTTGCCAGTCATCTTATGTCATTTATATTCTTATGTGCCCCTGTAATTTAATTTACGTAGGCGAGACAACCCAGAAGATAAAAGATCGTATTGCACAGCATCGTAGTACAATTCGACATCCCCAGTCGGGTCTCCCTGTGTCGCGTCATTTTACCGAGATGGGACACAGGGATACTGACTTAAGATTTATGATATTGGAAGATATTCCCCGTGATAAAAGAGGGGGGGACAGGATTTTAAAACTTAGGAGACGTGAAGTCTGGTGGATCAATAAATTACAGTCCTTGTATCCCGATGGTATGAACAAGGACTATGATTTATACTTATTTGTATAGGATATGACAATTGACACATGGGGATCATAGTCATGTTTTATATGTATTATACTCCCGTAGATCGTTTGGAAGGAATTCCTGTTGGGAATGTGAAATAAAAGAATACTAACTGGAATCTTCGATGAGGTCTGAGATACGATCAAGAATGTCATTACTAATATATTATATGAGATGCATATTCAAAAGAGCTCACTTGCCACTTAATATTATAGTGATGGAAGGTGAGAGAGAAATGTGTATATTAGTATGACTAATGTATATAGTAGAATGTATTTTGAAGGTTAGGAGATTTTTTTCACTTTGTTTTGTTGTAACAATAAGGGTTAATTATCTTTATAGGTGGTTGTTTATTTGTCTTTTAGTAATTAAGTTGATACACATGTGTGAGGCAGACTGGGTGTGGATAAGGGGAAATCGGTGTTTTGGCTTTTCACACACAGCCAGAATAGCCTGACGAAGAGCGATGTGCGCTCGGAACTGTACAGTGGCTTGCATGTACTAATTGAAATATCTTCAGTAAATGACACTTTTTTGCATCAAGCATCGGTCCACGTCTTTTTTCTATATATATATATATATATATACAGTGCCTTGCAAAAGTATTCGGCCCCCTTGAACTTTTCAACCTTTTGCCACATTTCAGGCTTCAAACATAAAGATATGAAATTTTAATTTTTTGTAAAGAATCACCAACAAGTGGGACACAATTGTGAAGTGGAACGAAATCTATTGGATATTTTAAACTTTTTTAGCAAATAAAAAACTAAAAAGTGATGCGTGCAAAATTATTCGGCCCCTTTACTTTCAGTGCAGAAAACTCACTCCAGAAGTTCAGCGAGGATCTCTGAATGATCCAATGTTGTCCTAAATGACTGATGGTGATAAATAGAATCCACCGGTGTGTAATCAAGTCTCTGTATAAATGCACCTGCTCTGTGATAGTCTCAGGGTTCTGTTGAAAGCGCAGAGAGCATCATGAAGACCAGGGAACACACCAGGCAGGTCCGTAATACTGTTGTGTAGAAGTTTAAAGCCTGATTTGGATACAAAAAGATTTCCCAAGCTTTAAACATCCCAAGGAGCACTGTGCAAGCGATCATTTTGAAATGGAAGGAGTATCAGACCACTGCAAATCTACCAAGACCTGGCTGTCCCTCTAAACTTTCAGCTCAGACAAGGAGAAGACTGATCAGAGATACAGCCAAGAGGCCCATGATCACTCTGGATGAACTGCAGAGAACTACAGCTGAGGTGGGAGAGTCTGTCCATAGGACAACAATCAGTCGTACACTGCACAAATCTGGCCTTTATAGAAGAGTGGCAAGAAGAAAGCCATTTCTCAAAGATATCCATAAAAAGTCTCGTCTAAAGTTTGCCACAAGCCACCTGGGAGACACACCAAACATGTGGAAGAAGGTGCTCTGGTCCGATGAAACCAAAATCGAACTTTTTGGCCACAATGCAAAACGATATGTTTGGCGTAAAAGCAACACAGCTCATCACCCTCAACACACCATCCCCACTGTCAAACATGGTGGTGGCAGCATCATGGTTTGGGCCTGCTTTTCTTCAGCAGGGACAGGGAAGATGGTTAAAATTGAGGGGAAGATGGATGGAGCCAAATACAGGACCATTCTGGATGAAAACCTGTTGGAGTCTGCAAAAGACCTGAAACTGGAACGGAAATTTATCTTCCAACAAGACAATGATCCCAAACATACAGCAAAATCTACAAAGGAATGGTTCACAAATAAAACGTATCCAGGTGTTAGAATGGCCAAGTCAAAGTCCAGACCTGAATCCAATCGAGAATCTGTGGAAAGAGCTGAAAACTGCTGTTCACAAACGCTCTCCATCCAACCTCACTGAGCTCGAACTGTTTTGCAAGGAAGAATGGGCAAGAATTTCAGTCTCTCGATGTGCAAAACTGATAGAGACATACCCCAAGCGACTTGCAGCTGTAATCGCAGCAAAAGGTGGCTCTACAAAGTATTAACGCAAGGGGGCCGAATAATTTTGCACGCCCCACTTTTCATTTTTTTATTAGTTAAAAAAGTTTCAACAATCCAATAGATTTCGTTCCACTTCACAATTGTGTCCCACTTGTTGGTGATTCTTCACAAAAAATAAAAATTTTATATCTTTATGTTTGAAGCCTGAAATGTGGCAAAAGGTTGAAAAGTTCAAGGGGGCCGAATACTTTCGCAAGGCACTGTATATATATATATATTATATATATATATATATATATATATATATATATATATATATATATATATATATATATATATATATATTTTTTTTTTTACACTTTTTTTTGTAACTGTAACTTTTATAACTGTAACCGCTTCCAGGTTCGGGTCTCTCAAAATGCGATGACATCTTGGGAGACCCTGTGAAAGTGTGCCTAGTCTGTGCAATGCTGTACCCTACGCTAATACTCAACTAGTGCATGGTAGCGTTCAAAACATTCACCAATGCAAAGACCAGGATTGACAGGACAAGAGGGACAATAATAGCGGGTGTCACGCTTATATCCACACTTGCTGCAGACACGACATATTTTTGGGGGGTTTCGTTGGGTAGGGGTACTCGGGTGGACATAAAGAAAATGCCTCTCGTGCAGCCAACTGCATTTGGTTGGGGATGTGAATGGGGGAAGTACAAGCGCTGCAGAAGTGGTGGGTTCCCAATTAGGATTGGCGAATGCCGCAGGAAGGGCATTATGGGCACGACGGGCCTGTGTTTGTCTTCTTCTTGGTGGCAGCGGGACACTACTTGTGCTTGCTACCTCACCAGCTTGAACTGCACTTATGGGACTCGCCACGTCACCAAGTGTTACTGCAGTGCTGGTTTGACTACGACCGGGGTGTACTAGGTCGCTGGTGCTTGCCAGTTAACCAAAACGCTACCAAAAAAACTGCTAGCGATCGCAGGGATCAGGCATGACTCTGCGAACGCTGCAGTTATGCGTTTAGTGTTTTGTAAGTGACAGTGATCGATCGATACTGCACTTGGGTGGGCTGGGCCGGGCGGAGGGGCAAAACGCAGGTGCTAGCAGGTATCTGGGCTGATCCCGCTAACACTGCGTTTTTGAGAAACCTAAACGGCTGGGGACGCTAGTATAGATCTGATCGGATCAAATATTGATCCGTTCAGATACTATACCACTAAGGGAGGTGTATGCTGCGTGCGTGTTAGCGGTACTGGCACTAACCTTACGCTGCCTGGGTCAACGCAGACCCTATCTGACCCTAAAACCTAACTTATATCACTGCCGGGCGATTAGAGGGCTAAACCTTTATTAGGTAATAAACGGGTGCCCTGACACTATAAAAAACAAACTAACTAACCAGCGTCACCCGTAACAGTTATACGGTGATCACTGGTGAAAGGGTTGACTAGGGGGCAATCAAGGGGTTAAAACCTTTATTAGGTAGTATATAGGGGTCCCTGACGCTATAAAACGCTGACGGCGAACCTAAATATTTACCTCCCTAATTAGCGTCACTAGTAACACTAATACAGCGATCAGAAAAACGATCGCTTAGTGACACTGGCGACGGGGGGGGGGGTGATCACGGGGTTAAAACTTTATTGGGGGGGTTAGGGGGGTACCCTAGACCTAAAGGGGCTAACACTAACTGCCCTACCACACTAACTGTCACAAACTGACACCAATGCAGTAGAAAAAAAAACTGCTTGGTGTCACTATGACGGGGGGGGGGGGGATTGGGGGTGATCGGGGGGTGGTGGGGGGGTGTAATGTGTGCCTGGTGTGTTTTACTGTGTGTGTTGTGTTGTACAACTCACTCAGATGTCTTCTCTCCTCTGCGCTGGAACGGAAAATACCGAGCCGAGGAGCGATGACATCACTTCCTCTGCCGCTGTTTACTATACAGCAGCAGAGGAAGAATCTGATGAGTGGTCTCCCCCTCTGCCTGGTTTGCTCCCCTAACGAAGCCGACCGCCTCAGGCACCGGGAGGGGCGCGATGTGCCCCCAGCCCGCGGGAGGCAGATCACATACCAGGTACGTGATTTTGCCTGCCCGTGCCATTCTGCCGCAGTATATCTGCGTTAGGCAGTCAGCAAGTGGTTAACAGGGGCGTGTAATTACAATTTTTGATCAAATATTTAACAGCAGGGCTCGTTCCTGCGCTCAACAAGAGTCTCTGTGAGGGGTTGTAGTGTTGTGGCACCACCACCACTGCCTAAGGCCCAATTTTTCTGCCCTGTTTAACAGGGGCGCGTAATTAAAATTTTTGATCTAATATTTCACAGTAGGGCCTGTTCCTGCGTTCAACAAAAGTATTTGTGAGGCTTTATAGTGTTGTGCCACCACCACCACCGCCTAAGACCCAATTTTTCTGCCCCTGTTTAACAGGGGCACGTAATTACAATTTTTGATCTAATATTTCACAGCAGGGCCTGTTCCTGCGCTCAACAAAAGTATCTGTGAGGCTTTACAGTGTTGTGCCACCACCACCATCGCCTAAGGCCCAATTTTTCTGCCCCTGTTTAACACCGATATCCTATTTCTTCACTTCCATTTGAACAAGAAGAATCACTCTGAATAATTCCTCATTTGTAGACCATGATGGGATTATCCATGTGAATAGATTCGGGTTTGAGGAATAAATCCCTGATCAATCCCTGATCAACCCCCAAAATTCTAGTAACCACTTCATTGAGGTCTTCAAAAACCTTGTCCTGACTGATATAGAACGATTGAACCCTGTCAAAAGGGTCAATCCTGATTATATCATAAATGGCATTAAATCTTTAGAGAAGAAAAAAGATATTATTATTCGACCAGCGGACAAGGGGGGAGGGGTAGTAATTTTGGAAAAAACTTTCTATCATAAGCAATTGGTGGATATGTTGGGAGATCGTACTACATATTGTAGATTATCTTCAGACCCCACCAATGAATATAGAGCCCAGTTGAGTGCTTTAGTAGAATGGGGTTACAGCATGGATGCCCTAAATGGTAGAGAAAAAAATTACTTGGTTCCCAGCTCATGCCGCATCCCAATCATCTATACGTTGCCGAAGATCCACAAAGATGTGAGGGTACCGCCGGCACGTCCTATAGTAAATGGGATAGGATCAGTGACGGCTCGTTTGGGGGAGTTTTTAGATAAATTCCTCCAACCTAGCGTAAAAGCAACTAGAGCCTATCTTAAAGATACCACTGACCTACTTCGGTCTCTACAAGAGGTCAATTTGACCCGACCTCAGAAGTGTATTTAGTGGCGGCCGATGTGGCCTCACTGTACACTATTATCCAGCACGAGGATGCAGCACTGGCTTTAAACTGGGCCCTGAGTAAGAGGGATGATATCCCTCATGTACAGAAGGTGTTTGTGGGTCATGCTTTAGATTTTTGCATGACCCACAACTACTTCTGGTATGACGGGCATTTTTTCTCCCAGAAGGTTGGCGTGGCGATGGGAGCCAAATATGCTCCCAGCTTAGCCAACTTATTTCTGGCAGAGTGGGAAGATAGACGGGTGTTTAACCCGAAACCCGCCCAGCTGCGATTTTATCGTAGATTTATTGATGACCTCCTGCTCATCTGGGAGGGATCAAGGGAATCTGCAATTGATTTCATCTCTTTCCTTAATAACAACTCGAACAACATTCGGTTGGATCATGTCATTAGTGACACCTCAGTAAATTTTCTGGATGTGACCCTAACTAAGATTAATAATACCATCAGTACAAAGGTCTATTTCAAAATGACAGACCGGAACAGCTATTTATCCATTAGGAGTGGACATCATCCGAATTGGATAAAAAATATACCAAAGGGGCAGATGCTCAGAGTTCGACGAAATTGTTCGGACCTAGACACATATGCCATCCAAGCGAATATTCTGAAGGAAAGGTTCCTGCAAAAGGGGTATAAAGGAGATGCTTTGAATAATATCATCCAGGAGGTAGCCAACATCCCTAGGGAAGAATGTTTGAAAGAGAGAGATTGTATAGCACCAACTAATCAACATCAGCTAGGATTTATCTCGGGTTTCCATCACCAGTACAGGGATGTGGAGATGATCTTTAAGAGACACTGGCACATTCTGTGCAGGGATAGACACCTGGGGGATGTTCTACCGAGTCGCCCTAAATTTATATATAGACGGGCCCCAAGTTTTGGCCAAAGGGTAGTGAAAAAAATCTTAAATAGACCAAATGACCAAACTATAAAAATTGATCTACAGGGATTTTATGCATGTAGAAAATGCATCTGTTGCAAAACAGTGAAAGTAATTAATAGGGGTGTGACTCAAATTACTAATGCGGATAATGAAACGTTCAGGATTAGAGAATTTATAACATGCAATTCCTCTTATGTAGTCTATCTTTTATGGTGCCCGTGCGGGCTATTTTATGTGGGCCGCACGAAGAGATTACTGAGAGTGCGAATCGCAGAACATTTAGCTAACATCCAAATGGTTTCCAATACCACAGTGTGTCTCTCCACTTCAAGGAGAAACACAATCAGGACCCAAGTCTTTTACAATTCTGTGGTGTGGATGTAGTTTATCAGTCTTGGAGAGGATCCAATCGGGTCAGGGATCTCTCTCAGAGAGAAACTCGATGGATCTTTCTCCTAAAATGTTTGTTCCCTAGGGGTATGAACATAGAACTGGACCTAAACTGCTTCATCAGTAACAGCTAACTATGTTAAACACATGGGCATAGTTTAGAAGTTAGGGGGACACATAATGGGTACATTATTAGCCCATCCACAAATTTTTTCACTATTGTTGAGATATCCACAAATTATTTATATAATTTTTTTATTATTGTTGAGATATTAGAATGCAGTTTGCACATATATATATTATACACACTAATTAAATAGTGATATCACGGATTTGCTATGGTCACTTTTCACGAGAGACTATGTCACACATGCTGAAATTGAGAGACGTGTATGATATAATGTAGTAGTTCATATGTAAATATGATTGCACACTTATAATTTCATATTATGATTTACACTGTACTTATGTCTTTTATGCTTACACCTATATGCATGTATATTTGTATATGCAGATGTCTATATACATGCATGTTTTTCACTAGGATTTATTGTCTAGTTTCTTATCACTATTTTCTCCTTTTTTATTATTATTTTTTTATTATTATTAATTTTTGTTTTTTCTTATTTTATTTTTTCATATTTTTTATTTTATTATTTATTTATTGTTTATTTACTATTTATTTTTCATTTATATTTTTTTATATATATTTTATTTATTTTTTTTTTATTTATTTTTTTTTTATATATATATTTTTATTTATTTATTTATTTATTTTTTTATTTATTTATTTTTATTATATATTTTTTTATTTTATTTTTATATATATTTTTTTTTTTTTACTTTTATCTTATTCTTAACTCTATTTTTGAATAATTTTCACAAGAATATTTTTTCACTATGTATATTCATTATGAATGTGGATATATTGTACTGACTTCTAATGTGGGGTAGAAATGATTAGTTTTAAGACAATTCAACCTTTGTGAGAAATATCTGGGAAGTAATAACCCCTTGATATGATGGTCAGCGTTCTAATGTAGAGGGAAGGGATATTGTTAAGCTGATTGCCACGCATGTACCTGTAAAATACCTTTTAAATATTGATTGAAATATATTCAATATAGAACTGTGAACCAGAATGAAGGGAAGGGCTATAGATTGCACACGTGGAGACACAGGAAGTGTGTGAATGCTGAGTGAGCTACACCCGCCCACTCTAATTCTGGTGTGGATAAATAGTTTGATTGATTCGCTGGTTAGCCAACCCCATGATTAAATCTTTATGATGAAACATGTCGGGGCGTAGCTACACGGCGATCTCACACGAGTGCTAGAGGAGAGAGTGAAGGGGGACAGAGCGGAGCTCCAGTGAAGGGACGAGTGCTGCGGACGGGTGAGACAAACGTTAGCACACACACCTCCTGGGTCCGCCGTGGCCTGCTTATTGTTATTTCATTTGCTACTGCTTGCTGTGCTGTGGGAGTTCTCCATTTGCCGTGAAGTGACTTGCCTGTTATTTTATTTTAAATGTGAGTTCAATACTAGTTGTTTTATATGTAATTAAATCTTTTAAACGAGATTACACTATTGGAGCTTCTTTTATTTTTATGTCATACTACCAACCTGAGAAAAGCGGTGTTCCTATGGAGCAGTGGAGGTGTATGCTCGCATGTTAACCCCCATGTAAGTGGGTTAGAGGCTCTGTCAGGCCAAACACGAGAGTGAGAGGCCTTAACAGCTGGTGAGTTTGAATTTCAGCAGGGAGTGGATTCACGTCACAGAGGTGTGGTGGATGTTTGAAAACACAGCTGAGCAGTTTTGGAGTCACCTTCACTCTCTCTCTTTTTTTGGACTTTCTTCAAATATTTTCACGATTATTTTCCACGATTGATTGGTTTCTGGACTTTATAGATATTTACTATGCTCAATTTTCATTATTTTTTCTTGGATTTATATATTTGTATATCACTTTCACTGAGTGTTATAATTTATATCAGCTCATATTGATTTTTTTATTTTATTTAATATTCATTTTTTGGGGATATTTAGCAATATATGTTTTTTTCACTTTTTCTCTAGTCACGTCTGTATTCAGCTCACTGGCTGGATAAGAGTGTCTGGCATCTCCCCACCTGGGGATTAGCGCCACTTTTTCATCTATAATTCTGTTTTGGTGAATTCGGTTTATATATATTTTATTGTTAAGTGGCAGCTTTGGTAGGGTTTTGACATTTATTTACATAGCGCGGAGGTGGTAATACAGGTCAGGGGTGGCGTAATTTGCACCTGGTTATCTCCAGTTTCCATTATCTAATACAATGTAAATCCAATGTCATTAATGTCGTCCAACAATGTTTATCCATGTCTATCACGATGAGTGATGCACAAATGTGGCAATCTGTTGACAATCTTCCAACCCGAAAGAGCCAGGGTTATATTCCTCAATGAAAATCCAATTGACATTGTCCTGCGATGTCGATCCATGTCAGGAGAGATGAGAATTACACTTCACATGTCTCAGGAGGCTGCAGGACCAGACTGAAAGGACTATTAATGCTGTGTTCCCCGGCCACAGCATTCTACACTGACCTTTCTCTAGGAGGATAATAGTTCTGTGTCCCCGGTCACAGAACGCTGCTCTACTCTCCTCCACTTGACTGTTACTTCTTCCTTCCAGATCTCCTCCAGCATGCAAGTGCTGTGTTCCCTGGTCACAGCAGCTTGATACTTCTTTAAGGATGAAGATCTTTATCTTAAGCTCCCTCCTGGCGGTTCCTCCATCCCTCCTCCGCGCACGGCGCATTAATGTCGTAATGTATCCATGTCTATCACAATGAGTGATGCACAAATGTGGCAATCTGTTGACAATCTTCCAACCCGAAAGAGCCAGGGTTATATTCCTCAATGTAAATCCAACTGACATTGTCCTGCAATGTCGATCCATGTCAGGAGAGATGAGAATTACACTTCACATGTCTCAGAAGGCTGCAGGACCAGACTGAAAGGACTATTAATGCTGTGTTCCCCGGCCACAGCATTCTACACTGACCTTCCTCTAGGAGGATAATAGTTCTGTGTCCCCGGTCACAGAACGCTGCTCTACTCTCCTCCACTTGACTGTTACTTCTTCCTTCCAGATCTCCTCCAGCATACAAGTCCTGAGTTCCCTGGTCACAGCAGCTTGATACTTCTTTAAGGATGAAGATCTTTATCTTAAGCTCCCTCCTGGCGGTTCCTCCATCCCTCCTCCGCGCACGGCGCATCCCCACGTGTGGACGCCCGGACCAGCAACTCGGTACTCTATTGTCTGTTCCTACTTTCCAGAACTCCTCCCTGGAAGCATGTGACCCCAGCTCTCTCTCCTCTGTCATTTCTCCTTTGTGGACACTGCTCCAGGCTGCTCTCCCCTTGTCCCAGCCGTGAGTGCAGGGATGGGGGGGGAGACCAGGTACAGCAGCCTGGGGGGGTGGCACAACTAAAATCAGCACCCCCCCTAGATCCAGCCACGGTGTCATCCGTTTGGCAGGTGTCATCCCTCTGGCTGGTGTCACCCCGTTGCGGTTCGCACCCCCTTAGCAACGCCATTGTCAATCGCAATGAGTGATGCACAAAGGTGGTGATCTGCTGATATGGCAAATCAGCACTATTTCCAATGTTCAAACCCAAAATGGACAGGGTTATGTAATACAATATAAGTCCAATGTCATTAATGTCATCCAGCAATGTTGATCCATGTCAATCACAATGAGTGATGCATAAAGGTGGTCTATTGATATGGCAAACCACCACTATTTCCAATCTTCAAACCCAAAATGGACAGGGTTATCTAATACGATGTAAATCCAATGTCATTAATGTCGTCCAACAATGTTTATCCATGTCTATCACGATGAGTGATGCACAAATGTGGCAATCTGTTGACAATCTTCCAACCCGAAAGAGCCAGGGTTATATTCCTCAATGTAAATCCAATTGACATTGTCCTGCGATGTCGATCCATGTCAGGAGAGATGAGAATTACACTTCACATGTCTCAGGAGGCTGCAGGACCAGACTGAAAGGACTATTAATGCTGTGTTCCCCGGCCACAGCATTCTACACTGACCTTTCTCTAGGAGGATAATAGTTCTGTGTCCCCGGTCACAGAACGCTGCTCTACTCTCCTCCACTTGACTGTTACTTCTTCCTTCCAGATCTCCTCCAGCATGCAAGTCCTGTGTTCCCTGGTCACAGCAGCTTGATATTTCTTTAAAGATGAAGATCTTTATCTTAAGCTCCCTCCTGGCGGTTCCTCCATCCCTCCTCCTCCGACTGAAAGCGCATCTGGATTTCGTGCATGCGCACGTGGGGTCACAGCTGGCTCCCTAAGTCTAGTTGGCAATGCCGGGGATCCAAAGACCAGCAAAGTATCGGCCCGGCTGAAGACAGTACAGGACTCTTGGATTGGTGAGTCTTTCTTAAATGTCAGCAGACCTTATTCTTTCATTTCCTGTTCAGCATCGTTCTCCATTTCTTGCTTATGAAGCTGAAGCCATCAAACAATCTCTGTTGCTCATTTGCAATTCTCCTCTCTTTTTGTCTTCTGTAGTGAATCAGTTCCTTCACTTCAATTTGCTCATTTGTGTCTATTTCTGGGCACTGCAACAAGAAAATACATAAATCAGACTTCATTCAATACATGACATACCAACCAGGAGATGCATTTTCAAATGTAACACTATACTATCTAATGTTACCATTATAAATTATATTTCAGTTCTTCTATGAACTTATAATGATATTTAATAATAATAATTAGCAGTTGGCTGCATGTGGAATAAAGCAAATGTACAGATGATCATGTTTTTTTTTTTTGCAGTTTATAATTATTCTGCAATTCCTAGTAACTGAAGGCAGCTCCCTATTAAATGATCTCCTTGTATGTGCACACATTATATTAATTGTACTTCCAATGGACTTACTTCTGGCATCCACAATGGTGAAGTAACCTTTCCTTCCTCCAACTTCTTCCAGCAAATGGGTCTGAAGAAGGGGTGTTCTCGCAGTCTTTTCACTGCCAACCAGCGATATCCCGGATATTGTGCAAGAAGCTGTAATGAAAAAGATATGAAATTTAGCATACAGTAGATTGTCACTAATAGAAAATGATAAATTAGCCAGTTTAGTTTCGGCTACTTAAAAAAAAAAAAAAAAAAAAAAAAAACCTTCTCAGAATGTCATATTTTAATTCCTTAGTTTAGTTTTTAATTAAGGTATGTCTGCTAGAAGGATCTAAGGTAACATTCCTGAACAGGTCTAGGAGTTCCCCCAACAACTCATATTTTCAGAATGTCACATGGGTAGTTCAAATGTAATGCTGACCTCCTGTCTGGTCAATATCCTGCCATGAAATCTGTATTTAACACTTCCAGAAGTCATATACCCCCCCCCCCCCCCTCTGTGCTTTCTGACTCTAATCTCTTCATCACTATGACACATAGCAATGCAGAAGAGCCTTTTTACATAGACAACACTAAGGACCTATAGCTCTTAGATCATTCTAATTCTAGACTATCTATACTTACTCGCTCAATAACATCTCGAAGGTCAGGGTCAATGTTCCTTGGATAGAAGTAGTTCCTGGATCTGACTGATTGTGGCTCTTCTCCTGTGGCCATTTGGAACAGGATGACACCAAGTGAATAATAGTCGGCCATGGCATCATAGGGTTTGTTAAAGTAAACCTGATAAAACAGAGAGAAAGGGTAACTATAAAATAAAGCACATGATCAACCATACACAGAGCAGTAATAATAGGTAACTAAAAACTGGTAGAAATGACAGGTCACAGCGTGGCCCCTGATGTTTTTTAGGCTTCTTGTCACAATCATTGTGACCCTGCTTCCTTCATCTCCAAAATTCTTGTTCTTTCATTATGATATGGCTGATAAACATAATAATATAAAATGGATGTGGTAAAGGGACAAAAAAAAGGTGTTTTTTTTACTTACCTCTGGGGCCATATAGGCTGAAGTACCGGCACAACTATACACTTTCTTGGATCCGAACATATCAACTTTAGAAAGGCCAAAGTCTGCGATTTTTACATGGCCAGAGCTGTTGAGCAGTATGTTCTCGGGTTTCAAGTCTCTGTAAAAGAAAAGGAGAGAGTTATATTTACAGATCAAATATTTAAAATCGAAGTTCACCAAATACTAATAGGTCAGTTTTAGATGGATGCCAACGGGTTAGATCACCTACTAACTTTGTGCACCACTTTATGAATCTCAGCATGAACCTCGTGAGCTCAGTTCCCAGCTTACTGCAGTTGAAGAAACCATGTCAAGTCCCAGTCTGTCATTCTGCCATCTTTATTGAAAACAAGGGAGCAGAAACACTCCATAGGCTGTCTTCCTCTGTCACATGTTGCCCTTCTAGTGGGACATGATTAAGTCCCAGTAGGGAGCGATATGTATTCGAATGAGAAAGCCTGGGGAGTGTTTCTATCCACATGTCTTTAATAAAGTTGTAGACACATTGCGGATTGATGGAGTGTGCCTCAGTATTGTTTCTTCTACTGGTTTATGGGGGTTGATGGGGCCCAGAGCAATCTTTACATCTGTGGCTGGTATTGTGGGGTGCTGAATGGGACATGGAGCCGTGTTAGAAGGGAACATCTGCAATTACTGCAGTTATAATGAGAGAGATTCTTAGCTTGATGTTATATTTAATTAAAATGTATAGAGTATGGGGAAGTGAGGCTCTTTAACTTAGATGCACAAAAGCTTCAACAGCAGGCGACAGAACTGGCAGCAGGCAATTCAACCCTTGTACACCCACCCACAACTAGAGTACCAGTGTTGGGTGGTGTTATCCTTTAATAAAGAATGGCAAATATGGAGGCAAGATTATGATGGAAACGCTTACCTATGAATGATACCACGTCCGTGCAGATATTGCAGAGCACAAAGAAGTTCGGCAGCAATAAACCTGTAAAAAAAAGAGAGAAGGTCTATTAATATCACATGTCTCACAGAAATAAGTAAATAAATGATTAATTGATTCCTTCCTTGCTGTGCAAGTCATAGGAAGGAATGTATTACTCTGACAATGATAGGCACTGTTCAGTTTTTGGGGTAATACATTAATTGGTCCTAAACCAGCCCATGGAGATTGGATAACAGTCACCAGTCTCATGTCTGTGGTAGCTGACAATCACTGGCTGAGATCTGTCAGGTTGGAACATTGATTGTGCGGGGTTGAAGATACAGCCTTGCACACTAAAATAAACGAAAGGATTTCGCCATTTTCTGGCAGGTATGACATTAGGCTAGAGGTATGCAGCAGAGGTTTTTCCTGATGAAGGCTTACTGAGGTGTGTGTGGGTGGGCTGTTATATAAAATTAGGATTTATTATATTAATACTATATTTATGAAAATCCTTCAATATGACTGTTAGCCCTCACCCTTTGCTTGGGCCCCAGTCACACCATGTGAAAAACGTGCCAAAATGCATATCATACTTGTGGTGCCATTGGTTCCTAATGACATCTCAAACGCAGGTAGCAGTTGCCTGAGAAAACGCACCAGTATGTACATTGCAAAAGTGCGTGAGGCTCACTGCCAAAAAAAGTGCATGAGTTACTTTGGCACATTTGGCACAAGTAGGGCAGCCCATACAAGTGAATAGGCTGTCCTGTGCTGTTGCACAAATAACATGCAAAAAAGTGCAAATAAACACTTCACATGGTGCAGGTGTGAATGCATCCTTGGACAGTATCTTTGTGAGCCGTACCTTATTGTAGCAGTTGATAATGGAGCAGAAGACTGGATCAGGTCGTATAGTTCTCCTCCTCTCATGTACTCCATAACGAAGAAGAGATCTTCCTGTGAAAGATAGAGAGAAATATATAGGTTCAAAAAGGTAAAGTGGATGTGGGGTTTGTGTTTTGTCAGAAATGCAGAAATATTGGGCTTAAGATAACAAAGAACAGCACTGGATTTCTCACAGGATAAACAGGTTTTTTTTCTGCTCTTATTGAACAGGTATAGCAGAATGCTTTGATTTGTATATTTAATAGACCAAGTGGGAAAAAAACAAGAGATGGTCACTTTTGGGTTTACATTCACTTTAAATCTAAGTTCCCATTAAGGTCAGAATACGATGCTTGGCAAGAACTTTAAATATATGTTCAACATATTTCCTCATTAGGAAAGCAATATACAGAGCCACATAACATGCAAACATGTTCTACCAGGCTGCCATTACAATGACTCTATCATGAGAGAAGTAGACATGTGCCTTTAGTTTCGTACGAATCGAAAATTCGCACGAATTTCCGGAAATTCGTACATTTGTACGAATTTGAAATACGAATTTTTATGCATACGAATTCTGTACGAGATTTTGTTTACGAATTTCGGATCCAAATTCATAATGAACATTCGTAATTGTTAAGAAAAGTTAACGAACCTAAAAAGTTAAAAACCTAGGAAGTCAGCACAGGGATGGTGGGAGCCCCTCATAATGATAAATTCCTCATAACGAAAATTCGTAATTGTTACGAAACGTTAACGTACCTAAAAGTTAAAACCCCAGGAAGTCAGCACAGCACAGGGATGGTGGGAACCCCTCATAATGGGCACAGCGAGTGTACACTCAGACCCGGGAACTCAGCACAGGGATGGTGGGAACCCCTCATAATGGACACAGCAGGTGTTCAGACCTGGGAACTCAGCACAGGGATGGTGGGAACCCTATGGGAATTTGTACGCTTACGAATTTTATACGTAATACGAAATTTCGTTAACGAATTTTGAAATTTTGGATCCAAATTCCGTTACAACAGAAACGTGACTGGTGTTTTGTTCACCAATCAGAGGAAGTCAGCACAGCACAGGGATGGTGGGAACCCCTCATAATGATAAATTCATCATAACGAACTTTTGTTACTTTGCGAAAAGTTTACGAATCTAAGGAAAATTCGTATTTCGTACGAATCCGAATCGAATAATGGACACAAATTAGGAAATACGAATTAATTTTCGTACGGAACGAAACAAAACTAATTTATTGACGGCACATATGTCTAGAGAGGAGTACAGGGGTATACCTGATCCGAGTCAGTGAAAACAAAGCCAAAATAAGAGCAACACAGCCGGGGAGAACCAGAATTCCCAACATTCTATAATAGCAGCCTCTGTGAAGCTGGACCATCTCTAATGTTTTTCTGGTTTGGGGTTTTGTTTCTAGGTCTGTACAGGACTTGGAGATCAAATGGATAATATGGATGTGATTTGATGAGTGATTGATAGAAATGTGACACTTACTTCTGATTGGAAGGTTCCATAGGCGTGTGTACAAAAAGGACTCTCTCCAACTTCTTCAAGTATTTGTCTCTCTATAAGTACACTTTTAGGATTTTCTTGTAATAATTGCCTTTTCTTTACCACCTTGACTGCCAGTTTCTGGTCTGTGGCAGGATGGGATGCCAGGGCGACCTAAAAAAAACACAGGACACAAATGATTAGAGCTAATTCAGCACCAGGTTCTGAAAAGGTTACCTCTGGGTCCCAGCAGCAACCCCCAGCCTGGCTACAATTGTTAGTCTATAGCATTGATGGCGAACCTTGGCACCCCAGATGTTTTGGAACTACATTTCCCATGATGCTCACCTACACTGCAGAGTGCAGAAGCATCATGGGAAATGTAGTTCCAAAACATCTGGGGTGCCAAGGTTGGCCATCACTGGTCTATAGCATGAAAACACAGTTTATAGAGCATGAACGCAGCAGGCCTTCAGCAAGTTGTAAGTGGTTTTGACTGTTATACACACGGTCGGACTTTTCAGCTACAAAAGTCCGACAGCCCGTCCGAAAGACTTTCGACGGACTTTCGATGGACTTTGGGCGTACTTTCAACGGACTTTCTAACGACCGGACTTGCCTACACACGATCACACCAAAGTCCGACGGATTCGTACGTGATGACGTACACCGGACTAAAATAAGGAAGTTGATAGCCAGTAGCCAATAGCTGCCCTAGCGTGGGTTTTTGTCCGTCGGACTAGCATACAGACGGGCGGATTTCTGGGTCCGGCGGAGTTACGTCGTAAAGATTTGAAGCATGTTCCAAATCTAAAGTCCGTCAGATTTGCGACTGGAAAAGTCCGTTGAAGGTCCGGTGAAGCCCACACACGATCGGATTGTCTGCCGGATTTGGTCCGTCGGCATCCGTCGGACCAGTCCGGTCGAAATGTCCGACCGTGTGTACGCAGCATTAGTCACTACCTTCTAGAATGTTAGTGAATGGGTATAGCTTTAAATGGGCTTTTATCAGGCTGCAGTAGGCTTTTAGCAAACTTAGAGAAAACTACAGCCAACACTCACTCTTAAGTCTGTATTCAGTGTTCCTATATTGGGACTAAAGGTTATGAAGCTCTGAAGCCAAACTCTATAGAATCTGCTTAATACAGTTTAAATACACATTCGATTTATTGCCTTATCTATCAAAAGATGATGTGCCGAGCTGCTTTTCGTGTATTACACCTCCGACAGACAGTACACTACTAACATAACTTTAGGCTAGATTCACTCCACTCGCTTTGCATTAATTTAACACACACTAAGTACATTTGAGATGATGTGTGTTGCCATTTTTTTTATTTAACAATGTTGTAAAATAACTTTATTGTACCTTCCTTAAAGCACATTTCATTAAATGCATTATGTTTCAATTTAATTGAATGCAGACTAACGCATCACTATGGTGTAAACTCGCCATATTGGAAATAATAGATTTCAGTTTGTCATTGAGTAACACAGCTTAGCGCGTGTAATGTAAATGGGAAGTGGTAAGGAATACAGTGGTATGACCTCCACCGACAGCCTACTGTTAGCCCACTGACAATATTAATAACCAGCAACTCGCAAAACATTAAACCTGCTGTTCATATAGCTTTGATTACTTACTTTTCCGTAACTACCTTGACCAAGTATTTTATGAAAGATGAAGCTGTCAAGGTTAAAGTCAGCTGGTGGATCGCATCCCACGTTGGTTCCGGGCACATCCCTGACTGCCTTGTTGACTCCCTCACTGACTACCTTTTTGACTGTCTCGCTGACAGCCTGGTTGACAGGTTCACTGACAACCTCGTTAACTGTCTCGCTGACTGTCTTGCTGACTTCCTCGCTGACAGCCTGGTTAACAGGTTCACTGACAACCTCGTTAACTGTCTCGCTGACTGTCTTGCTGACTTCCTCGCTGACAGCCTGGTTAACAGGTTCACTGACAACCTCGTTGACTGTCTCGCTGACTTCCTCGCTGACAGCCTGGTTGACAGGTTCACTGACAACCTTGTTGACTGTCTCGCTGACTTCCTCGCTGACAGCCTGGTTGACAGGTTCACTGACAACCTCGTTGACTGTCTCGCTGACTTCCTCGCTGACAGCCTGGTTGACAGGTTCACTGACAACCTCGTTGACTGTCTCGCTGACTGTCTCGCTGACTTCCTCGCTGACAGCCTGGTTGACAGGTTCACTGACAACCTCGTTGACTGTCTCGCTGACTGTCTCGCTGACTTCCTCGCTGACAGCCTGGTTGACAGGTTCACTGACAACCTCGTTGACTGTCTCGCTGACTGTCTCGCTGACTTCCTCGCTGACAGCCTGGTTGACAGGTTCACTGACAACCTCGTTGACTGTCTCGCTGACTTCCTCGCTGACAGCCTGGTTGACAGGTTCACTGACAACCTCATTGACTGTCTCGCTGACTATCTCGCTGACTGTCTCGCTGACTTCCTCGCTGACTGCCTTGTTGACTGTCTCGCTGAACATCTCACTGACTACAAGGTAAATAGAAATCATGACATGTTATTACCTTACAGAAATCGAACACCTACTTCACAAAACACTAAATCACAATGGTGGAAAACACATGGAAAAGAGAAATTCCTGTTTACCAAGACTCCAAGGTGCTAAGTAGTTTGGTTAAATAAAGTGAAATAGCTTTATGTTTCTAATTAGATTGCATGTCTTCATTTGCGAAAGAATTACAGTGACGTGAGTAGCTACTGTAGCTGACTTTTTGACCCTATGACCTGCAAGGATATGACTTTTACATCATGTACAGGTCGTAGGGTCAAAACAAGTTCAAGGCTGCAATAGAAGCTGTAAATTTGTTTTACAATAATTCTGCCGGATTTGCTGAATATTGTAGAAGAAAATCGGGGTGGTTATAAAGAGACCCAATCACTTCTACACCATTCAGAATTGGTAGGTGTAAAACTACCCATTCACTACACCTTTCTAAATTGGGGAATCCCCCTCCTGGGAGCCCGGGATAAAACTTCCCTGCCATTAGATTATAGCAATCCATGTCTAGAAAGGACTGATTGTCCCAGGGGCGTTTCCTGAACAAAGTGGGCTTGTACAGAAGATCGTAAGTTAGATTCCCACATATCACAGCCCCCCCCCCTACATAATAGGGCCCCTCTGACTACAGAGAAAAGATAAATCTTTCTGGGTACTACTTGGGTACAATTACTATTTCTATTTTTTCCCTATAATGTAGCAAATCTTTATTTTTTAAGTATAGGTCCACTTTAAGTAATCCTCAGGCCCAAAAATGTGTGAATTGTCATGGCAGCAAAAGGGTTAAAGGAATATCATCATGTCAGGGAGAACTGCAGGGGTGGTCATACGCAGTCATATGCCTGATCCAATATAGGAGGACAGATCTATCTATAGCTGCAGCTCACCCAAACTCATTTATTCAGTTGAGGATTGCATTCATTTTTATGCTTGAGCAACGAGAGGGTAACATCCCCTTTTCTAAAGGCAAGTTGGGGGGTCCTACACTAAAGCTATTGGCAGGGGACAAGCTTTTCTACACTGTGGCTGTTTTCTAACAAAAATGCTCTAAGGGGCTCATTTATAACAGAAAGTGGATATTGCAGTGTACCCCTACACTGGCCTAACTCTAGTTTTTACCCCTGATAAAATACCTAAACAGTGTCAATTGAGAACAATTTCATAAAATATAAAACATCATTCTTACTTGTCTCAACTGCGATGGTCATCTGTTTCTTATTTGGAGGTGCAGGGAAAAAAGCATCTGATGCTGGTCTCTTGTTGTTCTTCTTGGGCAATATGGCAGTACATATCATGCCCGGTATTGTTTTAGCCCAACTCCCTACAGCATCAAGTCTTCCCTTTTTTGCCATCGTTTCTTCATCAGCTGATTGATCAGATTCATTATCTCTCGTTCGCTTCTTTCCTCTGGTCTTGTCACTCTCCTCTTTGGAACTCTTCCTCTGTCCAGAATTGTTCCTGTCATCAGAGTTCCCATGCTTACTTTCCCCATTTTTGGGGTGTTGTTGAGGTGACTCCACCTTTAACCCACTATGTAATAAAGTGGGTTTATCAGTATCATCCACAGAAGGTCGGCCTAGGAAAATTTTCCTTGTAGCTTCATCTCTCCTCTTATATGGATGATATCTGAAATTCAGTTTTTGCCTTTTTCCCTTGGTATTCCCCTCTCTGGAACTCTTTCTCTCTCCAAAATCTCTCCCTTCATCAGAGTTTCCATGTTTGTGTACCCCATTTTTGGGGTGTTGAGTTGTCTCCATCTTTAACCCACTTTGTAATAAAGTGAGCTTATCCAAATCCTCCACAGAATGTTTTTCTTGGATAAATTTCCAAGTAATCACATCCCTGATCTTATATGGATGAAATCCAAAAGTTTGGTTTCTCCTTTGCCACTTCATCATAATATAATATAATGAAAACGCACAGAGCACTAGAAAAGCGATGTGTCCACCACCTCTAGCAAATCCAAACTGGCTAGATCCAGCTGCAAAGCTTCTTATATGGGCTGGCTGTGAGCTATGACATCATCGTTGCTAGGATATCATCAGGGCAGCCAATTAGATTCAAATCTCAACTCCAACTGCCAATATCCACAGTCATTTTAAAATTTTCAAAATAAGAGAGCTTAATATTGACTCTGCATGGAATCCAATACATAGATAAATCTGTAGAGCACCTAATACACAGATGAGGCTTATATAAGCCTGCTTTTGGGGTAATTAGTGGGACTGCTTCAGCAGTCCCACTATTGTTATTTGTTTTTATTTATTTTTAATTAGTGGGAATGCTTCAGCAGTCCCACTATTGTTATTCGTTTTTATTTATTTTTATTTTTAATTTTAATTTTAATTTTATTTTTCCGTACATTTTTTGGCTCTGCATAACTTCTGCATACTTTCAGCTATTAAAGCCATTCAACTTTTAAAATGTTCAGCTCTTTCAGCTAATGATGGGACTTTTTCAACTTTTTTTTCTACTATTTATACTTTTTTAAAATATTAAGCTTTTTAACACTTTTTTTTAACATTAAAGTCAATGAGAGCATGCTTCAAATGCCTAAAATCTTCTTCTGCTCCCAAAAGTTTCAGCTCCTTCATACTTTCACCTACAGAAGCCAAACAAACTTTAAAATGTTCACAAAATATTCAGCTATCTGACTATATCTTTTCAATGATATCTTTTACAGTTTTTGTGAAAAAGCTGTTTGTTTATTGAGCATTTCAGGAAATGTAATGGATTAAACAGAGTGTACTGGGCTGCTTTTGTTGCCATGGTTACCAAAGCTTCTGTTATACACAGTGATGGGCAGTGGGGGAGGTTGCTGGAGCATCTCAGCTCTGATTACAGAGCCCGGGGGAAGGGAAAAAAACACCATGTACTGATTTATAATAGAGGAATATGATGGGGCAGTTTTGATGGGTCAATTCTGATGGGGCAGTTTTGATGGTGGCAATATGATGGGGCAGTTTTGATGGGGCAGTTTTGATGGGGCAGTTTTGATGGGGCAATTCTAATGGGGCAGTTTTGATGGTGGCAATATGATGGGGCAGTTTTGATGGGGCAATTCTGATGGGGCAGTTTTGATGGTGGCAATATGATGGGGCAGTTTTGATGCGGACAATATGATGGGGCAGTTTTAATGGGGGCAGTTTTGATGGGGCAATTCTGATGGGGCAGTTATGATGGTGGCAATATGATGGGGGCAGTTTTGATGGGGGCCGTTATAGCAATTCAGCTATTCAGCATTCCCACACATTTTCTCCAGGAAATGCATTTTCTAGTTTCCAATGACATAGACAGGTGTCAATATGGCTGCTCAAAACACATAAAGATAAATCAGTAAACAGGGTTTTTTTTAACTACTTGCTGACCCTGGATTGTTCTGACATTTGTTGTTTTCAAGTTTAAATTATTATTATTTGCTAGAAAATTACTTAGAACCCCAAACATTATATATACCGTGTTTATCGGTGTATAACACGCACCTTCATTTTAAGAGGGAACTTTCAGGAAAAAAACTTATTTTTTTAAATAAACAACTTTGAAGCAAATTAAGGGTCAGTGCCCATGAATGCAGCCTGATTAGTACCCATCTGCAGCCTCCCCATCTCCCATCAATGCAGCCTGATCAATGTCCATCTGCTGCCTGATCATTGTCCATCTGCAGCCTGATCAATGCCCATCTGCAGCCTCAATGCAGCCTAATCAATGTCCATCTGCAGCCCATCTCCCATTAATGCAGATGGATTAATGACGCTTTTCAGCCTCAATGCCCATCTGCAGCCTCACCATCTCTCATTTAAGCAGCCTGAACCGTGCAGGAAATCACCGAGCTGACATCTGTTTACTCGGCTCTCTCCTCACACTCACAGTCCTTCTTCCGCCATCGGCATTGGACCAGCTCCTGTGATAGACAGAACACTGGTCCAATGCCAGTGGCGGAGGCGGGATTGTGTGTGTGATGTGAGAGCCGAGTGAAAGAGTAAACAGGAGATGACGGCTCGGTGAATTCTGGCGGCGCTCGCCCCCCTCCTTCCCCTCTGAGGTACACTATCGGCGTATAACACGCACCCGTGATTTGCCCCCTATTTTCAAGGGAAAATAGTGTGTTATATGCCGATAAAGACGGTATATTTTTTTTTTTGCAGAGACCCTAGAGAATAAAATAGCAGTATGTCACACTGTATTTGCTTTTTTTTGTAATAAGTACATTTTACTGTTTTGCGTTTTTTTTTATTCATTAAAATTAGCCCATTTTTTTGTGTAATGTGACAGATGATGTTTTGCCGAGTAAATAGATACCTAACATGTCAAAATTGCGCATGCTCGTGGAATGGCGTCAAACTATGCTACTTAAAAATCTCAATAGGTGACACTTAAAATGTTTTTACAGATTACCTGTTTAGAGTTACAGAAAAGGTCTTGTGCTATAATTATTGCTCTTGCTCTAACAATCATGTTTGGTTTGAACACTGTTTACATATGCGGGTGCCACTTGTTTATGCATTCGCTTCTGTGCGTGAGCACGGAGGTATTGGATGCTTTAAATTATTTTATTTTTTCTTATTTATTTTACTTTTTATTTTCTATTTTTACACTGTCCCATTATTTATTTTTATTGTTTGATAACTTTTATTTCTATTACAAGGAATTTAAACATATCTTGTAATAGAAATAAGCATGACAGGTCCTCTTTATTGAACGATCTGGAGTCAAAAAGACCCCAGATCTCTCATTTACCTTTAAAAGCAAAAGAAAAAAAAATTGTCACTGACATGGTTGCTTTGGTCCTTCAAAGGGCATAGAGCCAAGTGAGGGCCATCTTACTCTCACTTGACTTCCTGCCCAGCCATTGTTCAGACTGGATCGCTTCCGGGTTTACCAATGGCTCTGGTAAACCCAGAAAATGACCGGTAAGCGGCAGGAGGGGGCATCCGCACCTATAAAAGTGATCCCGTGGTGAATCCGCTGCTGAGACCACTTTTATCGGAAAGCCGGCCATCTGCTGTAAATACAGATACCGGAGTTATGGCAGCTAGCTACTTGATGTACATTTATGCCCCGTACACACGGTCGGACATTGATCGGACATTGCGACAACAAAATCCATGGATTTTTTCCGACGGATGTTGGCTCAAACTTGTCTTGCATACACAAGTTCACACAAAGTTGTTGGAAAATCCGATCGTTCTGAACGCGGTGACGTAAAACACGTACGTCGGGACTATAAACGGGGCAATAGCCAATAGCTTTTGTCTCTTAATTTATTCTGAGCATGCGTGGCACATTGTCCGTTGGATTTGTCTACACACGATCGGAATTTAAAGGATCGGATTTTGTTGTCGGAAAATTTTATAGCCTGCTCTCAAACTTTGTGTGTCAGAAATTCCGATGGAAAAAGTCCGATGGAGCCCACACAACAAGCTCCGATCGCACATATTCAGTTGGAAAGTCCGACCGTGTGTACAGCGCATTACAGTTAGCCCCGGTTCACACAGGGGCGACTTGTCAGGCGACTTAGCCGCCTGACAAGTCGCGTCCTGTTCTGTACTACGGAACCGTTCTAATAGGAGCGACTCAAGTCGCTCCGACTTAGAAAAAGGTTCCTGTACTACTTTTGGGGCAACTTCAGGCGACTTGCATTGACTTCTATACTGAAGTCGTGTGCAGGTCGCCTCTATGAGTCGGCCTGCAAATCGTGTTGCCCCTGTGTGAACTGGCAGTTAGGCGGTCTCATTTGTAATCTCTGTGCTATCACTATCAGTGACCACCACTGGGGATCCCTGTGACTGGTTAGAACCACATTCAGCCATGATGTTGGAATGTTTAAATTGTAACAAAATTGTTATATTCTTAATATCTAAATTTTAATTGGCTTTATTGAAAAGAATATGCATTTTCCATAATTGTTTGAATGACAGGACTTTGAGCTAGTGATACCCAAATGGCCATTCATTGACTGAAAATGCAGGTCAAGACCCTGTCAGAATTTGATGGATTTTGTAAATATATGTATGGGTCTTCCTATGTAACCGATACTCTGTTTGATTTAAGCGTTTATGTTGTAAGAGGTTTGGTGTTTAGTCTGAAAGCCTCTCACATATATCTGGTTTCATGTTTAAAATGTTTGGTTAAAGTGAAAAACAGATGGTGCTCTCTGTTAGAAGGTGGAGAAAAAGGGAGTGTATGGGAGGGATTTGTGTTTGGGCGCGAATTTGAAAGACTGAGTTCATATAGACAGAAGGAATCCAGTCTTCGAGGGCACTCTTCACACACACATCCTGCTTTCAAGACACATTCTCTACACACACACGGCTCACTCTTCACACAGATTCCTTTCAAGCTTCATACACCTATTCAAGCCAGGACACAAGAGGTTAATCAGCCATCTTTGATTTTAAGGACTTTTTCAGATCTTTGAAACAAATGAACTATATTTGAACATTTTTTTGCATATATGAAACAACACTAATTCTGAATATGAATGTACTATTTTTGTAAGTATTTTCCAAGTTTATGTGTGTACAATAAAACACACGGTTTTGATTTAAGCTGACTCAAGCAGAAATAATTCCAAAATTCGTCTCACGAGAATCATCATTATTGAAGGCTTTTTATACAATAATAAGCCATTTATTTCATTGGCGGACGCCAGCCAGTTTCAATCGTCAGAAGTTTTGTGCCACGTTCTTCTTCCGTTGTTCAGAGGGGAAACGTGATGAACAGAAAACTTTGCAATTATTGAAAGAACCTAGAAGAAACGCCAGATTGATGTTTTTGATGTTTGATTGCGTGAAGACCAGAGTATTTTGGATCTGAAGTCTTGACAGACGGTTTAATTCGAGTCCAGCGGAAAACGGAAAAGTTTTATATTCGGTGAGTACCAAAATATGGAATTTATAAATGTTATAGCTGAAGGAAGTAAGTTAGAATTTGAAGGTTTAGCCAGCTATATTTCAGACACTAAGTTATGGCAATCAATGTATAATCAATGCCTACAGGCAAATATAGAAATTGAGAAGAATAGATTTTCATTAGCTAAATCTAAGAGAAAATTAAGCAATGTGATGAAATTAGTCTCAGTCTTCAATGCAATGGTTTTTGATATGCCAGGAAAACAAAGGCAAAGTGTAACAGAAATTGCACAAACACAGGAGAATTTACATATTGAACAATTAATGATTGAAAAAGATGCATTAGAACATAAAATGAATGCATTATTGGAATCAGTTAAAGAAAAAGAAAGTTGTATTGTTTTTTTAACTCAGAAAGAAATTGAACAAGAGAATGTTATAAGTTTGCTTAAAACGCAATTATTGCAAGCTCAGTCTTCTGCACATGCTCAGTGTTTAGCTTATGAACACGTGACAAAGTCAGAGGCGAGGGATGATGATGCTGATTCTGGATTTGATTCAGTGGGGTCATTTGAGGAGGTTAATATTTCCTCAGACAATGAAAGTGTGAAGTCTGTTGATTTGAATATTAGTAATATTCAACAGAAATGTAAATTTTCATCGCCATATACTCAAAGAAAGGTATATGCAAAAAAAAACAACTCTTAAATGTTTAGTTTGCAAAAGAGAGGGTCACATAGCTAGGTTTTGTGTGATGGCTAATAATAATGATATACAAAAGAGGTTGTATTATCCAAAAACGATGCCAAGGCGCTATGAAGTGTATTCTGTGCGCTGGTGTAGTAATTTGAGGTATAGAGGCCATAATAATCAAACTAATTTCCCTTTTGAGACCCAAATGCAAAGATTGCAAACTGCAAATAGTCCATTAAGACAGGAAAGGTATCACTATGTATCATATGACACTGTGAAAAACAATGTTAGCAGTCCTTAAATGAACTGCATGGATGGTAAGGATTTTCTGGTTATTGATTCTTTGATATGGATAATAAGGTTATGATTTGAGGTTCAGAGATTTGGTTTTTATGTGATATATTTTTAGTATTTTCAAGGATAATCCTTTTGGATTATTACTTTTTTATTAATTTTTCCCAGTTATGATTATTATGATTTTCATTTTTCATTTTTTGTTCAGATGGAACATTGAGAGGTTTAGTTCATCTGATAAGGGGGTAATTGACAGCTTTGTACTCAATTAGCAAAGGATGCAGATTTGTATGGAGAATTAGTGATTTTAACCTGAATATGGTCAAAATTATGTTGTGGAAAAAACAAATATAAGATTTTCCTTCGTTTTCAGAGGTTTAAAAGTTGAATCAATGTTTTCTTCCTCATCGGATGGTATTAGATCTATATTTTTGTTAATGATAACTAGATCTAATATCATGACTTAGATGGATTTTCTATATTTAATGTACCACAACACCTACAGGTGGAATTCACTAAATTTAACTATGACAGTTTAGATCACATTGGTAAGCAAAAATTGCTTGAAATTCTTAAAGAGAAATTCTATTGGGACAAAATGGAAGAGACAGTAGACAGAGTAATTAAATATTGTCTAATCTGTGTACAAAGATATTTTAATTACTGACAGGATATGGATTAATTATGTTTTTCTAGTTTGAGGTATACTAGCAAATCTCAGTAGTGGCAGAGGATTCCATTTTGTAGGTAAAATCATGCAGGTAATGTGTAAAATCTTGGGAATAGGACAGAGATTTTATGTATCATATCATTCACAGTTTGCAGGTACAGTTTTGTCAGTTACAGAGTATTCTTCATTTGATTTAATGACAGGAAGAATTATTTTGTCACTTGTGTTTCACAATGAACTATTGTTGGCAGTAGACAGCAAGGATTGATTGTGTCCCTTTGAAGTGTATTTTTTCTGCAATGCTTGTGATTTGAGAAGGGATATTGGGATGTTATTTAAAGGTATTGAATGTCATTCAGAAAATGATATTTCTTTTTGGTATTTTGTGCTCCTTTTGCATAACAGTGTTTTAGTTATAGATGATACAGGACAATTTGAACAGAATGGTGTTACATGCAGTTACTTGTATGAAAAATGGTCCCTCCACACATTTTTATGTTTGAGTTAAAAGATCATAATTTCCTTACTTTACAATATTCCTTGTTTAGGAGATTATTAAGAGACAATTTGTATATATACTGATATGTAGTATTTGTTTTAGAAGTTTAAAGAAATTTGTATTGTATAAGTTAAATGGTTACTCACAGAGCACATAGCCCCATCCTTAGGAATTTGAGAGTGTAATGACACCATACTCATTGAGAGTCTGCATCTGTGGGACTACAAGATAAAAAAGAACCTTTCTGAATAAGAAAGGAGGGGGTTTGTTTTTTTAGGAGTAGAATGCCTGTAACAGAGGTTTTTGGCAGACATGCATTCCAGTAGACGTTGCAACAGACATTCACTCCAGTATACACAAGACACATATAAAGCATGAAAACTGTTGTTATATCCACACACACATATTTGATTCTTGTAACATTTTGTTATTTTATTATTAAAACCAAAATTATCTTTTATTCAAGATAAACGGTTTATCAAGATTGATGATTTAAATCAAAAATTAGATGTTGTTAGCATTAGTTTATACAGAAAGAAAAATGGTGATTAAAGAGTTGCCATGTGTAAGGTCACACCCAGAGATGGTGAGATACACGTCACAGGCGGAACTAAAGGTTCAGGAGAAGTGGACCATGGCAAAGTAATTGAGAAGGTCCATTGGACATCTTGGATGTTCAAGGGACAATGGTATTAGTTCAAGGATTTCTCAATTTAGTTAAAAAGCATGTATAAATAAACATGTGGGTATAACAAATGTAATATTCTGAGATAAATGATGCTGCTTTTATTTTTCCTAGGAATGAATTATATTTCATTAACCTGGAGGAATCATGGATTCCAAAAAAGAAGAAAGATGACAGTTCAACAAAGAAAGTGTTAAAGAGAGAAGATTTATCATCATCACAGGATGCATCTTTTCCCTAGTGACAATTTTATCTGTGGTAAAATATATCACAAACTGTTCCAGCTATGCAGAGGTTAACAGGATTGAAGAATTACACAACAAAGACATTGCATTATTCAGAGACAAAAGAGATCTAGATACTGATATCAATATAGATGACAAAAGTGATAAAGACATTGATGTCAATTCAAAGGAACAAAATGATAAAAACACTAATATCAATAGAAAGGACAAAAATGAGAGAGTTATTGATATTAATGCATTTGACAAGAATCATGATTTTAGATACGTTGATATTAATACAGCTGAAGAATTGTATGGATATGTGTTGTAAGAACATGGGATTTTAAAGTAACAAGACAATTAACACAAATAAGGGTTAAAATTAGTATTTCTGTGGTCAACATGATTATTCCAGAAATTTATATTTTTCCACAGTCTTTGAACATTTTTGAAGATAATGATGGTTTGCATTTGATATGTAAAACAAAAATATATGTACCTCAGGATTCATTGGTAACTTGGAAAAGGAACGATGAATTTTTGGGAAGTTTTCTTCACAGTTCTACTATGATAATTCATAAAGGAATTTATGGTAGTGTGAATTGGATCAATAATACATTTGTTTATCAACAAATGAGAGTATCTTTGAATGATACTGGTATATATGAATGTTGCATATCAATAGTAAATTATCCAATGAAATGTGCGAAGGGAAGTGTTGTTGTAAGGTCTCCTAGGAAAACTCCATGTGTTGGTAAGAAAAGTGTCTCAGCAAATCCATTTCAGATTAACCATTTCCAATCCAGAACTCTTTTGAGAGAGGGAAATTTTGTCATTATATTGTGGAACTTTAATGTTTCAGAATGGAAAATTTCTACAAGGTTCCACAATGTCAAGGACATTTGGTTAATATGGAATTGGGTATTGAAAGATGGTTTGGAGTTAATAATATAAATCATAACAGAAATAAGCGTGGTATTGTTGAAGGTATTTTAGGAGGGATTGGCACAATTGGGAGTATTACTAATAGTATGGACATTAATACTTTAAAGTCTGATCTTGAGACAGCTGGTTTAGTGGGTAGTAATGGGATTAAAATACAGAGAAATTTAAATGAAATTTTAGAAAATATGGTTATTAAAACAGCTAATATAATGGGTCCATCTATTTTACATCTTCAAAATATTACTCTTGATTTAATGTTAAGTGAACAACATTCTCATATTGCCAGAGCATGTTTAGAGATCCAGACTGAATATTCCACTAATTTTAAAATAATTGCTCAAGCATTCCAGAGTGGAATAACCCCTCTTGGCATTTTACAGAATTTACCCAGAGAATATGTATATGCTATAAATCATACAGATTTATGGGTAAATAAATGGATAGGATGTAAACAGGATGTTTGTTATAGTTCTTCTATGATTCCGATAGCAGGACAAGAACAACTTTTGGTTCCAATCACAGTCCTGGGATTACCGGTCAGCAATACACAATTATTGTATTATAAATTACAGTATACAGATTTTGCATTTAACAATGAAAATTCTGAATTAGAACAATTAGATTTGTCATCATGTTTACAATTTCAGTCTAAAGTTATCTGTTTACCTAATCAAGATAAAAGTATTTTTCATTCTTGTTATCATAATCATACATTGTGTTCAGCAAGAATAGAAAAAGTTGAAACAATTTCTGAATTAGTTACTCGTGTAGATAAAAAGGTTTGTTTTCAGATCATGTCAGATACAGAAAGGGTTAAAACTTTTTTCTCTTCTTGTACAAATACAGAAAACCTAAATCAAGGTTTGTATTGTATAGAAGGAGACATTGTAGCAATAAGTATTAATGGGTTTAGAACAAATTTAACAAATATGCTTATGAAAAATATAAGTGCTCTTCCCACACAATATAATATATCTCAGGTAGATGAATTTCCTTGGGAAGAATGGGCAAAAGTAATTAATAAGAATAAAGGTTTATTGATAGCTTTGGCTAAGGAACTTCAGAATGCAGAAATATTGTTTAAACATGAACAAGGTAATTTGCAAGAGATATCTCATCAATGGTCAGAATTTTCAGGAAGTAATTGGTGGAAAAAATTCAGTAATAGTGTATCAATTTGGGGAAAAACTTCAATAACCTCAGCAGCAGGAAATATTTTATCACATCCTATAGTTATTCTTTTTATTATTATTATGTTATTCATTATATTCCAGTTATGTTTGATGTTTAGAATGAAAAAATTATATTATCGAATTAGAAATGAAATCAAGAAAGGAGATGATTTATTGCAAAATAAGCTTAAGAGAAAGATGGGTTTTGGTATTGCAAACTCGGTTGGTGATGGAAATACATTTGGAGTTATTGGATCAAAGTCTGAATGAATGGGACATGGATGCTATGAATGTATAATTAAAATATGATCGTTATTCATATTTCAGAGGGGAATGTTATATTCTTAATATCTAAATTTTAATTGGCTTTATTGAAAAGAATATGCATTTTCCATAATTGTTTGAATGACAGGACTTTGAGCTAGTGATACCCAAATGGCCATTCATTGACTGAAAATGCAGGTCAAGACCCTGTCAGAATTTGATGGATTTTGTAAATATATGTATGGGTCTTCCTATGTAACCGATACTCTGTTTGATTTAAGCGTTTATGTTGTAAGAGGTTTGGTGTTTAGTCTGAAAGCCTCTCACATATATCTGGTTTCATGTTTAAAATGTTTGGTTAAAGTGAAAAACAGATGGTGCTCTCTGTTAGAAGGTGGAGAAAAAGGGAGTGTATGGGAGGGATTTGTGTTTGGGCGCGAATTTGAAAGACTGAGTTCATATAGACAGAAGGAATCCAGTCTTCGAGGGCACTCTTCACACACACATCCTGCTTTCAAGACACATTCTCTACACACACACGGCTCACTCTTCACACAGATTCCTTTCAAGCTTCATACACCTATTCAAGCCAGGACACAAGAGGTTAATCAGCCATCTTTGATTTTAAGGACTTTTTCAGATCTTTGAAACAAATGAACTATATTTGAACATTTTTTTGCATATATGAAACAACACTAATTCTGAATATGAATGTACTATTTTTGTAAGTATTTTCCAAGTTTATGTGTGTACAATAAAACACACGGTTTTGATTTAAGCTGACTCAAGCAGAAATAATTCCAAAATTCGTCTCACGAGAATCATCATTATTGAAGGCTTTTTATACAATAATAAGCCATTTATTTCAAAAATGCAAACCGTTTTGTCTTTACCGTACAGTACAGGACACAGGACTTGTATTCATAAATCATGAGATATTATTTGGGCAGCTTCAGGTCAGGTGTTTACAAGAATGCCAACTGTCAGTGTCTCCCCACAGCCACCAATCAGATTTAAATTTCCAGATTCCATCTGCCATTTTCCACAGAAAGTTTCAAATTGTCAGCAGAGTGAAAATAAAAGTGCTCATTATTCCTGGATATATGAAATGCAATACATAGATGAAGCTGTGCAGGAATGAGTTCCAGGTGTAGGCAGGCGTCAGTAGTGGTGCTTGAAACACATTGAAATACATCATCACTTTAGGATTATTAATATGAGCTCATTTGTTATCTCTGTGCTATCACTATCAGTGACCTCCATTGGGGATCACTGTGATTGTTTACAGCCAAACTGAGCCATGTTGTTCGGTGTGTTTAAAGTGTACCCAAAGGAGAAACTTCTTTTTTTAACATTTGGACAGAGTGGTGAGGGGTTAGAAGCACTGTCATGTTTTTAGTGCTCTGTGGAGGGCTTGCAATCTGGTGCAGCTGTGCAGGGGCGTACCTAGAGCATTTGGCACCCGGGGCCCATCTTGTATCTGGCACCCCCCCCAACTGTAAAAACACCCACAAAAAAACACACTCCTCTGCCAAGATCAGCGTTTTTTAATTCTGCTTGTGTTTTTTTTAAATGGCGCTGTTGGCTGTCGAGTAAACCGGAAGTGACACTGTGCTGTCGCTTCCAGGTTTCTACATCGGAGACCCAATCAAAGGCAAATCCGGCTTTGGTCGGGTCTCTGGCCAGCCGGCTGGTGGCTCAGGTCTGTGGGTGGGATGGAAGACCTGGGCGGAGCTGTTGGAGGATGGGGACGTCCCCTCCCGCTCCTTGTAATAACAGCCGATGCTGTTCATCCATGGCAGCCAGTGACAATAGACAGGACAGGACAGAGGTGTCAGTCACTCAGGTGTGAGCAGATGCCACATTTTTGGACAAATCGTGCCACGGTCAGGAAAGTGGAGAGCTGGACTGGAGCTGCTATGAGGGAGACATCCGAGTGAGATGGGGAGACAGCTGACAATACAAAGTATGGCCCATACTTTGCATTATCTACTGTCCTCAGGGACTGATCTGATCCAGATATCCCACCGTATGGCGATCTCTGGATCGGATCTGTCCCTGGGGACAGCAGACAATGGCATCATTGGCATTGATGATTTGATTCGGATTTGGGAACTGACCTGCTGACAAGGCGTGTTGCTTGCTGGACCGTGGATGGGATCTGATGGCCGCAGGGAAGATGGCAAGATGCTGCTGTGACCTGCTGTTTACTGGACGGATCTCATGGCTGCAAGATGTGGGTGTAAGTCAATGTATGTCACCTGGTCTTCAGACACCCCCCCCCCCCCCCCCTTATCAGAACAGCTCATCTACTCTATACCTGGTTGGTGAACACAGCAACACCCCTCCCTTACCAGGTAAGCTCACAGCTCAGCTACTATAGGTGGGTGCTGATCACACAGCAACATACAGCACATACCTGCATTCTGCAACCTGTACATAGCACACGCCTGCATTCTGCAACCTGTACATAGCACACGCCTGCATTCTGCAACCTGTACATAGCACACACCTGCATTCTGCAACCTGTACATAGCACACGCCTGCATTTTGCAACCTGTACATAGCACACGCCTGCATTTTGCAACCTGTACATAGCACACGCCTGCATTTTGCAACCTGTACATAGCACCTGCCTGCATTCTGCAACCTGTACATAGCACACGCCTGTATTCTGCACATAGCACATGCCTGCATACTGATTTACAGATGTACACAACATGTTCAGATCCAATGCATGAACTTCAGACCTCAGATCAGCCCCAGTGCATCGCAGATCAGCCCCAGTGCCTGCAATTCAGACCCTTGACCAGCCCCAGTGCATGCACTTCAGAACTCAGATCAGCCCAATGCATAAACTTAAAGTGTTTGTTACCAAAAAAAACCCCAAAAAAACAGATCCTGTTCCCGTAAAAAATGTTATACAGCACAGTGCTTGTGCTGTGTCATTTGGCCCCCCGTATCACCTATAAAAACCTGGCTGATCCTGCCTTGCTATACCCTGTAAACTGACCACGGTTTATCATGGCCTGCTGAGCCCTGACATCATGGTCCGTTTACGTGCCTCCATCTTCTGCATCACTCTCTGTGGGGGCAGTTTGAAGGGGTCACTCTCTGTGGGGGCAGTGTGAAGGGGTCACTCTCTGTGGGGGCAGTGTGAAGGGGTCACTCTCTGTGGGGGCAGTGTGAAGGGGTCACTCTCTGTGGGGGCAGTGTGAAGGGGTCACTCTCTGTGGGGGCAGTGTGAAGGGGTCACTCTCTGTGGGGGCAGTGTGAAGGGGTCACTCTCTGTGGGGGCAGTGTGAAGGGGTCACTCTCTGTGGGGGCAGTGTGAAGGGGTCACTCTCTGTGGGGGCAGTGTGAAGGGGTCACTCTCTGTGGGGGCAGTGTGAAGGGGTCACTCTCTGTGGGGGCAGTGTGAAGGGGTCACTCTATGTGGGGGCAGTGTGAAGGGGTCACTCTCTGTGGGGGCAGTGTGAAGGGGTCACTCTCTGTGGGGGCAGTGTGAAGGGGTCACTCTATGTGGGGGCAGTGTGAAGGGGTCACTGTGAAGGAGTCACTCTCTGTGGGGGCAGTGTGAAGGGGTCACTCTATGTGGGGGCAGTGTGAAGGGGTCACTCTCTGTGGGGGCAGTGTGAAGGGGTCACGCTCTGTGGGGGCAGTGTGAAGGGGTCACTCTCTGTGGGGGCAGTGTGAAGGTGTCACGCTCTGTGGGGGCAGTGTGAAGGGGTCACGCTCTGTGGGGGCAGTGTGAAGGGGTCACGCTCTGTGGGGGCAGTGTGAAGGGGTCACTCTCTGTGGGGGCAGTGTGAAGGGGTCACTCTATGTGGGGGCAGTGCGAAGGGGTCACTCTCTGTGGGGGCAGTGCGAAGGGGTCACTCTCTGTGGGGGCAGTGTGAAGGGGTCACTCTCTGTGGGGGCAGTGTGAAGGGGTCACGCTCTGTGGGGGCAGTGTGAAGGGGTCACTCTATGTGGGGGCAGTGTGAAGGGGTCACTCTCTGTGGGGGCAGTGTGAAGGGGTCACTCTCTGTGGGGGCAGTGTGAAGGGGTCACTCTCTGTGGGGGCAGTGTGAAGGGGTCACTCTCTGTGGGGGCAGTGTGAAGGGGTCACTCTCTGTGGGGGCAGTGTGAAGGGGTCACTCTCTGTGGGGGCAGTGTGAAGGGGTCACGCTCTGTGGGGGCAGTGTGAAGGGGTCACGCTCTGTGGGGGCAGTGTGAAGGGGTCACTCTCTGTGGGGGCAGTGTGAAGGGGTCACGCTCTGTGGGGGCAGTGCGAAGGGGTCACGCTCTGTGGGGGCAGTGTGAAGGGGTCACGCTCTGTGGGGGCAGTGTGAAGGGGTCACGCTCTGTGGGGGTAAAAGTTTCCCAGCCATCAGAATACAGTGATCACTGCTGCCAGCTATAGCAGCCAGCAGTGATTGCCAAAAAAAAAAAAAAAAGAAAGAAAGACATGCTGGCTGTACTGAAGTCAGTTGATTGAATTCTGTACAACCAGTCTGCACATAGATAGATCAAAATTCTGTTGGTTCAGCAGAAAATTAAATCCATCTATGGTGGCTTAAGTTCACCAGTCTTTGGATTTAATATCATCCTCAAATCTTCTGAAAGGAGTGCTCCACTTAGGTGTAGAAATTCACTTTGAACTCCACCTTATTTCCATAACTCTTTAGGTATTAGATGTGCAAACAATAAGGTGAGAGGAGAGTGCATCGAATACCTACAGAGGGTAATGGAAATAAGGTGGAGTTCAAAGTGAACCGTGTCATTACCTGCAGGGACTGGCATTTAGGGGGTTAAAACAGGCAGGGGTGAAATGTGATATCACCTCCTCTGTCTGTCACTTTTCAGAGGAGTGGCAGTGCCTGCTGCAAGTGAATACAAACCTTTGGGCTCACACTGGTGTACTGGCAGTTTTCTATAGCCACAGTCCCTCAGACTTCTTTTAGGTTGCACATTTTTGCAGAATTTTCTGGAAGTGCACCAAAGATGCAGCATTCAGGACGTTTTGTACACTTTCAGAACATGCAGTAAAAATGTGCAGCCTCTATGGGACCAGGGGCAACATGCAGGAAGACTGCCAGTACAGCAGCACTGCAGACAACCTGCAGCATGCCAGTGTGAGCCCACGTCATAACACCTAGTCCTAGGGCAAGCAAAGTAGTGTGGCTGCTAGAAAAAAAAAAAAAAACCTCTTTGGCTGCAGAGAGGGGGAGGGGGGAGGAGTTCACTTACTTGGACGGTCCCAGCATTCGGGCCGACTGCTCAGATTTAACTTTCCCGCCCACACATCTTCTTCACAGACAGCACACGGGCTGCCCTAAGTGTGGGCGGGGCTGCCCGGAGTGTGGGCGGGGAAACAGAGAGCAGGTCCAGCCTCTGCCAGACATTAGTGTGGAGGAGGGAGGGGCTGGGCGGGGCTGGGCTGTGCTCTGTAACACAGACTGTCAGCCCTGAGACATCGCTGGCTCACAGTACTGAATGGAGATGCCGCACTCGGCCAGCTCAAAAACTGCGCATGTGCGGTTTTGAGCTGGCGACACAGCAGCCTTTATAGAGCATATGAGAGCAGCCCAGGGGGCAATTGCATCTCTGCCCCCCGGCCCAGCCCGCCCCTGTCTGCCTGAGTATTGAATTGGGCCCCTAGGTATTAGAAAAAAGGGGGAAGGGGGGGGGGGGTTTAAATACCCAGGAGAACGAAACAGATGGACTTTGTAGGCACCAATCATAAAAATCAATGTAAACTTTTATTTATACACGAATTTAAAAAGAATCACAAAAACGTATACATTTTTTTAAAAAACGCAGTACATTGCGGAAATTGGTATTAAATGTCACTACATAAATGTATGAGAACGGATCGGGGAATAGCCCCTATACCAGAGGGAGGGATAAACCCCTTCCGTTCCCATTGAATAACCTCAAACTGATATAGCTCGGTATGGCTCTACATGTTTCGCAAATTTGAATGCTTCTTCAGGAGCTTGTTTGGGTTACCTGTAATGGGAAATAGAGAAGGACATACACCAAAAAACAAAAACAAACATACAGTAGCATATTAATATTATTTTTGCATAAAGACTTTTCAAAAGTGCGTCTCAATCAGAACCACCGAGTACCGTGAGGAAGCGATCCCAAAGGCCCAAGATTCAACACGCATATGGTGACCTGTGATAACATGCGGGGACGTGTCTGGTAAAGAGATTTAGTGACATTTAATACCAATTTCCGCAATGTACTGCGTTTTTTTAAAAAATGTTTACGTTTTTGTGATTCTTTTTAAATTCGTGTATAAATAAAAGTTTACATTGATTTTTATGATTGGTGCCTACAAAGTCCATCTGTTTCATTCTCCTGGGTATTTAAACCCCCCCCCCCTTCCCCCTTTTTTCTAAGACTTAAAATAGGACGTTGGCACTGCTCTACATATGAGACCTCCACAGTCCATCCTGTGATGAGATCTAATAACCCTCCAATCTTTTGGGCCCCTAGGTAGACCATATTCTGTGTAGGCTCCAGCTGGCTCTGGTAATGCCTGTCCCTCAACGCAAATCCGAGGAACTGCTGGTATGACTGAAGGATCGGGACATGCTGGTAGGCATATTGCAAGTCCACCGAAGTCCTCCAGTCTCCTGGTTGAATAACCTGGATTATGGTATGGAGACAGGGGCGTAACTACCACCATAGCGACCCATGCGGGCGCTATGGGGCCCACAGCTGAGTGGGGCCCAGTGAGGATAAGAGCACTGCCGGCACAGTCTCCCAGCCAGGGGAAGAGAGAGGAAAGGTAGAGGTGAGCTGTCCGTATCAGCAGAGAGCTGAATTGCCCGATGTAAGAGCTTTCATTAGAACTTCCAGTGTTCCCGGGGCTCACGTCACATAGCTCCACCTTTTGGCCCGGTGCCTTTGATAGACAGAATGCCGATCCAATGCGGGACATGTGACGTCATCAAAGGCGTTGGGCCATGAGGTGGGGCTATGTGACGATGAGCCCCGGGAAGACAGGAAATTCAAATGAAAGCTATTACAGCGGGCAATCCCGCTCTCTGCTGATCCGGGTGGCTTGCCTCTTCCTCTGCATAGGTGGGGCTGTATGGGGCACAGGCAGACCAGGCTGTATGGGGCACAGGTCACGCTGTATGGGGCACAGGTCACGCTGTATGGGGCACAGGTCACGCTGTATTGGGCACAGGTCACGCTGTATTGGGCACAGGTCACGCTGTATTGGGCAAAGGTCACGCTGTATGTGGCACAGGTCAGGTCACGCTGCATTGACACTAGGGCAGCTGTGGGGGGGGGTCTGTTCGCAGGGGGGCCCCATACAACATTTTGCTATAGGGCCCTGCTATTTCTAGTTACGCCCCTGTATGGAGAGACTCCATCTTGAGTCTATCCAGATAAATTGATTCAGCCTCTTGTGGGAGTTCTGGAGGCTGCCGTTTAAACAACCAATAATGGCCTTGCGCCACTGTGGACTGAATCTGCCTTCTTTTGGCAGTGGTCTTGCCGGAACTGGGTCACTTTGAGCCACCTGGCTCCAACTGCCTCCTGGGCGGGACTAACGTTAAAAAGGCTTCTGGGTATCTTGGGGAGCCGCAGGGGTCTTAGTTCTCTGCAATTTTACGAAGGTTGACTGTGTACCCCTCCAACGCCTTCTGAAGTCCTTGGATGGGCGAAAGCCTCTGAAATCCCAGTACCTGTTTGGTGCTCCTCTGGATGTTTGGACCTTTGATCTTGGGGAAGACCTGATTTTCCTCCTGTAACCCTGGAGATGGCAGTCTCCAGTTTTTTGGCCAAACAGCGCCTTCCCATCAAAAGGCAGTTTATAGCAATTCCGCTTTGAGGATGGGTCAGCCACCCAGGATTTTAGCCACAGCGCTCTTTTGGCTGTGACTGAGCTGAGCATGGCTCTGGAGGACCATCGAATGATGTTTATAGCTGCCTCACCTGTGAAGTCCGCCGAGAGTTTTCTCTCATCAAGAGCCTTCATGTTTTTTTCTTTTGGCAGTTGGTATTTGATCGCATACTCCAAGTTCTGCGCCCACACTAGCATAGCACTTGCTACGGATGTTAAAGCAACGACGGGTTTACAAGCACCACTTGCCGTGAGGTAAAACTTTCCTAAGTCCATGTCAATGCGTCAATCATGGAAATCGTGAAAGGAGGAAGAGTTTTTCATCGGAAGTGTTACATTCTTGGCCAGTCTGGTGACTGTCGCATCCACTGTTGGTGGGTTAGATAAAAGGAGTCGCATCCTCTTCCGTTAGTGGATACAACTTCTGAAACCTATTGGTTGAGGAGGATTTTCTCTCCACCTCTTCCCATTCCTCCTGAAACAGGCCTCTTATTTCTCTTATAAGAGGAAAGGTAGCTACCTGTTTCTTTAGGTTCCTCCTATGGAACCCAAAGAGTTTTTCACTCTTGCAGCAGGCTCTGCTATTGCACTTAAAAGCGATCTGTGCTTAGGTCATTTTTCAGAGGCATTTGATATTATCACGTAGAGGGGACAAGTGTTCCTGCTATGCGATTTTCAAAGAGCGATTTGTACGCAATGTTGCAACTCGTATGGGGGCAGCCAGGGGCGTAACTAGAAATAGCAGGGCCCCATAGCAAAATCTTGTATGGGGCCCCCCTGCAAACAGCCCCCCCCCCACAGCTGCCCTAGTGTTAATGCAGCGTGAGCTGTACCACATACAGCGTGACCTGTGCACAATGCAGCGTGACCTGTGCCCCATACAGCGTGACCTGTGCCCCATACAGCGTGACCTGTGCCCCATACAGCGTGACCTGTGCCCCATACAGCGTGACCTGTGCCCTATGCAGTGTGACCTGTGCCCTATGCAGTGTGACCTGTGCCCCATGCAGCGTGACCTGTGCCCCATGCAGCGTGACCTGTGCCCCATACAGCGGTACCTGTGCCCAATACAGCGTGACCTGTGCCCCATACAGCGTGACCTGTGCCCCATACAACGTGACCTGTGCCCAATGCAGCATGACCTGTGCCCCATGCAGCGTGACCTGTGCCCAATGCAGCGTGACCTGTGCCCCATACAGCGTGACCTGTGCCCCATACAGCGTGACCTGTGCCCCATACAGCGTGACCTGTGCCCCATACAGCCTGGTCTGCCTGTGCCCCATACAGCATGACCTGTGCCCCATACAGCGTGACCTGTGCCCCATACAGCGTGACCTGTGCCCCATACAGCGTGACCTGTGCCCCATACAGCCTGGTCTGCCTGTGTCCCATACAGCCATACCTATGCAGAGGAAGAGGCAAGCCACCCGGATCAGCAGAGAGCGGGATTGCCCGCTGTAATAGCTTTTATTTGAATTTCCCATCTTCCCGGGGCTCATCGTCACATAGCCCCACCTCTTGGCCCGACGTCTATGATGACGTCACATGTCCCGCATTGGATCGGCGTTCTGTCTATCAAAGGCTCCGGGTCAAGAGGTGGAGCTATGTGACGTGAGCCCCGGGAACACTGGAAGTTCTAATGAAAGCTATTACATCGGGCAATTCAGCTCTCTGCTGATACGGACAGCTTGCCTCTTTCTCTCCTCTCTCTTCCCCTGGCTGGGAGACTGTGTCGGCGGTGCTCTCATCCTCACTGGGCCCCACTCGGCTGCGGGCCCCATAGCGCCCGCATGGGTCGCTATGGTGGTAGTTACGCCCCTGGGGGCAGCCTATTCACTTGGCTGCCCTACATGTGCCAAAAGAAGCCCCTGCTCCCATTTAGGGGCGACCAGCTTCGCACAATGTTTTTAAAGGCTCATTCTCCCACATGACAATCACAGCAGAATCGCATCACATTTGGGGTGCCCTGAATGGATAAAGGCACCTAATGCGCGAGGTGCAGCGATTGCCACACAATTTAAAATCAGATTGTATGGTGTGTGATAATAGTCTCCTTCTTTGGAGGAGGTTCTGGATCCTCCCATTCCAGTGCAGCTTTTACTGCCTTAATGAATGGTGGTATTCGCCCAAAATCAAAGCCCGAACCTTCAGGATCCTCTGCCGAGGAGGAGGCAATATCTTCTCCCTCTGCCTGGAAGGTTGGCTGTAATACTGGGTCTGGGGAATCAGCCTGCCTAATCTGCTTTGCTGGAGTCACCCCTGAAGTGCCTGGTACCCCTCTAGTTAGAGAGGGTTGAATGGGTTGGTTTAGGGCCCACACTGTTCATCCGCTTCTGTCCCTGGTTGCCCGAGACAACCAGAAAATTCTGCCAGGGAGTTGGGGACTACTTACTTGAGCAAGGTTGACACCTGCTGACTCTCATACTCCTGGTCTCTGGCAAGCTGCCTTAAGCAGTTTCTGCAAAGTAGCTTTACAGGCATAGGGTCATCTCCACATTACCAACATTTGCCTTTTCGGGCGCTGAACCCTCGGAGGAAAAGCTGTGTGCGTTCTCTTCAGTGTACATTTGCGCCCTTTGTACTGTGGTCTACCAGGACTGGAGGAGTCACTTTCTGCCCTGGAAAAATCTTGACGATCCAGAGGGCCTCTGGACCTCCTAGAGCAGGAGTGTGAGCGGTCGGGACTGCAATAGACAGGAAGACACGCTCGTCAGGGCAGAAAAATGACCAGTTACACTTACCGGTAACAGTGTTTCTGGGAAGTCTTCCAGGACGGCACCCTGAGAGATGACTGGTCCTCCTGACAGGAAACACAATCAAGAAAGAGGTTAAAAACCCCGCCCCTCCCTGCACTCCTCAGTTGTGCAAAAGTATTGACCCACACCAGTGCATAAAAGTGAAACAAAAACACCTCCAATGTACCACTATATAAAAATACAAACCGGGTGGGAAGTAGGCCTGCCGTCCTGGAAGACTTCCCAGAAACACTGTTACCGGTAAGTGTAACTGGTCATTTTCTCAAGTCGTCTTCCAGGACGGCACCCTGAGAGAGGAGCAAGTAGCTCAGGCCTACCTTAGGGCGGGACCACCGCTTGCAGGACCTTTCTGCCGAAGGCCAGATCCTGGGGTGACAGCAGTTCCACTCTGTAATGTCTCAGGAACGTGTTCTGGCTTGACCACGTCGCTGCCTTATAGATTTGATCTACCGATGCTCCGGCTCTTTCTGCCCAAGAGGTTGCCAGAGACCTTGTAGAGTGAGCTTTAAGATTAGTTGGAGCCGTCTGACCTGAATGCTCATAAGCTATGGCAATAGCCTGTCTAATCCATCTAGCTATGGTCGTTCTAGAGGCCTGTTCGCCTCTTCGAACTCCACAAAAACTAACCAACAGATGTTGAGATTTCCTAAACTCTTTAACCTTATCTAGGTAAAGCAACAGACATCTCCTGACATCCAACGTATGGAAGGCCCTTTCCTTCTCGTTCTGTGGATTGAGACAGAAGGAGGGTAAAATAATCTCCTGTGACCTATGGAAGCGTGAAGCCACCTTGGGAAGGTACAAAGGGTCCTGCCTGAGAATAATTCTGTCTTCTAACAGGCGGAAAAAAGGCTCCTTCATAGAAAGAGCATGTAAATCGCCCACCCTTCTGGCTGTAGTAACAGCCAGAAGGAAGGCGGTTTTAAAAGAAATCAATCTGACTGAAGATTGAGCCAACGGCTCAAAAGGTGCCCTGGTCAGGGCTTCCAAGACTAAAGATAAATCCCACGGTGGAAATTCCTTCATTTGCACCGGGGAAAGTCTCTCTCTAGCCAACAAGAATCTCTTAATTAAAGGATCTAGGGCTAATCTAACATCCAGAAAACTAGACAGGGCCGCCACCTGAACCTTCAGAGTTTTGGTGGCTAAACCTCGGTCTACTCCCTCTTGTAGGAAGTCTAAAATAACTGGTATTTCCTTCTGGGGAACTTTTCTCGCTTCACACCAACGGGAAAAAACCCCCCAGACCCTAGCATAAATGCGTCTAGTTACCGGCTTTCTACTCAGTAACAGGGTGTCAATCACCTTCTCTGAACACCCCTTGTTGCGCAGGCACTCCCTTTCAACAGCCAGGCTGTCAACCTGAAGAAACCGGGGTTCGGATGGTAAAGAGGGCCTTGAAGCAGAAGATCCTGACGTTCTGGAAGCTGAACCGGAGGCACCACCGCCCAGTTCCACAACGTGGGAAACCAGGACCTTTTGGGCCACCAGGGGGCAATCAGGATCAAATTGTCCCTGGCCCGACTCAGTCTTTGAAGGATTCTTGGAATCAGAGGTAAGGGAGGAAACGCATAAGCCAGACTGAAATCCCATTCCTGAGCCAATGCATCCACCCCCTCGGACCCTCGTTCCCTGCAGAGGGAAAAGTATCTCTTGACTCTCCTGTTTTCCCTGCAGGCAAAGAGATCTATCTCCGGTGTACCCAGCTGTTGACAGACCATGGTGAAAATTTCGGGGTTTAGCTCCCATTCCCCCTGCTGTACTGTCTGACGACTGAGGAAGTCTGCCTTTATGTTGAAAACTCCCCTTATGTGTACCGCAGAAATGGACGGAATTCTCTGCTCCGCCCATTCTAGAATCTCCTGTGTCAGACTCATTAGGGGAAGCGACCGTGTGCCCCCCTGACGGTTCAGAAAGGCCACTGTCGTGGAATTGTCGGAGAGGATCTGAACTTCCTTCCCCTTGATCCTGTCCTCGAAGGCTATTAGAGCCTCCCTGACAGCTAACAATTCCCGGAAATTGGAAGACGCAATTCTCTGTCGTGTGTCCCACACACCCTGAGCTTGCAGTTCTTCTAGATGGGCCCCCCATCCCCACGAGCTCGCATCGGTCGTTATTCTGACCGGCTGAAGCTGGAACCAAAGATGGCCTGTCCCCAACCCTTGGGGGTTGAGCCACCAGAGTAAGGAATTTCTTATTCTTAGAGGGATGGTCACCAGAGTATCTAGGGATTCCTTCTTTCCATCCCATGAGGATAGAAGGAAGTTTTGCAGGGGTCTTGAATGGAACTGGGCCCAAGGTACTGCTGGGATACATGAGGTCATAAGACCTAGAATCCTCATGATCACTCTTCTGGATACTACCTTCTGGTGCCGAATTGAAGACACTGAAGCAATCAGTGCTTCTATCTTCTCCTGCGGAAGGATCAGTTTCTGCCTTACCGAGTCCACCCACAGACCCAGGTAGAGTTTGGTCTGGGAAGGAATCAAAGAGGATTTCTCCTGACTTATCAACCACCCCAGGGACTCCAAGGTGGATATTACCCTGTCCAGATCCTGGAGAAGGGATTCTCTGGAAAGGTTGTAGACCAACAGATCGTCTAAATATGGTATCAGGGAAATCCCCTGAAGGTGCAGGTAGGAGATGACCTCTGCAAGGATCTTTGTAAACACCCTTGGACTGGCGCCCAGTCCGAATGGTAGGGCCTGGAACTGCCAGTGCTGCGTACCCAGATCCGTGCGGATAGCAAAGCGAAGGAATGCCTGGTGCTGCGGTAGAATGGGAATATGCAGATATGCATCCTTCAGGTCTATGGTAGCCATGAAGACCTCTTTTAACAGAAGTTTTCTGACCGTATAGACCGATTCCATGCAAAATCTTTTGTATCGCAGGAAGGTATTTAATTTCTTTAGATTCAGGATTAACCTGAATTTCCCGGACGGTTTTGGAACAACAAAGACGTGGGAATAAAAACCCCTTCCTTGCTGATCCGCCGGAACTGGGAAAATAACTCTCTGACTCGCCAACTGCTCGATATTTTCCATGAGTCCTATGGCTTTTGGCCTTTCTCTGGGTAAAAAGGTCAGTAGAAAAGTCTGAGGAGGCCTGGAAGCAAACTCTAGCCCGTAGCCCTCTCTTATCCACTGAAGGACCAGAGGGCTCTGGGCTACCCGCTCCCACTGTGGGATAAATTGTGCCAGCCTCCCTCCCACCTTGGTGCTGGCGTCACTTAGGATCCTTGTCTGCGACCTTAGGGCCGGAGAAAAGGAGTGCTCCCTTCTGTTTGGCTTTACCAACACCCCACTTCTTTCCTTCCTTACGGTCTTTAAACCGGTTGTTGACCTGGGGGCCTCGAAAATTTTTTTTGGCCTTTTTAGGTTTAACCGGAAACTTCTTTCCCTTCTCCGTAGATCTGGAGAGGGTCTGGTCCAAACCTGTACCAAACAGGAGAGATCCTTCAAAAGGAAGACCGCATAACCTGGTCTTAGAGGTATGATCCCCATCCCAGGTCTTAACCCATATGGCTCTTCTGGCAGAATTGAGAAGCGCTGCTGTCTTAGCTGAAGTCCGCACCGACTCCACTGCCGCATCCGCAAGAAAGGCTACTGCCTTACCAATTACTTCCAAGGAATCCAAAAGATCTTTGGACCTGGAAGAACTCACCACATGATCAGTCAGCTTATTCAGCCACATGTTAGCATTCCTGGCTATACAAGCTGAAGCTAAAGCCGGACTTAAAGTAGCCGCATTGGCCTCCCAGGCCCTGCGTAAAAGGGTCTCTGACCTACGGTCCATTTGGTCCCGGATGTTACCTGCGTCTTCAAAAGACAGGTCAGATTGTTTAGACACCTGGGCCAAAGATGCATCTAGTTTGGGAAGTTTAAAAAACTTCTCCTGCTCCTCTTCCTTAAACGGACACCTGCGTTTCCAGGTTTTAAACTTCTGAAGTTTATTTTCTGGCTCCTTCCATTCTCTTAAAACAATGTCTTTCAGAGACTGGTGGATAGGTAACACTTTAGACTGAGCCTTAGACAACCCCTGATACAACCTATCTTGTACAGAAGTCTGAGCCTCCGGCTCCTGGATCTCCTCAGAAGCATAAATAGCCCCTAGGAGGCCCTCCATATCATCTGTTGAGAAGATATGCCTGCCTGGCCTGGAGTGTTCCCCTTCCTCCTGGCTATCTTCTGCGTCTTCCCCTTCTTCAAGGAGACTACGGCAGGGGTCTTCCACCTCCTCCGCCTCCTCCTCCGAATCCTGAGAAGATGGCGGTTTCTGCGGAATGGTGCCTACCTGTCTCACACTAGAAAAGGCACTATCCTGGGAGGATGAGCCTTCTCTGCTATCCTGCCTAGTATTGAGGCTAGCCTGAAAGGCTTTAAGTGTGGACAGCATTTCAGATTGTACTGAGAGAAAATCCCTCATAACTTCTGAAGTCTCCTTCCCTGACAATTTGTGGATGCATTTATAACAGAACGGCTTGGTGTGCTCTGCAGCTAGTTTGTCATTGCAGTACCCACACCTCTTAGTTCGGGAAGGATTTTTGGGTCTCGGTCTACTGGCAACACTCTGGGTTTCTGTGTCTGCAAAAACAAGAAGCCCGTTTAGCTAGTAACCATAAAACAGAGATCCCTTATGAGGTTAAAGGCTAGAGGGCCACCCTCTCCCTTATCTCCTCCAGCCTGGTAGACTCACCCCCGGTGGGCTCCACAATAGCTGCAGACTCCTCCTGCTCCATTGCAGTCAGTGAGTAATGGACGCCTGCTCCTTGCCTGCTGTACTGCTGCCTCTGCCGCCCGGAACTACCCCCCTTTATATACAAAGGGTCCTGCCCAGCTGGTACCTGTAGTCCCTGTGCTGCTTCAGGCTCCTCATGGCGCTCCGAACGCCGCCGCCATCTTGCCGAGGTCTCGGGCAATCGTGCTCTAGTGTCCGGGCCGCCGTGACGTCATTTCCTCTGGAAAGATCCACCGCAAAATGGCGCCGGACACACACACAGCCGCCGGCGCTGAGGCGGCCAGGATACTCAGCAAACACCTGCATCTTGCAGCAAACGGCAGAACTGGCAAATCCTCTCCAAAAACCGACAGGTAAGGAGAGGGAGGAGCAGGAAAATGGTCCCTGGAGTTCTGGAGACTCACAGTGCCCAGGGTCCTCCAGTTCTCATGGGGAGCTCTTCATTGCCCCCCTGAGAAAAATAGGGGAAACGAACCCCCCGGGAAGGGTAAGCCCTACCAGACCCAAAGGTTTTCCAAAAACCTGCAGTCTGGTTCCCAGGGGGAGACTTCCAGCCCACGGCCTTAGGTCTATAAGAAAAAAACAAACTGTTTCGCTGTGGGGAAACACAATCAATCAAAAACTGAGGAGTGCAGGGAGGGGCGGGGTTTTTAACCTCTTTCTTGATTGTGTTTCCTGTCAGGAGGACCAGTCATCTCTCAGGGTGCCGTCCTGGAAGACGACTTGAGAAACACTCTTTTTCCCGCATCTTTTTACTTACCCAAAGTTGGCCCTTACCTGGTATTGCGGTGGTCTTGGTTATGTGGTGTTAGGCTCATGCTGGCAGAAGAACGGAAAGGTGCAAGGGGGGCTGCATGGCAATAGAGAGAAATAAGGGAAGCGAGAGAGAGAATAAAAAATACATATACCCCCTCTTTTTTTTTTTCTTGCATAGAGTAAAAAAATTGAGTAAAAGAAATCTGGGCCACCCCCCCCCCCCCCTCCATCCTATCCTCATAACTAGGATACCTGTCATTGACTGTTCCTCAGAATGAGATGCTGCCTCTCTGGATGCTCTCTATGGAGAGTGAGAGAGAGAGACTCAGCCCTCTCTCACCTATGTTCTAATCAAAAATGGGCTAGTACAATTAGGCTCCATTCACACTAGCGCGTTTTTTGATGCATTTTGCATTTTGCAGAAATGCATGGGAATTTTTTAACATGGGTTCCTATGGAACATGTTCACATCAATGTGATTGGTGTCCCTTGCGCTGGTCAGGTGTGATAATAACTAGGCGAGTGACAAGGTGTCTCAAGATGAACATAAAAGTGACCGATAATATTGCAGCGAAATTAGGTGTTTACACACAACACTTAATAGCAATGTAAGATAAAAAGATTTCGCGCAATATTAGATGAATAAAGTGAATAGGAACACGTATATGATAACTGTGTCTCATAAATGTGCAAATCGCATAGTGAAGTGGATGTGACAATGGAGATGTAGATGGTGAGCTGATGGCTGCTAAGGGATGTGAATCTCAATAGTGTAGCATCTAGCTATGAACTTTATCCATAAACAGTATGTGTAACATAAATGTGCAAATCGCATATAAAGTGCACAGTGTGATTGGTGCTACTAGTAGTGAGCTAATTGCTGCCAGGGGTGTTAATCGCTGTGCCTGACGTCTAGCTGGGTGTGTTAGCCATAGATAGTTGCGTGAAAAGAAAACAAATCACAAAAACAAATCATAAAGAAAAATACACATACAGTTGAATCTGAAAATAAATATAGAAGATATAAATAGCATGTGCAATTCTGCAATATTGGTGTAAGTCAATAAAAACTATCACACTTAAAACATCATTCAGTGTTCATAAAGTGTGCAAAACCAGATGTCAAATCCACAGCACTCTATGGGGTATGTGTAATGCTGCTGGAAGTTGATGGGTTAATTGGGAAAGTCTATGAATGGATGCCGCTTCCCTGTTCAACAGGAGGTGTATGAGGTAGATGGAGTAAAAATCCTATTTTTTCAATCCTCTAATGGTCTCTTAGGACCCTCACCTTCATACTGTGGTAAAACGGCATTCAGCAATGTAGTATAGGTAGTTCTGGTAGCTGTCACCGAAGTCTCTGCTCTCTCTGTGTTAAGACTTTAAACCATCTCTCCCTGTATCTCCGGACCGGCTCTCTCAATCAGCTCCACAACTTTCTACATCTGATCATCAGCTCAGCACAGACACTGCAGTGTCTGTGCTGAGCTGATGATCAGATGTAGAAAGTTGTGGAGCTGATTGAGAGAGCCGGTCCGGAGATACAGGGAGAGATGGTTTAAAGTCTTAACACAGAGAGAGCAGAGACTTCGGTGACAGCTACCAGAACTACCTATACTACATTGCTGAATGCCGTTTTACCACAGTATGAAGGTGAGGGTCCTAAGAGACCATTAGAGGATTGAAAAAATAGGATTTTTACTCCATCTACCTCATACACCTCCTGTTGAACAGGGAAGCGGCATCCATTCATAGACTTTCCCAATTAACCCATCAACTTCCAGCAGCATTACACATACCCCATAGAGTGCTGTGGATTTGACATCTGGTTTTGCACACTTTATGAACACTGAATGATGTTTTAAGTGTGATAGTTTTTATTGACTTACACCAATATTGCAGAATTGCACATGCTATTTATATCTTCTATATTTATTTTCAGATTCAACTGTATGTGTATTTTTCTTTATGATTTGTTTTTGTGATTTGTTTTCTTTTCACGCAACTATCTATGGCTAACACACCCAGCTAGACGTCAGGCACAGCGATTAACACCCCTGGCAGCAATTAGCTCACTACTAGTAGCACCAATCACACTGTGCACTTTATATGCGATTTGCACATTTATGTTACACATACTGTTTATGGATAAAGTTCATAGCTAGATGCTACACTATTGAGATTCACATCCCTTAGCAGCCATCAGCTCACCATCTACATCTCCATTGCCACATCCACTTCACTATGCGATTTGCACATTTATGAGACACAGTTATCATATACGTGTTCCTATTCACTTTATTCATCTAATATTGCGCGAAATCTTTTTATCTTACATGTTCACATCAATGCCTTTTTGTATCTCTGCATTTTTGGAAAGGGTCAGGGACTTTTTTTCATGCAAAATGCAGTGTTTTGCATGTAATAGAATTCAATGGTCAAGCATCAAAAACGCAAGTGCACCGTTTTTACAGCGTTTTTGATGCGTTTTTGCCGTTTTTTTTTTTTTATTCTATTTTTTTAGACTGTAAAAAAAAAAACTGTAAAAAAAAAAAAAACGCAAAACGCGGCAAAAAGGCTGCAAAAACGCTACAAAAATGCTGCTCAAAAACGTGGCAAGCATGAAAAAAAAAACTCCAAAAACGCTCAAAAGCAACATGCATAAGTGTGAATCGAGCCTTAGGAGGGAAGCCAACGCTCATCCACACAAAAGGACCCTTTTAAGCTGGCTACACATCATACAATCCTCTGCAGATTTTTTCTCTCAGATTTACCAAAACCACACAATATGAGGTCAAACCTTAAGAGCCTCAATTTGTATGCAATCAGGCAGGCCCCTGCACCACATGGTCCCGGCAAATCTAAAGAAAATCAGACAACAAAAGCTGCACAGTGTGTATGGGGTCTTTAAAGACATGAGAGCAAGAAAAAGAAAAAAGTTTTATAGAAATTGACAGACCTGGAAAGAGTTCCATGGGGGAGAAGACATCATGCAGTCCCAGGGGTTCTGGTTCCCCACCAACAAGGTGGAGAACCAGAAGGGGTTCCCCACCTTGTTGGTGTGTTTAGCAGCCTAAGATGTGGGACTGCGTGCTAGGAGAGGCTTGAAGCCAGACGGACTCTGACATAGTCGGCAGGTAAGAGCTTTATCCTGAGTGTAACGGTCTGTAGGTGTTGATCTTTTGAGGACAAAAAGGAGAATGGGGGAGGTAGCTCTCAGTCAGACTTTCATAGAGCTAAACAGGTCCTGTGGGTGAATATAGGGGCGGAGCTATATCATTTGTATGCTGCTATGTTTGGCGTCAGGAAAAAACTGTTTTGGCTGCAATAAACTTTACTTTATAGTTGCACTGCAATGCCAGATTTCTCCAGCAGGTGGTAAAATCAGGACTTTATAGTCAAGCAAAACCTGGAACCTTGTTGAAAAGCAAACCATATTCTGTGTTTAATAGACAACACTGAATGAAGGAACAGCAACTAAAATAGTTTTTATGTTTATATTTTTTTCTTTGTTATTACTCTTGAACACTTGTTGGTAAATCAGGTATCGGAGAAAAGAAGGGAATGCAGAGAACAGAGATAGGAGTCTAATACACTGCAGCTCAAGTAAAATGCCGTCATATAAACGTGTATGGGTACAGGTCTAAAATATTGACATCAAAGATTATATACCATAAGAAGGTAAAGTACCTCTTTTGCAAATAGAAAAATAAATAAACATTGATCAAACAAACTATATGTATGAAAAAAATGCTAAACAAAAATAAAACAAATCAATAGTCCATAATATATATAGCAATGCCACCAAATCTTGAACGTGTGGTGTAGATTATACTTCATTTAAAGCGGAGTTCCACACAAAAATGAAACTTCCGCTTTTCGGAACCCTCCCCCCCTCCGGTGTCACATTTGGCACCTTTCAGGGGGGAGGGGGGGTGCAGATACCTGTCTAAGACAGGTATTTGCACCCACTTCCGGCATAGACTCCCATGGAAGTCTATGCCTCTTCCTGTCCCTCCGCGCTGTCTCCTGGGAAACACACAGCTCCCAGGAGATAGCGGGGACCAGTTACGATGCGCAGCGCGACTCGCGCATGCGCAGTAGGGAACCGGGAAGTGAATCCGCAACGCTTCACTTCCTGATTCCCTTACCTAGGATGGCGGCGACAGCTGCCAAGAACCGAGCGGGTTCTCGGCGTCGCCTGCCGACATCGCTGGACCCTGGGACAGGTAAGTGGCCATTTATTAAAAGTCAGCAGCTGCAGTATTTGTAGCTGCTGGCTTTTAATATTTTTTTTTTTTGGCGGTTTAGGTGGACCCCCGCTTTAAAATATGTGAATTAAACTGTGAGAATCCATTGTGCCAAAACCACCACCAGCAGGCTGGGTTCACACTGTAGACATTGCATGTGATTCACACAGGAATTGTACCGCATTTCTGTGCATATCACATGCGATGTCTGTGCGGTTCAATTTCATCCATACACTTTGTATGGCTGAAATCGCATCGAATCTGCTCTAAAATGGTGCAGAAACCCCCCCGCAACTGAATCGCATCATATGGGATTTGCAATCTGTTTTAGGGTGTCGTTAAGATAACATTGACAGCCGCTGGAGATCACATGGACGCTGTGAGATTGCAATGCGATGCGGGAAACACACAGGATTCGCTGAATTTCCCGCATCGCATAAGTGTGAACCTAGCTGCACTCCGCACTCACCGGAACATGTGGCTGCAAGTATTATACAGCAAAACCGCTCAAATCAAATCAAATAGTTCCCGTATATCTATTCAAAGGTTATCACCGCAAGTACTTTCCTGTTTTGCAGCTAGCTTGCTAGTAAATTTCCATTTGACATTATAAAAGCCTTGCGATAGCATTTCATATAGCTTGTATCAAAAGTTCAGGCCCCTTATCTAAAGTATATAGTGAACCAAAGTGCAGCCATTTTCCTTACAACTAAGGTATGAAATTTATTCTTCTCCTCAGTCTTCACGAGGGAATCGGGGGGGCTTCAGTAACCAAAACTGCAGTGTTTATCCTCATGACACATCACAGGAAGCACCTCCATGGTTAACAGAGGACAGAATTAAAATTAGATTTGGGAAACTTAACATTAATAAATCACCGGGACCAGATGGCTTGCACCCAAGGGTACTTAGGGAACTCAGTTAAGTAATTGCCAGACCATTGTTCCTAATTTTTACTGACAGTCTACTGACTGGAATGGTACCAGCTGATTGGAGAAAAGCCAATGTAGCACCAATATTTAAAAAGGGCCCAAAAAACATCCCTGGGAATTACAGACCAGTTAGCCTAACATCAATAGTTTGTAAACTCTTGGAGGGGATGATAAGAGACTATATACAAGATTTTAGTAATGAGAAAGGTATCATTAGCAGTAATCAGCATGGATTCATGAAGAATCGTTCTTGCCAAACCAATCTATTAACCTTCTATAAGGAGGTGAGTTGCCATCTAGATAAAGGAAGGCCCGTAGACGTGGTGTATCTGGCTTTTGCAAAAGCATTTGACACAGTTCCCCATAAACATTTACTGTACAAAATAAGGTCTGTTGGCATGGACCATAGGGTGAGTACATGGATTGAAAACTGGCTACAAGGGCGAGTTCAGAGGGTGGGGATAAAAGGGGAGTACTCGGAATGGTCAGGGGTGGGTAGTGGGGTCCCCCAGGGTTCTGTGCTGGGACCAATCCTATTTAATTTGTTCATAAACAATCTGGAGGATGGGATAAACAGTTCAATCTCTGTATTTGCGGACGATCCTAAGCTAAGCAGGGCAATAACTTCTCCGCAGGATGTGGAAACCTTGCAAAAAGATCTGAACAAATTAATGGGGTGGGCGACTACATGGCAAATGAGGTTCAATGTAGAAAAATGTAAAATAATGCATTTGGGTGGCAAAAATATGAATGCAATCTATACACTGGGGGGAGAACCTCTGGGGGAATCTAGGATAGAAAAGGACCTGGGGGTCCTAGTAGATGATAGGCTCAGCAATGGCATGCAATGCCAAGCTGCTGCTAACAAAGCAAACAGAATATTGGCATGCATTAAAAAGGGGATCAACTCCAGAGATAAAACAATAATTCTCCCGCTCTACAAGACTCTGGTCCGGCTGCACCTGGAGTATGCTGTCCAGTTCTGGGCACCAGTCCTCAGGAAGGGCAACAAAGCTAATAAAGTGTCTGGAGGCTATTAGTTATGAGGAAAGGTTGCGAGCACTGAACTTATTCTCTCTGGAGAAGAGACGCTTGAGAGGGGATATGATTTCAATATACAAATACCATACTGGTGACCCCACAATAGGGATAAAACTTTTTCGCATAAGGGAGTTTAACAAGACTCGTGGCCACTCATTAAAATTAGAAGAAAAGAGGTTTAACCTTAAACTACGTAGAGGGTTCTTTACTGTAAGAGCGGCAAGGATATGGAATTCCCTTCCACAGGCGGTGGTCTCAGCGGGGAGCATCGATAGTTTCAAGAAACTATTAGATAAGCACCTGAACGACCGCAACATACAGGGATATACAATGTAATACTGACATATAATCACACACATAGGTTGGACTTGATGGACTTGTGTCTTTTTTCAACCTCACTAACTATGTAACTATGTAACATCCGGTCAATCCGCATTCATTGAACATTGATCTTAGCCTCAAATCAATGTAATTCCGGCTGCAGGCTCTTCAAGAAGTCTAAGCAGTGATTATATTCTATTAGTTTAACAGGGGACTGGTTCTCTTTTAAAGGCCCATAGTCTAGAGCAGTGGTCGCCAACCTTTTGGACCTCACGGACCACTAGACTCACCATTTTGAATCCCGCAGACCACTAACATGAATTTTTACATGCCTTATATACTGTACATAACGATCCGGCTCTCTGTTTCTCAACCCCTGGATCACACTGCTGGCTTACACACACAATGCTCCTGCCCTCGGCCCCCCTAGATCACACTGGTTTCTTATACTGTACACACAATGCTCTGTCTCGCTCCCCCCGCCCTCCCGCACTCTGCATCACACTGCTGCCTTACACAGACTCAATATTGGATCTCACCTCCTTATCCAGCCACATGTTTGAACTCAGTTTAGAAGTCTCCTCCTTCTTCTCCTCCCTCTCTGCACTACGTCCAACGCCTCCCTCTGAGTTCACAGGAGCCGGAACTACAAAGGAGGCATTGGGTATCAATGCGCGCTGACAGTATTAACTGTTAGCGCGCATTGAGAATAACACTGGAAATAACATTGGGCAGTATATATCTGCCACAATGTTGATGTGCAGCAGAATCCCTGGGGACCACCAACATTTTCTCGTGGACCGTCTTGTTGGCGACCGCTGGTCTAGAGGACAGTCAGGGATGCATGTACAATTCATCTGCCATAGACACATGTGGTTACCTAGAGTAACAGAAATGTAAGAAGCAGCCTGTCGATAGCCTGTACCTGTTTTAGGTGGCACGCCCTCTAGCAGCGAGGGGGATGTTGTTGGCACTCCTCCCGCCCTTAGTCTGTTTCCCATAGCAACGGAAGCAAATTGCACCATCCTATACAGAGGTATGGAAGTTCAGGAGTTAATTTGAGTGCATGTGAGGAGCCCGCTCCGCTACTGGGGATTGTAGTGGAAAACACTGGATGGGTGGATGTGGACATTGGCTCAGCGTGTCCCTCAAAAATGCAAGCTACTGTGAAAGTGTACATTGTCAATGGAAACCAAGAGTTAACTGGAGAACAGTTGTGGTGTCAGTGTACATGGTGCATACCTCCCAAGCGTCCCGGGACTGTCCTGGGATTTGATGTAAATCCTGGAGTTCCGGTGAATCATGCCTGAGTCGTGAAGTGGAGCCCAGTGCCGGAGCAAGTTCCAGCACTTGGCTTCAGGGACTTGCCCAGCGAGGACACACTAGCACGGAGACCAGATGGATATGTCCGGGGCTTGTGCGGGGTGTCTAGGGTCCCGAAAGCCGCATCCTTGGCTCTGTATGGCATCCGGTATGTCTCGCGGCTGGCTGCCTATCACAGCGCAGAGCCGCAGAACCTGCCTCCTCCTCTGATGTCTTCCTGTGTACAGACAGGAGGAGGAGGCGGTGGGAGGAATGGACGCTGATCTGCACGTGTTAATCTGAGGTCTGTGAACATTTACATTATTATTTACATGTTAAAGGGGACACAGTGACTGGGAGGTGGGGGGGGGGGGTGTTATTGGTGGGGATCAGGCAACTACATTCAAGATGATTTGGGGGTGGGTGGCCCCTACACCGAAGTTGGTATCACTCGGCATGGGACTGGAGCCAGCACTACAGAGGAAATCAATATATGTTGCTGCGCTCCATGTAATATAAAACAAATAAAGTGCTCAGTGATTCATATAAAGTGCTAATTGTACAAGATAATGGACTCCAAAAAACTATTCAAATTCATATACTAAAAACACAGTAAATACAGAATCTAAAGTGCTAAATAATCAAAGAGATAGGTGATGAACTTCCCATGTGCAAAAGGTGCAAATAGTCCAATATAGTACAGCGTCCAGGCCGACTCTAACCTAAACAGGATAAAGTGCAAGTGACACAAAGTTCAAAGTAAACATATATCTTCAGAATGGTGTTAGTGATTACAGTGTTAAGTGTTGAATTTCAACTGGCATTCTTTTTTTGTGATGATGTGAAGCGTAACGAGCCTGTTTATGGCCCAATAGGAAGATGAAACTGAGTTTACAAATACACCAATGGAACTTGTCATCTTCAAAAGATATATTGATGACATTTTTATTTTGTGGAAAGGTGAACAGAACCAGTTGGTATATTTCCTGAAAAAACTGAATAATAATGATAGAAATATTAAACTAACCTGGGACATCAGTAAGAAGACCACATCGTTTCTGGATTTCCAAATAATACAAGAAGGGTGCATACTCAGTTCAAAAACGTATTTTAAAAACGTAGATAAAAACAGCTATCTCCCATTGGAGAGCTGTCATCATCAAAATTGGCTCTATAATGTCCCAAAAGGTCAATTGATGCGCCTACAACTAAACTGCACCCAAATGAATTACTTTTTTAGCCCAAGCAGATAAAATAGGACACAGATTCATCAATAAAGGATACAACAGCAAACATATAAAAGAGAAAATATTAGAAGTAGCAGAAATGGATCGAAAAAACTCATTAAAGACAAGAAAAAACGAGATTCTAGGGTAATCACAGCACCAATCATTTTGGATTACAGTGCCCAATATAAAAAAATTGAAAGAATCATAAAACGGCATTGGCACATACTGCTAACGGATAAACATTTTCAAGAGCTCCTACCTCAGAACCCTAAATTCATATACAAAAGGGCCCCACACGATACGAGATAGGATTGTTAAAAGTATCCCAGATCCACCTTCGAGGGGATTCACGCTCTTTACAGGAAAAGGCTTCTTTCCATGCAAACGGTGTTTTGCATGCATTAAAACAAAACGCCTGGCTGAAAATAAATTCACATCTACCAGTACAGGCAACACCTATGAGGTCAACGACTTCATATGTTGTAACACAGAAGGAGCAGGTTACGCTTTGGAATGTAGCTGTGGGCTACAATATAAAGGGCATACAAAAAGACGCCTGAAAGTATGCATTAAAGAATATGTACAGAATATCATTAAGGGATTCGACAAACAGTGTTTCCAAACATTTTGCCACACATCATAATAAAGACCCCACCCAATTAAGGTTTTGGGCCATAGAACCATACAAAAAACACTGACGTGGTGGTCATAAAGTAAAGACCCTTAGTTAGAGTCCAAATGGATTTTTATATTGGACACTTTTGCAACTCGGGATTGAACATTAAATTCGACCTTAACTGTTTTATGTGATTTTTAACTAGCAAGAAACAGTTTTAAGAATTTTTAGCGCTAGCTTGGTCGTTTTATATATATATATATATATATATATATATATATATATATATATATATATATATATATATATATATATATATATATATACTATGAATTTTTAATATATATTATATATTTTACATATTTTTACTTACTCTCCAGCCCTCTCCTCCCCCCCTTTTTGTACATAAGATATGTTTCTCTCCCCCCATGTCTATCAATCCAGGCACTGTTTTATGTATATATGAGATATGTTGAGTTATTGACATCATTTCCAGTGTCCCCAGTACCCTGTGTCTCAGCCTTTCCCATACCTAAGAATAGATATACATCCATAGATATAAACATTTCTATGTTCCTTGGCATCATCAAATGCTGGGATAGGTGCCATCCAAGCAATACATAACATCAAACTTAGCTTATTATTTATTTTAGTAAGTACAATTGTAGACTGTGCGTTTAATATTTGTTTCAAGATCAGCTAAAAAAAATGGCAGCGATTTTGTTTACTGACTGCAGACTACAAGAAAATGGCCGTGGTTGTAGCCTTTTCACAAACATGTACTAAAAAATGGCCGCCATAATGTTTTAACTATAGTACTACAAGAAAATGGCCATCGTTATTACACAACATTAAACCTATTTAAGGACACTTCCAGTGCCAATATTTATTCCCTGATGAAGTCATGTGATCGTGACGATACGCGTCAGAATAGACGGACACCGGAAGTGACGTCAGGCCGCAAGCTTGCTGCTCGTTTTGTGTTTTACTTCATTTTAACTGTTTTTATGTGAGTACCTTACTTAGGCTGTAAGCAAAAAAATGTCTAGTTTTATATACTTCACCATTGGGGCCCCCCGCTCTCTTTTTTCTCTATCTGTTGATGTGTCCACCTGAGAGGATCTCCATCGCTAGTAACCCATGTAAAGGAGACACATATAAATAAGAAGCATTTACCAGGATACCAGGCTCCATAAAGACCGCCAACCGCAAAAAAATATTTAGGGAGACCCATTGCAGGATCCTGGAATTTGGATTACCCTTGGTTGTTTTTATGCTGTTACCTTACAGTGGGAAGGTAAGGAGCCACCGCACCCTTAGGTGTAACCACACTGAAGAAAAGGATCACTTATTCACATCATCACAACACAGAATGCCAGTTGGAATTCAGCAATTAACACTGTAATCACTAACACCATTCTAAAGATATATGTTTACTTTGAACTTTGTGTCACTTGCACCTTGTCCTGTTTAGGTTAGCGTCGGTCTAGATGCTGTACTATATTGCACTATTTGCACCTATTGCACATGGGAAGTTCATCACCTATCTCTTTGATTATTTAGCACTTTAGATTCTGTATTTACTGTGTTTTTAGTGTATGAATTTGAATCATTTTTTGGAGTCCATTATCTTGTACAATTAGCACTTTATATGAATCACTGAGCACTTTTTTGTTTTCTATTACTTGGAGCGCAGCACCATATATAGATTTTTTTATTATATTTCCTGCTGGGTAGTGTTTGACCCAATCGGTGCTTGCCGCAACAAAGCACCATATTTATTTATTACAGTTTAGGCAGAGCGGGAATATTCATTTCATCTATCTAGCACTACAGAGGAGGCATCGGCTTATGCTGCTCTTGCTCCCTACTACAGATCCAGCTTTACAAGTAGTCCCTCTACATTACACTTTGTTTGATGCTCTGAAATGGTGGGTCAGCAAGCCCAGACCATGATCTACCAGTCACCTCTCTGAGATCTACTGGTGGATCACGATCTACAGGTTGGACTGTTCATTGGAGCCGGAGTAAATGGACTATTGCTTAGGTGAGTGGCAGCCTGCGTACCGTTTGGTAAAGAACTTGTTAAAATCAGCAGCCCCTGCAGGGTAGTACTACTCTTCTGTGCAACTGTGTACACATACCAATAATGTAAATTCACTTCTATTACATAACTGAGATCAGTTTCTACAGCACTGAAATGGCTGTTTATATTGCATTTACTTGAATAATGCAAGAAGGCATGTCAGTGTAAATCACCTGTGTTTATACTCAATAAATGGAGTCATCTGTCTAGGACAAAGTGACACCGTGCCGACTATTTGTAGTGAAAACACTGCTGTTGTCAAACACAAGTGGGCATTCAAATGAATTGCTCTTTAAACAGTGCAAATATCATGACATTTGTTTGCATTTAACGTAAAACCCTTGCTGGATTTCAAATATGTCAGATTAGGAAAAATTAGGAATGGGGAACTAATTAATAAATATTTACTATACATCATTGCTATGGTAAGCTTAAAGTAATTTATGTAAACCCTAACAATGAACTTTTTTGCTCCCCTTTTGTCTTTTAAATATAGTGTTTTGTTATACAGTATCCGTTCGATGCCTACCTGTTGATCGTGTCAGAAATCCTGTGCTCTCTGCCTGTGCTGACTGTTATTACTAAGCTTAGTTCCCAACTCTCTCTGGGGACTAAAGAACAGTCTCACCATGTTATGGTGATGTAGCAAAGTCTCGGGGCCCCTGAAGCCCAATGGTGACCTCCAGAGTTAGGGAGAGCTGACATCCTTCAATGTAGAGTGGGTTACAAGGCATGGTGGGTGTAATGCAAGATGAACAGGTGGGAGCCAGATACTTTTTGAATGCAAAGAGATTTATTGTCTCTTAAACAGAACTGTGGGAGAGAGGGTTAGGGCCAGGACACCCTTAGGTAGATGCAATGTTATTTGGCAGACTCCGAGATTTCTATAGGCAGACAGCTATGCAGGTGAAGGCCTCCAGCCGGACACTACTTCTGTATAGGTAGGACTGCTGTCTCCTATGGCAACAATCTTGTAACTGTTACTAATGGTAAAGGTATTCAACTATCTGCAACCAGTAGTGTATTTAGGTTTTGTGCTGCCCTAGGCCTGACTAAACTCACGCACCCCCTAATTTAAACATGACCCACCCCTTCCTGTCAAGGCCACACCCCTTGCTTTTTAAGCCCCGCCCTGAAATTTTCGAGTGGGGGAACTAGTTCTGAGGGCCTGGGGTGGGGAGGGATTCCCTTAATTTGCATAGATTTCCTCTCACTTCCTGTTTGGCTATGGGGCAGGAAGTGAAGGGAAATCTCTGCAATGGGACAGGGATGGTAAAAAATAAACTGACAGGGGCTATAACCCTCCCTTACTCTGTCCAAAATGAAAAAAAAAAAAAAGTGTTGCCCATGGTTCTACTTTAAGAACAAATTTCAGATAATTTTATGGAGATGACTAAGAAGATATAACCAATGCCAATGGTGCAGCAGAAAACTAGAAGTGGCGCCCCCCACCCACAGTTGCGGATTTCCAGCTGCCTGCATACTGGAAGCAGTGTGGCCGCTTTATGGGGGCACTAGACTAATTTGCCTCTGAGCCCAGTCCACCCCATAAGACTGGCACTACGCTAACAGTGTAAGCTGGCGCGGACTCTTTCCATGCTGCCCCCCTGCAAAGTGCTGCCCTAGGCCTGGGCCTTGTCGGTCTAGGCCAGGATACAGCGTTGTCTGCAACACGAACAGTTCTCTTTACCCCACACTCACTCACTGTGGGTCTTCGCTCATCAAGACTTGACTAAAGGATTCGTCAACCTTGGGTCTTACCATTAAATTAAAAACACAGACTGCGTGACATGGGTTTTATAAGGCCACAGCAGCCAATTTATTAACCAAATAATAAATAACAAAAAACATGAAAACATGTAACACATACCCTTAATAACAAAATAATGTCCAAACAGCAAAAGGTCTTTGGGTGTCTCAAAATGCACACTTTATAACTGTAAACGGTCAATATCCTCAGCTGTGCCCCAACAGGCTCGAGGACACTCGGACATCACAAACCCTCCCCCAGGGGATTTATCTCCTGGGAGAACCACCGCTAACAAATGTAAGCGCCATCCTTAGATGGGCCCCACTACTCCTGTGACCATATAAAAATTTTTACTGACCCCCAAAGACCCCTTGAACCGCCATGTGAGCTTGATTGAAACCTCATTCAAGCGAATCCCTCCACACCTGCAACGCCCTTGCCACACCCTCCTGAAGGTCCAAGGACCATATGTCTATGCCCACTGCATTTAAGTGAACACCATCGTCTCGCCAATAGCGAACAGACTGATCCTCCAGCTCCCTGTGTCGAACCACTATGCCCCCGAGACGGGCCACAAACCTCCCAACCTCCCTATTCAACTTAATTCTGGCTTTGTTCACCCTGCCCACAGAGCGGGCGAAACGCCACACTTTTCTTGCCACAATATCTGACCACACAATGATGCAGCCAGGAAAATCACGTAGCAGGCGCAAAATATCAAATTTGATATCCCTCACCAGGTCCCTGGCAGCCCGCACCCCTAAATCATTGCCCCCTGCCTGTAAAACTAGAACATCTGGGGGCCTGTCAATTCTGGAAAAATAGTGAAATTCAGGAAGGACTTGGCCCCACATCATTCCACGGATACCCAACCATTTTAAAACAGCCTCACTCCGAGAAATGCCCAGTTGCCTCCCTTCCGGACGTACATCAGCCCTAACAGCCCCCCAGAACACGTATGAATCCCCCAGGATCCAGACCAGGCCAGGAGGAAGATCTGAAAGAAACACAAAAAAGGAACATAGAACCACACCCACATACTTAATGCAACTTCAAAGCAAATGAGGGCGAACATAAATCTTAAAACGATCAGACTCCCACCTCCCTATACGTCTCACTACCTGCGAACCCAAACCCCACCTAGCCGCTTCTGTTGCTGCCCCCACACGAAAGGAGTGAGTATTAAACTGGGACACCTCCCTGCCCGCCTTTTCCAAACAACGTCGAAAAACTGACAAAAATTGAAAACGCGACAAGGATGAGCCATCCTCGTGCATCAAGAAGGTCCCCGACCTCCACCCCCGCACCCCAAGATATCGTTGCACCGAAGAAACCGGGCAAACCGATTCCGGAAGCACCCGAAACAATGACACAGAAACCCCTTTTCCCAATTGATCAGTTTTAGACTTGCCAATATGAATCCGAACACAATCCCCAGACAGAGTCACGTCCTTCAAACTTAACCCCCCTGCTCCACACCTGTTCTTGCTAACTAGTTCCCCAATGCGCAACGCTCCAAAAAATGCTAACGCAAAAGCCACATTGAACAAACTCACCTCATAAACAGACGTACAAACCCCGGGCAACAGCTCCACCAACTCTTGAAGCAACTCAAACGAGACCGGGCGCCTCGTATCTGGCAGTACTCTCCCGCGCCGAAACCCCTTCATGGCCTGACGCACCCTAAAATCCTTTGTCATATCCACCAGGCCCTGCATCCGAAAGAGAAAAGCTAAAGCAGCCAAACTCTTGTTCATTTTGGACACTGACTTGCCCTGTGTAAATCCCGTCCCAATAAAATACAGCAACAAAGCCACGTGATCATGCGATGAAACACCGCCCCCGACCGAACTTACCAGGGTAGACCACTCACCCCACACCGACGAGTACGCCGCCCACGTACCCCCAGTCACCGATCGACGTAACAGCTCCTCAGCTACTCCAATGCCAGTCTCCACAGCCTGTCGGGACAAGGAACCCCCAGTTGCTCCGACTCCGGCGCCAACCTCCGGAACCTCTCCCACTGGAAACGAGACAAAGAATCGGCAATGGAATTCAAAACCCCCGGGACATGAACAGCTTGTACTAAACAGTTCAAACTTAAACACTTTAAAACCAGGTGCTGCAACAAGTGCACCACCGGCGGAGAAGACGCGGACAAGTTCTTTATAACCTCCACCACCCCCAAATTGTCACAGTGAAAACAGATCCGCCTATCCCGAAACTTGCAACCCCAGATTTCAACCGCCACCACAATCGGAAATAGTTCCAGTAACACTAAATTACGTAAGAACCCCGCCGAACTCCATTCTTCCGGCCACACCGCCGCACACCAAGCCCCTTGGCAGAAAGCCCCAAAACCCGAACTCCCCGCTGCGTCAGTGAAAATATCAAGGTCAGATGCTGCCACAACCGGCGCCATCCATAAAGACCTGCCGTTGTATGTGGACAAAAACTCACCCCAAACCCTCAAATCGGCCTTCAGCTCACGCGAAAGCCTGATGAAGTGATGCGGCTTCAGTACTCCCGCAGTGGCAGCACACAAGCGACGACTAAATATGCGTCCCATAGGCATGATGCGGCAGGCGAAATTAAGCTTACCCAACAACGACTGCAATTGCCTAAGCCTAACCTTCCTCGCCGCCACCGCCTCCGCCACCCCTTGACGCAAGTCCTCCAGTTTGTCGTTTGGGAGATGACATTCCATCAGACGCGTGTCAATGACAATGCCCAAAAACTGCATGACTGTGGAAGGACCTTCCGTCTTCCCCGGCGCCAAAGGAATTCCAAAACGTGACGCAATAGATTCCAAAGTGTGCAACAGCACTGAACAAACTGAAGAATCCGGGGGGCCGATGCAAAGAAAATCATCGAGATAGTGCAGCACCGACCTCAACTGAGTCTCTTCCCTAACTACCCATTCCACGAAGGTGCTAAACACCTCAAAATATGCGCAAGAGATGGAACAGCCCATCGGTAAACAACGGTCCATGTAAAACTGCCCTTCCCAACAGCAGCCCAGCAAATGCTGACTGTCCGGATGTACTGGCAGCAGCCGAAAGGCGGATTCTATATCCGTCTTCGCCATCAATGAACCCTGGCCAAACCTTTGAACCCAACTGACCGCGGCATCAAAGGAGGTGTAAGACACCGAAGACAGCTCCGGAGAAATGGCATCATTTACCGAAGTCCCCTTCGGATACGACAAATGATGAATCAACCGGAATTTGTTGGGTTACCTTTTGGGTACCACCCCAAGGGGAGAAACGTGTAAAGACGAAACGGGGGGTTGAGCGAATGGTCCGGCCATTCTCCCGAGTTCCACCTCTTTTGCCAGTTTATCCGCAACAACCTGGGGAAATTGGCGCGTTGATTTCAAGTTTTTAGCCAACGGGGACGGGGCCACAGGTCCCGAACAGGGGATCTGAAAACCATTGGCAAAACCATCAGCCAAAAAACTTGCCGCCTCCCTTCGCGGATATCTATCTAGATACGATACCATCTCGGGAAGGTTTACTGGAGTCCTCCCTTTTTGAGGCCGACTCAACGGGTTGGGACTTTCCTTTTTTGAAACACTTGGCATAACTGTGGGAGCCCCCGCAACCAGAGCACTCATGTCGGAAACGACAGTTTGCGCCAAAACGGCACAACCCCTCGTTAAACTGCCAGCAAATTCCCTTTCGCTGTGTGGCCGACTGTCCAGCGGCACCCGAACCGCCGGCCCCTCCGAGAAAGGGCTGTCCAGAAACCCTCGCCTGTGACATAAGCTTCATCCAAAGCCCAATGTCCTTATGGTCCCAGCGCAAGCCCGGACGCAAAGCCTTGCGCTGGCGGAACTGCTCGTCATAGCGCAGCCAAGCAATTCCCCCATAAGTTCGATAAGCCTCCCCAATGGCATCCAGGTAACAAAAAAGTGGAGAACAATTCTCCGGTGCTTTTTCGCCAATTACGCTAGCCAAAATGGCAAACGCCTGAAGCCAATTCCCAAAGGTGCGAGGAATAAGCCTCCAGCGTCGCTTCTCCTCCTCCTCCTTCTTGCTTTCGTCCGCCTTACCCTTGTCGATGTTAAATTTTTCTAACGGCAAGAGAGAGAATATTTCAACATATTCCCCTTTCCAGATCTTTTCGCGTACCTCTTGCTTTAGATGCACCCCCAGTGGGCCCTCAAAGCACACATAAATCTCGCACTTCGCCGCATCCGCCAACCGCACCTTATCCTCAGAGGACTCCTTCCCTTTATTCGCGTCCGCCCCAGACACCTCCGTCTGTGACGCAGACGTCACGCTAACCCCGGCGGACCCCTCCGCCCCTGATGCCGCAACTGCGAGCGGCCCTGCTGAGGGGGGGGTGGGGGGAACAACAGAGTCCCCGCCAACGGCAGCGGGAGCCCATGCCCCAACGGGCCCCTGAGATGCTGAAGAAGACCCCGCCGGATCAAAACGCGCCAATAACTCCCGGAAACCTGCAAAAAATGCGGACAAAACCGGCGCAGCACCCGACTCTCCTCCTGCCACTCCTGACACTGAACTAACCTCCGAAGAAACCCCCAAATTAACCCCCCCCCACCTGACTGGTATGCAAAGGTAAAATTGGCGACTTACCAGGCTGCAGCCGCACCGCCACTCGACTAGCCGTTCGTCCGGATCCCAGCTGACTCCGCAAAGCAGGACGTCTCCCGACCGACCGATCGTCTTCATCCGCGCTGGTGATCTCACCGGACTCGGCCGAAGAATCTTGCCGCGGCGACGTCCCCTGCCTCCTTAGCTCGAGCGGCTCCTCCTCAAGGCACCTGGAAGCCTCCTCTTCTGCCCCGAGCTCTGTTCTGTCCATGGAAGAACTGCTGGGCACAGTAGTACCCCCAGCTGCAGCAGGGACGCGCTGTCTCTTTAAGGGGGCGTGTCCCCCAGCCTGAGCCTTCTCACTCATCCTGCTGTGACGTCCCGCCTGTGATGTGGATGGCGAACCAGCAGAGGGCGCTCCCACCCCACCGCTGTTCGTGACAGTCATCTTCTCTAGCTGAGCACCGCTCTGCGCAGCAGCAGCAGAGGGAGCCGAACGCTCCGGAGCCCTGTGTCGGCGGCTGGTGGGGGACGATAACGGCACCCCGCCAGTGAGTATCCCTGAAGCCTGGGCATCATCCTCTCTCCGGACAGCTGAGGGGCAGGGACGCCCCCCACTGCGCATCCCGCTGCGTCTCCCCCGCTGAGCAGCCCTCCCACACAGGACATCCACACGGGGGGGGGAGGGGGAGGGCTGCCGCACGCTCCGGCCTGTGTTGCGAGCAATAGAAGAGCGCCGTGGGGTAGAATTCCTCCCAGGGCCCACACCGGAGGCTTTGGCAGGCAGCCCCCTAGTAAGCCCTGGAGGGTCCCTGGAACAGGGGCTCCTTCTCGCCCGTGGAGCCCTAGGGACAGGAGACGGGCTCAGTTGCTCCGGCGGGCGCACTTTCTGGCTCGTTTTCTCCCCGGGGAAGAAGGGACAGGTGAAGCTGAAGATCCTGACCCCCCAAGTACGTCAGCCAGCTGCTGCTGCAGCCACTGAGGGCCCCGTTCAACTGCTGCGGCCCTGACCTGAGCTAACAAGGCCTCTAACTCACTCATCTCCCTGTCTGTCTACCTGCAGGTGACCAGCACGGATGTCCCAGGAAGATGTCACCTCTCCAAACTTCTCCGAATGATGCTGAAACCACCCCCTACACCGGACCCCAACCTCTGGATCCAGCCCCCACTGACTTCTACCTCCAATCAGGTAAGAGCTAAACCTATGCCCCACAACTGACCTGACTGACCGTTCCCTGACCCCTGTTCCTCCCATAGTCATGATTACCCTCCGTCTATTCTATCCTACGGGTCTCACTTTATATTCACTAGCCACTAGATCCCTTGAGCTCTTTTACTGTAGCACTCAGTATCTTCCTCAAGCGTCACCCCTGCTTCCCTGCTGGGTCACTGGCTTGGCACGCCACAAGTGTCACCTTTGCTGTCCGGCTGGGTCCCTGACTTGGCACTTGCTGAAGTTTTCCCACTTCTTCACCGTCCCCGGCTGGCGAGAAGTCTGCTCTGGTACTGGCCTCAGCTTACTCACAGTGGTCTCCGGTAGCAAGGTGGATGGTCCCTTTGTGGCGACAGCTTCCTCTCTACCTCTGACCACGACTGGTTCCCTGGCTGGCGGAACTGTTACTTCTGGTTGGACTGCAAGCCCGCAGTCCCAACCCTGTGCTGCTCTCCTGCTTCTGGATAGGCCCTCAGACAGCCTAGCAGTCAGATGTCCCTGGGATAGGCGTGAGATTTCTGGTCTAGCAGCCTGGGATGGCACGGATCCCCGATCACCTTACTCCACCCAAATAAATAGGTTCTCCCACCAGGCCAAGGGACCAAGAAAATACCTGTCCATTGGCTGAGACACCCCATTCATTCCTAATCTGTCCTTGCAATGCCCTTGTCTTATCTAATGTCACCAGGTACCCGGCCACCTAGTGACAGAAGAGAGAAGTGCAGAAATTCCAGAATTAAGGCGAAATCAATTGATCTCCTAACAATTGGCCAAGGCAACTATCACTTGGCAAATACATTTAATAGAAACCCTGCCTAAACATCAGGGTGCTACAGTGATAAGGAGAATGGGGGGTGTTTTGTAGTCCTAAAACACTTCCTGCCCTAATGTGGCAACCCTTTTCTAAAGATACCATATAGTAAGCGAGTGTTTTCAATCCTAAAACATGACCTATGTAACTAGCAGGATCACTGGGAAAAAAAGCATAAGGCTAGGTTCCCACCTCTGCAGCTGTGCCATGCACAGGCATGGCTGCCCATTCATTTGAATGGGCTGCCGTGCCTCCTGAAACGCAAGAAAGAGGACCCTGCAGTATTTTAAAAATCGCAGCCCACACAGGAACCACAAGTGCAGTGCAGTTCCCAGTGAGGGTGCGATTTGCAGTGCGTGCGGCATGCCATTAGGATCCGCACACATCCCGCGCGTTTTTCTGTGTGGGTGGTTTTGGCTGTGGGAACAGGTGCAGCCCCACAGCGGGAATCACCCGCACAGACATGACCCTAGCCTAAAAAAAAAGAAAATAATGCAGCCACCAGATCTTACGACTGAAAAACTGCAATCATGCAAAAAATTGTTCCGAAAAATTATATAGGTGTGCAACCTATAAACCCCAGTGATAAAATATATGTGTATAATCGTATATTCAATGAATCCACTTAAAGTCCATAGAAAAAAGGGAAAACATGAAATCAAGTAAAAAAAAAAAGTCTAATTAAAGCGGTAGTAAACCCGCTGACTTTTTTTTTTCCCTACACCTGTAAGGGAAAAGGCATAATGAGCTAGTATGCACCGCATACTAGTTCATTATGAGATACTTACCTTAGAACGAGGCGCCGGCATCTCACCCGGTCCAAGCCAAGGGAGCTGACATTTCCCCTCGGCGTGTCTTCCGGGTATCGCGGCTCCGGCACTGTGAGTGGCCGGAGCCGCGATGTCTTCACTCCCACGCATGCGCGCAGGAGACTTCTTTCCGGCAAGGTCCGGGCTTTCAGCCAAGAATCCCCTGTGCGCATGCGCCGCTGCAGTCAGCGGCTCATTGCGAGGGGAATATCTCCTAAACCGTACACGTTTAGGAGATATTTTTTTTACCTACAGGTAAGCCTTATTATAGATAAAGCAAAAAAAGGGGAAGGCAAAATGCCAAAAGGAAATCTCAACTACTCCTAAATATCAATGCCTATAGTCCCTCCAGGATATGTAATGGCCATACCTTGGCCTGAACCTTTCAATGGGTATTTTTTTTAAAAAGACAGTCACACCGTCAAAGTTCGGTATCTCGGATTATGAATAAAAATCAGGGACTTAGTTGTCCTCTGAGTTATATGTAATCATATAAGACAATTCGTGGAAACCACAAAGACACTCTTCCATGAGGACAAGTCGGTGATGAAGGTATAAATTATACCTTCATCACCGACTTGTCCTCATGGAAGAGTGTCTTTGTGGTTTCCACAAATTGTCTTATAAGCCTTATTATAGGCTTACCTGTAGGTAAAAGTTTAAAAAATAAGTATACAACCGCTTTAAGCGTGGTTTATAGGTGAAGAGTGATTTTAAAAAAACAGTGCTTCTGAGTGCTCTTTTCCCCATGCAATACACGCCTTTTACCAGAAGAGCTGGATCTCAAGTTATAGAGATCTAACTCGCTTATATACAGTTGTGCTCATAAAGTTACATACCCTGGCAGAATTTATGATTTCTTGGCCATTTTTCAGAGAATATGAATGATAACACAAAAACATTTTATTCACTCATGGTTGGTGTTTGGCTGAATCCATGTGTTATCAATCAACTGTGTTTACTCTTTTTAAATCATAATGGCAACAGAAACTACCCAAATGACCCTGATCAACCGTATCATGTAACAAAATGATAGAAGGCAAAACAATCAAACAGCCACGGACTTCGCCTGCAGGCTGGTACGTGGTGACCTCACAGAGTTCAGCTCTACCCGATGAGTTTCTCTATACAAAGTATTGGCTGGGAAAACAGAGAAACCAAATTACCAAAGTGGCTCCTGCAGGAGTAGCGCTAAATTAATATGTTTTAGCAAAGCTTGCACATGTGACTGAGATACATACACATTATAGTATTTACAGTATTACATGGTGATGAATGACAGGTCTGAAATCATATGTACTCTTTACAGCCAAAAGCACAGATGTGCCTCTTACTCCATTTTACTGAAATACTTAGAAATGAGGTTTAGATCTGTAGATATTTCCATTAACATGACAGAGGTCATTTTTAAATCCAGTCAGCCTGATCTAATTGCCAAGATAATGAATGGTTGAAGGTCAAGACAAGGAAGCTTGGAAAGCTATGAGGATTTCTGCAACCCTGTGTTCATTTTTTAGTAAACTCCAGAGGTTTGTAATAAAACTTTGCTGCAGTGCAATTTGTAGTAACCCATGGCAGCCATCCAGATTTAACTTTAGTCAGATCAGTTAAATGTCAGTTCCTTTTGGTTAAAGTATAACCCAAACATGTTTTAATTAAGGATAGAGCAGCGAATGGGTAAACCCCTATTAAGTTAAAGAATATGTTATTGCTGACATGCTGTACCATGTAGCTGTGAGAAAAATATTCCATTCTCTTTGTATTCCTCACTTTGTGTGAAACCCTTGTGTTCCTGCCAGCCTCTCTGCATTTCTATTAAAAACTGACCACACTAGGTATATGAGCACAATGTGGTGAGTTTTCTAGCTGTGTTGGGAACTCAGCCTGCTCTCCTGCAATGATCAGACTTGTGCTGACACCCTCCCACGCAGCCATTCACTGGGAAGTTCAGTGTGCTGCTGTATCTTCTCCACTAGCTCTCTGAGCTCCTTATGCAGCTGAGAATAGAGGGTATGTGATCACTTATAAAAAAGGAAAAAAAGGTATTTATAATGTAGAACCCTCTACTTAGGTAGGTGCTAGAGTTGAGATTTTTTTGTCAGTGGAGTTAAATTTAGGCAGGCCTAGGCCTGTTTGTTTTGATCTGTGGCTGGGAGTGGCTTAGAGTAGGCTGGTGACTCACAGCTAGTTTCACCTTTCGGTTACCTCCCTTCTGCTTCTAGAAAGGAGTGGAAGAAAGGTGGAGCTGTCTGGGGTGTTCTAAGGAGCCCTGACCAATCCCCAACCTGGATTGGCAGGGGGCAGGCCTAGGGTTGCTACCTGTCTGGGATTCACCCGGACAGTCCAGGTTTTAAATAATTTTGAATCATGTGTATGGGTTTCAGTCCACGTAAAACCCGGACACTTTATTCAGACTGCACTGTGGCAGCTGGGAGCCGGGGGAAGTAACAGGACTCACGTTTATTGGGCAGCAGCTGGGGGAAGGAATAGAACTAGTCAATCTTTATTGAGCAGCAGCTGAGTAATCCTTGTGCAGTGATTCCCAACAATTAAATTAAAGTGCTGGCCTTCTCATGTATATCAATCCGCCGGGCATGTAATTGCTGGGAACTGCAGCACAAGGATTACTCCACCGGAACTATTTGATGATTTTCGAGCACAGGAGTAGTAATCCTTGTGCTGCGGTTCCTGGTAAATACATGCCCTGGCGGATTGATATAGAAGTGGAGGTTGGGACTTTATTTGTCAGAACCGCTGCACAAGGATTATTCCACTGCTGCTTGATAAGAATTAAATAGCTGTTAATGTAGCATAAATAGTCCTGTTTTTTTTCCCTGGCCCCCTGCCATGCATTCCGCATCACTACTCTCTTTGGGGCACCCAAATGTGTACCAGGTCTTTTACAATCCTATAGTGTATACTACAAAAAATACATTTAAAAATTGCCAATGCCCCATTAAAGTGTTCAGGTTTTGCTTGAAGAAAAGGTGGCAACCCTAGGCAGGCCTCCTTAAATACCTAGAGTCAGCCCAGCTGGGGAGGAGATGTTCGGGTGGAAGAAATGGAGATGGAGTGTTAGGCTGTCGGGGCATTGGAGGGAGCCCCCCAGTTTGGGGGGGGGTGACCATGGGCCAGGGGCTCGGAGCTGTGAAGGAACCCCACACAACTCAAGGGGTGTCCTGAACAGGAGCAGGAGAAGACAGTGGGGAACACTGCCGGCAAATCTTCAGGAGGGATCCATCAGGTGTCATGAGTGACAGGCACAGTCGGGAGAGCTGGGATAGGCATGCCGGAGTGGACTGGGAGGCAGTCTGAGATGGATGTAAAGCCAGCGGGAGAGACTGTGATGTTACTGGCAGAGAAGTCGGGTGGCTACAGTCAGAAGGGTTGTCAGAGCCTGCACAGGACTCACTGGAATCAGTAGTCCACCTTAATACAGCTAACACTAAAGACTTTCCTTTCACCATTGGTTGCTGCACCAAAGGGGCCCACGGTCCCTGTCAACAAATGGCAGTTTCTAAAGTCTGACTGTGTTAGAGTTGGGCCTACCATGTGCTAGCTGCACCAGGAACCAAGTATTGTACAGGAGAGAGAGGAACAGTCTGCAAATAAGCATTGTGCTGGAGGTCTAGAAGATGTAAATAGAGGCTCCTTCCAATTGATCTTTATATTGATTTCTGCTATTGATTCTGGGCATCCCATAATTCCCTTTTACCCCATCCGCTACATAATGTTTTTTTTATATGTATACACAAATGTTTTACCTTTCATTTTAATTTTAATCTGAATTTAATTTCTGTGGTCTCTGTCCTGCTGTAAAATACACTAAATCATTATTAGCGGACACAAGCACAAACTTACGAACCTCCTACTAAAGCTAAAAGATAATACTGTAATGAGTTAATAAATAAAGCTCTGTATATCTGTCTTGGGGCCCATTCACATGGGTGCTTTTACAGTGTGAATCAGCGTTTTTTTTAAGTGGCTGGAGCTGTGTGCAGGGCTGCCTATGTTACACTATGGGGACACAGCAGCTGTACAAACACAGTTGTAGGTCCTAATTTGACAAGTGTGTGGGTGCAGATCTAGTGGCAGTGTGCATTCAGGGCCACTCACTCGCACCAGCACACCTGTGAAATTAAAACCCTCGGCTGTGTTTGAACATAGAGTAAAAGGTGGCTCTAGCCACAAAAACACGCTGCTTATTCAAACTGTATGGGCCAGAGAACCTGTGTGAATCATCCCTTAATTATGTACTTTTTATAATTTGTTTACTAATTTATTTTTTAATTTTTTTACAATTTTATTTATTTTTTAACAGCCCTGTTGGGGGGCTAAACAGACCCCTGACGTGTCACTTTTGAGACAGAGAAAGTGATTGAGGACACTTTTCTCAATCTCTAGCTCTGCAGCCTCAGCTACACTGAATGAATGAACATGAAGTGTTCTGCGGAGCATAGTTTACTATGCTTCAGTTATGAGTGAATACAGTGATTGGTACTGATCAATAACTGTATTCATTCAGAAAAGAAAGGGGCCGGTAAATATAACATATTTACCTGCCCCACCATGCTCTCTATATTGGCACCAATCCCCTGTGCTCCGCAGCAGCCAAGAGAGGAGGAGAAGCAGGCAATGCTTATGGGAAAGGGAGGACTAGCGGTTAGCAGAAGGAAGGGGAACCTGTACGGGAGGGTTATTGGTGCAACGGTGGCAGAATTTGCAGTAACTGATCCCTTGTAGTCCCCCCCCCTGCAGCAACTGAAAGCTTTCAGGAGGGAAAGGAGGAGAAGTCAGCTTTTAGCTACTGCATGGGGTGGACTACAGGAGACTGGTTCTTGTAAATGCTGTTCATTGCAGCGATCACTCTCCTGTACAGGTTTCCCTTCCTTCTGCTTTCAGCCACCCTGCCGCCCTGTTAACCAGTTCAATACAGGGCCTTTTCACCCCCTTCCTTCCCAGACCAATTTTTAGTTTTCAGCACTGTCGCACTTTAAACGACAATTGCGCGGTCGTGCGACGTTGTACTCAAACAAAATTGACGTCATTTTTTTCCCCACAAATAGAGCTTTCTTTTGGTGGTATTTGATCACCTCTGCGGTTTTTATTTTTTGCGCTATAAAAAAAAGAAGAGCGACAATTTTGAAAAAAAACACAATATTTTTTACTTTTTGCTATAATAAATATCCCAATGTTTAAAAAAAAAAAAAAAAAAATTTTTCCTCAGTTTAGGCCGATACGTATTCTTCTACATATTTTTGGTAAAAAAAATCGCAATAAGCGTATATTGATTGGTTTGCGCAAAAGTTATAGCGTCTATAAAATACGGGATAGATTTATGGCATTTTTTAAAAAAAATTATTTATTTATTTTTTTACTAATAATAGCGGCGATCGCGATTTTTTTTCGTGACTGCGACACATCGGACACTTTTGACACATTTTTGGGACCATTCACATTTATACAGCGATCAATGCTATAAAATTGCATTGATTACTGTGTAAATGTGACAGGCAGTGAAGGGGTTAACCACTAGGGGGCGGGGAGGGGTTAAATGTGTTTCCTAGGGAATGCTTCTAAGGGGGGAGGGGATGCACAAGGGGAGGAGACCGATCAGTGTTCCTCCGTTCTGGGAACACAGATCGCTCTCCTCTGAGCTGACAGGATGTGGATCTCTGTGTTTACACACAGAGATCCACGGTCCGGCCCGGTTAACGGGCAATCGCGGGTGCCCGGTGGACATCGCGGCCGCCGGGCACACGCACCGGGTCCCGAGCAACGCGGCGGGCGTGCGCGCGTGCCCCCTAGGCGGCCGGGAACCCGAGGCCATCCTATGACGTCAACCCAGGATGGGAGATCCCATCTGTGGACGTCATATTACTATAGGCGGGTAGGGAAGTGGTTAAACAGGCCTGGACCCTATACAGGAAGACTGGTGGTACCCCCTTATCAGCAACCCTGATCAAAAACATTCTATCCCAAGTCCATCCAAAACTAGGTACTAATGGTCCATCTCCTGTGCATGCACACTGAAGTTTAATTAACTTGCCACCTAGCTCCATTCCCAAAACCTGAAAGATGCCTGAACTGTACACTGTACTGTGCATGGGCCGCAGTCAGATTTTCAAAACTTTGCTATCAGGTAAGTAAATGTATTTTGTAAATGCAAACAGTGTATGTTCCTGAATTGGATCTGGTAGAAGTCTCTTGAAGTCCCTGTACTGCAGGGATGGACTGTGAGAGAAGGAAACAGCACAAGGAGCCAATCAGTTCATGCGTTGACAGAGAGTATGCTGATAGGAGGAGAAAGCTTTTCCTCCCACTGTCCAGTCACAGGCTGGGGCAATTCCAGGATGACTTGGGATCAGAGGAAGTGGGCTGAATGATGCTGGCCATCAGACTGAGGATATTTAGCTCTGCAATGAAGGTGAATATTGCAGCAAATGCTAGTTTTGCTATTTTATCTTTTAATGGGCTTTTTGGTTTTATGAGTTGTTATTTTTGGCTGGAGCTCTGCTTTTAAGCATCGCAGACAGTATTTTAATTTGTACCAATTTCATAAATATTGATCAAGATCACACAATATATGTTCTATTCTGTACAGTAGGTATGCCAGGTACCCGATCTACGTAAAGGATAATCACATTTTTTACAACAGAATGTTAGATTTTTTATTAGGTATACATGTATACACAATTACCATGATATGTTTTTATAGCAGATGAAAAATTCCAAGCACTCTGATAGTAAAGCATTGTAAAGTTTACGTGCAATAATCATGCATTGCAGCACATACCTCCTCCAAATGTTTCTTTCATAAACACAACAGGTAAAGGTGTGGATATTCCAGGTTATTTATACCTCCAGGGAAGGTAATCACTGAGGTGTTCAGTCCGGCATCACTGGAGTGGAAATCTCAGCAAACCATTTGCATTCATTTCACTCCTTTTAGAACTGGCTTGATCAACTTTGGGCAGGACTGGGCTAAGCCAGGTTGGGAGAGGTATTGGCTGTGTGCGGACTGTCAGAGTGACAGGAGCTTTCACCTGAAGCCTGTCTGAGTAAAGAGACCCTCTTTCATACCTGGATAACTTCCCTTTTTACCTTTAATGTGACGGACATGGCCGAGGATAAAACTTTTCGCTATGGGCTCATTGTACTGGGATTTTTCATGATCATGATTGGCATGTTCATTATGAGTGCGGATAAGCCTAACATATACATCACTTTCTGCAGTGTAGGGGTCTTACTGATATTTATTGGAATCACATGGAGCATCTGTCAGTGCTACCCTAAGGTAGGAGACTTTTTACTGAGCTTGCAAAATTGTCTGTTTTATATATATATATATATATATATATATATATATATATATATATATATATATATATATATATATATATGTATGTATGTATGTATGTATGTATGTATGTATGTATGTATATATGTATATATATATATATATATATATATATATATATATATATATATATATATATATTATTTTATTTTATTCACACATTTATGTACAGCTTAGGATTTGGAGGCATACCATGTTTTCTAAATAATATAAATAATTAAAAATGAGCATTTTAAAGTGCATGTTGGGGTATAATGAAGAATTCTTAGCAATATAGTCTGTTTTTTAGTCAAACATTGAAGAAACTTCTCACATTATAGCAGCCTTTCTCAACTTTTTTTTTTTATCCCTGGAGGAACTCCTAAAAGAGTTTTCAGGTCTCTAGGAACCCTTACTAAAACCAGTTCATCAGAGGTCAGTGGGAAAATGCCCCTTACATTGATGGTCACCGATCAGTGGTCAGAATGCCCCCCCTTACAGACAGGTAAAAAGATCATTGGTGTCAGGCAGATGGCTCTAACAGGTGGCATTGGCCCCAGAACTATGCAGGCACTATTAGATGAGAGGTCAACCAGAGCTCAAGAAACCCCCCATCAATTTACAGGAGGAACCCGGCCCAACAATTGATGGAGGAACCCTAGGGTTCAATGGACACGGGTTGAGAATGGTTGCATTATAGCATTGCCCTTACCAATGCAGCTAAAAGATAATTTTCACAGGATCAGCAAATCATACTGAATATTTTAAAAGATGGTACAAAGTTGTTATATGTAAAGAAGTATTGGGATTGATTTACTAAAGGAAGGCTGTTCACTTTGCTTAATGAATAATGTAAACCTTTGTTGACCATGACCATACACTGCACAGCGTGAATTTTCACCCTGCTAACTGCCGCCACTTTTTTAGTAAATCAACCCAATTGTGTATTAGCCGAGCAATAAAACACAGTTTAGCCCAACGCCAACCATACCATCAGTGGTGGGATGTAGAGGGAAAGTTCTAATGATTTGCCTCTAAGGGTGATGTAAAACTGAAGTACCCATAATCATACATAGATAGAAATTCTTCTGTAGGAAGTTATCTAAATCTACATTTTTATAACATACATTTTTTTTCTGTTCCTTGGACTGCAGATGAAGCATAAATATCATACTGAAGTGTAACTAGACTGTTAAGATGGCTATATATGCAAAGAAATCTATAGACTCCCCCCATCCATGCTAAACAGCATGGATAAATGAAACCCTGGTTGCTGGGTATTGTATTTGGTACCTGCGGCTGTCAGAATACTCGAACAGTTATTGTAGCTGATTGGCTGTTCAACTGTTCGACTGACTTTTTTCAGCCCATTTCCTCAAAGTTTTTTGAGCCATGTGGTGTTGACAGAGCCACCCATTACTCAAATTTCATCCGATTCACAGAAATTGTCCATAATTCAATTCATGTATGGCCTGATTTTAGAATTGTATTTCTTTCAAATGCAGCTTTTTTTTGTCATTTTCTGGACATGCTGGACTCCTATTGTTTTGAACACATTTCATATTAAACATTCAAACTCTTTCCATCAGCTCTAGGGATGAGTGCAGTTATTTCGATAAAATTGATTTAGCCATAAATTTGCTAATTTCGTCATTGGCTAATTGTATTTGAAGCAAAAAATAATTTTCTTCATTCAGCTTCTTATGTGACATTTGCTTGAAAAAATTATAATAAAAAAATCTGTTCTTTTTTTCCCCTTTATTTTGAGGGTGCCTTTTGGTACATTTTGGGAAGTTTACTTGATTTCAGATATTGCCCATTGTGTCTATTTTTTTAATGTGAATTTGATCTTAAAGTGTGTACTGTCGCACTGTTTATTGAAAAAAAAAGCTAATGATGGACAATATGTTTTGGCACAAGGTCAAGAGTAGTTGAAAGGAGTTTCTGTATCCCTCCGGGGCAGTTTACAGCCCATTGCTCCCTTAAAAACGTCCAGAAACCACATTAATTTTCCCTGTCTGTTGACTCCAAGGCATTTCACCAAAATAGTGAAATTTGGTCAAATCTCCTGATTTTTACAGAAAGTTTGGGAAAATTAAAACTTCAAGAAAAATATACTTATTTCTAATAAGGACCAGGCATTCATTTATATTTCATAATATTTCAGACACCCACCCTCAATCCCACCCTTTTTTCTTTGGTACACAATCACAAATTTACAGCAACTTTTATCAAATCCAGTGAAATTTAATTGTTCTAATATTTCTCTCCTAAAGGCCAAACATATGTCTTAAAAATGAAATAAACGGTTGTCTGATGCCCCTTACATTTAAATCCAGACTTGTTGCATCCATAGTGTAAAGTAAAGCCATTCCTTTCCCTCCATGGTGGTGGCCATCAGCAGTCTCAGAGCTTTTGGAAATCTACACATTTGGTGGCAAGTAAATAAAAGATAAAAATACATTAACTGCACATGTAATCTTATGGGAAGGTTACAGGTCTGCAGGAGATCAGGCTTGGTTGGTTAGGTACAAGTAGAGCTTTTTGGATTCCAGATTTTCAGATATCTGGTTTGAAAGTCATTTAGGATAATGGAAAGTTTTTCCAGTGCTAGTAAGAAGAGTAATCCACTGTTTACCCCCTGAATGTGCACTTTGCTTTCGATAAAGTTTGTTTCACTGCTAAAAAAAAGAAGCTTTGTCATTTTTGTTCACTCGATTATTAGAGTCAGATTCTTTGGGATAACTACTTGTATGTGAATAAATGTATGTAGGAGTCCAAAGACTCTGAAACAGAGACAGATTAGTTTGGAGCAAAACCACCACATGTGGAAATATCTCCACTGTGTCCACATCCTCGGAAGCACTTGTCACTGTATGCTGTGTAAACTTGGAATATATCGGGGACCCCATACTAGCGCGTTAGAACTTTATAGCAGATTCCACAGATGTTATTTTAATGAAAGATTTTGCTATTCTAGACTAGGCTTCACTTTACACTCCCTGTAGGTGGCTACAGTACGCTGGGCACTGTAGACTGGGTCACTCGCCTGCACATGGAGTACCTTTACTCGTGTACACTTGAACAAATAAACTGGACTCGATGCATGCACTCAGTTAAACTGCTTGGTACCTGTACACAAGTCAAGGACCTCTGCGGTGCTGATCTACTGCCGTTGTAATGGGAAACAGTGCCGACAACAATGCCTCCTGCAAGAGGCTATTCCACCTGGCACATGTACATGCTTATGACAGGCTGCTAGAGAAACCTTTGTTACCCTTGGTAACCATTTGTATCTTCACACTGTATTAACTCCCATATTGTTATCTTCATACGCCAATGTGCTTAGTGACCTGATCTGTGGACTATATGTGCCGGTTACTTAGATTACCCTTAGATTGTTTCAAAACAAATCCCTAAGCCAGGTTTGTGGCTGCCCCAGCGTACCTGCACAGGCTAGAGTCCACACAAAGCAGAGTCTACAATAGCAGATCTCCAGAACTGGTGTCTTCAGGGAGGACTGCAGGTCCCAGCAATCCCCTTTCTCTGTTCTTTGCAAGCAGCTGGAAATTTCATGTTGTGGCTTGTCTGTGTCTTTCCTTCCCATGCAGACTGAGACTGGACAGAGCCTTCCTCCCTTTTATTATCAGTACAGGGAGAGAGACAGAGCTCGGAAAAAAGTGTGGGAAACCAGCTTAATTGGGGCAGCAGCTATCTCACTAACTAAAACTTCAACCTGCTTACATCCTGGAGGTTGAGAAGCTGCGAGGTCTTCTTCTCTGCTTGCGTATTTATTCTTTATGTACATAGTATGAGTTGTCCAGATTTGTGACAGGTTTATTATAATCTCCTTATAAGCAGCTGTTTGAGTTACTTTAAAGCCCATCTCTAGGCAACTAAGAAATTATCCCTTGCAGTGCTGGGTAAATACAGGCATACCCCACTTTTAAGTACACAATGGGGTTTATTTACTAAAGCTGGAAAGTGCAAATTCAGGTTCACTTCTGCATAGAAACCAATGAGCTTCTAACCCCAGCTTGTTCAATTAAGCTTTGGTAATAAAACCTGTAAACTCATTGGTTTCTATGCAGAAGTGAGCCTGATTTCTATCTTTAGTAAATAAACCCCATTGTGTACTTAAAAGTGGGGTATGCCTGTACTTGTTTTGGTCTAGGGGAAAAAAAAAAAGATTCACTTACCAATCCTCTCCTCCTCTTTGCTGTCAGACTGGTTCTCACAGCCTCTTCTCCCCCATGGTCCAATGGTCTAGGGTCCTGATGTCATCAAGATCAAAGCAGGGTCAATAGTCCTGCATTGGAAGTGATGATGTTGAAGGACAGTCCACCACCGCAGCTTGAGGTAGCGCCATCATGGGAGGGAGCGGACGATCAGGTAAGTAAGACTGTTTAGTCTCTCATTGGACAAAACACGGTCCCATTTTTTAGTTGTCTGGAGTTGGGCTTAAAAGCCAAACTTCAGAAAATGTGAAAATCCTAAATGAACAGTTAATCCTTGTAGTGCAGGTACAGCCCCACCAGTCTAGATTAGATTTACTTACCCAATCCTCCACTCCTCCGAGGTGCTAGATTGGTCCCCCAGTGTGTTCTCCCCCGTGCCCTAGCTGTCTAGGTCCTGACGTCATCAAGACGGATGCAGTGTCCATGGCCCTGAACTGGATGTGAGGATGCTGAAGGACAGTCCACTGTCAGCGTGGGAGGTGGCACCGTCTGCTGGAGAAGCAGAGGATCGAAAAATAATAGTGCTTTTACGTTATCCCAGATCTACACGAGCCTCCCTGCTGAAAGGGAGAATTTCCAGATTTCCCCAATTTGGGCTTTAAATTTGAACCAAATGCAAAAAAAATAAAATATTGCGAACAGGCAGGCTGTTTATTGCAGAGGCATGCAGTAAATCTATTCTGCAATAAAATATACCTACCTGCCTGTTCGCAATTCTCCCCAGAACGCATGCGCAGCTCTGTTTACATTTCCCGGCACAGTACCAGCGTGCCGATATGAATGACTCTCTTGCAATCAACATTACTGAAGCCTGGCACCTGGAATAAGCCAGGGAGAAGATGCCAACACCAGCAAGGAATCTTGTAGGCATCGGACCGCTGGAGCATGGGCAAAGATTTGTGTCTTTAGTTCCGCTTTAATCAAACACATTGGTTGTAAATATAATGTAGTGTATAATTTTATTAGACTTGCTGTATAATATGCAAAGGATACTTCTGGTCAGGCAGATTTTTGCATTTGTACTTGTATTATGTCTATGCACATATGACATCACATTCTACATGCCAATCCCAAGCCATGCCTTTTGGGAGGGTTGAAGAAAGACCAGGTGACCTACTTCTTAAAAAAATTGGCAAGAACATTTTATGAGAAAAGGCTTTCAAGCATATCGGATATGGGGGGTTATTTACGAAAGGCAAATCCACTTTGCACTGCAAGTGCAGTTGCTCTAAATCTAAGGGGTAGATCTGAAATGAGGGGAAGCTTTGCTGATTTTATCATCCAATCATGTCCAAGCTAAAATGCTGTTTATTATTTTCCTTGCATGTCCCCCTCGGATCTACAGCGACTTTACTTTCAAGTGCACTTTCAGTGCAAAGTGGATTTTCCTTTAGTAAATAACCCCATTGGTGTCCACAGAATTACTGAGACTCAGATAGAAATGAACGGATATACAGTATACATATATACACTTGTATTATATTTTGCGCTCTTACAGATCACCTTTACTCCTGTGGATATGGAAGCTGTACCTTTGGCAGAGAAGTCCGATCTTTTAACTCCAAAGAAGCAGTGGTATGTCTAATTCATTTCATTGCTTTTACTTTATTATTTAAAGTGGTATTAAACCCAAAACCTAAAATGTAAAATATTGCAGCTTACCAATCATTGCATGTGATGGCTGCATTAGTTTTTTGCTTTTTTCCCTTTGTTTTCACCTGTTGATCTGGTTAGTAACACACCTTCTGTATTAGAGTGCTACCACTCTGGATGGAGGAGCACAGGAGACACAGTGGCCAGCAGCATGGGCAGTCAGGGAGGGGGGTTAGTGTCAGATGTTCTAGCAGATTTAAATACACTAATGCATAGAAACCAAACTCTAGATAACACTTTATAATCAGTTACAGTAAACTTTATTTTTTTTCTCGTTTTGGGATAAAGGTTTTACATAAACAAATAAGCGCCGGTCATTGTAAGCACCCCTGGCACTGTTAAATGGCTTGTCCCATCCCTGTAAACTGATACATCTGGACATCTGGAAAAGGGCTTGTTCTTTTGAAAAACAAACAAAGAAAAAAAGAAGACTAATGCAGCCATCACATCTAAGAATTGGTAAACTGCAATATAATAAATGTTTGCTTTTGGGTTTAATAACGCTTTAAGGAATGGGATAAAATGAAATATGCATAGCAACCACCTAGCTTTTTCTTACTTGTTCTGACTGCTGAAATTCGGCTGCTATTGGTTACTGCACTTTGCACATTCTTATTGTGTTCTGTGTCACCTAATTACTCAGTTAGTATAGAATATTACAATTCATCACTCATCACGTTTTAATCCAAGGTCAAACATTACTGGGATCTGTAAAATGAAAAGTATGCTAGGTTTATCTACAAGTACATCATATTAAACATGAACAAAAATAAGGACATTTATGACCAGGCATAAGGTAGTGGAAAGGTCTTGCATATATAGAAACACAGACTGATGATAGCAGATACCTACCTGGCTCATCTAGCCTGTCCATGAATTTTTACTCCTCTAAACAGACTTGTGTTTATCCAAAGCAGATTTCAATGACTGTACACTTGTACATGTAAAGCCAACTCTGGGTAATCTGAAAATTTCCACTTGCAGTGGAGCTACACCCGCATTGCAAGGATTAAAGAGGAAGTAAACCCTGGTGGGTTTTACTTCCTCTTTATTTCCCTGCAAAGGTAAAGCATAATGGGCTACTATGCATCGCATAGTAGCCCATTATGTGTCACCTACCTGAAACCAAAGCCCGCAATGTCACCGTTGTCCCCACTAGCAGGGAGCGTCCATCTTCGCCCCTCTTCCTTGCAGGGGCGCGAACTCCGGCTCTGTGACTGGCCGGAGTCGTGTGACGTCACTCCCGCGCATGTGCGCGGGAGCCGCCAGTCACGGCATGACCCCTATTAGGAACGGCACGATGTGCCCTTTCTAAAGTGCGCATGCGCTGATGACATCGGCGCATGCGCCGTAGTCATCGGTGCTCAAGTGTTTTGTAAATATCTCCTAAACCGTGGAGGTTTAGGAGATATTTCAAGCACCTACAGGTAAGCCTTAATATAATACAACCACTTTAACTGCTAGTTTAGGTCTCGCCGAGAGTAAAAACATTTTACTTACTAGGTCCTCTGCCCCTCCAGCAAGCTGTGCTCCTTCATGCTCTGGCGGTGGACTGTCCCTCAGCGTCTTCACGTCCAATGGCGGGCTATAGACCCTGTATTGGTTTTGATGTCAGGCCTTTAGAAAGGTGGAGCATGGGGGAGAAGACATTGAGGGGAACCATCTAGTGGAGTAGCTGGTAAGCAATTCCTCTTTTCTATGCCCCCTAGAGCAGTTAACCCTTGCCGTGTTGGTGCAACCCTATGCAAGGGGGAACTTTTCAATTTTCTCAGAGCTGGACTTTAAAGTAAACCTGTGCTCACCACAGTGACATGTTTGGCCCTCAAACTACCATAATCTGTTCCATGAGGTCAGTTGATTGCAGTTTCCAGTTCTGGTCAAATTGGGTATGGAAAGGTAATTATTAAAAGTTTTCATTTAAGAGTTTTACAGTCAAATCCATGTCATTAATATACACTGCTGTATATTGTCAAAAGTATTGGGACGCCTGCCTTTATACGCACGTGAACTTTAATGGCATCCCAGTCTTAGTCCGTAGGGTTCAATATTGAGTTGGCCCACACTTTGCAGATATAACAGCTTCAACTATTCTGGGAAGGCTGTCCACAAGGTTTAGGAGTGTGTCTATGGGAATGTTTGACCATTTTTCCAGAAAAGCATTTGTGAGGTCAGGCACTGATGTGGACGAGAAGACCTGGCTCGCAATCTCTGCTCTAATTCATCCCAAATGTGTTTTATCGGGTTATCGGGTTGTGGGAACAGTTTAGAGATGGTCCCTTCCTGCTCCAACATGACTGCGCACCGGTGCACAAAGCAAGGTCCATAAAGACAAGGATGAGCGAGTTTGGGGTGGAGGAAATTGACTGACCTCAACCCGATAGCACATCTTTGGGATGAATTAGAGTGGAGACTGCGAGCCAAGCCTTCTCGTCCAACATCAGTGCCTGATCTCACAAATGCGCTTCTGGAAGAATGGTCAAACGTTCCCATAGACACACTCCTAGACCTTGTGGACAGTCTTCCCAGAGTTGAAGCTGTTATAGCTGCAAAGGGTGGGCCAACTCAATATTGAACCCTACGAACTTGGGATGCCATCAAATTTCATGTGAGTGTAAAGACAGGCGTCTTGACAGTATATGTTGGTGGAACTCTTGGCTCACTGATGTATTGGTCAAGCTGAACTCCAGCCAGACCTTTAGTCTTTTTACAGTTGAACAGCTTCATCTCCTGTGCTGAAATGACTTACTTTGACTTCACTGCACTCAGTGGACTTCTTACAGTGTCAGTCAGATAGAGACTGCCTCATTTACCATTTCCTGGCTGGAGGATGTACATCATCATCTAACCCTTCCCTCCCCAGCCTTACTGTCCCTGGCCCACTCCTTTCATTCATTGGATTTTAGCTCTTTCAATCATGGAGGCTCAGCATCATATCTGGGTATTACCTATGGTAGCCTTCATGAATATTCAACTTGCCTAGGATTGCCCACTCCTCCAGACTCACATCCACCCATCAAGCCATTTTTATATTTGCATTACTGCACCCGAGAGCCAGCCCACTACTTGCATTAGAATGTTGGGAAGAGTACTGAGGCCCTTCCCAGCAGCCATGAACTGTGTGAATTGCATAGCGAAACACATGGACCCGGCAACGATCACATGTCACGTAGTAAACAAGAGTCATGTATAGAATCCATTTTTAACATTATTTTTTACTGCTGTGTGTGATCTGTGATTGGTCACCAGTGATCACATGATACCTGGGCCAATCACAGCAACCTGTACCATGTGATAGCTGTGGGGCAATCACAGCATCACAATAGTAAACATTTGAGCCATGAACGAAAGCCACTCATGACATTTTAAACGATTGCAGTTACAGTGATCATCACTGTAACAAGCAATCATAGTGTAAGAAAAAAAATCCTGATCACTCCCCCAGAGTAGTACAGAAATTGTGACAAAAAGTTACAGCTTCAAAAAACTAGCCATACCTTTTACTAAATACCTTGAACTATCTACTTTCCAAAAAGGGGTCATTTGAGGGGTATTTGTACTGTCCTGATATTTTAGAGCCTCAAGAAATGAGATAGGCAGTCGGTCAGTACATCAGGATTGAATAATTTTCCAATATACTGTATATACCATCCTTTGTAGATGCTATAACTTTTACACAAATCAATTACAGTAATATACTTTTTTTTTTTTTTACCAAAGACATGCAGCAGAATACATTTTGGCCTAAATTAATGAAGAAATTTGATTCTATTGGATACGTTTTCTAACAGCGAGTAGAAAAAATCATTTTGTTTCAAAATTTGCAAAAATGTTTAGTTTATATAATAATAAAAAAAAAAAAAGAAAAAAATCCAGTGATCAAATACTACAAAAAGAAAGCTCTATTTGTGTGAAAAAAATGATATAAATTTTCTTAGGGTACAGTGTTCCATGACTACGCAATTTCCAGTTAAAGTAGTGCTGTGCTGAACAGCAAGAAAATGCTCTGGGCGGTCAAGTGGTTAAGTGCAGGAAATGGAAGCTACAACTGCACTCCAAATGGTACTAGCAAACAAATTTTAGTAATGAGGATGCTTTACTGATTAGACAGATAGCACCGCCAACTCTAAACAGATTTCGTATCACCAGCTCACCACCAAAATGTTCCTTAATCTGACTTTATTGTAATAATACCTGAAGAAGCATCATTTACCGTTTTGGGCTCTCCTGGGTCACCTTCATCTCTTAGATCACCTCACTATCTTTCTAAAGAAGGGGATCCTGCTTGACCCTAGAACATAAAAATTACTTATTTTGGTGAGTTGACTGGTGATGGGATCTGTTGTTCTAATTTAATTGCAGACTAAATCAAAGAGGATCTGACTTTCTCAAGTGAAAATCAGGTGCAGCCAACATAATTAAAGAGATCCCTTGTGTTTGTACTTATTATATTACTTGACTTTTTAAATTTTTTTTCCATTCAGTGGTTTTTTTTATTATAATAAAAACATTCTAATGAGTGATTAAAATGATCCTTCTTGAACAGGTGTACCACAGCTTACACAAGCAAGGAAGAGGCGGAGCGCTATGAGGTCACCTTGCCTTCTTATGAACAGATTCAGATTAAGGTGGAGGAACTTGGCGAACCTCATGAAAACCAGTCGATAACTTTTCCACAGCCTGTGCTGGTAGATATTTCACAGCCAAAGTTGCAGGCCAAGGTGGAAGTACACAGGAATTCAGTTGGTAAAAAAGAACATGGAGTCGTAGAAGCCAATTGGTGAGTAAGAATTTGTGTGTTTTTCCACTCTGCTTAATGGAAAATGCTCAGATTTGGCAAACATAGAGGAATGTGTCTGTAGGTTTTACAGATCCTGCATTCCATTTACAGCATTCCCTGTGGCAGCCAGAACCATATGAACATTTACCATTAGGCCTTATTCACGTGGGAGCTGTGGCCTGTACAGTGTGAACGAGTACCTTGTTTATGCAGCTGGAATTCAAACAGTCGTTGCAACCCCATAGAGAACCATAGACGACCTCCACGCAGCACCTGGTGTCTTCCGTTCACATAGACAAGGCACTCAATCATGCTGTATGAGCCATAGCACCCATATAAATGAGGCCCTAACCATAATGGATCCTATAAAAGCCTATTCAATCTACAAATCTTGAATTGTATTTGCTTACACTGGTTACCATTATATTAAAACTAATAGAAGTAGTGGAGCCAGGGCCAGATTTATACTTTTTCCTCCATACTTTGTGCCATCCCTTCTACCCTAAGCAACTATTGTGGACACTGTTATCCCCAACATGTTCACCCACAAGACACAAAACTGCTTCACATAAACATGGACAAGCAATCATGGACGCAGTGAATTAAATATTTGTTAACTGTATAAAAAAAAAATCAATTGCCCAAATAATATGACACAACCAGAAATCTGCAGAGACACAATCAGTACCATGCTGATATAACCAGCACCATGTTTAGAGAGACATGATCATCTGGCCCTGTCACCCCATGCTTTTCTTTCCATCTCAATGCCATTGCTCAAACAGAACATATTTTGTGCTCCACTCCCCAGCATGCTGGTTTTGGGAATATGAGTAACTGGAGCTGTAGTGGAGTTCTAGGTGGGCAAGTGGCTGTAAGCTGTAGAAACAGGGAAAGGGTAGGATGGGAGTATTGCCTGACTGGCTAGGCCTAAAAGTAGCAGTGACCAGCACAACCCTTAAAGTGGCCTGGGCAGCTACTGTATATGTCCCATCATGGTCATGGTGCCCTAAGCCATGGTCTGCGTGGTCTAGTAAAAAAATCCAGCCCTGAGTGAAGCAGATACTTAGTTTCATTCTCCTGGTGCAATATTATCAGAAAGAACTGTACAATATAGTGAAGTACTTTAGTACTGGCATGCAAATCCTAATCTGGTATGTGGATAACAGCATGAAAACTAAGTTTTGCATAATTTTACAACTTGATCTCCTAGTTATCAAATTCGATAACAATAAAACTATATGTCAAGTAGAGATGGACTTTAATAACCAGGTCTTGCTTTGCATTTGTTCAGCCAGTCTGCCCCTCTTGCCTGTCTAAAAGAAGAGACCACAGTGACAACATCGGATAAGACAAGCACAGGAAGTAGTGCGTCCTCTCTTCATAGCTGTGAGGACTGGCAGCCGCCTAAGCATGATGTCGCTGTGCAGTTTGGAGGTCCTCTCTGTGGAGATGGATTTCATCTTATCGATGGTCCTGCATGTGATGGAATAGTGATGATAGATGCACCATTTTGTGAAGCCACCCACCCACACATGGATCAAGCAGGCCTACTTATTTCCAACCACAATGATGATAACGCTGGTGAAGAAGGAGCAAGGGAAGCCTCCCTTACTCAGGGAGCTGCACAAGACCATGAAGCAGATGACCTTTATTATGGAATGAAAGATCAAACTGAAAATCTAATGAAGGGGTTTGATTCTGATTTTGAACACTAGCTTTAGCATGATTTCTGATTCAGAGATGAGATAAACAACACGACATGGAGTATTAAACTGAGGGAACAGTCTGTATTGTCTATAGCAACAAGCCAGAATTCAGCTGTCTCTTTTAAAGTAAAGGTTACAAAAATGAAAGAAGGCATCTAAAGGGTTGATAATGACAACACAGGATCTTTTTGTCCAGTTGTGTCAGAATCTGAACCAGAACAGTCCAGTGTTAAAAGAACACGTGTACTTTATAAAGTTTTAGACATTACAAAACATGGTTAATGCAGAAAAAAACGTTGCTGCCCAGGCTCTATAAAGGAAACAAAAACCTCACCCCACTTTGTTATTCCGCAACAACTGCCAGTTATCATGAGATAATCAGATTGTAGTTTACTACAAACAGGACACATTAAGATACATTTGGCCAATTTAACAATGTATAGCTGAATTAAATATCTGATTGGTTAGTCAAAGAAATCGCAATTCATTATAAATGAGTGTCATGTAAACAAAGTGGCTAGTTAGAATAGCTAATTTAAAAAAAAAAGAAAAGAAAATGACATGGGGTTCCCTCCACAATTTATACAAGGCCATTTAGGTCTATATGGATTGTAAGGGGTACTTCTTGCAAAGGAAAAAGAAAAGGTATGGGGTCCCTCCAAATTCTATACCAGACTTTTTGGGACTTTTAAAAGGAAACCCTGTGCACAAATAAAAAAAAGAAAAAAAGAAGCATAGGCTCTCCCCCCAGACACTTAGCTGTGCATGCAGTCTGCCTGGCCAGCAAAGGAAAAGGAGCAAAGGGGGAATGAAAGTGCTGTTCCTGCCCCCTTTTGAACAATACCACACCAACATGCCCTCACCATGGTACCTTGCAAGCACTTTGTCCCCATGTACTGTAGATGAGGGCTGGGGTCTTTTCTCCACAACCCTAGCCTTGTGGTTGTGGGAGCATTAACAATAAGGGGGCACCTAGATACCAGCCCCTTCCATGTAAATGATTAAGGAGCACATGTAGAGGTATGGAATTTAGGGGGGGGGGGGGGCGCCACACTGTTTTTTTGTTTTGTTTTGTTTTTTTTGGTTGGTTGGTTGTTTGTTTTGTGCGGGGTTTTCCTTAAAATCCAGAACACAGAACTGAAGGACCTTTATAAATATGAGTGGAATCTACTTACCTACTTAAAAATGAACAAAAACAAAATATGATTTCATGAAAATGGGTGGAAAATGTGGTCAACTTGAGAAGACTAATGTTTGCATACATTATTCTAATATTATTTTAGTAATGTTTTAACAAATAATTAAACGTTTACATGCAGAATGGCCTTATATGGTAATGCTGACATTTCACAAGTCGATACACATCCATGTGATCTTAATATGCTAAATTTATTAATGTGATTTTAATATATGTTGTGTCACCAAAACCTCCTGGGAGACTGTTCCTTGCCTTGGGGGCACACAGAATATTTTATAAATATTCAGATTAGAAGCATCAGCATGTAATCACACATTTTTTGTGGAACACTAGCTTTCATCAAGCTTAGAATATAAGAGTGTACGGTTTGGGGGGTGGGGGTGAAGCCCACATACAGGCATACCCCACTTTTAAGTACACAATGGGGTTTATTTACTAAAGATAGAAAGTGCAAATCAGGCTCACTTCTGCATAGAAACCAATGAGTTTACAGGTTTTATTACCAAAGCTTAATTGAACAAGCTGGGGTTAGAAGCTCATTGGTTTCTATGCAGAAGTGAGCCTGATTTGCACTTTCTATCTTTAGTAAATAAACCCCATTGTGTACTTAAAAGTGGGGTATGCCTGTACTGTGATGGAATTTCATCCTTCCAAAGCAAGGCAAGGCAAAACAGGCCTTGGGCAGCTACCAAGGCTTCCAGATTATCTTTTGGTGGGTACCGGCTATCAAAGCACTACAGTTCGGGTTCCAAGCCAGTTTAAAGTTTTTAAATAAGTAGAAAATAGCAGACCCTCTAAAATTTGGCACCCGCCAGGGAGTTAATGGAAAAACCCTCTCTTCTTCCCTTATATTCCATTAATGTGATTGTGTTTTTGTGTTTGTAATGGAGAAATTATTTATAGGCAAGCTTGTAACTATATAATTTTGAAATTGCATATCTTTATTTAGCAATAAGCAGCACAGCAGTTAAAATAAATTTACAAAACATTTGTAGTTATTCACCACAATTCCTGTTTAGCCCTTCGGGAGTCCCAAGTAGGGTTCAGTCATTTGGACTAATTCTTGTGCGGCTTCCTAAGGTCTACTTTAGGTATCAGTCTTCTGTGGATCTGAAGGCAAAGAAAACCCCAGGTCCTGGGCCTAGCCATGGTAGGAGGCCTTCTTCATCCTTCATCCTACCCTACAATGCATAATGACATCGGAGAGCTGTGACTGGTTGGACAGCAAAATAAAGCAGCTTTAGGGGACTGATTTCACAAAGAAGATTAGGCCTGGGGGAGTGTGGAATAAGGTAAGTATTTGTACTCCTTTCTTCCCTAAATGGCCAAACAAGCATTTACCCATGCAGACCCCACCGCATGAGTACAATTATAAGTTTAGGTTATTTAATTTTTTTAAAACAACACAAAGGACCATACTTATTTTTAAATAAAATGTCCCTTGTGCTGTGCTAGCTATCCTAATGGAACTCTGCAGTCCTCTGCTCAACCAATAACCTCACAGCTGGTGTTGCAGAGGTTACAACAAGCGCTGGTCATATGCACCTGTCAAGAGTGGCCACCCTTTTCACCCCCTCCTCCATTCATAGAAGCTGTACTGAAGCTTGCGTTAATGAAAAGCCCTCTATGAATGGAGAATGGGCAGATGAATGAAAGGTCCTTCATTCATACATCGCTTTTCATTCACGGAAGCTGTGGTACAGCTTCTGTGAATGGAGGAGGGAGTTGGAAATGGTGGGCAAAGTCAGCGCTCTTGACGAGTGCCGGTGCCAGGTCCCCGGTAGCACTGTAGATTATCGCTGTTGGGTTAAACAGTGGGGCAGAGGATTTTGGATCTGAACTAGGACAACCAACACCAGAACAAGGGACATTTTTAATTAAATGTAAGTACCGCCCCTTGTGCTGATTTTTCTTTTTAAATTAGGTTTTAAAAGCAGCCTAGATTTGGGTCTTCAGATTAGCTTGGTATGAGCTTGGGCACTATAAAGGAAGTTGACCAATCAGATTCTAAAGTTTATGGCCAGTTTAAGACAACATGCCGCTTTAGTAACATCATTGTGATAAGAAAGAATAAATTATACGTGTGAAAGTAGGTTATGGGAATTCTGTTTTATTCATAAGGACCTTAGTGTGGTATAATAATTTTCTAGTCCCTTATCAGCTGGGACATGTCAAAAGTCGTGCTTTATCTGCTAATGATGAGACCAGGATTTAATGTGCATTATGTGGTTCTCTGTGGTTGAATGAACTTCTGTTGTGGGAGGAACACATGGAGCCGCTCTGATAGGGAGTGTTTTGATCTGAGATAATCTATAAACAGTCTCTCATTAAACCTGTGTTCATAATAAACATGGAACTGACCAGGCACTGCCCTTCATGCTAGGTTGGATGGGATGTTGAAGGTGAAGGGACTGGAGAATAGGCTGCCAATGTGGAAACATTAAAGCTACAGCTGCAAAATAAAGGAAATATTATTTCTAAATATAAAAGTGGCACTGTCATTACAATTCACCCTTCATGTTAATCCATAGGGCTTATCAGCAATGCCAAATCACATTATTATTGGCATAAAATTTTCTATGTCATAACCAGTCCTGGATGGAGTAGGATTTATATCTCTAGCACCACATACCAAATTGTAAATATCTAGTACAAAAGAATGGGGATTTTAAAGGTGCTGTTTAAGACACAAATATTGTTAAAATGTAACCATTTTTTATTTACTTTCAAATTAAAAATATTAATTAAAACCAAGAATCTCATTTGTTCTGATCAACAACATAGTTTACATATTCCATGTTACAATAGATGCATCAATCTCAACATGTTTTGCCAAAAGTTTTTGACTTCTTCAGGAGTTTTTGCATCAATTTGAACTGTATGAGAGACTATCTACAAAAAATACATACATTAAAAAAACTAAGTTGATATAATAATATTTATATACAATGCAATTTTAACCATACCTTTCAATCAGATATATTTTACACTTGCCTTTATATATTTGCATTGCACATCCAATAACATGCTTTGCATTGCAAATATATAAGGACAAGTGTAAAATATATCTGATGGAAATATTTGTTTCAAAATTGCTTTGTATATGAATATTATTATATACATTTTGTTTTTTTAAATCCACTTGGCCACATGGTCTCACAGGATGGATAAATCTGCAATTTTTCATAAATACATCACTATGGGGGTTATTTACGAAAGGCAAATCCACTTTGCACTACAAGCGCAAACTACAAGTTCAAAGCGCACTGGAAGTGCAGTCACTGTAGATCCGAGGGGGACATGCAAGGAAAATAAAAAAACAGCATTTTAGCTTGCACATGATTGGATAATAAAATCAGCAGAGCTTCCCTTCATTTCAGATCTACCCTCAGATTTACAGCGACTGCACTTTCAAGTGCACTTTCAGTGCAATTAGACTGCACTTTGCACTTGTAGTTCGCACTTGTAGTGCAAAGTGGATTTGCCTTTCGTAAATAACCCCCATAGTGGTGTATTTATGAAAAATTGCAGATTTATACATCCTGTGAATAACTTGCTTGCACATAGGAGCAAAAATGAATGTTTTTTTAGGCTATTTAATCTCCAGGTTTTATGTTTTTTATTTTTACAGAATAGGGTGAATCAGAAAAATAGCACACTGTGGTCACTAGATTGGGCTGACATGCATAGTAAATAAGTATTTCCTATAATCATCAGCCCCATCTTCTGGCCATAATGCAGTATTTTCCAGTTTCTCTAATTTGTGTGAATTAATAACATTAGACCTGGGGAGAAACTAGCCCAGTAAACTTTAATTTTGTGGATATTCACACAGAACTAAAGTACATGCATTTCACAGGACAAAAAGCTCTGCAATATCTTTATAATTACACCCCATAGAGTCCCTGAAGATGCTGGCAATCAACTGCCTTGGAGGAGGAGCAGGGGAGTACCTTAAAGTGATATTAAACCTTCATGTTTTAAGCATTTTCTGCAGCTGATTTAATCACTTACTGAGTATGCAGCTTCTCTATCTGTTAATCGTTGCCTATTTTCCAATTTAGGCTGGTGCCATGACTGCTGCCCCAGATTTCCTGTTTCAGGATGGCTTCTTTCACTTGCAGCATCCTATGGAGTCATCCTTGAATGCAAGTGCGATAAAATAGCTTGTATTTAAAAAATTACAATTAACCCGCTGGGCAGGCAGCCCATCCAGGAAGACTCACAGGTCAAACAGCGTGTAGAGAACAGAATGCAGCTAAACTGTCAGGCTGCATTCACACCTGAGCATAGCGTCTTTGAGCATTTTTTTTGTGCGTTTTGCCGCGTTTTTTTATTAGCCAATAGAGAAAACTATTATATGTTGCATCATTTGTTGCTCAGAATTTCAAGCTTCTTTAGCTTTTCCATTAGCTTTTATTTCTTCATTTATAATTATTCATTTACTATATTATTATAATTTTTTTTTCAAGTTCAAGAGGTTCAAGTTCAGTTTAGGTTAGGGTTAGGATTAGGAGTTGGGGTTAGGGTTATTTATTATTTTATTTATTTTTATCTTATTTTATCTATTATTATTTGAATAATAATAATAGAATAAATAAATGTAAAATAAATACACAAATAAATAAAAACTGGAAGTTCAGGGTAGCGGTACTGAGAAAGAAAGAACCAGCAGCATTGAAAGTTGTAAACCACAAGTGCTGGGGGTAAGAATTTTAACACATTGTTTAGTGGAGAATGTTTTTTGTTGCTGCACACAATGAGGATTTAATACTACTTTAGTGTCATCGGCTTCTGGCTTGTCTGTGGGTGTCATTGCACACAGAGATGGGAGGTCCGGCTGTAGTCCCTGTTGGGGATGAGCATGCAGTGGTGGATACGGAAGAGCTCCATTGGACCCTGCAAGGTGGTGTAACCAGTCGAAAATTGGAAACAGAGAGACAGGATTTTTAGATACAGAATGCCAAGCAATGACAGCCTTCAAAGGGAAAGCACACAGTGTTCAGGTCTAAATCACCATTTTTTTTTGTTTGATAAGAGGGCTTAATAACATTTTCAGAGATTGCCCCAAGCTGCAATTATGAGCAAAACCATAAAATCAAAATTAAATTCTGTATGGTTGCAAAAAATTACCATGAAGGCAGAGGAATGAACGACTGATGAGTTTTTCGACAAAAATACCCACATTTTATTGAAGATGTAGCAGTGATTAGTTATTAAAAAGATTATAAAGTAAAATAAAATTCTCAGCTGTAAAGTCTTGGCAATGCAGAAACAACTGCGTTGGAGTTAAAGATATGCAGACTGACGTCAGCAGAGAAATCAGTCCGTAGAGCCGGAACTTGGCTATTTTTTCCTTGGGCTCACAATCTGTTCACAAATATTCATCTTAATGAACTCCTCTACTAAGAGAATTATAATGACTCCCACTGGTGACCTACTTCTGAAAATGCTAGTTACCTGGTTGCTTCTGGCTTCAATATTGTGAGCTTGTGACCAGAATGATGTTATTACAGATTAGAAGGCGCTCAGACACAATCTGATCACCCTCAGGGCGTCCAGACTTCAAAACATTGTAGAGCACTCCACCAACCTGCAAAATCTAGTCTGACCACCTAGGAAGTCTGGCTAGTGCAAATAGGCTTAGAAAACTTCTGAAGACAGAATCGTGTATTTTGTACTTCTTTACTAGCTACAAACATAGAGCAAAGCTGGCCATGGATGGATCGAAATTTGAACAGTTCAGCAGGGACCAGCCTAGCAGCACTAGGGTCGTTGGTTCAAATCCCAACCATGGTACTACATGCCTGGAGCCTGCATGTTCTCCCTGTGCCTGTGTGGGTTTCCTCTGGGTACTCCGGTTTCCTCCCACAATCCAAAGACTTGCTAGTAGGTGAATTAGCTCCTATCTAAATTTACCTTAGTATGAATGTGAGTTAGGGACCTTTGATTATAAGCTCCTTCAGGGCAGGGACTGATGTGAATGTACAGTAAAATATATATTTGTAATGTGCTGCGTAAATTGTTGGTGCTATTTACAGTATGTACCTTATACTAAATAAATTGGACAGAATCAATTGTTAGATCGATTTCTGTTGAACAGGCCTGTTGCAAAACTTTTGTCGGTCAGCAGCTACAGGTGCTGATCAGTGTATTCTGGCAGCAGAGAAGTCCCTCTGTCAGAATACATAGCTGCGGGGGTCCTCTATTCACCTTGATTATGTGGATGGAGGATGGCTCATAAAAAAAAAGAAAAAAAGGAGTTATCTATGGGCCACTTAAAGTGGTTGTAAACCCTTAAGAATCTCACACTCACAGCTCATTGGCCCAGCAATGACAGCTAACTTCTGCATGAACTTGGATTTGGACCGAACACAAGCTCAAACCCAAGCTTATCACCAGAAAGACCAGCCAGACCACCAGAGACCATGTGGCCAAGTGGATTTGCCTTTAGTAAATAACCCCCAATGAGTCTTTAAAAAGCTCGCCATGCATTAAAAGTTTTTTCTTGTTCAGTCCCACTGGCTAATCTGTGCTAAACAGTGTGGATGAACATATTTGCAGTTCTGGTGTTCTGTCGATTTGGGCCCCTCCGTTGAATCGCGCCCACGCATGCGCAGAACGGAAAGACACTCCAGCTGAGTTGCCGATCAGCTGGAGTGACGTCACCATAGCGCATGCGCACATCTTATGGGCCTTTTTTCAACAGTAGATACCATTTCTCAGGCACAATTTATTGCTATGCAAACAGCGGAGGGACACCGTCTTTGTTAAAATTGTGCCTCGTTGTTGCGCCGCGGGTTTACAGCGAGGCACAATCCGACATCTACGGTGTCCCTCCACTGTTTGCATAGCATTAAATTGTGTCTGAGAAATGGTATCTCCCATGCAAAAAACCCTTCTACAATGTGCGCATGTGCTATGGTGACGTCACTCCAGCTGGTCGACAACTTAGCTGTAGTGCCCTTCCCTTCTGCGCATGCGCAGGCACTTTTTGACGGAGGGCACAAATCGATAGAATACTGACTACTGTTTTCTGATAACCATGGGTGTCAGATTTTCCCAAACAGTCCCTGTATCAGATTCAAAAGCCAGCAGTCAATAGAGAAATTGATTTAGGCGTGGCTGGTAATGTTGACAGGGCCACCCAAACTATTTTAAGCCTAATTTTAGCTGACATTGCAGGAATCTGCTGACATTCATTCGGTGTATGGCCAGATTAAGAAATGTCACACAAGTACTTTGTTTAGATGGGACAATAAGACATGCAGTCCCAATAAAAGTGGTAATGTGACCTTTCTGTGAGTTGCTCATTGTTTGCTCCCCAACCAGAAGTTCAGGGAAGTGGCCCTGAGCAGTCCAGAATGAGCAGGGTTCCATAGTTCAAAATGTGCTTGGTCACATATTAGAAAAAAAAATATTGAGGAATGTTTTCTTAAACTAGGTGAGATCTGTGCTATCTCTTATGGTTTTTTCCTTCAGATCTAAACAGGAAGTAAAACATGAGAAATTAGTTGACCAGTCTGCGATTTTAGTATAAACATTTCTATCACGGCATGGAATTTCTATGGTGTTTTCAGAAAAACAAAGGAAGGACAGAACTGGGAGTGCACTTAGATTACACCTAACATGGAATTTTTCATATTTCACAGTCCTAAAACGCTCCCTCTATCAGGCTACTTTCACACTGGCAGCGCCGGCCGTTAGTGCTAAAGACCCGGTTGACTTTGTGGCGCTTTAGCGATGTCTAAGCGGCGTTTTTGCGGCACTTTTCATCCGCTTGCAGGGCACTTTAAAAAAATTGTAAAAAGTCCAGTTTTGCGGCACTTTTAAAGGGCTTTTCAGCAATGGGCAGGGTGTTTTGGGAGCGCTAAATACAGCTCTCCCAACCTACCCCAAAGATGCTGCTTGCAGGACTTTTCATAACGTTCCGCAAGCGTCTTAGATCCCTTTCACACTGGGGTGCGTTGCAGGCGCTACAGCACTAAAAATAGCGCCTGCGAAGAGCCCTGAAAGAGCCGCTGCTGTGTCTCCAATGTGAAAGCCCCGAGGGCTTTCACACTGGAGCGGTGCGCTGGCAGGACGGTATAAAAAAGTCCTGCAAGCAGCATCTTTGGAGCGTTGAAGGAGCTCCTTCACCGCTCCTGCCCATTGAGATCAATGGGGCAGCGCGGCTATACCACCAGCAAAGCGCTACTGCAGCAGGGCTTTGCGGTGGTTTTTACCCTTTTTCGGCCGCTAGCAGGGGGTAAAACCGCCCCGCTAGCGGCTGAATAATGCCACTAAAACGACAGTAAAGCGCCGTTTTACCACCGCCCCCCGCCCCAGTGTGAAAGGGGCCTAACAGAGACTATCTCTTCTTCCAGCTCAAAGCATTCCCCCTGAATTCTTCACAATGTTATCCCTTTTAGACCCCTTTCATACTGAGGCAGTTATCAGGCATTTTAGCGCTAGAAATAGCACCTGTAAAGCGCCTGAAAACGGCCTCCCATTCATTGCAATGAGTGCTTTCACACTGGGGCGGTGGCCTTGCGGGACGTCAGAAAAAGTCCTGCAAGCAGCATCTTTGTGGTGGTTTGGGAGCTTTGTATGCATCACTCCCAAAGCGTCTCTGCCCATTGCAAGGAATGGGCAACACTTCCGAAGTGCCACAACACGGGAGTGTTTAGCGTCTTCTTTGGGGTTAAAAGCCCCCCGCTAGTGGCTGAAAAGCAACGCTTAAACAGCGGTAAAGCAGCGCTAAAACGAGCTGCACTTTACCGCTAACACACAAGCGGCCACAGTGTGAAAGGGGTCTAACAGGTCAAATATAGAGATCTATATAAATACATGTACTATTCCCTTACCAAGTCTGTTTATACTGCTTTTTACATTATCTCACAAAAGTGAGTACACCCCTCACATTATTGTAAATATTTTATTATATCTTTTCATGTGACAACACTGAAGAAATGACACATGCTTGGCCAGTCCATCACCTTTACCCTCAGTTTCTTTTGCAAGGCAGTGGTCATCTTGGGTTTGTTATGTTGGAATATTGCCCTGTGGCCCAGTCTCTGAAGGGAGGGGATCATGCTCTGCTTCTGTATGTCACAGTACATGTTGGCATTCATGGTCCCCTCAATGAACTGTAGCTCCTCAGTGCCGGAAGCACTCATGGAGCCCCAGACCATGACACTCCCACCACCATGCTTGACTGTAGGTAAGACACACTTGTCTTTGTACTCCTCACCTGGTTGCTGCCACACACGCTTGACACCATCTGAACCAAATAGGTTTATCTTGGTCTCATAAGACCACAGGATATGGTTCCAGTAATCCATGTCCTTAGTCTGCTTGTCTTCAGCAAACTGTTTGCGGGCTTTCTTGTGCATCATCTTTAGAAAAGGCTTCCTTTTGGGATGACAGCCATGCAGACCAATTTGATGCAGTGTGCGGCGTATGGTCTGAGCACTGACAGGCTGACCCCCCACCCCCCCCCCCCACACACACACCTTCAACCTCTGCAGCAATGCTGGCAGCTGAGCACGTGCACTCAACTTCTTTGGTAGACCATGGTGAGGCCTGTTCTGGGTGGAACCTGTTCTGTTAAACCGCTATATGGTCTGCAGCTCAGTTTCAGGGTCTTGGCAATCTTCTTATAGCCTAGGCCACCTTTATGTAGAGCAACAATTATTTTTTTCAGATCCTCAGAGAGTTCTTTGCCATCAGGTGCCATGTTGAACTTCCAGTGACCAGTATGAGAGAGTGAGAGTGATAACACCAAATTTAACACACCTGCTTCCCATTCACACCTGAGACCTTGTAACACTAATGAGTCACATGACATCGGGGAGGGAAAATGGCTAATTGGGCCCAATTTTGACATTTTCACTTAGGGGTGTACTCACTTTTGTTGCCAGCAGTTTAGACATTAATGGCTATGTGTTGAGTTATTTTGAGGGGACACCAAATTTACACTGTTATACAAGCTGTACACTCACGACTTTACATTGTAGCAAAGTGTCATTTCTTCAGTGTTGTCACATGGAAATATATACCAAAATATTTACAAAAATGTTACAGGTGTACTTACTTTTGTGAGATACTGTAGGGCTCAGAAACAACAGTGCATTTATTTTCTTACCTAAAACACACTGATTAAAACATTAACTTTAAAACACACTAAATTAAAAAATGTTTTTTTAATCCTATGTAAAATACACTGACCCTGCTCTTTGAATCTGACCTTGACCTTTGACCCCAACCTTGACCCTTACACTAACCCTGACATTGACCCAGATCAAACCCTGATATAGTTATTTTATCTTTTTATTATTAATATTATTATTTTTTATTTTATTTTATTTTATTTTTACACACACTTGTTTTTGTTTACACTTTTCTCCTCTAGCATACAATAGTATCTTTTTGTCCATTCAAGAGGAGAAATAAAATATAAGATGAGCTGAACTGTGACTAATCACTGTGATAGCCAATCAGAGGCTATCACAGCGAATAGGTGATCGGCAATTGGACATCCCTCCTGTTTATCGCCCCCTGTTGCATTCAGCCAGAAGTTCCGCTCGCAAGAGGTTACCCAATTGAACTGGGCCACACTGCAACTGTCCTGCAACCGTATGCAATGATGCGGGTTTTTCAGTTAAAACAAAAAGGAGACATCTCCTCACCACCTGTCAAATGCCCCCTGAAAAGAGATCCTCTGCAGATCACTCTTTGGAAGGGGACACAAGTGTAAATGAGCTACGAGGGTCACTATACACAATACAGGCTGACCAAACATTTGTACAATCCTATGTACCAAACCTATGTAATATGAGTACCCACCTATAACCCATCAATCCAACCCAGCAGGCTCTTGCACTATATTTTTTGGTAGATCTAAAGGAGATTTTACAATCAGAATGTAACATGTGTGGAGCTTTAAGCCGGCCATACATGGATCGATGTTATCATTTCTTTCAATTATTTCCACAATTCCTTTCAAATACTTATCTAAAAGAACAGGCATGGCGTTTCTATGGCAACTAATCATTTATACTTTATGTTCAAACCTGGGAAATGTGATTGGTTTGAATTCTGTGCGCAGTGGCGTTTTCATTTTAACTACCAACCAACCTAATTAAAACAGTATTAAACTAAAAATGGAATATATTGAAAAGGATACACTAATTCAAGTCAAACTCCAGCCAACAGGTTTTACATAAATAAACCAAAGCTGATTATTGTAAGCACCCTGTCAGTGGTAAATGGTTTGTCTTAACTTTGTAACTGCTACATCTGCAGGACAGCTTCTTCTGTTAAAAAACAACAGACTTTAGGCAGAACTTAACTTTCTCAATCAACGCTGATTATTTTCATCACTTGCCGACGGCTTCCTGTAGCTCTAATGCTACGGGGCCGCTCGGATGCGCAGATTCACGTAAATATTTGCATTACCGGGTAGGGGGCGCGCGTGTGTGTGCCCCCTGCCCTGGCTGTACTGTGATTTGCTACAGCACATGCAGATTAGTAGGTGCTGGCCAATGATGTATGGCCGGGATTGGCTAAGCGAATGGCAGGAGAGAGACCTGTGTTGGTAAACAAAACAGGGCTCTTTACAGACAGCAGCAATGTGCCATTTTTTTCTCCCTGCAAAATAAGGAGTAAAAACTGTCACATTGCTTAGTAAAATAGCACAAAGTACACACACTAAACATTGTTAGGCACACAGTTAACCCCTTGATTGCCCCCAAATGTTAACCTCTTCCCAGTGTCATTAGTACAGTGACAGTGTATATTATTAGTACTGATCACTGTATTAGGGTCACTGGTGATGTCAGTATCAGTTAGCCAGTTCCCACCTAGCATCAGTTAGTGACCCTGCATTATCGCAGTCCCCTTATAAGTCGCTGATCACTGCTATTACTGGCATAAAAAAGTAAATAAATACTATAAAAATTCCAGTATCTATATCATAGTTTGTAGACGCTATAACTTTCATGTAAATGAATAAATATACACTTATTGGGATTTTTTTTTTACTAAAGACATGTAGTAGAATACATTTGGCCTTAATTTATGAAGAAATTCGATATTTTTTATTAGATATGTTTTATATCAAAAAGTTAAAAATATAGGTTATTTTTCATAATATTTGGTCTTTTTTCGTTTATATAATAAAAAAATGAAAGACCCAGTGGTGACCAAATACCACCAAAAGAAAGAACTATTTGTGTGAAAACAATGATGTAAAATTTTGTTTAGGTACAGCGTTGCATGACCGCGCAATTGCCAGTTATTGTAGTGCAGTACTGAAGAGCAAAATAGGACCTCGTCATGAATGGGGTAAAATCTTTCAAAGCTGAAGTGGTTAAATAGATATGCTGCTAGCATTAGTAAATAAATAGTAAATGAATATTACTATATTAATAATAATACTGTATTACATTTTTGGTTTTAGGTTTAATATCACAGGAGAAGTTCAGCCTGAGCTTTTTAGGCTGGGCTTCTCCTCTGGGTCGCAGGAGTGCAATTCGTTTTGCACTTCTGTGACCTGTTTTCAGCGGAGAGCGGTCTGAAGTCCGCTTTCCGCTGATGTCACTGCCATCAGTCGTGGCACCGCGATCATCCCAATTTCCAAAGTCTGGATCCGCCAGCTGCCTTGATTGATGGCAGTCTCAGCCTCTCAGTGAGCCGCTGAGATGGCCGCTCCCCGCCCCTCCACAGCTCATTACTCCAATGAGCGTGGAGGAGCAGAGAGGGGAGATGCTGGCTGACAGTCAGCAGCTCTCCTCTTGGGGAGAAGTGAGAACCGAGCCATCGGCGGTGTTTGGTGGCTTGGTTCTCAGTGCAGAGACCCCGGGGGACAGCTGCAGCATCGGTCTGATGCTGCATCCACCTAGGTAAATATGAATAGGAAAAACAAAAACAAAACCATACTTCTCTTTTAAAGAGGAACTGCAGTCTGCTCACATAATTTGTAATAAAAACATCTTTGACATTCTGAAGCTTCCCTCCAACCACTTTGCATATTATTTTATATATACTGTGATTTTGTACTTGCCAAATATGCTGCAGAAATCTCCCTCCACTGAGTCTGGCTGCATCCATTTTAACTGTGGGCAGCTGAAGTTGCTGCCTGTTCACTTCCTGGGTTTACATACAGACACACAGAGGCACGCCTCCAGCTCTGCAGCTCTCATTGGCCCTCTTATGACTCATCCCCCCTTCCTTCCTGGCAAACTCTCACAATAGTGATAGAGAGAGCTGTGCATGATGTCATAAGCCTAGGCTTTTCACCAGACAAAAAAGAGGAAGTGGGCTGTATAAGGTATTTACTTGCAGAAAAAAATATTTTAGTATCCAAAGTTAAAACAATAAGGGCAGAGGATTTAATAGATGGAAAGATGAAAAAATTACTGAAGGTCCGCTTTAACCACTTCAGCTATGGAAGGATTTACTCCCTTCCTGACCAGAGCACTTTTTACAATTTGGCACTGCGCTGTTTTAACTGGTAATTGCGTGGTAATGCAATGCTGTACCCAAACGAAATTTGCATTTTTTTTTTTTTCATACGATCACCTCTGCGTTTTTTATTTTTTGTGATATAAACCAAAAAAGACGAAATTTTTGAAAAAAAATGATATTTTCTACTTTTTGTTATAAAAGAAATACAATAAACTCAATTTTAGTCATACATTTAGGCCAAAAAGCATTCAGCCACATGTCTTGGGTAAAAAAAATGTCAATAAGCGTATATTTAATGGTTTGCGCAAAAGATATAGCGTCTACAAACTAGGGTACATTTTCTGGAATTTACGCAGCTTTATTTATAAATCATTTCTTGAGGTGCTAAAACAGCAGGGCAGTACAACCCCCCCCCCCCCCAAATGACCCCATTTTGGAAAGTAGACACCCCAAGGAATTTGCTGAGAGGCTTGTTGAGCACAATTAATATTTGTTTTTTTGTCATAAGTAATTGAAAAATGACAACAACAAAAAAAAATTTACACAAAGTTGTCACTGAAATGATATATTGCTCAAACATGCATGGTTATATGTGGAATTACACCCCAAAATACATTCCGCTGCTTCTACTGAGTACGGGGATACCACATGTGTGGGACTTTTTGGCAGTCTAGCCACGTACAGGACCCCGAAAACCAATCACCATCTTCAGGCTTTCTAAGGGCGTAAATTTTTGATTTCACTCCTCACTGCCTATCACAGTTTTGGAGGCCATGAAATGCCCAGATGGCACAAAACAGTGGCTTTAAAAGCCTTTACAGGTTACCACTTTAGCTTTACAGAGGAGGTCTACTGCTAAAATTGCTGCCCTTGATCTGACGTTCGCGGTGATACCTCACATGCATGGTGCAATTGCTGTTTACATATGACACAAGACCGATGCTTGCGTTCGCCATTGCGCGCGAGCACAGGGGAGGCAGGGGTGCTTTTTTTTTATTATTATTTAATTTGCTTTTTTATTTTATTTTTACACTGTTCCTTTAATTTTCTTTTTTTATAATTTTTATTGTTATCACAGGGAATGTAAATATCCCCTAGGATAGCAATAGGTAGTGACAGGTACTCTTTTTTTAAAAAAATGGGGTCTATTAGACTAGATCTTTCCTCTGCCTTCAAAGCATCTGACCACACCAAGATCGGTGTGATAAGATGCTTTTCCGCTGTTTATATCCGGCGAAACCAAAGTCATGAAATGCTCATAGCTTCCAGTTTCTTGGGCCTTAGAGATGATTGGAGCCGTTCTCATTTCCGATCAGCTCTATGGTCAGCTGGCCGAACCACCGACTGCATTCTCAGGTTCCCCAGTGGGACAGGAGAGGGCGAGAAAACCATGGAAGACGGCGGGGGGGATGTTCCCTACCACTGCTTGTAAAAGCAGTCTAGCGGCTAATTAGCCGCTAGGATTGCTTTTACATGAAAGCTGACCGCTGGCTGAAAAGAATGATACCAAGATGATACCATCATTCTGGTAAAACCACTCAAAGTCCAGCAACATACCAGTACGTTGCTGGTCCTTGTTGGGTATATATTGTAATGTTCTTTTTTTTCATGCAGCCTGTGGGCTGAACGGAAAAAAAGATTGATCGGTGGGTATACCCACCATTAGAATAGCGCCCTGCATCCACCCACTTCTAATGATGGGCATACATGCACCATTTTTTTTAACTGTGGTGGTGAAATCACCACCTACAGTGCTGGAGTCACTGATTTACATATCATGAGAGCAAACGCTATTGCTGTCAAGATAAATAAATCCGTGCTGCAGCTCAATGCTGTGCCTGAAAAGCAAACAATGGTAACAATAAAACATTAACTCAATAAACCAACTTATTTTTTATTTGCAATCTGTGCCTAAAAAAATATATATGGGGGCAATCCGTCCCTAATGTTAGGAGCAAATCACCCCTCCACCCCTGCCCCCATGCTTCGGCATATATGCTTTTTTTTTTTAACTGTGGTGGTGAAATCACCTTCTACAGCGCTGGAGTCGCTGGTTTACGTATCGTGAGAGCCAAACGCTGTTGCTGTCAAGATAAATAAATCAGTCCTGCAGCCTACAAAGAAAACAATGGTTAACAATAAAAACATAGTAAACAGTAAAGTATAAAAGAATTACATACCTGAAAATTAAACATGATAAAACATAGTAATATTAAAACATTGCAGTTATAAAATAGAGTGAAACAGAGTCGAACAATAGAGAGAGAACAATAGAGAGAGAACTATTTTGGGCTTTTTTATAATTTTTTTTATTCTTATTTTACAATTTTATTTGTAACTGTAACTGTTCCGGGTTCGGGTCTCTAAAAATGCGAAGGCAACTTTGGAGACCCTGTGAAAGTGTGCCCTATGACTGTGCAGTGCTGTACCCTACGCTAACACCCCACTAGTGTGTGGTAGTGTTGGAAACATTCATCGCTGCAGAGACCAGGTTGGTTAGGACAGGAGGGACAATAAAAGTGGGTGTCACGCCTGTATCCACGTTTCCTACAGACACAACATCTTTTTTGTGGTGTTCTGTGGCCTGAGGTACCACGGAGGACTTCTGGGAAGTGAATCTCATGCAGTCGGCTCACTGCATTTGCATTGGGAAGTTGGGCCACAGCACCATCTGGAAACAGAAGGGCTGTGATGATCTCTTCCTGGAATTTAAGAAAGGATCCAGTTTGTCCTGACGCTTTGTATAGCACATAAGCGTTCAGCAGGGCCAACTGAAATTGGTATACAGACACTTTTTTGTACCAGCGTCTGGCCTTACGGGCAATTAGCTACGGCGCCAACAACTGGCCATTGAAGTCCACCCCTCCCATATTAAGGTTGTATTCGTGGACACAGAGGGGCTTCTCAACAACACCACTCGCCGTTGGACTTTGGACTGTCGTATCTGCGTGAAGGGAGGACAGAACGAAAACACTCCAATTATCCCTCCACTTCACTGCAAGCAAATGATTACACTTCAAGCAGTCTCTCTCTCCCAGTCTAATTCAGGATTCTACAAGCCGCTGAGGTAAGCCCCGGCAATTAGATCGCACGGTGCCACATGCACCAATTCCAGGATTCCAGGATTCTACAAGCCGCTGAGGTAAGCCCCGGCAATTAGATCGCACGGTGCCACATGCACCAATTCCATGATCAAACAAGTAACTAAAAAGTGGCACGCTCGTGTAATAATTGTCCACGTACAAGTGGTACCCCTTTCCGAATAAGGGTGGCACCAAGTCCCACACAATCTTACCAGCGCTCCCTATGTAGTTTGGGCAGTTCTTGGGCTCCACGTGACTATCTTTTCCCTCGTAAGCCATAAAACTATATGTATAGCCTGTTGCCCTGTCACAGAGCTTATACAACTTGACCCCATATCTGGCACGCTTGTTTGGAAGATACTGTTTGAAAGACAAGCGGCCAGAAATTTTTTATCAGGGACTCCTCAACGTAGACAACTTGATCAGGAGTAAACAAGGCTGCAAACTGTTGGTTGAAGTGGTTTACGAGGGGCTGAATTTTGTGGAGCCGATCAAATTCAGGGTCACCCTGAGGATGACAGAGTTCATTGTCATTAAAATACATGAACCATAAGATCTGCTTGTATCTAACCCTGGCCATGGATGCAGAGAACACGGGCATATGGTGAATTGGGTCAGTGGACCAATATGACCGCAACTCTCAACTCTCCAACAACTTTTTAACTATGCCTATAAGGAGGGATAGGCCCAGAAAGGTATTAAATTCAGAAACCGTAATAAGTTTCCAATCTCTGGCAAGGGTCAACTGAAGATAAGCAGTGATGAATTGACAAGCATCCAAATTGCTTTGGTCCACAATAGATCTATAGAGATCTTCCGTGAAAAACAGTGAATAAAAATCAAGTGACGTAAAATCAACTGTTTCCACCTGAATTCTGTGTTGGCCAGTGCATAGGGGATGTATGGGCGCTGCAGAAGTGGTGGGCTACCAAAGGATTGGCAAATTCAGCGGAAAGGGCACTATGGGCTCGACGGGCCTGTTTGTCTTCTTGGTGGCTGCGGGGCACTACTTGTGCTAGTCACCGCACCAGCTTGAATTGCACTTATGGGACTCGCCACATCACCACGTGATACTGCAGTGCTGGTTTGACTACGACCAGGGTGTACTAGGCTGCTGGTTCTTTCCAGTTCACCAGAAAGATGAGCGGCACTAGTTTTGGCTCTCTGCTCCATACGAGAGCCCTGCGGTTCTTGCACCTCAACAACAGAAGAAGAACGGGGTTGGTTATCCCTGACCTTAGCAGGGACAACTCTGTCGTTAGAGCTATCAGTCAGGGTGCCGCTGCTGACTACTGGATCGTATTCTGAGCCTGAATCTGACAGATGGGTGACTTCCTCTTCACTCTCATCTGTCATGCTCAGAAACGTGTAGGCCTCTTCACTAGTGTACCTCGATTGGACATTGTGGCCTCTAAATTTACTGGCACGACTAGTGAAACTCACAGGCAAAAAGAGCACCTGATTGTCAGAGCCTGCTTTAATCGCTACCAAAAAACTGTTAGCATTTGCAGGGATCAGGCCTGACTCTGCAAACGCTGCAGTAATGTGTTTTGTAAGTGGCAGTGATCGATTAATATTACACTTGGGTGGGCTGGGCTGGGCAAGGGGCTAAATTCAGGTGCTAGCAGGTATCTGGAATGATCCCACTAACGCTGCTTTTTTGTGGATCCTAAACTACTGGGGACGCTAGTATAGATCTGATCGGATCAAAGATATTGATCCGTTCAAACACTATACTACTAAGGAAGGTGTATGGTGTGTGCATGGGTGTTAGCACTACTGGCACTAATCTGACTCTCCCTGGGGCTGACGCTGACCCTGATGCTAAAACCTGTACTGGGGGGGGGGGGTGATCAGGGGGTTAAACCTTTATTTAGCAATATATGGCGGGTACCCTGATGCTATAAAAACCTGACGGTGACAGTAACTAGCTAACTGGCTAACTACTCACTGACAGGGTTGAAAGGGTTAACTGGGGCGCGATTAAGGGGTTAAATCTTTATTAGGGGGATACCCTAAACCTATCTGGACCTACTACTAACTGCCCTAACGCTGATTAGTGTCACAAATGACACCAATGCAGTGATCAGTGAAAAATCTTAAAACTGCAATTGGTGACACAGTGACAGGGAGTGAAGGGGTTAACTGGGGGGGGCAATTGGGGGGTGAAAAATGTGCCTATGTGTACTGTGTCTGTGTAGTGTTGGTGCAACTCACTTTTGGATGTCCTCTCTCTGCGCTCTGGAACCAAAAGTAATTCCAGAGCGGGAGGTGACATCACTTCCTCTGCCTGTGTTTACATTTATCGGCAGAGGAAGCATTTTCATTCGCTAGAACCGATCATCAGGTCCAGGCCAGAAATCATTGGCCTGGACCTGAAGACTGATCGGTTCTATAACAAATCCGATTGCCATGGGCACGGTGGGGGCATGCGCAATTTGCGCAGCAGTGCCATTCTGCTGCCATCAAACAACGGTGGGCAGTCTTAAAGTGGTTAAAGTCCAAAAGTGGAACTTCCGCTTTAAGCACTCCTCACCCCCTTACATGCCACATTTAGCATGTAATTTTTTTGGAGGGGAGTGGGTACCTTCTTTTTAATGGGACTTCCTGTCCCACTTCCTCTTCTTGGCCGCCTAGGCGACTCCTCCTCTCGCCCTAGGCGGCCCCTCCCTTCCAGCAATCTTCTGGGACACGTCACAGGTCCCAGAAGATTGCCTGGCCAATAGCAGAGCGCAGCGTGATTCACGCATGCGCAGTGCGCGCCCGGCTGTGATGCCGTAAGCTTTCATGGCTGGGTGCCCACAGTTGCTATGACGGTGCCGTGGAGAGGAGGGGGAGAGGAGCGAGGTTCCGGGCACCCGCATTGCTAGACCGTGGGACAGCTAAGTGTCTGTTTATTATTATTAAAAGTCAGCAGCTACACTTTATGTAGCTGCTGACTTTCAATAAACTAAAAAACAAGTGGAACTCCGTTTTAAGTACTTACTGCCTATTCAAGTATACACAAATGGCCACAAGAGGTCACTGCAGAGAAGATCAGATCATGTACACACTTTAGTTTCAGTTTACATCTACTTACAATGTATTTACAGCTGGGACTACACTGTTATGCCGCGTACACACGATCGGACATTCCGACAACAAAATCCTGGATTTATTTCCGACGGAAGTTGGCTCAAACTTGTCTTGCATACACACGGTCGCACAAATGTTGTTGGAAATTGCGAACCTCAAGAATGCGGTGATGTACAACACGTACAACGAGCCGAGAAAAATGAAGTTCAATAGCCAGTGAGACTCTTCTGCTTGATTCCGAGCATGCATGGAATTTTGTGCGTTGGAATCTTGTACACACAACGGATTTTGTTGTCGGAAAATTTGAGAACCAGCTCTTAAATTTTTGTTGTCGGAAATTCCGACAACAAATGTCCGATGGAGCCTACACACGGTCGGAATTTCCGACAACAAGCTCACATCGAACATTTGTTTGTGGAAATTCCGACAGTGTGTACGCGACATTAGAATTTCAAAAGGTTCTTTACGTTTTTGAATGGTTGGTGGGGTCAAATCGACAATTGTTTTCGACCACAGTGACAAGGAAATTCGTAAGAGAAGGATGAACACTTTTTTCTTATGCCATCGTCTTTAGGGTGTAACATGTAACAAATGGGGTCAGGGTTGTTGGGATAAGGAGTATTATTACTCCCTCCATCTGTATGACTGGTCCTGCAAAGCCTCCTCTCTAAAGCCTGGTACACGCTACTAGTTTTTTTTCCATTCAACCCAGCTGACCGGGGATACCCCCCCCCCCAGAATACGCCAGTCGGTCATGTCCCTTCGACGGAAGCCATCCAAACGTCTGGCTTTTGTCGGACCGGCTGCAGTACACACGGGCCGAATGTCAGCCGGTTTCTATTGAACTGTCTGATGTCATCTGACATTCGGCCCGTGTGTACTAGGCTTAAGGTTCTCCCATTCACGGACACACACTGCTTCCTCCACATACAATGTAGTATTAATTGCCCTGCATTGTACATGGAGAAACCAAGGAACCAGCCACAGCCTGGAGCGCCCGGGAGGAGACAGCACCAGAGCCGGCTGGAGCAGAGGTAGGCAATACAGCCTGTTCATCACCCCCGACTAGACATTTGGGCAGGGGCTCACCACAAGGGTACATTTTGCCTAATTCCTGAAGTTTAGCTTTCATTTTTTGGGATTTGTGAAAGTACAATTTGCAGATAGTCTGTTTTAAGAAGGCTGTACTGTTATTCGTAATGATTAAAGGTGACACCTGGGAAATATATTTTAATTTGCTAAAGCACTGGGTTTCAAACAACCGCCATGCCCTATTTTTACTGTTACATTACTCTTTTCACCTTCTTAACTCTTTTTTTTCCCCCATTTCAGTGCTGCTGATTGATTTTATCCATCCTCTTTCACCCACATCCTGTCTCCATGCACTCAATCCCGCAACAGCTGCCCCTCATTGCTCTGAACTGATCTCCCAATGACCATGGTGATCCATCCCTGAGCAATGTGTGCTGCCATGGCCAAAGTCTCCATGAGGGGTGCATGTGACAAGGTGACAACAGAAGAGCACAACTTGGAGAAAGTTGTCACCTCCAGTAACACAAAGCGTCCAAACAAAGACTTTCATGGCAGGATCATCAGGTTATATTGTCATGAAAGTTTGACATATAAAAAGACTGAAAACTATTTTTAAATAGACATTAACAAGTTAAATCATGAGATTTTGGTGATTGGGTTTCAATCTACTCTGGGGCCATTTTAGTTCCTTTTAGTCAGCCTCACCAGTACCTGTCTGGATGTTATCTAAAGAGGACTTCTGTAGTTGTTCGGACCTTAAAGTATAACTAAAGGCAAAACTTTTTCCTGGTGCCTCCATGGCAGCATACCTGTGATAAGTTCTCACAGCAGAAAGAGGAATCAGCACCACAGAACTACCTGGACAATTGTGGATCCCAATTGAGAATGCTGCTGCTCAATCCTAGTAAAATACTACCCTGTTTCCCCGAAAATAAGACCTAGTGTGATTGTCGGTGATGGCTGCAATATAAGCCCTACCCCCCAAATAAGCCCTAGTTAAAGTGCTTGTAGGTCTTATTTTCAGGGTAGGGCTTAATTTCGGGGAAACAGAGTAGGGCTTATTTGGGGGGTAGGGCTTATATTGCAGCCATCACTGACAATCACGTTAGGTCTTATTTTTGGGGAAACAGGGTAGTAGATAATGAAATAAATAAGTTTACAGCACAAAACTCTGGAATGTCCACAATTGTGTTGAACATTTGTACCAAATATATATTAATTCTAAAAAAGATGGACTTTGCATGTTTCAAAAATATCTCAGCCCTTTACTGAAACAATCTACCCCTCCTCTTATGTGTGGAATTACTTAAATAATATAATAAATAATATGAAATCAAGTGAAAGTGCAAATTCTCTGTATGATTATCTGAATAAAGCACAAGTGCTTATTCACTGAATACATGTCCGTGATGTCGCAACATTCAATGTGTTGAAAACAACATTCTCAAATCCATAAACAACGGTGCGTGTAATAAAATTAAACTCCTGCAAACAACTATAAATTACCATGTGACAAACCAAAAACTATATAAAAAATAATGCCGCGTACACACGGTCGGACTTTTCGGCTACAAAAGTCCGACAGCCTGTCCGACAGACTTTTGGCGGACTTTTGGCGGACTTGCGGCAGACTTTCTAATGAACGGACTTGCCTACATACGATCACACAAAAGTCCGACGGATTCGTACGTGATGACGTACACCGGACTAAAATAAGGAAGTTAATAGCCAGTAGCCAATAGCTGCCCTAGCGTGGGTTTTTGCCCGTCGGACTAGCATACAGACGAGCGGATTTCTGGGTCCGGCGTAGTTACGACGTAAAGATTTGAAGCATGTTTCAAATCTAAAGTCCGTCAGATTTGCGGCTGGAAAAGTCCGCTGAAAGTCCGGGGAAGCCCACACACGATCGGATTGTCAGCCGTATTTTGTCCGTCGGCGTCCGTCGGACTTTTGTAGACGAAAAGTCCGACCGTGTGTACGTGGCATAAGTGTATAAAACTCCAAAAAAAAAACAACTGAATTTATGTACACCTAATCTTAAACTGTGCAACACCATATATGTGCCATATTTATGTGTGAAAAGGGAAAAAGATATATATATATGAGTAATTAGTGGGAATGCTTTAGCAGTCCCACTATTGTTATTCGATTTTATTAGTGGGAATGCTTTAGCAGTCCCACTATTGTTATTCGATTTTATTAGTGGGAATGCTTTAGCAGTCCCACTATTGTTATTCGATTTTATTAGTGGGAATGCTTTAGCAGTCCCACTTTAGTTATTCGATTTTATTTATTTAGTGGGAATGCTTTAGCAGTCCCACTATTGTTATTCGATTTTATTTATTAGTGGGAATGCTTTAACAGTCCCACTATTGTTATTCGTTTTTTTATTAGTGGGAATGCTTTAGCAGTCCCACTATTGTTATTAGTGGGAATGCTTTAGCAGTCCCACTATTGTTATTCGTTTTTTTATTATTTTTCTTCTTATTCCGTACGTTTTTCGGTAATGCGTAACTTCTGCATACTTTCAGCTATTAAAACCATTCAACTATCAAAATGTTCGTCTCTTTTAGCTGAGGTGTGCTCTTTTTCAACTTTTTTTCTACCATTTATACTTTTTAAAATATTAACCTTTATATCACTTTTTTTTAACATTGAAGTCAATGGGAGCATGCTTGAAATCCTTAAATTTTTCTTCCGCTCCCAAAAGTTTCAGCTCCTTCATACTTTCACCTAGAGACACCAAACAAACTTTAAAATGTTCACAAAATATTCAGCTATCTGGCTATAGCTTTTCAGTTTTATATCTTTTACAGTTTTTGAGAAAAAGCTTTTTGTTTAGAGGTCATTTCAAGAAATTTTAGCCATTAATCAGAGTGTACTGTGTGTTTTTTGTTGCCATGGTTACCAAAGCTTCTGTTATACACAGGGGGGGAGGTGGCTGGAGCATCTCAGCTCTGATTAGAGCCCAGGGGAGGGGACAAAAGCTGAAAAATCAGAACATGATTTCTAAACTGCCGCCACTCCCTCATTTTCAAGCCCACCTACATAAATCTTATATCAAAACGTTCAGCTATCCCTGCTGCCACTATACATGTCCACGGCTAAGCCATAGTCCTGATAGTTTTCACAATATGACCATTTGTTTGCAACTCACGCCGTCCATTGACATTCATTGAAACTACACTCTAGCCCCTTCAAATTTGAAGGGCAATTTCTAAACTGCGACCGTGCCTTCAATTTTTATATTTCAGAGACATACTATGTATCAAAATCTAGGTCTGGGTCTTGTGATTCTCACAATATAAAGATCTTCGCTGTAGGATGTATAGTTTTTAAAATACGGCCATTTGTTTAGAGGTCATTTCAGGAAATTTTAGCCATTAATCAGAGTGTACTGTTTGTTTTGTTGCCATGGTTACCAAAGCTTCTGTTATACACAGGGGGGGAGGTGGCTGGAGCATCTCAGCTCTGATTACAGAGCCCGGGGGAGGGGACAGACACACCATGTACTGATTTATAATAGAGGAATATAATGGGGCAGTTTTGATGGGGTAATTCTGATGGGGCAGTTTTGATGGTGGCAATATGATGGGGCAGTTTTGATGGTGGCAATATGATGGGGCTGTTTTGATAGGGCAATTCTGATGGGGCAGTTTTGATGGTGGCAATATGATGGTGCAGTTTTGATGGGGCAATTCTGATGGGGCAGTTTTGATGGTGGCAATATGATGGGACAGTTTTGATGGCAATATGATGGGGGCAATTTTGCTGGGGGCCGTTTTAGCAATTCAGCATTCCCACGCATTTTCCCCAGGAAATGCATTTTCTAGTTATTTTTCTTATTCCGTACGTTTTTCGGTAATGCGTAACTTCTGCATACTTTCAGCTATTAAAACCATTCAACTATCAAAATGTTCGTCTCTTTTAGCTGAGGTGTGCTCTTTTTCAACTTTTTTTCTACCATTTATACTTTTTAAAATATTAAGCTTTTTATCACTTTTTTTTAACATTGAAGTCAATGGGAGCATGCTTGAAATCCTTAAATTTTTCTTCCGCTCCCAAAAGTTTCAGCTCCTTCATACTTTCACCTAGAGACACCAAACAAACTTTAAAATGTTCACAAAATATTCAGCTATCTGGCTATAGCTTTTCAATTTGATATCTTTTACAGTTTTTGAGAAAAAGCTTTTTGTTTAGAGGTCATTTCAAGAAATTTTAGCCATTAATCAGAGTGTACTGTGTGTGTTTTGTTGCCATGGTTACCAAAGCTTCTGTTATACACAGGGGGGGAGGTGGCTGGAGCATCTCAGCTCTGATTAGAGCCCAGGGGAGGGGACAAAAGCTGAAAAATCAGAACATGATTTCTAAACTGCCTCCACTCCCTCATTTTCAAGCCCACCTACATAAATCTTATATCAAAACGTTCAGCTATCCCTGCTGCCACTAAACACGTCCACGGCTAAGCCATAGTCCTGATTTTTTCACAATATGACCATTTGTTTGCAACTCACACCGTCCATTGACATTCATTGAAACTACACTCTAGCCCCTTCAAATTTGAAGGGCAATTTCTAAACTGCGACCGTGCCTTCAATTTTAATATTTCAGAGACATACTATGTATCAAAATCTAGGTCTGAGTCTTGTGATTCTCACAATATAAAGATCTTTGCTGTAGGATGTATAGTTTTTAAAATACGGCCATTTGTTTAGAGGTCATTTCAGGAAATTTTAGCCATTAATCAGAGTGTACTGTTAGTGTTTGTTTTGTTGCCATGGTTACCAAAGCTTCTGTTATACACAGGGGGGAGGGGACAGACACACCATGTACTGATTTATAATAGAGGAATATGATGGGGCAGTTTTGATGGGGTAATTCTGATGGGGCAGTTTTGATGGTGGCAATATGATGGGGCAGTTTTGATGGTGGCAATTCTGATGGGGCAGTTTTGATGGTGGCAATATGATGGGACAGTTTTGATGGCAATATGATGGGGGCAATTTTGCTGGGGGCCGTTTTAGCAATTCAGCATTCCCACGCATTTTCCCCAGGAAATGCATTTTCTAGTTATTAGTGGGAATGCTTTAGCAGTCCCACTATTGTTATTCGATTTTATTTATTTTTAATAATTTTAATTTTATTCCGTACGTTTTTCGGTAATGCGTAACTTCTGCATACTTTCAGCTATTAAAACCATTCAACTATCAAAATGTTCGTCTCTTTTAGCTGAGGTGTGCTCTTTTTCAACTTTTTTTCTACCATTTATACTTTTTAAAATATTAAGCTTTTTATCACTTTTTTTTAACATTGAAGTCAATGGGAGCATGCTTGAAATCCTTAAATTTTTCTTCCGCTCCCAAAAGTTTCAGCTCCTTCATACTTTCACCTAGAGACACCAAACAAACTTTAAAATTTTCACAAAATATTCAGCTATCTGGCTATAGCTTTTCAGTTTGATATCTTTTACAGTTTTTGAGAAAAAGCTTTTTGTTTAGAGGTCATTTCAGGAAATTTTAGCCATTAATCAGAGTGCACTGTGTGTGTTTTGTTGCCATGGTTACCAAAGCTTCTGTTATACACAGAGGGGGGGGAGGTGGCTGGAGCATCTCAGCTTTAATTACAGAGCCCGGGGGGAGGGGACAGACACACCATGTACTGATTATAATAGAGGAATATGATGGGGCAGTTTTGATGGTGGCAATTCTGATGGGGCAGTTTTGATGGCGGTCATTTTAGCAATTTAGCTATTCAGCAATTATTTTTGAAAAAAAAAATATATTTTTGAAAAAAAATATATATTTCTGAAAAAAAAAAAATTATTTTTGAAAAAAAAAAAAAATCATTTTTGAAAAAAAAAAATTATTTTTGAAAAAAAAAAAATTATTTTTGAAAAAAAAAAAATATTTTTGAAAAAAAAAATTATTTTTGAAAAAAAAAATATTTTTGAAAAAAAAAAAATATTTAAAAAAAAAAAAATCATTTTTGAAAAAAAAATTTTTGAAAAAAAAATTTTTTGAAAAAAAATATTTTTGAAAAAAAAAATAATTTTTGAAAAAAAATTATTTTTGAAAAAAAAAAATATTTTTGAAAAAAAAAAATATTTTTGAAAAAAAAAAATATTTTTGAAAAAAAAAAATATTTTTTGATGTGGCAGTTTTGATGGTGGCAATATGATGGTGCAGTTTTGATGGGGCAATTCTGATGGGGCAGTTTTGATGGTGGCAATATGATGGGACAGTTTTGATGGCAATATGATGGGGGCAATTTTGCTGGGGGCCGTTTTAGCAATTCAGCATTCCCACGCATTTTCCCCAGGAAATGCATTTTCTAGTTTTTCTTCTTATTCCGTACGTTTTTCGGTAATGCGTAACTTCTGCATACTTTCAGCTATTAAAACCATTCAACTATCAAAATGTTCGTCTCTTTTAGCTGAGGTGTGCTCTTTTTCAACTTTTTTTCTACCATTTATACTTTTTAAAATATTAAGCTTTTTATCACTTTTTTTTTAACATTGAAGTCAATGGGAGCATGCTTGAAATCCTTAAATTTTTCTTCCGCTCCCAAAAGTTTCAGCTCCTTCATACTTTCACCTAGAGACACCAAACAAACTTTAAAATGTTCACAAAATATTCAGCTATCTGGCTATAGCTTTTCAGTTTTATATCTTTTACAGTTTTTGAGAAAAAGCTTTTTGTTTAGAGGTCATTTCAAGAAATTTTAGCCATTAATCAGAGTGTACTGTGTGTGTTTTGTTGCCATGGTTACCAAAGCTTCTGTTATACACAGGGGGGGAGGTGGCTGGAGCATCTCAGCTCTAAATAGAGCCCAGGGGAGGGGACAAAAGCTGAAAAATCAGAACATGATTTCTAAACTGCCGCCACTCCCTCATTTTCAAGCCCACCTACATAAATCTTATATCAAAACGTTCAGCTATCCCTGCTGTCACTAAACATGTCCACGGCTAAGCCATAGTCCTGATAGTTTTCACAATATGACCATTTGTTTGCAACTCACGCCGTCCATTGACATTCATTAAAACTACACTCTAGCCCCTTCAAATTTGAAGGGCAATTTCTAAACTGCGACCGTGCCTTCAATTTTAATATTTCAGAGACATACTATGTATCAAAATCTAGGTCTGGGTCTTGTGATTCTCACAATATAAAGATCTTCGCTGTAGGATGTATAGTTTTTAAAATACGGCCATTTGTTTAGAGGTCATTTCAGGAAATTTTAGCCATTAATCAGAGTGCACTGTGTGTGTTTTGTTGCCATGGTTACCAAAGCTTCTGTTATACACAGAGGGGGGGGAGGTGGCTGGAGCATCTCAGCTTTAATTACAGAGCCCGGGGGGAGGGGACAGACACACCATGTACTGATTATAATAGAGGAATATGATGTGGCAGTTTTGATGGTGGCAATTCTGATGGGGCAGTTTTGATGGCGGTCATTTTAGCAATTTAGCTATTCAGCAATTATTTTTGAAAAAAAATATATATTTTTGAAAAAAAAAATATATATTTTTGAAAAAAAATATATATATTTTTGAAAAAAAAAATATATTTCTGAAAAAAAAAAATTATTTTTGAAAAAAAAAAAAATCATTTTTGAAAAAAAAAAATTATTTTTGAAAAAAAAAAAATTATTTTTGAAAAAAAAAAAATTATTTTTGAAAAAAAAAAATATTTTTGAAAAAAAAAAATATTTAAAAAAAAAAGATTTTTGAAAAAAAAAATAATTTTTGAAAAAAAAAATAATTTTTGAAAAAAAAAATAATTTTTGAAAAAAAAATTATTTTTGAAAAAGAAAAAATTATTTTTGAAAAAAAAAATTATTTTTGAAAAAAAAAAAATATTTTTGAAAAAAAAAAATATTTAAAAAAAAAAGATTTTTGAAAAAAAAAAATTTTTTAAAAAAAAAATTTTTGAAAAAAAAATAATTTTTGAAAAAAAAAATAATTTTTGAAAAAAAAATTATTTTTGAAAAAAAAAATTATTTTTGAAAAAAAAAAATATTTTTGAAAAAAAAAAATATTTTTTGATGGGGCAGTTTTGATGGTGGCAATATGATGGTGCAGTTTTGATGGGGCAATTCTGATGGGGCAGTTTTGATGGTGGCAATATAATGGGACAGTTTTGATGGCAATATGATGGGGGCAATTTTGCTGGGGGCCGTTTTAGCAATTCAGCATTCCCACGCATTTTCCCCAGGAAATGCATTTTCTAGTTTTTAATCATTTTAATTTTATTCCATACGTTTTTCGGTAATGCGTAATTTCTGCATACTTTCAGCTATTAAAACCATTCAACTATCAAAATGTTCGTCTCTTTTAGCTGAGGTGTGCTCTTTTTCAACTTTTTTTCTACCATTTATACTTTTTAAAATATTAAGCTTTTTATCACTTTTTTTTAACATTGAAGTCAATGGGAGCATGCTTGAAATCCTTAAATTTTTCTTCCGCTCCCAAAAGTTTCAGCTCCTTCATACTTTCACCTAGAGACACCAAACAAACTTTAAAATGTTCACAAAATATTCAGCTATCTGGCTATAGCTTTTCAGTTTGATATCTTTTACAGTTTTTGAGAAAAAGCTTTTTGTTTAGAGGTCATTTCAGGAAATTTTAGCCATTAATCAGAGTGTACTGTGTGTGTTTTGTTGCCATGGTTACCAAAGCTTCTGTTATACACAGAGGGGGGGAGGTGGCTGGAGCATCTTAGCTTTGATTACAGAGCCCGGGGGAGGGGACAGACACACCATGTACTGATTTATAATAGAGGAATATGATGGGGCAGTTTTGATGGTGGCAATTCTGATGGGGCCGTTTTGATGGCGGTCATTTTAGCAATTTAGCTATTCAGCAATTATTTTTGAAAAAAAAATATATTTTTGAAAAAAATATATATATTTTTGAAAAAAAAATATATATTTTTGAAAAAAAAAATCATTTTTGAAAAAAAAAAATATTTTTGAAAAAAAAAAATATTTTTGAAAAAAAAAAATTTTTGAAAAAAAAAATAATTTTTGAAAAAAAAATTATTTTTGAAAAAAAAAAATATTTTTTGATGGGGCAGTTTTGATGGTGGCAATATGATGGTGCAGTTTTGATGAGGCAATTCTGATGGGGCTGTTTTGATGGTGGCAATATGATGGGACAGTTTTGATGGCAATATGATGGGGGCAATTTTGCTGGGGGCCGTTTTAGCAATTCAGCATTCCCACGCATTTTCCCCAGGAAATGCATTTTCTAGTTATTTTTCTTCTTATTCCGTACGTTTTTCGGTAATGCGTAACTTCTGCATACTTTCAGCTATTAAAACCATTCAACTATCAAAATGTTCGTCTCTTTTAGCTGAGGTGTGCTCTTTTTCAACTTTTTTTCTACCATTTATACTTTTTAAAATATTAAGCTTTTTATCACTTTTTTTTAACATTGAAGTCAATGGGAGCATGCTTGAAATCCTTAAATTTTTCTTCCGCTCCCAAAAGTTTCAGCTCCTTCATACTTTCACCTAGAGACACCAAACAAACTTTAAAATGTTCACAAAATATTCAGCTATCTGGCTATAGCTTTTCAGTTTTATATCTTTTACAGTTTTTGAGAAAAAGCTTTTTGTTTAGAGGTCATTTCAGGAAATTTTAGCCATTAATCAGAGTGTACTGTGTGTGTTTTGTTGCCATGGTTACCAAAGCTTCTGTTATACACAGAGGGGGGGGAGGTGGCTGGAGCATCTTAGCTTTGATTACAGAGCCCGGGGGAGGGGACAGACACACCATGTACTGATTTATAATAGAGGAATATGATGGGGCAGTTTTGATGGTGGCAATTCTGATGGGGCCGTTTTGATGGCGGTCATTTTAGCAATTTAGCTATTCAGCAATTATTTTTGAAAAAAATATATATTTTTGAAAAAAATATATATATTTTTGAAAAAAAAATATATATTTTTGAAAAAAAAATCATTTTTGAAAAAAAAAAATATTTTTTGATGGGGCAGTTTTGATGGTGGCAATATGATGGTGCAGTTTTGATGAGGCAATTCTGATGGGGCTGTTTTGATGGTGGCAATATGATGGGACAGTTTTGATGGCAATATGATGGGGGCAATTTTGCTGGGGGCCGTTTTAGCAATTCAGCATTCCCACGCATTTTCCCCAGGAAATGCATTTTCTAGTTATTTTTCTTCTTATTCCGTACGTTTTTCGGTAATGCGTAACTTCTGCATACTTTCAGCTATTAAAACCATTCAACTATCAAAATGTTCGTCTCTTTTAGCTGAGGTGTGCTCTTTTTCAACTTTTTTTCTACCATTTATACTTTTTAAAATATTAAGCTTTTTATCACTTTTTTTTAACATTGAAGTCAATGGGAGCATGCTTGAAATCCTTAAATTTTTCTTCCGCTCCCAAAAGTTTCAGCTCCTTCATACTTTCACCTAGAGACACCAAACAAACTTTAAAATGTTCACAAAATATTCAGCTATCTGGCTATAGCTTTTCAGTTTTATATCTTTTACAGTTTTTGAGAAAAACCTTTTTGTTTAGAGGTCATTTCAAGAAATTTTAGCCATTAATCAGAGTGTACTGTGTGTGTTTTGTTGCCATGGTTACCAAAGCTTCTGTTATACACAGGGGGGGAGGTGGCTGGAGCATCTCAGCTCTGATTAGAGCCCAGGTGAGGGGACAAAAGCTGAAAAATCAGAACATGATTTCTAAACTGCCGCCACTCCCTCATTTTCAAGCCCACCTACATAAATCTTATATCAAAACGTTCAGCTATCCCTGCTGCCACTAAACATGTCCACAGCTAAGCCATAGTCCTGATAGTTTTCACAATATGACCATTTGTTTGCAACTCACGCCGTCCATTGACATTCATTGAAACTACACTCTAGCCCCTTCAAATTTGAAGGGCAATTTCTAAACTGCGACCGTGCCTTCAATTTTAATATTTCAGAGACATACTATGTATCAAAATCTAGGTCTGGGTCTTGTGATTCTCACAATATAAAGATCTTCGCTGTAGGATGTATAGTTTTTAAAATACGGCCATTTGTTTAGAGGTCATTTCAGGAAATTTTAGCCATTAATCAGAGTGTACTGTTTGTTTTGTTGCCATGGTTACCAAAGCTTCTGTTATACACAGGGGGGGAGGTGGCTGGAGCATCTCAGCTTTGATTACAGAGCCCGGGGGAGGGGGACAGACACACCATGTACTGATTTATAATAGAGGAATATGATGGGGCAGTTTTGATGGGGTAATTCTGATGGGGCAGTTTTGATGGTGGCAATATGATGGGGCAGTTTTGATGGTGGCAATATGATGGGGCTGTTTTGATAGGGCAATTCTGATGGGGCAGTTTTGATGGTGGCAATATGATGGTGCAGTTTTGATGGGGCAATTCTGATGGGGCAGTTTTGATGGTGGCAATATGATGGGACAGTTTTGATGGCAATATGATGGGGGCAATTTTGCTGGGGGCCGTTTTAGCAATTCAGCATTCCCACGCATTTTCCCCAGGAAATGTATTTTCTAGTTATTTTTCTTCTTATTCCGTACGTTTTTCGGTAATGCGTAACTTCTGCATACTTTCAGCTATTAAAACCATTCAACTATCAAAATGTTCGTCTCTTTTAGCTGAGGTGTGCTCTTTTTCAACTTTTTTTCTACCATTTATACTTTTTAAAATATTAAGCTTTTTATCACTTTTTTTTAACATTGAAGTCAATGGGAGCATGCTTGAAATCCTTAAATTTTTCTTCCGCTCCCAAAAGTTTCAGCTCCTTCATACTTTCACCTAGAGACACCAAATAAACTTTAAAATGTTCACAAAATATTCAGCTATCTGGCTATAGCTTTTCAGTTTTATATCTTTTACAGTTTTTGAGAAAAAGCTTTTTGTTTAGAGGTCATTTCAGGAAATTTTAGCCATTAATCAGAGTGCACTGTGTGTGTTTTGTTGCCATGGTTACCAAAGCTTCTGTTATACACAGAGGGGTGGGAGGTGGCTGGAGCATCTCAGCTTTAATTACAGAGCCCGGGGGGAGGGGACAGACACACCATGTACTGATTATAATAGAGGAATATGATGGGGCAGTTTTGATGGTGGCAATTCTGATGGGGCAGTTTTGATGGCGGTCATTTTAGCAATTTAGCTATTCAGCAATTATTTTTGAAAAAAAATATATATTTTTGAAAAAAAAAATATATTTCTGAAAAAAAAAAAAATTATTTTTGAAAAAAAAAAAATATTTTTGAAAAAAAAAATTATTTTTGAAAAAAAAATATTTTTGAAAAAAAAAAATATTTAAAAAAAAAATCATTTTTGAAAAAAAAATTTTTGAAAAAAAAATTTTTGAAAAAAAAAATTTTTGAAAAAAAAAATAATTTTTGAAAAAAAAATTATTTTTGAAAAAAAAAATTATTTTTGAAAAAAAAAATATTTTTTGATGGGGCAGTTTTGATGGTGGCAATATGATGGTGCAGTTTTGATGGGGCAATTCTGATGGGGCAGTTTTGATGGTGGCAATATGATGGGACAGTTTTGATGGCAATATGATGGGGGCAATTTTGCTGGGGGCCGTTTTAGCAATTCAGCATTCCCACGCATTTTCCCCAGGAAATGCATTTTCTAGTTATTTTTCTTCTTATTAGTGGGAATGCTTTAGCAGTCCCACTATTGTTATTCGATTTTATTTATTTTTAATTTTATTCCGTACGTTTTTCGGTAATGCGTAACTTCTGCATACTTTCAGCTATTAAAACCATTCAACTATCAAAATGTTCGTCTCTTTTAGCTGAGGTGTGCTCTTTTTCAACTTTTTTTCTACCATTTATACTTTTTAAAATATTAAGCTTTTTATCACTTTTTTTTAACATTGAAGTCAATGGGAGCATGCTTGAAATGCTTAAATTTTTCTTCCGCTCCCAAAAGTTTCAGCTCCTTCATACTTTCACCTAGAGACACCAAACAAACTTTAAAATGTTCACAAAATATTCAGCTATCTGGCTATAGCTTTTCAATTTGATATCTTTTACAGTTTTTGAGAAAAAGCTTTTTGTTTAGAGGTCATTTCAGGAAATTTTAGCCATTAATCAGAGTGTACTGTGTGTGTTTTGTTGCCATGGTTACCAAAGCTTCTGTTATACACAGAGGGGGGGAGGTGGCTGGAGCATCTCAGCTTTAATTACAGAGCCCGGGGGGAGGGGACAGACACACCATGTACTGATTATAATAGAGGAATATGATGGGTCAGTTTTGATGGTGGCAATTCTGATGGGGCAGTTTTGATGGCGGTCATTTTAGCAATTTAGCTATTCAGCAATTATTTTTGAAAAAAAATATATATTTTTGAAAAAAAAAAAAATATTTCTGAAAAAAAAAATTATTTTTGAAAAAAAAATTTTTTTTGAAAAAAAAAATTATTTTTGAAAAAAAAAAATTATTTTTGAAAAAAAAAATCATTTTTGAAAAAAAAAAAATATTTTTGAAAAAAAAAAAATTATTTTTGAAAAAAAAAAAAATTATTTTTGAAAAAAAAAAAATTTATTTTTGAAAAAAAAAATATTTTTGAAAAAAAAAATATTTAAAAAAAAAAAAATCATTTTTGAAAAAAAAAATTTTGAAAAAAAAAATTTTTGAAAAAAAAAATATTTTTGAAAAAAAATTATTTTTGAAAAAAAAAAATATTTTTGAAAAAAAAAATATATTTTTGAAAAAAAAAAAATATTTTTGAAAAAAAAAAATATTTTTTGATGGGGCAGTTTTGATGGTGGCAATATGATGGTGCAGTTTTGATGAGGCAATTCTGATGGGGCAGTTTTGATGGTGGCAATATGATGGGACAGTTTTGATGGCAATATGATGGGGGCAATTTTGCTGGGGGCCGTTTTAGCAATTCAGCATTCCCACGCATTTTCCCCAGGAAATGCATTTTCTAGTTCCGTACGTTTTTCGGTAATGCGTAACTTCTGCATACTTTCAGCTATTAAAACCATTCAACTATCAAAATGTTCGTCTCTTTTAGCTGAGGTGTGCTCTTTTTCAACTTTTTTTCTACCATTTATACTTTTTAAAATATTAAGCTTTTTATCACTTTTTTTTAACATTGAAGTCAATGGGAGCATGCTTGAAATCCTTAAATTTTTCTTCCGCTCCCAAAAGTTTCAGCTCCTTCATACTTTCACCTAGAGACACCAAATAAACTTTAAAATGTTCACAAAATATTCAGCTATCTGGCTATAGCTTTTCAGTTTTATATCTTTTACAGTTTTTGAGAAAAAGCTTTTTGTTTAGAGGTCATTTCAAGAAATTTTAGCCATTAATCAGAGTGTACTGTATGTGTTTTGTTGCCATGGTTACCAAAGCTTCTGTTATACACAGGGGGGGAGGTGGTTGGAGCATCTCAGCTCTGATTAGAGCCCAGGGGAGGGGACAAAAGCTGAAAAATCAGAACATGATTTCTAAACTGCCGCCACTCCCTCATTTTCAAGCCCACCTACACAAATCTTATATCAAAACGTTCAGCTATCCCTGCTGCCACTAAACATGTCCACGGCTAAGCCATAGTCCTGATAGTTTTCACAATATGACCATTTGTTTGCAACTCACGCCGTCCATTGACATTCATTGAAACTACACTCTAGCCCCTTCAAATTTGAAGGGCAATTTCTAAACTGCGACCGTGCCTTCAATTTTAATATTTCAGAGACATACTATATATCAAAATCTAGGTCTGGGTCTTGTGATTCTCACAATATAAAGATCTTCACTGTAGGATGTATAGTTTTTAAAATATGGCCATTTGTTTAGAGGTCATTTCAGGAAATTTTAGCCATTAATCAGAGAGTACGGTTTGTTTTGTTGCCATGGTTACCACAGCTTCTGTTATACACAGGGGGGAGGTGGCTGGAGCATCTCAGCTCTGATTACAGAGCCCGGGGGGAGGGGACAGACACACCATGTACTGATTTATAATAGAGGAATATGATGGGGCAGTTTTGATGGGGCAATTCTGATGGGGCAGTTTTGATGGTGGCAATATGATGGGGCAGTTTTGATGGGGCAATTCTGATGGGGCAGTTTTGATGGTGGCAATATGATGGGGCAGTATTAATGGGGACAATTTTGATGGGGCAGTTTTGATGGCAGTATGATGGGGCAGTTTTGATGGAGGTCGTTTTAGCAATTTAGCTATTCAGCAATTATTTTTGAAAAAAAAAAATATTTTTGAAAAAAAAATATATATTTTGAAAAAAAAAAATTTTTTGAAAAAAAAACAATATTTTTGAAAAAAAAATTATTTTTGAAAAAAAAATTATTTTTGAAAAAAAAAATCATTTTTGAAAAAAAATATATATTTTTGAAAAAAAAAAAAATTTGAAAAAAAACAATATTTTTGAAAAAAAAAAACATTTTTGAAAAAAAAATTATTTTTGAAAAAAAAAAGAAAAAAAAAATTATTTTGAAAAAAAAAAATATTTTTGAAAAAAAAAAATTATTTTTGAAAAAAAAAATTATTTTTGAAAAAAAAAAAATTATTTTTGAAAAAAAAAATATATTTTTGAAAAAAAAAAAAATTTGAAAAAAAAAACAATATTTTTGAAAAAAAAAAATATTTTTGAAAAAAAATTATTTTTGAAAAAAAAAAATATTTTTGAAAAAAAAAAAAATATTTTTGAAAAAAAAAAAATATTTTTGAAAAAAAAAAATATTTTTTGATGGGGCAGTTTTGATGGTGGCAATATGATGGTGCAGTTTTGATGAGGCAATTCTGATGGGGCAGTTTTGATGGTGGCAATATGATGGGACAGTTTTGATGGCAATATGATGGGGGCAATTTTGCTGGGGGCCGTTTTAGCAATTCAGCATTCCCACGCATTTTCCCCAGGAAATGCATTTTCTAGTTCCGTACGTTTTTCGGTAATGCGTAACTTCTGCATACTTTCAGCTATTAAAACCATTCAACTATCAAAATGTTCGTCTCTTTTAGCTGAGGTGTGCTCTTTTTCAACTTTTTTTCTACCATTTATACTTTTTAAAATATTAAGCTTTTTATCACTTTTTTTTAACATTGAAGTCAATGGGAGCATGCTTGAAATCCTTAAATTTTTCTTCCGCTCCCAAAAGTTTCAGCTCCTTCATACTTTCACCTAGAGACACCAAATAAACTTTAAAATGTTCACAAAATATTCAGCTATCTGGCTATAGCTTTTCAGTTTTATATCTTTTACAGTTTTTGAGAAAAAGCTTTTTGTTTAGAGGTCATTTCAAGAAATTTTAGCCATTAATCAGAGTGTACTGTATGTGTTTTGTTGCCATGGTTACCAAAGCTTCTGTTATACACAGGGGGGGAGGTGGTTGGAGCATCTCAGCTCTGATTAGAGCCCAGGGGAGGGGACAAAAGCTGAAAAATCAGAACATGATTTCTAAACTGCCGCCACTCCCTCATTTTCAAGCCCACCTACACAAATCTTATATCAAAACGTTCAGCTATCCCTGCTGCCACTAAACATGTCCACGGCTAAGCCATAGTCCTGATAGTTTTCACAATATGACCATTTGTTTGCAACTCACGCCGTCCATTGACATTCATTGAAACTACACTCTAGCCCCTTCAAATTTGAAGGGCAATTTCTAAACTGCGACCGTGCCTTCAATTTTAATATTTCAGAGACATACTATATATCAAAATCTAGGTCTGGGTCTTGTGATTCTCACAATATAAAGATCTTCACTGTAGGATGTATAGTTTTTAAAATATGGCCATTTGTTTAGAGGTCATTTCAGGAAATTTTAGCCATTAATCAGAGAGTACGGTTTGTTTTGTTGCCATGGTTACCACAGCTTCTGTTATACACAGGGGGGAGGTGGCTGGAGCATCTCAGCTCTGATTACAGAGCCCGGGGGGAGGGGACAGACACACCATGTACTGATTTATAATAGAGGAATATGATGGGGCAGTTTTGATGGGGCAATTCTGATGGGGCAGTTTTGATGGTGGCAATATGATGGGGCAGTTTTGATGGGGCAATTCTGATGGGGCAGTTTTGATGGTGGCAATATGATGGGGCAGTATTAATGGGGACAATTTTGATGGGGCAGTTTTGATGGCAGTATGATGGGGCAGTTTTGATGGAGGTCGTTTTAGCAATTTAGCTATTCAGCAATTATTTTTGAAAAAAAAAAATATTTTTGAAAAAAAAATATATATTTTTGAAAAAAAAAAATTTTTTGAAAAAAAAACAATATTTTTGAAAATAAAATTATTTTTGAAAAAAAAATTATTTTTGAAAAAAAAAATCATTTTTGAAAAAAAATATATATTTTTGAAAAAAAAAAAAATTTGAAAAAAAACAATATTTTTGAAAAAAAAAAACATTTTTGAAAAAAAAATTATTTTTGAAAAAAAAAAGAAAAAAAAAATTATTTTGAAAAAAAAAAATATTTTTGAAAAAAAAAAATTATTTTTGAAAAAAAAAATTATTTTTGAAAAAAAAAAAATTATTTTTGAAAAAAAAAATATATTTTTGAAAAAAAAAAAAATTTGAAAAAAAAAACAATATTTTTGAAAAAAAAAAATCATTTTTGAAAAAAAAATTATTTTTGAAAAAAAAAAAAAGAAAAAAAAATTATTTTGAAAAAAAAAAATTATTTTTGAAAAAAAAAAATTATTTTTGAAAAAAAAAAAATTATTTTTGAAAAAAAAAATTATTTTTGAAAAAAAAATTATTTTTGAAAAAAAAAAAATATTTTTGAAAAAAAAAAAATTATTTTTGAAAAAAAAAAAAAATATATATTTTTGAAAAAAAAATTCATTTTTGAAAAAAAAAATTACTTTTGAAAAAAAAATTACTTTTAGTTTTGATGGGGCAATTCTGATGGGGACAATTTTGATGGGGCAATTCTAATGGGGCAGTTTTGATGGCAATATGATGGGGGCAGTTTTGATGGTGGCAATATGATGGGGCAGTTTTGATGGTGGCAATATGATGGGGCTGTTTTGATGGTGGCATTTCTGATGGTGGCAATATGATGGGACAGTTTTGATGGAGCAATTCTGATGGGGCAGTTTTGATGGTGGCAATATGATGGGGCAGTTTTAATGGGGACAATTTTGATGGGGTAATTCTGATGGGGCAGTTTTGATGGCGGCCGTTTTAGCAATTTAGCTATTCAGCATTCCCACGCATTTTCCCCAGGAAATGCATTTTCTAGTTATTTTTCTTCTTATTCCGTACGTTTTTCGGTAATGCGTAACTTCTGCATACTTTCAGCTATTAAAACCATTCAACTATCAAAATGTTCGTCTCTTTTAGCTGAGGTGTGCTCTTTTTCAACTTTTTTTCTACCATTTATACTTTTTAAAATATTAAGCTTTTTATCACTTTTTTTTAACATTGAAGTCAATGGGAGCATGCTTGAAATCCTTAAATTTTTCTTCCGCTCCCAAAAGTTTCAGCTCCTTCATACTTTCACCTAGAGACACCAAATAAACTTTAAAATGTTCACAAAATATTCAGCTATCTGGCTATAGCTTTTCAGTTTTATATCTTTTACAGTTTTTGAGAAAAAGCTTTTTGTTTAGAGGTCATTTCAAGAAATTTTAGCCATTAATCAGAGTGTACTGTGTGTGTTTTGTTGCCATGGTTACCAAAGCTTCTGTTATACACAGGGGGGGAGGTGGCTGGAGCATCTCAGCTCTGATTAGAGCCCAGGGAGGGGACAAAAGCTGAAAAATCAGAACATGATTTCTAAACTGCCGCCACTCCCTCATTTTCAAGCCCACCTACATAAATCTTATATCAAAACGTTCAGCTATCCCTGCTGCCACTAAACATGTCCACGGCTAAGCCATAGTCCTGATAGTTTTCACAATATGACCATTTGTTTGCAACTCACGCCGTCCATTGACATTCATTGAAACTACACTCTAGACCCTTCAAATTTGAAGGGCAATTTCTAAACTGCGACCGTGCCTTCAATTTTAATATTTAAGAGACATACTATGTATCAAAATCTAGGTCTGGGTCTTGTGATTCTCACAATATAAAGATCTTCGCTGTAGGATGTATAGTTTTTAAAATACGGCCATTTGTTTAGAGGTCATTTCAGGAAATTTTAGCCATTAATCAGAGTGTACTGTTTGTTTTGTTGCCATGGTTACCAAAGCTTCTGTTATACACAGGGGGGGAGGTGGCTGGAGCATCTCAGCTCTGATTACAGAGCCCGGGGGAGGGGACAGACACACCATGTACTGATTTATAATAGAGGAATATGATGGGGCAGTTTTGATGGGGTAATTCTGATGGGGCAGTTTTGATGGTGGCAATATGATGGGGCAGTTTTGATGGTGGCAATATGATGGGGTTGTTTTGATGGTGGCAATATGATGGGACAGTTTTGATGGCAATATGATGGGGGCAATTTTGCTGGGGGCCGTTTTAGCAATTCAGCATTCCCACGCATTTTCCCCAGGAAATGCATTTTCTAGTTTATTCTTCTTTTTCTTCTTATTATTCCGTACGTTTTTTGGTTCTGCGTAACTTCTGCATACTTTCAGCTATTAAAACCATTCAACTATTAAAATGTTCGTCTCTTTTAGCTGAGGTGTGCTCTTTTTCAACTTTTTTTCTACCATTTATACTTTTTAAAATATTAAGCTTTTTATCACTTTTTTTTAACATTGAAGTCAATGGGAGCATGCTTGAAATCCTTAAATTTTTCTTCCGCTCCCAAAAGTTTCAGCTCCTTCATACTTTCACCTAGAGACACCAAATAAACTTTAAAATGTTCACAAAATATTCAGCTATCTGGCTATAGCTTTTCAGTTTTATATCTTTTACAGTTTTTGAGAAAAAGCTTTTTGTTTAGAGGTCATTTCAAGAAATTTTAGCCATTAATCAGAGTGTACTGTGTGTGTTTTGTTGCCATGGTTACCAAAGCTTCTGTTATACACAGGGGGGGAGGTGGCTGGAGCATCTCAGCTCTGATTAGAGCCCAGGGAGGGGACAAAAGCTGAAAAATCAGAACATGATTTCTAAACTGCCGCCACTCCCTCATTTTCAAGCCCACCTACATAAATCTTATATCAAAACGTTCAGCTATCCCTGCTGCCACTAAACATGTCCACGGCTAAGCCATAGTCCTGATAGTTTTCACAATATGACCATTTGTTTGCAACTCACGCCGTCCATTGACATTCATTGAAACTACACTCTAGACCCTTCAAATTTGAAGGGCAATTTCTAAACTGCGACCGTGCCTTCAATTTTAATATTTCAGAGACATACTATGTATCAAAATCTAGGTCTGGGTCTTGTGATTCTCACAATATAAAGATCTTCGCTGTAGGATGTATAGTTTTTAAAATACGGCCATTTGTTTAGAGGTCATTTCAGGAAATTTTAGCCATTAATCAGAGTGTACTGTTTGTTTTGTTGCCATGGTTACCAAAGCTTCTGTTATACACAGGGGGGGAGGTGGCTGGAGCATCTCAGCTCTGATTACAGAGCCCGGGGGAGGGGACAGACACACCATGTACTGATTTATAATAGAGGAATATGATGGGGCAGTTTTGATGGGGTAATTCTGATGGGGCAGTTTTGATGGTGGCAATATGATGGGGCAGTTTTGATGGTGGCAATATGATGGGGTTGTTTTGATGGTGGCAATATGATGGGACAGTTTTGATGGCAATATGATGGGGGCAATTTTGCTGGGGGCCGTTTTAGCAATTCAGCATTCCCACGCATTTTCCCCAGGAAATGCATTTTCTAGTTTATTCTTCTTTTTCTTCTTATTATTCCGTACGTTTTTTGGTTCTGCGTAACTTCTGCATACTTTCAGCTATTAAAACCATTCAACTATTAAAATGTTCGTCTCTTTTAGCTGAGGTGTGCTCTTTTTCAACTTTTTTTCTACCATTTATACTTTTTAAAATATTAATCTTTTTAACACTTTTTTTTAACATTGAAGTCAATGGGAGCATGCTTGAAATCCTTAAATTCTTCTTCCGCTCCCAAAAGTTTCAGCTCCTTCATACTTTCACCTAGAGACACCAAACAAACTTTAAAATGTTCACAAAATATTCAGCTATCTGGCTATAGCTTTTCAGTTTAGAGGTCATTTCAGGAAATTTTAGCCATTAATCAGAGTGTACTGTGTTTGTTTTGTTGCCATGGTTACCAAAGCTTCTGTTATACACAGGGGGGGAGGTGGCTGGAGCATCTCAGCTCTGATTACAGAGCCCGGGGGAGGGGACAGACACACCATGTACTGATTTATAATAGAGGAATATGATGGGGCAGTTTTGATGGGGTAATTCTGATGGGGCAGTTTTGATGGTGGCAATATGATGGGGCAGTTTTGATGGGGCAATTCTGATGGGGCAGTTTTGATGGTGGCAATATGATGGGGCAGATTTGATGGGGGCAGTTTTTATGGAGCAGTTTTAAAGGTGGCAATATGATGGGGCAGTTTTGATGGGGGCAGTTTTGATGGTGGCAATATGACGGGGCAGTTTTGATGGGGCAATTCTGATGGGGCAGTTTTGATGGGGCAATTCTGATGGGGCAGTTTTGATGGGGCAATTCTGATGGGGCAGTTTTGATGGTGGCAATATGATGGGGCAGTTTTGATAGGACAATTCTGATGGGGCAGTTTTGATGGGGGCAGTTTTGATGGTGGCAATATGATGGGGCAGTTTTGATGGGGCAATTCTGATGGGGCAGTTTTGATGGTGGCAATATGATGGGGCAGTTTTGATGGGGACAATTTTGATGGGGCAATTCTAATGGGGCAGTTTTGATGGCAATATGATGGGGGCAGTTTTGATGGTGGCAATATGATGGGGCAGTTTTGATGGTGGTAATATGATGGGGCAATTCTGATGGGGCAGTTTTGATGGTGGCAATATGATGGGGCAGTTTTGATGGGGCAATTCTGATGGTGGCAATATGATGGGACAATTTTGATGGGGCAGTTTTAATGGGGACAATTTTGACGGGGCAATTCTGATGGGGCAGTTTTGATGGCAGTATGATGGGGCAGTTTTGATGGCGGCCGTTTTAGCAATTTAGCTATTCAGCATTCCCACGCATTTTCCCCAGGAAATGCATTTTCTAGTTATAGAAATATTTTCCTAAAACAAAACCAAAAAACAACCGCTTGATATCCCAAAGTGCATCCGTGCAAAAAAAGGTTTAAAAAATTCCAAAACTCAAATCACAGTTCTTAATCAAAAGGCTGAAACAGCATGATCCAACACTTCTTAGATTCAGATGGCCAATAAGCTCCTTTCATCAGAAAAGTTCTAAAGTGACTCACCAACAGTTGTGGCTGGTAAAATTATAGACCAGCAATTTCAAAGAATAAAATTTTTGGGTTATTCCTACTCTGTGGACTCCAACTTCTCAGCCTGTTAGTATCTCCTCCAACCCATGTGGATGATCCATTTCCAAGTCTGCAATAGCGTGAGGCTGTATCTCTCTCCACTCTGCTGACTTCAGTCTCTCCACCTGTCAGTATTTCTCCCACGATGAACCACCGCCAATTAAGGGGAAGAAGAAAGGAACAATTTCTTAAGTGTCTGCCCGACACTAAGGAACAATTGCGTGTTATTAATAATGTGATCCTCTGCTCCTGGCTATGGTCCAAAACCCAAGAACCTGATCTCTGTAAAACGGCTCGATGTTGTCATGGTCCTAGCCTCCGCTCTACTAGTTTTGTTGTGTTAACGTCCTCACGGAGCGGCCGCTGTGCCAAGATAGATATCTCCTGTGTTCACTAAGCAGCAGGGCAGCTGCTCGGCATGGGACCTGGAAGCTAGTGACAGTCATTGCGGCCGCTCCGTGAGGACGTTATATAGTATATATCTATATACATGGGTGTCTGCAGAACTTTTTTCTGGAGGTGGGCATCATTTTAGGGTCACCCATGCACCGCCCCTTTTCGACAATGTCATTATCACATTATCATGGTGAGAGACTGCAGACGTAGTACAGTCCCTAGGATAAGTAATGGATAATGGCCAACAGGCCCTCTTACCAGACCCAACGAAACTACAGCAGTGATCCCTCCGGTTGGACAATCGATCACTCTGGATTCCCCGGGGGCGACTCTGGTCAGTAGTGTAGCATGTCTGTACCCTGGTAGTGGCTCAGTCTCTCTCTCTCTGGTGGCGCTTGGCAGCGTGGCTTTCTCTCTGGTGGTGCTGGGCAGCGTGGCTCTCTGGTGGCGCTGGGCAGCGTGGCTCTCTCTCTGGTGGCACTGGGCAGTGGTGCTCTCTCTCTGGCTTCCGCCCAGCACACTCCTCATTCTTTGTCCTGTAGCATTCTCACCCTCAGCGTTTTTCCAGGCTGCAGTCTCTCAGTCTCTCTCTTGATCGAGCTGTAGCCTCCTCCCTGTAGAAAATGGGGCCGCCAATCTTTGGGACTACATGTCCCATGATGCTCTCCTATTCTCCTTTGATTGGCCCTCAGTTATGGCCAATAGGAAAGGAATAGAGCGGGCAGGAAGCTGGGCAGGGAACCTGGTGAGAGCCGCCTTATCTTCTCCCTGACAGGAAAAAAGGGTGGCGAGCGGGGGAAACCTCTGATAGCCCGCAGCTCACCTTTCTCCTGTCACAGCCCTGCCGAGTTCTCTGCTGGACCGAGCAGGGAAAAGAGCCCGAAGTCACACTACACTGATGGGAGGGCTTGACAGCACCTTGATGGTGTCACCCCACTGCCCGCACCATGATAGCGACGCAACTGTGCTGAATTTAGGATCCGATCCCTGATTCCATGGGGGGTACTTGACCCCCCATGCCCCTACATGCGGATGCCCATGTCTATATACTATATAGATATAGTCCTACTTTAAGGCCTGGTTCACACCTATGCATTTTTTTTTTTTTTGCACGCTTTCAGTTTTGCAGAAACACACTACAGTCCATTTAACATGGTTTCCTATGGATGTAGTTCACATCTGTGCATTTTATGGAAAGGGCCAGGGACTTTTTTCTGTTTTTTTGGTTCCATAGACAATGGATGAAAAGCATGTATTGAAAAACGCAAAATGCACCTGCATAGGTGTGAATCAGGCCTAACAAATAACCCTTGTACAGTAGCACATGTTAATGGGAAAGAAAATAAATCATACTCATAATTGTACAGTACCTAAAAGAAATCAGTCATTATTTATGATCAAATATTCACTTCAATACAGGGCACTTTCACCCCCTTCCTGCCAAGTCCATTTTCAGCTTTCAGCGCTATCGCACTTTGAATGACAATTTTGCGATCATGCAATACTGTACCCGAATTAATTTTTAATCATTTTCTTCCCACAAATAGAGCTTTCTTTTGGTGGTATTTAATCACTGCTGGGTTTTTTATTTTTTACTAAATTAAAGACTGAAAATTTTGAAAAAATAAAATGTTTTTCTTAGTTTCGGTCAGTAAATTATGTAAAAAAGTAATATTTCTCTTTCACTGATGGGCACTGATAGGCTGCACGGATGGGCACTGATGAGGTGGCATTTATGGGCACTGATGAGGCAGTGATAGATGACACTGATGGGAGGCACTGATGGGCATTGATGGGCAGCACTGATGAGCAGCCACTGAAAGGCAGCACTGACTGGCATCACTAATGGGCACTGATTGGTGGCACTGGGGGCTTTACTGTAACCTGTCCTGGTGTCCCCTGCCAGGAGATGCCGCTGATCGGCTCTCCTCACCACACACTCTGTCGGATTACCGCATTTACATGTGACTGGCTGTGATTGGACACAGCGATCACATGGTTAAAGAGCCGCATCATTGGCTCTTTACAGAGTTCCGTGTCCTAGGAACTGTCATTTGACAGTGGGCAGGCAGCAAGTGGATATGCAAAAGACATCCAATAAAATGACCCACCCTGCGTAGAATCTGGTGTCAAACATGTATTTTTTTACTGCCAAAATAAAAAATAGGATGTGTAATATCTGTAACTGGTTATATGAATATTTCTCCTATGAGGCTGACAGTTCCTTTAGTCTTGTCACTGTCCTATCTCCCAGTAATATATGACCCTTGGCTCTTGTCATGTCATTTAGAAAGGAAGTTACTAATCTACTGCATTCCAGACCCTTTTGAGAGGAAGCTAAAGTGACAGTCAGTATATTTAACCCTTAATGGGGCCAACTTGAGGGCAAGATAAGTCGTGTTACCCATCTGCGTGCCGATTATCAGCAAAAAAAAAGTGTGAAAGTGCCGTTTTCTGCATAGCACAGTAAAGCTATCTTAGAACAGAAGGTATTCACATATATTGCATTACATATACCAAAAATAAGAGGATTATTACTTTTAGAAGGACAGTGGGTGGGACATTATTTAATCATGCCAAAAACCAAAAACTGCATATCCAATGGAATAAAGACAAGGCAAATAGAGCCTGCCTTACTTACTGGCTGGAGGACATCCAGCATCATCTAGCGATTTTCTCCTCCTATTTCGTTCATTAGATTTGACTTCTTTCATAGGAAGCATCTCATGGAAGTTCAGCATAATATGTGGGCATTACCTAGGGTGGTCATGCTGAGTCTATGGGCTGAACGTAAGATATTTAACAGATTCCACTATCTGCACTAATTAATGCAGATGGACGAGTCTCCCCCTCCAGCTAATGTATTCTGACAGCCAGCACCTTTGGCTGCCAGCATACCCAAACAGTGACAGCAGATCACTAGCTATATTCACTATACGGCTGATTTGTTTCCTCCCGCCTCCTTCAATCTTGAGACCAAAGTTTGTTGCGCTGGGTGGTGCCATCAGGACCACCCACAAATCAGATTTTGCCTGATTCAGCAGAAAATGCCTGAATATTTGATCTGTGTATAGCCAACTTTAGTTTATTGTATACTAAAATTCTGATTCTTAAACCATATGGCCAAAAGTATATGGACCCCCTTTGAGATTATTGACTTCAGGTATCTCCAGTAACAGATACTGTTAATACTATACCAAGACATTTTAGACAATTGTGTGCTTCTAAGGCAGGCCATACATTGTACAATTTCCTTTTACAATTTTCCTTTAGATTTACTAAAACCATACAATATGAGGTCAAACCTAAACACTTTCAATTTGTATGCAATCAGGCAGGCCCTTGCACTACATAGTTGAAGGTAAATCCAAAAGAAATAGAATACAAAAATTGTATAATGTATGGCCAGCCTAAACTTGTGACAGAGAGGCCTGATTTCTTTTCCAGCATGGCTGTGCCCTTGTACACAAAGCCATCTCCAAAAAGACATGGTTTTACTAGTATGGTGTGGGGGAATATGAGTGGCCAACACAGAGCCCTGACCTCAACCCTACTGAACACCTTGACAATGAATTGGAACACGGACCTGACCTCAACCCTACCGAACACCTTGACAGTGAATTGGAACAATGACCTGACCTCAACCCTACCGAACACCTTGACAGTGAATTGGAACACAGCCACGTCTTCTCCTCCAACATAGGTACCTGACCTCACAAAAACTCTTTTGGCTTAATGCACACAAATTCCCACAAGCACACTTTAAAATCCTGTGGAAAGCCTTTTCGGAAGAGTGGAGACAGTTGAAAAGGTGGGCCAACTCAATATTAATGCATATGGCTTTAGACTGGGATGTCCAACAAGCTCTTATATGTGCTTTGGTCTAATATCCACAAACGTTTGCCCATGTAGTATAATAGGGGTCCTATATGTTTTTGTGGTCTGACTGTGTGTATGTTATTTATGTGGGAGAATTTTATTTTTTTAATTCTTTATTACATTTATTTAATTTGAACTAATTCATACATTCAAGGCATGATGGAATTCAATGCCATGAATTCAAGGCTGGGTAATTTTTGCATAGTTACATTAGTCCAGCTTGGACCAATGTAACAATGTACAGTATGTGCCATATTGTATCAATGGGATCCCTCTGGAAGCTAGAAATCATTGTAGAAGGTACCACTGCTACAGTGATCTCTATGAGCTTCCAGATCCCATGCAGATCTGCCGTCCTGCTGCTTTGTGAAGATAGAAGGTTTCTCGCTCAACACAGCTGCCATTCAGGGAACAAATTTTCTCAATGATCGCAATGTTTTTCTGAATGGATGTGATGCAGAGATGGTGCATTGGCATCACAATCCCCACCTAGTCCAGAAAACGCCTTCCATTCACTGAGAAAATGCAAAGTGTTCGGTGAATGGTGTTTGTGCCGAGATAGTGACCTCCTGTGTTCACTAAGCAGCAGGGCAGTTGCTCGGCACGGGACCTGGAAGATAGTGACAGTCATTGTGATAGTGGTGCCTAATATAGTGATTTCCATCTTCCACAGGGATCTTACACGTATGGTAAATGCATAGTTACATTGGTCCAAGCTGGTAATGTAAAAATTGTCATACCTAAACTGTAGCTTGAACCTTTTTGCTGTCACATAATTTGGTGAACAGCCTCTTGATGACAGTATACATACATACACTATATTACCAAAATTATTGGGATGTCTGTTTTTACACACACATGAACTTTAATGGCATCCCAGTCTTATAGGGCGTACACACGGTCGGACTTTGTTCGGACATTCCGACAACAAAATCCTAGGACTTTTTCCGACGGATGTTGGCTCAAACTTGTTTTCCTGTCGCATCATGGCAGCATACACCTATGGGTTGTGGCTCCGCCCCCGCAACCTGATAGGACCGCGTAGCTATTAAAGTCTGAGAGAGCCCCTGCCCCAGTATTCTCCTTTTTTTCCTCACCTGTCAAGGACCGAAAACATGCATCCCTTACCTAAAACATTCGCCCCAGCCAGGTTCTAGCCTCTCCTGGGTGGAAGTCCTATCCTGTACAGCCTCTAAATGAGCTCAATGGAAGGAACCCCACTCTGATGGTCTCAGGGGTATGTTACAATACATTACAAACCTTAAACAGGTTTATGGATCGCAGCGGTCTCCAGCTCCTTTCTGTGCACCTGTGGGTAACTTCCCATCCTGTCTGTCTCCATAGCTCCAGCTTGTCAGGACATCCCACTTTCCAGCTTCCAAAATGGCGTCGGAGGCCTCAGAGCGCATCTGAGCATGCTCGAGCGTGACGTCATCACCCCAGGACGGCGGCAAGTTTAAAAATGCTGTAATGTCAGCATTTTCTTGTCTCTTCTCTCCTGAGCCTGTAAGGGGGAATTTTGACCAGATTTCTTTTGCTACTCTACCCAGCTGTTCTACCCTGTCTCTCTCTTGCTATCTCCACGCCCAGGTAAGATCTATGATGGCTTTTTTCTTTGCTTGTTTACTATCTGCTATCCCATGCATGCTAAGCCACCTATATAATTATAGGTTGATTCATCACCTTTCATGGAGACCGTTGCCCAGGTAGACCATCGCCAGCCTACTAGGTAAGAGGGGATGATGGGTAAGTATGAAGAGAAAGAAAAAGAGAGCCCTCACTAATGCTGTTTAAATTGAACAGCCCCACCAGGTCTTCCAGATCGTCACATTCAAGACGAGGGGAGCCTTCAAGAAGGAGCCGCTCAAGCCACAGGCAGAGTCGCTCAGAGCGCGGCAGAAGTCGCTCAAGTCGCAGAAGCCGCTCAAGTCGCAGGAGGAGCAGATCAAGTCGCAGAAGAAGCCGATCAAGATCAAGGCATAGTCGCTCCCACCACAAAAAATCCCCTGCGCGCAGGAAATCTCCTGTCACCCAGCCTTCCCGTCCACCCGGGAACTCCTGCTGGATTTGCGGTGCTACAGCACTTCCAGACAAACTAGCCTGTCGCACGTGCTTCATGGAGGCAACTAAGGACAGAGAAACAGAGGCAAGAGAACCAATTGATCCATCACCACAAGTCGCAGAGCCAGAAGCCAGCAGACCTATACAAAGTACCTCATCCACTGCCCCATCATCATCAAAGACGTCAGACCCTCTCTCTGACACTGATGATCTAGAGGCATCCACCGGCTTCGACTTCTCATTGATCGACCCATTCGTGAAGTCAGTAAAAGAGGCGATCGACTGGGTGGAAGAAAAAGAAACTCCTCAAAAAGTGAGGAAATACTTTCCAAATCTTAAAAAAGACCCAGAGAACTCCCCGTTCATTGAGGAACTTGAGGATCTAATTAAGGATGAGTGGCAAAAGCCAGAGAAAAAAAACTGGCCTCAGCAACAGATTGTCAAAACTCTATCCACTTAAAGAGCCTAACGTCAACCCACTAATATCTCCTCCAGTGGTCGACTCCTCCCTAATGCGCCTCGCCAGGCACATCACACTTCCAATAGAGGATGCAGTCACATTCAAAGACGTCCTGGATAGAAAGATCGATCTGGATCTTAAGAGAACCTACCTCTCGGCAGGTGGCGCTTGCAGGCCAGCAATAGCATTGGCTGCCGTCGGTAAGGCTATCTCAAGCTGGTCCACGATGGCCGAGAAGCTGGTATCGGAAGGAATAGAGCAGGAGAAAGTTATCTCAGCACTCCAAGAACTTAGTCTTGCAGGCGACTTTGTCGCAGAAGCCTCTGTGGATATAATTAAAACCACTTCAAGAGCAATGTTAAGCTCAGTAATGGCCAGAAGGGCGCTCTGGTTAAAACCCTGGTCGGCAGATCCCTCCTCAAAATCCAATTGGTGCAAAATACCCTTTGATGGCGTAAACCTTTTTGGAGAAAAACTGGACGTGGCTATTTCTAAAGTCACGGGGGGGGAAATCGGGACTCATCCCTTCAGATAGGAGGCGCAGGCAGCAGAGACCACCGGTTTCTAGAAGAAATCTGCCAGATAAATACAGAGAGGCAAGATCCTACAGGCCCGGAAAAGAGTATAGGAGGAACTGGAAGAATCCCCAGTCATCATTCCTCAAGCTCCAAAAGTCTAAGACCCCTGCGTCAGGGGAACAAAAGTCTTTTTGAAGGTGCGTCCGCCCAACCAGCTTTAGTGGGGGCCAGACTCATGAGTTTCAAGCAGGTCTGGGCGGATACAATAAAGGACCCATGGACGATAGACACTGTCCAGTTCGGCCACAAATGGAAATTCAAGACACGGGCTCCAAGAGACCAATTCTCTGTAACCAGATTACCTGCATCTCGGGAAAAAAGGATGCTACTGACAAAGTACGTCCAAGACCTGTTACAAAAGGAAGCCATAGTGGAAGTTCCAATATCCCAAAGGTCAACGGGATTCTACTCCCCGTTGTTTCTGGTGAAGAAGAAATCGGGGGATCTACGCCCTGTCTTAGATCTAAAGAATCTCAATCGCTCAATCTTAGTCGAGACATTCAAAATGGAGAGCCTCCAGTCAATTCTTCGGGCCATGAATATCGGGGATTGGATGCTTTCCGTCGATTTACAAGACGCCTATCTGCACGTCCCCATTCACATCTCATTCCAAAAATTTCTCCGCTTTGCGGTAGGTCTACATCATTTTCAATTCCGAAGCCTCCCATTCGGGATCTCCACCGCTCCAAGGACATTCACAAAAATCTTACTGCCAGTAATAGCCTTACTAAGAGAACAAGGATTGAGGGTCCATCATTACCTGGACGACATCCTTTTGCTAGCAGACAATCAGGATTCCCTTCTACTGCATCGATCCATTCTGTTTACCACCCTACAAAACTTCGGCTGGATCATAAACTGGGGGAAAAGCAATCTGCAGCCCACTCAGAGAATGATATTCCTGGGGGCGGAACTAGACACCCATCTCAATACGGTGGAACTTCCGCAGGAAAAAATTCCCAGCCTCATTCAGAAGGCAAGAAAGTTATTAGCCTCTACCACACTACCAGCCCGGGAGTACCTCAGCATACTGGGGTCATTCTCAGCAACCATCCCAATGGTACAATGGGCCCAATGGAACACCAGACCTCTGCAAGCATCATTGTTAAAACAATGGAACGGGGTATCATTATCTCAGCCGATCGTAGTCCAGAAAGAAATAAAACAATCACTCTGGTGGTGGACCAGATTGAACAATCTGAAGAGATGCAGGCATATAGTCCCTCTTCCTCAGGAAATAATCACTTCAGACGCCAGCCTGAAGGGCTGGGGGGCACACTACCGCCATCACGCAGTCCAGGGCCTTTGGACATTCAGAACACAGAACGTGGTTTCAAATATATTGGAGATGAAAGCAGCTTTCCAAGCTCTGTTAGCCTTCAGCCCCCTCCTCAGGGGGAAAGAGGTCCTGCTAAAATTGGACAACAGAGTGGCAGTTGCCTATATCAACAGGCAGGGGGGCACCAGGAGTCGCTCCATGATGCGGGAAGTCCGTCCAGTCTTCGAGTGGGCACAGCTGAACCTGTCGGGATTAACGGCAGCGTATGTCCCAGGAGTCCAAAATCAACTAGCCGACTCTCTAAGTCGGACCTTTGTATCAAACAACGAGTGGGCCTTAAGTCACCAAGCCTTTACCCTCATAACCCAGACCTGGGGGATACCGGATATAGACCTGGCGGCAACACCGGTCAACACGAAATGCCAGAGATATCTAGCCAGAATTCTTTTCCCATCGGCAGAAGGCACGGATTGCCTACAACACGACTGGAACTTCCGTTGGGGTACATATTTCCGCCAACACCACTCATTCCGAGATTCTTACTCAGACTCAAGAGGTCAAAAGCCACAGTGCTAGCAGTCCTCCCATTTTGGCCGAGACGACCATGGTTTACGACGCTCCTCCAATTGAGCACAGCAGAACCACTGACACTCCCAATGACAGCGGATATACTGTCGCAGGGGCAACTCCTTCACCCATTTCCGGAGAGGCTGCATCTAACAGCATGGAGATTGAAAGGACTAGGTTCTTAGTCCAAGGTTGCTCCCAGAAAGTGATAGACACTCTCCTCCAGGCCAGAAAATCCACGACCAATAAAACCTATAAAAGGGTCTGGGGGGTTTTTCTCTTAGTCGCACAACAGCAATCCTGGAACCCGGCATCTCCATCAGTTCCTCAGATCCTCGAGTTTCTCCAGTTAGGTCTAGATAAAGGTCTTAGGTCTAGTACCCTGAAGGTACATGTATCAGCCCTATCCGCTATGACAGGAGTGAAATGGGCTCAAGAACCTCTCATCATCCAATTTCAGAAGGCTTGCCTAAAGCTGAGACCACCTAGGAAACCTTCCTTCCCGACATGGGATCTTTCAGTAGTGTTGGAAGCCTTATCCCATGAGCCATTTTTTCCGTTAGAGAATGTTTCCCTGTGGGACCTAACTCTCAAAGTCACTTTCCTAATAGCAATTACATCAGCTAAAAGGGTATCGGAAATTCAGGCCTTACAGGCTAAGGAACCATACTTGATGTTCTATCCAGACAAAGTAGTCTTAAAACCATCGGATCGCTTCATCCCGAAAGTGTCATCATCTTTCCACTTTAACCAAGAACTATGTCTCCCCACCCTATCCACAGAACAGGGTGATCCACATCCGCTTGACATAAAGTCGAATATCCAGGCCTACCTCCTGGCAACCAGCAATTTAAGGAAGACAGAGGACCTACTGGTCATTCCTCATGGGTTTAGAAGAGGACAAGCAGCAACCTCTCGCACCATCGCAGCATGGTTGGTGAAGATCAGTAAGAGAGCTTACGCATCTAACAATGCACGAGTACCTGAGGGCTTAAGGGCACACTCCACAAGGGCAATGGCGACCTCCTGGGCGGCCTACTGCAGGGTATCAGCCGAAACCATCTGCGGGGCAGCCACTTGGTCTTCGAAAACCACTTTTATCTCTCATTATAAAGTGGACTCCGCTAGATTGTCCACGGTAGAATTTGGGAGAGCAATTATTCAGGCTAACTCCTCAATACCTTCTAAATAAAAAAAAAAAAAAAACGTATCTTTTGCTCATACCCACCCAGTTTGCGAGTTATTCCCCATAGGTGTATGCTGCCATGATGCGACAGGAAAACGGAAAATTGTATACTCACCTTTCCGTAATTTTCCTTTCCTGTCGCATCTCATGGCAGCATACAAATGCCCACCCATCTGAGGTGAGGTATATATACACGGAGAATGCTGGGGCAGGGGCTCTCTCAGACTTTAATAGCTACGCGGTCCTATCAGGTTGCGGGGGCGGAGCCACAACCCATAGGTGTATGCTGCCATGAGATGCGACAGGAAAGGAAAATTACAGAAAGGTGAGTATACAATTTTCCGTTTTGTCTACACACAGTCACACAAACTTGTCGCAAAATCCGATCGTTCTAAACACGGTGACGTAAAACACGTACGTCGGGACTATAAACGGGGCAGTGGCCAATAGCTTTCATCTCTTTATTTATTCTGAGCATGCGTGGCACTTTGTCCGTCGGATTTGTGTACACACGATCAGAATTTCCGACAACGGATTTTGTTGTCGGAAAATTTTATCTCCTGCTCTCCAACTTTGTGTGTCGGAAAATCCGATGGAAAATGTCCGATGGAGCCCACACACAGTCGGGATTTCAGACAAAACGCTCCGATCGGACATTTGACATCGGAAAATCCGACCGTGTGTACGGGGCATTAGTCTGTAGGGTTCAATATTGGGTTGGCCCACCCTTTGCAGCTATAACAACTTCAACTCTTCTGGGAAGGCTGTCCACAACATTTAGGAGTGTGTCTATGGGAATGTTTGACCATTCTTCCAGAAGCACATTTGTGAGGTCAGGCACTGATGTGGGCAAGAAGGCCTGGCTCCCAATCTGTGCTCTAATTCATTCCAAAGGTGTTCTATTGGGTTGAGGTCAGAACTCTGTGTAGGCCAGCCAAGTTCCTCCACCCCAAACTCGCTCATCCATGTCTTTATGGACTTTGCCTTTGTGCACTGGTGTGCAGTCATGTTGGAACATGTTGGCCATCCCCAAACTGTTCCCATAAAGTTGGGAGTGTGAAATTGCTCAAAATGTCTTGGTTATTTTTGTCTTAAGTGTTCCCTTCACTGGAACTAAGGGGCCAAGCCCAACCCCTAAAACAAACCCCCACACTATAATCCCCCCTTCACAAAATGATTTGGACTAGTGCACAAAGCAAGGTCCATAAAGCCATGGATGAGCGAGTTTGGAGTGGAGGAACTTGACTGGCCTGCACAGAGTCCTGATCGCAACCCGATAGAACACCTTTGTAATGATTTAGAGCAGAGACTGTGAAACAGGCATTCTTGTCCACATCAGTGCCTGACCTCATAAATGTGCTTCTGGTCAAACATTCCCATAGACACACTCCTAAACCTTGTGGACAGCCTTTCCAGAAGAGTTGAAGATGTTATAGCTGCAAGGGTGGGCCAACTCAATGTTGAACCCTACAGACTAATGCTGGCCATACACTATACGAAAAATCGGCCGAAAAATCGTTCGTATGGACACTTCGTTCGTTTTTCGGCAAGTTAGTGGGTACAAATCGATAATCGTTTGTGACGTTTTTGTGGGAAAAAAACGAACGGCATGTTTGGAAAATTTCTGCCGAACGTACGATAAATTGCAAGGTTAATGTGTTTCCCGTCCGAACTGCCTGCACTAGGTATATGTAAAAAAACGAACACAAAATTATTTATTCATGTCCACTGAACAGATTATCGGTCATTATATGATGGCACGATCGTTTGCGGTCACGGTCGAACGTTCGTTTTTCGAAAAGGGGTTCGGCCGATTTTCTGTATAGTGTATGGCCAGCATTAGGCTCCATTCACACTAGCGCGTTTTTTGATGCATTTTGCATTTTGCAGAAATGCACGGGAATTTTCTATAGGGTTCCTATGGAACATGTTCACATCAATGCCTTTTTGTTTCTCTGCATTTTTGGAAAGGGTCAGGGACTTTTTTTCATGCAAAATGCAGCGTTTTGCATGTGATAGAATTCAATGGACAAGCATCAAAAACGCAAGTGCACCGTTTTTGCAGCGTTTTTGCAGCGTTTTTGATGCGTTTTTTTTGTTTTTTTTGTTTTTTTTTTTTTTTTAATTTTTTTTTAAGACTGTAAAAAAAAATGTAAAAAAAAAAAAAAACGCAAAACGCAAATCGCGGCAAAATCGCGGCAAAAACGCTGCTCAAAAACGTGGCAAGCATGAAAAAAAACCCTCCAAAAACGCTCAAAAGCAACATGCATAGGTGTGAATCGAGCCTAAAGCTGGCCATACACCATACAATTTTCCTGTTCAATTTTCTTTAGATTTACCTTCAACTATGTAGTACAAGGGCCTGCCTGATTGCATCCAAATTGAAAGTGTTTAGGTTTGACCTCCTATTATATGGTTTTGGTAAATCTAAAGGAAAGTTGAACAGGAAAATTGAATAGTGTATGGCCAGCCTAAGACTGGGATGCCATTAAAGTTCATGTATGTGTAAAAGCAGGCATCCCAATACTTTTAGCAATATAGTGAATGAGTATAAGGCCTGATTCACACCTGTGCATTTTTTGTGCCTTTTGCATTTTGCAGATTTGCACTACAGATCGTGTTCCATAGGAAACAATGTTAAATGGACTGTAGTGCAAATCTGCGAAATGCAAAAAGCACTAAAGCTGCATAGGTGTGAATCCAGCCTAACAGTATACCCATAAGGTGACACCTAATGTCTCCCCTATGTGCTGCAGTTGGAGATAATCCAGGACACATATTAATTACACAGGTTCTGTGGTCGATTAAGGTGGTAATTAAACTCACTTGGTGCCTTATCTGCATTAAATCAGCCTCAGAACCTATGTAATTAATATGTGTCCTGGATTAAAGGGATGATGTGGCAACCCTAATGGAGATCGGAACTCATGGTGTATCATGGCCTTTCTATATTTGTTAGGCATTATGGGGGATGTGACATCAGCAGGTATATTCTTTTGTTGGAATCAGTCTAACTGTGTTTACTGACCCCTTTAAAATCGGTTGTGGGTGACCTTACCCTTTGACCATATCAAAGAAGAAAATGTTGCTGAATCTTCAGGTCCATAACGGAAAACACAAAGTGTGTTTAATTAAAAGATCAACTGCTGCTGAAAACTGAGACATTTTAAGATCAAAAGCTAAGATTTAAAAATTAGCTCCAGAGAATATGCAAAATGTTTCCCAAAATAGCACAAATAATGAGCAGTGGGCATGGCGGATAATTGGAGAGTGAATTAGTTGGGGGGGGGGGGGGGCAGGGAACAGACAGAAAGGACTTGCTATGCCCAAGCAGGGTGGAAGCAATGCCATCAGAGGGCAGAGGTATTGTGTGCATGTGTGTGTGCGTGCTTAGCGTGTATGTGCTTAGCATGTTTGCATCCAGGTTGATCTTGCACAGGAATTTTGGAGGGAGTGGAGGGGCACTGCATGCTCAGTCCTGCATCTGTTTGTATGAGGGGGTGGCATTCCATCATACAAGCTTTCTCTTTTGTAATCTGACTCTAGGATTCAGGTTTAGCAAACCCAGGTAATCAGTAACCAGACTGGATCATCCGATGAGACAAGAGGTGGTGTGATTCTGCTTTTCCCCACCCAAATCGGGGCTTTAGAAAGCAAACTTTGTAAGTAGTCTAACCCTTTTCCTATTTTTCTTATTCTGTAAGGTCTCTGTTCTTGTTTTCTTCCTATAGTTATTTATTATCTGTCTGTCCATCTGTCACCTGTCAAGTGTAATAATCAAGGACCTTTGCTGATATCCTGTGATCACTTTCAGGTTGTACCGGTGGTGTTTGCTCAGGGTCACGCCATGAACCTACCTGGCTCCTTCTTGTTGTTGACCTTCTGCATGGTTCTTGGACCACTCCAGATTGTGGCGGATGAGGCTGACTATGAAGAAGAGATTGTCCTCAGGCTTGTCATGGAAGAAGATGCCCAAGTTGACAGTGAGAAGAAGACGACTCCTGGGGTTTTCCTCTGGAGTAACAAGGTACAAAATACTGCTTGATCCAAAATCTTGAAATGTGCAAGGTCTATTAAAGTATACCCAATGACCTATTTATGATAAAAAGGCTGTGAAACACTTTCCCTTGACTGATGTAATTCCATGGTTTGGTTGCATAGGACATCCCTCTAGTGAATTATAGTGAAAGATACAGAATATGATTCCATAGAGGTTTTTACTTTAGTTTAGGTATCCTGTTTTTCACGGCTTGGGAGACGCTATGTTCTTTTATAATTTTCCCTTTCAATTGACTGAGTTTTAAGAGAAAAATATAGTCCATATTCAGTAAGCATGTACTTTAACCACTTCAGCCCCGGAAGTTTTGGCTGCTGAATGACTGGGCCATTTTGTGCGATTTGGCACTGCGTCGCTTTAACTGACAATTGCGCGGTCGTGCGACGTTGCACCCAAACAACATTGACATCCTTTTTTCCCACAAATAGAGCTTTCTTTTGGTGGTATTTGATTGCCTCTGAGGTTTTTATTTTTTGCTCTATAAACAAAAAAAGAGCGACAATTTTGAAAAAAACACAATATTTTACTTTTTGCTATAATAAATATCCCCATTTTTTTTTAAAAAAAGCTAATTTTTTCTCACTTTAGGCCTATATACATTCTTCTATATATTTTTGGTAAAAAAATCGCAATAAGCGTATATTGATTGGTTTGCGCAAAAGTTATAGCGTCTACAAAATAGAGGATAGATTTATAGCATTTTTATTATTATTTTTTTTTTTTTTACTAGTAACGGCGGCAATCTGTGATTTTTATCGGGACTGCAACATTAAGGCGGACACATCAGACACTTTTGACACTCTTTTGGGACCATTGTCATTTATACAGCGATCAGTGCTATAAAAATGCACCGATTACTGTATAAATGTCACTGGCAGGGAAGGGGTTAACACTCTGCGGTTTTTATTTTTTGCTCTATAAACAAAAAAAAGCGACAATTTTGAAAAAAACACAAAATTTTACTTTTTGCTATAATAAATATCCCCATTTTTTTTTTTTTTAAAAAGGCAAATTTTTTCTCAGTTTAGGCCTATATACATTCTTCTATATATTTTTGGTAAAAAAATCGCAATAAGTGTATATTGATTGGTTTGCGCAAAAGTTATAGCGTCTAGAAAATAGGGGATAGATTTATAGCATTATTATTATTTATTTTTACTAGTAATGGCGGCAATCTGCGCCTTTTATCGGGACTGCAACATTATGGCGGACACATTGGACACTTTTGACACATTTTTGGGACCATTGGCTTTAACTGACAATTGCGCGGTCGTGCGACGTTGCACCCAAACAACATTACAGCGATCAGTGCTACAAAAATGCACTGATCAATGTAAAAATGTCACTGGCAGGGAAGGGGTTAACACTAGGGGTTGGTGAAGGGGTTAACTGTGTTCCCTATGTGTGTTTCTAACTGTGGGGGGAGGGGACGGACCTAGAGAAAGTGACGGATCGTGGTTCATAGCTAATAGGAACTAACGATCTGTCATGCCTCACAGAACAGAACAGGGATTTGTGTGTTTACACACACAAGTCCCTGTTCTGCCTCTCGTGCCCGCGATCGCTCGTGGCCGGTGGTCATCGCGACCGTCGGCTACGAGCATCGGCACCCTCGCTGTGCAGCGCATGCCTGCTATCCCGATCCCGCGAGCCGATGTATAGCTACGACGGCTTGCGGGATCGTGCCGACCTGCCGCAGTAAAATGACTGTGGCTGGTCGGCAAGCGCTTAATTTATTGCAGTGTTTACCTTTATTTTTTGCCTTTCCTTATTTTTTTTTTACTGTACTTACGGTCAACCCAGAGGACACGGGGGCACTCTTTACGTCTAGAGGAAAAGAGATTTCATCTCCAAATACGGAAAGGTTTCTTCACAGTAAGAGCTGTGAAAATGTGGAATAGACTCCCGCCAGAGGTGGTTCTGGCCAGCTCAGTAGATTGCTTTAAGAAAGGCCTGGATACTTTCCTAAATGTACATAATATAACAGGATACTAATATTTATAGGTAAAGTTGATCCAGGAAAAATGCGATTGCCTCTCAGGGGATCAGGAAGGAATTTTTTCTCCTGCTGTAGCAAATTGGAGCATGCTTTGCTGGGGTTTTTTTACTTCCTCTGGATCAACTGTGGGTATAAAATTGGGTATATTGGATTGTACGATATTTTTTATTTTATTTATTTATTGTTTTTAAGGTTGAACCTGATGGACTTGTGTCTTTTTTCAACCTGACTAGCTATGTAACTGACTAACTATGTAAAGTGATTTGTTGACTACCCACTAGGGGGAGCTCTCAGAGGCTCAGTGCAATATCTGTTTTTAATAGTTGTTGTGATGAGATAGCAGCCATGCAGCAAATGCATTGTTTTCAGTAAGACCCCATACACACTATCAGAGTTTGTGCAGATTTTTGTCTTCAGATTTACCAAAAACATGTAGCGCAAGGGCCTGCCTGATTGTATACAAATTGAAACTCTTAAGGCTTGGCCTCATATTATATGATTTTTTGGTAAATCTGAAGACAAAAATCTGCAGAAAATCGAATAGTGTGTATGGGGCTTAAGTCACATCACTCCAAAATGTGCATTGTGAGAAGGAGCAGTATTTACTTATTACAGGGATTTATATTGCACCATCAATTTACACATCGCTTTAGATACTGTATACTCACAGCAGTTCCTGCTTGCAACGAGCTTTCAATCTAAGGTCCTTATCTCAGATGCATACATACTAGGGCCAATTTACCTATCAGCGTGTCTTTGGAGCGTTGAAGGGAACCACAATACCCAAAGAACATTCTAACTTCATGATAGTGTCCAAGCCATAATTCAATCAGAGGAGCCCAGTGCTGCAAGACAGAAGTGCTAACCACCAAGCTACTTTGCTGCTCAGAGAACCACTGTGTAGCACTGCAAATTAGGCAATAAAGCCCATGCCCCCCAACTTTCTGAGATGGGAAGAATGAGGAACATCTATTAGCAAATGTATGTCGGCATAGGACACACCCCCTGCCCCCCCCCCCCCCCCCCCAAGGAGAATTATACAAAAAATAGTTGGTCAAACCCACAAGTGCTTTTTTTTACCACTAATACTTCTTTATATTGGCTTTTGGAATTTACAGATGCAGCAATTTGGAAATTGGATTAAAGCTTTAGTACTGGGAAACACTTTTGGATAGAAAAATAGTGATTTTTATATACAACTATATAAATCAGATCACAAATTAGGGGCAAATGAGGAGGAAAGAGGGACAGAGGGACTTTGTTCAAAATGAGGGACAGTCCAGCGTGACCATGCCCACGAGTCCCGCGGACTCGATGTCTGCCGGTGTCCCGCGATCATGTCACGGAGCCGCAGAACGGGGAGATGCCTATGTAAACAAGGCATTGCCCCGTTCTGCCTAGTGACGTGACAGGGATCTCCTGCTCCCTGTCTTCGGGAGCAGTGATCTCTGTCATGTCAGTGGAAGCCCATCCCTCCACAGTTAGAATCACTCCCTAGGACACACTTAACCCCTTGATCGCCCCCTAGTGTTTAACCCCTTCCCTGCCAGTGTCATTTACACAGTAATCAGTGCATTTTTATAGCACTGATCGCTGTATAAATGACAATGGTCCCAAAATAGTGTCAAAAGTGTCCGCCATAATGTCGCAGTCATGATAAAAATCACAGATTGCCGCCATTACTAATAAAAAAAAAATAATAAAAATGCCATAAAACTATCCCCTTTTTTGTAGACGCTATAACTTTTGCGCAAACCAATCAATATACGCTTATTGCGATTTTTTAACAAAAATATGTAGAAGAATACATATCTGCCTAAACTGAGGAAAAAATTTTTTTTTATATATATATATATATATATATATATATATATATATATATATATATATTTTTGGGGCATATTTATTATAGCAAAAAGTAAAAAATATTGCTTTTTTTCAAAATTGTCGCTCTTTTTTTGTTTATAGCGCAAAAAATAAAGGTGATCAAATACCACCAAAATAAAGCTCTATTTGTGGGAAAAAAAGGACATCAATTTTGTTTGGGTACAATGTCCCACGGGCGCGCAATTGTCAGTTAAAGCGACGCAGTGCCGAATCGCAAAAAGTGCTCTGGTCAGGAAGAGGGTAAAATCTTCCGGGGCTGAAGCGGTTAAAGCAGGGTTAGGTTATAAAAAAATATCCCAAGCTTTGAACATCTTATGGAGCACTGTTCAATCCATTATCCGAAAATGGAAGGAGTATGGCACAACTGCAAACCTACCAAGACATGGCCGTCCACCTAAACTGACAGGCCGGGCAAGGAGAGCATTGACTAGAGAAGCAGCCAAGAGGCCCATGGTAACTCTGAAGGAGCTGCAGAGATCCACAGATCAGGTGGGAGAATCTGTCCACAAGATAATTATTACTTGTGCACTACACAAATCTGGCCTTTATGGAAGAGTGGCAAGAAGAAAGCCATTGTTGAAAGAAAGCCATAAGAAGTCCCATTTGCAGTTTGCGAGAAACCATGTGGGGGACACAGCAAACATATGGAAGAAGGTGCTCTGGTCAGATGGGACCAAAATTTTACTTTTTTTGCCTAAAAGCAAAACGTTATGTGTGGCGGAAAACTAACACTGCACATCACCCTGAACACACCATCCCCACCGTGAAACATGGTGGTGGCAGCATCATGTTGTGGGGATGCTTTTCTTCAGCAGGGACAGGGAAGCTGGTCAGAGTTGATGGGAAGTTGGATGGAGCCAAATACAGGACAATCTTAGAAGAAAACCTGCTAGAGTCTGCAAAAAGACTTGAGACAGGGGCGGAGGTTCACCTTCCAGCAGGACAATGACCCTAAACATACAGTCAGAGCTACAATGGAATGGTTTAGATCAAAGCATATTCATGTGTTAGAATGGCCCAGTCAAAGTCCAGACCTAAATCAAATTGAGAATCTGTGACTTGAAAATTGCTGTTCATAGATGCTCTCCATCCAATCTGACAGAGCTTGAGCTATTTTGCAAAGAAGAATGGGCAAAAATGTCACTCTCTAGATGTGCAAAGCTGGTAGAGACATCCCCAAAAAGACTTGCAGCTGTAATTGCAGTGAAAGGCGGTTCTACAAAGTATTGACTCAGGGGGGCTGAATACAAATGCACTCCATAGTTTTCACATATTTATTTGTAAAAAAAATTGAAAACCATTTATCATTTTCTTTCCACTTTACAATTATGTACAACTTTGTGTTCGTCTATCACATAAAATCCCAATGAAATACATTTACAATTTTGGTTGTAACATGACAAAATGTGGAAAATTTCAAGGGGTATGAATACTTTTTCAAGGCACTGTACACAGCAATATTAATCATATTCCCTACTGCCAAAAACTACAGAAGACAGTTTTCTTTGGATTTCCATGATGATACGATGTAACATAATGCTATATTACCAAAAGTATTGGGACACCTGCCTTTACACGCACATAAACTAGGGTTGAAAATGTTTTTATTGTTAAGAACAGCATAACAATTACAGTAATAAAACATCAAGTGAAAAGAAGAGCAATGAGTTGGCAAGGTGGCTATCGCCTGCAGCTGTGCTCGCGCCAACAAACAGTAATTACATGGGGGATAATATAAAGTCTCATAGAAGCTCCGGGGCTTAGCTGCATTCTGTAGCTTAAAATAAAAGAAAAAGGAAGGGAGGGGGGAGAAAATAAAAATAAATTAAACATCAAAAAAAAATAATAATAATAGAAATGAAATCAAAAAGAAAATAAAAAGAGTAGAGACAGAGAAGAGTGGAAAACTAGAAAGAAGGAGGGAAGGAGGAAGAGATGAAGTCTGCTGAGAGAGCATTGGGTATGGGGAATAGGAACGGTTCATATGGGGACCATCATTATACCTTATGGATCAAGGATGAGGCAGGGAGGAGCTTGAGGGGGTAGAGAGTATGTCTGCCCGGGTATCAGGGGCGGAGAAACAAAGCCACATGGACCACAGAACTTTATATTTGTCATAAGTGTTATTGTCAAGTGCCAGCATCTCCTCCATTCTCATGACGTCGTTCACCGTAGAGACACACAACGATAATGGGGGGGGGGGGGGGAGCAGTGGTGGTCTTCCAATAGAGTGGGACAAGTTGGACAAGGAAAAAATGGAGGAGGCATTGTTTCTGTGTGGCCACAGAGCCTGGCAACATGGAGAGAAGGGCAATCTCTGGGGTCGCTTGTAAAGATTCTTCATAAATAGCATCATACACCTGAAATACCTGATTCCAGAAGAGTCAGATCTGTTCACACTCCCACCAGACATGGAGGTAAGTACCTGAAGGAGCACCACATCGCCAGCAGGAGGCAGGGGTTGTTGGGAAGATTTTGTGTAGTGTAGAGGGGTCCCTGTACCATCTGGAAAGGATCTTAAAATTCTTTTCCTGCGAATAGCAGGAAATAGAGGACTTGTGGGTGAAGTGGAATGCGGTCTGCCTATCTGCCCTTGAGAGGCTCTTTCCCAAATCTGCCGACCACATCTTAGTGTAGGGGTGCAGGTCATCATGTGTAAGAGCCTGGACTAAACCATAAAGGGAGGAAAGTGTATATCTGGGCATATCTTGAAGAGTTCAAACTCAGTGAAAGGACGGTGTATTTGGGAGGAAAGAAACGGTTGTTTTGTAAAAGAGGAGGATTGTATGGAGGTTAGCCAATCACGTGTATCCTCATGGACGACTGAGGTCCCAAGTCCATGGCGGATAGAGGTATGGGCCTGGGGCCAAGAGGAGCGATGGAATGAACTCAACGTGGGAACCCCGTGTCTTTATGAACCTTGCTTTGTGCACTTTTAAAAATCATTTGGTGGAGGGGGGGATTATGGTGTGGGGTTGTTTTTCAGGAATTGGCGTTACATAGTTACATTGTTGCATAGTAGGTGAGGTTGAAAAAAGACACAAGTCCATCAAGTCCAACCTATGTGTGTGATTATATGTCAGCATTACATTGTATATCCCTGTATGTTGTGGTCATTCACATGCTTATCTAATAGTTTCTTGAAACTAACGATGCCCCCCGCTGAGACCACCGCCTGTGGAAGGGAATTCCACATCCTTGCCGCTCTTACAGTAAAGAACCCTCTACGTAGTTTAAGGTTAAAACTCTTTTCTTCTAATTTTAATGAGTGGCCACGAGTCTTGTTAAACTCTCTTCTGCAAAAAAGTTTTTTAAAATTGTGGGGTCACCAGTACGGTATTTGTATATTGAAATCATATCCCCTCTCAAGCATCTCTTCTCCAGAGAAAATAAGTTCAGTGCTCGCAACCTTTCCTCATAACTAATATCCTCCAGACCCTTTATTGGCTTTGTTGCCCTTCTTTATACTCGTTCCATTTCCAGTACATCCTTTCTGAGGACTGGTGCCCACAACTGGACAGTATACTCCAGGTGCGGCCGGACCAGAGTCTTGTAGAGCGGGAGAATTATCGTTTTATCTCTGGAGTTGATCCCCTTTATAATGCATGCCAATTTTCTGTTTGCTTTGTTAGCAGTAGCTTGGCATTGCATGCCATTGCTGAGCCTCTCATCTACTAGGACCCCCAGGTCCTTTTCCATCCTAGATTCCCCCAGAGGTTCTCCCCCCAGTGTATAGATTGCATTCATATTTTTGCCACCCAAATGCATTATTTTACATTTTTTTACATTGAACCTCATTAGCCATGTAGTTGCCCACCCCATTAATTTGTTCAGTTCTTTTTGCAAGGTTTCCATATCCTACGGAGAAGTTATTGCCCTGCTTAGTTTAGTATCATCTGCAAATACAGAGATTGAACTGTTTACCCCATCCTCCAGATCGTTTATGAACAAATTAAACAGGATTGGTCCCAACACAGAACCCTGGAGGACCCCACTTTCCACCCCTGACCATTCCGAGTACTCCCCATTTATCACCACCCTCTGAACTCGCCCTTGTAGCCAGTTTTCAATCCATGTACTCACCCTATGGTCCATGCCAACGCACCTTATTTTGTACAGTAAACGTTTATGGAGAGGCGTTGGCCTCTTAGTTCCAGCGAAGGGAACTCTTATAGGCGTAAGCATATCAAGACATTTTGGAAAATTTCATGCTCCCAACTTTGTAGGAACAGTTTGGGAATGTCCCCTTCCTGTTCCAACATGACTGCGCACCAGTGCACAAAGCAAGGTCCATAAAGACATTGATGAGCGAGTTTGGGGTGGAGGAACTTGACTGGCCTGCACAGAGTCCTGCCCTCAACCCGATAGAACACCTTTAGGATGAATTTGAGCGGAGACTGTGAGCCAGGCCTTCTCGTCCAACATCAGTGCCTGACCTCACAAATGTGCTTCTTGAAGAATGGTCAAACATTCCCATAGAGACACTCCTAAACCTTGTGGACAGCCTTCCCAGAAGAGTTGAAGCTGTTATAGCTGTAAAGGGTGGGCCAACTCAATATTGAGCCCCACGGACTAATGCCCTGTACACACGGTCGGACATTGATCGGACATTCCAACAACAAAATCCTAGGATTTTTTCCGACGGATGTTGGCTCAAACTTGTCTTGCATACACACGGTCACACAAAGTTGTCGGAAAATCCGATCGTTCTGAACGTGGTGATGTAAAACACGTACATCGGGACTATAAACGGGGCAGTAGCCAATATCTTTCATCTCTTTATTTATTCTGAGCATGCGTGGCACTTTGTGCATCGGATTTGTGTACACACGATCGGAATTTGACACCGGATTTTGTTGTCGGAAAATTTTATAGCCTGCTCTCAAACTTTGTGTGTCGGAAATTCCTATGGAAAATGTGTGATGGAGCCCACACACGGTCGGAATTTCCCACAACAAGGTCCTATCACACATTTTCCGTCGGGAAATCCGACCGTGTGTACAGAGCAAAAGACTGGTATGTCATTAAAGTTCATGTGCGTGTAAAGGCAGGTGTCCCAATACTTTTGGTAATATAGCGTATGTTACATGGTATCATCGTGGAAATCCAAAGAAAACTGTCCTCCTGTAGTTTTTGGCATGGATGTCATTAAAATTCATGTTCATGTTGTAAAGCTCTGCGCAAACTGTTGGCGCTATATAAAACCTGTATAATAATGTTCGTGTAAAGGCAGGTGTCCCAATACTTTTAACAATATAGTTTATGTTATGTAAAGAAGGGCCTCATCCACACTGGATGTTTTTTTTTCTGCTGCTCCTGAAGAGTAGAAAAACCCACAGCCATTGCATCCAGGAGCAGTGGAGTTTTGGCAGAAAAAATGCTTGACGTGCGTAAACGCTTCTAAGCACTAGGCGCGTTTAGCGCTTGCGCAGTAACTCATTTCAGTGGCCGCAATTAATTACTATTCTAGCAAATTAAATTGAATTAATGCCCAAGCGCTAAACGCATCTAAAAGCGCCTAAACATGCCTAAACGCGTTACACAAGTTTACAAGCGCCAAGCATTTTTATTCTACCAAAACGCTTCTGCCAGGAGGAAAAGCGCGTCGGAGAGTTAGCGAAACATCCCGTGTACATGAGGTCTTACATTCATTGCCTTCAAAAATGGAGATGAAAAAAAACATACATTCATAAACGCACTATAAAAAATGTATAGTACAATTACAGCACATATAGGCCAATAGGTGTTGGAAGCAACGTCTGTCCCTATAGTGCTGTAACAAATTGTCTTTCCTTCCTTATTACAGGAATCCTGGAGAATGTCTGGCCAATATATTGTGGTGCTGAAAGAAAACACACATAAGTCGCAGACAGAAAGGGTGATCCGTCGCCTGCAGACCCGGGCAGCAAAGCACAGCTATCTGACTAAGATCCTTTATATCTTCAATGAACTATTCCAGGGTTTTGTGGTCAGGATGAGCAGCGATCTGCTAGAGATGGTGAGTAACCTTATTTGTCAGCATTGCTTGGGGATTTTACCCAACTTTTTGTATAAACCAAAGGGCAAGGCCTCCAGCTGTTGTGGAACTACACATCCCATGAGGCATTGTAAAACTCTGACATTCACAGACATGACTAGGCATGATGGGAATTGTAGTTCCTGAACACCTGGAGGGCCGTAGTTTGAAGACCCTTGGGCAAGGGGATAATAAGATACCGACCATGGCAGTTACTTTGTATTTAAACATGTGCTATCTGCAGCTTTAAATAGGGTTTTAGTTGACTTTAAAGTGGAGTTCCACACAAAAATGGAACTTCCGCTTTTCGGGACCCTCCCCCCCTCCGGTGTCACATTTGGCACCTTTCAGGGGGGAGGGGGGTGCAGCTACCTTACTAAGACAGGTATTTGCACCCACTTCAGGCATAGACTCACATGGGAGTCTATGCCTCTTCCTGTCCCTCCGCACTGTCTCCTGGGAAACACACAGGTCCCAGGAGATAGCGGGGACCACTTACGATGCGCAGCGCGACTCGCGCATGCGCAGTAGGGAACCGGGAAGTGAAGCCGCAACGCTTCACTTCCTGATTCCCTCACCTAGGATGGCGGCGGCAGCTGCCCAGAACCGAGCGGGTTCTCTGTCGCCTGCCGACATCGCTGGACCCTGGGACAGGTAAGTGGCCATGTATTAAAAGTCAGCAGCTGCAGTATTTGTAGCTGCTTGCTTTTAATATTTTTTTTTTTTGGCGGTTTAGGTGGACCCCCGCTTTAACAAGCAACAGCTCTGCTTTAAAGTGTTACAAAACCCAGGAGCCTGCATTCACTATATCTGGTCTCCCACAGTACACAGAACATGGAAATTCAATGGCTGTAGTAAATATAAACTGCTGAATATCTCTCATCAGCAGTATATAGCAGTCTTGTGACTTCTATCAGTGCCTGGTTAAAGCTTGTAGGAGGAGTTTTCATTCTCCTCTGACTGTCCTATGAGGCTGCAAGTGCCAGACCCCTGACCCTCTGTCTGGACAGTACTAATTGGCCCTGTGCTGATCCCAAGATTTAAAAAAAAAAAATACCCTCTAGCAATAAACACTAAACTGAGCATGTGCAGCTTGTCCTCTAGCCTCTGTTCTATCAGAGGATGGTTTGAGGACTGTGGAAGAAGGGGAGGATCAGAGAAGATAGGATCAAACAGCCTTTTTACACAATGCAGATGAATAACCCCTTACGTTCCACAATGAGTATAACAAGCATGCTTTACTGCATATACAGACTCATTTTATTGTTGTGTCACCACAGGGTCACGTCTAGGGTTGCCACCTGTTTAGGATTCACCTGGACAGTTTGGGTTTTGAATCATGCGTCCGGGTTTCAGACTGCCTGAAACCCGGACACATTATTTAGACCTGACTATGGCTTCCCAGCAGGGTTGCTGGCTGCAGTTGTCCGTTACACTCTTTCTCACACTGCCCAAAGCCAGCCCCCCCCCCCCCAAACACACACAGACGGGAGAGTAGAGAGGCAGTGGCGGTGCCAGGTGGGTGCTTGGGTGTTCTGAAGCTCCCCCAAAAAATATTCAAGCACCCTCATAGCACCCCCAAAATTTCCACAGAGGTATTACAGTACAGTCACAGGATTTAAAAAAAAATATTTGGTAGCTGCTATGAATCCTGTCTGCAAGAGGCTAGGGACTCTTTTGTGAAGTGGTGGGATACAGCCGAATAAGCTAATGATCAGTTAGACCCGGTATTCTGCCGAGAAAGTTCCGCTCGGCGGATAAGGACCCCCCTGTACTGCGCAGGCGCAGCGATTGCGCAGTACGAAAAACAAGGGATCCGCCGAAAATCTCCGAAGCTGAACAGCTGTGAGTGAGCTGTTCATGGCGCCTGCGCAATGAGCAGGACATTGTGTCCGATGCTGCCGCACGCTCCCGATGCTCGTGCTACTCTGCAAGGGGCGGGTCTATTACTGTCATATCATGATAAACAATGTGAGAAGTATTGAAATGAAATTGCCCATGAAGATTGCAAAACCCGCCCTTAAACACGCCCCTTGCAGAGTAGCACAAGCATCGGGAGCGTGCGGCATAGCATCGGGAGCGTCTGTTAGAATGTGGTGTTTTCATTGCGCAGGCGCGGTGTACAGCTGACTCTCATTCGGTTATTTTCGGCGGCTCGGTAGGCTGGGTAGTGCTTCGTACTGCGCAAGCGATGCGCCTGCGCAGTACAGGTGGGGTCCTTATCTGCTAGGGGAACTTTTTCGGCATGACACCGGCAGGGGTTGGGTGGTGAGCCTGCGTCAGTGGCGGATTGATCCAGTGCTGGTGGTGACACGTGCTATCTCCTGCATTTGCCACCAAAAGATGAATGTGATGGAAGCAGCCAAGAGAGCCCAGCCCTGTGCAGTGTCCCAGGAACCTGGAGGAAGCCGGTATTCTGAGGGGAGAGAGAGAGGAGGAGGAGGGAGGGAGTAGAACGGAGCTGCCAGTGTCAGAGGATAAGAGGGGTGTGTGTGTCACATGGTGTGCCCCGAGGAGGAAGGCTAAGGCCTCATGCACACGAGACGCTGTTAAACTCGCGTTCAGAGGCAGTTGTGTTTAACCTCGTTTTTCCAGAAGCAAAAAAATGGGTTCAGACGCAAAATTTTTCCACGTTTCAGACGCCAAATGCGGCTAATCGCCGGTGCCATGTTTAGCCGCGTTTGCGTTTATAAGTGTTTTTAAAGGAACCCTATTTTTTGGACCAGAAAACACAGAAATATGATGGTAAACTGCAGCAGAGAATGACATTTTGTGACCAGACTTTGGGGCCCATATCTCGGGGCCACTTGGTGCTAGGAACCCCAAATTCAGTGTGCAAATAGAGTCGAACTAACACTACAACATATCCAAATTTGGGTTTCCAAGCACCAAGTGGCCCTGAGATATGGGGCCCCAAAGTCGGGTCGCAAAATGTCAAGCACTTTTTTGCAGCAGACAATGACATTTTGTGACCCGACTTTGGGGCCCGTATCTCGGGGCCACTTGGTGCTAGGAACCCCAACTTTGGATATGTTGTAGTGTTCCACTGTGTTAGCACACCAAATGTGGGGTTCCTAGCACCAAGTGGCCCTGAGATATGGGGCCCCAAAGTTGGGTCGCAAAATGTCATTCTCTGCTCTGCAGACGCTTCTAGATGCAAACGCGGTAAAACGCCGCTAAACGCGGCATGCAAATGCAGCAAAACGGGCGTTTCTAAACGCTGGTTTCAGCTTTTAAAAACATGTGTTCAGCAGAATTTGCACCGGCGTCTCGTGTGCATGAAGCCAGGAGGAGTGAGACTGATCACTGCTGCAGGCATCGTTCTGTTTTTAATGTACTGTAGCTGCTGAGCCTGGGAGGGATGGAGGGGGGGGGGGGGCTTTCTAGTCCTCTGATCTATAGCAGCATGCTGCATTACACAGGCACTGACTGAGGGAAATGCCTGATCTGGACTGAGTAGTGGGGACGCCTCTGATATCAGCCCTCTTATTGGGCTTGGGCAATCATTAGAATGCCACGCAGATTAGGAGTGCCTGTGCCTGCTACTTACAGTGCAGAAATGATGATCAGGTGTCCCCATAACAGTGCACCACTGGACTCCATGGGGTCACATTCCTGCTCTTACACTGTGTATGGGGTCACCGTCGTGCTGTGGGGCACTGTGTATGGGGTCACCCCCCTGCTGTGGGCACTGTGTATGGGGTCACCCCCCCTGCTGTGGGCACTGTGTATGGGGTCACCCCCCTGCTGTGGGCACTGTGTATGGGGTCACCCCCCTGCTGTGGGCACTGTGTATGGGATCACCGTTGTGCTGTGGGCACTGGGTAAGGGGCCACTCTCCTGCTGTGGGCACTGTGTATGGGGTCACCCTCCTGCTGTGGGCACTGTGTATGGGGTCACCCTCCTGCTGTGGGCACTGTGTATGGGATCACCGTCGTGCTGTGGGCACTGTGTATGGGGTCACCCTCCTGCTGTGGGCACTGTGTATGGGATCACCGTCGAGGGGTGGGCACTGTGTATGGGTATTACTGTCGTGCTGTGGGCACTGTGTATGGGATCACTGTCGTGCTGTGGGCACTGTGTATGGGATCACGTCATGCTGTGGGCACTGTGTATGGGGTCACCCTCCTGCTGTGGGGCACTGTGTATGGGATCACCGTCGTGCTGTGGGGCACTGTGTATGGGATCACCGTCGTGCTTTGGGCACTGTGTATGGGATCACCGTCGTGCTGTGGGCACTGTGTATGGGGTCACCGTCCTGCTGTGGGCACGGTGTATGGGATCATCGTCGTGCTGTGGGAACTGTGTATGAGATCACCGTCGTGCTGTGGGCACTGTGTATGGGATCACCGTCGTGCTGTGGGCACTGTGTATGGGATCACCGTCGTGCTGTGGGCACTGTGTATGGGGTCACCCTCCTGCTGTGGGCACTGTGTATGGGATCACCGTCGTGCTGTGGGCACTGTGTATGGGATCACCGTCGTGCTGTGGGCACTGTGTATGGGGTCAACGTCTTGCTGTGGGCACTGTTTATGGGATCACCGTCGTGCTGTGGGCACTGTGTATGGGGTCACCGTTGTACTGTGGGCACTGTGAATGGGGTCACCCTCCCGCTGTGAGCACTGTGTATGGGGGTCATCGTCCTGCTGTGGGCAGTGTGTATGGGGTCACTGCTGTGCTGTGGGCACTGTGTATGGGGTCACCCGTCCAGCTGTGGGCACTGTGTAATGGGGTCACCCGTCCGGCTGTGGGCACTGTGTAATGGGGTCACCCGTCCGGCTGTGGGCACTGTGTATGGAGTCACCGTTCTGCTGTGGGCACTGTGTATGGGGTCACGGTCCTGCTGTGGGCACTGTGTATGGGGTCACGGTCCTGCTGTGGGCACTGTGTATGGAGTCAACGTCCTACTGTGGGCACTGTGTAGGGGGTCACCGTCCTGCTGTGGGCACTGTGTATGGGTCACCATTGTGCTGTGGGCACTGGGTAAGGGGCCATTCTCCTGCTCTGGCACTCTAAAGGCCAATCTCTCTAAGGGAGAACTCACCTGCTCTGGGCACTCTAAAGGGGCCACTCTGCTGCTCTAGGCACTTTAAAGGGCACTCTCTATAAGGGGGAACTCTCCTGCTCTGAGCACTCTAAGGGGCCACTGTTCTGCTCTGGGCATTCTAAAGAGGGAACTCTCCTGCTGTGAGCACTATGTAATGGGTTACCATCCGGCTGTGGGCACTGTGTAATGGGTCACTATTGTGCTGTGGGCACTGTGTATGGGGTCACTGTCCTGCTGTGGGCACTGTGTATGGAGTCTCCGCCCTGCTGTGGGCACTGTGTATGGAGTCACCGTCCTGCAGTGGGCACTGTGTATGGGGTCACTGTCGTGCTGTGGGCACTATGTATGGGGTCATCGTCGTGCTGTGAGCACTGTATATGGGGTCACTCTCGTGCTGTGGGCACTGTGTATGGGGTCACCATAGTGCTGTGGGCACTGTGTATGGGGTCACCATTGTGCTGTGGGCACTGGGTAAGGGACCACTCTCATGCTCTGGGCACGCTAAAGGGCACTCTCTCTAAGGGGGAACTCGCTGCTCTGGGTGCTCTAAAGGGTCTGCTGTTCTGCTCTGGGCACTCTAAATAGGGAACTCTCCTGCTGTGGGTCACCGTTGTGCTGTGGGCACTGTGTAATGGGGTCACCGTTGTGCTGTGGGCACTGTGTATGGGGTCACCGTTGTCCTGTGGGCACTGTGTATGGGGTCACCATTGTGCTGTGGGCACTGTGTATGGGGTCACCGTTATGCTGTGGGCACTGGGTAAGGGGCCACTTTCCTGCTCTGGGCACGCTAAAGGGCACTCTCTCTAAGGGGGAACTCACCTGCTCTGGGATCTCTAAAGGGGCCACTCTCCTGCTCTGGGCACGCTAAAGGGCACTCTCTCTAAGGAGGAACTCACCAGCTCTGGGTGCTCTAAAGGGTCCGCTGTTCTGCTCTGGGCACTCTAAAGAGGGAACTCTCCTGCTGTGGGTCACCGTTGTGCTGTGGGCACTGTGTATGGGGTCACCGTTGCACTGTGGGCACTGTGTATGGGGTCACAGTTGTTATGTGGGCACTGTGTAAGGGGCCACTATTCTGCTCTGGGCTCTCTAAGGGGCCACTGTTCTGCTCTGGGCACTCTAAAAAGGGAACTCTCCTGCTGTGGGCACTGTATATGGGGTTGCTGTCATGCTGTGGGCACTGTGGGCCCACAGCATGACACATGGTCAGAATTTCCGCAAACGGATTTTGTTGTCGGAAAATTTTATAGCCTGCTCTCAAACTTTGTGTGTCGGAAATTCCGATGGAGCCTACACACAGTCGGAATTTCCGACAACAAGCTCCGATCGCACATATTCCGTCGGAAAGTCCGACCGTGTGTACAGGGCATAAGAGGTCACTCCTAATCAGGGCACTCTAAGGGGTCACTCCTGCTCTACACTGTATGCTGTGCTCTGCTCACTGTCCCTCACTGTTGTGCTGTGCTGGGTGTTCTGGCTGGCCCTAACATGTATTAGGGGTTATCATTGCTGGCCCTTATACATGCTGGGGTTTATCATCGCTGGTTCCATTTGGGCTTGTTTTACTCCAACAATCAATTCTGTGTGCCCCAAGGCCCTATTTTGTCTATACAATGGGAGAGACCATGAAAAAACACCCACATTTGACCACGCCCACAAGAGTGTGATGCATGCCGCATTAGCACCACCACTTATACTTTCAGCACCCACACAGCACCCCCCAAAAAAATGTCTGGAGCCGCCCCTGTAGAGTGGGCTCGATTGGCTCCTCTTCCTCCCACCCCTACCCCGATGTGTCTGCCCACACTTCAATCCTCGGCGCTGTGCCTCAGAAAAGGAAAGTGGGGGCTGGAAATTTTAATTCCAGCAGCCTTAAATACATCTGGATGAGAGGTGCTCACTGCCAAGGGGTGAGTGAGCTCACCATCCACCCCTGTCTGTGACTGAAGTCCCCTCCCCCCTTTCTCTCTCTCCTGCCTCTGAGTGAGAAAGCTAAGGTAAATCAGGGTTCTCAGAGCACCCGTTACATCAGAGTTCCCCTTTACACCAGAAGCCACAGTGTTCCCCTTACATCAGAGTCCTCTTCGTTCATCTGAGTTCTCAGTGTTCCCCCTTAATCAGGGTTCCCAGAGCATTCCTCATGTCAGGGTCCCCGGAGTTCTCCCTTACATCAGAGTCCCCAGAGTCCCCCCTTACAGTGTAAGGGAACTCTGCAAGTTCAGATGTAAAAGAGGAATGCTGTGGACTCTGATGTAAAGGGGGACTCTTGTTATTAACGTCATATGATTAGAAATGTTATTTAACCACTTGCCGACCGGGCCATAGCCGAAAGACAGCTACAACGAGGTCGGCTTATTCTGGGTGCACGTCCGTGGGATATCATTCCAGAATGTTGCTTCTGCGTGCCCCTTGGGGCGCGCACCTGGGAACATCCATGACCGGACCAGGCGCATCACGGATCACGGTAAATAGCCGCTGATCGCGGCCGTTTACCACGTGATCATTCCGTCAAATGAGGGAGCGATCACTTGTAAACAAACCGGCGTCACGTCATGATGCCAGTTCCTTCCTCCCCTCTCTGTACCGATGGGTACAGTACGAGGGGAGAGGAGGAGAGATTGCAGCAACGCTGTGGGCTGAATGTTTAGTGCCCACAGCGCTGCTTAGTGTCAATATTCTGCAACACTGTGCAATACTCTGCCAATGCTCTGCAACATTGTGCAATACTCTGCAACACTGTGCAATACTCTGCCAATGCTCTGCAACATTGTGCAATACTCTGCAACACTGTGCAATACTCTGCAACACTGTGCAATACTCTGCAACACTGCAATACTCTGCAACACTGCAATACTCTGCAACTCTGCAATACTCTGCCAATACTCTGCAAAACTCTGCCAATACTCGCCAATACTCTGCCAATACTCTGCCAATACTCTGCCAATACTCGCCAATACTCTGCCAATACTCGCCAATACTCTACCAATACTCTGCCAATACTCGCCAATACTCTACCAATACTCGCCAATACTCTGACAATACTCTGTAATAAATTTTAACAGAAACAAAGAACTTTTTTTTTTTTAATCAAATTTTCAGTCTTTTGATTTATAGCGCAAAAAATAAAAAACCCAGCGGTGATTAAATACCACCAAAAGAAAGCTCTATTTGTGTGAAAAAAAGGACAAAAATTTTTCATATGGGTACAGTGTTGCATGACTGAGTAATTGTCATTCAAAGTGTGAAAGCACCGAAAGCTGAAAATTGGTCTGGTTAGGAAGGGGGTTTAAGTGCCCAGTGGTCAAGTGGTTAATAGCAAATATACTGTATGTATAGTTTATACTATAAAAAACAAAATATAGCTGTGCGCCGCTAAAGTGTTCGGGTTTGGCTTGAAGAAAAGGTGGCAACCCTAGTCACGTCTACAGACAAGGCAGTCCATTACAGAATAAACAATATGCTTACATTTTTAGAGACCTACCACTTTGCTACTCCCCAGCAGCTGCATGCACTCCACATATCCGAGTGTATAGAATACCAGCTCCCCACCACTGAGCGCTGTGTTTTTTCCTGACAGCTCCTAAGTCTCTGTAGGATATATGAGCCAGCGGGAGGAACCACAGTATGTAGTGGGGGTAGTAGGTATTCAATCCATCAAAAGTGTAAAAAAAAAAACTACAGCGGCCAGGGAGCAGCCAAGTAATGGCTTTTCAACACATGGGCTGCAGGAAAGGTAAATATATGGCCTCTTTAATTACAGGCTGTCTTATTTAAAGAAGTGACTCTGTAGTGAAAGGGTAATTTTAATGGAAATGTAATGTATTTTTGTGTTCATTATTTTTAATATTTGCTATGTTTGAGTCTACTAAAATATATATTTTTTTAAATAAGTAATTTTAACCACTTAAGCCCCGCAAGGATTTGCCCTCTTAATGACCAGGCCATTTTTTGCGATACGGCACTGCGTCGCTTTAACGTGGTCGTGCGACGCTGTACCCAAACAAAATTGATACCCTTTTTTTCCCCACAAATAAAGCTTTCTTTTGATGGTATTTGATCAGCTCTGTGGTTTTTATTTTTTGCGCTATAAACAAAAAAAGAGACACAAAAAAGAAGCAATATTTTTTACTTTTTTGCTATAATAAATATCCCCCCAAAAAATAAAAAATAAACTAATTTCTTCCTCAGTTGAGGCCGATATGTATTCTTCTACATATTTTTGGTAAAAAAAATACCAATAAGCGTATATTGATTGGTTTGCACAAAAATTATAGCGTCTACAAAATAGGGAATATATTTATGGCATTTTTATTATTATTTTTTTTTTTTACTACTAATGGACCATTGACATTTATACAGCGATCAGAGCTAAAAATAGCCACTTATTACTGAATAAATGTCATTGGTAGGGAAGGGGCTAACACTAGGGGGGGGGGGGGGATCAAGGAATTAAATGTGTGTCCTAGGGAGTGATTCTAACTGTGGGGGGATGGGACTGCCTGGAGGAGGAGACCGATCGCTGTTCATATTTTGTATGAACAACAGATCTGTCTCCTCTCCCCTGACAGGATGGAGATCTGTCTGTTTACATTGACAGATCTCCGTTCAGTCTCTCTCAGGAGCGATTGTGGGTGCCCGGCTGACATTGCGGCCGCTGGGTACGTGCATTACCTCCGCCGTCGCACCGCGGGTGCGTGCGGGCCCCCTCGTGGTCTTAAAGTGGCCGACGTATAGCTACGGCGATTTGCCTAGGAGAGATATACCTGCCGGCGGCTAGTCCTGTAGTGGTTAAAGAGTTACTAAACCCAGGACCCTACATTCACTATATCTGGTCTCCCACAGTACACAGAACATGGAAATACAATAGTTTTAGGGAATATAAAATGCTAAATACCTTTTCTCACCAGCAGTTTATAGCAGTCTTGTGACTTCTATCAGTGTCTGATTACAGCTTGTAAGAGTTTTCATACTGCACTAGCTGTCCTATCACAATCCAGACCCCCTTACCCTCTGTGTGGACAGTGCTGATTGGCCCTGTGCTGATCACATGCACTCTCCCAGGAAAAAAAAACACTCTAGCAATACACACCAAACTGAGCATGTGCAGACTGACTCCAGTAGCATTGTCTTATCCGCATCTGTTCTGGGGTTAGTGGAAGAAGAAGATGATCTGTACATACAGGATCAAACAGCCTTTTTACACAATGCAGAAGATTGACCCCTTAGGTTCCACAATGAATATAACAAGCATGCCTTACTGCATATACAACTGATTTTACTGTTGTGGGTTTAGTAACAATTTACCCACTTAAGGACCAGACGCCGCAGTTATACTGTGGCAGGTTGGCTCCCCTGGGTGAATCGCCGTAACTGTACGTTGGCCGCTTTAGGACTACTAAGGGGCGCGCGTCCACAGAGCGACGCCAGAGCCGATGCGCGTGGCCAGTGGGTGCGATGCCCGCCGGCCACCCGCAATCGCTCCTGACAAAGACAGAATGGAGATCTGTCAATGTAAATTGACAGATCTCCGTTTTGTCAGGGGAGGAGAAACAGATCTCCTGTTCCTACTGTTTAGGAACAGCGATCAGTCTCCTCCCCCAGGCAGTCCCATCCCACCACATTTAGAAACACTCCCTAGGTAACACACTTAACCCCTTGATCGCCCCCTAGTGTTAACCCCTTCCCTGCCAGCGTATTTATTATAGCAAAAAGTAAAAAATATTGCTTTTTTTTTCAAAATTGTCGCTCTTTTATTGTTTATAGCGCAAAAAATCAATCCACCAAAAGAAAGTTCTGCTTGTGGGGAAAAAAAAGGACATCAATTTTGTTTGGGTACAGTGTCGCACGACCACACAATTGTCAGTTAAAGTGACGCAGTGCCGTATCGCAAGAAATGCCCTGGTCATTAAGGGGGCAAATCCTTCCGGTTCTTAAGCGCTTAAGTTAAATAAATATAAAATATTGCACACTAATATTTCATTATTTCCAGCTCTAGGCTCCTTTTATCCATGTTTACCAGGCTAACCTTAACTGATGTGCTTAGAAACATCTGCTGATGTTTATGGAACTGGATAGCTTAAGACCAGATTACAGCTTATCGGTTGTTCAAAACTCAGAATGTTCATCAAAACCTGTATCATGGGCGCACTTTGGATGATATGCATTTATGCTTGTTTATTTGTAAAATATGAATAAAACAAAATCTAAGACATCGGTTACAACTGGTAAATAAAAAAAAAAAAAACAACCCCCAAAAAACAATATACTTACCTTATAAGCTCACTAAAAGCTCACTGAAGCCAGCTAAAAGTTGTTTAAGCTTTCACAAGCACTCTCATTAGGAGCTGTATTCAGGACATACATACTGGAGCTGATAGAGTGCTTTAAAGGAGAAAAGAAAATGCTCATAAATGGTTCATAAAATACTTGCTGATGCTCCAGAGACTGGCATCTACAAACTAAGAATAACAAAGAGCATGTACTGTATGTAGAATCTAACTTTATATATACAGCTCTGCAAAAAAACTACAGAGAAGTGTTGTCACAGGGTGTCACTCAAGCTACAGTGCCTTGAAAAAGTATTCATACCACTTTTTTTTTTGTTATGCTACAGCCATAAAACGTAAATTTATTTTATTAGGATTTTATGTGATAGACCAACACAAAGAAGCACTTAATTGTGAAGTGGAAGGAAAATGATAAATGGTTGTCACATTTTTTTACAAATAAATATCTGAAAAGTGTGGTGTGCATTTGTATTCAGTCTCATTTACTCTGATACCCCTAACTAAAATCTAGTGGAACCAATTGCCTTCAGAAGTCACTTAATTAGGAAGTCCACCTGTGTGTAATTTAATCTCAGTATAAATACAGCTGTTCTGTGAAGCCCTCAGAGTTTTTTTTAGAGAACCTTAGTGAACAAACAGCATCATGAAGGGCAAGAAACACACCAATCAGATCAGGGATAAAGTTGTGGAGAAGTTTAAAGCAGGGTTAGGTTATAAAAATATATCCCAAGCTTTGAACATCTCACGGAGCACTGTTCAATCCTACATCCGAAAATGGAACTAGTATGGCACAACTGCAAACCTACCAAGACATGGTCGTCCACCTAAACTTACAGGTCGGGCAAGGAGAGCATTAATCAGAGAAGCAGCCAAGAGGCCCATGGTAATATTGGAGGAGCTGCAGAGATCCACAGCTCAGGTGGGAGAATCTGTCCACAGGACAACTATTACTCGTGCTCTCCACAAATCTGCCCTTTATGGAAGAGTGGCATAAAGAAAGAAAGCCATAAGAAGTCCCGTTTGCAGTTTGCGAGAAGCCATGTGGGGGACACAGCAAACATATGGAAGAAGGTGCTCTGGTCAGATGAGATCAAAATTGAACTTTTTGGCCTAAAAGCAAAATGCTATGTGTTGCAGTTAACTAACACTGCACATCACCCTGAACACACCATCCCCACCGTGAAACATGGTGGTGGTAGCATCATATTGTGGAGATGCTTTTCTTCAGCAGGGACAGGGAAGCTGGTCAGAGTTGATGGGAAGATGGATGGAGCCAAATACAGGGCAATCTTAGAAGAAAACCTGTAATGCTGCTTACACACGATTGGAAATTCTGCCAGCAAAACTCAGATGAGAGCTTTTTGTTGGAAAATGCGACCGTGTGTCTGCTCCATCGGTCTTTTGCTGGCGGAATTCCAGCCAGCAAAAGATTAAGAGCAGGTTCTCTTTTTTTCAGTTGGGAAAAGTTCCTATCCGAAAATGCGATCGTCTGTACAAATTCCGACCTGCAAAATTCCTACACATGCTCGGAAACAATTCGACGCATGCTCGGAAGCATTGAACTTAATTTTCTCGACTCGTCGTAGTGTTGTACGTCACCACGTTCTTGACGGTTGAAAGTTCAGAGAACTTTTGTGTGGCCGTGTGTATGCAAGGCAAGCTTGAGCGGAATTCCATCGGAAAAAACATCCAAGTTTTTTCCGACGGAAAATCCGCTCGTGTGTACGCGGCATTAGAGTTGCAAAAGACTTGAGACCTTCCAGCAGGACAACGACCCTGCAGCCAGATCTACAATAAAATGGTTTAGATCAAAGCATATTCATGTGTTAAAATGGCCCAGTCAAAGTCCAGACCTAAATCCATTTAAGAATCTGTGGCAAGACTTGAAACTTGCTGCTCACAGATGCTCTCCATCCAATCTGACAGAGCTTGAGCTATTTTGCAAAGAAAAATGGGAAACATGTCACTCTCTAGATTTGCAAAGCTGGCAGAGACATACCTAAAAAGACTTGCAGCTGTAATTGCAGCAAATGGTGGTACTACAGGGGGTCCCCGACTTACGAACATCCGAGTTACGAACAACCCCTACTTACGAACGGGGCCCGAATGACGTCACTGCTGGCCGAATCTTCCTCTCCTGAGCCTTTCCTCCGTTCCTGGCTTGGCTGCGGGTCCCCTTCATCCTCCTGCCTGCCCATCCACAGGCCTGGTATGGTCCGGTGGCCTGCCAGGCCGCTAAAACTGCCTGTTGTGGCCGAGGCCTTGTGCGACCTACGAAGCCTCCAGGATCCCCGGTCTTTCCTACGCCGCTGCCCCGCGAGGGTGCACCGCGGCCGGCCGCTCGGCCGGCCGGCCTGCCTGGCCTCTGATGGCTGCTTTCACCATCCATCTCCCTGCTGTGCCATACAGTGTACCTCTCTCTGCTGCCGCCATGAAAATAGTGAGAGGGGAGAGCTGTGCTCAGCTGCGCTCCTGGACTCCTGTTTTGGAATTGTTTCCTCCTGTGTGATAGCAATAAAGTTAAGTGAAAAAAAAATTGATAAAAAAAAATAAAAATAAGAAATACAATAATAATTGAATTAATAAAATAAAAAAAATAATTAAAAAAAGTAAAGAATAAAAAAAATAATATTAAAAATAAGAAAATTATACAAAAATAAAAAAAAAGTAAACGACAAGCTACAAATAAATACAAATAAAAAAAAGTGATTAAAAAGTAAAAAAAAATAAAAAACAAAACATATTTGAACTAACCATGCCGCCCCTGCCATCCGGTTGCCTTTCTCTGATGATTTGGGTTTACATCCTGTCTCTGAGACTAGATTTGCACTTAAAAAAGGTACTGTTCCGACTTACAAACAAATTCGACTTAAGAACAAACCTACAGTCCCTATCCTGTTCGTAACCCGGGGACCCCCTGTACAAAGTATTGGCCCAGGGGGGCTGAGTACAAATGCACAATTTTGAAAACCATTGATTATTTACCTTCCACTTCACAATTATGTGCCACTTTGTGGTCTATCATATAAAATCCCAATAAAATACATTTACGTTTTTTGTTGTAACATGACAAAATGTGGAAAATTTCAAGGGGTGTGAATAGTTTTTCAAGGCACTGTATCCCGTTAGTTTGGTGCTGTGAAATGCTGCAGACTAGGACATCCTTTTTACAGTAGTAGAAACAAATTCCTTCTGTATTTGCATAGAGTTTTGCAATTTATTACCCTAGTCAATGATTGCTTGGGTCACGTATGTTTGACAATATTTGTATGTGAGAACAAACATGTGAGTGCACAGCAATAAACTGTACATGGCTTGTAACCAAAAACACATAGGGCAAGGTGTGTTTACTTTACTTCTCTGATTTTGTTGAAGTCTAAAGTTAAAACGGAATGTATTCTGTTTTTGTAAATTTTCTTAAAGTGGTAGTAAACTCACATGTTTGCTTTTTACCTATAGGTAAGTCTATAATAAGGCTTACCTATAGGTACAGTAAATATCTTCTAAACATGCACAGTTGACATAAACATGCGCGGGAGTGACTGTATGGCTCCGGCTTGGCTATTCATATGGAAGACTGGGTGAAAATGGAAATGCCTACAGCGGTGACAGCTGGAGCGCGGTTGGACTAGTGCAGGCTAGGGTGACCACATTTCCAAACTGCCATTCAGGGACAAGCCCCCCCCCCCCCCCCCCGCACCCGCGCCCCCCCAAAAAAATCAACGGGGCAGCTCTGCTATGCCGCCAGCAAAATGCCCCTGCGGCGGCATTTTGCAGGCGGATTTAACCCCTTTTCGGCCGCTAGTGGGGAGTTAAAAAATAGCGCCGCTTTACCGTTGACGCCCGGGGCGGCACAGTGTGAAAGGGGTCTAATACCAAGGTGGTCACCCTATTTGGAATAAGATAGCCAGACTTTCCGCCACACAGAAATACATATGTGAAAAAGAAAAAAAGAAAAAAAAAAGGAAATTTTATTGTTACGAACATACAGTATCAGATTCTAGAAGGAACATTGTTAAAAGCAACACATGATTCAGCGGGAGTAGTCGGCCCCTGGACTAGCACTGGGCACAGGCTGCTGTGGTGGATCCTGGCTTACCAGCAGTGCCAGTGGGATGGACTGGGGGACAGTGAGATGGACAGGGGGACAGTGAGGTGGACAGGGGGACCTTGGGATGGACAGGGGGACTGTGAGATGGACAGGGGGACCTTGGGATGGACAGGGGGACAGTGAGATGGACAGGGGGACAGTGAGATGGACAGGGGGACCTTGGGATGGACAGGGGGACTGTGAGATGGACAGGGAGAACGTGCAATGGACAGGGGGACAGTGAGATGGACAGAGGGACAGTAATGGACTGTACATACCTCTCTCCTGCTGTCTCGTTCTGTAAGCTGTGGGTTGCACTTGCTCCCTGCACACTGGCTGCTCCTTCTTCTGGGCTCCTGCAAGAGCGCTGCATTGACAGGGGCAACAAGATCAGGGCGGCCGCTGTTTGCTCTGCATGCAGAGAGAGGGACTGAGGGAGCCGGAAATAGGGGTGGAGCTGAGGTGGACCGAGGATCGTGGTGGACTCTGAGGCGCGCTGCTCAGCGCAGGGCAGCACTGGGTAAGCCTCGCTCAGCCGACGTCACTGGTTGCTAGACGCGAGGCGGGCGGCCCTAGCAACCAGTTAGTTCGGCTGAGCGATGGAATGTTTATCAGGGTGGCGGACTGGCGGTATGTTTTTTTTTTCATTCCGGGACACTGTATTGTCCCGGAATGAAGGTGCCTGGGACCAGGGACACAAATATGTATTAAGGGACAATCCCGGGCAATCCGGGACACGTGGGCACCCTAGTGCAGGCATGTCCAAAGTCCGGCCCGCGGGCCAATCGCAGCCCACGTTCTGGTTTTGAACGGCCCACCTGGTTATTTGGACATATATATATATTTTGTGGCCCCCAACGATCTCCCAGGGCCACAAAAGATCTATATGCTGGCTGCCTTGGAGGGGACAGGGAGGAGGCGCGACGAGTGCCGTACACACAGGAGAATTTCCTGTTTACACGGCAGCCTCTGTAATAGGAAGTCCCGTCTCCTGCGCTGTCATTGAACGACTGTTCTGTCCATCATAAGAGGCGGGACTTTGTATTAAAGAGGCCACATAGAAAACAGGAGAACTTCCTGTATGTAATCTTTTGCGCTCATCCCGCCGTCCCCTCCGAGGCTGCAGATGGATGAGCATCAATCAGGCTGCACTGATGGCAATGCTGACTCTGCATCCATGGCAGTGGGGGGTGCTGCATTCATGGCAGTGGGGGTGCTGCAATCCTGGCAATGGTGGGTGCTGCATTCCTGGCAATGGTGGGTGCTGCATTCCTGGCAATGGTGGGTGCGGCATTCATGGCATGGGTGAGGCTGCATTCATGGCAATGGTGGTTGCTGCATTCCTGGCAATGGTGGGTGCTGCATTCCTGGCAATGGGGGTGCTGCATTCCTGGCAATGGGGGTGCTGCATTCCTGGCAATGGGGGTGCTGCATTCATGGCAATGGGGGTGCTGCATTCATGGCATTTGTGAGGCTGCAGATGGGCACCGACCCTTATTTTGCTTCACAGTTCTTTTTTTAAAATTTAATTTTTTTCCTGAAACTTCCCTCTTAAAGTGAAGGTGCATGTTTCATGCCAATAAATATGGTATATCCAAATAACACGCCCAAGCTCATCTCTTTACTCACACACAGCCACAAAGGCAAGAGAATTATTGTTGGACAGTGTATTAGTGCTCGAACGAACACACTTAGACCGAATTTTAATGGTTCAAAGAACGTCAGGCAAAATGGTCGGCCCTCACGCATGTTCAGTCCATCAAATCTGGCCCTCTTTGAAAAAAGTTTGGACACCCCTGGACTAGTGGGTAGCAGGCAAAGAGAATTAGGGGGAGGCCTCAATTATTAAATAATAAGCATAGTTCAGTTTAGAAGGGGAAGTGTAGCATCAGTTGAAGCATCATTGGTTAGGAGTCTGAGTTTATACCACTTGCATCCAGGCATTTTGCCACTTTGCTGTGAATGAATCGTAATTACTCGCCCCTCCTCCTCCAGCTCATACAACCTGGTATGGTGTTTCAGTTAGACAAAGCCAAAATGTGGGCAGCTACTGCTAGAGTCTTCTATTAGAAATTCAATATGCTCTGCAAAGACTGAATCATTGAAGCACACTTTTTAAAATATTTATTGCTAAAACAAATCCATACAACCAGGGGGTGGCTAATGGGGCTATAGCCCCAAATCTGGAGCCTATAGCCCCGAGTCTCTTGCCGCAGGGTCCCTGTCTAACCAGTAGGTCGCAGCCGCAGGCTGGCTGCATGAGACAGACGGAGGAGATGAGAGAAGTGAGCGGGTGGACAAGCAGAGATGACAGGTGACGGTGACAAGTAACACGCTGCATCCAATGCTGTATCCGGGCCTAGGCCGACAAGGCCCAGGCCTAGGGCAGCACTTTGCAGGGGGGCAGCACGGAAAGAATCCCCACCAGCTTGCGCTGTTAGTGTAGCGCCGGTCTTATGGGGTGGACTGGGCTGAGAAGCAAATAAGTCTAGCGCCCCCCATAAAGCGGCCGCACTGCTTCGGTTATGTGGCCGGCCGGCAGTCTGCAACTGGGGGGGGGGGGGGGGGGGGGGCGCCACTTCTAAATTTTGACTGCCCTATCATCCTGGACCACAAACCTTCCTCACTGTGCTATATGTTTTCTGCTGCACCATTGGCATGGTTATATCTTCTCTTAGTCCTCTCCATAAAACGATCAGAAATTTGTGTTCAAAGTAGAACTATAGGCAACACTTTATTTTTTCATTTTGGATAGAGTAAGAGAGGGTTATAGCCCGTGTCAGTTTAGTTTTATTTTTTTTTTATTTTTTACCATCCCTGTCCCATTGCAGAGATTTCCCTTCACGTCCTGCCCCATAGCCAAACAGGAGGTAAGAGGAAATCTATGCAAAATAAGGGAATCCATTGCCCCCCGCCCAGGCCCTCAAAACTAGTGTCTCCACTCGAAAATTTCAGGGCGGGTCTTAAACAGCAAGGGGTGTGGCCTTAACAGGAAGGTGTGGGCCATATTTAAATTAGGGGGTGCTCGAGTTTAGTCAGGCTTAGGGCAGCACAAAACCTTAATACACTACTGGCTGCATCTGGTGGCAGGAGATAGGGCAAGTGACACACCCAGGGCTCCCACTGATTCTGCATTATGGTGAGTTGAACCACTTCATTATATATTAGAATGTAACAATAGAAACAATGCGCTTCAATCACCCTGACACCATATCAACCATGGTGCCATGATTATTGAAGGGCCAACGCCAGCCATTGCCTGCGAACTATGGCTTCCCACCGGCGTGCCCCTCCACGGGCCTGCAAAAAGGTTGGTGACCGCTGCTATGGGCTCTAGCCCCAGATCTTTTGAAGACCTAGCAACGCCCCTGCATACAACCAATGATAAACTTAAAGTGGCTGTAGCCCTCAGAGATGAAATATGAACAAAGCATATCCCCCTATAGTGTGTACTTGTCTCAAGTAAAAGCACTAAGTGTCATTTCTGTCTGCTGCTTCGTTCCTCTGCTATCAGCATGAATCATTTCTGACAAGTTTTCCTGACACCAAAAGAAAAATTGTGACAGGGGAGGGACCTCCAGCTCATTGACAGCCTCAGTTCCGGTGTTCCTGTGAGCTGTGTGAAGGGGTGTGTGTCCCTTCCCTCCAATCAGCTCTCAGAGCTCTCCTCACTGAACTCTGCAGAGTGTAACCTCAGCTATCCAACCACTTTTTTGGAACTCTCAGAAAAGCTGTAAATTCAGCACTTTGAACAGATGTGGAGAAGAGAAGACTACAAATAAACAGGTACAACCTACAGGGATTTATTTAACCTGGGGATAGTCACTTCACTAACAGTGGTGGCCACTCCATTAGGGTCGCAGAGGCGCCGCCCCCCTAATCCATGTGCCTGGCCCCTAATTTACACATGCATGATTTGATGGGGTGTGTTTTTTTAAGCACCTGATTAGGGCCTGAGGCTCTAATTGGCTTACAAAAAAAGGGTGGGCTTGGGGCTCTTTTGCCACCATTGTTTTCCGCTCCCCCCCCCAAAAAATGGAGCACCAGCCGCCACTGTTCACTAGGTATATGTAAAGGGTGTAAAACCACTTTAAGACCAATTTATAAACGTATAAGATTGACTAAGTTTAATTTTCCTTTAAAGTGTATCTATAGAAAAAACTGTATTAGTTTAGAGTAGGGTAGAGTTATGACCTCTGTCAAGAAAGATTTTCTCCCGCTTTCTGTTCTGGGGACATTTTACCAGACAGGAAGTGAAGAAAACAGAACACAATAAAAAATCTTAGTGGGTTTTAGTATTCTCCCACTTAAAGTGGAGTTCCACCCACTTTTACAACTCTTCAGCATCCCTCACTAGACTGTGCACTGTAAACAAATTGGATATTTTTTTATTTTTTTTCTCAGCACCTACTATATATCTGCTGTATTCATTTTTCACTTCCTCCTCCCTGGCTGCGGCCCATCGCATCATTTCCTGTTTGCAATGCCTTCTGGGCAACTTCCTCTAAAACTGCCGTTGCTATGGAAACCTGACCTGAAACCTATTACACTGCTTGTGCTGCACTGAGCACGTGGGGCGGCAACTTCCTCTGAAACTGCCATTGCTATGGAAACCTGACCTGAAACCTATTACACTGCTTGTGCTGCACTGAGCATGTGCGAGATCTGCAAGGATGAGATGCAGGAGGAAATACAGTCTGGCTTCAGATGCCCACACTTAAGATGGCCACGACCTGCTGTAAGTTTATAAAATAACAAACTACTGCTATAAACTAACAAAACAGACTTTAGTTTACAGACTAACTTTACTAGAATACATTAAGCTTGTGTATTATTTTTAATTTAAAAATTTTTTTTTTTTATTTTTATTTAAAAAGTATAATTTCGGCCGGAACACCACTTTAACTAAAAAAAGTATTTTTACTTTTGACCATTTCTTTGGTCAGTTTGGGGAATTTCCTTAACTTCCTGTCTGGTGAAAATATTGTTCTTAGATAGGAAGTGAGGAGAAATCTCCGGGCCCTGAACAGCAATAAAAACTGACAGGAGTTCTAATCCTTCCTTATTATATCTAAAATTATAAAAAATAAAAAAAAAAGCTTTGGCTATTGATACATTTTAAGGGGTATCATTTTAAAGCAGTGAATCTGACATTTACCCACCATCTAGGGCAGATGATTCCTCCAGGTGCATGTGTTTTAAATGACAGTGATTGACTCCCCACCAGTGCATGTCTGAAGAAATTCACTAATTGAAAGGGCTCTGACCTCCCGCACAATTTCTATTATGTACTCGTTTCTTGATAATTCCATTTTTTCAGAGTAATGCCGCGTACACACGGTCGGACTTTATGGCAGACTTTGCCCGGCGGACTTTTCGACGGACTTTACGACGGACTTTCTGAATGAACGGACTTGCCTACACACAATCCACCAAAGTCCGTCGAAGTCGTACGTGATGACGTACACCGGACTAAAACAAGGAAGTTCATAGCCAGTAGCCAATAGCTGCCCTAGCGTGCCTTTTTGTCCGTCGAACTAGCATACAGACGAGCAGACTTTTCAACCGGACTCGAGTCCGTCGGTCAGATTTGAAACATGTTTCAAATCTAAGTCCGTCAAACTTTTGAGAAAACAAAGTCCGCTGGAGCCCACACACGATCGAATTGTCCGACGAAATCCCATCCGCCGGGCAAAGTCTGCCGTAAAGTCCGCTCGTGTGTACGCGGCATTAGGCTTGTCAGGCCTAGGCCAACACAGAACCTCAACAACCTGTCTTCGTTGTGTTAGTACAGCAATATGTCAGTTGTTTGTTTTTTTCGTTCAACCCAGCGGGCTTATTGTGTGTATCAGGCTTTAGCCTTTGAGAATACCTCCCCTAGGACTGTACTTATGTATTGGTGGCATGGACTTACCAGATCACAAGGCAATCATTCAAAACTGGTTGAATTTACTAAAAAATTGGTCATGTGTACAGCCAGTGTAAACCGGGGTTGAATTTCCAGGCACTTATGACTAATGAAACATTTTTATAAAGGCTGCTTTTTAGATCTCAAGTAGATGGGCATTACTGTCACATACTGCTTGAATGTAATGCTGCTTAAATACAAGCATTCGACTGCAAATCGCTGCAAAAAGGGGCATCTGATCTGCTTTGCCTGCAATGCAAACACATCAAAATAGACCTGCTGCTTCCAAAGAAATAAATTTAAGCACCTGCCAAATGCAGGAAAAAGATACCCGTCTACATCAGGGGTGTCCAAACTTTTTTCAAAGAGGGCCAGATTTGATGAAGTGAACATGCGTGAGGGCCGACCATTTTGTCTGACATCCTTTGAACCATTAAAATTCGGTCTAAGTGTGTTCGTTCGAGCACTAATACGTTGTCCAACAAGAATTTGCCTTTGTGGCTGTGTGTGAGTAAAGAGATGAGCTTGGGTGTGTTATTTGGATATACGGTATTTATTGGCGTATAACATGCTCCCTCACTATAAGAGGGAAGTTTCAGGAAAAAAAAAAATTTTTAAATAAAGAACTGTGAAACAAAATAAGGGCCAGTGCCCATCTGCAGCCTCACAAATGCCATGAAATCAGCACCCCCATTGCCATGTATGTAGCACCCCCATTGCCAGGAATGCAGCACCCCCATTGCCAGGAATGCAGCACCCTCATTGCCAGGAATGCAGCACCCTCATTGCCAGGAATGCACCACCCACCATTGCAAGGAATGCAGCACCCACCATTGCCAGGAATGCAGCACCCACCATTGCCAGGAATGCAGCACCCACTATTGCCATGAATGCAGCCTCACCCATACCATGAATGCCGCACCCACCATTGCCATGAATGCAGACTCAGCATTGCCATCAGTGCAGCCTGACTGATGCTCATCCATCTGCAGCCTTGGAGGGGACAGGGAGGGGCGGGACGAATACCAAAAGATTACATACAAGAAGATCTCCTATTTTCTCGGTGGCCTCTTTAATACAAAGTCCAGCCTCTTATGATGGACAGAACAGTCATCCAATGACAGCGCAGGAGACGGGACTTCCTATTACAGAGGCTGCCGTGTAAACAGGAAATTCTCCTGTGTGTACGGCACTCGTCCCGCCTCCTCCCTGTCCCCCCCAAGGCAGCCAACATATATATCTTTTGTGGCCCCCGACGCTGGGAGATTGTTGGGGGCCACAAAAGATATATATGTCCAAATAACCAGGTGGGCCGTTCAAAACCAGAACGTGGGCTGCGATTGGCCCGCAGGCCGGACTTTGGACATGCCTGGTCTACATGAACCTTCATAAAGAAATAAAAAACAGGTCCTTTTTACCAAAGTCTGCTTTCTATACTGAGCTGATGCTAGACTGCATAGTCTGTCAGATATGAGCCTGCTGGGTGCTTGAGTTCCATAGTTTCATAGTTATAGAGTTAGTCATATTCAAAAAACGACATTTGTATTGAGTTTACAGAAAGACAAAGCAAATAAACTTTCATCCTTACAACCTTAAAATCAAAGTTAGGCAAAAGGAAGGACAAAAAAAACCCTTATAAAGCATGAACTAATTTGCTCTAACAAGAGAAAGTTTCTTTCGGATCTCCAAAAGCAATTGTCGTTAGTCATTAGGAAGGAATCCTAACTTGCTGGATCGATGTTCTTCTGTTGTGTTGTTAACATTCTACTTATGCCCCGTAAACACGGTTGGATTTTCCGACAGAAAATGTTCGATGGGAGCTTGTTGTCGCAAATTTCGACCGTGTGTAGGCTCCATCGGACATTTTCCGTCGGAATTTCCGTCACACAAAATTTGAGATCTGGATCTCAAATTTTCCGACAACATAATCTGTTGTCGTAAATTCCGATCGTGTGTACACAATTCCGACGCACAAAGTTCCACGCATGCTAAGAATCAAGCTGAAGAGCCGCACTGGCTATTGAACTTAATTTTTCTCGGCTCGTCGTACGTGTTGTACGTCACCACGTTCTTGACGTTCGGAATTTCCGACAAGATATGTGTGACCGTGTGTAAAAGACAAGTTTGAGCCAACATCCGTCGGAAAAAATCCATGGATTTTGTTGTCGGAATGTCCGATCGTGTGTACAGGGCATTACAGTGTTTTTTCAGGCCTGGGACTTTTGTCCGCACCCCCTGCATCCTTCCACCCTTCAAATCTGGAGCTGCATTTACTCACAAATATTTAAGAGGCCAAAGAGGGCAAATAAATAAAATGACATTGTAAAAACAGTTTGATCACATATTTTGTAGCTGCCTTTGATTCTTTGCCATCCTAGCACAGGCCCCAAGGGCAGATTATTGCAGTAAATGCTTTATTAAGACTTTTTTTGATAGCACATTGTTGGGATAAACATGCATTGATTAATTTCTGTTCTAGGCTCTGAAGCTGCCGCATGTTGATTACATTGAAGAGGACTCCTATGTGTTTGCCCAGAGTGTCCCTTGGAACCTTGATAGGATTGTCTCTACTCCACATGTAGCGAACCACTTCAGCCCCCCAAGTAAGAATCTTAACTATAACTTTACTTAAATCTGACCCCCAGATAAAGATTTAAAGTGTTAACCTTCTGCATTAAAGTGTTACTAAACCCAGGACCCTGCATTTACTATATCTGGTCTCCCACAGCACCAGAACATGGAAATGCAATTATTTTAGTAAATATAAACTGCTAAATACCTTTTCTCAGCAGCAGTTAGAGCAGTCTTGTGATTTCTATCAGTGTCTGGTAAAGCTTGTAGGAGGAATTTTCATTCCCCCTGATTGCTCTATGAGGCTGCAGGACCCCTGACCCTCTATCTGGACAGCGCTTATTGGCCCTGAGCTGATCACATGCACCCTCCCAGGAAAAAAAACTCTCTAGCAATACACAGCAAACTGAGCATGTGCAGCTTGCCCCCACGGCTCTGTTCTATCAGCAGAAAGATTGGGGACTGTGGAAGAAGGGGAGGATCAAAGCAAAAAGGATCAAACAGTTTTTTTACACAATGCAGAGGATTAACCCCTTAGGTTCCACAGTGAGTACAACAAGCATGCTTTACTGCATATACAGACTAATTTTACGGTTGTGGGTTTAGTAACACTTTTTAAAAAATGGCTCCCGAGAACCTTATGTCATAATGTAATAGTATGTTCCGTGAATTAGCACATTAGGGCAGATTTACTTGCCAAGCTATCCCCTCCAACGCTGTGGTGTCAGCGGACTCTGCAGTCATGAGTGCTTTCATCATCTTTCTGGACAATTTGCAAGGTTGAATGCAAGCTATTTAAAAAGTATTACAGCTATAGAAGTTTAGCATCTACCTGATACAGACACTAAGCAAAGAGTGAAGAGGAACTGATTAGAGCAAGGGTGCAGCCTATAGGGGAGCAACTTTTTGTGAAGTGCAAAATCCAATAGTTAGGGCATATACTACCACAGGTATTGCATTGTCCCCCAATGGACTATAGAGAAATTCAAGGTAAACATGCGAGTGATTATTTTGATCACTTGCTACCACTGAAAACTGGAATGTGTTAACTATTCCATGAACATGGTTTTTCTGTTTAGATACAGGAGATCTGGTGGAAGTATATCTCCTTGACACCAGCATACAGAGCAATCACAGGGAGATTGAAGGGAAGGTTCTCATCACAGAGTTTGAGAATGTACCAGAGGAAGATGGCACCAGATTCTACCGACAGGTCAGTCATTTCCTTCTTTGTTATAGTAGAATGCATTTCACAGATATGACAAAAACCTAAACAACATTGGCAATCCATCTTTTATCCCAAAAAATTACATTGTAATTTTGGACAGATGATGGCAGATTGAACCCCAAACCAAATTTCATGTATCTTTTTGGGGTTCCTGGTGGAGAGATTTCAGAACTTTAGAAGATTCCAACTCTAACGTTGCCCTGCACACTACAACGGGTCTTGTTCTGGGTTCAAATGATAGATTCCTCTGGGTTTACATGAAGTTATTGCAAGAAAGCACAGGAACCTTTAGAGGTTATCCTTTATCGGGCTAGTGTAAAATACAACATAAACATTCTTAGGAACTTGCGCATTAAAAAGTAGAGATTTTCTTGTTCCCCCTTCTCTTTAAATCCAAGCTCATCAGGTTATCATGGCAACCCCTTATCCACCATTGTCCATTTTGTAAAGAGGTGGGGGGGGGGGGGGGGAATTAGCGTTTCAGGCACTGTTCATATCTGTCAGAACTGGGGTCACTCTTCTCTCATAGGCTATTGATTACACATTGAATGAATTTAGAAGGCTTTGTAGGGAACTGGTAAGGGTTCCTAAAGACCCCTTTGCCAGCCAGTTTAACTTGTGGGTGATACCAGTTTCAAATACTATTTTATAAGAGATGAGTATTTACACCTATTGCAGAAACAAGTGGTCAAGCATTTGTTTTATTTTGCGTGGCTATAACGCTAATCGCCCCCAAATCGCTGGGGAAGCGGTGCGGAACCAGACAAACCTCTTCTAGAGGTAATACTCAAGGCGGGTGCCTGCACAGAGACTGGAGCAGCAGCAGGGAGGGCCTGATACACAGGTTGTACCGGGGAGGCCACAGTGGAAGATTCCAGGTGAGCCGTGCGACTCAGGAGCGTTTGTAACGCCATGGCAAACAGATCCATGCCGTGATCCAGTTCATCCAATCTGGAAAAAACATTACCAACAAGTAGATTGAATTCATGGCCTTCGCCTACTGTCAGAAACCATGAAATCAGACTGAGACAGAAGTACAGTTTAAATCACACTTGTTTAATAATAAAAGTAAAAAGAACAAACATAGTCAAAACATAGCCAAAGTTGAGTAACCGGAATGGATAGTCAGCCAAGCCAAAGTTCAGGGATCAATGTAGTGGAACAGCACGCAGGATCTGGAGCCAAAAGGGATGTCAGCAAAGCAAGTCTTTAAACAGGAACGCAGGAGAATATTTCTGTGATGTTGACCAAGGCGAAGGCAGAGTTCACAGGGCTGAATGGCTTAAGTAGGCAGGACTGACGAGCAGGATATCATCAACAGCTGAGTAACTGTGAAGAGATAAGAGCTGGCAATTAGCCGACAGCTGAGTGGCCAGCTCTGAGAAGGAAGGGCTGAGCCCAGCCCTGGCAGATGCTTTGTCGCGACAATTTTCCTCCACTTCCAAGTTGGAATCGGTTCCTGTTCCAATGATTCCTTCTGATCGTATTTTGGCTACGGTTCGCACCGGTCTCACTTCTCCTTTGGGTGACAAGATTCTTGCCGCTCAGATCCATGCTCCTCCTGAGAAACCTTGTGACTGCTGCTTTGTCCCAGAGAGTCTCCGTACTGCCGTGCTCCAGACTTACCATTCTCCCAAGGCTGCTGGTCACCCAGGGAAGAATCAACTCTTTTGGGCCATTTCTCAACAATTCTGGTGGCCTAGTCTACGTGCTGATGTAGCTGCCTTCGTAGCTGCTTGTTCCGTGTGTGCTCCGAGTAAGACACCACAACATCTTCCAATGGGTCTCCTACAACCCATTCCCAATGGAGAGAGGCCTTGGACCCACCTGTCCATGGATTGCATTGTGGAGTTACCCAACTTTCAGGGCAACACAGTTATCCTTATGGTGGTTGACCGGTTCTCAAAAATGTTTCATTGCATTCCACTTAAGAAGTTGCCCACATCTAAGGAACTGGCTTCCATTTTTGCTTGGGAGATCTTTCGCTTACATGGGTTACCCAAGGTGATCGTCTCGTACAGGGATAGTCAGTGTCCCGATTCTGGCGAGCTTTTTGTGCACAGTTGGGAATTCAGATTCCTTTCTCCTCTGCCTATCACCCTCAGTCTAATGGGGCCGCAGAACGAGCCAACCAGTCCTTGGAGCAGTTTCTACGTTGCTATATTTCAGACCATCATAACAACTGGTCAGACCTCTTACCTTGGGTGGAGTTTGCTCACAATAGTGCCATGAATTCTGCTTCCCGATTGTCCCCGTTTATGGTGAACTATGGTTTCCAACCCTCCATGTTGCCTGACTCATTTGCTCCTCAGAGCATTCCTGCGTTAGAGGAGCATCTCTGTGGTCTTCGTTCCACTTGGGTACAAGTCCAGGAGTCCTTGCGACATGCCAATGATAGGTACAGACTCCATGCTGACCGCGGAGGCCTGCACCTTCCTACCAGGTTGGGGACAGGGTCTGGCTGTCATCTCGCAACCTCTGACTCCGTGTTCCCTCACTGAAGTTGGCACCTTGGTTTATTGGGCCTTTCCGTATTCTCTGCAGGATAAACCCAGTGGCTTAAGCTTTAGACCTTCCTTCGAATATGCGTATCTCAAATGTATTTCATACCTCCTTATTAAAACCTTTGGTCTGCAACTGCTTCACCACCTCCGTGCCACTTCCTCACCCAGTGCAGGTTGAGGACCATGAGGAGCATGAAGTAGAGTACATTGTTGACTCCAGTAGGTTTCGTGGGAGCATACAGTACCTGGTTCAATGGAAAGGGTACGGTCCGGAGGAACGCTCTTGGGTCTCTTCCTCAGACGTACATGCCTTTGTCCTCCTCTGTGCTTTCCATAGATGTTTTCCCCTCAAACCTGGTGGTCCTCGGAGGGGGAGGTGAGGAGGGGGTACTGTCAGGGCTGGGCTCAGCCCTTCCTTCTCAGAGCAGGCCGCTCAGCTGTCGGTTAATTGCCAACTCTAATCTTTCCACAGTGACTCACCTGGTGATGATATCCTGCTTGTCAGTCCTGCTGGCTACTTAAGCTGTTCAGTCCAGATCCTCTCTGCCTTCGCCTGGTAAACATATCAGAGACTCTCCTGTGTACCTGTGAAAGACTTGCTTGGCTGACGTCCATTCTGGTTCCTGATCCTGCTTGCTGTTCCACTACACTGATTCTCCGGTTTTCTGATTTCCTGGCTTGTCCTGAAGTACGCTGATCCCTGGCTCCCTGATGTCCTGGCTTGTCTGACTATCCGTTCGGGTTACTGAACTCTGGCTATGTTTTGACTACGTTGGCTCTGTTTACCTTTTACTATTATTATTAAATTAGTGTGATTTTTACTGCACTTCTGTCTTGGTCTGAATCATGGTTTCTGAAACTATCATCTACTAGGACCTCCAGGTCCTTTTCCATCCTTGATTCCCCCAGAGGTTCTCCCCTCAGTGAGTAGATTGCATTTATATTTGCCACCCAAATGCATTATTTTACATTTTTCCACATTAAACCTCATTTGCCATGTAGTTGCCCACTCCCTTTTATTGTTCAGATCTTCTTGCAAGGTTTCCACATCCTGCGGAGAAGTTATTGCCCCCCCTTAGCTGTAAAAATCAAAAAAATCCACACAAAAAAAAGCGCTAAGTGTAAACTCCTGTGGGAAAAAGCGGATGACCGCTATAAACACTAGAAACTGTCTATAACAGTACCAATGTTGTTAAAAACAAAAGGAAATTCATTAAGATAATAATTGGAGATGATATACTAAGTCAATTAATGCAGAGCTCTCCTCAGGCAGATGAAAAATCCAATCAGCGTGAACAATACTGTATGAGTACCTTGAACATGCGGTTGGCTCTCGTCCAGCCCTGTGGTACGGTGCTGCATGGTCTGGCTGTGCTCCTCGTCTGCAATAAGCAATGCCCGATGGAAGGGTGTCAGGCCGGGTGTGTAAACCTAGACTTAAGGCTGGAGGACACCGAATCTGTGCAGCAGCTCGGCTGCCGGAGGAGGAAGGACCGGCCAACAACTGCGTAGAGAAGCAGGAGAAGCCCCTGAGCGTGACGTCATCCACTCGGGGGAATGCTGGTCCAAGACGAGGCGCAATGCACGGAGGCACACATGGAACCCAACCTGGTGATCAGAGTGCAAAGGTGGTTTCTGTCATCCTGACAACATGTTTTGGGGTGTGGCCCTTTGTCAAGTCACCTTACAAAAAAAAAGTAAAAATCACACCTTTAATGTAATGGTAAAAATGGTACAGATCAGTAAACATAGTCAAAACATAAGCCAGGAAATGGAAACCAAAACGGGTAATCAGACGACCCAGTAATCAGGAAACCAGAAATCAGCAAAGTCGGAGGAAGAAAAACAGGATGGAGCAAAGTCTTTCACTGGAATAGAGCTGAGACATTTTGACTAGGCGAAGACACGAAAGGAATGAACAAGGCAGTTTAAATAGCCAGAAGGGGCTGGCTGAAGGCGGGACTGACGAGCAGGTAATGATAAGCAGGTGAGCCACTGTGGAAACAATGAGTGTTGACAATTATCCGACAGCTGAGCAGCCTGAGCACAGAGAAGAGAGCTGCTAAGAACCCAGCCCTGACATCTCTATGCTTTATTTTTCTGAGAAATCATTTTGAAAAACACCCCCTGGCATTTCTGGCAGTGGCCATCTTGATTAAGGGCAGATGATGCATGTAGCATTTACTTCTTGGAATCCATCTGCCCTTAGCTTGGCATAGGCTCAGCATAGGCTGAACTGAGAACCCTCCCTCCCCTCTTTAGTAAAGTAAATACATGAAAAGAAATAAAGAGGGGGGGGGGTTTAAACAGGGGAACAAATTACACATGCCTCTAAACAAATATATATGGGGGCCTTAGCGACCCAATAAAATCAGCGACATGGCTTAGTAGGCTCATATACTATCCCAGAGCCCTGGGAAAACATCTCCCTTTTCCCCCCGTCAGGGTGGGGATTAGGGAGTTAGAAAGCAGTAGAAGGTACCCCTAACTATATAAAAGCAGTCACACACCCTTTCACTCAATCATTCACACTGATGTACCTTAGACCTATTTAGGTCCCAGCCCACCTCACTCCCAAGATCAATTGAGACAAGAGCCTTGTAACATACAAAGCCCCTTCCAGTTGAGAAATATCAACGCCTCTGAAGGTTTGTGGATATGGCGCACTGTAGTTCAGATCAGACTAGGTCATCTGGGACGGTACCCCAGAATGAGTTAGTGAGATCGATCCACGGCTGCCATATTTTATATATCTTGCGATCCGAGGATGGGCATTATTCCAAAGGAAGAACGAGAGAATATATTCAATAGTCAAAAAGAGTTTTTTGGGAAAAAAGACAGGGGCAGCTCAAAGGCAATAAAGAAACTTTGGTAAGTAGATCACTTTGAAGATGTTGATTCGGCCTATGAGGTTTAATGGCAAAGTTGACCATGTCCGGAGTTTATCCGACATTTGATTGATAATTGGGGTGATGTTAAGCATGTCATATTTGGAAATATCATTATGAATATAAACCCCTAAGTGTTTAAAGGTATGGGAAATACTCAAGCCAAAGTGCTTGAGGTAGTCTATAGAAAGGGGGGGTTCAACAGGAAATGCTATGGATTTCTCCCAGCCGACCCTCAGACCAGACACCTCACCAAACTCTCCAACCACCTGTGTTAAGTTGCTGAAAGAGGCTTCACTACCATCGAGATATATGAGGGCATCGTCTGCATATAGAGAAATATTTTCCTCCAGCAGACCGTAGCGGATCCCCCCAATCCCCGCCACCTGCCGCACCGCCAATGCAAAAGGCTCGATGGCAAGAGCGAAAAGAAGCGGGGAGAGGGGACACCCCTGTAGTGTACCCCTCCTTAGAGAAAAAGGCAAGGAAATATCTGAGTTGGTACGAACCCGGGCCCTTGGGTCTGCATATAATAGGTTCAGCCCCCTATGGTTTCTAACAGCAGCCCTGTGTATAAGTCACTACATACTGTATAAGAAGTAGTTCTGAACAAAAGAGAGAAACTGCATTACTCATGAGCATGAATTTACTTGTTGCCTGATTTACTCCTTGATTCAGTTATATAGAGTGCTAATGTTTTGGTTTATTAAGAACCCTGTACAGAATAACTGAGCTTCTGTGATGTCAGATATTTATTTACTTTTTTGCAGGCCAGTAAATGTGAAAGTCATGGAACACATATGGCTGGAGTCGTAAATGGAAGAGACGCGGGTGTTGCCAAAGGTGTCAATCTCCGCAGCCTGCGAGTTTTGAATTGTCAGGGTAAAGGAACAATTAGTGGCAGTCTAATGGGTAAGTATATTTCTTCTGATAATGTTAGAAATTCTTGACTGGGGTTTAAAACATTATCATATCTACTCACCAACCTTGTTAGGGTGATTTACAGTATATATTGACGCTACTTGTGGGAGATGTCATTCGCATATTGCACTGCTGAATTACAAGATATGATAGAATGCTACAGTCTGATGTAAGATGTCTCTACCTGGATTGGCACAGTACCTGTAACCATTGCTCCATCTCCGGTCCTCTCCCTAGTCCTGATGCTTGTTTCACTTTGCATCAAGCAAATACTTATGATTCGAATTCACACCTGCTTTTGGCTATATCAGTGCATAATACCACCCTTACACTCAGAAACCCCATATACCCTGTGTAATTAGGATCTCTGGAGCCACTACCGAGAGTTACTGGTCCTTCATTTGCCCTGGCCCCTTTTGGGTTCTTCCAGTCTAAGATTGGGGCCCCATTTGGCGGTGTTGTCCCTCCTTGCCCGTTGGCACACTTTTAGCGTTCTTTTCCGTTGCCCTTGAGCTATGACTTCCAGTCCTTGAATCATCAGCACATAGGACTAATTTTGAAAAAATCTGGAACTGTATAATCTCTTGTCCCTGAAAAAGACCTCCACTATTTGTGTTGAAATGCGTTGGATTTTCTTCTGTCCTACATCCATAGGCACTTGATTAATAGGTTATCCTTTGGTTTGTTCGCATGCTGTCATATGCTATGTGTTTGTTTTTATTGATCCATTTTATCAGATTTTTCATTAATAAACTTTGTAATTTTATAATACACTATTCACTGTTTTTGGTTTGTTAAAATCCCAACTTTTGAGGAACCTTTTTTGTTCATTGTCTGTACCAGGGATGTGGGCAAGAAACAGTTCATCCAGTTAGCTGGCAAAACTTATTTCCAATTTATATATTGATATCAGAGGTGCCATTTTCAAAATACAGAATTAACATTAGACTATGCAATTTACCTATAAAGGCTTCAAAGAGAGAGACAACGGTGTATTGCCAAAGATGCCGAAAGTATTGTGACTTTTCTGGTGTAAGGCAAATAAAGTCCTTGGTCTGATTTTCCTATATCATCCAATATAAGTCCTTTTTCCTTTATTTACTTATTACAGGTACTGATATAGAGCTGTCAATTTATGCAGCGCTTTACATATTTATTATACATTCACATCAGTCCCTGCCCTCAAGGAGCTTAAAATCTAAGGTCCAAAACTTACATTCATACAAACACATATTATGGCCTATTTAGACATGATCCAATAACCTACCAGCATGTCTTTGGAGTGTGGGAGGAAACCCACACAGGCCTGGAGAACAAGCAAACTCCAGGCAGGTAGAGCTGTGGTTGGGATTTAAACTGAGGACCCTAGTGCTGCTAGGTGGAAGTGCTAACCACTTGGCTAATGTGCTGCATTTTTTCTTTTAACGCTGCCGATACAGTATTTCTTCAAATCATTCACATGTTCTTTAGGCTCCATTCACACTTGTGTGACTTGTCATGCAATTTTGGACACCGAATGACAAGTCGTTCCTCATGTTTTCCAATGATGACCATTCATATATGTGCGACTTAGAATCCATTCACACTTGTACGACTCCAAAGTTATGCCAACTTTGGAGTGCAACTTTGATGCAAGTTCGGATGGGGCAACTTAGATATGACTTTGGCTTTGACCAGTGATACCAAAGTAGTGCATGAACTACTTTGAAGTTGCTGCAAATTTAAGTCCCACATATATGAATGGTTATCTCTGGAAAACATGGGGAACGACTTGTCATATGACTTTGATGTCCAAAGTTGCATGACAAGTCGCACAAGTGTGAATGGATCCTTAAAGTTGCAGCGACTTCAAAGTAGTTCATGCACTACTTTAGTCTGACTTTCATGCAACTTAGGGGGCCATAGACTTCAATGTTAACCTTCAAAAGTAAGAGTTGTACCTGAATGTTATACAATGCAACAGTTGTGCAACAGTTGTCCATTATCACTGGTCAAAGCAAAAGTCGTATCCAAGTTGCCCCCATCCAAAGTTGCATCAAAGTTGCATTTAAGTTGCACTCCAAAGTCTGCGCAACTTTGGAGTAGTACAAGTGTGAATGGAGCCTTATTCTTTTGTATCGTATAATAAATATATTACCAGTACACTTATCATAAAAATTCAACTTCAACATGAGGAATTCTGTATCCTTTTCAGGTCTGGAGTACATCAGGAAGACGTTGATTGAACAGCCATATAGCCCCCTGATTATCCTTATCCCATTTGTTGGGGGATATAGCCGAACCCTCAATATGGCCAGTCGTACGCTCATCAAATCTGGTGTGATGATCATTGCAGCAGCTGGGAATTATAAGGATGATGCCTGTTTGTATTCCCCAGCATCTGAGCCAGAGGTACGAAATACTGATGTAATGTGGTACAGAATGAAGTTTGATTACTTCACTAGAAATCGAAGATTTATCCCTTAATAGGCTTATAAAGTAGTCAAAAAGGAAAGAAAAGGAGGAGATTTTTTGCAGGATTATCATACTGTTGTCCAATATATCATAATAACCAGTAGGCCATTGCCTTACTAGCATTTTCTAATATGTTACTACTACATTATTGCTATATTCTAATGTCTGTTGGTTGTATAAGGACTGTACAACAGTCTAAAATCAACTGCGCGGATTAGCCAGGACCACCTTTATACTTCTATGCTTAGCTTTGTCTAGCAAAAGATTATATTATGCCCAGTTATGAACAAATTTAAAAGAAAAAAGCCTTTCGGCACTTACAGTGGCGATTAGAATGCCACCCTAACAGACAGCTAAAAATATCTTTGACGTCATGCAGCTGGCTCTGCCAAGTGGCATTGGCTTTGAAACTATGCAGGCACCTTCAAATATGAGGTAAATCAGTCATAGCTCAAGGAACCCCTAGCACCTCTGGATGAACCCTAGGGTTCCACAGTACCTTGGTTGAGGATTGCTGCTCTAGAGTAACAAATCGATTTGTCATTTTTCGTTCTGTAAGAAAATGTGATTGTTGGACACCTTTGTCTCATACAGGTTATAACAGTTGGAGCCACTAATTATGAGGACCAGCCAGTAACAATGGGAGTGCTTGGTACAAATTTTGGAAATTGCGTGGACTTGTTTGCTCCAGGGGGTGATATTATAGGAGCCTCTAGTGACTGCAGCACTTGCTTTACATCTAAAAGTGGAACTTCACAAGCAGCAGCGCATGTAGCAGGTATGGGCACATACAAAATACACTGGGCCATGCAAAGTCCAAAGGCTTTATGCTAATTACAGTAACCCATGGCATTTTAGACCAGTAGAAAAATTCTGTCTAGTAGCTTGGTCTACTGCATTTGTTTTGTTTTTTAATGTGTCTCTGTATCTTTTACTATGGGGCCTGGGCCTGATATTGGCTGCCTAACTCTAATTTTCATGGTATTCCCATTGTGGAGGCCTGTGCCATTCTACAACAATAACTAACATTCTATTATAATCAATATTGTCATACCAATCTGACCGAGCTACTTAAAGTCTGTAAAAAAAAAGGATCTATCATAATACTGCATGCTTTGGGTCCTTTTTAACTCCTGCCGACCAGCCGCGGTCATTTTACTACGGCAGGTCGGCACGATCCCGCAAACCGTCGTAGCTATACGTTGGCTCGCGGGACCAGGATAGCAAGCGCACGCTGCACAGCGGGGGTGCCGATTCTCGTTGCTGATGGTCGTGATGACTGCCGGCCAAGAGTGATCGCAGGCACGAGAGGCAGAACAGGGACTTGTGTGTGTAAACACACAAATCCCTGTTCTGTTCTGTAAGGCGTGACAGATCGTGAGTTCCTATTAGCTAGGAACCACGATCCGTCACTTCCTCTAGGTCAGTCCCCTCCCCCTACAGTTAGAAACACACATAGTGAACACAGTTAACTCCTTGATCGCCCCCTAGTGTTAACTCCTTCCCTGCCAGATACATTTTATCAGTGCATTTTTATAGCACTGATCGCTGTATAAATGTCACTGGTCCCAAAAGTGTGTCAGAAGTGTCCGATATGTCCGCCATAATGTCGCAGTCCCGATAAAAATTGCAGATCGCCGCCATTACTAGTAAAAAAAAAAAAATAAAAATAAAAATGATATAAATCTATCCCCTATTTTGTAGGGGCTATAACTTTTGCTCAAATTAATCAATATACGCTTATTGCGATTTTTTTTTTACCAAAAATATGTAGAAAAATACATATCGGCCTAAACTGAGAAAAAATGTGCTTTTTTTTTTACAAAAAAATGGGGATATTTATTATAGCTAAAAGTACAAAATACTGCGTTTTTTTTTTTTCCAAAATTGTCGCTCTTTTTTTGTTTATAGCGCAAATAAAAACCACAGAGGCGATCAAATACCACCAAAAGAAAGCTCTATTTGTGGGAAAAAAAGTATGTCAATTTTGTTTTGGTGCAACATCGCACGACCGCGCAATTGTCAGTTAAAGCGACGCAGTGCTAAATTGCAAAAAATGGCCCGGTCACTCAGCAGCCAAATCTTCCAGGGCTGAAGTGGTTAAAGCAAACAAAATATACAGTTTCATTAAGATTAACCCGAGGGCCTTTCCACTCTTATGCAGGCCATAGATGGGTCAAATTCCGAACTAATTTACTTTAGAAAATCAGAACATTTTGTGATCCGATGGTGCCACCATTGATTTCGAAATTCCAACCAAGCCTTCAATTTCACCTCATGTTGCTACAGAGAAGAATTTTTGTGGCGGGGAATCTTCTTTTTCTTTCCAGGTCACAGCTCATGCGCATTTCATTTTCAATTATATTTCTAGCACGATTTTGCCATCATTGATTAGAAATTTTCAAAACATTTCCAACATGCACGATCACTCAAATTCGATGGTTGCACGAAAATCGACAGTTACTGCGGCCCACTAATAGTGGGAAATTCAAACGATAACTCTTATGCCCTGTACATACGAGCGGAAATTCCGCCAGCAAAAGTCCGATGTGAGCTTTTGGTCGGAAATTCCGACCGTGTGTATGCTCCATCGGACATTTGCTGGCGGAATTTCCACCAGCAAAAGATTGAGAGCAGGTTCTCTATTTTTCTGTCGGAAAAAGTTCCTATCGGAAATTCCGTTCGTCTGTATGCAATTCCGATGCGCAAAAAAACACGCATGCTCGGAAACAATTCGACACATGCTCGGAAGCATTGAACTTCATTTTCTTGGCTTGTCGTAGTGTTGTACGTCACCGCGTTCTTGACGGTCGAAAGTTCAGAGAACATTTGTGTGACCCGTGTGTATGCAAGCCAAGCTTGGGCGGAATTCCGTCGGAAAAACCATCCAAGATTTTTCCGATGGAAATTTCGCTCGTGTGTACGGGGCATTAGTTACGATTTTCGAAAGATAATTATTTCCGAATTTGACAATGTTTGGCCAGCTTTAGTAAAATGGTACAGCGGTGTCTAGAATCGAGGTCTTCCCTTAGAACGGTGATGGTTGATAGACTGAATCACATGGCAGAAATCCAGGACCACCCTCAATTAGTCTGCTTTCCAGCTAAATGAGAAGGTCAACACTTTTCCAGCTTTGGAAATCTATAAAAAGCAATACATTTTCAAGGCAAGAGCTCCTAGAGTCTAATAGTGCTCCGGGGATACTGCTGTGTGTGCCAGTCTCCTAATTTCCAGTGGTCTGACAGTGAGATATTTTACTAAAAGTGGTAAGCCCCTTTAAAGCCCTGGCATACAAAGTGCACATTTGATGTTTTATGTATTGACATATTTCCATTTCTTCTGCCAAATTGATTTGTTGGTCACCATTATGTAAATTTGTGTTCTAGGTATTGCAGCAATGATACTGAATGGCAAACCAGAGTTAACTGTAACTGAACTGCGACAACAGCTGATCCATTTTTCTACTAAAAATGCCATTAATGAAGCTTGGTTCCCTGATGACCAGAGACTAATCACTCCAAACAGAGTTGCTGGATTACCTGTTAAACTGGCCAGTGGTAAGGCACTGTAACTAAGAACATCATGGCATCCATTGCTTCCTCTCCTGCCCACTTTGTTGCACTTGCTACATATGTCCATGGGTTTAAGAGAAGAATTGGCTTTGACCCCAATCAAATTGTTTTGTTCTCTTTTACTGCAACCAGAGAATCAGGTTGGGATACACAGATTGCCAATTTTTTTATAGGGGAATTTTTTTTGTGCTTTCTCTGCTGGGGAGGATTACCCAACTGTTTGTCCTGCTGACCAATGTCAGAATTTTAAGTGGTTGTAAACCCTTACATATACCCATTGAGGTGCCTGGCCTCAGGTGATACGCAAAAATGAAACAAATCCTCCTACATATGTTGTACCTGTTTATCTGCTGTCTTCTCTTCTCTACATCCATTCAAAGTTTAGAATAATAAAGCTTGCCTGCGCTGTCAGAAAAAAGGGGGTGGAGAGCTGAAGTTACACTCTGCAGAGCTTAGTGAGGAGAAAAAGCTTATTGGAGGAAAGGGACACACCCACCTTCACACAGCACACAGGAACAGAGCTGAGGCTGTCAATCAGCTGGAAATCCCTCCCCTGTCACCTTTTTTCTCTTGGTGTCAGAAAAACTTGTCAGAAGTGACTCATGCTGATAGCAGAGGAATGAGGCAGCAGACAGAAATTACACTTCGTGCTCTTGATTGAGATGCAATAAAACTATACACTATAGAGCAGGGGTCTCAAACTGGCAGCCCTCCAGCTGTTGCGAAACTACAAGTCCCATCATGCCTCTGCCTGTGGGAGCCATGCTTGTAACTGTCAGCCTTGCAATGCCTCATGGGACCTGTAGTTTCGCAACAGCTGGAGGGCCGACAGTTGGAGACCCCTGCTATAGAGGGATGTGCTTTGTTCATACAGTGGGGACGGAAAGTATTCAGACCTCCTTAAATTTTTCACTCTTTGTTATATTGCAGCCATTTGCTAAAATCATTCATACTTCTAACCTGTCACGAGTTGTCAGCCATCCACAGTCAGCTTATCTAAGAACACTTCAACTGTCCTTGGGCCACAAATGTACCCCTCCACATGAACTCAATGTGAAAGAGAGTTCTAATTACCCACTCTCTCTTTATTCAGCTGATCGAGCGCACATGATCAAATATACTTTCTCTTGCCTTTGAAGTAATACCATCATGGATTCAACAAATTTCATATGAAGACCCTAGAAATTTTAGTTAGATTGCAATGTTTATGTGGGTAATTTGAGAGTGGAAAATAGCAGAGGGATGTTTATTTTTCAAAAAACGCGCCTTAGCATTAACGCTTACAAGCGACAAATGTGCATTGACGCCAAATCAAAATGCTAATAAAATCGCATTTTTAGCGCTGCTCTTTCTCCCAGGCGTTGTTACTAGCTTTACAGCCTGTTTTTTAAAACGTCCGTGTGTATGAAGCCTTAAGCGTAATTTCCACTTTAAATGCACTACACTGCTCATGTCCTCAATAGATTTACTCCAAAGCCAATAAATAAAGCAAGTTGCCCAATATATATTTTCAATGAGAGAGACACCTGAACTTTAATCTTCAGCAGCTGCCAAATCAAACTGCTCTCTTGATAACACAAAGTTTTTATATTCCCATGGCATGTTGACATACTATGGCTGCTGGGGGTATAGTGTTTTGTGCAATGAACAGAACAAGAAGCAGGTCAGTTTGTTCTCATTCATGTATTTCTTTTTCTGTACCCCTTCTTAAAATGGTTGTAAGGGCTTAAGGTTCCCTGCATTAAGGTAAAAACTAGGGCTGTTACTGATTAAAATTTTTGTGTTCGATTAATCTATTTTTTTAAAATCGATTAATTGGCTAATTTCGATTAATTATAACGCACATACAGATCCAACTACTTTTAGCTGACGTCATGCGTAGCTCCTCCCCCGTATGGATTACGTTCAATCAGAACTTCCTCAGCGGGGCTGCGCTACGGCGTCACCCTACAGTCTATTTAAATAGCTCTGTAGTGCATCAGGGGGACCGATGGAGAGCCAGAGACATCCATCACCTGCTGAGACAGCAAAGTGTCAGCTCTTTGGAAAAAAAGTGCCCTCATCATAAATGTTTCTTGATTGCTGGATAACCAATCAATGTCAGTTCATCGGCAAACTATATGTTGATTTTCATAGCCAAGTCCAGGATTTACATAGATGTTTATCTGAATACATTAGTGGTATAAAAGGAAAGCTGCGCTGGCCCAAAACTAAATATGTGCAAACAATATGACAAGTAGCAGCTAACACACAAACAAACCAAGTCGCATCAGATATATATAAAATAAGTGCAGCGCTAAACTATAAACATGTGAATTACTAAAAAATAACACAGAAGTGAAGCTATGCCCAGTATAGTAACTGGATGTGAAGTGAATCAGTACATATAGTATAATAACTAACAATAAAAGTGAATCAACACGGGGATCACTGAAATGAGCGTAAATGTCTATAATATCAAGTGTTAAACTCTGTGACCAGAGTCCATAAAGATGAAAGGAGTCTTCTCAGACAATGGAGTTGCTTAAACATAAGATGTTGGCTCAAGCTGAACTGAACAGCAATCACAGGTGATGCGTCATGAACATCTGAAGTTGGACACTCTTACCGGATGTTGTGGGACATATCTGCCATATAGCAGTACGTCTGTCAGAGCCTGAGGAGATAGCCTCCCGTAGAATCCGCCAGGTTGTTGTCACTTCGGTCCCGATCTCGAATAAGCCGGGTTGTCCCTCGGGTCACGGTCACCGATAGCCAGAATCGTCTCAGACGGCGACTGTCCCCTCACTCACACGCTCTCCAGCTCCAGGCGAGTTCAAAAAGTCAAGGGCAGTCAGATAGATGAAATCATGGAGAAAAAAGAAAAAGAGGGGCACTGCTCTCTCTTTTCACTGGACATGGAGGCTGTCAATCAAATCCTGTGAGGAAGGAGCAAGGGGTGAGGCCAAGCCGTGCAGTGTGTGCAGGGCTGGGGCAAGGATTTTTGACACCCTTGACGCCCCCTGACTCCACTCCTTTGCCCTGCCCTTGTAACACATGTGACCTACCTGACCATTACAATGACCTACCTGACCCCTACACTGACCTACCTGACACATACAGTGACTCACCTACCTGACACATACACTGACCTACCTGACACATACACTGACCTACCTGACCCACCTACCTGACCGCTACACTGACCTACCAGACACATACAGTGACCCACCTACCTGACTATTACACTGACCTACCTGACACACCTGACACGTACACTGACTTACCTGACCCAAATACTGACCTACCTACCTGACCCCTACACTGACCTACCTGACCCCTACACTGACCTACCTGACCCACCTACCTGACCACTACACTGACCTACCTGACACATACAGTGACTCACCTATCTGACACATAGACTGACCCACCTACCTGACACATACACTGACCTACCTACCTGACCACTACACTGACCTACCTGACCCACCTACCTGACGCATACACTGACTCCTACTTCCTGCACTACTCACCCCCCCTTCCCCCACACACAGCTTGATGAAGATCAGGGAGGATCCATCCTCCTCTTTACCTCTGCTCTTTATGGCTTGATTGACCATAACATCAGGGCTCTCCTCAGCAGCGGGCGGGCAGTATTGCTTAGGAGTCCCTGTCAGAGCCACCATCCAGCTGCTCCATGGTGTCCCCGCCGGTCGGGAGATCAGCTAACAGATGCTGCACCTCTCTCAATGCTCCCATCTTCACCGAGCCCCGCCCCTCTGCTGCTTTCAGAGTCACACAGACACACAGCGCCACACCCGAGGGACCGGCTGGAGTAAAGGAGTTCCGGAGCGGCGCTGTGCGATATTACTGTGTGAGGAGATGTGACAGCAGGGCGCTCAGCGGCGGATTGTCGGTACGCAGCGGATGTGTTCCCGGGGCCAGCCGGCCCGGCCCCGAGCTTCCACGCGCCTGGAACTTCACCGGGACAGGGGCTGTGGCAGCGCCCTAGGTGGTAGTGCGCCCTAGACAGGTGCCTACTCCGCCTAGTAGTAGCACTGGCCCTGAGTGTTTGTCAATGGGCACAGACAGCCTGGCTTGGGATCAAGCACGTACTAGTGCCCCCATAGCAGTAGCTTGCTATGGGAGCACTTGGAAGGGAGGAGGAGCCCAGAAGATGAGGTTTGAGCTGCTTTGTGTAGAACCATTACACAGAGCAGGTAAGTATGACATGATAGTTATTTAAAAATAAATGACTTTACAATCCCTTTAAATTACTGCTATATTAGACTACACATATTTTTAATTCCCTACTGCTATGAGGCTGACCCATAGATTACATTTGCCTAACTGAAATCAGGGATGAGCTCAGGCGTGTTCGGATCCTAGTCCAAACCCATCTGAGCTATTTTACCTGAAAGCCGTCACTGCTCACCACCAATCATAAGCGACAGAGGCATATAACTGTTTCTCACGTTTTTTTTTAGATGAGGAGCTCTTATGTCGAACGGCTTGGTCCAAAATATCAGGCTTTGCCCGAACAGCAACGACCTCTGTCCAATGTACTGAGAACGAGGAAATGTTCAGTTGCTCTAGTTTCTCTAAAAATGGAAAAAGGAAAGGAGAGCAAGTGGAGGTAGGTGTAAAGAATATTCAAACAATCCGTGGAATGGAATTTTATCTGCAGAGGGTATGATTAGGAAATGGTTTGGCGAACTTGAGGCTTTCAAGGTTTAGTAATTCAAAGCCTCAACATGCTCAGTGGGAAGGGTACACTGAGTCATGTAGTTTCTGAATCTCATCTTCTATTCCAGGGGTCTTCAATGTTTCTTAACCAAGGGCCAATTTATTGTCCTTCAGACTTTAGGGGGGCCAAACTGTGAGCAGTGGGAGTAGAAAATGTCCTGGGGTCACTGGGAGTAAAGAGTGCCCCATCTTTGGTATTAGGGGGAGGATTAGTGCCCATCATTGGTGTCAGTGGGGGAAATAGTACACTATTGTTGTTGTCAGTGGAAGGAATAGTGCCTCCTATCAGTGGAAGGAATAGTGCCCCAAGGGCCGGATAAAGGCAAGTAAAGGGCCACATCTGGCCCCTGAGCCATAGTTTGGAGACCACTGTTCTGTTCCATAACCAACGTTTGGCTAAATCACATACCACCTTCTTATATCATTTGAGATTCCAGTGGTGAGATTCCACTGCAGTAATTCTGTTAGCTATATCTCCAACACAATCCAAGAGCAAGATGGAAAGTCAACATCTGATCTGAATTCACCCCCCCGGCAGCAATGTTGCATTGAAATATCAGTTTTCATTGCATTTTCCTTGAAAACACATCTATACTTTGCACCTTCAAGTCAAAATAAAAGTTTTGCTTTACAGAGAGCACATCCCAGTGCTTATACTTAGCCTTAACTTACCCTATTGCCTCTCATTGCCCCAAAAAAAAAATGTGTAAATTCGCTGATGAGTCTCGGGTCAAAGCTTACACAGTGGTAAGGCTTCGTGCTGGGTTGCTCAGGTAGCGTTGTGGGAGTTGGGAAAGAAGGTCCTGTGTCCTCTCATGCCAGTAAATACTAGTTTTGTTTGGTGCTACAGTGGGAGAATAAGCTGACATGGGAGCCATTGGAAAGTAATTGCGAACATGAGGATGCCTGCTACCCAGAGAACTAGTTGCTTCTACCTGAATGGGTATAGTAGAGGGTCTCCAGGTCTTCCCTCCAGGTCTATTTTATAAATAGATATGATATGATGATTATCAACTTCCATTGAGTAATAATTTTCCAGACAGCTGTGTAAAGTATGAACACACACACATGCAATATAAAAAACAGGATGAAACAAAAGGAATGAAATATCTGCTTAAAATAGCTTACATATTTTTGCTATATGCACTCTTGTATATGTGCATAACAGGCGTGCCTGATTTTAAATGACAGTATTTGAAAAATACCTGGTACTTGATAATACCTTGTGATCCTGCCAGCATCTTTGTGTCTCCGTGTAACAAGTAATCGGCGCAAGAATTAACAGCAAAACCCAGTTGTGCAATAATGTACATAGATGAATTATAAATGGGATTACAATTAACAATCAAATGGGGGGTAAAGACCGTGATGTAACACTGCAAGTGGAAGAAACGAGGGTAATGTATATAGTCCACATTCACGGCAGCCTTCCAATGGGAGTGAAAGCCATTATCCCAAGAACACTGTAAAACAAAGAAGAGGAGGCGCCTCTGGGTGCAGACTTTTAAAACAATTTATTATAAGAACAGCAACAGCTGGTAGTACACTCACATTTGTGAAGAAGGTTTCAAGCATAAGATAGTCCCAAGGCAATCCAGGGGGTCCGTGGAGTCATCTCTCGGCTGGTGGATGTGTAAACTCTGGGCAGTCTGAAACGCTGGATGTGTACCGGCCGACAGCGAAGACAGACACCAAAACGAGGCTTGGATGGCAACCGATCCAGGCGAGGGATGATGACGTCACACGAAGTGCGACGCGTTTCCTGTGCTGGCTCGCCGTGAATGGCGTGACGGCAGCGTTCCTTTGTCAAGCTGATTGGCTGGGAGCTAGAAGGGGTGTATATATGGAGCGGTGATGGGGAGGAGAGCGGAATGGGAGATAGTGAGAAAAGTCTAATTACACCCTGTCCTCTTTGTGTCTCCACTGCTTCCTGTTTAACCACTTAAAGCGGAGTTCCAGCACAAAAAAAATGTTTTTTTTAATTGATCATATCATTATTACTAGTACAATTCAAAAACTGTTATACAATGTTTATTATGTATTTAGCAAATATATTAATTTCTTACTGAATATTTGCTGCCTCCTGTTGTGGCTGTTGCCATCATGATTGTGGGCATGTGAAGCCCAACCGAGATCTCTTCCTGGATTCGTTTTGGAGAGGTGCATGCTGGGTTCCTTATCCAGCGATGTTGCAGGAGTGTCTAAGCTGCATGGGGCTCTCTTCCTCACTGGCTGAGACAGCAGCGCGGCGCAATTAGCTCCTGCTGCTGTCCATCAAAATCATTCAGCCAATCAGGAGAGAGAGGGGGCGGGGCTGGGTCACGGCTCAGTGTCTAAATGGACACAGGGAGCTATGATTTGGCTCAGGTGCCCACATAGCAAGCTTCTTGCTGTGGGGGCACTCAACAGGAGGGAGGGGCCAGGAGCACAGAAGAGGCACCCGAGAAGAGGAGGATCTGGGCTGCTCTGTGCAAAACCAACTGCACAGAGGAGGTAAGTATAACATGTTTGATATTTTTCTAAATAAAAAACGAGACTTTATAATCACTTGAATGCTCTGGATAGAGACAAGTACACGCTATAGAGGGATATGCTTTGTTCATATTTCATGTCTGTGGTTTACAACCTTTCCCCCAAATGCCAAAGCCTGCCCAATAGATCCTAAAGAGATTGCAGTCAAATGTCCACCAAAAAAAATCACCAATACAAGGTGTTTTTTTTTTTTTTTTTTTCAAAAGCAGTAATGGTGCTTTACATACAAATGTAATGGAATACAAATGTAATATCCTTGCATTATTTACAAGTTCTGCATTAACATATACTTTGAGCTGAGAGGTGACACTTCCAGCGTTCAGTTTAGCAAAGTGAAGTGTAAGCTGAACCACCATGTTCCAAGCACTCTTTCTATGCTTAATCTCTTTCACTAGGTGAGCTATTTTTCACCATGTGATCATTTTCGGATAACCTATATCCATGTCAGAGAATATCAATATGTACATTTAGCATTCTCTGCCACCTAATCAGAATTCATCATCCCCTGATCTGAATTCAGTAAACATTAATCTCACCAACTGTATTACTGCATAGGACTTTTGTATTACACAAGCCAGATATTTGTTTGTTGTGCTGACACCATTCAGATAGCTACGCTTTCCAATTTGTTGCACAGGTCAGGATTATGGAAGATACACAGAACTCATGATAATGACGGTCTTTCTTTAACACACAGGATAAGGATGGTAAGAAGACCTGCATTGCCCACAATGCATTTGGAGGTGACGGAGTATACGCTATTGCAAGATGCTGTGTTTGGCCAAAAGCAAACTGCCAGGTTAATGCCAGTATTCCTGATGGTACAAACACCATGTCCACTGCCAGCTGCTCAGAGGAGGACCATGTTCTAACAGGTACTAACTAATAATCTAAAGCAAAGTCATACATATATAGTGATATATACTGTGTGTGTGTATGTATGTATGTATGTATATGTATATATATATATATATATATATATATATATATATATATATATATATATATATATATATATATATATATATATATATAATATTACAGTGCCTTGAAAAAGTATTCATACCCCTTGAAATTTTACACATTTTTTCATGTTACAACCAAAAACGTGAATGTATTTTATTGGGATTTTATGTGATAGACCAACACAAAGTGGCACATAATTGTGAAGTGGAAGGAAAATGATAAATGGTTTTCATCATTTTTTACAAATAAATATCTGAAAAGTGTGGCATGCATTTATATTCAGCCCCCTTTACTCTGATACCCCTAACTAAAATCTAGTGGAACCAATTGCCTTTAGAAGTCACATAATTAGTAAATAGAGTCCACCTGTGTGTAATTTAATCTCAGTATAAATACAGCTGTTGTTTAGTGAAAAAAAAGCATCATGAAGGCCAAGGAACACACCAGACAGGTCAGGGATAAAGTTGTGAAGAATTTTAAAGCCGGGTTAGGTTATAAAAAAATATCCCAAGCTTTGAAGATCTCACAGAGCACTGTTCAATCCATCATCCGAAAATAGAAAGAGTATGGCACAACTGCAAACCTACCAAGACATTGTTGTGAGTGTGGTATGGAATCTTAATAATACATATGGGGAACTTGAATTACATAAAATTCTAGTGTTTTGCGCAGTGCCTCCAACCTTACGGTAAGTTCAATTTTGGTCTCATCTGACCAGAGCATCTTCTTCTACATTTTTGCTGTGTCCCCCACATGGCTTCTTGCAAACTGCAAACGGGACTTCTTATGGCTTTGTTTCAACAATGGCTTTCTTCCTGCGTAAAGGCCAGATTTGTGGAGTGTAGAACTAATAGTTGTCCTGTGAAAAGATTCTCCCACCTGAGCTGTGGATCTCTGCAGCTCCTCCAGAGTTACCATGGGCCTCTTATCTGCTTCTCTGATTATTGCCTGTCAGTTTAGGTGGACAGCCATGTTGCCATGGCCGGGATACATAAAAATTTTCATAATTCATAAAACACTCAGCCAAGGAGTCGTCATTCCAGGAGATCGCCACCCCCCCCCCCCCCCCCCCGCACACACCAGAAGAAGTTGATTGAATCCTCTCCAGTGGAGGGTTGAGGTCAATATACAAACCTTATGTTGAAGCAGAGTAATACGAACATTGGTGCCACCTGACACGAAACCAACTGACAATGGTCAAACTAGTGTTTTGAGATCCAGATAGCAGAGCCTTTAATTAAAGGAAAGCAGGGTAAATAACCCTATTGTTTCAAAGGGTGGGATTATCTCCTTAGAAAGAACCCAGTGGTGACCCAGCTTTTTCCCAGACAATGGCAGAAGACACCCGGTTAATTATACACCAGAAGGACACCAGTCACAAGTTGAAACAGAACTAATGCCCTGTACACACGATCGGACATTCCGATAACAAAATCCATTGGATTTTTTCCAACGGATGTTGGCTCAAACTTGTCTTGCATACACACGATCGCACAAAGTTGGTTGGAAATTCCGAACGTCAAGAACGTGGTGACGAGCCAATAAAAAATGAATTTCAATAGCCAGTGCTGCTCTTCTGCTTGATTCCGAGCATGCGTGGCACTTTGTGTGTCGGAATTGTCTACACACGATCGGAATTTACGTGATCGGATTTTATTGACGGAAAATTTTATAGCCTGCTCTCAAACTTTGTGTGTCGGAAATTCCTATCTGATGGAGCCTACACACGGTCGGAATTTCCGACAACAAGCTCCGATTGCACATTTTCCATTGGAAAGTCCGACCGTGTGTACAGGGCATAAGAGTATATGTATATATATTATGTATCTATATAGATATGGATGTATAATATGTTAAATTACAATGTTGCAACACATTTTGTAAGAATTAATGTGCACTGTAGTCATCCATGTATTTCACAAGGATTTGGCACCAGTATGTTATGGTTAAATGGTGATGTTGTTTAATTCCATAAATCTCTGTCAATCTCAATATATTTGGTTAGGTATAGATTTTATTTATAGCCAGCAATGTACACGAGATGGGGACAGCAAAAGTCCAGCAATCGTCATATTATTTTAACATGAAACATGTTAAAACACATTTCATAATAACACTAGACATCATATTCTGATCACACCTTTGCCATGATCACAGATGGGTGGGGGAGAATCAGGGCAGTTACCGCCCATATTTGGAACCAACCAATCACGAGATGGTAAACATGAAGTGACCATCCAAGAATTTGCACTATACAAAAGGTGAGACACAGATGATTTAGGGGAGAGTGGACCACAGATCCACATGCTGACATACACTCTCTGGATGAACACAAATTTGGTAATAATCGACCAATCCCCATCTCGCTGGACATTGCTGCAAGGACCATGGCTATGGAACGCTCTACCTACTCACATTCGCATGGAAGAAAACCATCAGGCCTTCAGAAAGAAACTCAAGACCTACCTCTTCTAAGAAGCTTGACAACAAAGGACGGATCCAGCGCCTTGAGGCGATTCAGTTTGCAACTGCAGCGCTATACAAATCATTCATTCATTCAGGGCAAAAATGTCACTCTCTAGATGTGCAAAGCTGGTAGAGATATACCCATAGGCGTGCGCACAGGGTGTGCCAGGTGTGCCTGGGCACACCCTAATCGCCTTGTGTGGTGCATATCCCCCCCTGTTTAGACCACTGATATTTCATCCCCCCAAAAAAATGTTACAAAATAAAATAATTTATTTAAAAATAAAATAAAACTAATGACACTGTCCACTGCCCTACTGACACCATCAGTACATATACACATGCATATGTATTTGAGCTTTGGGGTGCACACCCTAATGCAAGAGGCTGCGCACACCTATGGATATACCCAAAAAGACTTGCAGATGTAATTGCAGTGAAAGGTGGTTCTACAAACTATTGACTCAGTAGGGGCTGAATACAAATGCACTCCACAATTTTCACATATTTATTTGTAAAAAAAATTGAAAACCATTTATCATTTTCCTTCCACTTCACAATTTGGTTCCACTTTGTGTTGGTCTATCACAGAAAATCCTAAAAAAATACATTTTAATTTTCGGTTGTAACATGACAAAATGTGGAAAATTTCAAGGCACTGTATCCCATATATAGATATATATATATTTCTATCTATATATATATATCTATATATATATATATATATATATATATATATATATATATATATATATATATATATATAGATATATAGATATATAGATATATAGACATTGTGCACACTATAATGGAAAAACAGTAAGACGAATTATTTTCAAGTGCAATTCCAGCCTAATAGCTACATAAATACACATACACAGTTAAAGCAGATCTAACATTATATTGTTTTTTTCAGTTCTGTTCCCTATGGATCAAAATACATGCAGTACTTTGTCCCATATTTCTAGATGCTTTCTAGCCTTAGTAGTAAGGTCTGACCTGACCCCATCCCCTCTGCCATGGCCAATCTGACAACAGCTATGTAGGCAGATGATCCAAAGCGGCAGCTTGTCTTAGCTCTGAACCCTTTCCAGGGACAGGGAACGGAATGATGAGGTTGACATGTCCCCCCACCCTCTGCATTTCTCTTGTCGTTGCTCGTCTCAGTAAAGTGTTCACAGCCAAGACAAGCTACAGCTATGAATCGGCTATCTCTTTTATAGCTGTTATCTGATCAGCCAAGGTAGGGGGGAGGGGGTGCAGGTTGGACCTCATAACTAAGGTTAAAAAGCACTTAGAAACATAGGACAGAGTCGTACATCTACTTTGTCCCATAGGGGACAGAACTGTAAAAAAATATATAATGAAAGATCTTAGCCTAGCTACCTTTTCAGGTATAATATTCTAAATTCTGTTTCTGTTCTTGTTATTTACACACTTGCCACACTGAGTAGCCAGAAGCCACACCATTATTCACCTACTGCAGCTTTACAGCATTCCCAATCACCTGCTGCCCATTGGACTATGAAAGAACACCATATGCTTCTGAGGTCTTCTGTGCTATCTGCCCTTTGTAAGCTGCCTCATGACCTCCCCCTCTGGTTCCCAAAGCCTTAAACCATGTTTGATTGATAGAATCGTGCTATAGAGCTCGATCGTCACGGTGCATAACTTCCCAATCTTCACTTGACTTTTGTTGTGCAGGGGCAGATAATACAAAATGGTAAATTTCCTACCAAATACTTATTGCAATTTTCCTTTCCTGATAGACTCCATGGCAGCATACGTTTTGGGCAGCTCTGCCCTCACTCCTACCTCATAAGACCACACTCCCATACATTTTGAGACTGAGCCAGGGGCCATGTTCCATAACTAGCCTAATCATGCCACTGGGAAGGGACTTAAGTTATCATGGAGTCCATCAGGAAAGGAAAATTATGGTGAGTATTTGGTAGGAAATTTTCCATTTTCCTGAGAGATTCCATGGCAGCATATGTTTGTAAACTAACTAGCCAGAAGAACAAAGGTGGGGATGCCGGTAAGGTTTCAATTATAGCGCTTAGCCAACAGAAAGTCTTGATAGGGTAAATGGAATAACTATTTATTTATCAAACATTTAGTTATGATTATCAAAACATGTATTCTGATTAAGCAGAGGTACTTTTTACAAATGTTTAGAAGTCATATGAGTTAAGAGCTGTTTTGGTGATCAAATGCCATTCACACCTTCAGGTGTGAAAAGTTCTATCTCTGGCTTTCTCATAGAACTTGGGAAGTGACGTGTATATGTGAAATGACCATTTGCATATCAATGAATATCACCAAAGCGTTGAATGCTACTTCAAAAGAGTCCTATTCAAGGTGCCACCCCTGTAGAATGTATAAATTGTACTGAGGCTCTCAGCCATTTCAGAACAATTATATTGAATGTCACCATGTACTTACTGTGTTGTTCTCCCTGCCTATAGCTAAAACTATGGGCTTGTATATTAAATACATCATCTATAATTTGGCTTCAGCAGTCAACGTTATTGAAAGTCCTTAAATTCTGGGCTTTCCCTATCAGTATCATGGCTAAAATTAAATATGGCTTCTGTCTCAGCCTCGAAATGTATGGGAGTCCTATGGGTTCTATGGGGTAGGGCGAGGGCAGAGCTACCCAAACGTATGCTGCCATGGAGTCTGTCAGTAAAGAAAGATTCCAGGCAGTTATTTTAGCAGTATTTTAAAAATGTGTGCTTTTTTTGCTTAGAGGTTTACTCATATTTAAAATGTAAGTCATCAGACATGGCAAGACCTCGTTTGAGGAGCATAAACAAACATATAAAATACCACTAAGAGGTCTGTATGAGGAGTTTGCTGAACGAATGTGACACACATCCCACACAGCTCCAATGAAACTTGCTTTATTCTGTGTAATATAATTATCTCCTATGATCATAATTGCCAGGGTGCTTTTTTCCCACTGGCAGGGGTATTAAAAAAGGAGCCCCATGTTATGGCCACTAGATGGTACTTACAATCATAGGAGGTAATTATACTATACAGAATACTGCAAGTTTGTGCTGCAAAAGGTATGACTGAAGACAATATGATGTGCAAAGGGATAATTACGAAAACTATGATGGCGGGAAGTACAGTACATATATGAGGATTGTGGATTGCCTGATGGGGTGCAATATGTGCAGGAGAAGAGTGCGGAGGGTATGCCGTAGGGGGGGGGGGGGGGTAATATTTGCAGGAGAGTAATCAGTAAATGGCAGCAGGAAGTATAAGCAGGAGAGGAATGCAGAGGGTGTTATGGGGGAACCTACTGTATGTACAGTGTTCTATTTTTGCATACAGTCATACACTGTACGCATATTTACGATTCACCGCTGTATACATTAGTAAAGCAGCGCACAGATATTCATGTCAATGACAGACTATGCACTGCACCTGTGAGGAGGAGACACTTGGAATTATGTTAAATGGGCTCAGCCAGCCGGTGTGAAAGAGCCCTTAAGTAACTACTAATATTCTATTTCACAGGCTGCAGCTCTCACTCTCTGAACGGACATTTTAGTGACCATGTGAGGCCGGTGCACCACACTGGTAAGAAGGATCCTGTGTGTATTGGCAAAAATGAGATTACCTCTCATGCTCTATGCTGTCATGCTCCTAGTATCGCCTGCAAAGTCAAAGAGCATGCTCCTGTGGGCTTTACCGAAAAGGTACTACTCTTTTTATGCAATTGATTTAATTGTTGCAATGGTATATTCTTTTTTAATGAAACAGAGCATTTTGATAATATGAAGGTTATATGCTACTTTACATAATAAAGGAAAGCCGTCATGTGGGGAATATGAGGTTTTCCATGATCCATCCTGGTTCTTTGTTTTCTATGATTTTATTGTTACTAGCATGGGCTCTCCGGATTTCCTTAATCTGTATGCCTATTCTGGTTCAGGTTTTCAGACAGCTGCCATTTTTTTAAGAAGTGCCATTTCCCCATATTTTTCTCATGCATACTTTAAAGCCCAATAGCAGCTAGGGCCAAATAAAAACATATGTATCCCATAGCAGCGGTTCAAAATTATAAAAACTGCTTCAACTGCTATCCTTGCCCTATCTCACACTCATCCCCTGTCACACCTATTCAGAGTGGAGTAACGCCCAGTACCAATCAACCTACTTCATGTGAGCCGAGGGTGTCAAGGCTCCACCCCCCACATTTGACAGGATAATTCTGCAGAGAATGGCACCATGTCATGTGATTACATGGCACTGCTTTCTGCATCTTTCAGGATTTACTCACCACCAGAGGAAGTAGAGAGTGAAGAGAATGCGGAAGTGCACATTTTAGGCAAATGTGGGGAGCATTGCGAGCTTTAAAGCTGAAGTTTATTCTGCTTATATTTTGCCTTCGCTGGTTCCTTCCCCATCCTATTAATACACTAATGATTTTTTTTTTTACTTTCATTACACACCCTTATTAGATTCAGTGATATTATCACTAGCTCTGTACTTCTCTATGCAATACAGGCAGATCACTGCTTGTGCGGGTAACCCCCTGCCTCAGGAGTCCTCTCAAGAGCCCTCAGTCCTGATGCAAGCAGTAGGCTATGTCTTGGATGGTGAAATATCAAAATGCCTTGATGGATGGATGTCAATTTGGAAGAGTGTTCTGTTGCACACAACTGTGCAAGACTGGCTGGAGTTTAGCTTTAAATGTTACCAACCATTCCTGGAGATATTTTAGAGATAAGCAATAACCATCTTTCAGTCTGACTTTAATAATACTAATTTAACATTGTTAATGTTTGCATTGCAGGTGACGGTGTCATGTGACGATGGCTGGACCCTGACCGGTTGCAATGGGTATACTCGAAGCTCTACCGCTCTTGGATCATATCCAATTGATAATACTTGTGTTGTTTTTAATCCAAAAGGCGGTAAAGGAGCTGCAGCTATTGCGATTTGCTGCCAGAACAAAAACACAGACAGCAATCAAAGTTCAAACTATAGGTGAAAGGCTGTCTCTAACGTGCACCTATCACATTTTGCATGGTGAAGGCGACCATAGTGCTGGATGAACCTACATATTATTGGAATGCATCTTGTCAGTTCAACTCAGGGCAGTATTAAACATATAGCAAAATAAACCAACCTAAAGGACTACATAAAGCACCATTGCACCACATAAGATAAATTCAATGCAATGTCTGAAAAACAACTACCCTAATTCTATTTTGGGATCACATGGTTCTAACAGTCATATTCATATTATGGATTTTAAAAAAATTGGGTTTGGGCTCTTCTCATGTTATAGGATAGCTTGGCGTGAATCCCATTGAAATATTCTTCCCTGCGCATTATGTGTCCGTTATGATGAAGCTGTGGTTGGGGCTAGACATAATATGGCTCCTCGTGACTTTAAATTAGGACAAGCACAGACAATAAATTATTATGGGTGTTTAGTAAGGTCAGTCAATTTGCAGATTAGCTCCTCTCCCTACTTCGGAAATTGGCATATATATATATATATATATATATATATATATATATATATATATATATATATATATATATATATATATATATACTGTATAGAGATTGTAACAGCTCAGTCAATTACACGGTCCATTTTAGGACATTTTTCTGTATTCTACTTACAGTCCCTCCAAATCTTGCTCCTGCTACAAAACCTTGTCCTCCAAAGCCCAACCAGTTCTCCCACAAGGATAGGTCTATTGATGGGTTGTTTCCTTAGATCTCCTCCAAACCTCGCTCAGGTGTAACTTCTCTACTTGTCAGGTGTTCTTCCTTCTGCAGCCAGTGCCATGTAATCATTTGTCTCACTTCTCCATGGAATGTCTCACTGGCCAGAGGGGCAGCAGATTTGTTTATGATGTTGTTAATAAAAACTATTGTATAATAAAAGCTGTTGGCGTTTTCATTCCTTTAACAAGATTTAGGAGTCAGAATTTGGATGCTACAGTGGCCCAGAAAAGTGGCCTAGAAGAGCAGCACAGCAATACAGGAGGTGACATCACTTCTTTTGTGTCACAGAGTGTCGATTCTGGATCTGTGCAATATCTGAAGTTTTATAAAACACATCAGATTGCCGTGCAAAAGATATGAATGTGAGCAGCGGCAAAAAATATAGTGGATATACACAAAACAATAAAAATAAAAAACAAATTAAGCTGCGCTCTTATAATGAAATACCTTGGATCACACATATGCAATATAAAACATATGAATGTTATATACCAAGAAAAACTGTGCACAAATTGTGCCTAAATTAAAAAAAATAAAAAAAAATAAATATAGAAAGATCATCCAGTGCACGAAAATAAAAGTCCAACACCGATGAGGATCTTCCACTTCCAAGGAGAATCTCAGAGACCACAGAACATCAGACATCCGGCATCTCAAAACTCCTTCAGCACAGGCTCTCAAACACAGGCAGGTGCCAAAATGCTGTTTGACTTACATGCATCCGTGGTGACATCACGACTTCCGGTCACGTCCTACATGTTTCATCAAATATGACATCATTGAGGGCTCCGGCCTGTGCTAGAGAAGCTTTGAGATGCTGGATGTCTGACATGCAGTGGTTTTTGCATTACATACAAATGCTGTGTGACTTTTTGACATCAAGAGTCACATATCATCTGGTAATCCTTTCAGTGATTGTCTAGGTCAGTGGTTCTCGACCTCAGTCCTAAAGGAACCCCAATGGGCCATGTTTTCAGGTTTTCCTTTACTTTGCACAGCTGCTTTAAATTAATATCAATGACATGGTATTGATAAGAGCTATTTTATTTAAGGGAAGTTCCCAAAACATGGCCCATTGGGGGTACTTGAGGACTGAGGTTAAGAACCACTGGTCTAGGTGAGCATGAGGTGGCTTTCTGTCTTTGATTATTTAACATATTTACTGAGATTCTCCTTGGAATTGGAAGATCCTCCATGGTGTTGGACTTTGGTGCACTGGGCTTTCTTTCAAGGCAACACAAATTTTCTAACTTTCATCCAGAGACAAAAATCAGTCCATGGGCTTGTTTTTGTTGTTTTATTGGGGGGAAAACAACTTGCTTGGCCAATAGGGATTATGGCAATGCCCAACTTGACTTGACAGAACAATACAGGACAACATCCTTCACTCTGTAAGAATCCCCCTTATAGGAGCTCTGTGTCCCTTTAGTGGAATTTAGCAAAGTCCCAAACTTGCAGAAGCTCTATGTCCCTTCTCTTGGAAATACCAGCCCACCTGGCAGCTTGGTAAAGTGTCCCAGAACGAGGGATTGGGTTTAGATTGTGAACACTGTCCCAGAAAAGCTTTCTGGATATTGCATCTGGCATCTTTCATCCTTTTTTTCCCCCCCTGGGATTGTAAAGGTACTGACATTGGAAATTCTGCTGCTTTTGAAAAGACTGCTGTTCAGGCCTCCTGCTGTCCAGGCCCTCCCATCCCTGTTTTCTAGCAGAGACTGAAGAGTTGTGGAGATTCCTCTGTCCTTCCTTCTTCAGCTCCTAGCCTGGACAAAAAGCCCCCTCAGCCCCATGGTCCCCTCCCAGGCTACATGACACAGCCGCAGCACTCCATCTTCCACCTGACAACAACTTCTCCACTAGCTAGGCTCCATATTATTTATTGTCTGATCCAGCCCTCCTGCCTGGGGATTGCCCATAAACATGCATATCATGGCCCCTTTGCCTCTAGCTTCTAGAACCAGGGGGAGTAGGGTTGCCACATCATCCCTTTAATCCAGGACACAGGTTCTGAGACTGATTTAATGCAGATAAGGCACCAAGTGAGTTTAATTACCACCTTAATCAGCCTCAGAACCTGTGTAATTAATGTGTGTCCTGGATTAAAGGGATGATGTGGCAACCCTAAGGGGGAGGTACCAGAGGCCTGACCTCTAGAGCCCTCCAGCATGTCCTACAATAACCCCAACCAATTAACCAGACTCACACAGCTACTGAGAGTCAAAATACATTTTCCTCACTCTAACTGTAAACTAGAGGGTGCTACATCCATTATATAATTTTTTTGTTATCGCTAGAGGGATCAGCAGCAAGAGGAAGAAGGTCCAAATTGCACTAAATAGTACTTGGGTCATATTATGCAGAGTATTGGCAATCATGGGCTGGAAGCTTCTTGTATACAGCAGAACACTTTTACTCTCATGGAGGATATCTTTATCATGGCTTTACATCATGTAGACAGAAAACAGGAACAAGGAGCATACAACTACATACTTAGAGAGTTAACACTTCCTCTAAATACATTACCATAGATACACACTACAGTGCCACCTGCTGGATAGATAGGTATAATGCATACACTATATATATATATATATATATATATATATATATATATAGAAAAAGAGTCCAAGAGGTTGCTGCACTTAAAAATTTCTTTGCTTTATTTCACAATATCTTCAGTAGGGATTTACAAAGCAAGTATAATCCAAAATCACAGGCACAAAATGCCTACACAGTTTCAAACACAAGTAGGTTCAGATATGGATGGATGGATGGATTACATCTCGGGCTAGTCAGCTTACGCCCTTCCTAAGATCCATTGAAGCACATCTGAGGGTTTCAATCCAATCATTCATTTAAATACAGGTTTAGTGAAGTACTTCACATATGGAATCAATATGGCTAATTAGTTCAAATCGCATACCATTTAACATCTATATATGCATATATTTATCTATAACATGCCATTAGAGCAAGGATAAGCAACAGGTGTCAAATCTCTCATTCTCTTCACTCGCATTATAGAATATTTGGAATACCTATAAAAACGCAGGGAAATATTGCATTCATGAGTAAAAACAAAAAAGATATCCCCATCATGAAGTTATTTTATCTGGCTACTTTTAATTACTTATTCCAACAGTTAAACAAATAAATAAAGATCCAAATCAACATTTAAGCCATATGGAGCAATAGTATTTAAAAAATGTATCCAGTATACTTCTCTTTTTCTTAGAGTCAATTCACGGTTGCCCCCTCTCCTATTTTTTTCAATACCTTCTAGGACCATATACTTTAGTTGTGATACATTGTGGCCAAATTCCACAAAGTGTCTCGCCAGCGGTAATTGGGTTAATTTATCTCGTATTGAGTATTTGTGTCTCGCTATCCTATCTTTAATTTTTTGTGTAGTCTCCCCTACATAAACTAAACCGCACGGGCACTTTATGGCATAAATTACATATGAAGATTGGCATGTGTAGTAACCCCGTATGGGGATGTTGAAACCCCTTTGTGGATGTGTAAAGTATTTACCTTTAATCATAGAGTTACATTGTATGCATGACAAGCAGGGATACGATCCCAGATTTTTAGGTCCCAGAAAGGTTAGTTTGGCTGCTGCAGCCACAGGTTGATCAGATTTAATCAATCGATCTCGCATCGTTCTACCTTTTCTATAGGAGGACATGGGTGGATTCCAGAATTCCTGTACCATGGGGTAACTGGATCTTAAAAGATTCCAATGTCTTTTGATAATTTGGTTGATTTTGTTGGAGAAGGGATGATACTGCATAATAAAGGGGATTCTCTTGTTTTCTTTTCGGGGTGATCGATTACAATACGTATTAGAATAATCGATATTAACTAAAGCTTGCGGGTATCTTCTACTAATAAGTTTGTTTTTTATTTCATTAAGTCTCTGATCACGGCACAGCGGGTCACTCACGATCCGCTGTACCCTCATCATCTGACTTTTTGGGATGGATGAAAAAACGTTTGGGGGATGAAAGCTATTAAAATGTAGCAATTGGTTACGGTCTGTAGGTTTCACATATAAGTCGGTAGTAATCTGCCCATTGTTCAATTTAAGAAGAGTATCAAGAAAGGAGATCTCATTTTTACCAATTTCAATGTTAAACTTTAGTCCAGGTACTAAATAGTTAATGTATTTATCAAATAAGTATAGGCTTTCCATGTTGCCATCCCATATAGCGAAAATATCGTCCACAAATCTGTACCAACATTGGCAATGTTTTAAAAATAAATCATTGACATAAATAAAAGGACGTCTCTATCATATTCATAAATGCGTTCGCATATGGGGGTGCAACATTTGAACCCATCGCTGCTCCGTTCAGTTGCAAGAAATGAGTATCCCTGAAGAGAAAATAGTTCTCTTCAAGAGTAATTTTCAAAAGGTCAAGCAGAAATGAAATCTGTTCGGTTTTATAGATGCCTGATTGAATTAACAATCGCTGACATGCCTCTATTCCTAAATCATGTGGAATGATAGTAAATAAACTAGAGACGTCCCATGATATCAGGATGGAATCTGATGACAAGTTTATATCTTGAATTTTTGACAAAAAGTCAGTAGTATCTCTTATAAATGATTTAGTGTTTAATAGCAATGGTGTCAAACACTTATCCAGGTATTGTGCTAGATGTGTTGTCACAGATTCCATCCCTGATACAATGGGACGTCCCGGGGGATTTTTAGGGTCTTTATGGATTTTTGGTAACATATACAGTACCGGTGTAACCGGATATTCACATATCAAAAACTCCATAGTTTCATCATCAATGATTTTTTGTTTAACTGCCTTAGTTAGAGTTGTTTTTATCCTTTTTTGTACTTTAAAAACAGGACAGCAATCAAGTCTTTTATAAGTAAGGGTATCACTAAGATGTTTCATTATTTCATTTTCATACATGGATGTGTCCATAACCACAATAGCTCCCCCCTTGTCAGCCGGCTTGATAGTGATAGTTTAACGCTGCAATCTCATCTCTGTTTAGAGTGTGGGGTATATGGTCTCTCTTATCTCTGTCACACAAAAAACGTTTTATGTCATTTTCCACTTTCTCTATATATACCTCTACAGCAGCACATGAAGTGGGTGGTACTTTAGTGCTTTTTGGTTTTAAACCCATGTTTTTGATTGATAATATTGATAGTTCCTTAGTTGTGGCAGTGGCCACACCAGAATAGTATGCTTTAAATCTTAATTGTCTAAAAAATCTATATAAATCCTGTTTAAGTACAAAATCATTCATTTTTTCTTTAGGGCAAAAGCCCAAACCCTTATTCAAAACACTTAACCACCAGACGCCAGAACCGCCAAAGACATTAGATGAAAACCTGGTACATAACATTTCTTCTATTGTTTTGTCTAAAACTGAACTAAGTGTTTTGAATAAGGGTTTGGGCTTTTGCCCTAAAGAAAAAATGAATGATTTTGTACTTAAACAGGATTTATATAGATTTTTTAGACAATTAAGATTTAAAGCATACTATTCTGGTGTGGCCACTGCCACAACTAAGGAACTATCAATATTATCAATCAAAAACATGGGTTTAAAACCAAAAAGCACTAAAGTACCACCCACTTCATGTGCTGCTGTAGAGGTATATATAGAGAAAGTGGAAAATGACATAAAACGTTTTTTGTGTGACAGAGATAAGAGAGACCATATACCCCACACTCTAAACAGAGATGAGATTGCAGCGTTAAACTATCACTATCAAGCCGGCTGACAAGGGGGGAGCTATTGTGGTTATGGACACATCCATGTATGAAAATGAAATAATGAAACATCTTAGTGATACCCTTACTTATAAAAGACTTGATTGCTGTCCTGTTTTTAAAGTACAAAAAAGGATAAAAACAACTCTAACTAAGGCAGTTAAACAAAAAATCATTGATGATGAAACTATGGAGTTTTTGATATGTGAATATCCGGTTACACCGGTACTGTATATGTTACCAAAAATCCATAAAGACCCTAAAAATCCCCCGGGACGTCCCATTGTATCAGGGATGGAATCTGTGACAACACATCTAGCACAATACCTGGATAAGTGTTTGACACCATTGCTATTAAACACTAAATCATTTATAAGAGATACTACTGACTTTTTGTCAAAAATTCAAGATATAAACTTGTCATCAGATTCCATCCTGATATCATGGGACGTCTCTAGTTTATTTACTATCATTCCACATGATTTAGGAATAGAGGCATGTCAGCGATTGTTAATTCAATCAGGCATCTATAAAACCGAACAGATTTCATTTCTGCTTGACCTTTTGAAAATTACTCTTGAAGAGAACTATTTTCTCTTCAGGGATACTCATTTCTTGCAACTGAACGGAGCAGCGATGGGTTCAAATGTTGCACCCCCATATGCGAACGCATTTATGAATATGATAGAGACATCCTTTTATTTATGTCAATGATTTATTTTTAAAACATTGCCAATGTTGGTACAGATTTGTGGACGATATTTTCGCTATATGGGATGGCAACATGGAAAGCCTATACTTATTTGATAAATACATTAACTATTTAGTACCTGGACTAAAGTTTAACATTGAAATTGGTAAAAATGAGATCTCCTTTCTTGATACTCTTCTTAAATTGAACAATGGGCAGATTACTACCGACTTATATGTGAAACCTACAGACCGTAACCAATTGCTACATTTTAATAGCTTTCATCCCCCAAACGTTTTTTCATCCATCCCAAAAAGTCAGATAATGAGGGTACAGCGGATCGTGAGTGACCCGCTGTGCCGTGATCAGAGACTTAATGAAATAAAAAACAAACTTATTAGTAGAAGATACCCGCAAGCTTTAGTTAATATTGATTATTCTAATACGGATTGTAATCGATCACCCCGAAAAGAAAACAAGAGAATCCCCTTTATTATGCAGTATCATCCCTTCTCCAACAAAATCAACCAAATTATCAAAAGACATTGGAATCTTTTAAGATCCAGTTACCCCATGGTACAGGAATTCTGGAATCCACCCATGTCCTCCTATAGAAAAGGTAGAACGATGCGAGATCGATTGATTAAATCTGATCAACCTGTGGCTGCAGCAGCCAAACTAACCTTTCTGGGACCTAAAAATCTGGGATCGTATCCCTGCTTGTCATGCATACAATGTAACTCTATGATTAAAGGTAAATACTTTACACATCCACAAAGGGGTTTCAACATCCCCATACGGGGTTACTACACATGCCAATCTTCATATGTAATTTATGCCATAAAGTGCCCGTGCGGTTTAGTTTATGTAGGGGAGACTACACAAAAAATTAAAGATAGGATAGCAAGACACAAATACTCAATACGAGATAAATTAACCCAATTACCGCTGGCGAGACACTTTGTGGAATTTGGCCACAATGTATCACAACTAAAGTATATGGTCCTAGAAGGTATTGAAAAAAATAGGAGAGGGGGCAACCGTGAATAGACTCTAAGAAAAAGAGAAGTATACTGGATACATTTTTTAAATACTATTGCTCCATATGGCTTAAATGTTGCTTTGGATCTTTATTTATTTGTTTAACTGTTGGAATAAGTAATTAAAAGTAGCCAGATAAAATAACTTCATGATGGGGATATCTTTTTTGTTTTTACTCATGAATGCAACATTTCCCTGCGTTTTTATAGGTATTCCAAATATTCTATAATGCGAGTGAAGAGAATGAGAGATTTGACACCTGTTGCTTATCCTTGCTCTAATGGCATGTTATAGATAAATATATGCATATATAGATGTTAAATGGTATGCGATTTGAACTAATTAGCCATATTGATTCCATATGTGAAGTACTTCACTAAACCTGTATTTAAATGAATGATTGGATTGAAACCCTCAGATGTGCTTCAATGGATCTTAGGAAGGGCGTAAGCTGACTAGCCCGAGACGTAATCCATCCATCCATCCATATCTGAACCTACTTGTGTTTGAAACTGTGTAGGCATTTTGTGCCTGTGATTTTGGATTATACTTGCTTTGTAAATCCCTACTGAAGATATTGTGAAATAAAGCAAAGAAATTTTTAAGTGCAGCAACCTCTTGGACTCTTTTTCTATATACAAGGTCAGTGGGAAGACCTGATTGCTGGCACTAAATTGTAAGCAGAGTGCGGTTCTCCTCCACAAGTGAATATATATATATATATATATATATATATATATATATAGTTTGCAGTACTTTACATTACATGTTGTTCCAACATCCCTTCTCAACAGCATGTGTTTTGTCAAATTATATTCAGCTTCTTCTGGAAATAACTATGACATTCCTTCAACAAAGCTTTGGTGAGTATATCAGCAGTCATCTGCTCTGATGGGCAGTATTGAATGTCAATAACACCTTGCTCTCGATTATCCTTCAGTAGGTGATACTTGACGTTGATGTGTTTGGTTCTAGGATTGACCCTTTCTGATTGCGTAAGCTTTATACAACCCTGGCTGTCTTCAAAAATGTGAATTGATTTTGACACGTCTATCCCAATGTCCACAAAAAGTTGACTAATCCATATCGCTTCTTGAAATGCATATGCTGCTGCAATGTATTCTGCTCAAGTTGAAGATAGAGCGACAGTTGCTTGCTTTCGACTAGACCAACTTATGGTTCCTTCCCCATACTGGAAGATGAATCCACTTGTGGATTTGCGGTCTGTGCAGTGACCGGCCCAATCGGCATCCACATATCCGACCACCAGTTTTGGATATGATGTTGCTGGTAACCGTAACTTCATCTGAATTGTTCCTTTGAGGTCCTGCATGACTCTTTTTACTCCATTCCAGTCACGCTGACAGGGAGCTGAAACTTTCCTGCACAGTATGCCCACTGCTGTGTGTATGTCTGGTCTTGTCACAGTGGCAACAAATAGCGTAAAAATTACATACTCATGTGTGCTCTATCAGCTGGTCAGATCAGCTGCGGGTAATTCATCCAGGTAGGATAGTTCACGTGCAGCACAAAAACAGAAAATTGTTTCATACTTACTGTAATTTTCTTTTCCTGGTGCCTATCCATGGCAGCATACCTGTGACAAGCTCCGCCTTGGTTCCTCCCTCAGGGCCAGTGAATATTATAAGAGAAAAGGATTAGTGCACTCCCAGCATTCTACGTAATGTAGCATACCGAGGGTGGGATTGTATGCTGCCATGGCTAGGCACCAGGCAAAGAAAAATACGGTAAGTATAAGGCAATTTTCTGTTTTCCTGGTGCCTCCATGGCAGCATACCTGTGACAAATAACTAGCTGAAATGGGTGGGATGGTACATAGTAAAAGACTTATTTGAAAAAGAATTTAAAATAGGCAAATGCCGGCCTAATAGCCTGTCTGCCAGTTTCTACAGATGAAAAAGCTGCCGGGTCTACTCTGCAATGTCTCATAAACGCATGTTGGGATGACCATAATGCTACCCTTTAGATCGTTTTGATGGATACGTCTGCTCTGGCCGTCCAAGAATCAGAAAACAACTGGGTGGCATACAGCCCAACTGAAGAGGGGGTTCCAGTTCCCTATCCCTGTACACCTTCTTAACCAACTTGATTATTCATGAAACTATTGTACTAGAGCAGGGTTCTGCAAACTATGGCTCCCCAGCTGCCACAGAACCACATGTCCCATGAGGTATAGTAAAGCTCTGATATTCACAGGCATGATGGATACTGCAGTTCTGGAATGGCAGGAGGGCCCCAGATGATGCTTCTTTGCCCCTGTCTTTTTTTTTTTTTTGAGTATTACAAATAGGTTAGATGAAAGTCTGAAGGGAGTTGTGGCTTGAAGATAGTGTCTTAGTACCGAAGTAATATCGTCTTCGTGAAGAAGGTCAAAATTGTATCTGAAAAGATTGGCAGGGCCCAAGGCTCGGAGATAGTAAAGGAAGAGGAGAACTTAGGGATGAATCCATGTACTGTTCTAAGTTCAACTCTATCCGAGTACAAAAAATAATATTATTGTCTTCTGATACTCCCTAGCCCAATGTCATCGCCACAAAGAAAAATTTTCCAAGTGACATTCCACAAGGATGCTGAATCAGATGGGGCAAAAGGCTGTTTGGAAAAGGGCTCCAGAGTGATAGAGAGATCCCAAGTGGGAAAGATTTGTTTTAATGGATGCGCTTATCTTTTGACTGTCTTGAAGAATTTGATTATTATAGGATCTTCGGCCCATCTCTTGTTGTCACAGCAGAGATTGCCACCAGCTGTACCTTTTGAGTTGCTTAATCGTAATCCTAAATCAAGGTCTGCTTGCAGGAAGTCAAGGAGTTGGAAGGAAGAAGGTACATCAGGGTTGAAGTTTTGCCATTCGCAAAAGATCTAAACTTATTCCAAACCTTGTCACCTGTATTGTTCATTGAAGGCTCCCGTGCTTTGAGCAGAGTTGAAACAACTCTGGAGGAACATCCTAATGAATAAAGCCTCTGTTTTAAATTCAAATGTGAAGATTCAATCTGTGAGGATTCTGATAGGTGTGATACCTCGAGCCAGAAGGAAGGGTATCAGAGGAATATTTAACGGATTCTGAACACTAAGAAATATTGCCCTAAGGAATCATGGGTCGACCTGCAAATATGTCAGGACTGTCTTCACCGTTTATTGTTGATATTGCAAGTCTCGAATGAATGTTCGACGTAGGAGGCTGGAGGAGGCCTAAATTAGATTGCATGCCCAAGGACTTGACAGGGCATCTATTGGTTCTGCCCAAGGGTGAGGTAGATGTGAAATAAACCTCCGCAGCTTCGTATTGCTTGCTGTAGCAAAAGGATGCTGTTAAGGAAAGGTCCACTGGCCCACAATCCAACTGAATGACTTCGGTTGTAGGGACCATTTGTTAGGATCCAGGAATCCTTGTGATAGATGATAGGTGTCTGTGTTTAAGTGGGCTGGAAGATAGACTACTCTTAGGTCCTTCAGATTCCCCTCTGCTCAAATGAAGATGGGTTCCACTTCCCTTAGTAAGGAACTGTTGTTGGTTGCGCCTTGGTGATGTATGTATGATAATGCAGCTCTATTGTCTATCTGAGAGAGCAAATGCTGTCGATGCGAGATAAGCAGCCTGGATTTTCAGGATATTTGCGATGATGTCTGCCGCATTGAACGCCTATCTCTCTTGAACCAACATTTGGTTGCAATCTGACTCCTAGCGTATTGCATTGGCGCCTGTGGTCACTGTGGTCCAAAAGACATGCCTTAATGGACGTGGCTTTACAGGCATCTGCCTCTTTATCCACTAGTGCAGACCCCTTTGCATCAAACTTGTTTGATATATGGACTGGGATAGACGGTTTGATCCACTGCTTCAGGAATTCTAGCTAAAAGGTGCCTGAGGTATCCATGTGTCCATGGGACCATCTGGATACAAAAAGACAAAAATCCCTATTAAGTTCAGTTAGCTCGAGGCTGTTATGGAGGACCATGTCTTCACTCTCCTTACTTTCTGAATGATCGCCCACACTTTCTGAGATGGCAGGGACACCGTCCCCTTTGCAGTGTTGAATAAGGTGCCTAAACTGGAGAAAAGATGATTCATTTGATGATTTACCATCAGACCGTATCTTGATAATGTAGGCCACAGCATCCACCTGTGTTCCACTAGCTGGGCTGGATCTTTTGATAAAAGGAGGATATTGTCTGGTTAGTGATAAGAACTGAGACCCAATTCTCATAAAGAAGCTTGGATAGTGATCCTAGCCCTCATGAGGACTCTGAGGGAAGTTCGGGGTCCAAAGGGGAGACTCTGGAATTGTAGATGGGCGTGGTCAAACGAAAATCTTAGATACGTCTGTAACAGTTGTAGTATGGATGCGTGCAAGTAAGCATCCCTGAATGCCCGTGTACATCTAATTCTGCAGTTCTGGGGAATCAAGTCTGACTTTCCTCCTGCGACACGGAAAATGACTTTCTGTAAAGAGTGATTTACCATAAAAACAAGGTATTTATACTAATTTTGTTTTGACCCAGTGTCAGCTGCCGTAGTTCTGACCACAATACCCATATGGCTATCATAAGTAGTGACATTGATCTTGCCAAGTAATAAATTGTATCCATCATTGTATCCATCACCATCTCACCGGTGAAGTCTGCTGAGAGCCATAATTTGCCCAAAGCCTTGACTATATTTTCCCTAGGAACATTTTGATGAATCACTGTTTCCATGTTTTTGGTCCATGCCCACAGGGCTTTGGATACAGATAATTGCTGACTTCCAGGCTTTTACCCGCCATTTGGTAAGCTCTTTTAAGTTGGGGTCTATTCATCTGTCTAAAGGATCCTCAATTGAGGCTGAATTATCGATTGGTGAGAAGAAATTCTTTGTTAAACGTACCACTGCCGCGTCTACCTCCGGTGGACCGTCTGGCATTGTAAAATCTTGTTCTGACCGTGGATAAAGTTTTCCTAGGCAATTGAGAGGAAAAAAATACATTTTTTCCTTTCCTCTTCAACAATAACTCTGATTTCATCCATCAGAGTAAGCACAATGCCTGTGTATTCTTGAGGTCAATGGACCTTGCATCAAAGTGGGACAAAGTAATACTACTCTTCTCTTTAGAAATGGGAAGTACATCTTTTGACTACTCAGATGTAGTGTCGGCTTTCTCCCAGTCAGTAGCTGGCTTTACAGCCTGGACATAGGGCTGAACTAGGAAAAAGTTGAAGTCTGAGGGCCGAGCTCTTTTGAGGTATCCTCAGATGGCCTACCGTGATACAGAAGTTTAGGAGGGATACTTGCTGCATGGTGAGAAGATTCTCTCGAGTATGGGCCAGGAAGAGTTAACTTCTCTGGAGGAGATTGAGCTAATTGCTGCAATGGAACTGCTGTTGCTTGTTCCGCTATTTATCCCCTGCCCATCTTTTAAGTAGGATAGCTTACCTGTTAACCCTCTGACTGTCTGCTGCATAGACTCTAAAACAGCTTTTGCAGACCAATTGGCTGGTAATGAGATGACCCCGCATGCTCGGCATTTAGGAATTTGAGAGTTGGTGAATGTGAAGAACTATGTCTTTTCATGGATGAACCCTCGCCAAGAGGCAGCTAGCGACCTAGTAGAGTGAGCCCTAACTCTGGAAGGAGGGGATTGTCCTGAAGATTTGCAGGCCTCACATATAGCTTCTCTAATCCATCTGAAAATGGAACCTCTGGAAGCCTTGGAACCCTTTTTGGGGCCATTAAAAGTAATCAGTAGTTGGGAATCTTTCCTAAATTCACTAGTAACTTCTAAGTAGTATAGAAGACATCTTCTTACATCTAAAAAAGCGAACCTTTCTTCCTCCGGATAACAAAAGCTAGGAAGAACTAGTTCCTGGGATCTGTGGAAGTCAGACGAAACTTTGAGCAAATACAAAGGGTCAGGCCTGATCACTACTCTGTCCTCTAAAATCCTTAAGAAAGGAACCTAAATCAGAGACCCTTCTCCCAGACATTATCGCCAAAAGGAAAACCATCTTTAGGGTGACTAATTTTAAAGAGGCGTCATGCAGTGGCTCAAAAGGGGGTCTGGTAAGGGCATTCAATACCAACGACAAATCCCAGGGGGGAACCTGCTTGACTACTCTGGGTGTACGTCTAGCCCTAGCTAGGAGGAATCTCTTAATTAAAGGCTCCTCCGCCAGTCTTTTCTCCATGAACCGAGATAAAGCAGCAACCTGAACCCTAAGAGTGCTGACAGCAAGCCCCTTTTCCACTCCCCTCTGTAAAAAGTCCAGGACATAGGGAATAGAAAACGAGTCTACCCAAGCCCTTTTTTACCAGGCTACAAAGGTCCTCCAAACTTTGCCATAAATCTTCCTTGTGACTAATTTATGGCTGTCTAGAATAGTCTCAATAACCCTAGCTGAACATCCTTTCAATTGTAGGATGCGTCGCTCAGCCTCCAAGCCGTCAGACGGAAAATCCGAGGGTTTGAATGTAGCATTGGCCCTTGGTGTAGAAGATCTCTTCTCTCTGGCAGGGGCCAGGGGGACTCTACTGAGAGTGCTCTCAGTGCGGAGAACCAACTCCTCCTGGGCCACCATAGGGCAATCAGAATCACTTCTGCTTGATCCTGCACAATCTTTCGGAGCACCAGATGCAATAGCAAAATTGGAGGAAAAGCGTAGGTCAAGGGAAAATTCCACTGGAAAGAGAGCGCATCTGTCCCTAGAGACTTTGCTTCTCTCTCCAGGGAAAAATAAGCTGAAAGCTTCCTGTTGTGGGTGGAAGCAAACAGATCCACTTTGGGCATTCCCCACCTGACCACTAACTCCCGGAAGATTTCCTGGTTCAGCTCCCAACTGGAAGTGACAGTTACGCTGCTCAGATAATCTGCCAGTACAGTATATTTGCCGACCCACTGATGTGGACTGCCCTGATTGAGGAAACATTGTCCTCTGCCCAGGAAAAGATCTACCGACTCAACCCTAGGAAGCTGTCTGAATGAGTACCCCCCTGCTTGTTGAGGTAGACCACTGTCGTGGCATTGTCCGAAAAAATCAACAGGTCCTTTGCATGAACCCTGGTTTTCAAAGTAACCAAAGCTTTTCCTACTGCTAACATTTCCCTGTAGTTTGAGGATTGGGCTGCCTCTTCTGGCTGCCAGGCACCCTGAGCCTGCCAATACTCTGAGTGCGCCCCCCAACCCCACAAGCTGGTGGCTGTGGTAATCTTTACCGGGAAACGCTGGGCCCAAGCACTCCCTACTTGCAGATGCTCCGGTCGGACCCACCAGGATAGATTGAGGGAATCGTCTCCTGGAAGCCGCATGACCTGGTCTAGAGAGGCCTTTCTGCGATCCCAACAACGCAGAAGAAACGTCTGTAGGGATCTGGAATGCAATTGGGCCCAGGGCAGTCCCGGAATTGCTGCAGTCATCAAGCCCAACAGCTGCATTATCTGACGCAGGGATGCCTGGGGATTGCACCTGAATTTCTCTACGGAAAGGAGGATCGAGATCTTCTCTCCAACCCAATCTTTGGAAGGTCTACAGAACTTCTTGCAGATCCCGACCCAGGTCCTCTTTGTCCCGGGCAAAGATCAAAAAGTCGTCCAAGTAAGGGACGATTGGTCCCCTCTTTCTCTAAACTGAGTTGGAAAAGGATGGGTCCCTTTGGTTATCGAGTCCTAGTTGGTGGGGCTTACGAGATGGAAGTGACACAGGACTTGTTGGTAAAGAGGCGTAATGGAATCCGTTGGTCATTATGACGATATAAAAAGCAATGAGAAAAAGTATAATCCACTATGATGTGAATACGAGAAGGCGACAGTTAATGAACATCAAACTGATTTAGCCCTCCAAATACTGTTTACTGATGTGGAAAAAAAAAAAAAGTAAGGGACGATTGAAATTTTCTGCAAACGAAAAAATACCATGACCTCGGCCATGACCTTTGTAAAGATTCTTGGGGCTGCCGAGAGACCAAAAGGAAGGGCTCTGAACTGCCAATGACTTAAGCCGTTTTCCGAGAGAATCGCAAACCTCTGATGATCCTGGTATACTGGAACATGGAGGTAAGCATCCTGAAGATCCAGGGTCACCAATAATACCTCTGGCAATAACAGATTCCTGAGTGAATAAATGCTTTCCTTTCGGAAATGCCTGTAAACCAGGAAACTGTTTAGGAGGCTCAGTTGATGACCATCCGAAATCCTTCTGATGCCTTTCTTACCAGGAAAACATGGGAATAAAATCCTGGGAATTTTTGATCTTCCGGGACGGGGAAAATAACCCCTTCTGATTTCCAAAGAGCAATCAGACATAACATGCCCTGCCGTTTCTCTTGGTCCCTCTGCAGATGAGTGAGAAAAAACCTCTGGGGAGGAGGGAGATTGAATTCCAACCTGAAACCCTCCCTTATGACCTTGAGAACAAAAGGATTTTCTGTTACCTTTGCCCATTCCTCGTGAAAAAAGGTCAGCCTTCCTCCTACCCCTGCATCACTGAGAGCTTTTTGCCTGGGTTGAAGGAGCAAAGAGAGACCCTTTAGCTTTGTCTTTGCTAAACGACCATTTTTTCTTTGCCTGCTGACCCGTTTGAAGTTAGCTTTGCCCCGAAAACTACGAAAGGGCCTCTTACTTTGAGGCTTAACCTTCCGAGGTGGGAAACGTTTACCCTTTTCCGAGGACCGGAAAAATACTTCCTCTAAAGCCTAACCAAACAATAGTTTGCCTTCAAAGGGAATACTGCAGAGTTTATTTTTGGAGGTCAGATCCCCGTCCCAGGATTTCAACCAGATTGCCTGTCTAAAGCAATTGATCAAGGCTGACGTTTTGGCCACTGATCTAACCGAGTCTGCCAAGAAGGCCACTGATTTGGCAACCAGGGGGAGAGATTGTTTGATCTCTTCTACAGGCGTGTCGGTGGAGTGCAGGTCATCTAGCCTCTGGACCCAAACATCTAGATTTCTAGCTAAGCAGGTGGATGCCAGGGCTGGCCCCAGAGAGAAGGCTGAAACCTCCCAGGCCTTACGGAGCAAAGCGTCAGCTTTTCTATCCATCTGGTCCTTAAGAATCCCTGAGTCTTCAAATGAAAGATCAGATTTCTTAGACACTTGAGACATAGGAGCATCCAGTCTGGGACACTTAAAAAACATCTCTTCAATGTCAGACTGAAAGGGAAATCTCCTCTTATGCCCTCTGGACTGGAACCTTTTCTCAGGCTCTTTCCATTCTGACAGGACCATATCTTTAAGTGACTGGTGTACCGGAAAACACTAATGCCGCGTACACACGAGCGGACTTTACGGCAGACTTTGCTCGGCGGACTTTTCGACAGACTTTACGACGGACTTTCTGAATGAACGGACTTGCCTACACACAATCCACCAAAGTCCGTCGAATTCATACGTGATGACGTACGACCGGACTACAACAAGGAAGTTCATAGCCAGTAGCCAATAGCTGCCCTAGCGTGGCTTTTTGTCCGTCGAACTAGCATACAGACGGCGGACTTTTCGACCGGACTCGATTTCAACGGATTAATTTAAAACATGTTTCAAATCTAAGTCCGTCCAACTTTTGAGAAAACAAAGTCTGCTGGAGCCCACACACGATCGAATTGTCCGCCGAAATCCAGTCCGCCGGGCAAAGTCTGCCGTAAAGTCCGCTCGTGTATACGCGGCATTAGGCTTATGCCCCTGAAGATCCCTATACATTCTATCCTGAACCGATTGAGATTTTTGTGGTGGCTCAATCTGTTCAGAAGTAAAAACTGCTTTCGACAGTTCTTCAAAATCTTCGACTGGAAATAGGAATCTAGACGTATTAACAGTTTCCTCCATCTCTGACACGGATTCCTCGTCAGATGAGGAATCTGAGTTCTCCCCCTCCTCTGGATCAGAGACCGCACAGGAACTAACTGTTTCTGACACCAAAGGGGGTAGAGATCCTAAAGAGACCGAAGGAACCTGGGGTACTGTCACTGCTACAGACGTGGAAGGGCGCAACCCAGCTAACCTATCATTAAAGGCTTGAAAGGAGGAAACTACCTCCTTCATGGAAACCACCAATTCCTTTAGGTTAGAAGCAGACTCAGCCCCTGCCACTGAAGAAATACATGTCTCACATAACAGTTTCCTACAGACATCAGGAAGCTTGGATCTACAATTTCCATATTTTCTTTTCACAGGTTTGTCAACCTGGAAAAAAGAAAACCACAATAAGAAAGGCATACAAATTTACACTTTCTAAAAGATTTGTCCCTGGATATACAATCTCTCATTACAGCGGAGAAGTACTAACCTTAGGAGTAACACAGGAACCGATTGCAGCCGCTGGTTTAGATAGAGCGGATGCACCGTTCACGGCGATGTCCTTAACCTCCATGATGAGAAGGACCAGGTAGGAGAGCGTTGTAATGAGCTTGGACGCTGTCCGTTTACTGTACAGCCAGCAAAACATCCCCAGCAGCTTGTGTGCCTGAGCCAGTCCTTTTCAAACATGAAGAGGCTCGGAATCTGGAAGTGTGTCACATCACTTCCGGCGGCGAGGCAGGAAGTGCACTCGCCGCCATCTTGGTACACCCAAAACGGTGAAAAGGACACAAGGAAGCGCTCTCTGGGTGTACCAAGATGGATCAGGACGCTGGGGGGTGGAAGTTGCAGAAGATTCCGTAATGCAAGTAACCACCAGTAAAACAGGGGGAACCCTTCTCAGACTGCTGACACAGTAGAAAATACTGCAGACATGGCCACAACCGGTCTAAGTAATCTGAACAAGGGGGGTCCACTAACCAGTCACCAGGCCAAACGAAAGAAACAAACAATGACGGTGCGTACTCCTGGAGGTCTGGAAGCACAAAACAACTGAGGGTCAGGGGAAAGGGAAGGGCCTTTTAAATTGTGTCTGATTTGTGTTTCCTGTAGAAGGCGGAGCCAATCATCTCTCAATTAGCTGTCCTGGAAGATGAGGGGGGAAAATGCATTTATAGCTAAAGCTTTCAGATGGTCAATAATAATGGTGCAAGGTCCGATCGGGAGGTCCTGATTCCTCTATATAGATCTATAGTTATCACTAGTGGGATCACTATCAGGAGGAAGAAGGTCCTGATTCCCTTATATAGAGCATTAGTTATCACTGGAGGAATCACCAGATTTCAATATGCGATTACTAGTTAGGGTCCTTTCACACGGGCGGTCCACGTGGGGGACTCACCGCTGACATCCGCTGCCCCATAGGGGTGAATAGAGTGTCCGATCAGGTCCGCCTGAAAAACTGACAGGCGGACCTGTTTGGAAAGTCCGCGTGGAAAGGGGCCTAATTAAAGGGCTCACCAGCAGGAGGTCCTAATTCTTGTATATAGATCTATAGCTATCACTAGTGGGATCACTAGCAGGAGAAAAAAAAAAAAAGTCCTGACTTAGTCAGGCCTTTTAGAATGATGTGTCCTGGTTCTGGAGATCTCACATACAAAAATGTATGCATAGAGCGAGTCCAGAGATGGTCAAAAAATGGTCCGATGGACAAACCTTTTTTAGGAGAGACTAGAAGAACATATGTAGAGATGCAAGATCCCACTTGATCTTTTTGTAATGTCACACTTCTATGTTTCTATTACAGCACCAAAGCTCAGGTCTGATAGCAAAGCAGGTGCTTAGACACCAAGCCCTTGATCCAGCCTGGAAGTTTTTGCAATCCCAACACAACAAAATCTTTAGCTCTGCAATAAAGATCAGATGAAATTTAAAGTGTTATAGAAAATCATAAATCAACATTTACAGCAAGTTATTACAGTTTATTTTGTACATTGCAATTTTATTTTCAGCACGTCTGCACAGCAGTTACATTTTCAATAAAACAAAGTCATAAATCTTGAATAATGTGATGTGCATTTCCCAAATGACATCTCAGAGTAGCGATTAATTATACACCAGCAGAGCAAAAGAAGTTTTAGATGCTTGTCAGACCTCATATCATATTTTCAGCACCTATTGTAACATCTGAAAGTAATTGTAAGACCCCTTTCACACTGGAGGCATATTTCAGGCGCTTTAGCGCTAAAAATAGCGCCTCTAAAATGCCTTATCTGCAGCCCCAGTGTGAAAGCCAAGTGCTTTCACACTGGGGCGCTGCGCTGACAGGACGTTAAAAAAAGTCCTGCAAACAGCATCTTGAAATCAATGGGCAGCCGCGCTTTTAACCCTTTATTCGAAGCGTCCAGCTAGCTAGCTAACTCGGCCGCGCTGTCAGTGTGGAAGGGCTTTAACACAACTTTCACATTTTTACATTTGCTCTTTCCTTGTTTTATTGTATTTTACATACAATTTGTAAATTCTGCCTCTAGTGGTCATCTGTATATCAGGGAATGAGATTAGCAAATTCCCTAAAATACTTATGATTACTAGACAGCGCAAGTACAAATACCTTCACATGATTTTATCATCTCAATTAGCCCAAAGCTGGAACATTCAATATTTATTGATTTTGGTTTGCTGCTGGAGCTCTGGCATACTTCTGCAATGTGTGCCTCTCTTTGGGTTTATGTGTTGCATTGAAAGATGTTGGTATTAGAGAAAGAGATGGGTTATGACACACAGGGCTGCAGTTTGAAATCACGGGGCCCCGTACAACCTACCTGAAAGGGCCACCCCCTATCAAATGTTTTCTGATGAGCGATTCAAATGCTGACAGCTCTTCAGAGAGCAAAGCACATGTGAACAAGCCCTTAATTTTTTTATTTTTAACTTATTTTGTAGAATTACATTTAACTGCCCTGTTGGAGGAGGGCTTTGGTGATGTTACACTTTTAGAACAGAGAAAGGGAATAAGGACATAGATTACTCCATCCTCTTTTCTACAGCCTCAGATGTACAGATGAATGAATACAAAGCGTTTAGAGGCTTCCTGTTCATTCACAAACTGAAGCATAGTAAACACGATTTACTATGTTTCGGTGATGAATGAACACAGGAGCGATCGGTACCAATCACTCACAGTGTTCTTTCAGGAAAGGAAGAGGCTGATAAATATGACCTTTACTGGCCTCCGTTCCCCATCCTGAAATGATCCCCCTGTGTGCCCTCAGCTGCTGCCAGGAGGGAGAGGAAAGGAGATGAGCCTAGGCAGCAGGTGAAAAAGGGGTTCACAGGGGGGTGGGGGTGTTCAGAGCGGTGGAAGGGGGGTAGGGGGTGCAGATACCCATGCTGTGCAGCTGGAGGAAAAGAGGAGGAGGAGAAGCCACAAAAGGATCAGTGGCAGCAATAAAGCAGTACAGCCAGCTCTTCTGCTCAGCAGGTGCCTGGGCCCCCTTTTTGAACGGATGAGGCCTGGTACAGGAGGGCCAGCTGTACGGCCTTATCAGCGGCCGTGATGGCACACATTAGATGTCAGAGCAGAAAGCCAATATTTACATACTGAACACTTGGGGTCCATTTACACAGGTGAGCAACTTCTCTGCCAACACGCTGTGAGTGGGTAGAGGTGGCCAGCAACTGCAAAGCCAGATTTATACAAATAAGTAGCAGGAACTGCTGTTTCCATGTTACTACTCATCTGAACACTTGCATGTGAGCAGGCACTCTGAAGGGTCCTACATGCAGTTTTCATCCAGGACAGCAATTCTGGAGGCTGCAGATATCAGTCCAGTTTGCATGCAGCCGGAGCACAGAATGTGGAATGCAGAGGTTGTATTTATCTGTATCCTGATTGCTGCAGCCCATTTGCCCTTTCACCTGTCTGAAGGAGGCCTTAAGGATTGGGTTACCGTTAGGCTGGGTTCACACCGATTTCGGATGTGGCACACAGCAGGGGGCTGGTGCGTTCCGTTTCTCAGTTTCAGTGATGAATCAGGCCCGAATTCGGAATTGAAACGGAGCCAAAGATGCACAGGACCCCTGGGCAATGCGCTCCACGGCTGCCTCGGAGATGTATGAACCGTCTCCATTGAGAGCCGGTCACAGTCTCCTGTCATGCGAATTGGATGCGGGGAAACCTGTATTCAATTGGCAAAGGTGTGAACCCAGCCTGAATAATAAAAGGTGTGCTTTAAAGCAAAGCTTTCCTGAAAAACTCAGACGCTGCCATTATCAACTTGTTATGCAAATACCAGTTGCTTGGCTGCCATATTAATATCTTGCTTCCATACTTTGGACCTATAACCCAGAGCACACACACATACATACATACATACATACATACATACATACATACATACACACATACACATACACACACACATACACACTTCTGACTTTAGACACATTTGTTTTAGGTCAGTGAATGAGAAATGTGGAAACCAGGTAGTAAGCATAATAGCCAAGCAACTAGCATTTTCACAAGGTGGTCAGCAGCCCCATTTTTCCCCAGAGAGGGTATCATTTAAAAGCACTGCTCCACTCTGATTGGTTTCATGTTATCTGTCAGGTTTATATTGCAGTCTGCAGGCCCAGAAGGGATATTTTTTTCTCACTTCCTGCCGAACGTTTCAGACAGAATAAAAAATATATAAAAAAATACCATCTATTCTATGGGAACATAAAAAGCATTTAAATCCTGATGACGTTCCAAACCTTTCCATCTCGGTCTGAAAAACACATTGGGGTTAGAGTTGGGCTTTAATATATTTGATCAGTTGAAAGGTTTAATGTAAAAATTTTAAGTGTGAAGGTGAATGGCTTATTTTATTTTTATATGCGACTACTAATATACATACTCAAGATGAGACCATAGGCAGCCTTGCTTGTGGACTCGCATGTTATTTATTTTGTACTCAACAAATGAATTCTGGCTGCTTTAGTATATTAACCTGTCCCATCAGAGCGCAGATACCTCCATGCTTAACCCTTGGATTGGTTTTATTATACATACTCAAGAACTTACTGAGAAAAAATTTATTTGACAATTATGACAAACTGACAATGCTGGAACTGCCAGATAAAATGATAAAAAAAACACAAAAGTGCTTTAAGATATCCCTATGAAGGAGCCAGACAGGCAGACGGTGTAGTAATGCTGAAGAGATCCGGTTTCCACTCCGAGGGGCTGGTTAGTGCAAGATGGCTTGTAGAGCAGATTCCTATACATGTGGTGTGACTTTAGTCCTATACATATATTACAGAAGTCAGTCTTGGGATGTGGTTAATACTGAATATTGTTTATTGCGATTTCTGTGAAAAATCCAAGCACTCGTACAAGATGATCCTTGCTGAAGAACTACAAAAAAAAAAACCAGAAGAAAATAAAAAAAAATAATCTATAAGAAATACATTTTTATGCATATTTATTTTAGTCTTGACCATAATAAAGAAAATTTGTGTAAATCAACCGCACACCTCTATAAGTCAGGGGTCTTCAAACTGTGGGCCTTTGCTTGCTTTTATCTGGCCCTTGGAACACTATTCCTCCCCACTGACACCAGGGATGGGGGCACCATTCCTCCCCACTGACACCAGGGATGGGGGCACCATTCCTCCCCACTGACACCAGGGATGGGGGCACCATTCCTCCCCACTGACACCAGGGATGGGGGCACCATTCCTCCCCACTGACACCAGGGATGGGGGCACCATTCCTCCCCACTGACACCAGGGATGGGGACACCATTCCTCCCCACTGACACCAGGGATGGGGACACCATTCCTCCCCACTGACACCAGGGATGGGGACACCATTCCTCCCCACTGACACCAGGGATGGGGACACCATTCCTCCCCACTGACACCAGGGATGGGGACACCATTCCTCCCCACTGACACCAGGGATGGGGACACCATTCCTCCCCACTGACACCAGGGATGGGGACACCATTCCTCCCCACTGACACCAGGGATGGGGACACCATTCCTCCCCACTGACACCAGGGATGGGGACACCATTCCTCCCCACTGACACCAGGGATGGGGACACCATTCCTCCCCACTGACACCAGGGATGGGGACACCATTCCTCCCCACTGACACCAGGGATGGGGACACCATTCCTCCCCACTGACACCAGGGATGGGGACACCATTCCTCCCCACTGACACCAGGGATGGGGACACCATTCCTCCCCACTGACACCAGGGATGGGGACACCATTCCTCCCCACTGACACCAGGGATGGGGACACCATTCCTCCCCACTGACACCAGGGATGGGGACACCATTCCTCCCCACTGACACCAGGGATGGGGACACCATTCCTCCCCACTGACACCAGGGATGGGGACACCATTCCTCCCCACTGACACCAGGGATGGGGACACCATTCCTCCGCACTGACACCAGGGATGGGGCCACCATTCCTCCCCACTGACACCAGGGATGGGGACACCATTCCTCCCCACTGACACCAGGGATGGGGACACCATTCCTCCCCACTGACACCAGGGATGGGGACACCATTCCTCCCCACTGACACCAGGGATGGGGACACCATTCCTCCCCACTGACACCAGGGATGGGGACACCATTCCTCCCCACTGACACCAGGGATGGGGACACCATTCCTCCCCACTGACACCAGGGATGGGGACACCATTCCTCCCCACTGACACCAGGGATGGGGACACCATTCCTCCCCACTGACACCAGGGATGGGGACACCATTCCTCCCCACTGACACCAGGGATGGGGACACCATTCCTCCCCACTGACACCAGGGATGGGGACACCATTCCTCCCCACTGACACCAGGGATGGGGACACCATTCCTCCCCACTGACACCAGGGATGGGGACACCATTCCTCCGCACTGACACCAGGGATGGGGACACCATTTCTCCCCACTGACACCAGGGATGGGGCCACCATTCCTCCCCACTGACACCAGGGATGGGGACACCATTCCTTCCACAGACACCAGGGATGGGGACACCATTCCTTCCACAGACACCAATGATGGGGTCACTATCTCCCCCACTAACAACAATGATGTAATCATTTTTATTCCCACTGACCACCAAGCCTGTGGCGTTGTCTACTCCCAATGATGCCAGGGCATTTTCAACTCCCACTAGCTACAGCCCTGCTCCCCTAAAGTGTGAAGGGCAATAAACTGGCCCTTTGTTTCAAAAGTTTGGAGACCTCTGCTAGAAGCAATAGTCATTCCCATGGCAGTTCTTAGATTCAATGTTACATGATCAAAAATCCTGAGTGGATTTGACTTCTTTTCATCAGAAACTATACAAAGTAAAAATAGAGCTCTGCAAAAGCCTGGCACACACGGACCGAATATTGACCGCTCAACATCAGCGCGCATGCACATCAGCCTGACTGTCAGACCGGCTTCTTTTGAACAGAAAATGTGTACCAGGCTTCAGTGATATAAAACTGGACTCCAGGTATGGACTATTTTGCAGTTATATTGGTCCATCTTGGACCAATGCAAATATGTATGTGCTCTACTCGGCCAATCCCCATGGAAGCTCGAAATCACTGTAGTAGACACCATTACTACAGTGACTGCTAAATTCTGGTTCTCTGAATGGTGCCTGTTCCAATCAAGCGACCCCATGGGCAGGGGACATAGCGGTAAGCACTGTAATACTGGTGTCTACTACAGCCATATCGAGCTTCCATGGGGGTCAGCCAGGTATGGAACTTGGATATTTACATTGATCCAACCTGGACCAATGTAACTGTGCAAAATATTCCATTGCTAAACTTCAGCTTTAAATTACTTACAATGAAAATGCATAAAATAACCGATTACATAGGTAGGTCCCTCTTTAATATGACACACATAAATCATCACTGGTGTAGACATTTTAAATATATATAAAAAAACAAAAAAAAAACCAACAAGTGGATCAATCAACCTCCTCCCAGCGCTTATAGATATAACGTTAATCTAAAATATTTTAAAGACACAAATAGCAGCTACTATAAACAATACAATTTCAAAACCAATATGCTCTAAAAAAAAAAAACCCCTCTAAAATCATTATATAGAATATTCTACAGCATTAGCAGTGCTGTAAGGGTTGTATATATAAACCCAATGTGTTCTAATTCCCAACGAAAAACCCATTGTGTACCCCTCTTTTTTGATCTGAGTAATACTCAGATGGAATGGTGAACCCGCAACTCCGGGAAGAATTTCTCATAGGCTTTGACTGATCTTCTATTCGGTGAGTGTGATACCATAAGAGAGGACACACTGGGTGCAGTAAAGGGAGCCAAAGTATCTATTCTGATGACCTTTTGAGAAAGACACACATTCTGATGGACTTTATTAGTTAACCATTTGTGTGGTGAATTAGGACACATTGGGTTAAATATACAACCCTTATGCCGCGTACACACGATCGGAAATTGGGCCAGCAAAAGACCGATGAGAGCTTTTGGTCGGAAAATGCGACCGTGTGTATGCTCCATCGGACTTTTGCTGGCGGAATTCCCGCCAGCAAAAGATTGAGAGCATGTTCTCAATTTTTCGGTCGGAAAAAGTTCCTATCCGAAAATGCGGTCGTCTGTACAAATTCCGACGCGCAAAATTCCTACGCATGCTCGGAAGCATTGAACTTCATTTTCTCGGCTCGTAGTAGTGTTGTATGTAACCGCGTTCTTGATGGTTGAAAGTTCAGAGAACTTTTGTGTGACCGTGTGTATGCAAGGCAAGCTTGAGCGGAATTCCGTTGGAAAAAGTTTTTCCCAAGGAAAATGCGCTCGTGTGTATGTGGCATTACAGCCCTGCTAATGTTGTAGAATATTCTATATAATGATTTTAGAGTTATTTTAGAGCATATTGGTTTTGGAATTATTTTAAATAGCTACATAACGAGGGCTCATGCCCATGGGTGTACTGGGACATAGAATGTATAATACTGCTGTATTTTAACACCAGGGAACCAGAGGTGGCAAGTACAGCCATCTGTACAAATAAAATACAGGATACAGCTGTATGTGGGTATTGTATATGCAGCTTGGGACATAAACCTGCATACAGCTATATGGCTCTGTCTGCATTCAGGAGTGTACATCCATACACGTTTACCTGCGTACAGCCATATATTCAAATTCATTAGTACAGAGGCCTAAACTAGGACAGAAAAAAAAAAAAAAAAAAATAGCACCGGGCATTTTAGCCTGAGCAACCAATTTTTTCCAGGGACCAGGTGGCGGTTCGCAGGGGTGGTTGGTGACGGGATATTCAAGGAGTCAGTCCTCTGCACTGTAATGTAAAGGGGCACAGTGATATAAAGGGGACTGCACTGTATTGATTACAGTGCCCCTCTACAGTGCAGTTCCCTTTATATCACAGTGCCTCTTTACATTACAGTGCCCCTAATCACAATGCCCCTTGCAGTCATGTTCACCCCCCACTCTCTAATCACAGTGCCCCCCTTTTACTCTCTCCACCGCACAGTCCTACCTTTGGCAAGGCAGAGGCAGGATTCAGCCTGTGTCCTCTTCAGGGTCTCCAGCCCCGCAAACAATGTCTTCCTATCAGCAGGGCAGGGGTCGGGAGGAGCTGCAAATCTGGATCATATTAACGTTGGCGATTACCCGCTTGTTAATATGAAAAGACTCCCGCTCTCTGTGCAGATCTCCAGCTCTTACCGCCCCCTGCTCTGCTGATAGGATGACATCGCTGGAGGGGCGGGAGACGAGACACGGGCATGGCCGCATAGGGGGAGGTGAGCGGCGACTGCAGTCTGTGCTAGCCCCGTCCAGACCGCGGTCACAGCTTACCCCCCCACTGTGTGGCCTGGTTATTAACAGTCCGCTCTTGTTAGGACATTCTGCCCCAACCCACTGAGCAAATGCCCAGTGTGCTGTATGGCCAATCCAGGCCTGTTACTACAGGTGGTTTTACACAACCCTGGTGGTTCCTGTGTGACAAAATATTGCCGTATTTGTCCCTAGGCGTCTGTGCACATAAGTCCTTAGTGAAATAGAGATAATCTCTGTGTAGCACGGGGTATCAAGCAAATGTAAAATAAATACATGTGTATGGAAGATCCAACTTCTGGTTATTCAGGATTGTGGCACAATCTAATCCAGCCTCCCTCGACCAGAGACTGCTAAGGATTCTTTCCCATCTGATGGTGCTTGAATATTTTTGGGCCATCAATGGGCACACCCAGTGGCCTGGGACCAGTGGAGCTTCTCATCTTCTCTGTCACATAAGTTACAACTGACACAAATTATCTATTAGTCTCTAAGGCTGCTTTCACACTGCTCCGTTGAAAAAAAAAAAAACACTCCAATATGCATATGTATTTTGTGGTGCGTTTTCTGGGTGCCTATTACCCAGCATGCACCTGTGAAACTTGGACACATGACTCAAAAAATAAAGCAAAAATGCAACAGGTGCGTTTTGATGCATTTTCTATTCATTTCAACGTGGACTTTTCTAAACGCACCACACCCACGGCGCAGTGGTGTAAACAGTCCCAAAAAGTTTAAAAGGGATTGTATTTTGTTCCGTTTTTGCATGTTAAAAACGCAGCAAAAATGCATCAGTGTGAAAGTAGCCTAAGAGTGGCATTCTTCCCAAAGACCATGCATGACCCACCTACCAACAATGTAAGGGGGTCCAAAAATTATCAACCTTGGGTAGCAAATACTGTACGTCACATTGCTTATTATATCTACAACTTTACTGATGATGCTAATGTAATGCTGTTTTCTTTTTTACAGGGGTTTCTCAGATCTAAAAATTAAAAAAAAAAAAAATAAATAAATAAAAAAAGGAGTTCCTCTAGGGTTTAAAAAAAAAAAAAAAAAAAAAGAAGTTCTGAGAAAGGCTGACCTTAAACCATGAAGATAAAAAAGGACGACTCCAAGCAGCTCTGAGAAAAGGCGATGGTATGACAAGGGACTCTCCAAGTCACCGATTATCCCTAAAGCATAGATGGACCGAAATTCAGTTTGTTCAAGATGACTTTTGATCCATCTATGGTAGTTCCTGTTCATGAGAAGTTGATCTAATGATTGACTTCTCACAAAAGGGCTTGTTGGAAAAGGTTTGTTTGGTTTGATCAGTGCTCCCGCCACAAATCTTCGTTGTCAGAATACAATAGTGAAGCTGGAAGGATTCCTCCATCTGCCTCATTTATGTGGAGTCTGTTCAGTTTCTGCTTTTTTTTTCGATTAGCCTACTGGCTGATAAAAAACAAAACACTGGATTCATGTATGGCCAAGCCTTGGGTCTAAATCAGCCTTTCCCAATCTTTTCAACACAGAGGAACCCTTGTAATAACTTTTCAGTCTCAAGGATCTCCTGCTAAAAAATTTCTATAACTACAATGAATGTAATGGTCCGTGGGAAGAATCCTACTTACACTTGTGGTCATTGGGAAGAATTATCCCCTTATAGATAGCTAAAAAGGTCAGTGGGAACTTATCTGAGGGGCAGAAATTACTCTTTGCTCAGGGAACCCCTAACAACCTCTGGAGGGACCCCAGTGTTCCATGGAACTCTGGTCTAGATACTGAGAGGCTACCCCATTACTACTCAAGGATCAGCTTTAGGGAAATTCCACCAGGTTTAGGCAGATAGTAGGGAAGCATTTGTAGATACCTTAATGCTGCTCTGTCAGATATGTAGATATGCACAAGAAGATCTCTAAGCGTACACGATAATCAACAAAAGGGTTAAACTCTTGTTGTACATATCTGCAGATTAACTAAATTATTGAGTACAGTTAAGTCAGGCATTAGGATGTGGAAAGAGCGTGGTACGGATGGACACTTGCCAACAACAAGCTTTCCACCAAGAGTGTTTGTGTAAGATGGAGATTGGTTAGGGACACCAACAGAAATCCTATGGCCTGTCTGAAAGAGAAACAGGCCTCAGTGACTAAGATTGGAGAGGCTGTGTGTCAACAAATGTTTCCCAAGTGATTGGTCAGTCCTCCAGTCTGGCAATCAGACCAAACAATGTAAACCATCATAAACGCACCATCCCCTCAGAAAACCTTGGTGGTGGCATCACCATGTTACAGAGATACTTCCTGCAGCAGGCCCTAGAAGACTTGGGAGGGTAGAATGTAGTAAATTGCAAAGCAATCCTGGCAGAAAACCTGAGCCTAGGGAGAAGAGGTGTTCCAGCAAGGCAATAATTCCTAGCATTAAGCCCAAACTACATTAAAATGGTTTCAAACCTAACAATTTGGAAGGACAGAGTCAAAGTCCAGATCTCAACATAATAATTTGCAGTTTTACCTGGACTAAGCACAGAAAGCGCTCTTAAAAAACTGAGCTCCACCCAAAAGGGGAAGCTCTGCTTATCTGCCTCCTGGTTTTGACAGATACCCGCTCCCACATCCCGCCCCTCCTCCTTCCCTGCAGCTGGCCCAATCAGAGAGCATCACACTTGCGCAGTAGGGAACCGGCTGTGAAGCCGCACGGCTTCACTGCCGGTTTCGCTTAGTGGAGATGGCGGTGGAAGCATCTGATTGAAAATCAGCTCGGGTGAGGACACCGCTGGATTCCTGGGCAGGACACAGCTGATCACATTATAAAGGGCCGCTGTTATTGGACACAGCTGATCACATTATATATAGATGCCCTCCCAGAACTGCATGACAGTGCTATAGCCATCTTTCGGCTTTAGCACAATCAGCAGGTGGGAGGTAGATGTTGACGGCTGACAAAAGCCCAGGCACCAGGATGCAATTTGTAGTCACCAGGGATCTGTCAAGCCCTGGTTTACATCTCATGTAAAAGCGGGTTTAAAAGCAATTCTTTAAAAAAAAAAATAAACATGTTATACTCACCTGCTCTGTGCTTGCTCTAGGGGCAAACGTGCAGGCTTGATCTTGAACCAGGCTAGGTGTGTTCATTGACACACACAGCGCAGCACAGCCCCCCACCCCTCACTCCCTGTTCACAATATTTGACTAAGCACAGCAGGAGCCAATGGCAGCAATAGGCAAAACATTTTTACCTTAATGCAGAGAATGCACGAAGGTAAAAAATGTTTACTTTAAAATGGTGGGCAAAGCCATAAAGCCATGCAATCATTCCTTTATGGCCCTGGGCCAACCCAATATTATGGTGCCATTTTTTCCAAACTGCATACTACAGTCTCAGGCTGCATCAACTACAACTGTATGGAGACAATACCCTCTATATAGTAGGCCCTGACAATTTGCATCTTTTCATTCAATATCCTAAAAGGAGGAATAAACATCATATTTTAGGGATTTATGATGGAATGAGACACCCGAATATCTTCTATTTTAGAAGAGAAGTATGGCCAAAGCTTTTTTATCCATATATGTCTTGTAGGGTCACAGGAGAGTACTTACTTTTGCTCTCCTGTGACCCAAAGTCAGAGGATAGCAGGCTATTGCATGCTATCAACTGATGAGGCAGAGCAGCTCCAGAGCAGGAGTCAGCTGTGCCTGCCCCTTCTCTGTGCTGTGGGAACATAGCGGAGAGCTGTGACTGACAGTCATTGCTCTCTGCTGTGAGCAGATCGAGAACTGAGCGGTCATGTGATCACTCAGTTCTCGGGAGCCAGAGCCAATGTGGGACAGCTGCAACAGAGAGGTACAGTGCATCCGGAAAGTATTCACAGCACTTCACTTTTTCCACATTTTATTATGTTCCAGCCTTATTCCAAAATCGATCAAATTCATTATTTTGCTCAAAATTCTACAAACAATCCCCCATAATGACAACGTGAAATAAGTTTGTTTGTAATCTTTGCAAATTTATTAAAAATAAAAAACTAAATCTCATGTACATAAGTATTCACAGCCTTAGCTCAATATACTTTTGTTGAAGCACCTTTGGCACCAATTACAGCCTCAAGTCTTTACGAGTATGATGCTACAAGCTTTTTTTGGGCAGTTTCTCCCATTTTTCTTGGCAGGACCTCTCAAGCTTGGTTGGATGGGGAGTGTCGGTGCACAGCCATTTTTAGATCTCTCCAGAGATGTTCAATCAGGTTCAAGTCTGAGCTCTGGCTGGGCCATTTAAGGACATTTACAAAGTTGTCCAGTAACCACTCCTTTGTGATCTTGGCTGTGTGTTTAGGGTCGTTGTCCTGTTGGAAGATGAACCTCCACCCCAGTCTGAGGTCCAGAGCACTCTGGAGCAGGTTTTCATCAAGGATGTCTCTGTACATTGCTGCATTCATCTTTCCCTCGATCCTGAATAGTCTCCCAGTTCCTGCAAATGAAAAACATCCCTATAGCATTATGCTGCCACCACCATGCTTCACTGTAGGGTTGTTATTGGCCAGGTGATAAACGGTGCCTGTTTTTTTCCCCAGACATGACGCTTGCCATTCAGGCCGAAGAGTTCAATCTTGGTTTCATCAGATCAGAGAATTTTGTTTCTCATGGTCTGAGAGTCCTTCAGGTGCCTTTTGGCAAACTCCAGGCGGGCCGTTGTGTGCCTTTTACTGAGGAGTGGCTTCTGTCTGGCCAATCTATCATACAGGCCTGATTGGTTGAGTGCTGCAGAGAAGGTTGTTCTTCTGGAAGGTTCTCCTCTCTCCACAGAGAAATGCTGGAGCTCTGTCACAGTGACCATCGGGTTCTTGGCCACCTCTCTGACTAAGGCCCTTCTCCCCCGATCGCTCAGTTTGGCCCAGTGGCCCGCTCTAGGAAGAGTCCTGGTGGCTCCAAAACTTCTTCCACTTACGGATGATGGAGGCCACTGTGCTCATTGGGACCTTCAATGCTGCAGACATTTTTTTTTTTGTACTCATCCCCAGATCTGTACTTCAATACAATCCTGTCTCGGAGGTCTACAGACAATTCCTTGGACTTCATGGCTTGGTTTGCGCTCTGACATGCACTGTTAACTGTGGGACCTTACAAAAGGTGTGTGCCTTTCCAAATCATGTCCAATCAACTGAATTTACCACAGGTGGACTCCAATCAAGTTGTAGAAACATCTCAAGGATGATCAGTGGAAACAGGATGTACCAGAGCTCTATTTTGAGTGTCACTGCAAAGGCTGTGAATACTTATCTACATGGATTTTTTTTTGTTTTTTTTTATTTTTAATAAATTTGCAAAGATTTCAAAACAAACCTTTCACGTTGTCATTATGGGGTATTGGTTGTAGAATTTTGAGGAAAATAATGAATTTAATCCATTTTGGAAAAAGAAATACAATGCTTCCTGTGAAAGGCTGCGTTGGAGTTTGTGATGTCACCAGCCTGCCTCTCCGACTCAGCCAACCAGGTGCCACTCAGCCTGACTCGGTTTTGAACTGGGATTGGGACAAGAAGTCCTCATCCCTCTGCTGGAACACAGCACTGTGTATACTGTAAGTAGCTGAGGCTACAAATAGTTCATACAGCGCACTCAACTGCTGCCTCTCTTAGCGAAGTAAATAGTATGTTAGAATCAGCTGGGTACAAACAAACTATTTAAACTTCACTAAAAGCTGGACATCAGCTTAAAGCGGAGTTCCACCCTAAAGTGGAACTTCCGCTCATCGGATTCCTCCCCCCCTCCGGTGTCACAATTGGCACCTTTCAGGGGGGAGGGGGGTGCAGATACCTGTATAATACAGGTATCTGCACCCACTTCCGGGTACAGCTAGCCGCAGACTCCCCGCCCACCCCCGTTGTGTTGTGGGAAATACACAGTTCCCACAACACAACGGGGACCAGTGAAGACGCGCAGCGCGACTCGCGCATGCGCAGTAGGGAACCGGGCAGTGAAGCGGCAACGCTTCGCTTCCTGATTCCCTCAGTGTGAATGGCGGCGGCAGCACCCGAGGATCGAGGGACGGCTCGGTCTCGGGTGCCGACATCGCTGGACCCCGGGACAGGCAAGTGTCCTTATTTTAAAAGTCAGCAGCTGCAGTATTTGCAGCTGCTGACATCTAATTTTTTTTTTTTTGGTGAAACACCACTTTAAGTGCCGGTTCACATAGGGGCGGTACGACTTGCAGGTCGCCTCACTGAGGCGACCTGCACACGACTTCGGCAGCGACTTGCAAAACGACTTCTGTATAGAAGTCAATACAAGTCGCCCCAAAAATACTACAGGAACCTTTTTCTAAGTCGAGCGACTTGCGTCGCTCCTATTAAAACGGTTCTGTAGTACAGAACGGGAGGCGACTTGTCAGGCGGCTAGGTCGCCTGACAAGTCGCCCGTGTTTACCAGTAGTTAAAGTAGTTGTTAAAGCTCAATGTTTTACCTTCATGCATTCCCAGACCACCCCTGATACCTACTTGAGCCAGCAATGTGTAGGAGAGCCTCAGCTGTCCCGATCCCTCCCTCCTCATTGGCCAAGAGGCTCCTGCTACTGTCAGTCACAGCCAGTGAGCAAATGAGGAGAGAGTGGGGGGCAGAGGCGAAATGTGGCTGTGTGTGTATGGGCACACAGAACAGTGGCTCGGGAGCCCCCATAGGAATCTGTTTGCTGTGGGGGCACTTGGCAGGAAGGAGGGGCCAGAAGAGCTGGCAGGGGACTGGGCTGCTCTGTGCAAAACCATTGCACAGAGCAGGTAAGTATATTTTTTTTATTTTTTTTTATAACAAAAAGTAAATGAAATCTTGTAAACAGGTGCTTTGAACACTTCACACACAGCTATTAATATGTATGTTTACACAACTCACAAGACAAAATGCTTACCTTTACTTTGCCGTCACAGTGTGCCGAGACCACAGCCACAGTCACCTTTACCAGCTGCGTCGCCGATAAGTGGATTTTAAAGTGTCTGAAGAAATGTGAATAAAGACATTGAAATAAATGTTCTACCTCCTCCACCGTCACCTCATCCTTAGATTTTTGAATGTCATTCCACAGGGTTTTAAAATCCTCCGGGTGAATGGCAAAAGAGATGTCCATGTGCGGTTCGACTGGCACAGAGAATACCAGTTCTGTAGTGGGCACATGCCCGTGTACTTCATATCCTGCGCACATAGCTGCCAACCATCTAAGATCATGTGACCTGATTACCAGTTTACCAAAACAGCAGTCAAACGCCTGTTGGAACCAGGTGCCCACTATAGTGGTGAATGTCTCTGACCCATTGATAAGAAACAGTGGAAGACAGGTGAATGTCTCTGGTATCACTTCTAATATGTCCTCCTCTGCGTATGTCCCACAGAACCAACCAGTCCACACAATCCGCTCTTCTGTCCCCGCCTTGGAATGCTGAGTTTGGGATTTTCCAGTAATCTGGCAGGGAGAAGAAAAAAAAACAAAAAAGAAAAAACATTGAATTAGTAGTGGTGTGGAGAAGGAAAGGCTGCACTGCTAGGGAGAGCAATGCTAAATTGAACCTGTTGCTTAGCCCTGCATGCGTGCACCCCATACCTGGAAGCTCCTAACATTACCCTTTGCTCCCAGAGGCTAAAGTAGCGAGGGGGGGGGGGTTTGTAAAGCGAAGGTATATGCAGCTTTGAAGGGTGGTAATTAACCACTTCAGCATTGGTAGGTTTTACCCCCTTCCTGACCAGGCCATTGTTTGAGATACTGCACTGTGTTGGCTTTAACTGACAATTGTGCGGTCGTGCAACACTGCACCCAAATAAAATTGATGTCCTTTTTTCCCCAACAAATAGAGCTTTCTTTTGGTGGTATTTGATCACCTCTGCGGTTTTTGTTTTTCCACTATAAAAAAATAAAAAATAAAAATAAAAATAAAATAATAATAAATAAAATAAAATGTACTGTCACTGTATAAATGACACTGGCAGGGAAGGGGTTAACATCAGGGGCGATCAAAGTGTGCTCCTAGGGAGTGCTTTCTAACTGTGTGGGGAATTCTGTGACTGGAGGAAAACAGAGATCAGCGTTTCCGCTTAGCAGAAACACAAGATCTCCATCTTCCGCCCTCAGTACGGCGGTCTGCCTTATTTACATAGGCAGACAGCCGTTCTGCCTCTTCTGTGAACGATTGGCAGGTCCCGGTGGCCATCGCGGACGCCAGACCCACTGATTGGCTCCTGCTGTGTCCAATCACTGAGAGTGCGCACCCCAGAGCCGAAGATTGAAATCCGTACAGGTACGTGATTTTGCGATTAAGGGCCGCCCTGCCGCAGTATATGTACTTTGGGCGGTCCTTAAGCGATTAAAGTAAACTTACATATTCTCAACAAGCAGTAAAAGCAATCCAAAACAAGCCCTCCTTCAAAACTGTAGCATTGTGCAGGAACGTTTCTCTAAATTTCCCAAGAAGCACCAGAATCTTGGGCGACTTCACCTCTCCAATGCAAACAAACAACCAATGTTCCAGTTGTTAGAAACGGACTAAAACCCAACTGTAGATTCTTTGTTGTAAAGTCATTCATTTGCAAAGATCCCAAGCAGCTAGAGGAGGCTGGGATGGCTTGCTTAAAAGTTTCTCAAAGCGGAACTAAAGTCAAAATTAAAATGCTTATGAGCAGGCAGGGATTTACCACATGGCACATCTCTTCTGGAATAAAACAAACTTGCCCGTTTGCTTGCAGGCAGTGTTCTGTAGAATGGACATTGAGGGAAGACCTATTCTGGGTTTTTGGCAGATCAACAGGTTTTTTTCTGTAATATAAAAAAGGAGTGAAGCGCTACCTCTCCAAATAACACAACTCAAATATATCCCAAAGTAAGCATAAAATAATCAAATTATAGGGGGTTATTTACGAAAGGCAAATCCCCTTTGCACTACAAGTGCAAACTACAAGTGCAAAGTGCACTTGAAATTGCACTTGGAAGTGCAGTCGCTGTAGATCTGAGGGGGACATGCAAGGAAAATAAAAAAACAGCATTTTAGTTTGCACATGATTGGATGATAAAAATCAGCAGAGCTTCCCCTCATTTCAGATATACCCCTCAGATTTAAAGCGACTGAAATTTAAAGTGGACTCTGCACTTGTAGTGCAAAGTGGATTTGCCTTTCGTAAATAACCACCATAGTGTTTACAAGTGGTACTCATACCTATAATCAGGGCTGGGACAAGAGGCGGGCAGGAGGGCCAGCTTCCCTGGGCGCAATGGCTTATTGCAGGGATGTAGGCACTCTGATCCTAAACCTAAAGGAAGGGGGGGGGTGCAGTTTGGCATCTTTGCCCTGAGCACTAGATGGCCTTGTCAGGGCACTGCCTGTAATATCTAGGTTTCAGCACTAAAAATAAGTGGCAATAATGGTGATGACCCCAAAAGGAGCCAGAAAGTGAAGATACAAATATAACTATATGGATCCTTTTATAGGGACATCATTCAAAATGGTGAACCATAAACATATACTTAGAACCAAAAATCTCTTAAAATGACCATAACTATCCAATCCTTCATGTATAATATTAATAGTCTTTGTGAAGTGATAATCATAGCATCCAGTCCATTTAATTAGTGCATATGCCCATATATTCTTTGCGGATAATCTTGAATATCCCCTGAAACCTAGATATTACAAGTATCAGTACCACTTGTAAACACTATCATTTGATCATTTTAGGTTTACTTTGGTATAGATTTAAGTTGTGAGGTTTATTTGGAGAGGTAGTGCTTCACTACTTTTATATTATTTCCGATCAATACATGTGGGAACACAGTTGGCACTAAGCAGCAACCTCAAGCACATTTGTAGAATTGATCACCTACCTATTTATATTTATAGAACCACATATAGCACGGAAGTTTCATTATCTTTTAGGTATTTTTCTTTACTTGCAGCAGAGCAAAAAACATGGTGAAATGCGCCATATTGCAGATGATTTTTATTTTTTAAATTTTGCCCAGAAATAGTTTACAAGAATAGTCCAGTGCAGACAAGACATACTCACCTGAACTAATATTGCAGTTGGATCCTTCTCTTTCCCCCTGAGTCCAGGCAGACAGGAAAAGCTTGCTTTGAGGTTAAAGTCTGACCCCGGATCAACAGCAACACCCTTCTGCTTTTCAGCCGCAATGGTGGCAGATAAGTGCTTGGAGTATTCCTTTAGCTTGTTATATGAAAAATTATGCATCGGCGTCACACTGTAAAGAGTCCATTGTTTTTGGAGCAACAAAGCTCCCTTCTGTTGATCAAGGGTTTCCTGAAAACGAACAATACAAAGATGTCTTGTATAAAAACACATAAAACAACAAACATTTCTTTAAAAAAAAAAACTGGTTAAGATAGGTAGAAAGAGCAGTATACATGAAGGAAAGGTATTGCTGGTCTTCAAGCATATAGACATCACATTCAAGCTTCAAGCATATATACATCACAGCATATAGCACTTTGTCGTCTTAAAGGATAAACTTCCGGTTGAAAAAAAATAACAACAAACATGTCATTGGAGACCACCGCGTTCCACAGGCGGTGGTCTCAGCGGGGGGGAGCATCGATAGTTTCAAGAAACTATTAGATAAGCACCTGAACGACCGCAACATACAGGGATATACAATGCAATACTGACATATAATCACACACATAGGTTGGACTTGATGATGGTGTCTTTTTTCGACCTCACCTACTATGTAACTATGTAACCTCCACTGTGCAGTTGGTTTTGCACAGAGTGGCCCTGATCCTCTTCTTCTGGGTCCCTCAGTGGCGCTCCTGGCTCCTCCTCTTCTCAAGTGCCCCTGTTGGAGAACAGCTCTCCCTCGGGGCACCCGTGCGGGCACGCTCCTGTGTCATGCTGCTGCGTCCATTGACAGAGACAGCAGGACTCGGCTCCGCCCCTGCGTCATTGAATTTGATTGACAGCAGCGGGAGCAAATGGCTGCTAGCTATCCAATCATGACCGAGACACCGGCTGGAGCGGTTATGCTCATCCTTGGCGCAGGAACGATTGGGCTCAGGTATGTAAAAGGGGGACTCTGGGGTGCTGGTGCACTACAAGAGGTTTTTCACCACAATGCATAGAATGCATTGAGGTGAAAAACCGCAAGAGTTTATAACCCCTTTAAGTATTAAAAGCATAGCCTATGATATGAGAAGATAGCGCTCATTTCAGGGTCCCAATAGATCCAAATAAGGAGTCTGAAAGTATCGGTGCTCAGGCTCCAGTGCCCTCTGATCACTTGTATCGAATGCAGATAAATGTAAGTAGCCGGTGTTCTATCAGAATACTGCTACCCATCGGAAAATGCAACAGAAGTGACGTTGCAAACAAAATTGCTTATTGCGCATGCGTTTCAATAGGTTTTCTAATCAGACATCGGTGACGAAGGCGGCAGCGGACATCTTGTTACACCCAGGCAAGTCTTGAATTTCACACTTATTTTAGCAGTTAACACCCTATATACTGAAATAGACTATGTTACTGCGACAGAGTCAGGGTGTCGAAAAATGTCCCTCGGCGCCGAGCAGTGCGGGTTGTACCAAGATAGCTGTCGCCACCTACTGACTGCAGGCTGGTCACTGCTTTTCAAATGCAACATCAAAACAGTGTCACGGATTTAAAAATACTGTATTTCAGTATAAAAGGCGAGTTTTTTTGTGTGAAATTGATGAAGACTTGCCTGGGTGTAAGAAGATGTCCGCTGCTGCCTTTGTGTTCTGTCAGATTAGGAAACCTATTGGAAAGCATAGCGGCCATGTTGAAATGAATGGCGCATGAGCAGTAAGCATTTTTTGCTCAGAATGTCACTTCCGTTACATTTTCTGATGGGTGGTGGTATTCTGACAGGACACCGGCAACTCAAAACATCCATGTTTAAATCTTTATTGGCTACAAAGTGATGACAGATAAAAGAGGGTTATGTGTTTCGGACAATGGCCTTAATCATAGCATAGCCTATGGTACAAACTCCAAGTTTGCAACCAGGTAAGCTAAGCCAGCGTTTCTCAACTCCAGTCCTCAAGGCGCCCCAACAGGTCATGTTTTCAGGATTTCCCTTAGATGAAATGGCTGTGGTAATTACTAAGGCAGTGAAACTGATCAAAGCACCTGTGCAAAATAATGGAAAGCCTGAAAACATGACCTGTTGGGGTGCCTTGAGGACTGGAGTTGAGAAACACTGAGCTAAGCTATAAATGTGGTCAATTTCATTGGTACTAGGAGAGGTGAATCCAGTATTGTTCAATCTGTACTTCAGAGTAAGGAGTTAGGGTTAGATGTGCACAACCAAAAAGGTGCCCATGGATGCTAAATGTGTAAGGTGTGCGGCATAATAGTATTCCGTAAAATCTGGACCACCCCTTGGACATAGATGTACAGAGCACTCACCTGGAAAGTGCTCATTTACGATTCCATATACAGTTAAGTACAGTATAGTCGTGTGAAGTTTAAGGTCTACAGATGAGACCCTTCCAGGTAGGGTTTCAAATAAATATAAAAGTGTAGGAATGACAGACATCTTGATCACAGAGATCTGTGCCAAGAAGGGAGAAGGGTTGGGATGTCCATTTATACAGTAGAGTTGCCATCTCTCTACATATGGGGTGGAAATTCCACTTGTAAAGAGTGGGATACATGGGTGTAACATGAATACCAAGGTATTTTGTAGAGTCCAACTTCCAGCCATATGTAAAATAAATAAGTTTGAAACTGTGTTAATCTTGTATCCTGACAAATTGCCATATTCCTCTAGTGTTTTATACAGACTTGATAAGGAGAGGAGTGGATTTGTGAGCGTTAAGAGATGGCAAGCCCAACAATTAAATCACGTGGTGGAGTGTGGAGAAGAATTTAATTCATGAAGGGCCATTTTAATTCAGTATTTTTTGGAAATGAATGAGGGCCACTGATGACGAAACACGTTAGGCGTATGATGCAAGCACGCTACTAGCAGCGGACATTTTGACTATTCCGTATAATGCCCGATTTTATTGGATGTTTGTAAGTACATTTTTTCATAAAGTGCTTCACTATAGGATCCTTTTTGTTTATTACTCTGCTTAGCTTCATTTGATCCGGGAGCTGAGTGTGTATATGGTCGCGATACCGTTTGCTTGAGTCCTCCTTGGTTTGGCGTTGGCATTTACAGCTCACAGAGCCTTGATGTGAGCAACTTCATCTGATGTCCAGTGCCGAGTTTGGGATAAACCCATGTCACCTGCGCATATGACCACAGTATAAACTTGAGGGTCCAACCCCTCTGGTAAGGAGACTTGCTGGAAACACTGTGGTGTTGTGTGTATCATTCATCACACTGAAGTTGATGCGGGGCTTTCAACTGTTTCTTTAATACCAACTATATGGACTTTAAATATTATATGCAATATTAGATTAGCACTGCATAGTAGTATTTTAAATTTTTGTATTTGCAATCAAAAAATTGATGCTGGCTGCTATTCTGTGAATTTTTATTATAGCTAGCGTGGATAACCTTTGGGTTTATAGTTTTTTTTGGACATTATTGATTACTATGAATCACGTATGGAGACTGGGTGTTACTATTTTTTTCTCTTTTTGCATATTATTTGATTGAACAGAATTGTTATAGCGCTACCTTACCTAAAATTACAATTCATTTTTGTTTTTATTTTTATGTTTTTTTGCTGTTTATGGTGGCAGCAATAACTTAATTATTTAGACCCCTTTCATTCTGAGGGCGTTTTGCAGGCGCTATAAACGTTAAAAATAGCGCTTGCAATCCGCCCTCAAACAGCTGCAGCATTGTCTCCAGTGTGAAAGCCTGAGGGCTTTCACACCGGAGCGCAGCGCTGGCTGGACGTCAGGAAAAGTCCTGCCAGCAGCTTCTTTGGAGCGGTGTGTTTACCGCTCCTCCACATTGAAAGCAATGGGGCAGCGCTGGGATACCGCCGGCAAAACGCCGCTATTGCGGCGCATTGCGGGCGGTTTTAACCCTTTCTCGGCCGCTAGCGGGGGGTAAAAGCGCCCCGCTAGCGGCCGAAATGCGCCGCTAATCCGACGGTAAAACGCTGCTAAAAATAGCGGCGTTTTACCGCCGACGCTATGGGCGGCTCGGTGTGAAAGGGCTCTTAAACACCTTAATATTGGATTATTGAATAATTCTGCTATTTCTTCACTTTAATACTTGGCACTTTCACCCCCTCCTGCCCAGGCCAATTTTCAACTTTCAACGCTCTCACGTGTTGAATGACAATTGCGTGGTCATGCAACACTGTACCCATATGAAATATTTATCATTTTTTTGTTAGAGACAGAGCTTTTTTTGATGGTATTTAATGACCACTGTTTTTTTTTTTTTTTTTTGTTTAGCAAATAACAAAATTTTTTTTTCTGTTTTTGTTATAAAATTTTGCAAATAAGTAATTTTTCTTCATCACTGATGTGCGCTGATGAGGCGGCAATAATGATCAGTGCCCAGACACCGCGTATGAGGAATGGAATGCTGATAACCAGCAAGTCTGTTTACATGTGATCAGCTGTGATTGGACACAGCTGATCACATGGTAAGGTGCCGCTGTGATTGCCTTGTTACCCCAATCTGTGATCAGTTATGTCCTATGGACACAGCGCTCACAGGGAGCTGTGATTCTCGGAGGACGTCCATGGATGCCCTCCCAGAACGAGGGCATCCATGTTGCAGTCTTTTGGAGATAGTGAGATAATGAAGTGGTTAAAGGCTTAGCTCGCCTTTTGAACATGTTTCGCTCATACTTCGTGAGTATCATGAAACATGGTGCCATTCTCCAAAAACATTTTCAATATTGCTCCCTTGACAGAAAAAAAGTGTTTTCAGAAGAAGTTGGAATTTACTCCTTCCATGATGTTCTCTTTGCAAACAGTCAATGGACGCCCATTTTTTTCCCCCACGAAAATATAAAAATCTTCCTAGAACTAGAAAACTGATTTTGCAGTGTGTATTATGGGCTAAGAGAACTTACCTGGAAAGGTGTGCTTGGTGGTACCCTCCTCTTGGACGGGAGGCGGTATGATAAACGTCGCCGAGCAGAAGTTAGGCATCCAAGAGGGTACCTCGAGTTCTGGTAGGGGGCGCTGCTGCGCGATACTGACTTACTTTTGGGGGTTGACACCCCGTCAGCAGGAGTTTGCATAGCCTAAAGGAAGGAACAAAACCCAACAATGAAGACATATGACAGACACTCGTCTTCACTTTACTAAAATGGGTCAAATACAGATGACAGAATTATGTATATCATCTATTTTGCTCACTATTTTTGTAGTGATAAATACTACTACATACTGCCGATTACGCCTTCCAATTAAAGCTCAGTCCCAGCCAAAGCATTCTTGTAATCCTGCCAGTAAGTCTGCTTTTCAAAACAAGCTGTCCTGTAGATGTAGCAGTTAAGTGGATGCGACAAACTATTTACTACTGACAAGGGTGCTTACAATGGTCAACTTTAGTTTATTTACATAAAACCTTTATCCCACAAGAAAAAAACCCACTCTAACAGAAAGAGCAACAGAGCTGCAGGCAGACTGTGCCAGAGCCCAGCATTGCAGACACAATCCACTGATCGCTGGTGCAATGCTCTGCCGACTCCTGTGAAAAAAAAAAATACATGAACATTTTTTCCTGAAAAAATATATTTTTTTTTTTTTTTCAAAAAAGGTGAACTAAGCCATTATTAAATGCTGCTGTTTAAAGGCACCCCATATGCTCCTTTATTAGGAGTGGGGCACTCTAATACAGGAGTTGCGTTACTTGGCAGATCACCAGGTGAAAATAGTGGGGAAAAAAGCCAAAGAAAAGAAAACGAATGCAGCCACCTAATCTAATGGTTGGCAAGCTGCAATCAATTACATTTTTGGTTTTGAGTTTATTACAGCTTAAAAAAAAAAAAAAAAAGAAAAAAAAAAGTTGAAAGACACTTCTCTTCTTCATCGCACTTTTTCCTCTTAGTGTGGTAACTGCAATTCAAAGATAAATAAATCAAAATATCAGCTGAATCCCCATTTGTAATTATTAATAACTATCCTAAAAACTGTTAAGAACAGTTATTTGACTTACTTCCCCGATTACTTTCATAAACACTGTCACTATGTTATGTCTCTAATTTTATCTCCTTCTGTATACTTGGCAGAATCGTTTTCTTTCATTCATCTTTGGACTTTGTTTACATTCTGTCCTTGCTATTACTTTGACTTCTGGTCCTAGGATGACCACACTGCGCCTGCTAGGGAAGCCACTCAGGAAATGTTGTCACCCTAGGAGGAACGCTTCCTGTGATCTCTACAATGACACACAGCCTGCCACTATTTACAACCTGGAGTCCACAGAGGGCAAGACATCATGGCATGTGGATGACATTAAAGAGAAACCTGTCATTAATGGCCCATGTCACCCTCTATCCTATCAATGGCATCTCCCGATGCCCTGATCCTTGGCTTCCAATGGTGATGGGAGGAGTCTGCAGGGCCCTGGAGAGCAAGGGGGCATTGGAAGCGCCAGCTGGTTTGGGGAGTGGTCTCGTATCGGTCCCTTCACCTGGTACTACTTTTAAGACCCTCCACCACCAGGGATACCCCCCAGACCCTCCACCCCCAGGGATACCCCCCCAGACCCTCCACCCCCCCAGGATACCCCCCAGGATACCCTCCACCCCCCCGGGATACCCCCCAGGATACCCTCCACCCCCCCGGGATACCCTCCAGACCCTCCACCCCCAGGGATACCCCCCAGACCCTCCACCCCCAGGGATACCCCCCAGACCCTCCACCCCCAGGGATACCCTCCAGACCCTCCACCCCCAGGGATACCCCCCAGACCCTCCACCCCCAGGGATACCCCCCAGACCCTCCACCCCCAGGGATACCCCCCAGACCCTCCACCCCCCCAGGATACCCTCCACCCCCCGGGATACCCTCCAGACCCTCCACCCCCAGGGATACCCCCCAGACCCTCCACCCCCAGGGATACCCCCCAGACCCTCCACCCCCAGGGATACCCCCCAGACCCTCCACCCCCAGGGATACCCCCCAGACCCTCCACCCCCAGGGATACCCTCCAGACCCTCCACCCCCAGGGATACCCTCCAGACCCTCCACCCCCAGGGATACCCTCCAGACCCTCCACCCCCAGGGATACCCCCCAGACCCTCCACCCCCAGGGATACCCCACAGACCCTCCACCCCCAGGGATACCCCCCAGGGATACCCCCCAGACCCTCCACCCCCAGGGATACCCTCCAGACCCTCCACCCCCAGGGATACCCTCCAGACCCTCCACCCCCAGGGATACCCTCCAGACCCTCCACCCCCAGGGATACCCTCCAGACCCTCCACCCCCAGACCCACTGCCCTCCTCTGTGTCTCTGGTGACATCACTGTTCAGCACACAGGCTTACCCTGCAGAGCTAGGGGGCCTCCCTCCAGACACTGCGCTCTCTCCACAGCAAGATAGAGATACATCATCACCCGGATCTAATACTACACAACACTGCTCTCCAAACTGCAGCCCAATGATGGGGCACTATTCCTCTTACTGACACCAATGATGGGGCACTATTCCTCCCACTGACACCAATGATGGGGCACTATTCCTACCGACACACTAATGATAGGGCACTATTCCTCCCCACTGACACCAGTGATGGGGCACAGTTCCTCCCAACAATGGGACACTATTCCTCCCACTGACACCAGTGATGGGGCACTATTCCTCCCACTGACACCAGTGATGGGGCACTATTCCTCCCAACAATGGGGCACTATTCCTCCCACTGACACCAGTGATGGGGCACTATTCCTCCCACTGACACCAATGATGGGGCTCTATTCCTCCCACTGACACCAGTGATGGGGCTCTATTCCTCCCACTGACACCAGTGATGGGGCACTATTCCTCCCACTGACACCAGTGATGGGGCACTATTCCTCCCACTGACACCAGTGATGGGGCACTATTCCTCCCACTGACACCAGTGATGGGGCACTATTCCTCCCACTGACACCAGTGATGGGGCACTATTCCTCCCACTGACACCAATGATGGGGCACTATTCCTCCCACTGACACCAGTGATGGGGCACTATTCCTCCCACTGACACCAGTGATGGGGCACTATTCCTCCCACTGACACCAATGATGGGGCACTATTCCTCCCACTGACACCAGTGATGGGGCACTATTCCTCCCACTGACACCAGTGATGGGGCACTATTCCTCCCACTGACACCAGTGATGGGGCACTATTCCTCCCACTGACACCAGTGATGGGGCACTATTCCTCCCACTGACACCAGTGATGGGGCACTATTCCTCCCCCATAGAAGAGATGGGTGATTGTTGCTCCCACTGATGTCGGTACCCCGGATACAGAACACACGTCTCCAGACAGAACACAATGATGGATGGGCGTCTCTTACAGCGATCCCGCTCCTCGCCGTCTGTTCTCCGCACACATCCACCCTCCGATCTATAGCAGAGATCTCCTCATCATAACGTCCAATCAGTAATACAATCCGAGGCTCTCGCCGGCTCCGTACACATCCACTGCGGGATACAGCCCCACTTTGGCGGTTACGATTTCAAATTGCGCTCCGCTTTCCGGATGTGACTTCATTCTCTGGCGCGAGTCTTGGAACGCACAACAACTTCCGCAACACGTTATGTCACGCTGCGACGGCTATCACGTACGATGCCCTCAGTAAACATGGCTACGGTGTATGCTTGGGTTCTTCCGTGTCCCGTACGATGACCGCTGTGTTCTGGTCGGTGCTGTACCTGGAGATTTGTGTTGCCGGTCAGTCTGAGTGTTCGGTTTGGATGGGAGAAGTCGGTGTGGGAGGAGACTGAGCGCTCCAGGGGACATCACGTGCTGCTGGTACTGATAGGTGAGGCTCACATGTTTCTAGGAGAGAACCCTCCATGGTGGAGTTTTATTTTATTTTTTTATTTGTTTTTTAACATTTTAAGTATAGATTTTATTTGTACTTCAGAGTTTATATAAAGTTTATGATGTGGTGACGTGGAAGGACCTAGGAAGTGTGTATGAAGGATAGAGGTCATAGGTCACTGTATGGAGGATAGAGGTCATAGGTCACCGTATGGAGGATAGAGGTCATAGGTCACCGTATGGAGGATAGAGGTCATAGGTCACCGTATGGAGGATAGAGGTCATAGGTCACTGTGTATGAAGGATAGAGGTCATAGGTCACCGTATGAAGGATAGAGGTCATAGGTCACCGTATGAAGGATAGAGGTCATAGGTCACTGTGTATGAAGGATAGAGGTCATAGGTCACTGTGTATGAAGGATAGAGGTCAGTCCTTGGTGTGCACTGTCCAGTCTTGTAGTAGTGTAGGGTTGCACTGATACCACTTTTATAAGACCGAGCACAAGTACTGATACTTTTTTTCAAGCACTCGCCAATGCCGATTACCGATCCTTTTTTTTTTATATCATGTGACAGTGAACAGTGTTTTTCTATTTATTTTTTACAATTAATTTTTTGTAATATATATACAATATATATATATATATTATTATTATTATTTTTTTATACAATCTTTTCTTTTTCTTTTTTTGCTATGTGGACAGTGTCTGTGTGTTTTTTTTTTTTATTTATTTTTGTTTTTTTTTTACAATTATACCTTATTTAAATGTTATTTATTACATTTTTTTTTTTACATTTTAAAAAAAAATTATTTTCATATCAGCCCTGTTTGGAGGGGGGGGGGCTTTGGTGAGAAATCAGGGGTCTAAACAGACCCCTGACAGCTCCCCTTTGAGACAGAGAAAGGGGCTGAGGATACAGATTTCCCAGTCCCTTTTGTCTGCAGCCTCAGCTGCACTGAAAATGAATGTTCATTCATAAACTGAGACATCGTAAACACAGTTTACTCTGCTCAGTTATGAATGGACAGAGTCAGTGATCACTGACTCTGTCTATTCAGAAAAGGAAGGAGCCGGTAAATGCTCGGTATTGGCACCGATACTAGTATCAGTGCAACCCTACGCCTGTGTCTTTGCCGGTTGTAGCTACATTCATTCATTCATTTGAATGGGCTGCTGTACCTGCAAGAAACACAAGGAAAGAAGTCCCAACCCTTTTTTGACCACTTGACCCCCAGGCCAATTCTGACATTTCTCTCATACATGTAAAAATCTTTTTTTTTTTTTGCTAGAATATTACTTAGAACCCCCAAATAAAAAAATAATAAAAAAAAATATATATATATATTTGGGGGGGGGGGGGGAAATACACTTTAGTGCACACAAACACAATACAATACCCAATTTTTCGGTTAAATATAGAAGATGTTACACAGAGTAAATGGATACCAAACATGTCACGCTTTAAAATTGCGCACACTTGTGGAATGACAACAAACTACGGTACATTAAAGTGGAAGTACACTCTGCTTTTTAACTTGTGTATATATATAATAAGGCTTACCTGTAGGTACAGTGACGTCACTGATGCATGCGTTCTGCAGGGAAGGCATACCTATGTTGGGGTCGTTAGATGCAGATCTAAGTCCTTATTTAACCCCTAAGCCCCTTCTACACAAATATGTGGCCTCAGCTTGAAGGGGCTGTACCGAGGTGATGCCTGCAGCTTTATTATTGTCATTGTCCTTCAGCTAAAAGTTGGTAATCAATACATGTTCTTTTTATATATTTATTTCACAGTTGGACAATCACTGGAGACCAGTCAGGGATAAAAAGTTTTTTTTTTTTTTTTCTTTTGCCTTAATGATAAATGTTTATCATTTAGGCCTCTTTCACACGGGACGGATCCGTGATGATCCGCCCGTGAATATCCGCTTGCTCAGCGGGGATCGCTCCGCCGATCCCCGCTGAGCAGGAAGATGACAGGTCCGTCTCTGCACACCTGGACCTGTCAGAGCGCCGCTCTCCTCTATGGGGGATCGGATGATGACGAGTCCGTCGTCACCCGATCTGATCCGAAAACGGATGGAAAAGTAGGTTTTTCCTCCGTTACACTTTTTCGGATCGGAGCGGGTCGGATGTCAGCGGACATGTCACCGCTGACATCCGACGCTCCATAGAGGTCTATGGAGGGTCCGTTCAGGTCCGCCTAAAAAACTGACAGGCGAACCTGAACGGATCGTTCATGTGAAAGAGGCCTTAGTCAAAACAAAAAAAAAAAGTTATCTTCACCAAGGACCTCTGTAGATTAGGATAAGCGCTCGCTCCCATTGGAACGATTTGACAGGTCAAATCGTATGACGAGTCGCAGCCTATTGCCGGCAATAGCACCGTTCCTTTGCAGCGCCACACCGATTTGCAAAAGTAGTTCATGCACTACTTTTGCCTATTTTGGGTGCGACTTTAATAGACTTCTAAAGACATGAAGCCGCACAGATGCCCTTTTGAAGTAGCACCTGAAATCGCACTGACCCGTTACTTTGAACTCGCGCTACTTTAAGCCTAGGTTCACATTGGTACGATTTGACATGCAATTTGACATGCTAAATCGCATGCCAAATCGGCGGCTAGTACACTATGACTTAAACCTGCAGGGAGGCCCAATTTGTTTTATTTTTATGACAGTTTACTGCTGCTTTAAATTATCCATAGTGACTCTTTAAAAGCCTTTACAAGTTTCCAGTTTTAAACAGGAGGGCTTGCGCTAGACTTATTGCTCTCGCTCTGACGTTTGTGGTGATACCTCATGTGTGGTGCAATCGTCGTGTACAGGACCTACGTGCTTGTTTTCTTTTGCACATGAGCATGGGGCGACAGGGCACTTTAAACATTTTTTAAATGATTTCATCATTTATTTTATTTAGATTTTATACTGTCCCTTTAATTTTCCTTTGATCAACTCTATTGGTATCACAAGGGATGAGCAACATCCCTTGTGGTGGCATGGGCTGTGACGGGTCCTCTTTATGGAGAGATCTTCAGGCCATATATATGTACGGCGGCATTGAGGTGGTAAAAAATGCACCACACAGAACCGCATGATTCTAGGGCATTATATGCTTTTGCTGGCATTTCTTCTATGTTTTGGTGTGCTGTTAAGAAAGAATGGCAACCACATATATGTTCTAGAGAGCAGTGTGGTTTTCCTGCGGGTTGGAAATGTGCACACAGTTATGCACTCGTTTTTGACCTGCACATATGTGAACCTATCAGGACCCATTCACACTATAACATACATAAACATTTGTCTGCAGTGCATTGCTTTTGACACATTTACACACATACGTTAGGATGCAATATTATACAAACACGTAGCATATAATTGCACTGCTATGGAATGCATAGGAATGCAGTGTTTTGGTGTGAACATGTGAAATCTATTGTTTTCTATGTGCCCTTGCCTGCATTTTTCCTTGCGACAACGAACTACCAAACCACCAATTCCATCGTTCCTTTGGCTGTCAAAGTATTGCAGCATTTCATGAGACTTGTAGTTCCACAAGAGACAAAGTGCTCATGTTGCCTACCTCTGGGTCAGGTTTTTCTGTGTCTCTGTTGGAAAGATTTCTGCTCACTTCCTGTCTTGGTGGCACCAGTCTCTGGATAGTGAGGGGAAGTTTCCCCAATAGGGACTCGGTTAGAGAGTTCGCAAAGTTAGTCAAAACTACACAAAAAGTGGTTTGGGTGAGTTTTATTAATAAAAGTAATGTGCGTTCATTACAGAGAGATTTTAGTAGCTCTGGTTCTGGGGGTTTAATACTTCTGGTCTTTCTTTTTTATATTATTTTTTTTTTCTGCTGCTTATGTTTTAGATTATTAGCTGTATGATATTTTTTTTTGCCTTGCAGTAACTTGCTTTCTAAGGAGGAAGACGTCCCTAGAGGATCCACGTTTCAGTGCAATCAGTGGACGGCCGCTCCCATTGATCATACGATGGCTCTTCGTGCTGGTCTCAGGCTATTCATTGGCTGTGGAGCTGCAAGCAGACGACAGGTTATCAGAAGCTTCTGCCTGGTGCACAGAATACAGGCTGCCAGTTCTGGTCATGAAGGTCCTAGAACTCCAGGTGAGGGATTGTTCATTATTTAAAGGTTACTGTGATAGGGTTGCTGCAATCTCTTTAATAAAGACAGATGCAAATGGCTTCTGCAACATAGTAAAATTTGCTAAAATCATTTAAGTTAATTTTCTTTCCTCATTAATGTACACACAGCACCCCATATTGACAGAAAAACACAGAATTGTTGACATTTTTGCAGATTTATTAAAAGAGAAAAACTGAAATATCGCGTGGTCTTAAGTATTCAGACCCTTTGCTCAGTATTTAGTAGAAGCACCATTTTGATCTAATACAGCCATGGGTCTTTTTGGGAAAGATGCAACAAGTTTTTCACACCTGGATTTGGGGATCCTCTGCCATTCCTCCTTGCAGATCCTCTCCAGTTCTGTCAGGTTGGATGGTAAACGTTGGTGGACAGCCATTTTTAGGTCTCTCCAACCCACAGCTCAAAAGGAGGAGGCTGCACGGCCCCCTGGAGCATGGGTGGGGTCGCAATTGCGATCCCTGCGACCCCGTATGCTACGCCCATGCATTAGGGGTCTAATAGACCACCAATGTCTCCATTTAAAGAGGACCCATCACTTGCCCAATGCTATCACAAAGGGGGTTTGTTAGGCCCTTGTGGTAGCAATAAAGTTGTACAGGGAAAAAAAGAGATTTAAAAAGGTGTAAAAAAAAAAAAAAAAAAGTGTGTGTGTGTGTAAAAAAAGAAAAAAGTAATATATATTTTTTTGTTTTTAAACTCACCCCTGTCACTCCTGTAAACGCCCCATATAGAACACGCAGCGTAGGGCAAGCATGTGTATGTAAACATCAGTTGTGTAATATAAGTGAGTCATCATCAACGTTGTAGTGAGAGCAATAATTCTAGGGTTTATGGTTAACTCTAAACAAGGGGCGTACCTACAGGTGTTGCAGGGGTCGCAATTATCACCCAACCCTATGTTCCAGGGGGCCCGTGCGGCCCCCTATACACCTGGATAGGAGGAGCAGCGGGGACGAATGCATATAGAGGAACCAATCTCTCAATTTTCCTCCTGCAGCTGCTGAATGCCCACTTCTCTCCCTCCCACAGGCATTCAGCGCCTGCAGGTGGAAAATGGAGAGATCGGTTCCTCTACATGCAGCCACCCCCACCACTCCTCCTATCCAGCTTCTTTCTGCTGCCCCCTGTGTGCTCTCTCCTGGGACCCCTTTCATCCCCCCCACAGCTCTGTCGAGATCCATCATCCCCTCATCTGCCGGCTGCTGCGGGGGATGTGTCAGGATGGAGAGCAGGGAATGGGCCAGTAAATCGGTCATCTACTGGCCCCTTCCTTGTCTGAATGGATAGGTTCAGTGGTCTGCACCAATCACTGTCTCGGTTCATTCATAACTGAAACATAGTAAACTGTTTACTATGTTTCAGTTCATGAATTAAGGGGAAGCTCTTTACAGAGCTATTCCTATCCATTCATTCTGTGCTGCTGAGGCTGCAGAGATGGACTAAGGCCTTTTGGAATTTGAGAAATATTCATGCAATAACTTGATATTCCATTTAATTAGCCAATCATGTGCAGGTGGAATAGGTAACCCATAGTTTGCTTTTTACTTGATTTTTAAAGATTTTTTTAGTAAATCTGCCTTTTAGTTGTGCAGACTTGAGGCCCTCTACATTAAGAAAGTTGGCCACCTGTCATCTACATCATTTATTTTTTTTATTTTTTCAATTTCCTGCAGCTTTGAGCAGCTTTATTTCTCGGTCACACACATGCGGAGAGTTGAACACGGATCACGTTGGTCAGGAAGTCACGTTGTGTGGGTGGCTCCAGTATCAGAGGTGAGTACTGAGACTTGTTGGTGTATGCAGAATGTTGTGCTACATACAGCCTGCTTTTCTCTTCTCGAAGACAGAAATAAGGTTGTATGTCATCCAAAAAATATTATAACTTGCCATCTGTGCCTAATCATTTAGTGGCCTCCTTTTGTGGTAGGAGTGGTTTTCTCCTATAGTTTGCTGTTTTGGAATCAAGTAACTTACTTTTGTAGACTTTGTTTAGGCTGTCTGTCTAGTTTTTAACTGCATAGGTGCGGAACGTCTCCTATTTTATGTAAATAAAATATTAGTGTGCAAGAAATTGGGATTATTCTTGTGTAGAAAACAGACCCTCCAACTTTTTCATGGTTTCTTTCCCTAAAAAACCTGATCTGGTCATTTTCTATTCTTACTTGTATTTGAAGGGGTAACTTATAGTGCTATAAGGATATGCTGATCCTTCAGTAGTGAATTACAAGCATGATATGCAGAGGCTGGTTTCCAGGTCAGTAACTAACTAGGTAGTAAAGGAAGGCTCAGGATGACCAGCAGTCCTCCGCCCCACTAGATTTAGTGAAACTTGGTAAAATCTGATTAAATTTGGGGTACACTGTTGTGAGGATAAATGTGTCCTAAGGGCTGTGTCTCTTTAAAATACACGTCTAATATTTACCATGACCAGCGCCGGTGAATACAACGTTTGCTGCCTTGCAGTGTGCAGGATACTAGTGTATATACCTGAAGCTTTATAGGGACACACTAGTACTGTAACAGGTGAGACCACCGCATGCAGCAGGGAGACTTGAGCATCAGACTCACCTGCAAGTGTTGATGCTGAACAAGCTGGCTCACTTCTAGCTCTGCAAGAGAGCACAAGATGGGTTAGTCGAACTGCTTAATATCAGACATGTATTTTAAAGAAACCCTGTGGTTGGGATACACTATAGACTATATCTCCTTAATGCTCCACTATTTAATATGTATGTAAATGCTAATAATGAACTTCTCTTATTTGCTGTATGTCAGTCTATTAAATATACAACTAGAAGCATTTTGCTTTTTCTGTTTGATAAGAAACAAACTGTTGATCTTGTCAGAAATTCAGAGCTGTCCCGCGTCCTCTCCACATGTCCTGTATTATCTCACAGATCCATTCTAGTTTATATATTAGACTACATAATAATTAGCCTGAGAATAAGAATAGTTGAGTAGTTTAGTAGAATACTCTGGGCAGGGGGTGACAACACTGTATCCACAAAAATGCTGTGTGTTGTCAGCACACATCAGGGCTGAGTGCATTACTTGGCAGATCAAAAGGTAATTTACTTGTATTTGTAGGGCTTTAAAGGGCTCATTCAGATGGGCAAATAGTCTGCTGCGTTCAGTTGTGGCTAAATTCCACATCTGGAGGCAGAAGCACTCTGTGCTATGGCTGCATTCACACTTGATGATTAGTTGCCGCCAGAACCACCGACCCTGGGTGCAGACTGTCTGTGTCCAGGGCCATGGGAAGCCCTCAATACAGTAATACCTTGTATTACAAGCATAATTTGCTCCAGAAGCATGCTTGTAATCCAAAGCACTCGTATATCAAAGCGAGTTTCCCCATAAGAAATAATGGAAACTCAGATGATTCGTTCCGCAACCACTGCTGGTGTATGCAGTACTGTATGTGGCCAAAGGTGCGGGGTCGCTGGTGAAGCTTGGAGACACTTGGGGAACTGTTGACGCTTTCGGGTGCTCCGACGCACATTGCACCCGTCCCACCCAGCTGGGAATGTCTCCAAATGTCTCTGAGCGTCTCCAAGTTCTCCAGCGCCCCTGGACCTCTGACCACATACGGTAATACATACCCCAGCGGCTTGAGTCCTACTTATCTTGCAAGACAGCGCTCGCAAATCAAGTCAGGATTTAACCAAAAAATATAGCTTGTCTTGTGAAACGCTCGTATACCGCATTTATTAGGTTTTGTTGGACCTTTTTACAGTGCATTTGGTAGTTGTAGTAATAGCTGTACAAGTGCATCTCAAAAAATTAGAATATCATCGAAAAGTAATTTTAGTTCAGTAATTCAATTCAAAAAGTGAAACTCATATATTATTAGGATTCATTACACACAGAGTGATATATATTTCAGGCATTTATTTCTTTTTGATGACTTACAGCTAGTGAAAACTCAAAACTGAGCATCTCAGAAAATTTTAATGTTACATAAGACCAATAAGAAAAAGGATTTTTAATATAGTAATGTTGGCTTACTGAAAAGCTGTCTAAAAGCATACGATACTGTCCATGTACAGTATAGTATGCACTAGGGTTGCACTGATACCACTTTTTTAAGACGGAGTACAAGTACTGATACTTTTTTCAAGTACTCACCGGTGCCGATACTTTTTTTTTTTTTAATGTCATGTAACAGTGGACTGTGTCAGTAGTTTTTTTATTTATTTTTTTTACAATTTATTTTATTTTTTGTTGTGTTTTTTTTTTAATTTTTTTTTTTTTTTTTTACAATGCTTTCAATTTTTTGGGAGGGGGGGACGTGTCAGTGGGTTTTTTATTTTTATTTTTTTTACAATTTTACCTTTTTAAATATTTATTACAATTTTTTTTTTTTTTTTTTTTATCAGCCCTGTTTGGGGGGGGGGGGGGGGCTTTGGTGACATATCAGAGGTCTAAATGGACCCCTGATATCTCCCCTTTGGGACTAAGGACACACATTCCCCAGTCCCATTCTCAGCAGCCTCAGCTGCACTGAAAATGAATGAGACAGCGGCTCCTGTTCATTCATAAACTGAAGCAGAGTAAACATACTGTAGTTTACTCTGCTCAGTTATGAATGGACAGTCAGTGATCACTGACTCTGTGCAAAAAAGAAAAGCGCTGGTAAATGACATATTTATTGGCTCCTTCCTCTGCTTTCCATCCTGACAGATCCAGGACGGGGACGGACGGACCGGAAGGGGAGTACGGAGGACACGGAGGGGGACCAAAGGAGCACAGAGAAGGGGGACCAGAGGAGCACACAGAGGAGGACACGGACAAAGACACAGGGGACAGTCAGGGATGATCTGTGCGGCGGTGGGGGGAGTTACAAGCACCGAACTTCCTGTATAGAATTCAATAAAGGAGCTGAAAGCCATGGGGGGGTGGAGGTGGAGGAAAAGGAGAAGCGTCTGTCAGCTGCTTTATTGAAATCTATACAGGGAGATTGGTGCTTGTAAGTCCCCCCACCGCCGCACCGATCATCCCTGACTGCCCAGGTATCGGATCAAGCATCGGAGCATTTGCACGAGTACAAGTACTCGTGCAAATGCTCGGTATCGGCACCGATACTAGTATCGGTGCAACCCTAGTATGCACTCAATACTTGGTCGGGGCTCCTTTTGCATGAATTACTGCATCAATGTAGCAAGGCATGGAGGCGATCAGCCTGTGACACTGCTGAGGTGTTAGGGGTTATGGAAGCCCAGGTTGCTTTGATAACTGCCTTCAGCTCATCTGCATTGTTGGGTCTGGTGTCTCTTCTTTCCTCTTGACAATACCCCACAGATTCTCTATGGGGTTTAGGTTAGGCGAGTTTACTGGCACAGTGATACTATGATCATTAAACCAGGTATTGGTACTTTTGGCAGTGTGGGCAGGTGCCAAGTCCTGCTGAAAAATGAAATCCGCATCGCCGGAAAACATGAAGTGCTGTAGAATTTCATGGTAGAGGGCTGCGCTGACTTTGAACTTGATAAAGCACAGTGGACCAACACCAGCAGATGACATGGCTCCCCAAATCATCACTGAATGTGGAAACTTCACACTGGACCTCGTGCAACTTGGATTCTGTGCCTCTCTACTCTTCCTCCAGACTCTGGGACTTTGGTTTCCACATGAAATGCAAAATTTACTCTCATCTGAAAAGAGGACTTTGGACCACTGAGCAACAGTCCAATCCTTTTTCTCCTTAGCCCAGGTAAGACGCTTCTGACAGGAGGTTCAGGAGTGTCTTGACACAAGGAATGCGACAGTTGTAGCCCATGTCCTGGATATTTTTGTGTGTGGTGGCTCTTGAAGCACTGACACCAGTTGTAGTCCACTCCTTGTGAATCCCTCCCAAATTTTTGAATGGCTTTTGCTTCACAATCCTCTCAAGGCAGCGGTTATCCCTGTTGCTTGTGCACCTTTTCCTACCACACTTTTAGCTTCCACTTACCTTTCCATTAATATGCTTGGATACAGCACTCTGTGAACAGCCAGCTTCTTTAGCAATGACCCTTTGAGACCTACCCTCCTTGTGGAGGGTGTCGTTGGCTGTCTTCTGGACAACTATCATGTCAGCAGTCTTCCCCATGATTGTGTAACCTACTGAACCAGACCGAGAGACCATTTAAAGGCTCAGGAAACCTTAACAGGTGTTTTGAGTTAATTAGCTGATTAGTGTGTGACACCATGAGTCTACAATATTGAACTTTTCACAATATTCAAATTTTCTGAGATATCGATTTTCATCAAAATTAAAAGAAATAAATGCTTGAAATATATCCCTCTGTGTGTAATGATTCTATGAAATATATGCGTTTTTACTTTTTGAATTGAATTACTGAAATAAATTAACTTTTTGATGATATTCTAATTTTTTGAGATGCACCTGTATTATATATAATACATACATCTTTTTCCATCCTTACTACATACCTTCCCACCCACGAGTTTGTGATGTGATTTGAAACTGCTAGAGACAAAGTCATTTAACTAGAGCGGTGACAGAATTGAGCGATCTCTTGAGAAGACAGTCAATGTCTGCATCTTGTTCCCATGAAGGGAAGCCACAATTCTTATTTGTTAATGTGTGGACTGAAAACAAGTCTCTATTGCTCCCATCTTTCTTTCCACAGAGGGGATATGTTTCTTATACTGAGGGATTTTCATGGACTGACACAGGTTATTCTTCCATCAGGGGAGGTATGATCATTTTATACTGTTTATCTAGTCGGGATTTTGTGTCTGGAAGATAAATTGCAGTGGCTCTAACCAGAGTTAAAGAGCTCCGAAAATAGGATTTCTGTAGTTTCCAATATTGGAGATTCTCTCCTTTTTTATAACCCATTTAGCGTATAGCTGTCACCAACCTGAGCTATTCAAACTGAGATTAAGGGGTAAAGCTGAAAAGGCAGAGGTCATCTTCAATGAAAGCCATGTTTAAAAACAATCAGTAGATCCAGAGACCTAGACTGCTCAATAGATTATATGCATATTTTGACTCTTAGACCCCTTTCACACTGGGGTGTTTTTAAGGTGCTTTTGGGCTAAAAATAGTGCCATAAAACGCCTCCCCTGCATCCCCAGTGTGAAAGCCTGAGTGCTTTCACACTGGGGCGGTGCGCTTGCAGGACGTTAGAAAAAGTCCTGCAAGCAGCATCTTTCGGGCGTGTGGGAGCAGTGTATACAGCACTCCTTCACTGCCCCTGCCATTGGGCACCACTTCCGCTTTTAACCCTTTATTCGGCCACTAGCATGGTTTAAAAGCGCCACTAAAATTAGCGGCGCTTTACCGCTAACGCCCCCTCACCTGTGTGAAAGTAGCCTTACTGTAAATGTCAAACGTGGCTTCTTTTCTGTCATCTTCTTCTCCTGGCTATTGGTCCCTTAATGTGTTAGGTGCCTTCACTGACCAGTAGCGAGGCAGAGTCCTTCCTGGATTCTGTGCATGCTGGCTAGCCAGCATGCACCTGCCGATCTCGCACATGTGCAGTGCGGTGCAATCTCGGTCAGCTTGACATGGCACGGCTCCAGTAACATTTAACATTGGCATCTATGGAAAATCTTGGTCAGCTTGATATATGGCACTGCTCCAGTGCATGTCAAGCTGACCAAGATTTTCCATAGACGCCAGTGTTAAATGTTACTGGAGCCGTGCTATGTCAAGCTGACCAAGATTGCACCGCACTGCACATGCGTGAGATCGGCAGGTGCATGCTGGCTAGCCAGCATGCACGGAATCCAGGAAGGACTCTGCGGCTTCAGATGCCCACACTGGAGATGGCTGCGCTGTGCCGGAACTTCACAAAGTAAGAAAACAATGCTGCACAAATAGAAAACTGGGCATAATTTGCAGCATACCTTTACACGAGGCATGAGTATTCTGGGGGTATTTTTATCTTAACCACTAGCCAACCCACCGCTGTCATTATACTGTGGCAGGTGGTCTCTCCTGGGCAAATCGCTATAGCTGTACGTTTGCCCTTTTTATATAGCCTTAGCAGGCGCGCGCCACGTGACGTAGGAGCTGATGCACGTGCCCGGCTAATGTACAGCGGCCGCAATGTCTGCCAGGCACCCGCGATCGCTCCTGAGAGAGAGAGAACGGTGGATCTGTCAATGTAAACAGACAGATCCCTGTTCTGACAGGAGAATGGAGAGAGATCTGCTGTTCCTAGTGATCAGGAACAGAGATCTCTAGTCACTACACTCCCCCCACAGTTAGAAACCCCTCCCTAGGGAACACATTTAACCCCTTGATCTCCCCCTAGTGTTATCCCCTTCCCTGCCAGTGACATTTACACAGTAATCAGTAGCTATTTTTAGCTCTGATCGCTGTATAAATGTCAATGGTCCCAAAAAAAGTGTCAAAAGTGTCCGATCTGTCTGCCGCAATGTCGCAGTCCCGCTAAAAATTGCAGATCACCACCGTTACTAGTAAAAAAAAAAGAAAGCCATAAATCTATACCCTATTTTGTAAACTCTATAACTTTTGCGCAAACCTATCAATATATATTTATTGCAATTTTGGTAAAAAAAAAAAAAAATATGTAGAAGAATACATATTGGCCTAAACTGATAAATAGTTTTTTTTAAAAAAAAAATTGGGGATATTTATTATAGCAAAAAGTAAAAAATATTATTTTTTTTTTTTATTTTTATTTTTTTCAAAATTGACGCTCTTTATGTTCATAGCGCAAAAAATAAAAACCACAGAGGTGATCAAATGCCACCAAAAGAAAGCTCTATTTGTGGGAAAATGGCCTGGTCATTAAGAGGGCAAATCCTTCTAGGGCTGAAGTAGTTAGGTCATATTTCAGCCGGAACTCTGCTTTAATGAGAGAATCATTAACAATACTAGACATTAACACTATGAGGTTTTAGAGCCTCTTATGTATGCATTCACTTGTGCTGCGCACTACCGGTCTTGGCTCTCTCTCTCCTAGAAGAGACATCACATGCTGAGCTCAAGTTTAAGCTACATAAGACACAGACAACGATATACATATTTGTACACTAGAATGTACATATACCAAATTTATATGCTCTGCTCTTAATAGTAAACCTAGACTGGTGACAGATTACCAGAAAAATCAGTCTGGTCTGTCACAACTTTCCATTGACAAAGGAGAGAGCTTACTAATGGGGTTATGGACAACAGTGAAGGCTTAGCGAGGTATAGAACCCTGACATACTCATAACAGAGATAGGCTATTTTGCATCGTGTTGTTCTTTAATTCTTTATTTTATAGAAACATAAATCTGCTCTCCCTAACTGGTTAGTATTTTATTTTTTTTGCAGTTTGGCTCTGAGGTCAGAAAGCAGGTGATGGCGACCCCTTTGGAATCTGTACTTCTGGTAAAGGGGATAGTGATAGCCCGCCCTTCTGGTCAGGAGAATCCTGTGAGTCTTTCCTTTTTCTTATCAGTCTTAAAGTGGAAGTTCAGCCAAAACCTACTGCTAAACCTACTGTCAGCCACATTCTAAACCTAATCTATGTAACCCTGTAAAGAAACAAATCGCTGTACATACCTTTTCTGAAGCTGATCCAGTCCAGTCTCCAGCAAGGGCCGATGTGTAATGAGAGACAGCTGACAATGGCCTGTCCTGCAGCCTCTCACCAGTGCCCGTCCTGCAGCCTCTCACCAGTGCCCGTCCTGCAGCCTCTCACCAGTGCCCGTCCTGCAGCCTCTCACCAGTGCCAGTGTATGCAGCTTGCCTGTGCCCGTCATGCAGCCTCTCACCAGTCAGAGCGGCGATCTCAGTGTATCACAGAGCTGGATTTGAATTTCCCCGGCCACAGTAACAATGTCCTGCCTCCTGTGCTCACATCACACTGGTTCAATGTGCTGGCATTGGATCAGTGTGCCGTCAATCACAGGAGGCGGGACATTGTTACTATGGCCAGACAATTCAGCTCCCTGACACAGGGAGAACGCTCTGCAAGGAGAGAAGGGAGGGGAGGACAGCATCGGCAATATTTTCCTTTCGGCAATGTGCCGAAAACATCATTTTCGGCAGTTTCTTTTCGGCCGCAGAAATTTTGGTGCAGCCCTACTAGATTCTCCCACTGATTGCACTAGATTATAGAGAATTGATTGGCTGGTTGTATTTATGTAAGACCTCATCTGGAATATGCAGTTCAGTTTTGGGCACCAGTTCATAAAATGGATACTAGGGAACTGGAGACAGCGCAGAGAAGAGCAACCAAACTGATAAGAGGCATGGAAGAGCTCAGCTATGAGGAAAGATTAGAGGAACTGAAAGTATTCTCTCTTGAGAAGAGGAGATTAAAGGAGAAGTACAGCCAAAGCTTGTTTGGCTGTACTTCACCTATGAATCACAGGAGTGCAGTTCGTTCTGCCTAGTTTTCAGCAGATGGCGGGTTGAAGTCTGCTGACGTCACAGAGCCGCCAGGCTCGGGCGCCATCATGATCATAGAGTCGGGATCCGCCCACATGTCTGGACCGGCACCCGACAGCATCTCGGCGAGCCGCTGAGAGCCTGAGCTGGCTGCCCCACCCCCCTCCACAGCCCAGCGCTCCAGTGAGGAGGGGGCAGAGCAGAGAGCTGTCGAAGACAGTCAGCAGCTCTCTGCTTGGGGAGCTGTGAGAACTGAGCAATCGGCGGTTTTCAGTGTTAGAGGTGGTGGGGGTGGACCCTTTTTTTGGGGGGGGGGGGGGGAGTGTGAGGTCAAATCATCCCGCTTGAGTCCCAGGACAGCAGAAAAGTGCTTGGAATGGCATCAGTCTCCACTGACTGAGTTATGTGGTGACCTTTCATTCCTGCAATGCATGCATGTCACTTTTTTTCATGAATCAAATGGCAAGAGAGTTCTGGACAGATGATTTCACGGTTTGTTTTTATTGTACCATTGTTTGCTATGGATACTTGAATTTTTTTTTTTTTTTACATTTTAGTGCTCCATGTTCGCATTGCCTATATCACTACTATATTCCTCTTTTATCAGCCATGCTGTGTGTTCTGATTTTAGAATATGCCCACAGGAGCCATCGAAATTCAGGCAAAACAAGTGCAGATCCTGAACCCGTGCAAACCGCTGCCATTTGAGATTAAAGACTTTGTGAAGGTGATTATATATATATTTTTATCCCTTTTTCTTTTTTATCTCGCCTTTTTTTTTTTTTCCTCTAAGCCTGGGTTCACACTGCTGCGCTGCGAGAAACCACCTGTAATTCGCACAGGAATCGCAGCACTTTCCTGTACGAATTATAGAGCTGCACGATTAATATAAGATCGCAATTTCGATTTACCCCCCCCCCCCCCCCCGCGCGATCTGCACGCTGGATTAGCTCGATTTTCCGGATCTCCCAGTCGGAAGCACGGAACCAGCGTGGAACGCAAATGGTGCCGATATCGGAACTGACGTCAGCAACCGGAACTGACGTCAGTCAGCATAGAGCATAGTGCCGGCCTGGACTGCGCAAGCGCAATCAACACGCCGCTCGCTCCCAATGCTCGGGGCTGGTTATTTAATACAGCAAGGGGCGGATACTTTTCTCAAAGGGGCAGATGTATATATGGTTATAAAGACAGTAAGGGGCGGATGCTTTTCTCAAAGGGGCAGATGTATGGGGAGCGAGCGGCGTGTTGATTGCGCATGCGCCGTCTACAGCTGATTTTTCTCTTTTTAAATTTAACCATTTTAAAGAATCGTGAGAGAATCGTGATCTGTATTCTAAGCAAAAGAATCGCGATTCTCATTTTTCCCAGAATCGTGCAGCTCTAACGAATTACATGTGGTGTCTCTGGGGTGCGATTTGAGCAATGGATTTGTATGCCTCAAATTGCACTGCACTTGCACCAAACTTGTGCAGGACCCCTTTTTTTTTGTCTGCATCAGAATGGGATCGCATGGGTGTTCACTCCCATGCCACCTGATTCTGCAAATAGCGCTGCATTTTGCAAACCGATTGCAGGGTTTCGTTAACTTAACATACACTTTGCAATCGGTTTGCATGGGCAGGTTGCGATTTTAGATGTGGTGCCAAATCCGCAGCAAATTCGCTGTGAATTTGCACCGCATCTAGTGTGAACCCAGGCTTACGAATCTGTGTTATTGATTTTACATTTGTGTGTTAAAATGTATAAGTTATCCTGTAATTAAAACCACTAAAGTTCATTCATAAAGGCTGTTAAGGTGAAACTCTAGATATTTTTGTTGATTGGGCACCCATGATCTACAGCTATCCTGCACAATCTGTTGCCCTCCAGCTGTTGCAGGACTACAAGTCCCATGAGGCATTGCAAGTTGCTGACTTTCCGGATCTCCCAGTCGGAAGCACGGAACCAGCGTGGAACGCAAATGGTGCCGATATCGGAACTGACGTCAGCAACCGGAACTGACGTCAGTCAGCATAGAGCATAGTGCCGGCCTGGACTGCGCAAGCGCAATCAACACGCCGCTCGCTCCCAATGCTCGGGGCTGGTTATTTAATACAGCAAGGGGCGGATACTTTTCTCAAAGGGGCAGATGTATATATGGTTATAAAGACAGTAAGGGGCGGATGCTTTTCTCAAAGGGGCAGATGTATGGGGAGCGAGCGGCGTGTTGATTGCGCATGCGCCGTCTACAGCTGATTTTTCTCTTTTTAAATTTAACCATTTTAAAGAATCGTGAGAGAATCGTGATCTGTATTCTAAGCAAAAGAATCGCGATTCTCATTTTTCCCAGAATCGTGCAGCTCTAACGAATTACATGTGGTGTCTCTGGGGTGCGATTTGAGCAATGGATTTGTATGGCTCAAATTGCACTGCACTTGCACCAAACTTGTGCAGGACCCCTTTTTTTTTGTCTGCATCAGAATGGGATCGCATGGGTGTTCACTCCCATGCCACCTGATTCTGCAAATAGCGCTGCATTTTGCAAACCGATTGCAGGGTTTCGTTAACTTAACATACACTTTGCAATCGGTTTGCATGGGCAGGTTGCGATTTTAGATGTGGTGCCAAATCCGCAGCAAATTCGCTGTGAATTTGCACCGCATCTAGTGTGAACCCAGGCTTACGAATCTGTGTTATTGATTTTACATTTGTGTGTTAAAATGTATAAGTTATCCTGTAATTAAAACCACTAAAGTTCATTCATAAAGGCTGTTAAGGTGAAACTCTAGATATTTTTGTTGATTGGGCACCCATGATCTACAGCTATCCTGCACAATCTGTTGCCCTCCAGCTGTTGCAGGACTACAAGTCCCATGAGGCATTGCAAGTTGCTGACAGCTATAAGCATGACTCCCAAAAGCAGGGGCATGATGGGACTTGTAGTTCCGCAACAGCTGGAGGGCCACAGGTTGAGCACCCATGGTGTAGACCCTCTGTCAGGTTTTTATTTATGTCTGTGTCCTTGCGACTACAAATGAGTGGAATTCTTAAATGGGGACAAGGTTATTTAAAAACAAAACAAAAAAAAAATATACTTATGTGCCTAGCAAATCCAGCATTGTCCCGCTGCGATCCAATGCTACATGCCTGGTCCCACACCATCATCTTCCCTTCCTACCTCTTTAAGAGCCGGCTGTCTCTTGTGGGTTCTTACAACCAACTCTGACATCTGCCCTCCAAACACTGTGTTTCCCTGCTTCTGCAGCCTAATAGGATTTGTAATGGGGATATCACAGGAAGCTGCTAGAGCATGGACACTTCTTTTTTGCCTAAGCTATAACGGAGGCAGGTTGGGTGTAGTAAAAAGCAAAAAAAAAAAGTATTTTTAACAAAGCGGAGGGGGAAGGTTTGAAGTGGGGAAAATGTTCATTGTGGGAGTGAAGGCCTGCTCTAAGCTCAGTATACCCCACTGACCCTGGAAATCAAACAGCATCTGGGCCGTGTTGTCACTTCTCTAGGTGCATTTTTGCAGTCTAATAAAAACTCCTTTACTAGCCATTTTTGTGTCTGGCAATATATATTTTCCATAGTATTATACAGGAGATTTACTTAGAAAAGTGCAGTTTTGGGTGTCATAGGGCATCTTCCCACCAAGTTACACAGCAGAAAAGACAGACAGGGGCTTGAACCCTGCTTCACACCATGAAATGGAGAAATTGGTTCCTGGTGAAATTGCTTGATCTTTTTAATCCTGTTATCAGCTGTAACAGCCACTGTCATTTCTTTAATAAGAGAATCTGTGCATTGTCAATACAGAGCAAATCAATAGGTTTGCCTTAACGCAGACCTCCCCAGCAGTACATATTTTCCGACCTTACCCTTCCCTGCTTTGCAAATGTTACTTTTAAGAGCCATTGCAGTCAGCAGGTGGATTAAATCCTCAGCATAAAACTTCAAAGGCAGTTTTTCAAATCTGTCAGCTATCGGACATCTTGGAAGTGTCACAAAGAGATAGCAAGGAGCCTGCAGTGGGCGTGTTTGAGAATACCCTCTGTTCATTACAAATGAGCAAGTGAAGGGTTCCTGGGTCATGAGATTACAGAAGGAGGATAGGATGGACTCCTACACTATACAAGGCCTGGATAAAAAGAGGAAGGCCTAGCAGGTAGGCTGAGCTTCTCTGTGTGTATATGGTAAGCTTAGTTTTTGCTGAAATAAACCTTTAAAATTGGTACAGAGATCCAAAACATTTTTGTAACTTAAAGCAGACCTGTGCTTTACTAATGAAGGGCAAAGCAACCATTTCAATTTAATTGCACATAACTACTATTTGTTCCCCTGCTGCATTGTTTGGACCGGTTACCGGTAATTATGCGAATGGAAAGCACGTGACTCATTCCCTGTCCTCCCCACATTGACAGCATTGGTGATTGGCTGCTTAGGCACCCAGCACCATCTTGTGGGGGCAGGGAAAGCATCATTAGCACTGTGTAGGCTCCAAGTCTTGAGTCCGGCTTCATGGCTTTGCTCCAGGTGGCCAAACAGAGCAGTGGTGGCGTGAATGAAAGGTAAGCACGTGCAGATGTTTTAGCCAACATTAAAGTGAACTTGTATGGACAAAAGCTGTTTCTCCCTAAAGGCAGAGATGCTCATATTGGCATGCTTCTTGTTAAACTATGACATTATGACAGTCTTTGTAAACATTGGATTTTACTGGCAGAAATCAGAAACTTTGAGAATGCAATATCGTTATCTGGACCTTCGCAGTGCCCAGCTCCAGTACAACCTCAGGATAAGATCCAAGATGGTGATGAAGATGAGAAAATATCTGTGTAACCAGCATGGTAAGGGCCAGTTGTGGCGGAGAAATTCCCACTAACTTTTTAAAGGGCACAGCGCTCGCTCACTGTACTGCTGTAGTATACCGCATTGTTCTCACTCTCACAGCACTCCTATAGATGGGCTGCTGGCGTACATTCAGATGCACACAGCACCCACACTTACTGCTGTAAATCTTTATTACACTCTTCTTTTTTGTATTTTTTTGCTTTACATTTTGGAGATATTCTATAATGTTGCAGCCTGCAATGGATTACATTGTTTTTAGTTTATTAGCTTTTAAACTAACATTTTATATCTGGTCTTGTATATACTCAATTTTTGTTTAGCAAATTAAGGGAGAAGTATAGCTAAAGCTTTTTTGGCTATACAATACTTCTCCTATGGATCACAGGAGTACAGCTAGTTCTGCACTCCTGTCACCTATTTTTAGGCACTGTCAGCTGACGTCACAGAGCTGGTCCAGGTCAGGATCCCCCCGGAACCCTGGACCAGCACCTGGCTCAGCCTCTCAGCGAGTGGCTGAGAGCCAGAGCAGCTGCTCCCCTCCCCTCCACAGTTCAGCTCTCCAGTGAACATGTGGGAAGGCAGAACTGAGAGCTGGTGACTGACAGTCTCCGGCTCTCTGCTCACAGAATGCTGAGTACTAAGTGATCAGCTGTGTTTGTTTGCTCAGTTCTCATCGCAGAGCCAACGGGGGACAGATGCAGCATCAGATCAATGCTGCATCCATCTAGGTGAGTTTTTTTTTTTTAAATCCCAAACTTCTCTTTTAATGTTTATTTCAAGCTGCTGTTGTTGATCATGTCATTGGCAATAACAATAAGCGCGCAGGAGAAATAAAGCTTGGTTATCATTGTTGATTGGAGGGTGTCATTAAAGACCATACATGTAGAGATTTATCTTGTTTCTTTTGTGAATGTATCTCCCACATGTAGGCACTGATGGTCAGAATACAATAGGTGCTGGCGCTGTTCGGCTGACCGTTTTCTGCCTGGCCCCTTTTTTTTATTTTTTAATCGAAGGGTATCTGTTGGAGTGTTGCTGATAGGGCCCCCCACTGATCAAGTTTGGGCAGGTTAAATTAGGTACAGTACTAGACAAAGATTCACACATGCGGTCTGCCTGTCAGTTTTTCAGGCGGACCTGATCGGGCCCACAAGTCTCTTCTATGGAGCAGCTTTTCTATGACACCCACCAACATCAGTTCCGATCCTGTCCACCAAAAACAGACAGATGGTGGTCCTATTCCCCATCCATCTGGCGCATCGGATGGAAATGGAAAGTCTGTTTCCATCCAATTGCGGGAGAGCAGGACTGTGTCCGCTCTGCACAGTGGAGCCGACATGGACCTGTCATCCACTTACCTGCTCAGCAGAGACAGAGATCGCCCACTGAGCAAGCAGATTCCACTTAGCGGAGGCAGCCGTGTGAAAGGACCCTAAAGCCAATGACACACAGGCGATTTTCTTGCAGCAATTCCCCCAATGTTTTGCTACAGCAATTTGACGCTAAGAAAATCTTAATATGCAGAACATGGAGGACAATTTAATTTTTGGAATGCCCGTGGCGTAGCACTATGGTGGTGAGTCACACATGTGTATGCGTTGCGCTGTTGGCAGAAAATGAGTGACAGGATCTGGAGCAACTAATTAACATCAAATTTTTCATGAAAATTAGCAAACGTGTGAGTGAAACTTTAGCTCTGTTACAGCAGGCTTATGGTTAACATTCCATGAAGAAATCAAGTGTTTCTGAATGACATAGGGGTTTAAAATGGTCGTAAACCCCCCATACCTATTTTTACACATAGGTAAGTCTATAGTAAGGCTTACCTATATATACTGAAAATATCTCTTAAACGTGCGCCATTTAGGAGATATGTACCTTGTAGTGCGCCGATGATGTCATCGGTACATATGCAGTGAAGAAACGGACCTCCGTGTCGTTTCTTCCTCAGCGTGTGCCGTAACTGGTGGCTTCCACGAGCAAGCGCGGGAGTGATGTCACACGGTTCTGGTTAGTCGCAGAGCCGGAGTCCGCAAGTGCCACATAATGGGCTAGTATGCAGTGCACTTTTAGTGTGCAAGGGAATAAAGAGGAAGTAAAACTCATCAGGGTTTACTTCCTCTTCAACCCTTTCGCTGCCAGAACCATTTTTTGTGTTTTTGGTTTTTGCACACATGTTTAAAAAATAATTTTAGGCCTGAAGAATACATAAACCCCCCCAAAATATTATATATATTTTTTTGAAATGAAACACCCAAGAGAATAAAATAGTGGTAGTTCAAATTTCGTCACACCATATTACCACAAAATTTCAGTAAAAAATACAGTAATAAAATCCACTTAAATTAATTTTAGGCACACAAACACAATAAATGACCCAATTTTTAGTAAAATGTAAAATATGAGGTTGCACTAAGAAAAAGGATACCAAACATGTCAAAAGTTAAATTTGTGTGCGCCTGTAAAATGGCAGAAAACTTCAGTACCCTATATTTTCCATAGGCAACACTAAAAGCCCCCTATTGGTCATCAGTTTAGCGTTTACAGAAGAGGTCTGTTGCTAAGCTCTGTTGCTAGAAATATTGCTCTCACTCCGATTTACATGGTAATATGTAACATGTGTATAGCAATCTGCATTTTCATGCGTAGACATCCCCGGCATGTGCATTTAAATCCGTACGTGCGAAGATGGGGGGGGGGGGGGGGGCTAAAAAAAAATTGTGCTTGGGTATTAGAAAGAAGGGAGAGACACTAGGGAGAGGAATAGGCTGCGCACCCCAAATTACATATGCAAAAAGGGAATTTGTCCTGGGGGACAAATTCCCTTTTTGTGCTTGGGTATAACCTATTAATTATTTACAAATAAAAAAAAAAAAATTTTTTATCACATAGGGGACAAAAAGTCTCCTATGTGATGATATTTTGGTGACAGGTTCTCTTTAATGAGACATCCAGGGTCTAAAAGACCCCTCTGCATGTCTCCCCTGTGTGCCACTGAATGTATTGCAATGCAGATCATTACCGGGGTGTGTGGAAGCAATCGGTCGTATGATCTGGAGACAAAACCCCAGAGCATTCAGTGGAAAACTAGGACAACCATACTGCGCAGCATTCCAGAAAATGAGTTCCAGAATCATCTAGAAGAGTGCGTTGCATTATATATATATATATATATATATATATATATATATATATATATATATATATATATATATATATATATATATATATATATATATATATATATATATATATATATATATATATATAAATTTATTTTATTTATAGCCCATTCCGGGAATTAAATTGTCACGCCTCGTACTGTTTAAACTCTTCCTTATAATGTCTGCATTACTGCTGTCTTCTTTTTGGCATTTATATGCACAATGTATAGATTTCTTTTGTATGATGAGTTCAAGGAGTTTCTCTTCCTTTTAGGGTTTGTGGACGTTGAAACACCAACTTTATTTAAGAGAACCCCAGGGGTATGTATACAATCTGTCTGTTATGTGGAGGGACTGGGTGGTGGCTCCTCGGGTAAGACAAGTGAATAGAATGAAAGATGTGCTGGAGACCAGGGTTCGAATCCCGCCTCAGCCATCACAGTGGAATTTGTATACTATGGAAGCTGAATCTCTAAATATGTGCAGGTGAAGTATATCTGCCCATACTATCAGTCTTCCTATAATAATGTCCTGGAGATCTCTGTCTGGCTCTGTAAAGTATACACAGCCTGATCGTTCCTCTCCACACAAAATCTCTGAATTGCCTATCTGGTCCTATAAGGAATGGTTTCTGTTTTACTTATTATTGCTTTCATATACAAGACCCAAATTTGTTTTTTTTTTTTATTGTCAGGGTGCCAAAGAATTTGTGGTGCCAACCCAGGAGCGTGGCAAGTTTTATTCATTGCCCCAGAGCCCCCAGCAGTTCAAACAGCTTCTTATGGTTGGTGGTCTGGACAGGTGAGTCTGGGATACAAGGGTAGCATTTTCAGTTCAGCTCTCTTTTCCTTATGGAAACTCTTGATTTATAACGCCATATAATTGTTAATGTTCTTTAACCACTTGCCGCCAAAACACATACATGCACGTCATTTGGCTTTAAATCTATGTCACTTCTGGTTTCCCGGATGTAAACGGCGCTATTTTTAGGTCTGTACAGCATCTGAACACATCAGTCTTGGTGTGATCAGATTCTTTTAGGGCAGAGTAGACATCTGAGGTCTAATAGACCAGCTCTCTCCCTGTCACTGCCAGTGTAAAAAATAAATAATATTAATAAAAAAAAAAATCAAAGCGCCTGTCCCCTTGTGCTGGCATATACGTAAACTGCGATCGCACCACACATGTGAGGTATTGCTGTGAATGTCAGAGCGAGAGCAATACTTCTAGCACCAGACCTCCTCTGTAACTCTCTACTAGTAACCTATAAAGGCTTTTAAAGCATCGCCTATGGTGACCTAGTTTTTCGCCATGCACCAAATGTGCGCAATTTTAAAGAATGACATGTTAGGTGCCTTGAAATTAATTTTAAAAACCGCTGTGCAAATACCATGTGACATAAAGAAAATTGCAAAACCCATTATTTTATTATATAAAAAAAATATTTGGGGGTATATAAGTTATAAGGGTTATAAGTACTTTTCTAGAAAAAAATACTGTTTTTTAAACAAAGTGTCAGTAAGGCTTAGTTCACACTAGCTTAAAGGGGTTGTAAAGGTTCGTGTTTTTTCACCTTAATGCACCCTATCCATTAAGGTGAAAAAACACCTGTCAGTGACCAGCCCCACCCATTTTACTTACCTGAACCCTCGAACTTGACCCGGCGGGATGCACTATCTGCCCGGGGTACCCGGCTCTTGATTGGATAGATTGATAGCGCAGCCATTGGCTCCCGCTGCTGTCAATCAAATCCAATGACACGAGCGCTGGGGGGCGGGGCCGTGTCCTGCATTCGGCCTCTATGGACGCCGAATGCTGGACTCTGGAGCGCACCCGCAAGGGAACCCCCTCGGGGAAGCGCTTCTCTGAGGGGGTTACCAGATGTGGGGAGGAGCCGCCGGGGGACAAAAACATGAAGCGTAAACATGTTGCTTCGCTTCAAACTTGAAGCTTCATGTCGAGTCAGGAGGTGTTGAAGCTTTTAAACGCCTCCCATTCAAGTCTATGCTAACCCTCCGCAAACGCTCCGCAGGTGTTTTTGGCGCGGCTGAGGGGCAGTTGCGGATTGTTAAAATCTGTCACTTTCCATTGTGGAGCAGTGTTAACGCTCATCAAACGATACAAAACTGCGCATAGGGCGTTTAGGGAGCGTTTTAACGCTTGTAAAACTACCCATTCTAAAGCTCATTGACGCCTGTCTGACGTCCAAACTAACGACAAACGCTATAGGAGCGTTTGTTGAACGTCAGTAATTTAGCAAGTGTGAACAAGCCCTAAAAGGCCTGGTCTTCAAAGTGAATTTTTACTCAAATTTGAATTGTTCACTTTTCCTTTTGAAAATGCTACTTACCTGACTGAAATACTGCAAAATAAAAGAGCCCTCATGGTAATGCCTAACACAAAATTGTATTGATCAAAAAAAGTACAAAGGAAAACAAACCTAATTGAATTATTGAGATTTGTCAAACTCAAGTGAGGGAGGAAAATGAATGGAGAGGGAGCCATCGGTAAATACATAATTAGAACCGAGATTAAAAAACCTCGGCTCAACCAGCCCAAAAACATAAAAGTAGCCCACTGTATGTATCAAAATAGCAAACAATTATTATTAGATAAACCACAAATGTATGTTTAAAACAATGACTGACCGGCAGAAACAAACACTAATAAAAACAAGCCAAGTCCACCTCTTTTAGACCCATGAATAAGACCAAGATGACAGCGGCATGTGGCAATTGTGCAAAAATAAATCTAGTATTGAGGATTATACCGTCCAGTCCACAAAACCTTTTAAAGAGGAACTGCAGTCTGCTCACATAATTTTGTAATAAAAACATCTTTGCCATTCTGAAGCTTCCCTCCAATCACTTTGCATATTATTTTATATATACTGTGATTCTGTACTTTCCAAATATGCTGCAGAAATCTCCCTCCAGTCTGGCTGCATCCATTTTAACTGTGGGCAGCTGAAGCTGCTGCCGGTTTACTTCCTGGATTTACACAGGCACATCTCCAGCTCTCATTGGCCCTCTTATGACTCATTCCCCCTCCCTTCCTGGCAAACTCTCTCCCAAGAGAGCTGTGCATGATGTCATAAGCCTAGGCTTTTTACCAGACAAGAAACAGGAAGTGGGCTGTATAAGATATTTACTGGCAGAAAAAAAATGTTTTACTATCCAAAGGATGGAAGATTTAATAGATGCAAAGATGAAAAAATGACCGAAGTTCCGCTTTAAGAATGAATAGCTTGTGCACCTATGGAGGCCAAGATACATATACTGTCAGTGCTCATTGGATAAAAAGTGTATATCCCCAATGTCAGTCTGCTGCATTGTTGGATCCAATAGTGATGAGGATTACTGGTCTGATGGTGTTTGGACGACCCAAGATAGGGAAAACTTTTCCAATGGTCTAGAGGAGGTATTTCAGACAGGATGGTTGTGTACACACAATGTAGAGCCACTAAAAACACTCAGTGGCATATCCACTCCTGTATGGCCTCCCTTGCATTGTGGCATGTGGCTGCAGAAAGCAAACTGATAGTCCTGATCCCCTAGGGACCATTTGTAATCCAGGGTGTAGGGTGTATATATAGTATGGCATAGCTCCCAAGTTCTTAGGGTGTGAGATATACTTATCAGACAGGGGCGGACTGACCATTGAGCCACTCGGGCACTGCCCGAGGGCCCTGGGCCACTAGGGGGCCCCATCAGGGTTGCCAGCCTCAGTAAAACCAGGGACAGTATGGACCAGGGACAGCCAATAGACAGTATGGACCAGGGACAGCCAATAGAAACATGTCTGTGTATACTCTGTGTACATGTATGTGTATACTATGTGTGTGTATACTATGTGGCCCCATAATCTCTGATTGCCTGGGGGCCCCATAATCTCCTATTGCCCGGGGGCCCCATGAGTTGTCAGTCCGCCCCTGTTATCAGATCCAGAAATGTGGCCACCTCCTACTTACCTGACTGTCATACTGGTACAATTAGTGGTTTCAAAATCTGACCCAGAAAGAGTGTGCAGATCAGTAGCTCTGGACTCGCATCCCTGACGTGGAACAAGTAAGCAGATCAGGAGTTCTGGACTCGTGCTGCATATTTTGTTTTGCATCAGTGAATGAAAATGGACAGACTGTCAGGCAGTTAGCATTTTCTGAAGGAGATCAGCTGTGGCTAGGTTCCTTGAACCAGATACTGTATTTAAAGTTTTTTGCAAAGATCAGTAAAATAGCAAGAACAGGCTGAAATACTTAGTGACTGTCACAAAAATGAAAGACCTCACTCCAGTGAAGAGGAATTGTCCTCCGAAGTCTCTGCCGATACACCCTTCTGGAGTGTCGATCTCCTGTGTCCCCATATGAAGCTTGCATTTCTGTCAATTCAGCATACATTTAGCATACATTTTAGATCCATTTTAAGATGCTTCTTAAAGTAATGAGAAATTAAAGTTTTTTTTTTTTAATAAAATAACAAACATGTTATACTTGCCTGCTCTGTGCAGTGGTTTTGCAAAGAGCAGCCCTGATCTTCCTCTTCTCGGGTCCTCCCACCGGCATTACTGGCCCCTCCCTTTTGCCAAGTGCCCCCAGCACTCACAAGCCTTTGCTCTGTGTGTCCCTTCAGTTACAGAGCTGCAGCTCTGCCCTGCTCCCCTCTCTCTTTTCAATGGCTTCTGCTGCTGTCTCAGCTAATGAGGAGGGCCTGTCCCTGGAGAGCGGAGGTTCTCATGCACAACGTTGGATCGCGATGGGGCTCAGGTAAGTATTAGGGGGGGGGGGGTGCTGCACACAGAAGCCTTTAGAATCACTTTAATTCTCTGAGGTGTTTCTGACCTCCTCCTTGGCTGCTTTAGCTTTCCCATTTGCTTTAATAAGAATGAAAGCATCTCTGACCTGCAAAAAAAAAATGCTTTGGTACTCAAGCCCTAAAAAATGACCATTTCATTGTATGGTCAACCTTGATTTCATTTAGGCTACCAGAAATTCAAAACTCTTTCTGGTAAAGATGGCAAGTGTACTCTGTGTTTGAATTAGATTGCCCAAAATTTAGATGCTGTTACCCCCTGTAATCGGATAATTTATTTTCCATCTTTGTGGCTAAGGTCAAATTAAATTCAGTTCCCCAAATAAATAACATCATCTTAATCATACATTTCAAACCTGTTTACCAATAAATACGTAATTTCCCAAGGCGTCTTTCAGGACAGCACCTGAGAGATAGCGACTCCACCCACCGGAACAGGAAACACCTTCTTCCTCCAAACTTTAAAGGGAGGCGCCTCCCTACCATACCTCAGTTTTTGTGTTTCCTCCGGCCCGGAGGGAACATCTTTTGAAGGGGAGTCAGGGTCTCTCAGATGCTCCTGGGAGACAGGGCTTCCTTTCTTTTTTTCCTCCTTTAGAAGACCCGCTGTCCTCCCGGCCTACTCAAGCCTTTGCAGCGGTAGCAATCGGGCTCCTCTTCCCCTCCTGGTGCTCGGTGAGAGCCGTAGACCCGGTGATCCGCGCGGTCGTGGAGCGGTGGTGCGCGTGCGCCGCCGCTATGTTTTTTGGCCGGCAGGCGCGGCGGAAGTGACAAGGCGGGTCACTGGGTCAGCAAAAGCGTCATTTCCGGCGTGGATGCAAGGGGGGAGGAGGGAGGACAGGAACTGGTGCCTACTTCCGCTTCCGGTCCGGTGCAGATGCACTATGGGAGTCCGGAAGCGGCATATGAAGCCACAAGTGAGAGCTGCACACCAGAGATGGAGGACTCAGCGTCTGCAGCGTTGGGGACAGGCACAGGCACCAGTAAAGCTCAGGTAGGAGCAGCAGTTTAAGTCTGCTTTTCTTCCTTTTCCTGGGTTTGGTCTATTTTCTTTTTTCTTACCCCCTAGTGGCAAGGGGCCTGTCTGGGCACTAGAGGCTGACTGGTTTCTTCTTAGTGCACCTGTGGGTGATTCTTGTGTAGCTGAGACCGGGTCTCACTAAAAGGTCCCCTGGTTTTTTTCCCTTTTTTGTTTTTTCTCTCACAGGCTAAAAGCTCTGACCCAAAAAAGAGATGTCCTTCTTGCAGGGCCAAAATGGGAGAAAATTGGAAAAAAGTCTTATGCAGTACATGTATCACTTCTTTAGTTAAGGAGGAATCAGCTTCGGTTTGTGATGATCTGGTTGCCTCCGTAAAGAAGGAACTATACGCCACGATTCAGACTTTTCGTGACTCTTTAGTTAATCCAGCTGCTAGTCAGCCATCCACTTCTGAAGCTTCCCAGGGTTCTATTTCTTTCCCCATGGTAGAAGCTTTACCTGAAGGCCCCTCTATCAGGGAAGAGCAGTCCCCTACTCCTTCCGTTAAAGATTCGGAGGAGGAGGGTGAGGAAGCGGAGGTGGCTCCTTCCAAGTTTAAGCTTTCCCTAGAGGAGGTAGACGGACTCCTTAAGGCTATCCATGTTACACTTGGCTTAAGTGAGGAAAAGGAGTTATCTCTTCATGACCGCATGTATGCAGGGTTAAATGAGCCTAAGGGGCGAACATTTCCGGTTCATTCGGTCATTTCTGACGCCATTACTAAAGAATGGCAAGATCCAGAGAAAAAGCCCTTTTTTTCCAGAGCCCACAAAAGGCGCTTCCCTTTTGAGGAGGACCCTTCTGCGGTGTGGAATAAGGTGCCCAGGTTGGATGCGGCCTTTTCACAGGTCTCAAGATCCACAGACCTGTCTTTTGAAGACATGGGTGTTCTAAGGGATCCAATGGACAAACGCATGGATCTTTTGCTCAAGAGATCATGGCAATCAATCATGAGCAATTTAAAACCAGCAATGGCCACAACCTGTGTAGCCAGGAATCTGGAATACTGGGTGAACCAACTTAGATCTCATATAGTGGCAGATTCCCCCAAGCAGGAGATCTTAGATTCCTTTCCTACCCTGATTTCTGCGGTTGCTTATATTGCAGACGCTTCGGCTGAAGCTATCAAGATGTCAGCTAGGTCTGCAGCTTTAGCAAATGCTGCGAGAAGAGCTTTATGGCTAAAAACCTGGCCAGGTGATACAGCTTCAAAGAGTAAACTTTGTGGTATTCCCTTTTCAGGTGATCTTCTTTTTGGCCCTGATCTAGATAATATCCTAGACAGAACTGCCGATAAGAAGTCCTTCCCGGTCAAAAAGAAAAAGCAGACCCCAAAACGTCTTTTTCGACCTCAAAAAACTCAACAGCAGCAGCAAGAAAATAAGTTTCAGGGCAGGAGAAAAAATTGGTCCGCGCAAAAGGCAAAGGGCAAAGGCGGAATTCTCTTCCGTCCTCCTTCACAGGCCGAAAACTCACAATGACTCATCTCTGCGGGTCGGCGGAAGATTACGAGAGTTTCTTCCGCAGTGGTCAGGGATAACTTCAAATCAGTTTATTCTGACCACTCTCTCGCAGGGTTATACTCTCGAGTTTTCCAGAAGCCCCCCAAGAAGGTTTCTGGTAATAAATGCACCTCGAGATCCAACAAGGGCCCTGGCCATGAAATACTCTCTGGAGGAACTAATGCAACAGGGTGTAGTAATCCCAGTGCCACCAGAAGAATGGCACGAGGGCTTATATTCACATGTCTTCCTGGTAAAAAAACCAACAGGAAGATTTTGTTTAATTCTCAATTTAAAGCCACTAAACAGAGCCATCAAATACAGAAGGTTCAAGATGGACTCAATTTTCTCCGCCAGAAATCTTCTGACTCCAGGTTGTTTCATGGCGTCAGTGGATCTAAAGGATGCATACCTGCATATTCCAATCTCATCTCAGTCCCAGAGGTTTCTCAGGTTGGTGGTAAGGTTGGAAGGCAGAATTCAGCATCTGCAATTCAGAGCCCTACCCTTCGGGCTATCATCCGCACCCCGAATTTTCACCAAAGTAATGGCAGAGGCCCTAGCTCCGCTGCGTCTTCAGGGAATCGCAGTAATTCCTTACTTAGACGATCTGCTATTTTTCGCCCCCTCAAGAGAGGAATTGAGGATAAATTTAAGCAGAGCATGCAGCCATCTGGAGTCTCTAGGTTGGATCCTAAATCTCCAAAAATCTTCCCTGGAACCATCTCAGGAGATTCAGTTTCTAGGGTATATAATAAATTCGGTAAGCCAAAAAATTTTCCTTCCTTCAGAGAAGAAAGGAAAAATCCAGGATACAGTGTCTTTCTTGCAGACCAACCAGCAGCTGACGGTAAGATTGGTCATGTCAGCCCTGGGTGTTCTGACTTCGTCAATGCCAGCTGTTCAGTGGGCAAGACTACACTTCAGACATCTGCAGGCTTTTCTTCTGAGATCTTGGGATCACAATTTGGAATCCCTAGACTCAGAGCTAAGAGTTCCAACCCAAGTGAAGAGGTCACTATGGTGGTGGAAAAGGCAGGATATCCTATCGGAGGGGTTAGTCTGGGCCTTTCCAATCGAAAAAAGGCTGACAACCGATGCCAGTTCCTGGGTTTGGGGAGCCCACCTAGAAAAGGGTTTCACTCAGGGAAACTGGTCCAGGAAAGAGGCGACCAAGTCCTCAAACTGGCGAGAGCTCAAGGCGATCGACTTGGCTCTGAAGTCATTTGCTCAGGGGCTTCGGGCCCAACATGTTCAAATACTAACAGACAATGCCACGGCCGTGGCTTATATAAACAGGCAGGGAGGTACAAGGAGCAAATCGCTGCAAGTACTAGCCATGAGCATTCTCCGTTGGGCAAAAGGACACTTGCTGTCTTTGTCAGCAGTCCATCTAAAGGGATCCCTGAACGGGGTGGCGGATTTCCTGAGCAGAAACCCCATTCGGGAAGCAGAATGGTCGCTGAACCCAGAGGTTTTCGCCATGATTGTCGAGAAGTGGGGGCTGCCAGAGGTGGACCTGTTCGCCTCAAAGGAGAATGCCTTGGTTCCGCAATTTTTTTTCCCTAAGCAATCACGACGGGTCACTAGGAACAGATGCCTTGGCGTATTCATGGAGATTCCATCTCTGCTACGCTTTCCCCCCATTCCAGTTAATTCCCTTGGTTTTAAGAAAAATTCAAAGGGAAACGGTACCGGTTGTCCTAATCACGCCTTTTTGGCCAAGAAGGGCTTGGTTTTCAACCGTTCTGAAAATGGCGGTCAGGCCTTATTGGCATCTGCCCCTCAGGCACAATTTACTATTTCAGGGGCCAGTAAATCACCCAGAGGTAGCCACTTTGGCGCTCACAGCCTGGTATCTGAAGAGCAGCTCTTAAGGAGCAAAGGTTTTTCCAACCGATTAATCTCAACGCTATTATCCAGTAGAAAAAGGGTGACTAGAAATATCTATTCCAAGGTCTGGAAGGTTTACAATACATGGTGTAATTCATCTGACCAGGACCCAGGGAGTCTTGTTACCATTCTGGAATTTTTACAGGTTGGTGCTGACAAGGGACTAGCAGTTAGTACCTTGAAGGTACAGGTGGCTGCGCTAACAGTGTTCCTAGAAAGATCGGTGGCCTCAGATCCATTAGTAACCAGATTTTTCAGATCCCTTACGAGATCCAGACCAGCACCACTTAAGTTGTTTCCCAAATGGGATCTGTCGATAGTCCTCCAGTCTCTAACAAGGAGTCCCTTTGAACCTTTGGAAGAAGCGCCACTCAGATTTCTCACTTTTAAGTCTGTGTTTCTGATTGCCATGGTCTCTGCACGCAGGATCAGTGAGCTTAATGCTTTATCAGTTAAGGAACCCTATTTATCTATCTTCCCAGATAGGGTTATACTTAGAACAGATCAGAAATTCTTACCAAAGGTAGCTTCGGTACAAAATCGTGTTCAGGACATTGTACTTCCGACCTTCTGCCCCAACCCAGTAGGGGAGAAGGAGACTTGTTTTCACATGTTGGATGTTAGAAGAGTTTTGTTATGTTACTTGGAAAGGACAAAGCTCTTTAGACGTTCAGATTCTCTGTTTGTGCTATTTTCGGGCAACAGGAAAGGTTGCCAGGCTTCTAAAATCTCTTTAGCAAGGTGGCTGAAGCTAGCCATTTCAGAGGCTTATTCGCATGCAGGTGTGTCTCCTCCAGCAGGAATTTCTGCACACTCAACAAGAGCATTAGCGGCCACTTGGGCAGAGAGAGCTGGTGCCACCCCTGATCAAATCTGCAAGGCGGCAACATGGTCGAGTTTTCACACATTCGTGAAACATTACAGGCTGGACCTCACATCTGCTAATGATCAGGCGTTTGGCAGAAAGGTCCTGCAAGCTGTTGTCCCGCCCTAAGGGGGTAAGTCTCTGTTATCCTCTCAGGTGCTGTCCTGAAAGACGCCTTGGGAAAAACCAAGTTAGACTTACCGGTAACTTGTTTTCCAGAAGTCTTTCAGGACAGCAACATCCCGCCCTATTGTATTGTATATACTATGCTGTGACTAACGTATGTGTTTATGTGTTCCAGCCGGGGCCGGAGGTCTTCTCTACTACAACTGAGGTATGGTAGGGAGGCGCCTCCCTTTAAAGTTTGGAGGAAGAAGGTGTTTCCTGTTCCGGTGGGTGGAGTCGCTATCTCTCAGGTGCTGTCCTGAAAGACTTCTGGAAAACAAGTTACCGGTAAGTCTAACTTGGTTTTTAAACCTGTCATGAGAGAAATATGTAGACAGCCATTGAAAATGGTACATACCTGGCTATATCTACCTTCCATATGTTGAGTCTATGACCAGAAACAAGCATACAGCCGGTATAGTCGGAGCACCTGATCTGTGTGCTAGCTCTGGGAGGTGTACTCCGAAAGTATTGAAAATAGAGGGGGGTAATAAAACAGAGAGATGTCTATCATTTTCAAAATGGTATCGGCAACCGTGTCCCTTGTATTTCTGCCATGACCTGTTTACTTTACCCATGATAATAAACTGCTGGGGGTAATGGGGAGACGGATAGGGGTAATAGATCCACATTTTGGAAACAGTGTTTTGTCTCATTGCAGATACTTCCAGATTGCCCGTTGTTATAGAGATGAAGGATCCAGACCGGACCGACAGCCTGAATTTACACAGGTAATCTGATCAGCACTTCAGATGGCCGTTTTCTTTCTGACATGTTACACTAGCAATTCATTCACCGGTGAGTTAGAACAGTGTTTCTCAACTCCAGTCCTCAAGGTGCCCCAACAGGTCATGCTTTCAGGATTTCCCTCAGATGAAACGGTCGTGGTAATTACTAAGGCAGTGAAACTGATCAAATCACCTGTGCAAAATAATGGAAATCCTGAAAACATGACCTGTTGGGGCGCCTTGAGGACTGGAGTTGAGAAACACTGAGTTATGCCGCGTACACACGGTCGGACTTTCTATCCTACTTGGTCCGGCACACTTTCCGACGGACTTTGTCCGCCAGGTGCGCCGGACTTTAAAACGGACGGACTTGCCCACACACGCCGGGACTTTCCGGCGGGCTAAGTCCGCCCGTCTTTCCGACGGACTTTCGCCGGAGTTCCGGCGGACTTTCAGAATGAACGGACTTGCCCACACACGGCCAAGTCCGTTCATTTTGAACGTGACTCAGGTGCGACGGGACCAGAAAAGGATGTCAATCTTGCCGCTTTTATCGGCGAGATTGACACCTTGCGAGCCCCGTCGCGGGGCATACCAGGCCCTTAGGTCTGGTATGGATTATAAAGGGAACCCCGCTACGCCGAAAAAACGGCGTGGGGTCCCCCCTAAAATCCATACCAGACCCCGATCCGAGCACGCAGCCTGGCCGGTCAGGAAAGGGGGTGGGGACGAGCGAGCGCCCCCCCCCTCCTGAACCGTACCAGGCCGCATGCCCTCAATATGGGGGGGTGGGTGCTTTGGGGGAGGGGGCGCCCTGCGGGCCCCCCCACCTCAAAGCACCTTGTCCCCATGTTGATGAGGACAAGGGCCTCTTCCCGACAACCCTGGCCGTTGGTTGTCGGGGTCTGCGGGCGGGGGCTTATCGGAATCTGGGAGCCCCCTTTAATAAGGGGGCCCCCAGATCCCGGCCCCCCACCCTATGTAAATGAGTATGGGGTACATGGTACCCCTACCCATTTACCTAGGAAAAAAGTGTAAGTAATAAAACACACTACACAGGTTTTTAAAATATTTTATTAAACAGCTCCGGGGGGGGATCTTCCTCCGGCTTCGGGGGTCTTCTTCCGGCTTCGGGGGTCCCTCCGCTTCATCTTCTCCCGGCGTCCGGTTGGTTCTTCTCCGCTCTCTTCTCCCGGTGTTCCAGTTCTTCGGCCGGCTCCTCTGCTGTGTTCAGGTAGCTCTCTTGCCAGCAGAGGTCCGGACTTCTGAGCTGCTGGGCTTCGCTTCTTCTCTTCTCTTCTCTTCTCTTCTCTTCTCTTCTCTTCTCTTCTCTTCCCCCAGATGTTGACACGACGCTCTCTCCGGCTGGACTGGTCTCCGAGGGCTGCGTTGTGACTTATATAGGCGGAGACCCCGCCCCCATATGATGTCACAGTCCCTGGGCATGCTGGGACTGTGACGTTTTAGGGGGCGTGGTCGACCACGCCCCCTAAAACGTCACAGTCCCAGCATGCCCAGGGACTGTGACATCATATGGGGGCGGGGTCTCCGCCTATATAAGTCACAACGCAGCCCTCGGAGACCAGTCCAGCCGGAGAGAGCGTCGTGTCAACATCTGGGGGAAGAGAAGAGAAGAGAAGAAGCCCAGCAGCTCAGAAGTCCGGACCTCTGCTGGCAAGAGAGCTACCTGAACACAGCAGAGGAGCCGGCCGAAGAACTGGAACACCGGGAGAAGAGAGCGGAGAAGAACCAACCGGACGCCGGGAGAAGATGAAGCGGAGGGACCCCCGAAGCCGGAAGAAGACCCCCGAAGCCGGAGGAAGATCCCCCCCCCCGGAGCTGTTTAATAAAATATTTTAAAAACCTGTGTAGTGTGTTTTATTACTTACACTTTTTTCCTAGGTAAATGGGTAGGGGTACCATGTACCCCATACTCATTTACATAGGGTGGGGGGCCGGGATCTGGGGGCCCCCTTATTAAAGGGGGCTCCCAGATTCCGATAAGCCCCCGCCCGCAGACCCCGACAACCAACGGCCAGGGTTGTCGGGAAGAGGCCCTTGTCCTCATCAACATGGGGACAAGGTGCTTTGAGGTGGGGGGGGCCCGCAGGGCGCCCCCTCCCCCAAAGCACCCACCCCCCCATGTTGAGGGCATGCGGCCTGGTACGGTTCAGGAGGGGGGGGGCGCTCGCTCGTCCCCACCCCCTTTCCTGACCGGCCAGGCTGCGTGCTCGGATCGGGGTCTAGTATGGATTTTAGGGGGGACCCCACGCCGTTTTTTCGGCGTAGCGGGGTTCCCTTTATAATCCATACCAGACCTAAGGGCCTGGTATGCTCCGCGCTCGCCGCAATAGGAAAATTAGTTTTTCCTATTGCAGCGAGCGCGAGATGCAATACCCTGCCCTCGTGTCGTATCTGGTCCGTCGGACCAGCATACACACGAGCGGCCTTTCCGTCGGACCAGCACACACACGAGCGGACTTTCCGCCCGAAACTGAGTCCGACGGAAAGATTTAAAGCTTGTTTCAAATCTAGGTCCGGCGGGCTTTTGGGAAAAAGTCCGCCGGAAAAGTCCGCCGCCGCCTACACACGGGCGGATTGTCCGGCACACTCTGGTCCGCCGGACCAAGTATGCCGGAAAGTCCGACCGTGTGTACGCGGCATTAGAATCACTAATGCACAACTCGCCTTCTTCTTTTCCTTACCTTGCTGGCCCTACTAGCAGGACATCATTCATTCCCATTCTAGTTCAGTAGGCATCAAGCGGGGAAGCTGGGGCAGCTTCTTCTGGTTTCTAATTTAGTTTTCCCTCTAGAGGGACATTTTTTCAGATCTGTGAATTAAAGTAGTTGTAAAAGCTGAAGGTTTTTTATACCTTAATGCATAGGTATTAATACATTAAGGTAAAAAACCTTCTGTGCAAGGAGGAACCCCCCCCCCCCCCAACCTTATAATTACCTGAGCCCGCTCTTGATCCAGCAATGTGCATGAGAGCAGCGGCTCTCCTGGCTCTTTCCCTCCTCACTGGGCTTATTGATAGCCATTGGCTCCCGCTGCTGTCAATCAAACTCTGTGAGGGAGGGCAGGCCTGAGCCACTTTGTCTGTGTCAATAGATGCAGACAGGGTGACTTGGGAGCGAGCACGCATGAGTGCCCCCATAGAAAGCGGCTTTTTGTGAGGGCATTCACTGAAGAGAAGGAGCCAGAAGCGCCATTTTATTATTTTAATAATGAAAAATCAAATGTTTAATATTATTTAAATTCAGTTTTCTGACTATGGAACAGCAAGCAAGTAAAAACGTTAAGGTCACATTAAAAATTACTTTCAAGTGCATGCAAACTATATGCTGCATAGTATGCAGTCCATCCACCTTGAATCCTGGCCAGATACAAAAATGCTGTATTGCCTTCATCTCTGAGTGAGTGACTGAAAAAAAAAAAAAAAAAAAAAAAAAAAAAAAAAAAAAATAAATATAAATATATATATATATATATATATATATATATATATATATATATATATATATATATATATATATATATATATATATATATATATATATATATATATATATATATTAGCCTTGGGTATTGCTGCAGCTCCAAAAAAATAACCTGCAGTGTTCAAAATTGTGTAGTTCTGGGGGCATTTACTTATGGTTAATATTACATTTATCTAATAAGATGGCCTCATCATAAGTAGTGGTAATCTGATGTTTCTATCATTCTTGTGCAAGTCTTCCACTTTTAGCATCTTGAAGACAATTCAGGCCGGTTCACAGCACATGCAGTCCAGTGCATTTTTTTTACTGCATCAAAAACACATGGACAGTTGCATGGAGTTTAACGGCAAAGTTTACATAATTGCAGTGCATTCCAGGACAGTCAACAAAAGTAGAAGATGCTTTACATCAACAGAACTTGACTTAAAGTGGTTGTAAACTCTTACATATACCCAGTGAAAGTACTATCCTCAGGTGATAAACAAGGGATAAACAAATCCTCCTACATAAGCCATCCCTGTTTATCTGCAGCCTTCTCTTCTCTATATCTGTTCAAAGTTCAGAATTCATAAACTTGTGTGAGAGTTCCGAACAAAGGGGCGGAAAGCTGAAGTTACACTCTGCAGAGCTCAGTGAGGCGAACTCTGACAGCTGATTGGAGGGAAGGGACACGCCCACCATCACACAGCTTACAGGAACAGAGCGGAGGCTGTCAATAAACTGAAGGTCCCTCCCTTGTCACCATTTTTCTTTTGATGTCAGGAAAACTCGTAAGAAGTGATTGATGCTGATAGCAGAGGAACTAAGCAGAAGACAGAAATTACACTTAGTGCTTTTAATTGAGACAAGTACACACTATAGAGGGATATGCTTTGTTCATATTTCATGTTTTGAGGTTTACAACCACTTTAACTTTTGGCTGTGAATCTTCCAATTCTGAATTCCTCTGATGCCATTCATATAATCTCTGCCAAGAGGAAGGCATTCAAGCAGAGTGGAAGCACTACCTGAAAAGCAGTCCTATAAGTCAATGGTTCCCAGCATTCTGTATGTTTTAGGGGTACAAAAATTGCATCAAAAAGGCAATAGCTATTCTGTGACTTAGTCACCATAGCTGGTAACTTGCATGGAATGCACAGCCTGCCAGTCACTTATTGGTGTTTAGGGAGGGGTGATGACCGAGGTGCGGAAACGGAGTATGAGATTGCAGGGAATGTGACTTCCCTGACTCCATGTGTTATAAGCAACACATCTATCAGGGCCACAGAAGTGTCCTGGTCCTCTTGTAGTTCTCAAAAGTATACAGCTTGTGACCATGTTGTGGACATGTTTATGGTGTTGTTGGAACAGTACTGATGGATTTGGGGGGGGGGGGGTAGAATTTATGTAAATGATTTGGCAAGGGGTACATGGGTGGAAAAAAGGTTGGGAACTACTTCCCTGAATTGTTTTAGCAGAAGACACATGGGCAGTTCTGCAGAAGTTTTAAGTTGGAAGATGGTACAAAGGGAAATATTTCACACCTGTAATTTTTTTTTTTCCGTAAGGAAGAATATAAGTAAGTAAAGTTTTACCGCCACTATCTACTTTTAATTATCTCTTTTTGTTCAGTAACTGTTCTCCTCTCATTCCTAACCCTTAGAATGTGTTCTGTGTATAGGTTGACATAGAAATGTCCTTCGTAGACCAGTTGGGGATACGCCGGCTGGTGGAGGGATTATTGCGATATTCCTGGCCTGAAGAAAAGGGACCCCTTCCCGAGTCATTCCCCATTATGACGTATGCAGAGGCCATGAGCAGCTACGGTGTGGACAAGCCTGACACCCGCTTTGACATGAAGGTGCCCCATTTATCATTAAGTTCTTGATAGCGGTTTGTTTTCAAAATTTGAAAGAGTTCAAAGATTTTGAGTAGACCTAGTGGAATTAAAAATATTCCATAGTCTTGGATATGGGATTTAAATCTAGGAGAATTTATCCTTTTCTAGAATTGCCATCAATTTGCTGAGTGTCTGACTCTGACGTCTGGTACTGGTCACCTTGTGAGCTGCTGTGATAGACTGGTTCTCTTTTCTGTTGGTTTAAAACTTTCTTGATAAAGGCAGTAAGTGGTTGACACAACATGCTTGTAAGACATTTTTTTTAATGACCTGAATTTTCCAAAATGTCTCTGTAGGTGTGAGAAGAGGACTTTTTGAGAAAGAGTGTGGAGTTCCCTTTTAATGTAATCTACCGACTATGTTTGATTCACCCCTAGATCACTGATATAACGGCACAGATGAGGGCCGCACAGCTGGAATTTGTGCAGGAAGCACTTGGAAAACCCCATGGATGTGTGAAAGCCATCAGAATACCTGAGGGAGCAGTGAGTATAACAATACACTGTGCCTGTGGAAGATGATTGAAAGATGTATGAATAATACATTGGAATTACATTATTTATTATAATGCTCTAGCCCTCCACCAAGTCATATACTGCAATGGTGAAAAAAACATGTTTTCCAAACTCCAATTTTATCTAAGGTGTTCTTTTTTTTTTTTTTTTTTTTGCCTAGTTCTGATTGTTATTGCCCCTCCTTTTTTTTCCTCTTTATGTTTTGCTTTTGTTATGCATTTTACTGCCCTGCTTTATGTAAAGCCAAACTTTATAAAGGCTTTTGTGTTTTAAGGTAGAACTTTTGCCTCCCATTGTAAAAAAAGAAAAAATTCTCTAAGTCCCTCTGCAAAGTCCCTCAAATGCCTATTGAGCCTCATGTAGGTTCCTGTATGTGGCAGTTATGCTGCACTGCTCCTGAATTCAGAGCAGAGGTGTGAGAGGAAGAATTACAAAGAGCCAATTGGTTCATGTGCTGACAAGATGCAAACTGATAGGAGAAGAAAGTGGAGTGGCAGAGAGATGAGCTATTCAGTCTTATATCATTGTCCATGCAGAAGGTGGGAATGGCGAGGGGGCAGATTGCCTGAAATTCAGGCATGATTCATTATTTTTCACTGTTCATGGGACAAAGTTCATGTAGTACCTGTAGTACGTTGTCTCATATTGCTAAGTACTTTCCAAGTCTAGTTATGAGGTCCAACCTGCCCCCTCTCCCACCACGACCAATCCGACAACAGCTAGGAAGGAGATGGCTGCTTCATAATGGCGGCTTGTCTTGGCTCTGAGCATTTTCCACAGACAGGCAACAGCAAGAGGAATGCAGAGGGGGTGATGGGTGTCAGTCTCTGCATTCCTCTTGCTGTTGCCTGTCTGTGGAAAATGCTCAGAGTCATGGCAAGCTGCCATTATGAATATCTGTCTACTTCCTAGCTGTTGTCTGATCAGCCATAGCAAGGGGAAGAGGGGCAGTTCAGACCTTATCATTAGACTTGAAAAGCACTCTGCAGCATGGGAGAAAGTACTACATGTGCTTTGTGTCATAGCAGAGACAGAATCATAGAAGAAAAAAATAATCTTCTTTAATACAATTTCAGGTCAACATTCTATTGTGAATAAAGTCCTTCCTGTTAATGTCTCCCAAGAGTCAAAACACTCTCTTCTCCACAGTAGGGGGCTGTTAGTGGTAGTGATCGGCAGACAGCTTATACCTCCCAATAACTCCATCCGCAACAGATTACTTTGGTTTGTTTAGGAGATGCACTTATTTGCACATTAGCACCTCTCTTGGTTTTCAGGGACTAAAACAAACAGCTTTGTTTTTAGAGCTCAAGCTAGCCCTGTCATAGGGGAGGTATCTGTGCTAAGGCTGGAGGTTTTTTTAATGGTGAATAAAACTGTTGCTTTCATATATTGTTTTCTTGTTCTTTCCAGAAACATATTAAGGGTAAATTTCTGGATTCCATGGTGGAGATGATCAAAGAGCAGTTTGGACAGGTAAGAGGGGTCAACGGCTGGGCTGTACTTCACAGGGTGTGCTCAGAGATAAATTATGGTTTTCTGTTATAGAGTCCCAAGCTACTCATGCGACGGCCAGTCATCTAGCTTGGTAATTACTCCGCATATTGCAAAGATACTGGAAAAAAGTTATCTAGGAGTGTACCTTGCTCTTCTAAGTCTCTATAATCAAACATTAATTAAAATAGATGCTAAGGATCTTAATGCGGCGCTCCACCCAAAAGGGGAAGCTCTGCTTGTTTGCTTCTCCCCCCCCCCCCGCTGCCACATTTGGCAACTGTCGGGGGGGAGCAGGTACCTGTTTTTTGACAGGTACCCGTCCCCTGGAAGTTTGGCCCCCCTCCTTCGCTGCCGGGCCATTTACAAAGTGCAGCGCGCCCGCATGCGCAGTAGGCAACCCCTGTGAAGCTGCAAGGCTTCACTGCTGGTTTCCCTTACAAGGAATGGCAGCTGCAGCACCTGAGAGCCAATTGAAAAATCAGTTGGGGTGCCGACATCGCGGGACCCCTGGACAGGTAAGTGTCCAAATATTAAAAGTCATCAGCTACAGTATTTGTGGCTACTGACTTTTTTTTTTTTTTAATTTTGTGGTGGTGGGGGGGGGGGGGGGGGGGGTCTGGAGCTCGGCTTTTAAGAGGACATTCCAGTGACCCCTGGGGATGAGTTCCTCTAAACATCTTTTTATAGCAAGGAACATTTTCTTTAGGGCTGGTGATTTGGTGTATACACCGGCTAAAAGCAGCTTTTCTCTGCCATGGGTATTAACAGGTGTATGTGATTAGCCGCAACCAGTCACCTGTACAAATCAATAACGGGCTCCACAGATGTTTGCAGGTAACCACACATCAGAGCGATTACATGTGGTTAGGGAGAGATTAGCAGCCCTAAATGCATTCTGTGTCACTTGTTTGAGTACTGACAAAAAGGCCTTTGGAATAAGCAGGTGCTGAGGGCTTAAAGTATAACTAAAGGCAATTTTTTTTTTTGGATAGAGTGGAAAGGGATTAGAACCCCTGTCAGTTTTTATTGCTGTCTGTGTCCTGTTAGGGAGATGCATCCTCTATTTGTCCTGTTTACAATTATCATTGAAAGTGAAAGTAAAAGAAAATCTCAAATTTTGGGTTGTCCCCAGAAAAGTAATGGAGGGGAAATCTTCCAATGGGGACACTAGTTCTGGTGATCTGAGGGTCTGCAAGGAATTCCCTTAACCACTTGAAGACCAGGCCTTTTCTGGAACTTTTTGTTTAAAAGTTAAAATTAGTATTTTTTTCTAGAAAATTACTTAGAACCCCCAAGCATTATATATATATATATATATATATATATATATATATATATATATATATATATATATATATATATATATATATATGAATAAAATGGCAATCGTTGCAATATTTTATGTCACACAGTATTTGCGCAGCAGTCTTTCAAATGCAATTTTTTTGGGGAAAAAAATACACTTTAATGAATTAAAAAAAAAAAAAAAAACCTCAATAGTTGACATGTCATGTTTGAATACGGCACACGCTCGTGGAATTGCGACTAACTAGAGTACTTAATCTCTATAAGCTACGCTTTAAACATTTTTACAGGTTACCTGTTAAGAGTTACAGAGGAGGTCTTGCGCTGGAATTATTGCTCTCGCTCTGATTGCTGCGATACCTCACATGTGTGGTTTGAACACAGTTTACATATGTGAGCACGACTTACGTATGCGTTCGCTTCTGCGTGCATGGAGTGATGGGGCGCTTTACATTTTTTTTTCTTATTTATTTTGCTTTTTATTTTGACACTTTCCCTTTATTTTATTTTTTTCTTGTTTACCACTTTTATTCTTATTACAAGGAATGTAAACATCCCTTGTAATAGATATAAGCATGACAGGTCCTCTTTATTGGAAGATCTGGGGTCAAAAAGACTCCAGATCTCTCATTTACCTTTAAAACCAAAAGGAAAAAAAAAGATTTGATTTGACCCAAGAATCGGGAGTGTCGTCAGACTTCGCTCCGGTCCTCCAAGGGCATAGAGACAAGTGGCAGCCATCTTGCCCTCATTTGACTTTCCGCCCATTAAATGGCTGCATCGGATTGCTCCCGGGCTTTACCGATGGGTCAGGTAATAGGCACGTATATTTTTTACTATGGGTCGATCGGCAAGTGGTTCATTTGCTGGGATTTCCTCTTACCTGCTGTTTGGCTAATGGATAGGAAGTGAAGGGAAATCTCTGAAATGGGGCACAGATGACGAAAAAGAAATCAGACCGGGGTTATAACCCTTCGGGGTTATAACCCTTCTTTACTCTATCCAAAATTTAAAAAAAAAAGTTTTTTTCTTTTTTATTTGCTTTAACCTACTAAAGGGTCTGTCTGTCTATCTCAATTACCTGGAAGTCCATTTGTGTATAAAATTTCACACAAAGATTGTACAGCATTTTATCTTTGTAGGATTTGTATCAGCTGACAGTTGGAGTCTTCCCTGCATGAAACTTTGTTGTAATTAGCTGAAGCTCGCTTGTAATGGTATCTATAACTGTTAAAATGCAGGAAGTGATGACAATTGCTGTGCGATCAGATGGCTCCTGGAAGACTCTTCTTGTCAAATACCTGGGTGAAGAGCACAAGCAGGATCTTGCTCGTGTCACTGGGGCAGTAGCTGAAGATCTCCTTCTAGTGGCTGCAGGGCAGCATGACACAGTGGTGAGTATCTACCGTTTCACCTGTTTTGTATTAGTATTTGATTGGTATACTGCCAACCTTTCTAGGGTAAAATTGTCTGTTTTCCTCCTGCAGTGCACCGCTTTAGGAAAGCTGCGTCTGGATGTAGCCTCTCGGCTAGAGGAATGTGGGGTGTCTCTTCGTGACCCCAAAAGTTTCCATTTCCTATGGGTTGTCGACTTTCCACTTTTTCTCCCTAAAGAAGACCATCTAGAAGACTTTGAATCGGCCCATCATCCCTTCACAGCTCCACACTCGGAGGACATGGACCTTCTGTACACAGAGCCGGCCAAGGTACCACTACCAGTCTGACATAAAGGCCCCGTTGGCACTTACCACATTTAAACTTGTAGTGCCTCATTCTACATTTAGGAATGAAGTATATTTATCATTGTGGTGTGCGCAGTGGGTCACTTTGTGGGTAGCTATAATTTAAAAGAGGTCAGGCTGGTCAATGTATGTGTCATTTGAAGCCTATATATATATATATATATATATATATATATATATATATATATATATATATATAAGAGATAGGTTGGACTCTCAGTCAAGATGTGGCCGGACTCAAACAAACCTCGGGTACTGCAGAGTTGGGACCAGACCAGGACAAGGGGAGGGGTGGGGGGAGAGGTAGAGTAAGAGCTGATGCCAACTCATCAGCAAGGGGAAAATGTCAATCAGTATGTTTTCTCACCTGCCCAGTCAAGTGTTCCTGATAGGGGCCAACTGGCTCCTTGGATCCACCTGATCCCTCCTTTTTCACATTCATTTCTTGCCTATGGTTAGACTGAGACTCTAAAGCTGGTCGCATGCAGTACAATCTTACATTTACCAACAGTTATAGTGCCAGGGCTTACCCAACTTGGATGTAAATTAAAAGGGTTGTATAAAAAAAGGCCTTACACCACATAGTCTTTGGTTCTGCATAATCATTCTAAAATGAGGATTTAATTTTTCGTGTGAAAAAAAAAAAGAAGAGGATTTAATTGAATCAAAAACGTGCCATAGAAGATCAGCTTTTGAAAAATGATTCCCAGTTAGTGCCACCTGTACTTGTTTAGGCTTCGTGTCTTAGGTGTGTGTTGGCACCCTAATTTTATAAGCCTATCCATAAAATACTTTACAACTACTTCTGTTTGATTAACTCCTCTAGGTACGCGGCCAGCACTATGACCTAGTCTTAAATGGTAATGAAATAGGAGGTGGTTCGATCCGCATTCACAGTGCAGAACTGCAGCGCTGGGTCCTCCAGGATGTTTTAAAGGTAAGCAGCCATGATTTGCCCATTATGGGACTGAAGCTTTTTTCCTTTTAATACACCATTAACATTGCATTTGTAAAGATGTGTAATCCAGTTTTTAGAGTTGATTGATGCGTTTGTTTGACCTACTTCAACCTGCTTTTGCAAATTCTGAAGCAAACAAAAGCTTGTAGATGCAGGTCCTTTCAGTGCCCAAACACACTCCATTCTTCTAACCTCCCAGAGGCCTGACCTTTGCATCATCTGAGCAGGGTCACTGTTAAGCACCCAACAGCCATGTGACACTGCCATAGAGCACATAGAGCACCTGCTGTGTTCGTCATGATGATGAGCACACAGTGGGGAGTCTGGAGACTACCTTCTATCCAGTTTAGTCTGTGTCACTGTGTACAGTGGGGCACGTTTGTGGACTGCCATCAGGATTATTATTTTACAGGATTTATAGAGCGCCAACAGTTTATGCAGCACTTTACAATGTTAGGGTAGACAGTACAGTTACAATACAATTCAATACAGGTTGAATCAGAGGGCCCGATTAGTCCTGCTGTGCCCTCTGTCTCTCCAGCCATGGCACTTACTGAGGGATCAGAGTGAGGCTGGATTCACATCTATGCATTTTTAGTGCTTTTTGCATTTTGCAGATTTGCCCTACAGTCCATTTAACATGGTTTCCTATGGAACACGTTCTGTAGCGCAAATCTGCAAAATGCAAAAAGCACTAAAAATGCACAGGTGTGAATCAAGCCTAAATGTACAAAAGAATTGGTCCACCAGGGAAGGCACTAACAGTGGGTGGCAGCTGTAAACTATAACTATGCATGTGCAGCACAAGAGGAGGTGCAAGATTATATGCCTGCACCCCTGAAAATGGAGAAAAACGCCATCCTCTGGTCTCACCTCCTGGGCCCCTCTGTTGACCTGATTCTAGAAGGCTGGTTGTGCTGCCTTAGCAGCAGTTTTGCATCAGACGTTTATTCTACCCACTCCTGCTTTTGATTACTGGATTATATTGATTGTGTCATCAGGGTTTCTTGGAACAGAAACAGTTGCTTGGTGATGGCTTCTGCATCCACCAATATGGCAGCTGCCTTGCAGCTCTATGATATGGAAGAAAAAGTGCATCTAGGCAATAGAACATTTATTAAATGTTTACTATCGGTGCTACATCACTCATAAATTTCTCACATTGCTTGAAGCATAAGGTTGCATGAGTCTGCTATAATGTCTGTGTGTTTCTGCAGGAGGATGTTGGTCTTCTCTCTCATCTCCTGGAAGCTCTGGAGTCAGGAGCACCACCTCATGGTGGAATTGCATTGGGTAGGTGTTTCATGTTTTGCGTGCTTTGATTCCAGGCATCTTACATTATTTTCACTTTATAATTACTATTGTTAAGTTAATGTTATAGCTTACTGACAAACAATTAAAAAGGTATATGCACGACGTGTTTAAAAAATACAGCGCTCCTTACAGTATAGTCTGTATATAGAACAGTCTATGGGGGCGAGATTGTGGGTGCTAAAAGGATTCACACAACTCCTGCAACCAATCTGGGAGGGACCCAATCGTGCAGAAAAAAGGAGGAAGCAGGGCGCTGGAGTTAGTAAAATCTCAGTAGTATCATTTATACCAAAGCACACTTACATTTAAAACAACTGTATCCAGCTGGAGTGTATGGAAGACATCATCAGGAAGCATGGAAGAATAATTCTTGCAAAAAGATCCGAACCAATTATTGGGGTGGGGAACTACATGGCAAATGAGGTTCAATGTAGAAAAATGTAAAATAATGCATTTGGGTGGCAAAAATATAAATGCAATCTATACACTGAGAGGAAGAACCTCTGGGGGAATCTAGGATGGAAAAGGACCTGGGGGTCCTAGTAGATGATAGCAGCAGCTTGGCATTGCATGCCATCGCTGAGCCTAGCAAAGCAAACAGAATATTGGCATTAAAAAGGGGATCAACTCCAGAGATAAAACGATAATTCTCCCTCTCTACAAGGCTTTGGTCCGGCCGTACCTGGAGTATGCTGTCCAGTTCTGGGCACCAGTCCTCAGGAAGGATGTACTGGAAATGGAACGAGTACAAAGAAGGGCAACAAAGCTAATAAAGGGTCTGGAGGATATTAGTTATGAGGAAAGGTTGCGAGCACTGAACTTATTCTCTCTGGAGAAGAGACGCTTGAGAGGGGATATGATTTCAATATACAAATACGTAGATACTACTAACTCCAGCACCCTGCTTCTTTCTTTTTCCTGACAACATGCTGGCTTAACATCAGGAGTTCATCAGAATCACTAAGAATTTCCAAATCAGATCTCTTCCCAAAGGACCTGTCCGTTCAAAGCTTAAAAGGCAGATGGATGGAAAATGATGTGTTGAATCATTCACTAATTGGAAAAATTCCAGCAGAAGAGCGGGTTCCACTTGTATTGGCTTTGCTAGGATGTTGGAATTGGGTAATGAAGTGCAGGGATTTTACAGCCTTTGATATATGGAGCCAGTGGGTGATTTAGCCTGCCAAATACTTTATCAAAGCTGAAATTTTGGGATGAATGACCCTTTAAAGTGGAACTTCAGTCTCCCAATCAACATTGCTCATTTTTAATCCTCAGGCTGCTAGCATTAGTAAAATAGGTATGAAAATATGTTATATTTAAGTTTCTTCAGTTACTTCCTGGTTTCTTACCTAGGCAAATGTCATACATCCTAGTCTTCAGGAGGGGTTTTCTTAGCTCAAGCATGCAGGAGAGGGTGCTTGGCTAAGGGCAGATGGACTCCAGGAAGTAAATGCTACATGAATCATTTGCACTTAAGATGGTCACGGCCAGAAATGCGAGGGGGTGTTTTTCAAAGTGATTTCCCAACAAAATAAAGCATGAAGACCTGGATGGATGGGGGAGTTTGCTTTGAATGTTTAAAATGAATTAAATAGTGTTTGTGGTGCTGCGATGCAGTGAAAATCCACTTTAAGAATATAAAGGAGGATGGGTCTGGCCAATTTGCTGCTTTTTTTTTTGCATAGAAAACTAGGCACAGGAAAAGTGAACAGACGGTGGCCATTTAAGAGAACAAAGTCAAGAGGCACAACCACAGAAAAGCAAATGATTTCCAAAGTTGAACTCCATCTATAATCCTTTTTTTTTTTTGTTTTGCACAGAGTAGGGAAATGTTGCCCCAATGTGAGTTTTCCTATTGATACTATAAATCCAAACAAATATTCTATTTGGTAATAATTATTACGGGTTCCATTAAAATAAAAGTTAGGCTGGGTTTACATATGTGCAAATTGGATGTGGAGTTCCCTGCCTAACATGCAAGTGTCACCGCCTCGCAATAGAGCTGGTTCTCACAGTTCCGGGGCGGCCTCGGTCCGCATTCTAAAAGAGTCCTGTGCATGGTGGGGCCCGATTTGCACCGGAACCAGAGAACAGGAACAGAAGGGACCCCGTGCTGTGAACCATGGCCGCACATATGTGAACCCGGCCTTAAAGTATAAAGCTATTTAGTCACAATGGGGTTTATTTACTACAGCTAGAGAGTGCAAAATTAGTCAATTTCTGCATAGAAATCAATCAGCTCCTAACCTCAGCTTGTTCAATTAAGCTTTGGCAATAAAACCTGGAAGCTGATTGGTTTCTTTGCAGAATTGTGTCTAATTTTGCACTCTCTAGCTTTAGTAATAAAACCCCAATGTACACTTAAAGTGTTACTCGAGTCAGAATGTTTTTTTCATTTTGAATAGAGGGGGAAAAGAGTAGAACTTCTGTTGGTTCTATTTTAGCACACTATGTATAGAGTAGTATATAATATATATACCCAGGTGATACATGGAATAATAGTCTTTTTAAAGTGGTAAATGTTCTGTTTTCAGGACTGGATCGCCTGATTGCTATTATCGTTGGAGCACCAAGCATACGTGATGTTATTGCCTTTCCAAAATCATTCAGGGGTCATGACCTTATGAGCAAAGCACCTGATTATGTTTCCCCCGAAGAGCTCCAGCCTTATCACATACAGGTTACAGAGAAGTGAAGATGGATCATTAAATGACTTAGATGGCACAGAACCCCATCATATAAGTGTCTGACCCAAGGAAGCACATGAGCCTTCCCTGCGGATATACCCTTTGTACAGTTTATAACCAGATAGGAGTCACATTTCCTGTAATGTCTCTGATGGATCACTCTGGATACAGGTTACATCATGCTGGCAACACCGGTGACTAACCTAGCCAGACAGAATCTGGTGTTCACAATCTACCAGTGATTTAGTCCCTTTCCTCCAGCGGTGCATTCCGTCAGGTATGTCAGAAGATGAGCACTTTATTTTTTTATAACATCAGGAATTACGTGTCTAAGTTACTGCTGCTGTTTATGTATGAAATTAATGAAAGAACTGGCTGTGCTATGCAAGAAATCGGATTCTTTTCATGGTTCCAGTGCATACGAGTGAGAATGTGGTTGCTATAAACACTCCTTTCAAACCCTTTTAAAATATGAGGACTTTTGTTTACTGCACATTGCTAACAATCTGTACTGTATTTGTCAAGAACTTATTTTTTCCAGTTAAGACAATCTAATAAAACTATGAACATTTTAATTCAAGAATATTTATTACAGCATCTGTTGACGAACATACAGCACTGATAACGGTTACTGCTGCTTCATTAGAATACATCTACTAAACTAAGCGTAATATCCTTTGGGCTGTATGTACACTGCGCATGCACAGGTTTTGAATGAACCAGAACTGGCACATCCTGCCATCCAAGCAGGATGGGAGTCACCCACCTTGTAGTTTCTTGGACAGACAAGGCGCAGGCTGCAGATAGCCTACAGCAACTTTTGACCCTTTTTACACCAGAGGGGCCCTTTAAAATTTTCAGGACTCTGGGAACCTATTAAGATTAGTCGATTGGGGGTCATAGGGAAAATGCTACTTCCACTGGTGGTGATAAGTGGGAAGAACGCCTCCCTTACAGGTGTGACCAGAATGACATCCTTGCCGTCAAACTGCTGGCTGTGCCAAGTGATGTTGGACCTGCAATAATGCACCATCGGATAGAAGGGTACGTTTGCCATGGCTCAGGGAACCTTTAGCCACCCCTGGAGGAACCCTGGTTGAGAATGGTAGGCCTACAGGTATAACATTGAAAACAAGCTACTTTAAAAAAAAAAAAATCAGTCTTTTTCTATTGAACTGGGGCTGCTGGAATGCACTGGGGCTGCTGGAATGCATAGGGAATTTTATTGTAAGGCCCCTTTCACTTTGCGTGTGGGAGACTCAGAGGTTTCTTCAGATTAGCTGGGGGGGGGGGGGGTGGTGAACGGGGCATTCAAAGCAATGGGAGTCAGATAGCACCTGCAGCCATTAGCATGTAATTGTACATACAGCAAGTTACCTTTTGATATTTGGCCCTGGACACAGACAGTCTGCATACAGGGCTGCTCAACACAGGTAATCACTACATGTTTGATTACATGTAAAATGGCTGTCAGCCTCCCATTGCTTTGAATGGGGCTTCCTCCCTGCGGTTAAATGCAAACAGCCCCCACACACAGATGTGAATGAAGCCTAAAGGTGAACTAACCCTTTTCAGTACCCGTTTTATTGAAAACAATGGAAATATGCATGTCATCCCATATAAAACGAGCATTGATGTACAATGCAAATTGAATCACATTGTGTCTCCATAGATTTCAATCTACCAAAAAAACAGCTGTGGATCCCACATTCAAGTAAACCTAAACTAAATCTTGCATCAGGTCAATAATATACATCGTGAAGAAGTTGGAAAACTTGGTACTTGATTGTGGGTTGTAGAGACAGACAAATGTTATGGTAGTGCACAGCCTGCGGAGTGTCTGTCTATATGGTAAAGGCACACACTGTCAAATGCAGATAGAATCTAAGGCAGCACCTCATTTAAGAAGCAGCTTAGCTTAGCATTGCGGTTTTCAGAACTCCCACAAAATTCAGAGTCCTTGTGATGAAATCCTGTTTTCTGCCTTTAACTGTCCATGCGTAGCACGCTGCATTGTATATCCCTAAATTTCCAATAACTATGTATTGTGATTTACTAGCTGATTGGATGTAAATTGACTGGTTAGATAGGCCTGGTACAACATTCTTGTTAAATCGAATGGAAATTGTACAGATTGTTCCACGTGCGGTCACTTACCTTATTCCATAGTGTGTGTATAAGAGTATTCCATAGTAAGAGTCTTAACACAGACTGTAGCAATGACTTTTTATTACTGATAATATTGTGATGGATTAATAAATTGTCAGGTTGCATACAATACAACACTGAAAGGCCCAGGGCAGAAATCCCATAGACAAATGATAATTAAAAAAAAAATATTTAGCACTTTTGTTTTATGCAGCAATATGTCAAAACTTTTTGATCAAATATGTATTTCTATAAACATTTGTATTTCCACGCCAACATTTTATACATACAAAACACGCACATGAATCAGGCAGCCAGGGCCGTGAGCTTGTCAACGTTTCGCAGGTCAGCAACTTGCTGGAGCCTAGGACCCTTCTTATACTAAAATAGTAAAAGTTCTTTAAAAGAAATAAAGTGTAAAAAGTGGCAGCAGCCCAAAGTAAAGTTCAGTTGCAGGAGGCAGAAGTAGACCGTGGCATGGAGATTAGAAGCTGGCTGGGCACATCGGTGATGGAAGAGAGTCATATGACCTCCATTCACCCAGGAGGCATCGGTACCCCTTTGCTCGCGATTCTCTGCTTCCCGTTTGGTCGTCTTGTGCTCTTGTTGTGTTCTCTTCCCTGGTGTTATGTGCTCTCCTTGGGGGCCTGCAGGACTGGGCTGGAAGCTTGGGCTCCCTGTGGAGACTGTGCGGTAGGCTGGGTCCCTGTGGCAGTTTTAATAGAGTTCAGGGTTTTGCTAAACCAGGAGTTTTTGGCAGCTTGGATCTCATTGAGCAGCGCTCCTCGCTGATGCTCCAACTCCTACAGAGGGGGAGAGAGTGAGAGGTCAGAGACAGGAATGTACCACCATTGCATTTCTAATTTTACTGTGTACTGTAGAGCAACAGTTGTAAAGAGGAGCAGGAAGGAATCCCAGGGTAGTAGTGTGTAGGCCCAGTTCCTCCGAACACAGCTATAATCCCTATCTATACACAGACTTTCACATCTGACTGCCCTTTGAATGGCTGTGGCAACCCCCCTAAGATCCACCTTTGCAGCCAAACGTGTGCACTGTATGTCCTAAGAAAGGGTTAAGTGGTTCTAAACCCCTACGGTTTGTCCCTCTTAATGCATTCTCTGCATTAAGGTAAAAAAACCTTCTGTGTCCAGAATCCTTCTACCCCTGACTTACCTAAACCTGATCTTGATCCAGCACTGCAGGGGCTCTCTCCTCATTAGGCAGATTGATCGCAGCGGGAGCAGTTGGCTTCTGCTGCTGTCAATCAAATCCTATGACGAGGGGGTGGGCAAAGCCCCACTGTCTGTCTATAGATGCAGAGAGTGGGGCTCAGAAGAGGATCTGGGCTGCTCTGTGCAAAGCTATTGCACAGAGCAGCCAAGTAGAACATGTGTGTTATTTAAAAAATATAAAAGTAAAGGCTTAGAATCACTTTAAGGATCTCAAGGCTCAGGTGGCACATTGTATGTTAACCTATTCAGCCCCGGACGATTTGGCTGCTCAATGACTGGCCGTTTTTTTGCGATTTGGCACTGCGTCGCTTTAACTGACAATTGCGTGGATGTGCGACACTGTACCCAAACAAAATTGACATCCTTTTTTTTTCCCCACTAATAGAGCTTTCTTTTGGTGGTATTTGATCATCTCTGCTATTTTTTGCGCAATAAACAAAAAGAGGGACAATTTTGAAAAAACACCATCGTTTACGTTTTGCTATAATAAATATCCCACTTTTTTTTCTTCAAAAAAACATTCTTTCCTCAGTTTAGGCCGATATGTATTCTTCTACACATTTTTGGTTAAAAAAAAAAAAAAAAAAAAAGATCATCGCAATAAGCGTATATTGATTGGTTTGCGCAAAAGTTATAGCGTCTACAAAATAGGGGATAGATTTATGGCATTTGTATTTTTTTTTTTTTTTTTTTACTAGTAATGGCAGCAATCTGCGATTTTTCTTGGGACTGCGATATTGCGGCGGACAAATTGGACATTTTTGGGACCAATGACAATTATACAGCGATCAGTGCTATAAAAATGCACGGATTACTGTATAAATGTCACTGGCAGGAAAAACATTTTTTAGGCATGTTGTATGAATAGAAACACAAATGTATAGCGAGGGTCTCTCAAATGTGTCTGAAAAGGGTAGAAATAAACCAAGACAAGGTACAGTGACTTAATGCTTTACAGCAATGGTTTCCAAACTGTGGCCTGTTGCTTGTTTTTATCCAGCCCTCAGGACACTATTCCTTCCACTGACACCAGCAATGGGGCATAATTCCTCCCACAGATAAACAATTAGGCACTATTCTTCCCTCTAATACTAATGATGGGGCACTACTCCTCCTCAGAGACACTCCGGCCACATACGGTACTGCATACAGCAGCAGTCATTGTAGAACGAATTATCTGCATTTCCATTGATTCCTATGGGGAAACTCGCTCTGATATATGAGTGCTTTGGATTACAAGCATGCTTCTGGAACTAATTATGCTCGTAATCCAAGGTATTACTGTAATTGTATTATATTATTCATTTAAATTCATGATATTAAAAAGTCTATTAATTTTTTAGGACATTAATCGGCACCTTGAGCACAAGAAAAATGCATCGCTTTAAATACTATACATGTCTTCACACTGGTCTGTTGCGCTTCAGTTGGGGTGTTAATCTTGTTTGCTGCATTTTTGGTCAGTTAAAAAAAAATAAAAAAAACGCACCACCTCATTGAAAACGCAGCAAGAACACATCAATAACGCACCCGTGTTAAGTTTTTGATGTGTTTTTTGAGTCGTATGACCTATAAAAAACACACCATATGAACGGCTCCTTCTCCATCAGCAAAATGCTGAAAGCACCATTTTCGTCCACCGAAATTTCGGTGCATCTAGTTCCATCCACCAAATGTATCCAACCAGACTCCACCTATAACTTAAATATGACATTTTGGTGGGTAGGACATCGGGATAGGATTCTTAGAAGGAAAAAAAAAAGGGAAAAAAATTGCTGCAAATATAAAGTGCAGACATCTAGAAGTGTGCACATGTACACACAGGCAGCTTCTAAAACCTTCCTGTTAGAACTGCCCGGCTTTCAGCTATAACAGGCTCCAATACTTCTGGGTATTGTCTCTTGCTTGTAAGCCCTGCCCCCACTCAGCCTATTGGCACCTCACTGGCTAACAGCAAGGGGCAGGCAAACTTCAGTAGTTTTATGAAGTGCCAAAACAGCTCAGTGTTCAGCCATAAAAGCAGATCAAGACAAGAACCTCTGCATATTATAACAGGTTCTCTTTAAAAAGAGCAATGTAAAATAGTAAACTTCACAAACAAAATATATTGTATTACAAAAGAAAGTATATTAACTGCTTCCATATATGGTTCTCCCCAATACAAGGTGAATTCTCTAACAGTAACATCGTGGGAATGGTCCCCCTGACTGTTTGCCAAGTACCTGTATTTTGCACTTGGCCTCCACCAGCTGCAGTTTAGTCTGTGCCAGCTCCAGCTCCATCTCCCGCAAGTGTTTCATCAGAGAGTCCTTCTCGTCATCTCCTCCGTCACCCGACTCGTCTTTGCTGGAGCCCTGCGCTGAACCCTCCTTACTGAAGATCTCACTGCAGTGACTGCAGGACATCAACTTGGCCTTAAAACATACAAAATAGTAAGATGTGAAAATACAGTTTTCAATCATTAACCTGTTGAAAGCCAATTCTTGTGATGGCATAATTTGAGAATTTACTAGATTTGTGTTCATTTCTCACCTTAAGGATCTCCAGTTCCTCCCGGCTTGCCGTTTGTTGTTTCTCCAACCGTGTGCTCAACTGGGAACATATCTAGAAGTGAGATTATAAAAGATGTTAATGAGACATCACTACCGACACCATGTGGCAATTATGTTTAGGGCCAACTTAAACTAATAAGAGGGGGTTTGTTAGACAGTCTATTTTCCCAGTCAGTCACATAGGGATTGGTTTACTAAATCTGGAGAGTGCAAAATCTGGTGCAGCTGTGCATGGTAGCCAGTGTCTAACTTCAATTTCTTCAATTCAGCTTAGACAGAAAAAAAAAAAAAAAGTGGAAGCTGGTGCTGAGGTGCTCCAGATTTTGCACTCACCAGCTTGTTAAATCAACCTTACTGACTTCCATGACGCTAAATATCTCTCTACCAACACCAACCTGGAGAGTCTCAGGCTCCCTAGAGGAAACAGCCACAAGTGCTCCTCTTATAGTGAACATTGCACACCCTGGTGACCATAAGAGGGTTCACTTTGTTGTGCCAGCTTCTTGGTCTAATAAAATTGATCGGTGAAAGCTGAAGAATCACTTGGTAGGCCTGAGAGAGATGTTGTCTACTATCTGTCTTTAGTCACCTGAAGAAACAGATGTGCAAGTTGAAGGCCCTGAAAGTTGATTAGACTGGACAAAGTGGCAGAAAAAAGATCATGGAGGTGAATGTAGTTTATATCCCAAACCACCTTAAGAATAGACCTACATTTTTATTGCAGCTGGCCGAGGATACACAGAAATCAATTGTTTTCTGTGTCCCCACTTGACGGCAGTAAAGCGCCAGTCATTGCACACTGTGTGAATTAGCCCTTAGGCTTTCTGTAAACATATGTGGACTTTGCAATTACTTTATGCACATCTAATAACACCTGGCTGAGAGATGTAACTCTACCATGTAATGACTTACCTGTTTGTACTCTGCTATGATAGCAGTGGTCTTCTTAATTTCCTGCTCTGCCTTTTCTAGTTGTTTCCTGAACACTTCCTTCAGCTGTGGGGAGACAATATCTTTTTATTAAACCAGACCGAAAAGGTTTAGAGTAAAAACAGTGAAGTTTTTAAAGAGGAGCTCCAGGCTCCCCTCAAAAAATTAGAAGTCAGCAGCTACAAATACTGTAGCTGCTGACTTTTAATATAAGGACACTTACCTGTCCATGGATCCTGCCATGTCCTCCCCCCGAGTAGATTCTTCAATCGGCTTCAGGTGCCAGAATCTTAAAAGGGCAAGTTCACCTTTCATAACAAGCTACATCTTGAACCCATATTCAGGGTGTAACATGTTGTGAACGGATGGGCCCCTGCTGTGACAGCTGGCAAGGGATCTTCTCCCCCTGCTAGCTGTTAAAAAAAAAAAAAGTATGAAACATGGCTCCTTACCTGTGCTGTCTCCTCTTCCTGTTTACGCTTCTCCTCCTCCGTTTCTACAAGCCTCTGTTTAGTCAGGAGAAGTTCCTTATTTAATACCTCCGCCTTGTCTTCTGCCTGCCAAAAAAACGCCAATTGTCAACACCGGTTTCTATTTACATTCCATAACTAGTACCATATTACAATTGCTTTCAAGTAGAAATACAATTCATCTTTTATATGCAAACACTTGAAAGTGTAAGTTTAAAAATTGTGCATGCATACTTGCAAATCTGGGTTACTTTTTAATTATTCATAGGTCATCTTGCTCTTGTTGTTAACCAGCATTAGTGGGAGGTTATACAAGGATTCCTCACAGGAAGATCTCTGTAGGAGAACCGTTTGTGTGTAATAAAGAGGATGCATCGCCACTCAATCATCCTCCTCTCCAGCTCTTATATCAGCCCCTTGTCACTGAGATGTGGAAAGCACACATCTGGACTGTTTGGTCAGCAGAGGTGAAGCCAAGAGGTTAGAGAATCCCCAGTATCAGCTGGGAGACCTCCTGGAAAAGCTAAAGGGCAAAATAGTTTTGAAAGCATGCCTGATTTTAGAATTAAAAAGGCATTTCGCTTTAAGGTTTAGGTCATCTAAATCTGATGTCTGGCATGAAAGAGCTGGATCAGCCTTCAACTTGTAGAGACTACAGTAGTGGCGAGATCACTCAACTAGAGGTCCTGGCTGTAACCTCCCCCATGCAAGTCCATTCCTTGGAATATTTTCAGACTGTAAAAAAAAAAAAAAAAAAAGTGAAAAATCCAGCAAGTGCAGCACTTGTGGATGAGGCAAGGAAAACCGATACAAAAGTCTTGCCTCATTGAATTATGAGCTTCCAGGATTTCTGTAATTTTCCTTAACTGGCTGATAAAGTGCTTGAAGATGTGAAAAGCTTCAATGGTGTGGCAGAAATGAACATTTGACAAAAAAGATCTACGTTTTGAAACAGGCAGGCAGATGAATCCACAAAATGCTCTGGATCCTTCCACTATGGAGGCCCATTCATGGAATGGTGAGGAAATCGGGATCTGCCTGCGAAATCTCTCTGTGATACCATGTGCTTCCAAACTGCTCGAGACACCCTCTACTACAGGTGGCTCTGCAAACCTACTGAGGGGGGACCTCCTCGCCCAAGCCTAAAGTGCCCAACAAAAAATAGACTGCAGCTAGACACTGAGAAAAAAATTGCAATATTAGGCTTCCATATTTCTGAATGCTGAGATTTCAGCTGTTGGTATGTGTTGGAGCACATAATATCCCAAACCAAAGATCCATCAGGCCTTGTCATGTGGCCCTCGCACCCAGAACATGGCAAAACTCCATTCCACCACAATCGGCTCTCACCCTCTACTCCCGCTCCCTACTGTCACTTGTGAACACCAAAGGTTTCTTTTTTAGAAGGGACAGCTTTGCTCATGGATCTAACAGATCCCTTGCATGCACTAACGGTGGGGACAAATCTCCAGAGAGAGAACTAGAAAGATCTCCATGCAAGGTGAGGCAGAGCTGCCCACACAGGGGGGTACTAGAGCTGGGGCAGTTAGGAGACAGATGCAAGGAAGCTTTGGGGGTGCACCCCAGATACAACCGGCCCTTTGAGGACAACCAATCTACTGATGTGTCTGCAATGAAATTGAATTAGAGAATTATACCTCCAGAAGGTTCTAACAGATTTCTTGGTAGAGAGATGTTTGTTTTTGAAAACAGGTTTGCCTGTTGAGACCATGCTCCTTCCAAGTTGGACAAATGACAATCCAGAAAAGGATGGAAGAATCTTACACCTAGGGCCTCCCTAATAGTCTCTAGTGATTTCAGCTTGCTGACCCATTAAAGGGCATATGGAGTTGTGCATATCAGTCTACGGAGAAAAAAAAATTGATCCTATGATGTAAATTTCCACAACAAAGCACATACTAATTTGAAGTGTTACTTCCATCATATCAGAGGCTCCATTTACTTTCCTCAGATGATAATCCCTCCTGATATATTGCTGGATTCAGCCTACAATTGATGTGCTCTTCACAGATGTGAAAGTTTCTGCCCCCCCCCCCCAAGGTGCTGTGATAAGAGCAAAAATCTGTACACTGTCACATCTGGGAATACCTATAAAATGTCACTGCGGCTTGAAACATTTCTTATGGATTGTTCTGAACTTACCTGGTCAAGATCATTGCGCAGAGCAATCTTACTGGTGACCAGTTCATGTGCCAGGTCATCGTTCTCTTGCTCCAGTCTCATGCTGGTCTCCTGCAGCCGCCGATTCTCTCTCTGTGAGGGAAGAACATGAAGACAGGGTAAGTTTATAGAGCTATAGACCTAAGCTCAGGTTATATATATTTTTTTTAGTGGTTAGTATTGTTGCATATAAAACATTGAGAGACAAAAACATCTAACCACAACGCACAGCCAGAACTAGCCCAGTCCATAAATCTAGCCAGATAGCAGTTGCTTTTACCAAACAATCCATCCAGAGAAATTTTAGATTTTGTACAGTCGTATTGTAGGACTATGCAGTCAACTACAAACTGATTGTGTCAACTACAAGTCACTACCTACCACTGTTATTATTGTGGAATAATAAGCGCTAATAATTAAACGTGATTTTGTCATTAGCGCTTTCCCCCCATTACGTGTCACTTATTGTGCCGTCAATAAATATTGGGGCTGCTGGAACATGTTACATCCTAAATATGAGATACATGTAACAGCTTCCAAAAGTTGAATTTATACTTTATTACACTAACACCAGCTGCAGATTTCAAGGGCAGTGTGATTTGAATGCAGTGTGTGAAATGCGCACGAATCGCATGGTTTCCTGCACCGCATTAGGTTCAAATGTGAACCGGTCGAGATTCAAACCATTAGTGGTCAGGCTGAATGTATAAAGTTGATTGTTCGATCAACGTAGGTATAACCAGTCTACCGGATTCTCTTATGCTTATCGCAAGCGGCTGCTATAGCTGGTGTTGTTGTGAGAATCCCTCCTGTGGAGTCATTGTGTTCTCCCTGTGGAAGGGGGGCGGGAGAACGCAGTGATTACTGCTAGCGGCTGTAATAGTCGCTAGCAATAACCACATGTAAAATCCGACAAGCTGGTTGTACCCAAGTTGATGGATCAATACAGGGTCCTATCAGCCTGCCCGTACATGGTTCGGATCTCTGCCGGTCCCTGCTGAACCGGCCAAGATTCGAAGCATCTATGGCCAGCTTTAGACGACTAGCGTTTTGCGATCTTTTGCAACAGAGTTACACCTGTGCTTAAATAGGGGGCTTCTTCTAAAGACATCTGGGCTCTTTCAGTAATTTTCCTGAAAAGGCCATCAAATAGAGGAATGATTGCGATTGGTTAGACAACACTCTTTCTTTCAGGCAGTTTAATAAGAGTTCTAAGGAGACTGAACTGGTTATAGGAAGGTCTGAAGTGCTCACAAATCCCTGTGCCGCTGATAAGGAACTACAAGTCCCACAGTGCTCTGACGGCCATGCTAGGACTTGTAGTAACAGCAGGAGGGTCCTGATACGGGTTACATCCAACAACAGCAAAGCTCAGCACACTTATGGAACTGGTCCCGGCAGCAGCGCAGCATTGTTAACACACTGCAGAAAGAAGAAGCAAGCGGAGAGGAATTTCATAAGCATCACGGAGCAACTAGCCCAGGGCACCGATGTAAATTCACATGAATGCCAGAGACAAAAAGCAGCTTTTATCACATACATCCTATTATTAGACCCGCATGTTCAATTATTCCACAAGATTGGTCCAGGTTCCACAAGAGAAATTACGTTAAATTAACCACATCGAGCCAATGCATTGTGTGTCCCTCACCACTTGTACATCACGCCATCCCATACTTACTGTTTTATGGGTCCAGTGCAGGCGACTTTACTCCGGGTCTGCTAACTGGATGGACATTATTTCGAATTTTGCATATTTCTTTGCTGATTAGCAGCGAGCGATTCTGAATTCTCTATGTTATGCGATGGCTCAGCTATTTCCTGACTTGTTGCTGTGCAGGAAACTGTATTGCTGTAGCTATTGTGATATGCTGTGCTTCTCAGCATTTACCAGAAATAAACACAACATTGTCTTCCTGTGCTACATTTTCTTTGCTCATACTTCATATTGTCATGGGGAAATTACACCAACCAGACATTCAATGAACAAACACTTGATGCAATAACCTGCTGCAACAAATAAGAAATCACTTTAAGCCACACTATTACAATCTGGATACCGATTGTCGCTGCAGCCGGCAGGCACTGCACTTTGCATTTAGCGTGGTGTCCTTTGCATACATTTATTAAACAAAACCATTTGTTTTGTGGGGTATTTACTTTAGAACTTGATTCTGTATTACCTCAACAATGACAGATCCACACCCAAGAGGTGGAGAGCTTAGAAATAGTAGCAGGAATTCCATGGCTTTGTTAATCAGTGAATGTACTCCGTGGGTGAAAAGTTGAAGTGTGTCTCACCAGCAGGTCAGATGCTTTTTTACATTTAATAAATTGCACTTGAAAAAGCAGAAGTGCGGGATATAAAAACCCAAACATACATACTTACCTATGTGACTGCAACATCGTCCGCTGATCGCTCAGTTCTCGGCCTTTACTGAGCAGAGAGCGGTGGCTGTCAGTCACCAGCTCTCTGCTCTGCCCCTCCAGATCCTCACTTGGAGCACCAGCTTGTGGAGGGCATGAGAGCAACGGGCTCAGGCTCTTAGCAGCGTGCTGAGAGGCTGAACCAGCTGCTGGTCAGAATGTGGGTGGATTCCAACATTATTGTCGGTATCCTTGCAGAGCCTGGACTGCCTCTGTGATGTCAGCTGACAGCAGGCTTTAGCAGAATCTGAGGCATAGGAGTGCAGAAATAAGTGCACTCCTGTGGCACAGAAGGGTAGTATGGCCAAAAAAAAAAAACTTTAGTCGTACTTCTTTAAAACCTTGAAACAGAAATCAGGTTGGGTCATGAACAACAATAACTTTTTATTTCTTCCTGGGATTAGGCATAATTCACACACCTGCTGTTCATGTACCTCACAATCAACTGCCACTCTAGCTGTGGAAATTTAAAGGGAACCTTTACCCATAACAACTTGTAAACAAATGTTTTTTTTAGCAAGGAACATACATTAAACATTAAAGTTGAACTTTAGTCAGAAAATTAAGTCGTGCGAGATCACTTTGGCTGCTTTCACACTGGGACATCGGTAAAACGCCGCTATTTTTAGCAGCGCTTTACCATCGTTTTTGCAGAGGTTTTCGGCTGTTAGCGGGGCGATTTTAACCCCTGCTAGCAGACGAAAAAGGGTTAAAACGACCTGCAAAGCGACACTGCAGCGTTGCTTTGCCGGAGCTGCCCATTAATTTCAGTGGGCAGGAGCGATGTATACACCGCTCAAAAGATGCTGCTGTTTGTGGGTTTCGAAAAAGAAGTGTCCACATGTCCTACCTCTCACAATGGCTTTGGCCACCTTTAGTGAACTGATAAAGTACAACTAAAGACAAAAACTTTTTTAGTTTTGGATGGAGTGGAGAGGGATTAGAGCGCCTGTTTGTTTTGTTAGGGAAATTCACTCCCTCTATGTGTCCTGGTTACCATCATCATTGATAATGAAAGTAAAAGAAAAATCACAACTTTTGGGTTGTCCCCAGAAAAGTAAGAGGGAAATCTTCCAATGGGTCACTAGATCTGGGGATTCCCTTAATATGCAGAGATTTCCTCTCACTTCTTTTCCTGTCCCATAGCCAAAACCAGAAGGGAAATCTCCCCAGTGGGGCATAGGTGGCAAAAAAATAAACTGACAGGGATTATAACCCTCCCTTACTCTATCCAAAATGAAACATTTTGAATGAAAAACAGTTCTACTTTAAATATTGGGTCTTGAACACTAAAGAGGATGATTTACTAAAACTGGAGAGTGCAGATCTGGTGCAGATATAGATGGTAGCCAAAAAGCTAACTTCAGCTTGTTCAATTAGGCTTTGACTAGAGCTGCACGATTCTGGATAAAATGAGAATCACGATTTGTTTAGAATAAAGATCACGATTCTTGCAGCGTAACCTCATCTTTCACATTATACAAAAAAATTGGGCTAACTTTACTGTGTTTTTTTTTTTCCCAAAAAATTGCGTTTGAAGACTGCTGCGCAAATACAGCGCAACATACAATATTGCAAGGACTGCCATTTTATTCTCTACGGTCTCTGCTAAAAATATACAGAATGTTTGGGAGTTCAAAGTAATTTTCTAGCAAAAAATACTGATTTTAATTTGTAAGCAACAAGTGTCTTTAACCACTTCTGGACCGCACATATACTGCGGCAGGGTGGCCTGACTGCACAAACCAACGTACCTGTTCGGCGGCCCGTGCATGAGATACTCCCGACCATTGGTCCGGTGGACTCGATGTCCGCCAGCCACCCATGATCATAGTACAGAGAGGCAGAATGGGGATCTGCCTATGTAAAGGCGGATCCCCGTTCTGACAGGGGACAGCACTGAGATCGGCTGTTCCTGATGATCAGGAACAGCGATCTCTGTGTTGTCCCAGTAAGCCCATCCCCTACACAGTTAGAACACAACCAGGGAACACAGTTAACCCCCTTGATTGACCCCTAGTGTTAATCCCTTTCCTGCCAGTGTCATTTTACATTGACCAGTGCATTTTTTAGCACTAATCACTGTAATAATGTCACTGGTCCCCAAAAAAGTGTCACTTGGGGTCAGATTTGTCCACCGCAATGTCGCAGTCCTGCTAAAAATAGCAGATCACTGCCATTACCAGTAAAAACAATAAAAAAAATAAAAAAAAAAAAACAATAAAAGTCCATAAATCTATCCCATAGTTTATAGACATGGACACTTGCGCAAACCAATCAATATATGCTTATTGCGATTTTTTTTACCAAAAATATGTAGAAATACATATAGGCCTAAACTGATGAAGAAATTATTTTTTTAGGGATATGTATTATAGCAGAAAAAAATACATACATACATATATATATATATATATATATATATATACATAAAATATTTTTGTAAAATTGTCAGGTTTTTTTGTTTAAAGCGCAAAAAATTAAAAACCCCAGAGGTGATCAAATACGATCAAAAGAAAGCTCTTTTTGTGGGAAAAAAAAAAAAAAACGAACATCAATTTTATTTGGGTACAACGTTGCACGACCATGCAATTCTCAGTTAAAGCCACGCAGTGCCATAATCGCAAAAAATGGCCTGGTCATTAAGGGGGTAAATCCTTCTGGGGCTAAAGTGGTTAACCTGACCTCATTTACAGACCGAAGTTCATCCCTTTGATCTAAAAGAACCAAATGTTACATTGCATCTCTTCTCTATCAACATTCCTCAGCACTGAGGAATGTCGATAAACATTTGCTGTTTTTTTCTTTTTTTTACAGCTCTGAGCAGAGAACGGCTCTGCACTGTTTACAAAGAATCGTGGAAATGCCCGATTAAGATCGTGAGGGGGGCTGAATCGAGACCGTGATTTTTTTAATTGATTAATCGTGCAGTTCTAGCTTTGACCTTTAGCCCCCCCCAATTCACAGCCACATGATTTGACAAATTGCATGCCAAATCACAGCCTATTGCCAGCAACGGCACTGTCCCAATTGATGCAGCGCCATATTGATTTCCAGAAGTAGTTCCTGCACTACTTTTGGCGACTTCGGGGGCGATTTCAATAGACATATGTGCATGAACCCGCACAAATGTCTTTCAAATCGTCCCTGAACTCGCACTGAAATGCGGGTTTGAAATCATGCGAGTTCAGCTGATCTTGCACGATTAGTTTCTATGCGAAGCTGTACCAGATTTTGCAACCCCAAATTGTCTTTTCTAAGTAAAAAGTCATCTTTAAAGCCCAGGTTGTAATGTAGTATTCATGCTACTGCTCATCAGTAATAGCCAACAGCACCAATGAGCCCCAGAGGAGTTGTCCTCTCAGTACAGGTATGTCAGGTCTAGGGGAAGGTATTTGTAAATTCTTTATGAAAAGGTCACACGAGACACCCAGGTAACATGAAATCAGCCTCGCCCCACACCCCTCCTGTATGGCACGGCATAACTCACATACTGGTTTAACGAGCTCAATTTACATTTGGAGCCACCTCTTTGTAGTAGAACACATTGTTAATTAAATGAGGCATGGGCACACAGAAGTTGTATATCAGGCAGCAGGTACAAACTGCAATAATCCATATCCCACCAGTAATAAATAAAAGCAAACTAGCATTTCTGGGAAACTGCAAATAAAATATATATATATATATATATATATATATATATATATATATATATATATATATATATATATATATACTAAACATAATGAAGGCGTTAGATCAGACACAGCACCTTATAAGAGGTCATGCTGAAGATTTGCCAACAACATTGCGTTGTCATGGCAGGATCCGCACCAGTGGCCTCCAAACTGTGACCCTTTGCTTACCTTTATCGTCTTTTTCTTGAGGCATTATTCCTGCCACTGCCTTCAACAATGAGGAATAATTCCTTCCACTGACAACAAAAATGGTGCGCTATTCCCACTGCCACTAACTATTTCATCCCCCAATATCAAAGATCGGGCATTGTTTATTCCCACTGGGCACAGTGCGGCCCCTCCAAAGTCTGAAGGACGGTAGACTGCCACTTTAGAAAGTTTGGAGACCCCTTATCTACACCGACGTCCTGCCCATCACATTACCATACATCCTTGTATTGGGCCATTTGTCTTCACACTAGCAATAAATAAAAAAACAAAACAATTCTAATCAAGACTGCAAAGCACACCTATGGATTTGATCCTGTAGCAACCAATATGTCATCTCTGATAGGCAACTGCCAGATCTGGTTATAATGGGCAACCAACTCTTTTAGTTTTTAGTAGACAATCATTCTTGGGGGCTTAAAATATTCTTCAAAGTCTAACTCCATCTAATAAGCTGAAAGCTGCACCAAGCATCACACTGCAAAACAAGCCATGATAAGCAAGCTGGAGACTCAGGACACTGGACAATCGATAGGCTTCTCTTCTATAGCCAAGCTGAGACACCTTACGTACTGCACAAGCACAGAAGCAGCAGGGACTTACCTCCAGGATGAGTTACAGGACGGTCTTCCTAATAAGACACCAGACGTAGAATGAGTACAGAGCGAGGTGTGGAGGGCTGGAAGCAGGGAGGAGGTGGCCGGCTATTTCTCTGTTACTTCCTTATGGCAGAAGGTTGAATACAAAGCTGTCTGAGCAGATAAATATAGAAGCCTCTGCTGTTCTTTATCAGGCTTGCCCATACAGAAACCTCCAGCTCCACAGCAAACCTTGCCAGATAACCGCAGAGCTCCAGGTTGTAACATGTCCAGCCCAGCCGCAAACAGGTACAGATCTAATTTCAGGTGTGATAGTTGCCTGTCTTCTGAGCCATTGGGGGTTAGCACTGTTCCTCAGGCTTCCATGCACTCTATTACATGAAGCTTTCAGTGGAACAGCCATAACCATTAAGGGCCAATTCACACCACATGTGTTCCAGTTCTTCTGCATCCAAAACGCATAGAAAGTGGGTTGCATGGTTTTCTCTGGCATCGTTCACACCAGTGCTTGCATTTCCATTGCATTTTTTTTTTTCTAAAAGTAGAATGTGCTGTCTTTTTCCTGCACAGAACTGTACTGGAACACAGTAAAACACATTAAAAATGCACCAAAAATGCATCAAACACACACTGCACACCAGTACAGTAAAAAAAAAAAAAAAAAAAAAAAAAAAAAAAAAAAATCTGGAACGCATCTGGAAATGCGTCAAAAACATGCATGCATTAACTCATCCCGAACAGATCTGGAGGACATGTTTGTGGTTCACGCCAGATGCAGGCCAGAGCATTTTTAATCTGCATCAAAAACGCATGCACAGTGTTTTCTATGTATTCCAGTGGCACCAGTTCACACCAGTGCGGTGTGTTCTAGAGCAGTCAACAAAGGCAGAAACATGCTGCATTTCTTCTGTATGGAACACATCTGGAACATGGCAAAAAGCATTGGAACACACATGTCCTGAATTGACATAAAGAAAAAGGCGAAAAAACGCATTGAAGTGCATCAAAATGGGTGTAAACAGAAAGGCATCTGGAATGCAGAAATTGTGTTGTAAACTGGCTCTAAACCTGGCCAGGCATTGAAGGCTTACCTCCCAACTGCCATCTCTGGTTTGGAGGGGCAGTATTCAAGACCCCAAATCCTTGTGTCCCACTCCAGTCCACAACTGTCCCTCTTAGGTCTAATGTTCAGCTATGACAAGTCAATACGCTGAAAAACTGCCAAATGTTTTTATATTGTCCTTTGTGTAAGGGTAGATTTACACGTGTGTGTGTAAATTCACCATTCCTCTGAGGAGCAACCTGCGTTCAGATTGCGATTCAGAGGCGGTGAGGAGGTGATGAGACTCCTCCTCACTTGCTTTAACCCCATTTTTGCTGACATATTGCCTCATTTGCATGAATGGATAGTTTTTTGCCACAAGTGTGAAGCATCGTGACCGCATCATGTAAACACCCCTCAAGGGGGGCTCAACAATGCATTTTTATTTTTTTTTTTACAATTCTTTATTTATTCATATAAAGGGTGTTGGAGATTACATAGTTACATCACATTTAAACATTTACAAATACATCTATTCGGTTCTTAATTTTTGCTTCTATTATTTCCTTATAGTTCCTTAGTCTCTACATAGGTATTCGTAGTTTATACCCTTATAATTTTACCCAAATTAGGACCTCGGTGCTACCCGGCTTATTCCCAATATCTTGTTCCTTATTTATTTCTCCAACCCTCCCTTTAGTTCCTTTTATTAAATACCCCAAGCCCTACCTATACCCCCCAAAAAAAAAAAAAAAAAAAAAAAAAAACGCCCCCAATCTCCTACTCCTCCTCGTCCTATCCCCTCTACTCAGCGAGTTATAAAGTAGTTCTGCCTAGGTCATTCTCATTCTTCTATTCTATCTTCCATCTTTCTCTTCCCTTCTTCTGAGCATACAAATCGGTCCCATATTGACCAAGTTTGTACATACTGTTCTTTTCTATTTTGTGCTGCGTGGACCAGGTCTTCCATGGCTCCAATTTCTCTGACTTTATTAAGCCACCTTGCAATAGAGGGTGGTCTTGTGTCTCTCCAGCACATAGTGACACAGGTCTTAGCAGCATTTACCAAGTGGCACAGCACGGACTTTTTATATCTTTGCATCGGGATCTGTGAGCAATGTAGCAGGAAAAAAGCGGGGTCATCTGGTATTAAAAAATCTGTAAGTTTTTGGGAAATTCTCTGAACCTCTAACCAATATTTTCTGATCTTAGTACAGGACCAGAAAATATGCAGGAGTGTTCCCTCCTCCTTCCCGCATCTCCAGCAGCGATCTGAAGATTCTGCTGTAAATTTACTGAGCCTCGACGGGGTGTAATACCATCTAGTTAGCAGTTTGTAATTTAATTCCTGTGTCCGTGTATTTATTGACGAATTCATTGCTAAGTAAATGATCTTCCTGCGTTGAATTGGATTAAAAGTTCTATTAAGATCTCTTTCCCACTTACTAATGGATGGTAGCACAAATTCCTCCGACGGGGTAATTATCAGTGAATAGATCTTAGAGATCACCCGAGCGAGAGGTTCCTTCTCCTCACAGTATGATTCAAATACCGTAAGTTGACGCCGATAGTTTATTGGTGGTCCCAAGGTCCCTAAGAAGTGTCGAATTTGTATTGCTTGCCAGAAGTTTACTTCATAGTCTCCTCCTGGTTTAATCAGTTCTGCAATTGTTGGCCAAGCCTCCAGCTGCGCAAAATGTGATACTTGGGACCCCCCCTTTTCCTCCAGTTTACTAAATGCTCCCTTTTCCATTCCTGGTTGGAATCTGGGGTTTCCCAATATAGGGTATATGGGTGAGTGGATCGAGGAAAATCTAGGGATACTGCAAAACTTAGCACAAATACGTAGTGTAGATCCTATAATGGGATGTTTTCTAAGGGTGTAGGGTAACTCCTTGTAGCACCAGGGTGCTCTGCGTAGAGGTACGGGGCTTAGTTGTTGTTCCATGTCTACCCATCGCTTAGATTCCCCATGTCTACACCAATCCACTAATCTCCCTATATGAGCCGCCTGGTAGTACTTAAATACGTCCGGGACAGCTACCCCCCCATAACACTTGGGTGTCGTCATTAGTTTTCTACTAATCCTAGGGCTTTTCTTTGCCCATATAAATTTCGAAAAAAGTTTACTTATCTGGTGGAAATAAACCGCTGGGATGGTAATGGGTAACGCTTGAAAAAGATACAAGAATTTTGGTAGAATACACATCTTGATAATGTTACAGCGGCCAAACCACGAGTGTAGTCCGTGTTGCCACTTGTCTAGTAATAACCGTACTGAATTAAGTAATGGTATAAAATTTACCATGAAAGTATTTCCTATCCTTGATGGTACATATGTACCCAAGTAATTCAGCACCGCAGGTACCCATTTAAAATTGAAATTTGGCTGTATGACCTTTTGTGTTGGAGGTGGCAGCCTCACCCCCATCGCTTCTGATTTCGCGTAGTTAATTTTTAGATTTGATAGGTCTCCATAGATCTTAAATTCTTTCATAAGATTGGGCAACGAGATAAGCGGGTTAGACATGGAAAACAATAGGTCATCTGCATATGCTGACACTTTATAGTTCTTATTTCCCAAGCATACCCCCTGGATATCCGGGTTTTGGCGAATCTTGTTAAGTAGGGGTTCTAACGTAAGCGCAAACAATAATGGCGATAGCGGGCATCCTTGGCGCGTGCCATTTGTAATTTTAAAGGGTTTCGAAAATACTCCGTTTACTTTAACTGATGCTTGTGGTGTAGTATAAACTCCGGATATCCATTGGGTCATGCGGTCTCCCGCTCCTATTTGTTTAAGAACCTCAAACATAAATTGCCAATTTACCCTATCAAATGCTTTTTCAGCATCTGTGCTCAAAAAAACGCAAGGTATATTTGTGTCATTGGCATGTTGCACTACGTTGAGTACCTTAATGGTATTGTCCCTCGCCTCCCGGGTCGGGACAAACCCCACTTGATCCAAGTCCACTAACTGGGTAAGCAATGGTTGGAGCCGTAGGGTTAGTACTTTGGTGAAAAGCTTTAAATCCACATTCAATAACGAGATGGGCCGATAGCTGCCGCATTCCGCCGGGTCCTTCCCTTCCTTTGGAATCACTGAAATGTGTGCCAGTAGCGCATCCGGGGGTAGCGCAGCACTTCGGCCCAGCTCGTTATATACCTTTGCCATCTGATTACCCAGTATCGAAAAAAAACTCTTATAATATTGTATGGAAAATCCATCAGGGCCTGGGGCTTTCCCAGGTTTAACTGTTTTTAATGCTTCACTAATTTCTTTGATGGAAATGGGCATTTCCAAGTTATGTCGATCTGGGGATGATATCCGTGGGAGCTGTGCTGAGGAAAGGTATTCCTCCATTGTGGAAAGAGGTGAAGCTATTGGGTTCAGATTATATAGGGAGGAGTAATATTCTCCAAACCTCTGCGCTATTCCCTTTGGCAGTGATATTAACTGTCCATTTCCCCCTTTTATTTGAGGTATATATGTTGTCGTGCCTCTTTCTTTAAGTTTCCCAGCCAATAATTTAGTGCATTTGTCTCCCAGTTCATATGTTGTTTTCCTGCCTAGCTGTATTTTTGCCTTAGCTTTATATCGAAGGATGTCCGTGATCTGCCGCCTCAGATGCATTAATTCTCTCCCCACAGCGGGTGCCTGTGTCCTCCTATGTTGAGATTCCAAAACCTGTATTTCCTCTAATAGCTTTTTTATCTGTTTTTCTCGTTCCTTCTTACGCCTAGATCCATATTTAATCAAAATTCCCCGGATCACGGCTTTATGAGCCTCCCATACCATGCCCGGGTCACTCCCCGGAGTGTCATTTATTTGAAAGTATGCCATAATTTCTTTAGTTACATCTTCCCGAATCTCGGGGTCTTGCAACAGACTCTCATTTAGGCGCCATCGCCACTCCGGGGGGGGAGCCACGCCTGGCAGGGAGAGGCACAGCGTGACCGGGGCGTGGTCCGACCACGTTATACTTCCTATGGAAATCCCCAAGACTGAATCAAGTAAATAATGTGGGACCAGGAATAGGTCTATACGGGAGTATGCTTGATGGGGATTCGAAAAAAAAAGTGTAATCCCTCTCTCCAGCATGTACAATCCGCCATGCGTCTACCAGCTGTAATTCGTGCAACTTCCGTATTACACCCTTCCTGGTTCCGTTTGGAACTGAGGAGGTCCCGGAGGAGGTGTCTACTCTAGGGTCCAACGGGATGTTGAAGTCCCCCCCCAGGATCAGCTTTCCCTCCGTGAACTCTGTTAGTTCCGATAAAACTTTCCCCAAAAAGGAGTCTTGGTGTACGTTCGGTACATATACGGTGGCTAACGTCACTTTGGTACCTCCAATATGGCCCTTCAAGAAAAGGTACCGTCCATTTTTATCTAAATATTTGCTTGTAAGGGACCATGGCACCCGATTGGAGATCAGTATTGATACACCTTTAGATTTTGCTTTCTGATTGACTGCATGATAGGTACAAGGGAAGAATCTATTTTGTAAGAAGGGGAGTCCTCCAGCTTTAAAATGTGTTTCCTGCACAAATGCAATATCCGTGCTGGATCTTTTTAAATCATTGAGGAGCATCCTTCTTTTTTCTGGGACATTGAGTCCTTTGGCATTTAAGGAAGTCACCTTCACTCCTTCCATCTTTCACCTTAAGATTGAGGGTGAAGAGGAAGAGGGAGAACACAGACCAAAAAAAAAAAAAAAAAAAAAAAAGAACCAATAATTAGGACAAAACCCCCTCCCACACCCTGCCCCTCCCCCCCTTCTTTACCTTTAAAGAATCCCTCCCCCCACCCCTATTACCAATCCCCCCTCTAAATCCCTCAGGAGTTAGGCCCACCTCTAACCTTAATACCCTGTGGGCCCTAGCCTATATAGGGGATTGGCCTGAGTCGGATGCGAAGCTCAGCTTCCATCCCCCTCCCCCCCCGTCCATATGCCGAAGTATCATATCACATCCTATTTTACCTCTTCATTTGCCTCATCCAATGTTTTCTCACCCTCCCCCCACCCCCCTTTCTATTATCTGGCAACAGTGCCCCTCCGTTCCTTTGTATATCACCGACAGGATGATCAGTGAGGGCACCCTACAGGTAATCCAGTATCTCCATTGTCCTAGGTTATTTATATCAATCCCCCCCGGCTACCCTCCCCAGAGGGACCCCACCTCTATTCCCAAAAAAAAAAAAAAAAAAAAAAAAAAAAAAAAGAACCAATAATTAGGACAAAACCCCCTCCCACACCCTGCCCCTCCCCCCCTTCTTTACCTTTAAAGAATCCCTCCCCCCACCCCTATTACCAATCCCCCCTCTAAATCCCTCAGGAGTTAGGCCCACCTCTAACCTTAATACCCTGTGGGCCCTAGCCTATATAGGGGATTGGCCTGAGTCGGATGCGAAGCTCAGCTTCCATCCCCCTCCCCCCCCGTCCATATGCCGAAGTATCATATCACATCCTATTTTACCTCTTCATTTGCCTCATCCAATGTTTTCTCACCCTCCCCCCACCCCCCTTTCTATTATCTGGCAACAGTGCCCCTCCGTTCCTTTGTATATCACCGACAGGATGATCAGTGAGGGCACCCTACAGGTAATCCAGTATCTCCATTGTCCTAGGTTATTTATATCAATCCCCCCCGGCTACCCTCCCCAGAGGGACCCCACCTCTATTCCCAAAAAAAAAAAAAAAAAAAAAAAAAATTTCTTCCTTCCCTTTTTCACTCTCTCTTCCACTAGGGGGGGAGGGAAGTCCCCTACCTCCCAGTGAGTTAATTCATCCTTTAGTTACATTTAGTGACATTTCTGTGTCATAATTCCAACCAGTTTTAGTGCAATATATATGAGAGGAGAGAGAAAAAAAAAAAAAAAAAAAAAAAAAAAAAGAAAAGACCTCTTCTTTTTCTGATTACTTACATCAACATTCGTGACATTATTTGTGACATTATTTCGTGACCTTAAAAAATAATAAAAAAAAAACCCTCTGTGACAGTCTTTCCTATTCAATTAATTCAAATTCCATGTATCTGTGACCACCACCTACATACGTAAACCAAAAACACTTCTAACGTGAGTAATTCAACATAAAACACCAATGAGTGTCATTAATCCAACTTAATCCATTAATCCAACTTCAGTTCTATGTAGTGATTTCCTTAATTAATTCCCTGCAAACCCCCCATACACCCAATCCCCTGAAAAGGAGGGGGGAAGGGTGTATGTATATATTTGGGAAAAAAAAAAAAAAAAAAAACCCCTAAAAAAAGAAAAAGAAAAAAGGAAGAAGAAACTCCAAAATAAGAGGTGGTCCCAGTCCATTCACTATGTTAAATTACTAAATTAAACATATCACAATGGTGGGGGGGGAGGCAGGGGGAGAGGGCCCTTGGGCAGGGGGCATCCTACCTCCCCCCACCCCTCATTTCTCATATCTTCCCTGCTAATGGGCAACCTCCTTCCCTCCCTCCCTCAGTATTAACTCCTCATCCCCCCTCGGAGGGGGTCTCATTACTCCCATAGACCCTGGGGTGGGTTGTAGCCAGTTTGAAATCGCCATATTATCCACCCCCAGGAAAATAAACAAGTCTGGGAGGTCGGTGGGGTGTTTCAGCTTAAATGATGATGAACCCCTTTTTACAGTTAGTGAGATAGGGTAACCCCATCTATATGACCCCCCTATGTTCTTAACTCTGTCCAATGGGGGGCGTAGCATTGCTCTTCGCTGTAGGGTAGCTCGCGATAAGTCTGGTAGGATCTTTACTGAGAACCCCTTATGGATAACTTCACCCGCATCCCATGCCTTACGGCTAATCAGTTCTTTATGTCCGTAACGGTGAAAACAGCATATAACATCTCGGGGTCTACTTAAGTCAGTTGAGCGGGGTCCTAAGGATCTATGTATCCTCTCGATCTCTAGGGTCTGCGGTGGGGTGAAGTTGACCAACTGATGGCATATTGCCATGATCGTGGGCTGCAAGTCCTCCTTCCCTATTGCCTCCGGTACCCCCCTGAACCTCAAGTTTTTACGCCTGCTGCGGTCTTCCATTTCCTCCACTCGGAGCTGCAGTGAGGGGGCATAACCGGATTGTATTATCTGTGCCTGCTCCAGTTGTTTGACCCGGGTCTCCAGGGAGGCTAGTGCGGTGCTTTCCACTTCAAGCTTATTAGCTATCTGTTGTACCTCTGTTTGAACAGCCTTTATCTCTCTACTATGTGCCTCCTCCAGGCAGGCTATCATCTTCTCTATGTCCACCCGTGTCGGCAGAGCCTGCAGGAGCGCTCTAAGATCTCTGTCATCATACCTTATAGCTGTCTCCTCCGACAGGTGTGTATCCATGTTGCCTTGCACTCCCTCCTCTGATCCCAGCCTCTCTGAAGGTGCCGGTCGGGTATGCTCTGTGGAATCGAGGCTCTCACGTGCTGCTTTGGGCGTCTGTTTTTCAAAATCCGTGCCTCCCTGTTTCTCTGCCGTTCGGCTTCGCAATACCGCCGCTCGTGTGAAATATTGCAGGATCTCGGGCTGCACAGGTGTTTGCTGGGGTTTGTTGTCTCTCTTCCTCATTACGGGTTAGGTTTACGGGCTCAGGTTCGCTTAGTTTGTCCGTTGCATTATTAGCTGTATGAAGCGGTTTAAACAGCCGGACGGTCTGGGGGGTGGACGGAGCCTCTGCGAGCGTGTGTCTCTACTCCATCTTCCTCAGGCCACTCCCCCCAGTACTTGGTACTTAACCCGTTAGCCAACAATGCATTTTTAATACACCCTCCAAAACATCTAAACTTAGCCTTAGAGTCAAAGGTGCAACTATAGCCATAGCAGCCCATGTGATTACCATGCGGTCCAGAGCTGTCTGGATAAACACTCATTTATGTAGGTAGCTATAACACTTGTTTGCATGAAATTTTAACTGAACCTTGGACACAAACATTCACTTAAAAATACTCCTCAGCCATAAAGGATATAAAATTCAATTTGTGCGCACCAAATGCCTTTGCAAATCCAGAAATTACCTTGAAAAAGTAGCAGTGACATCATCACTGTGCTGTACATAGTCTGTGCAGAGAACAGAGCTGTAGAAGGGGGGCCAGCAAACCCCACCCACTACAGACTGACTGCTGAAAACTACAAAAGGGGACGGGACAAGACCAGTCTCTCTACACAAGGAGAGAGAACAGCAGTGACCAGTCTATTACAGGAAACATCTGCACAGATCTGGAAGGAGTACACAAAGCACACCAAGATTCAAGTAGGAATACACAAGTCTTGTATCTAGACAATATTTTCCCATCTTGGAGTTCAGCTGAACTAAAAGAATTGCCTTGGAGATGGAGATTAGAGACAGGCAATGAATTTGCAATGGAGTCCACAATGGACATTGATGCTTTCTGAATTTTTAAATACAAAAAGTAGTATTGTGGTCGATAAAAACAGCAATCATTTTCTACCATCACAAATATTGGTAGTAAATTGTGTCCCTTTTTTTCTTCCTTATAAAAAGGGGTTGTAAGGGTTCACGTTTTTTTCGCCTTAATGCATCCAATGCATTAAGGTGAAAAAACATCCGACAATGCCAGCCCCCCCCCCCCCCCCCGTTTTACTTACCCGACACCTCGAAAGTCCCGCGCTCGCTCCCGACATTCTCTTCGCTGCTCAGCCTGGCCGTTGATTGGCTAGATTGGATGGATTGAAAGCAGCGCAGCCATTGGCTCGCGCTGCTGTCAATCACATCCAATGATGGGGTGCGCCGGGGGCGGGGCTAAGTGATACAGTTAGCGGTTATAGCCGCCGGCTGTATCACGGGAGCGTGCCCGCAAGAACTAAACACCATGCGAGAGAGCACGCATGAAGGTGTTTAGTTCTTGCATGAAGGAGCCGAGACAGCCACCGAGGGACCCCGGAAGACTAGGTTCGGGGCCACTCTGTGCAAAACAAGCTGCACAGTGGAGGGAAGTATAACATGTTATTTAAAAAAAAAAAAAAAACACCTTTACAACCCCTTTAAGTTGTGAAGTGTGTAAAGGCCATGTTGAATTTTTTGCACTTCTTAGAATTATTACAAATCGATAATTCTAAAGATTTTGGTTTTCCTTTGGATTGGCTCTCAGAGAAGTGTTGGGTATAATATGTTTGTGGTATTGTGAAAGTCAAAGGCTGAGGACATCCATGAACGTCATTGAGTAACACCATCAGTTGTGTACATATTACATGGTCTGAGCTCTGCAGCTTCCGGTGGCTCAGAACATTCAGTTAATGCTTTTAATTCTATTTACTGTTAAATAAAAGCTTAAAAAGGGATAATAAAGCATTTTACATGGTGCTGTGCTAAGTTTATAAGAGGCAGGGTGCCGAGTGATGTAACCTTTCCTGACTGTACTTAGGAGGTAATCTACAGGCTGGCTACCAGCCATTTATTTACCCTTTCATGGCAGCAGCTACCAGAATACGGATTTAAAACCCACGGTAGTGATAATTTGTCCCGGAAAACAGCTCCACTTAAACATTTATTTGATTTTTAGACTCTGCTCCTCAATTTTCCACTGTGTTTAAGGAAGAGCTGCTTTTTCACGGTCAGCAACTGATTGATCATTTATTGAATTTCATTTTCTCTGTCTTGAGAACAATAAGCCAAACTCCACACAAAACTATAGTCTTGGATACAGTGGAAAGGGTTGAACCTCTATCAGGTTTGTATTCAAGGTTACATCACACCTGGGGAGATTTTCCCTTACTCCCTGTCCAGGTTACAGGAAGTAATAGGAGCCAATGTGGACAAACATAGCAACAAAGACAATTTTGAAGAGGAAAAGAATTAGAGCCTCCACCAAGTTTGTGTTAAGACTACTTCTATCTGTAAAAGCACAGATGGGGCCTGGTTTTACCCAAAGCAGGCTTACAAAGTCCATATCTGAGCCAATTTTCCCCATAAAATAACAAATAAATATTCAGTCACATGACCTTTCACAGCGTCTCCTCCAGAAAAGACGACTGGTGATCCACCATTGCAGTCTGGGCCTGTTGCCTTGTCATGATGATGGTGCTACTGAACTCTTCAGAACCTATGAGCACCCTGCCAATAGACATCCAATGGCAAGTGTCCACATTGCCAGGTAGTGACGCAGCCCCCCCAAGCTTTGCAGTTCAGAAGACTTGGGATCCAGCATGTCACATGTGTACAAATTCAGGAAAGTATTAGGACAATTTAAGCAGTTTTTAACTGTAGGTGACTGTGTGGAAATAGGCCTGGCGATAAGCTTTGAGGAATGTCTTTCAATCAGCTTCTCTTCCTTCTCAGAGTAAATAATATGAAGACAACACAAGGTACAAATTCCAATATGGGGCAGCGCAGTCTGTGTGACACCTTTAAATCAGCTGAACTGTATATACACTTTGACCACTATTATGTACACCCAATTAAAGTGGATGTAAACCCGATTCATGAAATTTGAGCTGGGCACATATATCTGCAGTGTTTTCTTATTTCTCTTCAAAGAACTATGTCCCATAGCTGTCTCCTGCTCCATTCTTCTGTTACCAGCCTGAAAACTCCTGACAAGTTCTCCATCACATATTATAAAAGCAGTGGGAGTTTTGTGTTGGGGAGGATGCTATAAAATAGATTATCAGAGCCCTGAACTATTCAACAAACAGAGCTGAACGTCTACCTATGAGAGGGGGTGTGTGCCTTTCCTCCAATCCGCTGTCTTGGCTGTATGCCCAGGCCTCACTGCAGTGCTAACCAGGAAGAGAAAATCTCATAACAGGATGTGCACTTACTAAACAGTATATAAAGACGAAGACGGCAGATATACACGTAGAACTTATGTAGGGAGATTTTTTTTTATCTCTGTGTATCATCTGAGGCTGTTGACTTCACTGGATATATGTGAGGGTTTACATCCACTTTAAACACAAATATCCAAACGCCAAATCATGTGCCTGCAACTCTACACCAAGTATGCAGACATAGTCAAGAGATTTAGTAGTTTGTTTTTTTAAATCAAATTTTAGAATGGGTTATGCAAGTTTTACCATGGAATAATTTGCATGGTTGTTGAATCATCTTTGAAATTGCTGATGCCTTGGGATTTTCACACTGCAGAATTTACAGAAAATGGTTTGAAAAACAAGAACTATGCAGTGAATAGCTGTTATTGTTTGATCAAAAATGCCTTGTAAAATGATACAGAAGCAAGGGGAGGCTGGGAAGACATTCTCAAACTTGCAGGAACTAGACAAACTACTCACACAAACCCAGCGAAAATACGGAGACACACTGAACCTCTGAATGCACAATGGATTAAATCTTCAAGAGGTTTAGCTACAACAGAAGGCCTTACTCCTGTCACCTAAGAACAAGGACACATACAGAGGACATGGGATCCACAAATGTGACCAAATAAAGACTGGAACTTAATTGTCAAATCTGAGGAATCTCAACATGCAGATGGCAAGGCCATAATTTGAGAGATGGAGCAGAAGATTCACAGCGTGAATATGTGGCTGATAAAACGTTGGGATCTGGGTGGTCAAATTTACCCAGGGAGGATGGTGAGAAGGTTTCTGGTATCGTGCCAAACCTATGCTGCATGGAATTTGGCTTCTGATGTCAAAAAAGGGTCATACCTAGAAGAGGAGGTGTACCTAATAAAATGGCCACCAAATATAAAGCATCTCAAAAGTTGTCCATTACAATAATTTCCCAGGTATTTAGTTTGTAGACCATTAAACAGATATTGAAAGGAACAAAATAAAGCATAGTGATATTAAAAACTTTATTTATATTTACAACAGTTTAACATAATACTAAGGCATTTCAAGGAGTCCAAGATGGCTCAGTCAGTCATAGTTCACCACATGTTCTCCTTCGGTGCTTGTGTGAAGGAGCCCATGAAAGTGCAGAACACAGTGTGGGATTGATCAGTCAGGAGCCCAGTCACATAGCGTAGAGAGGGAAGGTCGGGTTTACAAGGAAAAACTGAAAGAAAAGGGATATTTTAACTGTTTAACTGTGCCTGTCATCTCCATTCATCAGAGGCAGCCATTTTTTTAAGGCTGACATTTTTTTAGTGAATATAGCATAAACCAGGCATATGCCATATACAGAATGCCTGCCTCAATGTGCACCGCTTACTAGCCGCAAGTTAAAACCCAATATTCAAGAAATATTGCTCAACTTACTAAAACAAAAGAGACTTTATATTCAATGGCTGTATTTTACAATGATTTTAACCCAACTTTCCTTTTAATTATCCTCAAACCAAATTAATTAAAGGGATGATTTGAGCATATCATCCAAATCTGTTTAGCTAAATTAAATAAAATGCTCAGGGGTCTGTTAGACATGGCCGGGTGGACAGCTAATCATAGTCATGGTGAGTATATCATTAACAATGAAGCCTTGCCTGTCTGTAGAAAGGCCACATTGTGGAGGATTTACAAGGAAAACACACCAGAGAACCCTTACCGCCAAGCAGGGACATATAGAAAAGAGCATATCCCGTGTAGTGCAGACTGCCTACCATGCCACATTATAGTCAACTCCCGATTTCTTGTATTTCCATAATTCCTGACTATTCCGGTCTACTCGGAAGCTTTGGATGTTTCTGCTCACATTTCTTCATTTCCCACGATATACTGTAATCTAAGGCTGGGTTCAAATATATGCATGCAGGGCGGTTTCTGTGGACAGCCTGGTGCAGTTTCAATGCTGCGGTTCAGGTGCTAATTTGACAGTTTAATCGCACCAGAACCGAAGGAAAAAATGCACAAAACCCTTTTTAATTTGCACCACAACCAGCCTGCATATATGTGAAGTGGCTCCATTGAAAGCCGGTCTGGTTCACATGTTATGCAAATCGGATGCGGTTCTAAATGCATCCAATTTACATATATGTAAATGGCGCCAATGCAGAAGGGAGAGTGAACCCTCATAAGGAGGGCCTCCCACTCTCATAAGGGGCCACAGGTGTGCAGACCCAGGAACACATATGTATAAATCACCAGTGGAGTCCCTGAGAAAAGTCTGACACAGTTACATGGTTTTAAAGGCAAAGTTCACTTTTTGGAGCATGTTGTCATACATTACACCCATATTTAGGATAAAACATTTCCCCCCTCCCCAAACACACAAAGTCATGTCATTCAGTCACAGCAATCTGTGAATGAGAGAACTGCGCATGTCCCATCTTCCACCGTGGCAGACGGCTTGTAGTTCTCGATAAACGGAGGACGCCGATTAGCACGTTCCTAGTTCATTCACAAGCCCTGCAGCTTTCTGACAGCCTGGTACAGAGGTAAGGGCTGAAAGCTGAGGGGCATGATTGCAAAGCCTAATGCCGCGTACACACGGTCGGACTTTTCGTCTACAAAAGTCCAACGGACGCTGACGGACTAAAGCTGGCTGGTAATCCGATCGTGTGTGGGCTTCTCCGGACTTTCAACGTACTTTTTTAGCCTCAAATCCGACGTACTTTAGATTTGAAACATGCTTCAAATCTTTACGTCGTAACTACGACGGACCCCGAAATCCGCTCGTCTGTGTGCTAGTCCGACGGACAAAAAGCCACGCTAGGGCACCTATTGGCTACTGGCTATGAACTTCCTTATTTTAGTCCGGTGTACGTCATCACGTACGAATCCGTCGGACTTTTGTGTGGTCGTGTATAGGCAAGTCCGTTCGTTAGAAAGTATGCCGCAAGTCTGCCGCAAGTCCGCCGAAAGTCTGCCGGAAGTCTGTCGGACAGGCTGTCTGACTTTTGTAGACGAAAAGTCCGACCGTGTGTACGCGGCATAACACTGCACCCAAGATCGACTAATCATGGGTTCAATGCTCTGCAGGCTCCTACAGAAAAAATAAAAATAAATGCACATCATTTTTCTGCAAAAATATGTGCATTTATTATTTTTTCAAAAAAGGTGAACTGATCCTTTAACTTTCCAACATCTACAGTGAAACAAGTTTTGGGTGGACTGCTGCTTAAAGCTACTACAGTAAGCATAGTCAGGAACTTATGACACCAAGTTTACCAAAAAAACAAACTGCCTCCAAAGACAGATATATCTCATCTCAAGCAAATCTGAAAAAAATATCTAATGTCAGCAAGCAAATTTAAGCCTGTTCATAAAACGTCCAATATTCTGAATTGAGGAATAATCCATCAATTTATGGGATTTGTGATGGAATGAGACATGTGAACATCTTCTGTTCTAAGAAGGCTTCACTGTTCTATGCACTGGTTCAGTGCAGGGTTCTTATCTTCTCACCATACCCTTCTTGGTCACCTGTCTTGTTGACTTCCAAGCCCTATTCCATAGAAGCCATGGTTTCCATACACAGCACAGATGGCCAAAAAGTCTGAAATGGCTGTATGCAGTGTGCAATAAATGGCTATAGCTCTACTAGATACTAGTAGTTTAGGATGTACAATTGGTCACTGGGGTGAAAAATAATTTGCGCGGCACCTCTTATTTTCAGAATTTGTGATGGAATTAGACGTGAATATCTTCTGTTTTAGGAAGGCTTCATTGAGCTCTGCACTAGTTTAGTGGATGGACTTTTGGTCCAAGTTGTCCCTTCCTTCATAGTCACACATTCTACATGTACCCCTAAAAAAAAATCCAAATCACTGCAAGATATAAACTAATTTTACATAATTGTGTGGCAATAGAATGTAGCATGTAAGGAAAACAATTTGTGCAGCAGGTCATCCATTAGGTAGGCTGGAGAGTTTGTAGTGTTCTGTCCATTACACAGAGCCATAATGACACTGCTCAGGTCTTGCGTACCATGAGCAGTGGATATAAGAAAAACACAGATCATCAAATAGTGTGAATGTGGAGCCATCAGAGGCTCTTGTGTATGAGCACCTCTGAGTGTTACCATTATTCTAACTAGTCTGAAGTTTGGAGTGATACAAATATGCTTTGAAAGCTTGCACTACAATTCATTAGGTTAACCAATAAATGGCATCACCCTCAAGGCCCCATGCACACAGGGAGTTTGCCCAGCTCTCCTAAATACCCTTTTCGGCAGAAAAAATGCTCGACATGTGTAAACGCAGATGCATTTAAGTGCAGCAAGTGCTTTGGCCAGAATAATAATTTATTCTGGCCATTGAAATTAACGCTCTAGTGCTTGATGCATGTTCACCTTAAAAGTTCTTATTTGGCCAATTTTAGAAGGTACTGTAATGTGCATGGACTGTGTGCTAATGACAGCAACCATAGCAGATTTCAGTTGATTGTAGTTTAAAAAAAAAAATAAAAGTGACTTTTCTGGGTTACTACACAATATATATATATATATATATATATATATATATATATATATATATATATATATATATATATATATATATATATATATATATATATATATATATACAGATGATGCACTTTGCAAAGCTTTGTAGAATATGCCACAAAGTATTGACTTGGCCTAGAAGTCGAACACAACAGCACTGATAAGCTCAGCTGTGTTTCATGGAGCGATTCACATGCTTCTCCTGGAAGTATTGGGGATTTTCTTTGGCACCCAGTGCTAAATGAAGAAGTGGGGGGCAGGAGGAAAGACAACTCTCTCCCAGGGATGGGGGAATGAAATAAAAAAAAAAAATGTTACCTTGCCATGAAAAGGGAAAAGCACAAGCTTGCTTTAACTAATTAAAGCTGTAACCACATGACTGACTAGTATATCACCACCCAGACCATATGTATGGGATTGCTGTGGATATTGTCCATGCAATCTTCTATACACATGAGGATTTCTGCTTTAGTGCATGAACTGTGCAGAGATGCCATATACAATAAAGCAATGCAAACTGCAATCACTATATGCAAAGTGTTGTAACTAATGGCTACCAAATATCAAATTAGCTTCAGGTTTTTATGTTTTTCACAAAATCATTGCCCTGCCCTACAATTCTTCTCTTTCACTAACATACATAATGCCATTAAAAAGGACTACCTAAAAATTACAGTAACATTCTTGAGACTCTCATATTTAGTAAGGAGGATGCATCAGCCCACCAACTAAACCAGGACACAAGACTGGTACAAGGTCTCTGGTATTGTACAATGGTCAATGCCAGGTTAGTATAGACATTTTATAATATAGTAAATGGGCTGCCCTCAAATGGCTTTACCTGTCTCTACTGAAAGAAAACATGCAAACATACAAGTAAAAAAAGAAAAATAACTTGGTCCCAGCTTGGGCTTTGTGTGCCATACAGTATAAAGATTACACACCGATCAGCCATAACATTATGACCACCCACTTAATATTGAGTATGACCCCCTTTTGCTAAAACAGCCCTGACCCATTGAGGCGTGGACACCAAAGTAACATCCACATGAATGGCAGGACCCAAGGTTTCCCAGCAGAACACTGCCTCTGCCAACTTGCCTTCTTACATCGTATCCTGGTGCCATCGCTTCACCAGCTAAGTGACGCACATGCACCTGGCCATCCACATGATGTAAAAAAAAAAAAAGAAAAAAAGAAAAAGTGATTCATCAGACCAGGCCACCTTCTTCCATTGTTCCGTAGTCCAGTTCTGATGTTCATGTGACCATTGTAGAAGCTTTTGGCTGTGGAAATGGGTCTCCATGGGCATCACAGCCCCATACACTAATATAACCCACCTATTTTCAGATGCCATTGTAATGAGATATTCCCTTTACCTGTCAGTGGTCATAATGTTATGGCTAATCGGTGTATGCATGAAATGGGATAAGGACGTAAATGTACTGACACAGAACACACGTTGCTGCGAGGGTGAACAAACTAATGTCGATTTTGAGAGGTATTTATCGAGCCTGTAAAGCACTTTGAGGTAATTAGCTATATGTGATTCTATTATTTCTGACCACAAATGTTCATAAGACCTAGTAGCTGGATGTCATTAACCTCTTCTCGCCCAAGGTACGTCAAATGACATCCTTGACTTTGTGCGGGTATATCTGAATGATGCCTGCAGCTACTTGCATTCAGATATCGGCTTCTTCAGCCGGCGATTCCCTACACCATAAGAACGATCATAGCGGCTGTTCCGCCGCTTTATTGTTCTTAAGGGCGGCGAGAGGGGACGCCCCCACTACCGTCGTCCTCCGGTGCTTCTACCGACTCACTGCTTCCATCGGTGAGTCGGACACAGGATCCGCCGGCCCCGGATGGTGACCATAGAGATTTCCGGCGGACCAGATGGTCGCCAGAGTCTCTATGATCGTTTGGAGGCCGGGCGCGATGTTAAGATGTCACGCCCGGCCTTTGCATTCAAACGAATGGCGCCGCTTCGGCTGGGAAGCCGAGATCGTTCTATTTATTTATTTTTTTTTATTTCAGGCTTCCCAGAGGTGAGATGTGGAGTCTTATTGACTCCAAATCTCACTGTAAAGAGGACCGATCATGCCATATTCCTATTACAAGGGATGTTTACATTCCTTGTAACAGAAATAAAAGTGATCAAATTTTTTTTAAAGTGTCAAACTAAAAAAAGCAAAGTAAAATTAACAATCGTAAAAAAAAAAAAAAAAAAAAAAAAAAAAATGTAAAGCGCCCCTGTCCCTGTGTGCTCGCATGCAGAAACGAACGCATACGCAAGTCCCGCCCACATATGAAAACGGTGTTCAAACCACACGTGAGGTATCGCCGTGAACGTTCGAGAGCAATGATTCTAGCCCTAGACCTCCTCTGTAACCAGTAAAAAAAGTTTAAAGCGTCACCTATGGGGATTTCGAAGTATCGAAGTTTGGCGCCATGCCATTTGGCGCGTGTGCAATTTTGAAGCGTGACATGTTAGGTATCTATTTTCTTGGCGTAACTTCATCTTTCACATTATGCAAAAAAATTGTGCTAACTTTAATGTTTTGTTTTTTCTTTTTAAAGCATGAAACTGTTTTTTTTTTTTTTTTTGGAAAAAAAAAAAAAGGGTTTGAAAAATTGCTGCGCAAATACCGTGCGAGAAAAAAAACGTTGCATTGACCGCCATTGTATTCTCTACGGTCTTTGCTAAAAAAACCCCAAAAAAAACATACATAAGGTTTGGGGGTTCTATGTAATTTTCTAGCAAAAAAAAGATGAATTTTACATGTAGGAGAGAAATGTCAGAATTGGCCTGGATGGGAAGAGGTTAAATGTTAGGGGTATTAGCTGCCTGCTTTCTAGCATCTGTCCAGTGTTGAGGTTCTGTAACACACAAACCAATCAGGTGCCTGTGTCAGCATGGGCATTCCAGCAAATGACAAACAGGATACAACTTGAGTATCATGAGCGAGTTACAGACAGTTGCGTGCTGCTCCAATTAATGTGTACACATAATGTATTTTTTATTTTTAATACCTTGTATCTCTCTATTGGGTCTTCCTGTTGCAGTTGACTCTCTCTCATTGCCAGATATTCCTTTTCATACTTCTTCAACTTCTTTGTAGGCACCTGAAAAACAAAATTGTATTACACGTTATGTTACAAGCTTGCCACTAGAGGGACTTCATGCTTGAAAACAAACTTAGGAAAGAGATACAGTTACCATTTTGCCCACCAGATGGCAGAATCTACCTCCTGATAACAGGGAACACCTGCTCTTTAGACATAGCAACTGGAAGGGAAAAAAATGTTGCAATAGCTTTGCAGGCATTACAGGTATTCCTTCCACTGCTATGTTTTTGATGTAACAAGCACACACCCTTGTAATGCAGTTTAAACAAGGTGTCTCATCAAACAATCTCCGCTGTAAAGCTTGTAATAAAGTACACATTTAAAAGTATAAGGCATTATCAAACTAAAATTAATAAATTTGTGAGCTTTTTAAAACAACCATAAAATCCAATAGAAAGTGTACTCTGGCCCACGCCTATATCCGGACATCTACAGGCCTCTTCTGCTGAACTGGCCAAATTTCCATCTGTGTGCTCCCAGATGGGCACAGACATGACCTGACCATTAAACACAACCACTTTGTACAAGGGTCATGGAGGGGGGGGGATCAATAATGATTGTCCTTAATTATATACCCCAAAATTTGTTGCCCAGGAGGTGACTGCAGGCCTTCCAATAGCCAGCCACATGATAATTCCTGATTGACCATTATATACTGGATTGGGTAATGATCACATGCCCATGGGTAGTCTAATGCCGCGTACACACGAGCGGACTTCACGGCGGACTTTGCCCGGCGGACTTTGACGTACTTTCCGACGGACTTTCTGAATGAACGGACTTGCCTACACACAATCCACCAAAGTCCGTCGAATTCGTACGTGATGACGTACGACCGGACTAAAACAAGGAAGTTCATAGCCAGTAGCCAATAGCTGCCCTAGCGTGGCTTTTTGTCCGTCGAACTAGCATACAGACGGCGGACTTTTCGACCGGACTCGATTTCAACGGATAAATTTTAAACAAGTTTCAAATCTAAGTCCGTCCAACTTTTGAGAAAACAAAGTCCGCTGTAGCCCACACACATCGAATTGTCCGACGAAATCCAGTCCGCCGGGCAAAGTCCGCCGTAAAGTCCGCCGTAAAGTCCGCTCGTGTGTACGCGGCATTAGATAGAGATCAGCAGGGACAACCCACAAATCACAAACCCATTAACATAATGATTCAGAGAGATAATAGCTAAAATCAGGACCTGCTGTGAACAACATGGGTGTCATAAGTCTCTATATAATGTTTATAAAAGTATTAAATCCCTTGTAAAATACACATTGATACCATACCATGCCTGCCCTTAACACCAGTCAAATGTGAAATGATACCACTATACAATGCTATGTTTTTGTATCCTGCACCTGCAGGTAAGGCCCGCCATACATGGATCGAAATTTGGTTGGTTGAGCAGGGACTGGCCGACATTCGATCCATCTATGGGCAGGATGATTGTACCAAAGTTGATTCATAGATCGCCTTGGGTACAATCAGACCATTGGATTTTTACATGCGATTACTGCCAACGGGGAACACTTCACCAGCAGTAATCATGTTCTTCTGGCCAGGAAGGCTACCTGCGCCCCCCTGTGTTGTGGGTGAATCAAACGACTTTTTTTCCTTCTATCCGTATTGGAAGGAAAGAGAATCAAATTATCTATGGCCTGCTTAAAGCGCTACTAAACCCACAACAGTAAAATAAGTCTGTATATGCAGTAAAGCATGCTTGTTATAATCACTGTGGAACCTAAATCGGTTAATCCTTTGCATTGTGTAAAAAAGCTGTTTGATCCTGTCTTCTCTGATCCTCCCCTTCTTCCACTGTCCTGTGACTTTGGAGTCACTCTGCACGTGCTCAGTTTGGTGTGTATTGCTAGAGAGTTTGTATTTTTTCTTCTTGGGCGGGTGTCAGAAACCATGAACCAGATTGAGACAGAAGTACAGTAAAATCACACTTGTTTATTAATAAATATAAAACGGTAAATAGAGTAAGCGTAAGTCATAGCATAGCCAGAGTCCAGTAACCGGATCGGGTAGTCAGCCAAGCCAGAGTTCAGTAACCAGATCGGGTAGTCAGCCAAGAAGGGATGTCAGCAAAGCCAGTCTTTAAACAGGAACGCAGGAGATGGTTTCTTGTGATGCCAAGGCAGGAATGAAGTGAGCTGGAGATCTTTAAGTAGGCGGGACTGACGAGTAGATCTACAACAGCTGGTTAACTGCGGAGAGAGATGAGAGCTGGCAATTAGCCGACAGCTGAGCGGCCAGCTCCGAGAAGGAAGGGCTGAGCTAGCCCTGACAGAGGGTGCATGTGATTGGCACTGGGCCAATCAACACTGTCCAGACAGAGGGTCAGGGGTCTTACAGCCTCAGAGGATAGTCAGGGGGGGAATGAAAACTCCTCCTACAAGCTTTAACCAGACATTAATCACAAGACTGCTATATACTGCGAATGAAAAAAATGTATTTAGCAGTTTATATTTACTATTCCATTTCCATGTTCTGTGTACTGTGGGAGACCAGATCGATTGAATGCAGAGTCCTGGGTTTAGTAACATTTTAATTCACACTGCAAACATGTATTTAAGAACAAGTGGATTTTAAAGCATGTGGAAAGGTAAGCAGCAATTTTATTTTACACTTTCTTTCTGAATGGGAACAAAGTAGGCATGATCCCAATTTGACTGCAAAAGTGGAAATACACTTTAATGAGGTCAACTGACCGTTTAAGAGTTCCAAATTTTGCTGCAAACATTTTAACACCACCTGTATTAAAGGATTTTCTGTTTCCACAATTTGTGAAATGTCGTCTCATGAGGCTATACAATAGCACATTGTTGTTAGACAACTAGTTAATCTACTGTTGAGATTTAATTAGCCAAACTCAAGCTGAGCTGTCCATTTATAGGGCACAGAAAAGTCTTGTGACGGCCTGCAAATTCCTGGTTAATGAAAGGATCAAAATAATATCAGAAAAGCTACATTCGGGATACAATGCATGAGACATCGGTCAGATAGACTGCACAGTGCAGGAATTCATACCCTGTGTCAGTTAAGAAAAACTCCTGTACTCATGTAGCAAACAACTGTTGTCACAGAGGATTATGGGGCAACCGGGCAATGGGCTTGGTTCTTCCAATGGCGACACTGTTCTGTAGATATAGGGAAACTATGTATTGTATATGTGTATGTCAAAGAGTACATCACTGAATGACTGAGGAGCTCAAATAAAAAGGCAAGCCACTTGGAAAACGTATAATCTCCAATGAATCCATAGGGGGTCGGGTCTGATCTGACCTACAGGGTTGTTTAGGGAGAGTGGAGACCTATGGACTATGACCACTGTGCAGCACTACATATAAGTCTCCTTGTGCACATACGATTACAAACAGAATTTCAGAATTTCATCCCTATATGTAAGTAAGGCATCGATGGCTCTCAATTCTGAAGGCTGTATGAAAGATGCTCTGTCATTCATAAAATCCATTTTTGATGCTTCACACCTTCCTCCAGCACGCTGTCTGTACTGACACATATAAATAAGTCAGTTGTTCCACTCTATGCCCCCCCCCCCCCCATGTGTCAAACCACTGCTGAAAGGTCACATATAAAATTGTACATGTAGTCATTTCCACCAAAACTCATTCCTTCCTACTGCTAAAATGTGTCTTACATTTTAGGCTTATGATTAAAGGGGAAACATACTTTTAAAAAAGGTTTCTACCCCCAGCATGCAAAGAGCCCAGTCTTAAAGCATCCTCATCAGTCTAAAAAAAATCCCTTTTATAGCAGCTTCCTGCCATAGAAGGTGATTATACACATATACGCACATATACATACAGTATCTCACAAAAGTGAGTACACCCCTCACATTTGTGTAAATATTTTCTTCTATCTTTTCATGTGACAACACTGAAGAAATGACACTTTACTACAATGTAAAGTAGTGAGTGTACAGCTTGTATAACCGTGTAAATTTGCTGTCCCCGTAAAATAACTCAACACAATGTCTAAACCGCTGGCAACAAGAGTGAGTACACCCCTAAGTGAAAATGTCCAAATTGGGCCCAAAGTGTCAATATTTTGTGAGGCCACCATTATTTTCCAGCACTGCCTTAACCCTCTTGGGCATGGAGTTCACCAGAGCTTCACAGGTTGCCACTGGAGTCCTTATCCACTCCTCCATGAAGACATCACGGAGCTGGTGGATGTTAGAGACCTTGCGCTCCTCCACCTTCCGTTTGAGGATGCCCCACAGATACTCAATAGGGTTTAGGTCTGGAGACATGCTTGGCCAGTCCATCACCTTATCCTCAGCTTCTTTAGCAAGGCAGTGGTCGTCTTGGAGGTGTGTTTGGGACCGTTATGTTGGAATACTGCCCTGTGGCCCAGTCTCCCAAGGGAGGGGATCATGCTCTGCTTCAGTATGTCATAGTACATGTTGGCATTCATAGTTCCCTCAATGAACTGTAGCTCCCCTGTGCCGGTGTTCTGCCGAGACAGTTCCCCTCGGCGGATAAGGACCCCCCTCTACTGGGCAGGCGCAGCGCTTGCGCAGTAGGAGCCGGTGGAAATAGCCGAAAAGAATACAAATCAGCTGTACACGGCGCCTGTAAGAGGGCCCCTCGCGGGCTAGCTTTGCTCAAACACACTTCGGGCACGGCCTCGCTTCGCACAGGACTTTTTTATTCCCCCTCTAGGTCCACTTGGATGGTGGGGCTTGAATCTGGACCCAGGGCGCAGGCGCCGTGTACAGCTGATTGAAGTTTCTCAGCTTCGGCGGCTCCTAGTCGTTCGTACTGCACAAGCGCTGCGCCTGCGCAGTACAGGGGATCCTTATCCCCCGGGGGAACTTTCTCGGCAAGACACCGGCAACACTCATGCAGTCCCAGACCATGACACTCCCACCACCATGCTTGACTATAGACAAGACACATTTGTCTTTGTACTCCTCACCTGGTTGCTGCCACACATGCTTGACACCATCTGAACCAAATAAGTTTATCTTGGTCTCATCAGACCACAGGACATGGTTCCAGTAATCCATGTCCTTAGTCTGCTTGTCTTCAGCAAACTGTTTGCAGGCTTTCATCATCTTTAGAAGAGGCTTCCTTCTGGGACAACAGCCATGCAGACCAATTTGATGCAGTGTGTGGTGTATGGTCTGAGCACTGACAGGCTGACCCCCCAACCCTTCAACCTCTGCAGCAATGCTGGCAGCACTCATACGTCTATTTACCAAAGACAACCTCTGGATATGATGCTGAGCATGCGCACTCTTTGGTCGACCATGGTGAGGCCTGTTCTGAGTGGAACCTGTCCTGTTAAACCACTGTATGGTCTTTGCCACCGTGCTGCAGCTCAGTTTCAGGGTCTTGGCAATCTTCTTAGAGCCTAGGCCATCTTTATGTAGAGCAACAATTCTTTTTTTCAGATCCTCAGAGTTCTTTGCCATGAGGTGCCATGTTGAACTTCCAGTGACTAGTATGAAAGAGTGAGAGCGACAACACAAAATTTAACACACCTGCTCCCCGTTCACACCTGAGACCTTGTAACACGAACAAGTCAAGTGACACCAGGGAAGGGAAAATTGGGCCCAATTTGGACATTTTCACTTGAGGGTGTACTCACTTTTGTTGCCAGCAGTTTAGACATTAATGGCTGTGTGTTGAGTTTTTGAGGGGACAGCAAATTTACACTGTTATACAAGCTGTACACTCACTACTTTACATTGTAGCAAAGTGTCATTTCTTAAATGTTGTCGCATGAAAAAGGTATAATAAAATATTTACAAAAATGTGAGGGGTGTACTCGCTTTAGTGAGATACTGTGTGTGTAATTATATTATATTAATATATATATATATATATATATATATATATATATATATATATATATATATATATATATATATATATATATATATATACCTCCACCTGTCTCTTCTTCATTCAACACTTCTATTGTGGTTTCATTCTCCCACCCATACATCATTAGAGGATACAGCAATGATGTATGGTTCTGAGGATGGAGCCACAGTATGCAACAGGGCACACAGGCATCTGGGAATTTTAAATTCAGAAGTCTGGTTGAGGTTTCAGTATTGGATTGGAGGGAAGGTAGGAGACATCAGCCATCTGAGTATATTAGATCTTCTAATGCAGGGAACCTGCCTTTTGGGTTTTTTTTTTTTCTTTAAAAGACTAACAGGGTAACCTGACATGTACCCTGAATTACCATTATAGCAAGGCCATAATCTTACCTGTGCACAGATTTCAGAGGGTGCTAGAAGACCTGAGGATACAAACAATTCCCGGTACTGGGCAGGCAGACCTTGGATTTGTATGCACCCGACATCTATACCTATGTTTCGGTTTCGCTTTTTTTAAAAAAAAAAAAAGTCAATTTCTGTTTCAGTTACAGCCAAGTGCATCCTGAATTTTCGGTTTCGGCACTAGAATTTTCATTTCGGTGCACTACTACCGGTTTCTAAATAAAAGTGCACTTGCTTTTCAAGCGAGGCACCAAATGAAACCAATCAGTGGACTATTAAATCAATGTTGTAAACACAGCAAGTGTTATAAAATGGAACATTTACTCCTTTAACCATGGAATTACCAATAACAGCAGCTAGATTTTTTGCAGACCATCTAACAGGATCAGCAGGTGGGCACTCTTTAGGTTTCATGTACACGGGACGTTTTTACAACCTCTCCTGAACGATTTAACTTAAATAGTAACCGTTTACATGCCGCGTTTGCGTTTAGAAGTGTTTCTAAAAGAAAAAAAAAAATTATTTTAATTAAATGGCCAAAAACGCCTATAAGCGAAACACGGCTAAATGCAGGTTATCGCTTTTAGCCGCGCTTATCGTCTGAAACTTCGGCGTCTGAACTAATTTTTTTTGCCTTAAAAAAAAAAAAAAAAGGCCTATAAACGCAACTACCTAAAAACGACAGTAAACAAACCTGTGTACATGTACACATAAGATAACATTGGATGAGTTCAGGGGCAGCGGAAAAAAAAAAAAGTGTCCAACTGCCTCTGAACGTCCGTTTAGCAGGCGCAGTGTACATGGGGCCTTATAAAGACTTTGCCTGTCTCGCCAACCGCGCTTAAAACTTCCAAGACAGGTTTGACTACCTTTGTTGGCTGTGAGACACAATTTAATACTGACATTTTTTAATGAGGCTTTCTGTAAATAAAAAGGAGGTGTAACGTAATGCGATTCCTTTCCACTAGACTGGGAAATCACCATATGATGGCTCCACAACGATCTCTGCTCTTTCCACGATTGGCAGCGCTCAATAAGTAGCTTTCCCCCGGATGGAGCCTTTCAGCAGCCAGATATTGGTGGCCTGACCTAGATTCCAATGAAAGTAAAAAGAAAGCCTTGTTCACTTCACTGCCAACCTCATATGGCAGCCGATACGGCTCAGCCATCCTGCAACGCAGCAATGTGGTCAGATCAGGGTGATTATCACCATAGATGTAGTTCTGTTAATAGACACTCAGGCTGATGGAATATCACTTTTATATAAATATGCTTAAAACCAACAATCAGCGAACCTCTCCTCCCTGTTATCTCCTGACTGCAGGCCTCTAAAACCCCCATCACATCCTGTACAGTTAATTACAGTTGTCCTGGCTTGGAAAGCTCATTTGAATTCATTTACAAGCAAGTATCTGAAGATGTAATGAACCAAATAATAGGCCTGCACATTTCTATGCACCTACAAAGGGCATCCTCAATCCCAGCATGCCATAGAGCGATGCCCTAAATAAACATCACACTGGATGCAAGATGTGGGTTCATCATTTGAGGCCTCCAACAAAATACAAGTGCCACACTCATTAAAAGCAAACAGTCCCATCAATGTCACCATCTTGTGTAATTATGCAGAACCTGAAGAATTTATTTCTATCTGTGGTTATCCATTGAGTGCATTACACAGAGTACACTGCATACATACGACTCCACAGCACAAGAGGCACCAGTCAAGCCCAAAGGCTCTATGAAAGCCTCTTCTCCAGTGATCAGGCTGCAATATTGTAGCAAGTCACATGGGGAAAGGCTGCAGAACAGGCTGATCTGTGTAAGACATTTGTGAACACTGATACAAACCGTACAGACGCCAGGACTTACATAATTGTCGCCTCTGGGTCACCATCACTGACCATGAAGCAGCTGCTGAGCCTGGATAATTGGGCAGATTTACTGAAGGGGTTCAGAATCTTTACACAATTGTGTAATTAATAATAGATAATTGTGTGAATACTCACTAAATTTATCCAATCAAGTGCAGATGGAAAAGGTAAACTGGAATTTGCTCTTCCAATGACTGGACAACTAAAGTGAATATTCGTAAACTCCTTCATTTAATCGGCCTTGAATAGAGATTGCTCAAAGAAAAGTGGATGAAGGCATTGTCAGGGGAGTGCTGTGATCCCTGGAATACACTTGGCATAAAAAATATATGCAAGGCCAATTCAACGCAACGTTGTTTTTCGTTTTTTTTTTTATTCTGCTCTGTGCAAACAAGTTACTCTTTCTGAAACCAAAGCTTGGGCCGCATGCCACAAGCCTCCATGCAGTCCCACCCACCCCGCAACCCAAAGGCCTCTCACAAGACCCCCCAAAAGGAAAGGAGGAATTTTAGGGCTTACCAGCCAGGGGCTTCAGGAGTTGACCCCCTACAACTACATGGGGCCAAGATCCTGGAAAGTATAAGAGGAACCTTCTTTTCTAGGCAGAAGAAGTCCAAGGCAAGACAAAACAGGGCGGATCTCAATCAAAGGGGGGATTATTGATCAAATGACCATCCAGACAAGATAAAAAACGTACTGCTCCTGGATGGTAGCAAACAGTCTAAATTGAGGGGCAAGAGTTTTTTTTTCTTTACCGATTTGGCTTGTATTTTCTGTATGGGTGGAACTAATCTCTCAGGTTGCGTTCCTGGAAAAAGCCTGGGAAAATGATAGCTTCATCGATGCTGGATACTAGTGCCAGCTATCTTCTTCTGGCACGGAGACAGAGTTCTGGCTCTCATACATTGCAGAAATAGTGTCATGTAGCCACCACCTCCTCTCCCCTCCCCTCACTCATTCACAAAAAGCGTTGCGTTTCCTTCACAGAATGCAAGCTGTGAATGGACAAGGGGAGATCCTGTCATTTACTCGCCTTTCCTTTCCCCTTGTCCATTTACAGAACATTTTGCATATTCTAAAAATAATACATGGCTGAGGAGCTACAGGCCACTATTCCTGGACTGTATGAGAGCCAGAACGGAGGGGCACCAACACTAGCACCCAGCATCAGTGAAGATATTATCTTTACACCACAAAGCAGCAAGCAGGACGTAGGATTACCATTACTGAAGGTACTCCTTTGCACACAACACAATTTGCAAAAAAATTAAAAATCCTTGAGTTCAGCTTTAAGGATAAACCCAACAGACTTTCTGAGTATAGCACAGCTGCAGCGTTTCCTGGATAGCTTTAGCAATTCATTACATTTACCTGATTGCTCTGTAATGACCAACGGAGCAGCAGTTGGGCACAGATACTTAGACAATGCCAAGTCAAAAGGCACAGAAATCTGTTCTATGAATGTGTCATCATACCCGCTCTCCCTCCGTCTCTCTCTGCTTCACATAATCATCTCCATATAATGTTTCCCTGTTACTAATAATACTGAACACGGAGAATTAAGGAACCATTTCAGCACCGTCATTCTATAAAGGGCTTTAGGGAGGATTTGTGTTTTAGCAGCTTCCTAGCAACAGAACACTGCAGATCTCTGCTAAATCGGCTGCTCGCGGGCTGAAATCAAAAGCAGAAGAGAGAATTAATGGGAAACACAACTCCCTATTTAATCTCCAAGAAAAGCTTGGCTGAATGTAATCTCTAGGAAAGCTCTGTGCTGAATGATCATTCTTTTTTTTCTTCGTTTAGTGATCTGAACTGGTGAAAGAGACACTGCTGTAGAGCTCTTCATGGGAAGGTCACACAAGTACACCAAGCTACATAAGGAGGAGCTAGTAAAGCTGGGCAATTAGGAAGAGTCACTTTTTTCTATAGCGAATGTATTGATGAAGTATTAGAGGGCTGCCAAATCCTGGCCAGGGGACAAAGACACCTACCGGGACGTGTAAATAGTCTGCCCCATGTCTAAGACGAGGCATTAAAACATTTGGCCCCCTTTAAAACATTGGGTGTGTTACACTGCATCATCGCTCCCAACACTCCCCTGATTTCGAGGGACTGTCCCTGATTTGGAGAAATGTCCTTTCCTCCTCATTTGGGTCTGATCTATCTATATGATGCATTTTTTATCAAAAAGTGTTTTTCAGCACTAAACCTGTCATATGATTTCTAAATTGCTGCATTTGTAAATTCCAAAAGCCAATATAAAGGAATAGTAGTAGTAAAAAAAGCACTTGTGGGTTTAACCAATCTTGTTTTTTTTGTACAATTCTCCTTTAAGGGGGGTGGTAAGGGGCGTGTTCTATGCCTGCATACTTTTGCTGATAAGTGTCCCCAGGGCTTTTTTTCTCAGAGAATAGGTGCAGGAACTCCGCCTTTCGGAGTTAGCCCTTGTCTCTACTTCTACCCACCTCCGAGCACCGTTACCTGGTTCCACCCCCTATCCAACTCCCAATACTGCCCCTTTTAGAAAATACAGAACCAATTTGTGGTACTTAGTAATTTGTATGGAATTGGTTAATAATAACAAGAAAAGCAGTAAAAAAGATCCCATGCAGCCACCAATAGACCCCCCCCCCCACCCCCACCCCCTAGCAACAACGGACAACATGCAAAAAATACCCCCAGCAGCAACAATAGACCTCCCCAGCAACAATAAACCCCTGCAAAAAAATAGCACCTCCAGTAACAATAGATCCCCCAGCAGCCAGCATCAATAGACACTGTAACACAATCCAGCACCCCTAGCCATTACATACATGCAGTTCTGAAGGTGCCGGAACTGCGTTCCCCAGTGTTCCCGCTGGAAAAAAAGCCCTTCCCATCTCAAAAAGTTGGGAGGTATGCACTGCATTAAGGCAGCCCTTTCCTTTACTTACTCCCCCCCCATACACCATGTGTACTGTGGTGTGATGGCCAATACTACTGCAAATCCTAGTCCTTAGGAGGGGCCTAAAAAGTGGATCATTCAAATTTACATTTCCCTTAGAACCTTTTCACAAGACATGAAACCCATGGACGGGATACAGTTAAAATTAGCATGGTGGAACCACATGGTTTCTTCGGATACTTCACAAGGAAATCTCCTTCATCACATAACCCTCGATAAGAAGTGGCTATGACACAGCAAGGCCAAGTCTGAGGGGAGGAGATGGTTTGGAGTAGATGAGCTACATAATTAATTTTCTAGAATGAGTTCCTAAACATGCACAAGCCACAAAATGCAAATGACCTTTAAAGTGGTAGTAAACCTCAGACATGAAATATGAATAAGGCTTATCCCTCTTTAGTGTACCAAGTGTCATCACTGCCCGCTATCTCATTCCTCTACTTTGAGCATGTGTCACTTCTGATGAGTTTTCTTGACACCAAGAGAGAAATGGTGACAGGGGGAGCACAGTCTGATTGACAGCCTAAGCTCTGTTCTTGTGTGCTGTGTTAAGGGGGTATGTCCCTTCCCTCCAATCAGCTCTCAAAGCCCGTGGGTCCGGCAGACTCGATGTCCACCGGCGACCCACAATCGCCTAGTACAGAGGCAGAACGGGGATCTGCCCGTGTAAACAAGCGGATCCCCATTCCGACAGGGGACATGTCAGAACTTCTGTTCCCAGTGATCGGGAACAGTGATCTCTGTCATGTCCCAGTGAGCCCATCCCCGCTACAGTTTGAAAACACCCAATGAACACAGTTAACCCCTTAATCGCCCCTAGTGTTAACCCCCCCTGACAGTGTCATTTTTTTGACATTTTTCAGTGCTATAAAAATGCACTGATCAATGTAATAATGTCACTGGTCCCCCCCAAAAAAAAAGCGTCATTTGGGGTCAGATTTGTCTATAAATCTATCCCAAAGTTTGTAGACGCGATAACTTTTGCGCAAACCAATCAATATATGCCTATTGCGATCTTTTTTTACCAAAAATATGTAGAAGAATATATATCGCCCTAAACTGATGAATAAATGTGTTTTTTTATTTTATTTTTTTTGGATATGTATTATAGCAAAAAGTAAATCAAAAAAAGTTTCTCAAAATTGTCGCTCTTTGTTTATAGTGCAAAAAATAAAAAACGCAGAGGTGATCAAATACCATCAAAAGAAAGCTTTATTTGTGGGAAAAAAAAAAAAAAAGGGACGTCAATTTTGTTTGGGAACAGAGTCGGATGACCGCACAATTGTTAAAGCGACGCAGTGCTGTATCGCAAAAAATGGCCTGGTCATTAAGGGGGCAAATCCTTCCGGGGCTGAAGTGGTTAAGCTAGTAATACACATGAAAATCTGCACTCTGTCAATTTCTTTTTTTGACGAAATTGCAAATTGGAAGGCATATAGCGGTAGTTTCAACCAGCCACAAAGAAATGGGGTCAAATGTGCCCCCACTGAATATAACAGAAAAAAAAAAAACTCGCTTTCAATGAAATTGCCATAGTTGTATTTCCTTTTTCGATTCCGTTTTTTTTTTAAACTGTCAATGTATTGCCCAGTTCTAGCTTAAATTGGCTTGTGTTGGTAGATTGCACCTAATGTGGCAATTCCTTGCAATCTTATGTGCAATTCCCGGTGAAAGAAAAGTGTCTGAAACTGATGAGAATAGGTCAGCTTTAAGCCTGGACAGCCTGCATCACATGGCCTTTGCCTACCGGGAGCATCATAACTTTTTTCGAATCATTAGAGCCTACAGAGAGTAAATTAAACAGACAGGTCCTGTCTGGCAAACTTGAGAGATAAAAAGGAACAAGCAAGGCACAACTAGTAAGCAGAGCCCCTAAATAGAGCAACTACTGAGTTTACTTAATGTACATACCAAAAGCAAGCAAGAGAGGGTGCCACAATCTAAGTGTATACTAATTATTAAAAGCAAAGAATAAAGATATAATGCACTCACTGCATGTAAAATAAGGTCAGAATGTCATAAAATGCAGGGTAGAGTCCTCCATGGAGTGACTGTCATGTACTCAGATCGGCAGGCAAGCGGCCTAATAAAGGGTATACACTTCGATGGCGGTGCCCCCTCTTGCTTGCTTTTAGTATGTGCATTAGGTAAACTCAGGACCTGGTCCAGGGAAGCGGCAACCATCTTCAATAGTGACGGATATTTGAACTTCGCACTGAGCCCCCTTCTTTACTGAGTGGTCTTGAAGCGCCACCCTTTGTACTACTTTAAGAGTTGCATAATGCCAGCAAAATCACTTAAACTACTACATACACATTATGTTTTGAAGCATTCCATATTCCTCCCAGATTAGATAACATTACCTGTTCCCTAATTATTTATGAGCCAGGGTTCCACTCCCTTCGCACACTTATCACAGATAGGTAAAACGCTCACACAGTGGCTTCCTGTAAATCGAGGCATGCCTTGCCTCCTGAAATTCTGGCCTGACTTTCTACTATGCAGAATAATGCAAGGCGATCGCACTACATGCTAATTAAAAGTGGATCAGTATCAGTTATGTGCCCTGGCTCCATGCACTACAGGCACACCGGGATAATCCATGTGAGACAGCCTTCTTTACCAAACAAAGGTATACTTGTTGCAGGCCTGACATTCTGAAGAACAAAGCCATGAGAGTCTGATAAAGTCCAACACAACAGAATCAGCTCTTTTCAGAGAGGTCAGTGATGAAAGTTTCCAGGAACATGTCCAAGGCAAAGTTTTTTCCTGTGGAAAAAGGACTGTTTTTTTCAGCAATGAGCCTTTAGGTCAGTGGTTCTCAACTCCAGTCCTCAGGACCCACCAACAGGCCAGATTTTAAGTATTACCTTTGGGAGTTGCAGACTAGAATACTGCAATCACTGAGCAGCAAGTGATATCACCTGTGATGTATTTCAGCTATCTTGCAAACCTGGCCTGTTGGTGGGCCCTGAGGACTGGAGTTGAGAACCACTGCTTTAGGTCACGTACACACAGGTGTCAACATGTGGAGTATAGCAAACTTTAATGACTCCTGAGATCTCCCTAATGTCCAGGGGCCAGGAGAAGCTCAGATTTACACCACACTGTACAAAAAAGCACTAGAGGACAATAAGAAAATTATAACACAAGCCTTTGGACATGGGTGCCTGTTGCTGTATGACGTAAAATTTGGAGCCACAGGTGCTGCACACAGCTATCAATGGCTGCACCGCTACTTACATGAACATGTGCATGCATATTGACATACACCCCTGGATGCAGACTGTCTGGGTATATAGCCATTCATTTTAAAGGGTGGTTGTACCTGTCGCTCCTGAGCGAGGCATTATGTCCAAATTTTATGGTGCCCATGCAATTTCGAAAACAAGGTAATATCTACTTCAAGGGTTGAGGTAGCCTTCTGCAAAATGACTGTTTGCCCTGGGATAGACTGCCAATGGCAATCAAAGGAGGAGCGGACTGTAATATGTGCAGACTGTTTGCCCTGGGATAGACTGCCAATGGCAATCAAAGGAGGAGTGGACTGTAATATGTGCAGAATGGAGGAGGTGTCACTGCTGGCATTATTCAGCGCTCTGCTGCATGGGCGCTCCTATTATCAGTTTCTCTACATGGTCATCAAATAAGAGGCTGTTCTGTGAGCCTCAAATGTAAGGAAATGATAGCAGGGATACTACGGAGCATTATTTCAGTGACAGCTCTGAGTTTGCCTGGGGCTACTGATGAGACATCCAAGATGGTGGCACCCAGCAGCAGTCTCAGACCTGTTCAATATCACTACAGTATCAATAATTACAAGGAGATTAATTGTACAAAACAAGGAAATTTAACATAATCTTATTAGGAAGACTGTTACGCATCGTATGAAGACAGGGTCTCTAACTTGAACAACTTTGCACCAAGTTTACTATATGCACCATCCATGTATTTATACAAGGTGGATAATCCAATTGTAACGTGTGTGTCCAGCTTAAGAGACATGTCAAACCGTCTTATTAAAAATCGCTAGATTTGAAGGTATCACTCATTTTTATACTAATATTGAGAAAGCAAATATCCACTATAAGCAACTGCAATATCTCACTTCCCCAATAGATCTTTTAACATACAGACCATTGTGTCATTAATAATTCATTACAAAAACTAATGAGTGTTACAGCTCAACAATTATCCATACAGCTAAAAAGGCTCATTTACCACATAATTAAAAGTTATTTGAGAAGACGCAATTGTTTTCGTTAAATATATATGTAATCATACACCTTATTCTACTATGAACATAATTCTAGTTTTTCTTAATGTTCCCATGGTAACGCAGCAGAGAGTGCGCTATAAAGAGGTTAGGTTTTTTTCATATGAAGTCTAAAAGCAGGCAGAAAGGCTATGGGCAACGGGGCATTTGTGCATCTGTTAAAGAGGACCTGCCACTGACCCTTTACTTTCAGGATGTCTCAACCACCAAAAAAGTCTTTTAAATAAAAACAAAGATAAAAAAAATGGTTTAATCAGGGTCAGAATTGGAGCGGACAATAGCTGCTACATCCGTGACCTGTGCTGCGAAGTCACTAGAGGTCCTCACAAAGGGTTGAGCAGTAGGCGGTGTTCTTGTCAATGCTGGTGCACCTTTCACCGACTCTTGGGAAGCAGTAGCTCTTTAGTACAGACTCGCTTGCCGGGACGTCTTGGTAAACCAAGTTGGGAGGCAAACTTTGACACCACAGATACTGGTTCCCCACATTGCCCAACCTAAGAAAAAACTACAAAGATATTAAGGCCAGATTCATATCTACTCACATGCTGATGTGAAGATGCTTCTGTGCATCTTCTCCTGATACTTGGGATATTCCATGTTCCCAGGATCTCACCAGAATTGTTACCACACCATTCCAATGCAAAAAGCTAAGTAAAAGGAAAGTGTGTTTTTCAACCTTTCTACAAAGGTTTCTTTTTCTTTTTTTTTAATGAGCGTAGGAGACCTGATGTATTAATCAGACCTTGCATTTAGTGACTATTGTGGGATACCTTTAAGTACACATAGGGGTAGATTTACTAAAACGGGTTCCCTCAGAATCTGGTACAGCTGTGCATGGTAGCCAATCAGCTTCTAACTTCAGCTTGTTCAATTAAGCTTTGACAATAAAACCTGGAAGCTGATTGGTTTCTGTGCAGAGCTGCAGCAGATTTTGCACTCTCCAGTTTTAGTAAATAAACCCCATAATGTCTTTTCTTCTTGATCCAAGAACATTGACTGGCATGTTTGAGCTATTTGTGCAATTTATTACACTCAAGCCGCATTTGTTTTTGTATAAATAAAATTTATATTTTTATATTATTGCATTTATGTGTACTTCAATGGCCCACAATAGTCCCCCCCCCCCCCCCCCCCCCGTTGGTTTAGAGGGTATTCTTCATGTTCTAATTTTTGGGATGATGGCTACATCTCAGCACCACACCCTTATGCCGCATACACACCATCGGTTTTCTCGTCGGAAAAAGATATGACGGCTTTTCCGACGGGATTCCGCTCAAGTTTGCCTTGCATACACACGGTCACGCAAAAGTTTGTTGAAATTACGACCGCCAAGAACGCGGTGACGTACAACACTATGACGAGCCGGAAAAATGACAGTCAATGCTTCCGAGCATGTGTCGAATTGTTTCTGAGCATGCGTAGGAATTTTGCGCGTCGGAATTGCCACAGACTATCACATTTTCGGATAGGAAGTTTTTCCCGACGGAAAAATTAAGAACATGCTCTCAATTTTTTGCTGGCTGGAATTCGGCCAGCAAAAGTCCGATGGAGCATACACACGGTCGCATTTTCCGACGAAAAAATCTCATCAGTCTTTTGCGTGCCGAAATTCCGACCGCGTGTACGCGGCATTAGAGTTTCACTCCAATGTTACACAGAGCTGAATGTCGCCCGAAATTCACTCTACTAAAAATTTCTATTCCAGAAATTGCAAGCAGTCAGAGAAAGCAAGCTTCCATTTAAAGATTCTCACCCAGGCATTCTTCTTATTCTTCTTGGCCCAGTAAAAAAATTAACCAAACAAGTAACTTCAGCTCAGGCACCTCAGTGATGTCACCTGCTCCTATTTAACTGCCTTTTGCATACCAGCTATGGCTAGGAAGTCCAACTATGCAAAAGTGGTTATATTTTTTTTTCAGACTGAGATCCATGAGGTGGCCTTTAAAGCTTACCAAGATTTACACTTCTGCTAACCATTCAATGTATTATCCTCAGTAACTAGAAGCACAATTCTGGATCTACTCAATAACTATCACGAGGCACCATTAAACTAGATATCCACCAGTGACGCCCAATGTATTTTGTGCTAGGTTACTGACAATGATTCAGCTGTCAGAAAGTACATAGAAAACAAGAGGCCTAGTTAGTATTTGGTGGACCTATTACTGCATACATGATTACATGCTAGACGACTAACCAGTCAGGAATGACCAGAACTTCCTGTGTACTCTAAACATTGACTTTTGTTTAGTCTTTGTAAATTTGTTTCTTTGGACAGTGAAAGCAGGTACTACACCACAACAAAGAGCTGCTCAAACAGTTTCGCTATCTGTACTATCTGATTAACATAAGACAACTTTTACAGACTACTAATAGGCTGTTGTGTCAACACACAAAGTCAGTCAGGAGAAGACAGCCCTGAACATAACTGCTTTCATTCAGGCTCTGTTCACACCTGAGAAATCCAAATTGTGGGCGGAATCACTGAGATTCTGCCCGCGATTTGAAATCGTGGTAAATCACGGGCTTATGCAATGTCATTACTTCGTAATGGCACCCAAACTGCGGCATGATTTTACCACGACAAATCACGCTGCAATCGGGACAAATCGCAACGTGCGATGCTGTCACTCAAAAGAAGCCCCTGCTCCTTTTTGGGTTGCGATTTCCTGCGATTGCAGCGCGATTTATCTCATGACCATCGCGGCAAAATCACGCCGCAATTGGGGTGCCATTAAGAAGCAACAAACAATTGATTTCAATAAGAACTTTCCTGGTGGTTCAGATATACACTTACATAGTTACATAGTTACATAGTAGGTGAGGTTGAAAAAAGACACAAGTCCATCAAGTCCAACCTATGTGTGTGATTATGTGTCAGTATTACATTACATATCCCTGTATATTGCGGTCATTCAGGTGATTATCTAATAGTTTCTTGAAGCTATCAATGCTCCCCGCTGAGACCACCGCCTGTGGAAGGGAATTCCACATCCTTGCCGCTCTTACAGTAAAGAACCCTCTACGTAGTTTAAGGTTAAACCTCTTTTCCTCTAATTGCAATGAGTGGCCACGAGTCTTATTAAACTCTCTTCTGCGAAAAAGTTTTATCCCTATTGTGGGGTCACCAGTACAGTATTTGTAAATTGAAATCATATCCCCTCTCAAGCGTCTCTTCTCCAGAGAGAATAAGTTCAATGCTTGCAACCTTTCCCCATAACTAAGATCCTCCAGACCCTTTATTAGCTTTGTTGCCCTTCTTTGTACTCGTTCCATTTCCAGTACGTCCCTCCTGAGGACTGGTGCCCAGAACTGGACAGCATACTCCAGGTGCGGGCGGACCAGAGTCTTGTAGAGCGGGAGAATTATCATTTTATCTCTGCAGTTGATCCCCCTTTTAATGCATGCCAATATTCTGTTTGCTTTATTAGCAGCAGCTTGGCATTGCATGCCGTTGCTGAGCCTATCATCCACTAGGACCCCCAAGTCCTTTTCCATCCTAGATTCCCCGAGAGGTTCTCCCCCCAGTGTATAGATTGCATTCATATTTTTGACACCCAAATGCATACACTATATTGCCAAAAAGTATTAGGACGCCTGCCTTTACACGCACATACCAGTCTTAGTCCGTAGGGTTCAGTATTGAGTTGGCCCACCCTTTGCAGCTATAACAGCTTCAACTGTTCTGGGAAGGCTGTCCACAAGGTTTAGGAGTGTGTCTATCGGAATGTTTGTACATTCTTCCATAAACGAATTTGTGAGGTCAGGCACTGATGTTGAACGAGAAGGCCTGGCTCGCAATCTCCGCTCTAATTCATCCCAAAAGGTGTTCTATCAGATTGAAGTCAGGACTCTGTGCAGGCCAATCAAGTTCCTCCACCCAAAACGCGCTCATCCATGTCTTTATGGACCTTGCTTTCTGCACTGGTGCGCAGTCCTAGAACAGGAAGGGGTCATCCCCAAACGGTTTCCACAAAGTTGGGAGCATGACATTGTCCAAAATGTCCTGGTATGCTGACCTCTTAAGAGTTCCCTTCACTGGAACTAAGGGACCAAGCACAACCCCTGAAAAACAACCCCACACCATAATCCCCCCTCCACCAAATTATTTGAACCAGTGCACAAAGCAAGGTCCATAAAGACATGGATAAGTGCGTTTGGGGTGGAGGAACTTGACTGGCCTACACAGAGTCCTGACCTCAACTTGATAGAACACCTTAGGGATGATTTCGAGCGGAGACTGCGATCCAGGCCCGTCCACGTCAGTGCCTGACCTCACAAATGCACTTCTGGAAGAATAGTCAAACATTCCCATAGACACACTCCTAAACCTTGTGGACAGCCTTTCCAGAAGAGTTGAAGATGTTATAGCTGCAAAGGGTGGGCCAACTCAATATTGAACCCTACGGACTAAGACTGGGATGCCATTGAAGTTCATATGCATGTAAAGGCATGCGTCCCAATACATTTGCCAATATAGTGTATATAGGTGGTGTCGAAATTCCCAAAAATATAGGTTTCTGATATAAAGATTTTCTATATATATATATATATATATATATATATATATATATATATATATATATATATATATATATATATATATATATATATATATATATATACACACTACCGTTCAAAAGTTTGGGGTCACCCAAACAATTTTGTGTTTTCCATGAAAAGTCACACTTATTCACCACCATACGTTGTGAAATGAATAGAAAATAGAGTCAAGACATTGACAAGGTTAGAAATAATGATTTGTATTTGAAATAACATTGTTTTTACATCAAACTTTGCTTTCATCAAAAGAATCCTCCTTTTGCAGCAATTACAGCATTGCACACCTTTGGCATTCTAGCTGTTAATTTATTGAGGTAAGCTGGAGAAATTGCACCCCACGCTTCTAGAAGCAGCTCCCACAAGTTGGATTGGTTGGATGGGCACTTCTGGCGTACCATACGGTCAAGCTGCTCCCACAACAGCTCAATGGGGTTCAGATCTGGTGACTGTGCTGGCCACTCCATTACCGATAGAATACCAGCTGCCTGCTGTAAATAGTTCTTGCACAATTTGGAGGTGTGTTTAGGGTCATTGTCCGGTTGTAGGATGAAATTGGCTCCAATCAAGCGCTGTCCACTGGGTATGGCATGGCGTTGCAAAATTGAGTGATAGCCTTCCTTATTCAGAATCCCTTTTACCCTGTACAAAGCTCCCACCTTACCAGCACCAAAGCAACCCCAGACCATCACATTACCTCCACCATGCTTAACAGATGGTGTCAGGCATTCTTCCAGCATCTTTTCATTTGTTCTGCGTCTCACAAACGTTCTTCTTTGTGATCCAAACACCTCAAACTTGGATTCATCCGTCCACAACACTTTTTTCCAGTCTTCCTCTGTCCAATGTCTGTGTTCTTTTGCCCATCTTAATCTTTTTCTTTTATTGGCCAGTCTCAGATATGGCTTTTTCTTTGCCACTCTGCCCTGAAGCTCAAAATCCCGCAGCCGCCTCTTCACTGTAGATGTTGACACTGGTGTTTTGCGGGTACTATTTAATGAAGATGCCAGTTGGGGACCTGTGAGGCGTCTGTTTCTCAAACTAGAGACTCTAATGTGCTTATCTTCTTGCTTAGTTGTGCAACGCGGCCTCCCACTTCTTTTTCTACTCTGGTTAGAGCCTGTTTGTGCTGTCCTCTGAAGGGAGTAGTACACACCGTTGTAGGAAATCTTCAATTTCTTTGCAATTTCTCGCATGGAATAGCCTTCATTTCTAAGAACAAGAATAGACTGTCGAGTTTCAGATGAAAGTTCTCTTTTTCTGGCCATTTTGAGCGTTTAATTGATCCCACAAATGTGATGCTCCAGAAACTCAATCTGCTCACAGGAAGGTCAGTTTTGTAGCTTCTGGAAGGAGCTAGACTGTTTTTAGATGTGTGAACATGATTGCACAAGGGTTTGCTAATCATCAATTAGCCTTCTGAGCCAATGAGCAAACACATTGTACCATTAGAACACTGGAGTGATAGTTGCTGGAAATGGGCCTCTATACACCTATGTAGATATTGCACCAAAAACTAGACATTTGCAGTTAGAATAGTCATTTACCACATTAGCAATGTATAGAGTATATTTGTTTAAAGTTAGGACTAGTTTAAAGTTAGCTTCATTTAAAAGTACAGTGCTTTTCCTTCAAAAATAAGGACATTTCAATGTGACCCCAAACTTTTGAACGGTAGTGTATATATATATATATAGGTGTTCACCAGTTCACATGTTTGTACTTATTCAGTCTTTATTTGGAACAGTTTGACAGTGTTTACAACGTTTTTACGTATTTTATCATTGCTCAAGCAGAGCCCTGCGGAGCTGTGGTTGTAAAATGCTAAGTTTTGTGGTAAATAAAGAAAAGGTTTCAATAAGAACTTTCCTTGTGGTTTCAGATATCAATCTCTTTTACCTATTCATACATATACTCCTATGTGTATGAAGTAAAAGATGAGAGACCGGACTATTTTTTCCTTTATTTAAAGTTGAAACTTGACCATTTTTTTTTTTTTTTTTTAGTCAGCGGAGACCTGACTATTTTTTCTTTTTTAAACTTTAATAGCCAAGCTTATGCATCTTTGTGTCCCCAATTTAAAGAAATGGCCATTAAAACCTTGTTTGACAATTTCATGGCCAATCAGACCAATATTGTACTCAGAATACGGTACAGAGAGAGCTTTAGATAATATTTTCAGATTACCGCGAGTATCCGGTCATGTGTAGCAAAGTCAAATGATACAGATTTAGTTGTGAGACTTTATTTTCCCTTTCAGAAAGACTGTTCTGTTTGACGTAAGTCAGGTTTCCTGCATTCACTGAGACAACACGATTTCCTCATATTGTTTCAGACATACAAACAATACTACATGAAGCCTCCAACTACTACAATGTAGACTCATCTCCTCCCACACCTCTGCTAATAAATGCAGAGAAAACAGGGGGCTGCTATATGGAAAATGTAACCTATCAGACGGTTACAAGAGAGAGACTGCAGTAAGTGAGGGAATAGTTTTCTCCCAACACAAATATATTGTGGAAAATTATCTAAAAAGTAATACAGTAAAACCTTGGATTGCGAGCATAATTCGTTCCAGAAACATGTTTGTAATCCAAAGCACTTGTATATCAAAGCGAATTTCCCCATAAGAAATCATTTGTTCCACAACCATTTATTCATAAGTGCTTCAGTTTATAGTCCATATAAAACGATTATAGCAATGGATAAGTTGTGTAACCATAAAATGTCCATCCACAAATGGAAGCCTCCACAAGGGGATTAGAAGCAAAATCCATCAGGAACTACAGTGTATAAAAAAGAAGAGAGGCGCCTCTAAGTGTAGTAATATGGTTACATTTAATGAAGGTACAACATTTAGCAACACACATGGTTGATGATTAAAAGAGGCACATCTAAGTATGCAGGCTTCCGGGGGAAAGCTGTCTACATAGACCATCCCCTGCACCGCCGGCTCTCACCGCTGTCAGTCTGTAATCATGACTGGGAAGACTACCCTGCGGTAGAGCGTTCTGAAAGCGAGGCTTGAACCGCTCATGGAGTGCAGCGTGGAAGGAAGGACGTTGATGGCGGTGCAGAGGATGATCTATGTGGACAGCTTTACCTCAGATACCTGCATACTTAGATGTGCCCCTTTTATTCATCAACCATGTGAGTTGCTAAATGTTGCACCTTCATTAAATGTAACCATATTGCTACACTTAGAGGCGCCTCTCTTCTCTTATACTCAGCTGTGACATGATGCTACTTGTATATCAATCAATTATTTAAAAGTTTTGCTTCTCTTGCAAAACACTCTCAAACCAAGTTACTCTCAAACTAAAGTTTTACTGTATAGGAAAGAACAGAGGCTGTGAGATAATTACCGGTACATCATGAAATAAAAGAAATTACAAGCTGGTTTACAGACAGGAGTAGAGTCACATGATCTATATAAAAAAGGTGTCATGGGTTTATCAGAAATAAACATTTGATATGTTGTAGTATCGTGGGGGGAGAGACTTCCTACACACAAACCACTTCCTGTCATGTAATCGTTATGGCGATGTTAAAACGATACCCCCAGCCAACAATGGTAATCTTTAACTCCTCCTGAAAATGTTGAGCATACGTTAAAAGGAAAACCAGAGTGTAACGCTATCAGTTTACTGTAACACTGGGGGGCTGTTCACAACATATGCAATTGGATGTGCTGGGCAGTCTTGGCCATAGGAGTCAACCATTGGTGAGGCAATTTGTTATTAGCACAGCGTGGTGCAATGCAGTACACTTTATAGCAACCCGATGAGGAGAATAAAGATGAATTTAATGTCACTTTGTGACATTTCAATAAAGTGCAAAAGAAAAAAAAAAAAAAGAGGGTTAAACAGCGTAATACATAATTTATGATATACCGGCACTGTTCCCTTCACGGCACATAACAGCGGATGTGGCCAAGCCCGGAAGTTATTTTTGCTGCAAATTACATATTACTTTAATATTTTTAGCCCCCATTGCTGCACCATACATCTTAAAGGATAAGTTAACCTTTCTGCAAAAATTTTTTTTTTTTGCAGGTAAATAAAATGTACATTTTTTGTAGGAGGAGCCTGTAAAGCATAACACCAGTGACCAGCAGATCGCTGATGCAATGCACTACCACAGCGCCGAGGTAGTTCATTGAGAACTACAAGCCAATAGCTCCTAAGGATGTTGGGGCTTGTAGTTCATTCACACACAGAGCTGTGTGTATGAATGGCGCGGCTGTGTGGGCGGAGTCCCCCACGGCCGCACTGTTTTCAGACAGTGACAACTGGTCCAGGGAACTTCTCCCCATACTGCTGCAACAGGGAGGGGGGGGGCAGCAAGCCGTGGCAGCAATCTGTTCCGAAAGGTGAACTTATTCTTTAAGCTGGCCATAGACGGTCCGAATCTCAGCTGGTTCAGCAGGGACCGGTAGAGATTCGAACCATGTGTGGGCAATCAACTTGGGTACAACCAGCCTGTCAGATTTTTCATACAATAGCCGCTAGCAATAATCACTGTGTTCTCCCAGCAGGGACAGCTCCTCCACCTGGAAAATACAATAGCTCCGTGGGAGGCATTCCCCCATCAACCCCGACTGTGTTGATGGGGGAAATCAAGTGATTTTCTTTCCTGCAACCCATGTTTATTAACACTCCCATTAGCATTCATCTTTATAATCAGGTAATCTGTCTAGAAACCAACCCAAGGGCTGCTGAGGCAAGTACAAATAGATGTTTAGTGGTGACTGGCCATGCACACAGAATCTTGTCAATGAACAATTATGTAAAAAAAAAAAAAAAAGATTGTGGTATAAAATACAATCACGCTTGCACCTATCACAACATTTTGGAGAGTGAGAAAAAAAAAAAAAAAAAAACACAAAGAATCCAGAGAAAGTTAGTTACAGATAAAAAGTATGGGATGGTTTAGCCAAGTTTTAGTAATATGATGTACTGCGACAGAGAATGAATTGGATGTGATGGTACAGGAATACTCCGATTTGGATAATTCCATTGGTTATTAGACCTAGTTATCCAACCTACTTCTTCAGCAGATCAGCAGTGGCCCATAGAATTCTGGAGAACTTACCCATGCCAGTACAGAGTCCAACATCTCAACGCTGATAAACGCAGCTTTAGAAGGCCAATCGGAGTGAACCGCCACAATCTCGGGTGTCCCTTGCATGGAATCCTCAAAGCTTAGCTGGTTGATGGGAAGAGGGACAGGGGTTAACTTAACAGCTCTATCTAAATGTGAGTGTGCCTTTCCCTACTGAACCTGCATAAAATGCCTCAAACTATTCCTTTTATCACCTGCTGAGCCAGGGATCCACAAGTGTTTCCCATCATTACAGGTGTGGATGACTGGAATGACCAGAGAAATCAGACCGCACCCACCAGATTCCCATCCCTTGTATGGGGTCATTTGCATGCAGTTTCAGGAGCAACAAGAGTTTCGGGTCAAGCAGAGAGGATTATTCTGATCTGCATAAAAATAACAATCCAGGAGGGGAGGTAATACAGGTATAAAAAACACTACAAAGACCCCTCTAAAGTTTGAATAGATTTTTACATACTAGTAAGGGGGTGAACAATAGTTGGTTGGAAAAAAGCAGAGACAACCCATGGAAACCAATGAGAAATGATTTTTTTTTTAAATCTTGCACTGGGCAGATTATTGAAGCTGAATTTACACTATTGTGTTGCGGTAATCAAAATGCTTGGTGGTAATTTCTGTCTATTATCTGGTCATATGCTGTCACCCTAAGGCCTGGTTCACACCTATACAGGTTGCATATTGCAGGTGCATTTTGCGTTTTTCCATACATGCTCTTCATCCATTGAAGTCTATGGAACCAAAAACAAGTCCCTGGCCCTTTTCATAAAATGCACAGATGTGAACTACATCCATAGAAAACCATGTTAAATGGACTGTAGTGTGTTTCTGCAAAACTGAAAATGCACTAAAAATGCATAGGTGTGAACCAGGCCTTAGTTATCTGTCATGTCCAAGGTCTTTGTTTGTGCTAGTGCTGGAGGATGCCATTACCTACCTCCCATTACCTACCTCCTGGAAGTGGTGCTAGTTCTAAGACAGGCAGTTTTCCATATAACTTTCATATTGAAAGGGCCTATTCACACTACAGTGATCAATTGCGGTAGGTTAATGCTTGTGCGTTTTTTGCACTTGTTCATGCGTGTTGCGTTAAGGCAGCTTTTCCACTATGAATGCGCTGTCAAAACGCCACAAAGTTGAAAAAAAAGTGCATGACCCTTTTTTCAAAACATAGTACACCATAATGTACAGTATGGGGTTTATTTTCTAAAGTTGGAGAGTGCAAAATCAGGCTCACTTCTGCATAGAAACCAGCTTACAGGTTTTATTGCCAAAGCTTAAGCTCACTTTCACATTGGGCCGCTTTGAGATGCGATTTGACATCAAATCAGCGGCTATTGCTGGCAACAGCACCGTCCGAATTGGTGCAACGCCGACTTTGCGGCACCGCACCGATTCCCAACAGTAGCTCCTGTACTACTTTTGGCTACTTCAGGGCGATTTGAATAGACATCTGTGCAGGAACCCGCACAGATGTCTGTCAAATCGCCCCCTAAAGTCGGACTGCATTGCCGGTTTGAAATCATGCGAGTTCAGCTGAACTCGCACGATTTCTATCCCGCCCTCTGTGTGATCCTGGGCTAAATGAAACAAGCTGAGGATAGAAGCAGATTGGCTACCATGCACAGCTGCACCAGATTTTGGGTGCACCAGTTTTTGTAAATCAACCCCTATGCGTATTGTGGTGCATTAAAGGACGTTGTGCTTTACACTCTACACTGCATTGGGGTGCTTTTCACAATAAATGGTACCACAATGCACCACTCATAGACCAGGTGAGTTGGCATGGGCAGTAGCAATGCAGGTTAGACCCCTTTCACACTGCAGCGTCTAGCCGTTAGCGCTAAAGAGCCGCCCGAAGCTGCGGCAATTTAGCGCTGCGCTTTTTACCTAAAAAAACAAGGTAAAAAGTCCAGTTTTGCAGTGCTTTCAAATCGCTTTTAAAGTGCTGCCCATTCAGTGCAATGGGCAGGGGCATTTTGTGAGCGCTAAATACAGAGCTCCCAAGCCGCCCCAAAGATGCTGCTTGCGGGACTTTTTATAACGTCCTGCAAGCGTACCGCCCGAGTGTGAAAGCACACATTGCCCAGAATGTGAGGCAGTTTTTAGGCACTTTTTAGAGGCTATTTCAATCGCTAAAACGCCCAAAAACTACCTCAGTGTGAAAGGGGTCTTATGGAGCGAATTACTACAATGCATAAGTGTGAATGGGCCCCCCAATGTAAACAGTCAATTGAAGTGCTTTTAACTGTGGGAAGATTTATCATGAACATCTATTTCACCCATGTGCAATATTTTGTAGGACCCACTTGTGTTGTGGCAATCAGCATTAAAATGTGCGTGTTAACGTGTGTCGCCACAATGCATGCCAATGCTCTATGTGCAGTGCACTGAAGTGCCATTCATGGTGAATAACAAGCCAACACACCACTACATGCATACTGTAGGGTTTATTAACTAAAGCTTGAGAGGGCAAAATTAGTCACAGTTCTGCAGAGAAACCAATTAGTTTCTAACCTCAGCTTGTTTAAATAAGCTTTAGCAATAAAACATGGAAGCTGATTGGTTTCTCTGCAGAATTGTGACTACTTTTGCCCTCTCTAGCTTTAGTAAATAAATCCCTATGTGTAACGTTTTGAAAAGTTGTGGTGCATTGGCAGTCCATTCCTAATTAATGGGCTGCTTTAGTGCAATGCACTTTAAATGTTCATGAATTAACACACCGCAATGGATCACTTTAGTGACCAGACCCTCAAAGAGTTAAAAGTGAGCCAATTTTATTGTAAGAACTTGAGCAAACAAGTTTAGGGTTTCTGTAAAACTTCATATAGTGCGGTGGAAGCAAATCATACAACACAAGAACCTCCAGTGACAGTTTTGGCTTCTACCCATAGCTCCACATTAGTGGCTAGGACTTTTCAGATATAGGACTGATAGGGTGGTAGTCTGGTAGATGTTCATGATATTGTCTTGTTCTCAGTATGATGTATAGACACATGGCTGTCTCAGTATATGTATACAGAATACAGAGATCAGGTCAAACAAGCTAGGTGAGGAAGCAAGCTAACAGAGCTTCATTAGCAAATTGTGATTCCTGGTGGAATGTGGCGTTTCTAGGTGGGTGTTAAGGCTCGATTCACACCTATGCATGTTGCTTTTGAGCGTTTTTGGAGGTTTTTTTTTCATGCTTGCCACGTTTTTGAGCCGCGTTTTTGCTGCGATTTTGCCGCGATTTGCGTTTTGCGTTTTTTTTTTTTGTTTTTTTTTTACATTTTTTTTTACAGTCTTAAAAAAAATTACAAAAAAAAACAAAAATTAAAAAAAAAACAAAAAAAAACGTCAAAAACGCATCAAAAACGCACCAAAAACGCTGCAAAAACGGTGCACTTGCGTTTTTGATGCTTGTCCATTGAAATCCATTACATGCAAAACGCTGCATTTTGCATGAAAAAAAGTCCCCGACCCTTTCCAAAAATGCAGAGAAACAAAAAGGCATTGATGTGAACATGTTCCATAGGAACCCATGTTAAAAAATTCCCGTGCATTTCTGCAAAATGCAAAATGCATCAAAAAACGCGCTAGTGTGAATGGAGCCTACGGCCTGATTCACACCTATGCAGGTTGCAGTTTGTGTTTTTCAATACACATTTTTGATCCATTGAAGTCTATGGAACCAGAAGCCAGAAAAAAGTCCCTGGCCCTTTCCATAAAATGCACAGATGTGAACTACATCCATAGAAAACCGTGTTGAATGAACTGTAGTGTGTGTCTGCGAAACTGAAAACACGCTAAAAAATGCATAGGTGTGAACCAGGCCAATGAGATTCATCTGATTGAATAAACTTCAGACAGAAGTCTCTCACAGAAAATACTATTATGCCCTGTATACACGACCGATTTTGCTATCGGAATAAACTCCGAAGGTTTCTCCAACGGAACCCCATTCAAGCGGTCTTGCCTACACACGGTCAAATCAAAGTCCGACCAAAGTCCGACCATCCAGAACGCGGTGACATACAGCATGTACGACGGGACTAGAAAAAGGAAGTTCAATAGCCAGTAGCTTCCGTCTCGTACTTCCTTCAGAGCATGCGTTGTTTTTGGTCCGTCAAAACAGCATACAGACGAGCGTTTTTTCCGATAGGAATTGGTTCCGTCGGGAATATTTAGAACATGTTCCATTTCTAGGTCCGTCAGAATTTTCGAAAAAAAAGTCCGATGAGGCATACACACGATCAGAATAGACGATGTAGACGATGAAAAGTCTCCGTCCGACTTTTTCTGTTGGACATTCTGCTCGTGTGTACGCGGCTTAAGGCTGGGTTCACACTAGTGCAAATTGGATGCGGGTTTCCCCACATCCAATTCGCATGACAGGCGATTGTGACTGGCTCTCAATGAAGCCGGTTCACACATCTCCAGAGTGGCTGCAGAGCGAATTGCACAGGGGTCTTGTGCGTCTTTGGCTCTGTCAGGTCCAAATTTAGCCAAAAATTCAGGCCCGATTCGTTCCTGAAACAGAGAACAAAGATGCACCAGACCCCTAATGTCAGCCGCATCCGTTTTTAGTGTGAACAAAGCCTAAGGCTCGATTCACATCTATCCATGTTGCTTTTGATTATTTCTGCAGTGCTTTCTGCGTTTTTTTTTTTTTACCACGATTTGTGTTTTTTATGTTTTTTTTTGGGGGGTGGAAATTTGTTGTTGGGCAGCTATAAAAACGCAAATGGCGGCAAAGTCGCAATACATGCTTTTCTGCAGCTTCTCCACTGAAGTCTATTGAACCAAAAAAGCACCGTTTGAATTTTAAAAAGTAACAGATCCTTTCCAAAAACACATTGATGTGAACATGTTCCATAGGAACCCATGTTTAAAAAAAAATGTCCTGCATTTCTGCAAGAAGCAAAAAGCATGAAAAAATGCATTAGTGTGAATGGAGCCTAAGGCTCCATTCACACTAGCGCGTTTTTTGATGCATTTTGCAGAAATGCATGGGAATTTTTTAACATGGGTTCCTATGGAACATGTTCACATCAATGCCTTTTTGTACCTCTGCGTTTTTGGAAAGGGTCAGGGACTTTTTTTCAAGAAAAATGCAGCGTTTTGCATGTAATAGAATTCAATGGGCCAGCATCAAAAATGCAAGTGCAGCGATTTTACAGCGTTTTTGATGCATTTTGCGTTTTTTTTTTTTTTGTTTTTTTTAGACTGTATACAGTCTAAAAAAAAAGTAAAAAAAAAAAAGCAAAACGCTGCAAAAACGCTGCTCAAAAACGTGGCAAGCATCACAAAAAACACTGCAGAAACGCTCAAAAGCAACATGCATAGATGTGAATCGAGCCTAAAGGTTTGCTCCACAGACTCCGGAGTAATGAGGCACGAAGCCAACAGTATCTATGCAGTAACTGAGTCCTGAACTGAAAATGTGGCCAGAAATTGCTTCTGACAATGGACAGGCAGATATTTTACTGTGATTGACAGGCATGAGAGATCTGCACATGTCCTGTAATGCATCATTCCTGTCCATTTATGCTACAGACAGTATTATAATGGTGTTAATGTCTTCCTGGAAAATAAGCAAACAGCATTTCTTCTGTAACGCCATGCAACAAACAAAATTAATGAACAAAGTTAACGAGCAAAGTGTGGTAACCTATGGCAACCAGTCAAATTCAAGCTGATTTGATTAAATAATATGAGTTATTTCACTTTGAACAAGATCATTTCTGCCTAGACAAATTAGATAGCTACCAATCAAAATCAGTTTTAGTCTGCCTACTACTGTATGCACAGTCAAATCCGACTCGTGACTTCAGTGTGCATAGTCTGAGCAAAGCTACTGCTTTACTTCTAATTTAAAATGCAGAATTCTGACTTATGATTGGTTGTACACCACTGCTGTCATATCGGCAAGCAATCTTAAAGGAGAAGTCCAACCTGAGCTTTTTAGGCTGGGCTTGTCCTATGGGTCACAGGAGTGCAATTCGTTTTGCACTCCTATGACCAGTTTTCACTAGAGAGCAGTCTGAAGTCCGCTCTCCGCTGACGCCACTGCTATCATTTGAGGCGGCGCGTCATCCCGACTTCAGAAGTCTGGATCCGCCAGCTGCCTTGACTGATGGCAGTCTTAGCGAGACAATGAGATGGCCACTTCCTGCCCCTCGCTCCAATGAGCGTGGAGGATCAGAGCAGGAGAGATGCTAACTGACAGGCAGCATCTCTCCGCTCGGGGAGGAGTGAGAACCGAGCCATCGGCGGTGCTTGGTGGCTCAGTTTTGCAAAGATGCCGGGGGACAGCTGCAGAATCGGCCTGATGCTGCATCCACCTAGGTAAGTATGAATATAAAAAAAAAACACATACTTCTCTTTTAATAAGAGGTGATAGATATGATTTAGAATTTTTTCTTGGCAACTAAAGAAAAACCTGAAAGCTGATTGGTTTCTATGCAGAGCTGCACCAGATTTTGCTCTCTCCAGGTTTAGTAAATCAACCACAAAGTGTTTTAAATTCTTTCTACTTAACTGATACTATGGGGTTGATTTACTAAAACTGGAGAGTGCAAAATCTGGTGCAGCTCTGCATAAAAACCAATCGGCTTCCATGTTTTTTTTTTTTTTTGTACGAGCTGAAGTTAGAAGTTGATTGGCTACCATGCACATCTGCACCAGATTTTGCACTCTCCAATTTTAGTAAATGACCCCCTATGTGAACTAAGGCTTCATTCATTTGGGCGGCTACTGGCAGAGATGGTTGCATGCACACAGTGTGGGTAAACAAGTGCTGCGAGATTCTTACCAATGACAAGTTGGTGTTTTACACAAAAATTCACATGTGCGAATGGCCCTGGATGCAGATAGTTTGCATTCAGGGACAATGTTTCTGAACTCATACAAACTGGCTGCACCCAATCATTCAGTCTGTATGCGGCCATAGCACAGGATGCCGCCACATTCAGAGGTGGTGTCTAGCCAATACTGAATGCAGCAGTCAATCTACCCACCTGAATGAGGCCTAATGCCGTGTACACACGATCAGACTTTCCGCCAACAAAGCCGTGATTTTTGTTCGAAGGATGTTGGCACAAACTTGTCTTGCATACACACGGTCACACAAATGTTGGCCAACAATTACAAACATGGGAACGCGGTGAGTGACGTACAAGACGTACGATGAGCCGAGAAAAAGGAAGTTCAATAGCCAGTGCGCTCCTTCTGCTTGATTCCGAGCATGCGCGAACTTTTGTGCGACTGTACACACGATTGGACTTTCCGACAACAAAGTTTTGTTGGCGGAAAATTTGAGAACCTGCTATCAAACATTTGTTGGTGGAAAGTCCAACAGCAAATGTTCGATGGAGCATACACACGGTCGGACTTTCCGACAACAAGCTCACATCCAACATTTCCCGTTGGAAAATCCGACCGTGTGTATGTGGCATAAGGGTCCCTGATCCAAGTGAGTGCATGATGTTTTTGACCCTCCACTTATTCAGCCCCAATCACACACAAGGGAATTTAAGATTTTACAATGAAAATATTACAAGTGGGAAAATTGTATGTTGTGTATCATATTTTATTAGATACAATTTAGTGATCTGATTTTTACTATAAGGCTTTCACTATATGATGTGATCAGTAGCAACACTCAGCATGGAAGCTTGATCCTCCTCCTGTTACTATGGCAACTACAGTTAAGTTTAGACAAGTCCTTAGTAACTGTATAAAATCAAGGGCAGCCAGGGAAATTCCTATAGAGCCCAGACACCCACCTTAACAACTGCAAACACAGGTCATGGTAATTCCTAATACACCATACCGAGAATCTGTTCCAAAAAATACCATAAGGCACACTGGGCTTAAAAAAAACTCCTGTTCCCTTGGTAGAAAAATAAAACATTAACGGAGCCTTTTTGTACAGAGTTTTTGTCGAGTTTAGTGTTTTTTCTGCCAGAAAACGCCAATCAAAAACGTAAACCAGAAGGGTTTTTTTTTTCCTGCCTCTAAATGCTATGCTCAAAATATGCCTGTATTTGTCCTCTTGTGCATGGACACATAGGATAACATTAGCTGCTTCTACAGGCAAAACACAAAACTTCTATAGAAGCAGCGATTTTTAAGCCAGTGTGCATGGAGCCTTAGAGATACTTCATGGAATATCTGCACTACATAAAAGATCCTGCTAAAGAAATGAGTATTTATATCCTGCATCTCTCAGCAGCAAACCACCTTAGGGATAAAGATGCTGCACTGGTAACCAGCTGACGTCACTATAGACTACATCATGGCTACATAAACAATCTCATGGAACAGACATCATGTGTTTGTTCTGTTACATTACAACAACTTTCTCAAATATTTAGGTAGAATATAATAGTCGAGTACTGATTGATAGAGCCACAAACAGATGTTTTTCGGAAAAACCAGCATGCACATATCACCTATGAGGCATCTAACTGGAAAGGCTATAAATGAAATAAAGTACTAAACTACATATATCCAAAAACATAGAATTACTGAATAAAGCACAGCAGAGTGACATTATGATGAGCAAGGCACCGTAGCCCAATTGTTAAAACATTACATTGTTTTCTAATAATAAAGATATATAATAATAAAAACATAATATCAAATAATAAAGGTAGTCAATTGGAAGATATGACAAGAACATGTGCAATTGGACAGTTCAAGCACCCAGGTTTATATCATATCATATGGAGAAATCCTGAGTGCCACCCTTATTTCAAGTAAACTACAGTGATAATTTTGGAAAGTCCATCCCAAACAATTGATTGTACTTCTGAGACTTGGTCAAACTGAAGGTGTCTTTAGCACATATATAATATATCATTCCCTGATCCAGAAGCCAGATATATAAGCCATCTGTGAGTACTTCAAGACAAAACGTAATTTGAAAAATTGCAATTACCTATACAATCAGATTTAATTTTTTATAGCTCAGGTTAAACTAAGACATAATTGGTTGCTCTGGATGAGTACTGGATTGGTTGCTCTGGTTGAGTACTTTACTCATTATCACGCCTTGATCTGTCTTACTGAAGATGCCCCATTAAGCCTTATTCCACGAAAAAATTCTTATGTGCCAATATCCAAGTTTAACAAACCAGAAACCCCTCTGCTAAAGTCAACCCAGTCCATAATGAATTCTGATTGTGGGTTACTGCATGTATGCATAAAAACTCTTTCTAGAATGAGTCCATATGTTTCTACCAGCGCTCAGTAGAATTTTTTCGTGGAATAAGGCTTAATGGGGCATCTTCAGTAAGACAGATCAAGGCGTGATAATGAGTAAAGTACTCTGTCTTACTGAAGATGCCCCATTAAGCCTTATTCCACGAAAAAATTCTACTGAGCGCTGGTAGAAACATATGGACTCATTCTAGAAAGAGTTTTTATGCATACATGCAGTAACCCACAATCAGAATTCATTATGGACTGGGTTGACTTTAGCAGAGGGGTTTCTGGTTTGTTAAACTTGGATATTGGCACATAAGAATTTTTTCGTGGAATAAGGCTTAATGGGGCATCTTCAGTAAGACAGATCAAGGCGTGATAATGAGTAAAGTACTCAACCAGAGCAACCAATCCAGTACTCATCCAGAGCAACCAATTATGCCTTAGTTTAACCTGAGCTATAAAAAATTAAATCTGATTGTATAGGTAATTGCAATTTTTCAAATTACGTTTTGCCTCCATAATCTTACTGGCTACCCACCAGATGGGGACACCATCCATTACATTCAACTAACGCATGTCCTACTTACCACAGGTTTAGGCTTGCTGATCTCAACCAGCTTTGCCAGAATGTCCTCATCTGAGAGCTGGTTGAAGAGGTGGGCATCATAGGCCATTGAAATAGAGATTTCTTCCATCATCTTTGCAGGTATTGCTGTGAATTGCTACGTCACTAGTGAAAACAGTCAATTAAGGGTCAGATTGGAGCAACCCCTTATAAGTCCTCCATGAGGAGGAGGACCCAAACAAGGTAGAACTTTCAGCAAGTCTAGTTTCACTGGTGTAGGCTTGCAGGTGGGTTTCTGGGAGGAGCTTGTGTTACCTGTTTTTCTATTTTATTATCCGAGTATTCCTGTTCACTGCTTTCAAAAGCCCATTGTTACCTGCATGTCACCTGCTTTTACAGGCATTACAACTCCACTTCAGCTTTCAGTTTTAAGTTCAGTAGTCTGCATGTGGAAGTAGGTTCGCTGTGGCTTTCCGGCGACAGGTTGGATCAGTGAGACTGTCACCAGGCACAACACAAATTATTTAGCATGAATCATCAGAGCGCTCAGGAGTGTAAGTGAAGGAGTGAACTTAGAAAACTATTCAAAAAATGCCTGGAAAGCCAGGGATTGCTACATCAGCTTGTTCTTTGTAAAACAGGATTCTTCCAAGCTAAGCATGGCAAAAACTAGGGAAGACAGGCTTGATCTCTATTGAAAAAAGAAATGCTAAGATAGCATTAGTATCTCAGTTAATGTAAAAACTGTTAACGTGACACGTTAGGAGGGGAACATTATCTGTACAATCTATAACATAAAGGACAAATAACTGACTCAGTCCTTCACAACTGTTGCAAGTTTAGCGGAGATCAAACCAAAAATCTGTTTGTTGCAGCAATATAGTGCAGACGGCTTTAGAAATAAAAAATGAGAAGAGATAAGGTTTCTTCAACAAAATGTGGTTCAAATGTCACAAATAATATAGTAGCTTATAAAAAGATGATCCCAATGGAAACAAAAATAAAAATTGCACAAAACAGGATGACATTTTCACTTTCCCTGCACGTCCATCCTCTCCCGTTTCCTCAGTCTTTTCTTCCTGGAACACAGGTCCAATATTTGCACAGTGACATGTCGGTGGTTTGCATCTCAATAGGCTGCTAAAACAGCAGCAAAGGGAGTGTAGAGCATAGCAGTGTAGCAGGCAGTCTCCATGGCAGGAGGAGGACGGCGAGACATTCGGCTGCCATCCTGGTAATACAGAGGCGTTTAACAGGCTAAACGTGAAACATTTGATGACATCCAGGAGATTACAGACGTTAACTCTCTAAAGCCGGGTTGCAGTCACAGCTGCTGCCTCTTCTCCTTGGGCTTGGCAGGTGATCGATTTGGTTATTGTGCATAAGAGAGAAAGCTCAGGTGGAGGTCTCTGCTACAAGAGCAGGATATAAGAAAGCAGAAAAAAGCACCTGTCTGCTGTCCTTATCTCATTGGGAGAGGCTGCTCCCTCCCACCAGACGTTCCTGCTGTGTCACACGTAACAAGGGCCAGTAAAATGTGAAATATGCTGTCACCGATGATCCCAGCACCAGCCTGAGACGCAGAGACTGGGTGGATTCAGAGGATGCACAGAGGGGGAAGAGGACACCTGTTGCAAAAGCTGCTGCTGCTGCCTCCATAATCTTACTGGCTACCCACCAGATGGGGACACCAACCTAACAAGAAGGACCAGCCACAAAATATTACAAGCATCCTGCCCATTTAACGTTTGAAAAAAATGGCATTCTGCGAGCTGGGCTGGGGGAGGGGGAGGGAAGATGAGATACTGATCACCATTTCCTTAAAGTCACAGCTCACGAGGCAGAGAGAGAAGGGAGGAAAGGGGGCATGTCATCGCTGTGCAGTTCTGCTTATTAAGACAAAAGGAAAACGTGAATTCAAGCTTTGCAAGCTATTCATTGTGGATATTTAAAGAGTCAGTCCACCCAAAACTGATATTTCAGTGACAGGTAGATATTACTGAGCTGAATCACCAGATGGTATGTTCTTCTATACTTGAGGTTCAACAGAAGTGAGATCTCGTTATTGGAGCTCCCTGTTCTAACTCCCTCCGATGCAGATTGTTGTGTCTTTTGCTACCCGTGTCAATGGTCAAGACGGGAGGGTGGAGTCTCCAACAAAGTTTCAGAGATATGAAAAGCCAGATTCAATCCGTCTACATTTACCTAGAACTGAAATACTGTATAATTCTGATTCCTCTTGTACCAAATTGTATCGTAACTGTAATGTCTGCCTTCATTTTGTAAAGCGCTGAGCAAACTGTTGGTGCTATAAAAAACCTGTATAATATTAAAATAAGAATTTTTGGATGTTGACCCTTTAAACAGCATACGGCATGTCTAAAAATGGGAAGATGGTTAATATTAACCTTGAAGGTAGTGAATATTAACTAAGTAACAGGTCAGGATAGTTCCACATCTGATCAATACTACCACTAATAATATAATAATTAAAAGATTTAAGATTTTTAATTCCTCTACCTTCTTATTTACACAAAAGACTTAACCACTTGCCTACCGGGCACTTTCATCCCCTGCCTGACCAGGTCAGTTTTCTATGCTGTCACACATTGAATGACAATTGCGCAGGCATGCAACACTGTACTCATATGTCATTTTTATCATTTTTTTGTGACATATAGAGCTTTCCCTTGGTGGTATTTATTTTTTTGCTAAACAAAAAAGACCAACATTTAATAATTAAAAAAAAAGTTTTCTTTGTTTCTGTTATAAACATTTGCAAATAAGTTATTTTTCCTCTTCACTGATGTGCGCTGATGAGGCTGCACTGATGGGCAATGACTGGCACTGATGGGGCTGCACTGATAATTAAGGGCACTGAGTGTAAGACCCCTTCACATGGGCACCTCTGCTTAGTGGAATCTGCTTGCTCAGCGGGGGATCGCTCCGCTGATCCCCGGCTGAGCAGGCGGATGACAGGTCCGTGTCCGCTCTGCACAACACAGTCCCACTATGGGGAAACTGGATGGAGACGGACTGCCTGTCAATTTCCATCCAATCCGATGTGCCAGACGGGTGGAAAATAGGACCGCCATCCATCTGTTTTTGGCGGACAGGATCGGATGGCGGCACGTGTCAGCAGACGCGTGTCCGCTGACATCTGCAGATCCATAGAGGAGACTAGAGGTGCCAATCAGGTCTACCTGAAAAACTGACAGGTGGACCTGATCAGACCGCCCATGTGAAAGTGCCCTTAATGTCTCCTGTCCCAGGATAGCTGGTTACCGGCTTCCCTTTCCTCACATGGTGACAGTGATGAGGAAAGAAATTGCCAATAACCAACATTTGTTTAGAAGGGATCAGCTGTGATTGGACACTGCTGATCACATGGTAAAGAGCCGCTATGATTGGCTCTTTACTTCGGGCCGTGTTCAGCTGTGTGCAAAGGACACAGAAATCACAGAGTGCGCCTGATATGCGTGCAGGGGGGTGGGGTTCTAGGACACCAATAGGTGCAGTCTTTTGTAAGTGGTTAAAAATACAGGGCAACAACCATTATAAGCTATACAAAAAGATGGCAACCACCCCAATTTATAACTAGCCTTTGCAGTAAGGAGCACATGGAGGAGTGGGCTTCCTCCAGCCAAACCTGCCCTAATTTATGCACTGCTATATATATTCAACTTGGAGACTCTCAAAGCTATAAAGTTAGGGCCACAGTACACAGAGGAGCCTTGACATGGGTGGCTTGGCGGCTTCCGCATATATATGCAAATGTGTGCAACAAAACCCCCCCCGTTTCTAACGTGAATTGTTAGACCGGGTCCATTTGGTTTGTTTGCAGGCTAGCTGGTAATTGTGTTGGGAAATTGTTTGTTTGTGATTATGTGCAATGGATGTCAGAAGCACAGAGATAGGAGACATGAAGGTGAATACCGATGGGCTGCTATACTACTTTTTACTTTTTTCTAATTTTTTTAAATAAATAGGGGGGAGTAGTTTATGCAATTTAACATTTATAAATTATATATTTATATTAATAAATTGTATGGAATTGCGGCTGAACATCTGTACATTTTAATAAAGTGTAGAAGTGAAAGCTACACAAAGCCCTGATTTTGCTAGTGATGCAACTATTCCAAGCATTGCTTGTTTAGGAATTATCCATCACAGAGGAATGTTCCCCACAAAACCCAGCACAGAGAGTGCAATGCCTATACACTGGCTTTGTAGATGGCGGAGCTGGGAGTTCATCCATAGAGCTTGCACCACCGAAGTCCCTATGAAGAACAAGACTAACACTGGATCTACCTCTCCAGAACTTACCCATAACAGAAATATTACAATCGGTTGAAAACATTACAAAATTAAATATTAGCTTTTAATATATTGGTTTTTTTTTTTTTTTTTTTTTTGCTTGATCATGTGACAAAGACATATGATCAATTACATTGCATTTATTCAGAGTTCGTACACAAGTGATGCACGGTTGCGGACTAAATGATCAATCTCCCATGACTAGGAGAAAGCATTATTGATTACACTCCTCTTCTCCGAAGGCTTGAATAGAGAATGAAATTAAAGGTTTAACAATTTCCTACTTATTAGAATAATTTTCAGTTTTAGGTCCAGTGAGACTAACCTAATAACAGTACAGCAATTTTCCATAAATAACTGATGCAGAAGCATAAAAGTTATCTGAAGACATTAGATATTTCCTGGTTGGTTGTCACAGTTTCTCCTAAGATGGCCCTCACCCTTCCCCCCTCAATGGGGGGGAATCTGCATGTTTGTAGAATGATCTTTCATTAGAAATATCATTTGGAGGCCAGATCATGCATGCATGACTAGCTGCCAATTAATGTCTATAAGTAGCTTTTTTACATTTTTCGTCTTTGAAATGAAAAATCTGTGTAGCTGAATTTTTTTTTTTTTTTTTTTTTTTTTTTTTTATGCAATGTGTCTTCCATTGAAATCAACAGAAATTAGAGCTGCACGATTAATTGTTATCGCGATTTTTTCCCCGTTACAATCTTGACAAAGCATTTCCCGATTCTTTCTTTGCAGAGAATTTTCTCTGCTCTGCTAAAGTCGACAGCCATCAAAAGAAAGGGGGGGGGGGAAAAGCAGTCTGTCAAGAATCACAACATTCTTTAGCAGTGGAACAATACACTTTGGTGTGTAAATGCGGGAAGTTTAAGCACTTAAACACTAAACCTTTTTCTGATATTTGTTGATTTCAAGTTAAAATATTTTTTTTTGCTAGAAAATAACTTGGAACACCCAAACATTATATATATATATATATATATATATATATATATATATATTTTTTTTTCGTAGAGACCCTAGAGAATAAAATGGTGGTTGTTGCAATATTTTATGTCACACTGTATTTGCGCAGCAGTCGTTCAAATGCAATTTTTTGGGAAAAAATTACACTTTAATGAATTAAAAAAGTTAGCCCCATTTTTTTGTATAATGTAAAAGATTTTACGCCACGAGAATCGTGATCTTTTTATTCTAAGTAAAACAATTGTGATCCTCATTTTGGCCAGAATCGTGAAGCTCTAACAGAAATGTATGAAAACGCGTTGTGACGCATGAGAGCTTTGTGACACACGGCAACCAATCATGACGTGTATCAAGTGCATTGCAATGTGCGTCAAAGACATTTAACAAAGCATGTAAACATGCATCAATGTGTGTGACATGCGTTTCCATTGGCTTCAAAGAAAAACACATCACAGAGTAAAATGCATAGGTGTTAATCCAACCTTAAAGTGAACCTGGGCTTTGCTTATGTAATCCCCTTCTTTTGATTTCCTGCCACTCTGGCCTCCAGGATTGAAGAAAAAGCCCTGTACTTGCAGGTATGAGAAGCTTGCTATTTAGGCTAGGTTCATATCTATGCATGTGTGGTTGGTGCATTTTTTAGGCCCCTTTCCCAGCACGTTTTTAATGCGTTTTGGGATGTGTTAATGTTGCTAGGAACAGGTGTCTGTTATCATGCAGGAAACGCACCAAAAACACATGTACGTGCATTTTTGATGTGATTTCATTGTAGTCTATGGAGCCAAAAACACATTATGCTGCCCGTAAAAAAGTCCCTGCACCTTTCCAAAAAACACACCAGTGGAAACTGCAAATATGTGAACCTAGCCTTACTCCTCCTGACATCACTGGTGTTTGGTTTTTGGCTGTTTGGGCACCAGCGCTGTCACATTGGGATGGGGGAGTCCTCAACCCTGTGTTATTTGGAGCTTACATACTGTAAGACTTCATCAAACGTAGTGGCAGGGAGCAAAAAGAAGGTGAATATATTCAGCTGAGTGGGTGGCAGTTAAGTTAATCCCTTGCTTCTTCCTGTGTAGGTAAAGCACATGTTCACTTTAACCACTTGAGGACCGGGCCATAGCCGAATGACGGCCACAGCGCGGAACTCAATTTCCGGGAGGTTGTCATGGGACGTCCCCCCTGTACACGCGCACCCTGCAGGGCGTGCGGTGCGTGCGCTGTGATCACCAAGTCACGGAGACTCGGATGATCACAGATCCAAATAAGCCCCTTACCATGTGATCAGCTGTCAGCCAATGACAGCTGAACACATGATGATGTAAACAAAAGCTCGGTAACAGTTTTTTTTTTCTCCTCACGCTGTCAGCGTGAGGAGAAAAAAAAAGCCGATCACCGGCTTATGTTAAAGGGATATCGGTCCCGAAGAGGAAGGAGGCACATATGCCTCATCTGTGCCAGCCAGTGCCACCTGCCATTGCTTCCTGCCAGTATCCACAGTGCCTCCTGCCAGTGCCCACAGTGCCACCTATCAATGCCCACCAGTGGTGCCAATCAGTGCCAACTAGCAGTGCTGCCATCAGAGTAAGCAGTGTCCATCACTGCCACCCATCAGTGCCCATCACTGTCACCTATCGTGCCCATCAGTGCCGCCTCATCAGCGTACATCAATGAAGGAGAAAAATTACCTGTTTGCAAAATGTTATAACAAAATATTAAAATTATAATTTTTTTTTTAAATACGGTCTTTTTTAAATTTTTTTAACAAAAACCTGCAGAGGTGTTCAAATACCACCAAAAGAAAGCTCTATTTGTGGGAAAAAAAATGATAAAAATTTCATTTGAGTACAGTGTTGTATGACCGTGCAATTGTCATTCAAAGTGCGACAGCGCTGAAAGCTGAAAATTGGTCTGGACAGGAGGGGGGTTTAAGTGCCCAGTAAGCAAGTGGTTAAAGTGTACCTGTACTTAAACTATAAAGTTTATTGTCAAACAGGGATTAATTTGCACATATTATTGAGGAAAAGCAATTTGTCAAAAAAAAAATCCAACTTTGGCATAGAATTCTCAATTACAAGCATCAGAGCACTTCTTATAGGGCGTACACACGGTCGGACTTTGTTCGGACATTCCGACAACAAAATCCTAGGATTATTTCCGACGGATGTTGGCTCAAACTTGTTTTGTCTACACACGGTCGCACAAAGTTGTCGGAAAATCCGATTGTTCTAAACGCGGTGACGTAAAACACGTACGTCGGGACTATAAACAGGGCAGTGGCCAATAGCTTTCATCTCTTTATTTATTCTGAGCATGCGTGGCACTTTGTCCGTCGGATTTGTGTACACACGATCGGAATATCCGACAACGGATTTTGTTGTCGGAAAATTTTATCTCCTGCTCTCCAACTTTGTGTGTCGGAAAAGCCGATGGAAAATGTCCGATGGAGCCTACACACGGTCGGAATTTCCGACAACACGCTCCGATCGGACATTTTCCATCGGAAAATCCGACCGTGTGTAGGGGGCATTACAGTGCCTAGGCACCCTCCAATCCTCTAGCTTCCAAATGTCTGTCAGGAGTTTCACTACAGAAGAGGCATATTTTGCCCTCTCCTGCTTCTAATTAAAATGATAGTGTCAGACGGTAGGTCTATGAACAGGAGGAGCTTCCCACTGAGTTTGCAACGCCACTAATTTAACTAATTTACCTACAGTCCGAACGCTATAGCCTCGTACACACAATTGGATTTTCTGCAGACAAAACCTCAGACTTTTGTCCGAAGGTGTGTGCCTGGATTTTGTCTTGCATACAAACGGCAAAGGATTGTTGGCCAACGAACACGAACGTAGTGACGTACTACGTGGTTTTTCAGCTCTTTAGCGCCCCCCCCCCTGGGCTCCTTCTAATTTTGTGTTAGTAGAAGTTTGGTGAGTGTTGATTCACGCTTTTCAGTTCGTTTCTGAAAGGCCGTTCGTCAACAAGACATGTTGTGGAATTGGAGGAGATAACGTGTTATTTATTATTGGCCTTGGAGTTATTGCTTTGACCCAAGTCCAGTCCAGGAACAGGAGGAGGAGGAGTTCTTGGACCAAAAATTGGTTGCTTTATTAATCGTGACCAATTATGTCATATGCCTTTGCTGCGGGAGCTCCAGGAGAATAATCCAGATGATTTTTGGAATTATCTCCGGATGACGGACCCCTGCTTTCACCAACTCTGGTGAAAGCAGGGGTCTAATTATAACTTGCATATAATTCTGTCTGTATGTATACATGTCTAAAAATTACCACGTCTATCCAAACAGATTGAATTTATCTGAATGTTGAAAAGAATTTTGTCCAATGTCGTTTACAAATGCCTCTTGTATAATTTGTTACTGTTTCATGATGTATGTCAAACGCTTGTTGTAAATGAACATTTATGCACAAATTGATATAGAAAAGTTCATGCAATCTGACTTTCGATCGTAAAATACTAGAAATATACTGTCCAGTGAGTTTAGAAATATCTGTACACCTGTATATTCCAATACAAATGCTAATGTATCTCTTTATTGGTTCCTCCACACTATAGGGATCCCTTTACTTTAATGTATTTCATGCCCCTAACATTTCTCCTCTGCTGTAAGCATCGAATCCCTCCTCCCCCAGGTCTTTCCCCGGCACGGTCATAGTGATTGCCCGGCACGGAAAGCCGCCCAGACTCCTATCTGGGCGGCGTCATGGGAGGTCTGTTGGACGTATAACATCTCCGCCCACGACCTCCATCTTGCTACTCCGGTGGACATGCTCAGTCCGCCGGTGAAGCATTCCGCGTCGGTGGGTGGGGTGTGCGTAACGCCGCTCCAACGTTGGCACGCTTGCGCGTGCGCGGAAGGAGCGGCGCCGCGCAGCCTCGACTCAGGAGGCAATTACGAGGCTTCCCCTACTGAGAACCCTATCAATCAGCTGAGCGCAATCAGCTGAGCGGCATAAAATGTCAGACCATCGCATTCCCAGCTCAGGCGTTACACACGCTGGAAGCTGGGATGCGTGGCTGACACACAGTACCACTTGACACAAATAGGTAAGGAAAAATAAACCCTAACAAACTCTTGTTCTTTTTTTGTTCTTTCTTTTTTGGTTGACTGATTCTCTACTCATATAACATGACATACTTGCTACCATTTAAATAATGTCTTAGCAAGCTTCCCCCTTTTTATTTGCATTTTTTTATTATCTGTCATCCCAGAGCCTATAATGATGCATCTGCTTAGATAATTTTTAAACAACCCCCCTTTTACACACCACACAAGCTTTTGCCTGAAAGCTCAATAATGGTACATTTAATTATAAGGTATGTGTAAGCACTGAGTCTCCACGATTTATCTATACAATATGGTTAATACAGATAATTACTATAACTATCCTTTACACCCTAAAATAATAAAACAACCACATTTATTGATATTCAAACCACACATACACAGATGTATATATGTTACTATTAATAACATCAAACATTTGGGTATACCATCAGACATGTATAGCTTACCATCAATAATACTAAATATTTTGACATTCTATTATACTATATATAAATATTTTGTTATTGATACTCTGGAAAAATATTATGCTATATGTGCGTGGTTATTACAAACAAAAATAATATAATAATATCATACTAATTAATAAAAACAAAATAAAATAACAATACTGTAAATTATACGCTCACATTTGCATATATATTATCACCAACAATATTAAAACCTTTTATGATACTACCAATGATATTAAAAACATTTTTTGACACTACCATCTTATATATAAATGTTATATGCTAATCACAACTTAGAATTATTAAAATTACCTCCCTAATTTCTCTCATTCATGCCAAACTTTTTTTATAAAGATACATCATAAATTACACATGTAGTATACAGGTGTCACCAAACTGCTAACGTATAATCTCGTTATATCAGGAAATATTATTTTTATTCATAGTCATTGTTCAATTATATCTACAAATATTTATTTTATCTATATTATTTTACCTTTAGGGGTTTCCTCTCATCTTGCCTCAGCATATTGCTCTGATCTGCACGCGCCCGGGAGGGACGGGGGTTGGTGAGATTTTGTGTCCCAGTTGAGGGCATTTTTCAACAAATAACACCAACCAATGATAATTACTATGTCCCTATGATAACAACTATACCAGCAATAACGTCCACTGCTATTCCATTTTGGAAGTTTTTAAATAACTCACTTCTAAAATGTTACGTTGAATTATCTACATAGATTGACTAAACATACTTACACTTATATGTCATGACAATCTACTCACTATGTTATATTTCAACCACTCTAGACGAAGTGTTCTTTTTTGCTACATCCCTGAAGAAGGACAAAAATAGTACTTATTCCGAAACGCGTTGGGTGTGAACAAGGGCCCTCGTACAATTTATTCTTTTGTAACAATATTGTTATTTATTGCTTCTGTACTATGTTCCGTTGAACTTATGTAGTAATGTGTTTTTAACCTATGTTATATTAAAATAAAAATACTCACTACTTGATATCCGTTAGCAAGTGCCGGTAAAGTCCACCTAGGGGAACTGTCTTTTCCTATATATATGTAACTATTGGATGTGGCACGGCTCTCTTTGAACCTAGGGAAGCTAATCACCCTAATTTTTTTTTTTTTAGTCCAGGAACAGGAAAAAATCGGTTGCTTTATTAATCGTGACCAATTATGTCATATGCCTTTGCTGCGGGAGCTGCAGGAGAATAATCCAGATGATTTTTGGAATTATCTTCAGATGATGGACCCCTGCTTTCACCAACTCTTGGCATTGTTGACCCCCTATATTAAGAAGCAGGACACATGCATGAGGCTTTTATTTTATTTTTTGGTTGAATAATAATGATTTGATTTGTCCGCGTAAAATGTTAAAACCTGCCATCTAACATTTGTCTGTGGAAAATCCGACAACAATCCGATAGAGAGTACAAACGGTCGGATTTTCCGCAAACAGCCTGTCATCACACATTTCCTGTCGGAAAATCCGATCGTGTGTACGAGGCTTATCATTCACAGCCGACTTGTCACAAGAAATATAAGGCTGCTCGAGTCTAGGTCCACTGTGTATGCATCCTGTGCAAACCACGCATGCCCGCGCAAAGGATAGAGTGGAGGGTATTTGTTAGTAGACAATTGGTCAGGCAAGTTAGAACACCTGTTACAAATGTTACTGCCCCTTTTCCATCACCTTCCAATGAGCAGTTGTCAGAGCTATTCTCTCTGTTCTCCTATTGCTGAAAAGCAGATCATGAATGGCCATTTTCTGTCCCATACCTGTGGTTACCTTCTACTATGCCAGAGACCTTGAAAGAAATCCTGTTACCAACTTAAAGGATGAGAAGTTCACCTTTCGTAGCAGGTTACACCTATATTCAGTGTGTAGCATGTTACGAACTGACCAGCCCCCAAGGTACGAGCAGCCCGATACACTGACAGATCTGCAGGAGACCTGCATGGCACCAGGAATATGCTGATCACTGGTGCGATGCTTTACAGGCTCCTGCAACAAAAAAATAATCAATTCTAATTTATTTACCTGCAAAAAAAATGTGCCTTTATTATTTTTTTCAAAAAAAATTGAACTTCTCCTTTCAACAAAACTGGAGGTAAAATTACAGAAAAATCAAATATTTTTAGTGCTTACTTGCAGCATTTGTCCTTTCCATAAACAATATATATTAATTTGCAATGCATCTTTGTATTTGCTAGCAAATTTTCCTTCTTCAGGAGGAGTCAATTTCCTAAAAAAATACATTTAGAGGACAGAATCTGGAGCAGCTGTGCAACGCAACCAATCAGCTTTTGACTTCAATTTTCAAAGCCTAACTAAACACACTGAAAATAGTGGCTTTATAGTCTTTTGGCCAAAATTTTAGTCTGATTTTAGTCATCTGAATTGCTTTAGTTGACTAAAATAGTGTTACTTTAGTTGACGTAAATATTTTCGTCTATGAAATTACCACTGCTCACAAAGTATGTCATGTAACATAGGTGAGGCACTTTTACGAAACAAATTATGCCAGATCTGTGAGCACACATAATTAAATACATTTCTCATACATGTAGTCACAATTCTTGGAATACTTTTGTAATGTGTCGCAGTCTCAGCTATGCAAGCTTCATGTGTAGTGCTGGCCATCATTGACTCAGGACACAAGAAACACAATCAAACTTCTGTTAATTGGATTACTGGCTCTACTTTTTAGGCTGTATCTCTGTTATAATACAATTCCTGATGTACAGTTGGTAACAGGGACAAAAGAAAATTATTTTAATTTCTCCCCCAACTATCATCTAGAGCTGCACGATTAATCGTTAAGAATCGAGATTGCGAACTTTTTCTCTTCCCGATCTTCAAAACAGCATGTCACACCTTTCTAACAAGTGCAGAGAGTTCTCACAGCTCAAAAAAAAAAAAATCCAGGCCGGCCTCCCAAGTTTCATTACAACACAAGAATAAGTAGAAACAAAGTATCTTTACGTTCTTTTATCAAAGGAAAGAACTTGTAGATGAGAGAAGTTTAACCATTTAAAAAACCAAACTTTTTCTGACATTTGTTGCTTACAAGTATAAATCATTATTTTCTGCTAGAAAAGTACTTGGAGCACCCAAACATGATATATAATTTTTTTTAGCAGAGACTGTAGAGAATAAAATGGTGGTTGTTGCAATATTTTATGTCACACCGTATTTGCGCAGCGGTTTTTCAAACGCAATTTTTAAAAAAAAAAATACACTTTAATTAAGAAAAGTAAAGTTAGCCCAATTTTTTTTTTTTTAGTATAATGAGAAAGAAGAGGTTACACCGTGAGAATCATGAGAGAATCATGATCTTTATTCTAAACAAAAAATTTGTGATCCTCATTTTAGCCAGAATCGTGCAGCTCTACTATCCTCTAATGAATAAACCTTTTGTCTCTTAGATCTGTAATGGAGAGACACCCCGTGAATACGTGAGTCCAGTTCTTGACATCCTTCTGAAAATGCCCACTGTCAGCTGACTGATTGCTGACCCACTGACTTTAACATGGTCTCCAAGCAAAAAGCTAAATGTATAAGTATTTACTGTTTTACTTATCAAAGTAATTGTAATTTGGTCAGCGATTCTTGTGATTACTCTGCTACATTCTTAATAACCTACTGATCAGCTGCTTGCTGACTTGACAGGTAATGATGCTGATTCTATGTCCAATATGGGCACTGGAGGTGGACAGGTGACCCACAACTCTGAACCCAAAAGATGAATTGCTTTAACAATAATTGCACTGGTCTGGCTGTGCAGAAAATCTGTGTAAAATACAAGGCTGAAGGCACAGAACTACAAATCCTTTGGGAGGTAAAACTGTAAACATTTATACTTAGAGAAATTTCCAAAACGAAAGCAGCTGACCGTGGCAACCAGTTTCTATCTTCAATTTCCAAAGCTTAAAGGCCTTACCTTTCTGCAAAAAATAATAAATGCACATTTTTTTGCAGGAAAAGAAAAATGCATTTATTATTTCTTGTACAAAAGTCTGCAGAGCATTGCACCCGCTATCAGTCGGTTACGTATACAAGTTCAGGCTCCTGCAAACATGTCTTGTGGCTTTCTACTTGTACCTCCGCACAGACTTTCTGTTAGAAAGCTGGAGGACTTATCAGCGGATTACGAGGGCACTCATCAGCACTCCCACAGCCCATTGAGGAGTACAAGCTGTCCACTGCGGTGGTAGATGGTACATTTTTCTCATTCACTGATTCCTGTGAACAAATGACGTGACTGTGCAGGAAAAGCGCTGCACAGCTGCATGGTTTTTAAATGTGGCAGCGGGTGAAAGGAGAAAAACCCCGTCTGCGGTCATAGGGGGAGGGGGGTTGAGGGTGCGAGGAAAGGTACTGGAGCATGTTACATATTACATCTGAAATATGGGAGAAACTATCCTTTAACTCAGTGGTGGCCAAACTGAGACCCTCTGCTTGCCTTTATCTGGCCCATTAGGCACTATTCCTCCCACCGACAAACGATGAGGCACCATACTGTACTGACATCAACATTGGGGCATTATTTCTCCCACTGACATCAATGATGGGGCACCATTCCTTCCACTGACACCAATGTTCGGGCACTGCCACTTTCACTGACACCAGTGGTGGGGCACCATTCTTGCACTGACACCAATGATGGGGCACTATTCCTTCCACTAACACTAAGGATGAGCCACTTTTCCTCCTACTGATACCAATGATGCAGAACCAACACTTCCTTTGACACCAAGGATGTGGCACTATGCTTTCCACTGATACCAATCAGTCACGTGATCCTGTAGCTCTGGCTCCCTTTTGTATAGGAGCGCACGACAATGGCTGTGGGCCTTAGGAACCATGATGTCACATATGGGCTCCTAAGGCCCAGTCGGCGTTCCCTCCTCTCCTCTGCAGAAGCCGCTCATGGATACAGAGGAGCCAGAGCTACTGGATCACTTCACGGGATGGGAGTGGATTCAAAATTAAGTACACACACCATTTTTTGCAGGATAGGTAGGAGGGAACATTTTTAACCGCTTTTCATATGACATCCTGGAGTTTAAGTGGTTTTAATCTGAATGATGCCTGGCAGCTGCAGGCATCATTCAGATATCATCTTTTTCTACCAGCAATTCCCTATCATGTAAAAACAATCATAGTGGCTGCTCGCCTCCCTCTCCCCTCCCGCCACCCTCCAATGCTTTTACTGGCTAGCCCGTGCGATCGCCAAACCGGAGAATGAATCGGCCAGTGGTGACAGATTACCATAGAGAAAACCGCGGACCAGATGGTCCCCGGCAGTCTCCATGACCTTCGGAGGCTGGGCGCGACATTATGACATCACGTCGGGCCTCGGCAGATGTAAACACTGTGTTGCCTTGGCAGGGAAACCAAGATCGTCTTTTTATTTTTTATTTTTAAAAGATCAAAATGCAGCGCTTAAATAAAACAACATTTGCAAGTAAATATGATAGTCCATAAAAAACAATGAAGAGTAGAGATGATGTGAAGCCTCCGCCAAACTTCAGTGTGCAAAAGAAAAGCACACCACACCCACGTGCTGTCAATCTGCTTACCAGAAAAATATGAAAACAAGCGATGTAATCATATGATGCAAAGGTTCAACAGTATATCCGAATGGCACACTCCATCATTGAGAGGCAGATTATGGGAAAAAGCCAGGTTGTCACATATCACCAGGACATCAAGATTCACATGAGAAGATGGACCCTTACATTTACCTGCAGTGTTCTCCCTGTGTATAATAACAGAAGCTGCTTAGGCTGGAAAGGACGAAGGGAGAGGGGCGGGGCTTAGATACAACCTGCTCAGGTCCCTACGTGCTACGTCAAAAAATTTGGGCTTACTTTAGTGTTTTTTTTTTTTTTAATTCATGAATTTTTTTCCTCAAAAAAAAGCGTTAGAAAAATTGCTGCGCAAATACTGTGTGACATAAAAAGTCACCACCATATTCCTTAGGGTCTCTGCTATAAAAACATATATAATGTTTGGGGGTTCGGAGTAATTTTCTAGCAAAAAAAATTATGATTTTTACATGTAGGAGAGGAGTGCCAGAATAGGCCCGGTATGGAAGTGGTTAAGAATAGTTAGAGTTAGTTTTTTTATTCCATTATATGCCAGGACACCGCATCCCATGAATACTAAACACATTTGCCAAATGAAGAGATTTTTGAGGTGTCAATATGCTATATTTCTTACAATTACAATCAAAAATATAAAATGACATATCTTTTATTTATTATATTCAGTTCACATAAAAAGTTTGCTCCTTAAAAAGGAAAGACACCAAAAAAAATTAAACAGCTGTTACCTTCACAGAGCGAATACTCCCCTATATATGCAATCTACCATCCAGCCATTAGTATCTAATACTCCCCAGCATGTGCTGGGAATACATCTGTAAATGACCTCCCTTTCTCAGCCACACTTTGCACAGTTGGTGATTCTGAATCACAGCTATCAGTGACAGCACCAGTCTCTACAGAAAATCGAGAGCCAATCAGAGTTGTTTACAATTATGTAATAAGTATGGTATCTATGATCACATTGCAAGCTGGAGACTTATCTGGACAAAAAAAAAAGGTTTAAGCTTGCAGATGACAATGCAGATGCCACTACAGCCTGAAGGTGCCAGTGTTCATCAGTTCAACACTGTAATTGTTGGATACAATTGGAGTATTTAAAAATTCATTAACAAATGGAAAAAATGTTTTCTTATTACATTTTTGTGCAACTGTCTGCCAATAATTAAAAACAGAGCAGGGTTTTTATTAAACAGTGTACCAAATAAATGCCTTAAAAATGACTTAGATATGCAAATCATTCATAGCGCTATTGTCAAGTTGACCAATATACATGCAGATGTTGCAAAATTTGGTCTGCACATCCAGGCATCAATCGCTGATACTGAAAGTGTTAAAAGGCAAAGCTGCAATGAAAAAACAAAAACAAAACTATGTAGATGCACTTGGTGTCTATCTGAAGTACAAACTTTCAAGTTCTAGCTTTGCCCCTACAAAAAACTAGCCTGACTGTGATCTATATACACATCAATCAGACAGTCAGAACATTTTGACCACCCACCAACAGACAAGGACTCCACTAGACCTCTGACAGTGTGCTGTAATATCTGGCACCAACCCATTAGTACCAGATCCTTTAATGCCCCGTACACACTATCGGAAATTCCGCCAGCAAAGGTCCGATGTGAGCTTTTGGTCGGAAATTCCGACCGTGTGTATGCTCCATCGGACTTTTGCTGGTAGGAATTTCCGCCAGCAAAAGATTGAGAGCAGGTTCTCTATTTTTCCGTCGGAAAAAGTTCCTATCGGAAATTCCGTTTGTCTGTATGCAATTCCGACGTGCAAAAAAACGCATGCTCAGAATCATCGCTTCGTAGGGAACTTGCCACTGCGTTCCTGACGGTCGAAAGTTCAGAGAACTTTTGTGTGACCGTGTGTATGTAAGCCAAGCTTGAGCGGAATCCCGCTGGAAAAACCATCCAAGGTTTTTCTGACGAAAATTCTGATCGTGTGTACAGGGTATTAGTCCTGTAAGTTGTGAGGTGGGGCCTCCTTAAACTGCACTAGTTTTTCCAGCACATCCCACAGACGCTAAATTGGAATGAGATCTGAAGAATTTGAAAGCCTAGTCAATACCTCAAACTCATTGTTGTGTTACTCAAACCATTCTTGAATGCATAAGACCATGCTACCTTCTTCCGTGCTCCGTGGTCCAGTTCTGATGTTCACATGCTCATTGTAGGTACTTTTGACTGTGGACATGGGTCAGCATGGGCACCTATACCAATCATGTATTGTGTGTTCTAACACCTGTGTATTGAAACAAGCATGAACTTTTTTAGCATTTCGAGCTACAGTAGCTCTTTTATTGGATAAGACTACACGGACCAGCCTTTGCTCCCCACGTGCATCATTGAGCCTTGGTCACTCATGATCCTGACGCCAGTTTTCCTTCCTTGAACCAACATCCCACAAGAGCTACAGTTTTAGAGTTGTTCTAATCAGTTGTGTAGTCATTACAATTTGGCCCTTGTCAATGTCACTCAAATCTTTGTGCCTGCCCATTTTGTCTGCTTTCAAAACATCAACTTCAGGAACAACATGTTCACTTGCTGCCTAATATATCCCACCCACTTTCACGTGCCATTGTAACAAGATAATCAATGTTATTCGTGTTACCTTTCAGTGGTCATAATTTTATGGCTGATCGGTGTATATATACCGTGTATATTTACAGATAAAGGAATAATCTGAGCCTCTATACAAGCATGGCAGAGATACTAGAATAGTCCAGGTGGGCTCACCACAGTACGCAGAAGAAAGCACTGTAATAGAAAGACCACTTCAATGTGCCGCAGAACATCCAGCACTTCATCTACATGAACACCTATTGGCATGAGAATAGATCAGAAACCGGCTTTCAAGAAGCACAATCACACAATCAAGTACTAAACACAACACATTCAAAATTGTTTTTGGAAATGGTAATACGCCAAGCTGAAACTGCACTGATATACACAAAATGGCAACATGAAAGTATATTTTTACATATCAATATTTCTTTAGTATTTAAATCTTCTAGAGAATTTTGACAGCAGAGCATAATCAATGACACAGAGTGAATCCCCCAAGAAATGTAATATTATGAATTGTAGAATGAGATGATCCTTCCAGCATCACCTTTTTCAGTAGATATCAGTCTTTTTTTTGTGTCTGGCTTTGCAACAAATGAACCAGACTGCGCAATTCTGCCCCCTAGGGGCTGTCTAAAAAACGGCTCTTATCCGCTGAACACAAATGTTTGACAGATTGCTCTGTAAGGTCACGTCTATGGATGAGCCTGTTCATCCTGCTCCGTTACATCCTAATGGTGTGGGGACTCTGATACAGTCTAATCTTCATACGCCTACTTTGTCCTCTGATCATACTGCCAGTTTCAAGATGGGGCGGCTGAAACCAGCTGCATGTGAAAAAGACTGAATGAAAGAAGACCCGCAGAGATCATTTACATATCTATGTACATTACTTAATGAAACCCACATGTCTGCTTTTGTTTTCCTAAACTGGGGTCCTCACACAAAAAAATCCTTTTTTTCTTGCATTTTCTTTTTACCTGAAATGAATTTAAACTAATTTAACCCATTCAAAACAAATTCATTAAAAAAGCAATAACCTTAACAAAAGAAGTTGGTGCTCAGAACAAGTTATCTCCATTGAGACCCCAAACTGGTTCCTGACCCCTCAGGGCCCTTCACTCCCCCACACTTAGCCCTAACAAGATTCCACCTACACCATAACTTACTATACCCTAACACACTTTCCCTAAACTACACCATATTGTCAAAAGTATTGGGGCGCTTGCCTTCACATGAACTTTAATGGCAACCCAGCCTTAGACCATAGGGTTCAATATTGAGTTGGCCCACCCTTTGTAGCTATAACAGCTTCAACTCTTCTGGGAAGGCTGTCCACAAGGTTTAGGAGTGTGTCTATGGGAATGTTTGACCATTCTTCCAGAAGTGCATTTGTGATGTTAGGCACTGATGTTGGATGAGAAGGCTTGGCTCGCAGTCTGTTCTAATTCATCCCAAAGGTGTTCTATCGGGTTGAGGTCAGTCAAGTTCCTCCACCCCAAACTCGCTCATCCATGTCTTTATGGATCTTTCTTTGAGCACTGGTGTGCAGTCATGTTGGAACAGGAAGGGGTCATCCCTAAACTGTTCCCACAAAGTTGGGAGCATGAGATTGTCCAAAGTGTCTTGGTATGCTGATGCCTAAAGAGGTCCCTTCACTGGAACCAAGGGGCCAAGCCCAACCCCTGAAAAACAACTCTACACCATAATCCCCCATCCACCAAATGATTTTGACCAGTGCACAAAGCAAGGCTCATAAAGACATGTATGAGCAAGTTTGGGGTGGAGGAACTTGACTGGACTGCAAGCCAGGCCTTCCCGTCCACATCAGTGCCTGACCTCACAAATGCACTTCTGGAAGAATGGTCACACATTCCCATAGACACACTCCTAAACCTTGTGGACAGCCTTCCCAGAATAGTTGAAGCTGTTATAGCTGCAAAGGGAGGGCCAACTCAATATTGAACCCTACGGACTAAGCCTGGGATGCCATTAAAGTTCATGTGCATGTTAAGGCAAGCATCCCAATACTTTTGACAACATAATCTATATACTTCTCAGTCCTTGTGATACTCCTGTTGTAACCTCTAACCTATAGTGTCCCAAATTCTGTTTAATTATGGTACCAAATGGCACCAACCCTTATTTTTATTTATGTTGGACAGATTGGAAGCCTCAACCTTGTAAGTGACATATAAGAGCAGCTCACCACATGGAGCCAAGAAGTACCAATATGGTGTAGTATTTATTTAAAATGATGACTTAATAAAAGATTCAAATAAAAACTGCAGCACCAAACATAAAAAAAAACTTGGTGAAACCTGCAAAGATGGCCATCGTCCCAGTGTGATGTCAGCACGTAAGCCCCTCCCATTCTTCCCCTCCCCAATTCTGCTAGATATGGTACTCAATGGCACCAACCCTACTTTTATTCAAGCTGGACAGATTGGAAACCCCAACCTTGTGAGTGACATGCAACACCAAGTGACCCTAAAACCTCAATGCACTTTTTCATATTCAACAAACTAAAATCACCTTGCACAATGTAAAAGTAATCAAATATCTACTGTATACACTGACTGTGCAAATTAATATGTACCTACGATGGGCCTATATCTTCTGTAATTGTAAAAGGTAATATGCAATAAAACAAGTAAAGAAAAATGACAAGTTGCCACATCAACCAATCATACCCTGTTTCCCCGAATGGCTGCAATATAAGCCCTACCCCCCAAATAATCCCTAGTTAAAGTCCTTGTCTTCTTTTCAGGGTAGGGCTTATTTTCGGGGAAACAGGGTAGGGCTTATTTGGGGAGTAGGGCTTATATTGCAGTCATCACCGACAATCACGCTAGGTCTTATTTTCGTGGAAACAGGGTATAATTTCATTTTCCAATCTGATCTAGGATGTGATCTACTGGAGGAGCCCATTCCTCCCATCATCGTTGTACACTTTGTAATTAAATAAGAAGTATGTTCCCTAATTGCTAGGTGCACTGTGCAAAATTTTAGGTGCATTCAGGAAAATGTAAATAAATATGAATGGAAATTGAAATGGCACGATTCTTGATACACAACCAATTTGAACGTTGACTGCCATAAACAGGCAGTGTCTGTCATGCAACTGGTTAGTCCCAGAGATGGTTCAAAATCATTGCAAAAACTTCATTGTGCAAAAATAGAGGGAAAAATCATAGCAGTTGCAGGCACATTTTTGCACAGTTACACACATTTTTTCTAAGCCTGCACCAACCTTTTCCAGAGTAAGAAGTACAAACTCCTAGCTGGAAAGAATGGAGATTGTGGTGCATTGATGGAGAAGATTCTTAAAGGAGCCTGGCACAGAGGAGACTCGAAACTTGAAATCTCAGTAGACTAGGGACAGGCAAATATAGTACTGGGAGTAACATTACCTCCAGTAATGTTGCAGGTTCACTTTGACGTTGATCTCCAAGTTTAATGCCCTTGGTGGTCCAAACAGACTGTTTACTGCACTAACAGGTGCACAGTACTAACTGTATGTAGCCTTAGCTATATGCACAGCATGCAGCACTTTGTTCCAGCAGGGATACGGGGACTTCCACTCAACCTTTCTCAGGAACCTTTGTATTGTTAGAATGAACACAAAGCTTTCTCTGATTGGTTGAAGTGGAGAATGTGATGTCATCCACTTACTTTTCTGTCTCAACCAAATCAGAGGAAGCTTTGTATTCATTCACAGAATACAAAGCTTCCCATGAATAGTTGAGCAGCGCTTGGCCCAAACAAACTTTTTAAAGGGACATTAAACGCGGCGATCAGCTTTAGGCCTGCCATGGTAAAACAGCAAGGTCTGAATTTACTTATTATTATATTTTTATACAGGATTTATATAGTGCCAACAGTTTACGCAGCACTTTACAATATAAAAGGGAGTTGACTGTTGGGAGTGGTATGAGATTAGTTGGAGACGTGATAGGCTTTCCTGAAGAGATGAGTTTTCAGGGATCGCCTGTAGGTAGCAAGAGTAGGGGATGGCCTGATAGATGGAGGTAGCGAGTTCCAGAGGATGGGAGAGGCTCTGGAGAAATCCTGGAGACGAGCATGGGAGGAGGAGATGAGAGAGCTTGAAAGCAGGAGGTCTTGAGAAGAGCGGAGAGGACGATTTGCGTGATATTTGGAGACAAGATTGGTGGTGTAGCTCGGGGCAGAGTTGTGAATGGCTTTGTATGTCCCACTTTAAAAGATGAACTAACAATCTGTATTTATTACAAAACTGCAAGCACTCGCCTTTTGTACATTTCCAGAATACATTGAAAAGGTACAAATAAGACGTGAGATTTGCCCCCTAGTACAAACTATTTACACCCCAGAATCCAGGCCACAGGTGACACTGGTACACCAGTGAACACAGCTCACTAAGTGATATCTGCATCCAGTATGCACAGCTCACTTCCCAGACCAGTGAAATCTGCATCCCAATACACACAAGCTCACTATTCAGAATCCAGGCAACCAGTGATATCTTTATCCTAATATACACATAGCTCGCTTCTCAGAACCAGGGCAATCAGTAATATCTGTACCCCAATATAGCCATAGTTTACTTCCCAGAACCAGGGAAACCGGTGATATTTGCACCTCAATATACACATAGCTTACTTCCCAGAACCAGGGAAACCGGTGATATTTGCACCTCAATATACACATAGCTTACTTCCCAGAACCAGGGAAACCGGTGATATTTGCACCTCAATATACACATAGCTTACTTCCCAGAACCAGTGAAACCGGTGAAATCTGCACCCCAATATACACAGCTAATTTCCCAGAATATAGGCCATCAGAAATATTGGCACCCCAGTACACACAGCTCCCTCCCTAGAATTCTGACCACCAATGACATCTGCACCCTGTTCACAAACAACATTCCCCAGAATTTAGGCAACCAGTGATATCTGCACGCATATACACACCAATCATTTCCCAGAATTGAGGGCACCAGGAATATTTGCACCCCAGTATACACATGTTCTCAATCCTGGCAACCAGTGATATCTGCACCTAACACCTAGCTCTTTTCCCATAATTCAGGCAACCAGTGTCACCAGGAACACACCAGTTGACTTCTATGTCATGCCAGTGCAGGAGGAGCCCATTAGTTTTCAACAATGTCAATATATTGATAAAGGGGAAGGTACCCTAAAAAGTTTAAGCAGAGGGAGAAGACAATTGGGCCTACTGCAGGAGGGTTACTGGTCTTTTGGTTTGCTTTCCCTGTCAAACAAATTCTAAATCACCCCATCCTAAACCTCACCTCAGGCTGTCTATAAGATGGTTGAGGTGTCCTTCAATCTTTGGACAACGTAAGGAAGGTTTAAGGACTTATGACAGGCCTGCTATGTGTTGTGATTTGCAAGCACAACTGAAGTTCTGCTTTAGGCCTTATCTGAGCATCAAAAATGCCGCTTTTAAGGACGTTTAACGCTTTTTTTCTGCCTCTAAATGCTCCTCTATGTTAGCCTATGTGTTCATGCACACACAGGCGTTTACAGGCAGGCATTTTAAGAGGCAGAAAAAAAATAAACACCACTTGTGCTTTCAGGAGAAAAGCATTTCAGAAGAAAAAACGCCTGATGTGCCTAAACAAGAGGCATGTTTAGCTTGACCGTTTATTTCAATGGCTAGAATAAAGTGAATATACTGTCCAATGAATGAATGCTCAAATGCTTCACACGCCTAAACGTGTTTGCAAAATTTTTACACTGCTTTTTGTAAAACATTAAAAATAAGTGCCTATGCTGTTTAAAACTCAGTAATGCACTGTTTCACCTCGCTCTGCACATGCTCAGTTGCTCTCCTTTTTCTGCATTTTTTGGCACTGTGCTGCAAATCAGAGCCACTAGAGGCAGATCTACTGACAGCCTGAATATTTACTGCTGTTCTGGGGCTCTGGGCTTAAGCAAAATGGCAGACTCTGGCAAGAAGAAACAGGAGTAAGGCTGGAGGCAATTTACAGCACACACTCATTTTGTTAGCAGAAGTATTATTGTGGAATGTATGTTTCTTGCTAAAAAAAACATTTTTATCAGGTTGTTAAGGGTAAAGTTCCACCTTAAAGCCAGCCCAAGAAAAGCCTTAGATAAATAAACAGTATGTGCGAAAACACACAAATACAGTAGTCTGTCATTTTCCACAATGATCATATAAGCATTCACAGTATATTTAGCTGCAATAATGCTAAGAGAAAACAGCATCACGAAAGCAGTGAGGAAATACCGCATGCTCTGCTTTCCTCTATCCTCTGGGCAATGAAATTGTTCTGTTATCTGATGGATATAATGAAAAACAGATATCAGGAGAACAGAGCGCTACACATAGCCTCAAGGCAAAGTAGAAGCGGTCATGGTGCTTTTGTATAGTGTCAAGGAAACAATTCATAACTTGCTGTTCATGTACTGATAAACCACTCCGTACATCTTTCATTGTAGCTCACATTTCCGAGTGCTGTGCACTGCCAAGGACAAGCTCTGTTGTGCCTACAACAGGAAATATCTTCCTTGGAGTTTGTAAGTACAGACATTAATGGATGCATCCACTGCCACTTAACGTTGAGAGATTAAAAGCTTTAAGGCAGAATGGGTTTTTGGCAAGATAGCAGCTTTGGTACCCCCCATCCATTGGATCAGTGGTCTCCAAACTTTGGTCCAAGAGCCTGATGTGACCCATTGCTTGCCTCTATCAGGCCCCTGGGGCACTACTCCTCCATCTGACACCAATGATGGGGCACTATTCCTTCCACTGACACCAATGATGGGGCACTATTCCACCCACTAATACCAACAATGTGATACTGTTCCTACCACTGATACCAACAATGGGGGGACTATTCCTCCCTTTGCAACCAACAAAGGGATATTCTTTACTCCCTTTGGCCACAGTATGGCCTCCCTAAAGCCCAAAGACCCCTAAAATGGTCCTTTCCTTTCAAAGTTTGGAGATGCCTGCATTAGACTGAGAAGACACCCCATTCATATTCCCTGTTCTAGAATGGCCCCCATCAGACCCCAAATTGCCTATAAGTACATCTTCCCTTATGAAGTGACAGGCAGGTGCACTATCCTCCTGGTTTACTGCTGATCCATGAAGGTTGTACCTGGGCACCCTGGACATTTACCGAACCCTAGGCTCCTGTCTAATGCCGCGTACACACGGTCGGACTTTTCGGCTACAAAAGTCCGACAGACTTTCGACGGACTTTTGTCGGACTTGCGGCAGACTTTCTTACGAACGGACTTGCCTACATACGATCACACAAAAGTCAGACGGATTCGTACGTGATGACGTACACCGGACTAAAATAAGAAAGTTGATAGCCAGTAGCCAATAGCTGCCCTAGCGTGGGTTTTTGCCCGTCGGACTAGCACACAGACGAGCGGATTTCTGGGTCCGGCGTAGTTACGACGTAAAGATTTGAAGCATGTTTCAAATCTAAAGTCCGTCAGATTTGCGGCTGGAAAAGTCAGCTGAAAGTCCGGGGAAGCCCACACACGATCGGATTGTCAGCCAGCTTTAGTCCGTCTGACTTTTGTAGACGAAAAGTCCGACCGTGTGTACGCGGCATCAGATGCACTGTGGTTAAAAAGCTACAGAGTTCAGTATAAATAAATTTCAATCAATATTTCCACAAGTGTTAAATAGCCACCTACAGTAAACGGGAGCCTCTGTGTTGGGGTATGTGAATTACACTTACCTCCAGGTACATGCCCAGATTCAGGGACCATTGTCATCAGAGTTTCAGGCTTCAGACCATGTATATCACTGCAGATGCCTAAGAAATCCCCACCCACAGCAGTGTGTGCTAAAAACTAGGTCTGTCAAAAGTGCGACTTGCAGAGGAACATATGTGCCGGTACCCAGAACACTGAAGATAAATTGATGTGTAGTGAGGGAATGAAGACAATCATAACTCATATCATTGTGCTACATTTGCATCAAGAAAAAGGGATTTCCTACAGTCACTCTTTGACGAATGTTCCACAATAAATCAAGGTGTACAAAGCATCAAACATTAATACACTTTATATTCAGACAACAGTATATTTACTTTCTCTATTTAACTCTACTGTTGGGCAAAACAAAGATAGTGCATGTACATAGGCTATTGATCATTCGCTTTGATGTTGAAAAGCACAAACTCAAAAGGACTTCAGGTATATTATAAACAAAGCAGCCTGATGTCTGATATACAGTGCTGTGAAAAAGTATTTGCCCCCTTCCTGATTTTAAGTTTTTTTGCATATTTCTCACACTTAAATGATTCAGGTCATCAAACAAATTATAATATTACACAAAGATAACCCGAGTAAATCCAAGATGCTGTTTTTAAATTATTATTTCATTTATTAAGGGAAAAAAGCTGTTCAAACCTGCCTGGCCCTATGTAAAAAAAAGTAATTGCCCCTCCCATGCTGAATTATGAATGATCTGAGTCATTTAAGTGTGACAAATATGCAAAAGAATAAAAAATCAGGGGGGCAAATACTTTTTCACGGCATTGTATGTATCTACTTTGCTGTCTATCAGTGGGTGTAGGAGAATCTGTAACTAGTCAGGTAACTGCTGGAATACCATTTGTTGGGTATATGGATGCAACTATGTTTTTTTTAATTTTATTTACAGTGAGGATTTCCTTCGCATTTCCTTTGAACAAACCTTCCTACATGTGTTGGACACCTCTATAGGTTACACTTATGCCCCGTACACACGGTCGGATTTTCAGATGGAAAATGTGTGATAGGACCTTGTTGTGGGAATTTCTGACCGTGTGTAGGCTCCATCACACATTTTCCATCGGATTTTCCGACACACAAAGTTTGAGAGCAGGCTATAAAATTTTCCGACAACAAAATCCGTTGTCGGAATTTCCGATCGTGTGTACACAAATCCGACACACAAAGTGCCACGCATGCTCAGAATAAATAAAGAGATGAAAGCTATTGGCTACTGCCCCGTTTATAGTCCCAACGTACGTGTTTTACGTCACCGCGTTCAGAATGATCGGATTTTCTGACAACTTTGTGTGACCGTGTGTATGCAAGGCAAGTTTGAGCCAACATCCGTCGGAAAAAATCCAATGGTTTTGTTGTCGGAGTGTCCGATCAATGTCCGACCGTGTGTACGGGGCATAATAGTACCAGGGCTGGTGCTTGTGTGCATGAACTAAAAACCTCAAACAGATGATGGAGACACTGAAGCAGCCCATATATGAATATTTTTTTGTTTGTTCAACCAGCGGGTTGAAGAAAAAAAAAAAGAAAGACTTAATATATCTATCCACACATTCAACGTGGATAGGGGAATTCTCTCCACTGTCCCTTTGTATTCTGACAGAAGGGAGACTTCTCATTATCAGAATACACTGATAAGCACTGCCAGCTATAGGCAGCGGTGCAGATTGAGCAGAATTTTTCCATCAGGGTGGTTGTACAGAAGTCTTTCTATCTATCTCCCTGCTGAACTGGCCAAATTTCAATCCAGGTTTGGCCAGCTTGAGAAAAATCTAATGAGTCCCTGTAACAAAGCTATCAACTCCTCCTATAAGGTTATTATCTGCTTGTAGCTCTGTAGAGAAATCATGTAGCAAAACTTCATTTGAATTTGTTTTGAATTTACAGGGCATGGTTAGACGGCGTCCGGAAGTCCCATCAGAGCATTGACCAGAAGGATCTCAGCAGTGTGGTGAGACGCCATCACTCGTTTGAAGCCTGGCTTCTAGAGATATTTTATCGCTGATAAGCGAAATGTTATATTTGTGAGTAGTATTTTAAAGGGGTAACACTCATTTAATAAACAATTTGAACGGGATTACGCTATGTGGATCATTTTGTCCTATTTCTTGAGTTCTAGTAAAGTGAAGGATTACTGCTGTGGGGAATGCCAACCTTAGATGAAAACATCATTGTGACTGGGAAAATTGAGCGATTTAAACTGATCAGTAAAATGAGAGGCAATTGCTTGCGGTGAGTGAGGTGTCTGAAGGGGAGTGTGGTTCACCTAACGCACGGTGGTGATTTCCGCTATTCAAGTGGATGTCAAGGAGTTATTATATGGACTCTTAATAATCCAGTTGAGGATATTATATGTGTTGACTGCTTTATTGCACTTTCTAGTCCTTGGCGATGGAGGACTAATAACATTTTCTTTGAATGGTGTAGAGAAGCCTTTTTCAACCAGGGTGCCCAGGTACCCTGCGGTGCCTTCAGGTTTCTTCAGGGGTGCCTTGGTAAAATGCCTAAAAATTGTATACAAGCCAGCAGGTGGATGAAGCCTGACTGTTAGTTACACAAAGCCTCCCATCTGTGACACTGGCCCCTCACCTGTCACACTGGCCCCTCACACTAGCCCCCAAAGCACCTTGTCCCCATGTTGATGAGGACAAGGGCCTCATCCCCACAACCCTTGCCCGGTGGGGATGCCATTGGCATCCTAACAACCAATGATGTAATTGGTTGATAAGGAGGACATCAGGCGCCTGCACAACATCTTTTTTGCCCCTCTCCGTCAGCACTGAGGTCACATTAACTGAGTGAGGGCAACAAACTAAGGGAGAAGAGAAATGTTGAAATACTAGTCCGTATCAGTGTGCAAAGGTGCATTTGCTTTAGAAGAATAAATCACTTCTAACATTAGGTTTCCTACAAGTTTGGATGTTGCCAGGTTGTGTTTAGCTTAGTTTGCCATAATTTAGAATGGGGTGCCTCAAGATTATGCACGATTCTAAAGGGTGTCATGATTGAAAAAAGGTTGTGAAACGCTGGTGTAGAGTACTGCTGGAGTAATTATGGTTATTTGTTCTGTGATTATGTTATATGTTAATCTTGTTATAAAGGCAGCTGCCCACTATACAGATACTGGAAAAAGATTCACCACGCCTCCTAAAGCGCGTAGTATTGGAATATAGAGTTGAATTTATTGTGTATTGTGGAAATGAATATAGATCTTTTTAATTAAAGTATATATTTTTAGAGGGGTGAGAGCTACTATTTAGGTCCCCACTACAGAGCTTTACGCTATTTGTTCTGGTGACAATTGTAACTGCTAACCAAAATAAGGGAAAATCCAAAATATTTATTTCAGGTACTTCTATAGCGCCGTCAATTTACGCAACACTTTACATATACATTGTACATCACATCAGTCCCTACCCTCAAGGATCTTACAACCTAAGGTCCCTAACTCACATTCATGCATACTAGGGCGAATTTAGACAGGATCCGATTAACCTACCAGCATGTCTTTTAGAGTGTGGGAGGAAACCGGAGTACCCAGAGGAAACCCACGCAGACACAGGGAGAACATGCAAACTCAAGGCAGATGGTGTCGTGGTTGAGATTCGAACCAGCGACCCTTTTTGCTGCTAGGTGAAAGTGCTAACCACTACACCACTGTACTGCTCAAAATATTGAGTTGTCATCAGAACAGGAATGGAAGAAAAAAAAAAAACATTTTTGGCTTTAGATATACTTAATTGATAAAATTTTAAGCACGGAAAATAAAGGAAGACAGATTTGCACTTTTTACCTTAATGTTGCAGGCCTGCTCCATCAACCTTCGAGCATTCTCCTCGGCCCGGTATCTTTTTGGCAGCTGGACACGGAAAAACTTTAATGCCCCTTCAAAATCGGCCTGTAGGAGGTCTTCCTTTGAAGTCTGAGGGAAAAGTAAAGAGTAGACAATAGTTATTCCTATTTTCTAATTATTCAGTTCAGAAAATTTTACCAGTAGTAGACCACAACACACAAACAGTAATATCAAGCAGGGCTTTATGTCAGTGCCATGCTGCCCTAGGGTACATTTACTGTGCCAACACCATGACCACAGATATTTTTGCCCACATAGCTCTATGTAATCCCACTGGAAAAGTATATCAAATATTTACATCCTTGCAAGATTGTATAAAGGACATCCTACTGTCTTAAAGTGGATGTAAACCCGATTTATGAAATTTGAACTGGGCACATATATCTGCAGTGTTTTCTTATCTCTCTTCAAAGCACTATGTCCCGTAGCTTTCTCCTGCTCCAGTCTTGTGTTATCAGCCTGATAACTCCTGACAAGTTCTCCATCACATATGATAAAAGCAGCTGGAGTTTTGTGTTGGGGAGGATGCTATAAATAGATTAGCAGAGCCCTGAACTATTCAACAAACAGAGCTGAAAGTCTCTACCTATGAGGAGAGGGATGTGTGCCTTTACTCCAATCAGCTGTCTTGGCTGTATGCCCAGACTTCACTGCAGTGCTAACCAGGAAGAGAAAATCTCCTAATACAGTCTGAACTTTCTAAACCAGCGGTCTCAAACTGGCGGCCCTCCAGCTGTCACAAAACTACAAGTCCCATGAGGCATTGCAAGGCTTACAAGCATGACTCCCACAGGTAGCGGCATGATGGGACTTGTAGTTTCACAACAGCTGGAGGGCCGCCAGTTTGAGACCCATGTTCTAAACAGTTTAAGAAGATGAAGACAGAAGATATAAAAAAAAAAACTTCCACTAAACTGAGGCACTTACTGCATAGCCCAATTCCAACTGAAACTATTTGCAGCTTTGGATACATATCAAGTTTTTTTTAATTGCTGTCGATGTCCATAGTTGGGATAGTTGGGAGATTTCCCTTTTGAAATTCTTTCCCAGCGACACCAAAACACGAAGGAGGGAAACAGTAATAAAAACCAACCTGGTAGTAAAACATGGCAGGGAAAAAAAATTCTCTTTTTCATTGCTTACTAAGATGGCCTGTCACTAGGAAATGTATGTAGCTCTTCCATCCAGATTTTTTGTAACAAATACTTGTATATTTAGTGTCACTAAAGGACTAAAGGCAAAACTTTTTTATTTTTCATTGAGTAAGGGAGGGTTATAACCCCTGTCAGTTTGTTTTTCTTTTTTTGCTTTCTGTGTCCCATTGGGGAGATTTCCCTTCACTTCCTGTCCCATAGCCAAACAGGAAGTGAGCGGAAATCCCTCCAAAGTGAGGTGTCACCAAGGTCACCAAAACTAGTGTCCCCATTGGAAGATTTCCCCTCTAGTCTTGTTCCAATGTCAACCCAAAATGTGGGATTTTCCTTTACTTTCAATGATTATTGTTATTATACAGGATTTATTTATCGTCAACAGTTTGTGCAGCGCTTTACAACATTATGATAACAGTAAACAGGACAAATAGACGGGGGCACAGGCAGCAGTAAAAACCTGCCAGGTGTTCTAATCCCTCTCCACTTGAAAACTAAGAAAAACATTTTGCCTTTAGTGGCACTTTAATGAATATTTAACACCGCTGCAAGCTCTGACTAATTTGCAAAGTTCTAAAAGGAAAAGCCTTGTAAAAAAATAGAAGCCTGTAAAGAAAAGCGTTACTACTCACCTGTCCCGCCATCCCTGCTGCCATTCTATACTTCACTACACAAACTGAAAAATCTACTGCGTCTGAAATTCTAGGGTGTGTCAGATGCTAGGTCCCCCTCTGTGCTGTTGCTCCTCCTGGTGCCCCTTACGTTGCCCAAAAGACACATTGGTGACATAGGGGTTCATGAGGGCATTAAAGACAGCAATGCCAGACCAGGCATTTGGGACACCCTAAAGCAAACAAAGATCTTAGATAGAGCAAAGATTAGCAGTGCATGCATTTTATTTAGTTCACAGAGGTAATTACCAGACACATGCACAACAGTTTACGCCTTTCAGTAAATTTTCTTAAAAAAGAATTCCAGGTATGGGTATTTTATACACAGTTGGACCAATGTAACTATGAATATACCAAACATGGGCGATGCCCATGGAAGTTGGAAACCATTGAAGTAGACACCTCTAATCCAGTGATCTCCACTTGCTTCTGGGTCCCGTGCCAAGCAGCTGCCCTGCTGCACAGGTGGTTGGCTACTTGGCACAGGCACCATTCAGAGAATGCATTTGCATTCACTAAATGATTGCAAAGCGTCCTCTGATTGGACGAGGTGGAGATATCATTAGAAGACATCAGTAGGGTAAGAATAAGTGGCATATCAGTGAAATCCTGAGATTGTGATTTTACCTTGGAGTTCCGCTTTGAAGCCCAATAAAATTTGCAATCTAAATCAGCTAATATTTCAGGTGCATTAAAACAAAAGGTGTGCAAAGTCCTCACAGTTTGTTTTCTTTAGAAAGTTGCCACATCTATAATGAAAAAGCCTATCCTTGTGTGGAAGTACAGTGGTCTCTCTGCAGAGGTCCTACATGCCCCTGGTGAGTGAGACCTTTAAACAATTATAATGGCAACTTTTTAAATTAAAATAAAAAACATGTTATACTCCTTTCTGGATCCCCCTGCTGATGACCTGGGCCCGCCCTCGCCTATGTCTGCCCGCAAAGTATGCACTTGCTCTGGGGCAGATGTGCGGGCTCGATCCTGAACCAAGCTGAGCGTACCCATTGACACACACACAGCGTGGCTTGGCCCTGTCCCCTGCTCTAGGGATTTGACTGACAGTAGCAGGAGCCAATGGCTCCCGTTGCTCTCAGCCAAGCTTGTGAGATCGGGGAGGGAGGAGAGAAGACTGGCAGATGGGTATTTGGTGGGGTGTGGGGGGGCACAGCAAGAGGCAAAATGTTTTTTTTGGGAAGTTTGAAGAGAGACAGCGCACACAGCAGGGAACTCCCAGTCCAATTTGCAAGATCCTCTTTCGGGTGTTCAGGCTCTGTGTGTTCTTACACAATACAGCAGAAACAAGTAAAAGGATTGAGCCGGTAACTCTGTAGTCTATATAGCGATTTTAATGGTTGGTACAAAAAGTGACAAGCAAAACAGTTGACGTGTTTCGGCAACAGCCTTAGTCATAGCAGTTGCTACGACTAAGGCTGATGCCGAAACGCTTCAGCTGTTTTTCTTGTAACTTTTTGTAACCAACCATTAAAATCGCTATATAGACAACAGAGTTACCGGCTCAATCCTTTTACTCGTTTCAAAATGTTTTTTTTTATCCTAATGCTGAAGATGCATTCACGTAAAAAACTGTTTACCTTTAGGCCCCTTTCACAATGATGGACCAATCAGGTCTACCTGTCAGTTTTTTAGGAGGGCTCACTGGGATCATCCATAGTATGCCGACACCCGCCGCCACGGGATCCAGTCCACTAAAAACAAACGGATTGGGATCCGTCCGCTGGATCGGATTCAATGACCCATAGAGCAGTGTTTCTCAACCTTTTTCCAGTCAGGGCGCCCTTGAAAAGTATTTTCATCTGTCAGTCACCGGCCCCCAGTTTTACTTACCTGAACCCTCGAACTTGACCCGGCGGGAATGCGCTGTCTCTCTGCCCAGGGTTCTCGCCTCTTGATTGGATAGATTGATAGCAGCGCAGTCATTGGCTCCTGCTGCTGTCAATCAAATCCAATGACGCGAGCGCCGGGGGCGGGGGGCCTCTATGGACGCTGAATGCTGGACTCGGGATCGCGCCCACAAGGTAACCCTCTCGGGGAAGCGCTTCTCCGAGGGGGTTATCAGATGTTGGGAGGAGCCGCCGGGGGACCCCAGAAGAGCAGGTTCGGGGCCACTCTGTGCAAAACGAGCTGCACAGTGGAGGTAAGTATAATATGTTTGTTATTTAAAAAAAAAAAAAATTACCTTTACAATCACTTTAAACTGAACTTGGGAGGAAGGAAAAACGAATATTACCATTCTTGACTTCCAGTTATGCTCAATGTCTGGACCCCCTGCTAAGCACTTTGGTTTCTTCTGCTGGTCCCCTATGTCACTACTGTGTCCTGTGATGTACAGATCAATGGGTTAAACCACAGAGTGCAGAGGTGTAACAGGCATCTGACACTCCAGGAAGCGTCAGATACAGAAGAAACTTTAGGCAGTATAAGCTGCAAAAGGACAAAATGGCAGCTCAAGCAGCAGGTCAAGTATTCACTTTTTTCTTTTACAGGCATTGTGTTCTTTATTTTAAGAAGTGGCAGGGTTGCTTTAAGGGTACAGGATTTGCGGCAGTCATCCTAAACCTGGTTTTGCTACCTAGCACTGCCATTTTGCCACACAGGAAGGCAGATATTTAAAGTGACCCTATCATGAGAGAAGTTTGCTGCTGCCATTTCTTTCTGAAAATGCTAATGCCTGGCTGCTTTTGACTTCACTATTTTTGAGTCACAGAATAAAGCATGCTCTAAAGGAGTGTCTGAAAATGGCACTCAGGGATAAGAACTCCTTACATTTATACTTGTTACGGGTCAGAAACTCCATCAGCATTGAAGTTGAAATGTCATAATTATAGCTAGGTAACTAGCAGTCACATAAGAAGAAGTAAACAATGGCAGCTTCCATTAATCTCCCAAGACAAATCTCCTTTGAGGTAGCACTCAGAAGGCGGGGGGGGGGGGATTATTAAAGGACGCATTCACTTAACCACTTAAGGACTGAGCCTCTTTCTGAGATTTGTTGTTTACAAGTTAAAAACATTTTTTTTTTGCTAGAAAATTACTTAGAACCCCCAAACATTATACTTTTGTTTTCTAACACCCTAGAGAATAAAATGGCGGTAGTTGCAACACTTTCTGTCACACCGTATTTGTGCAGCGGTCTTACAAGCGCACTTTTTATTTGGAAATACACTTTTTGAATTCAAAAATAAGATAACAGTAAAGTTAGCCCAATTTTTTTCTACATTGTGAAAGATAATGTTATGCCAAGTAAATTGATACCCAACATGTCACGCTTCAAAATTGCACCCGCTCGTGGAATGGCGACAAACTTTTACCCTTAAAAATTTCCATAGGCGGCGTTTAAAATTTTTTTTACAGGTTGCATGTTTTTAAGTTACAGAGGAAGGAGGTCTAGGGCTAAAATGATTGCTCTCGCTCTACTGATTTTTTTTTCTTATTTATTTAACTTTTTTTTTTTTTTTAACATTTTTACACATTTTTTTTTTAGAGCTGTGGGCGGAAGTGACGTTTTGACGTAGTTTCCACCCTGCAGTGTCATGGAGGCGGGTGGGGGCCATCTTCCCCTCACTCGTCTCCATGCACTGCCAGTGAGAGGACCGGATTGCCTCCGCCGCTGCCGACGGTTTTCGGTAAGCGGCTGAGGGCACCGGATCACAGCGGGGGGGTGGAGGTCCCTCTTCCGCCGCCGATAAATCTGCTGCAGAGACCACTTTTATCTTAAACTGGACTGCCTGCTGAAGACGAGGATACCGGGGTTATGGCAGCTAGCTGCTGCCATAACAATAATATCCCCCTTCAAAGTACTAACATATAACGATGGTGGGCGGTCCGGAAGTGGTTAAAGTGAATTTGTCCCTAAAAGTGGTTGTAAACCTCAGACATATGAAGAAAGCATACCCCTTTTTAGTGTAAACTCTCAAATAAAAGCACTAAGACCCCTTTTATACTAGAGATGTTTTTCAGGTGCTTTAGCGTTAAAAATAGCGCCTGTAAAAAGCCTCATCTACAATCCCAGTGTGAAAGCCAGAGTGCTTTCACACTGGGGCGCTGCACCTGTAGGACGTAAAACAAAAGTCCTGCAAGCAGCTTCTTTGAGGCACTTTAGGAGCGGTGTAATCAAAGCAGCGCTTTGCGGGCAATTTTAACTCTTTATCTGGCCGCTAGCAGGGGTTAAAAGCACCCCGCTAGCGCCCAAGAAAAGCGCCGCAAAAACGACGGCAAAGATTCACTAAAACTATACTGCCAACGCCCCCGTGCTGGCATTATGAAAGGGCTCTAAGTGTCATTTCTGTCTGCTACTTCCTTCCTCTATTCAGGATGAACCACTTCAGACAATTTTCCTGACGTCAAGAAGAAAATGGTGACAGGGGAGGGATCTCCAGCTGATAGACAGCCTCAGCTCTGTTCCTGTGTTCTGTGTGGAGGGGTGGTGTGTCCAGGGCCGGTGCTGCCTAGGAGAACTAGGCAGCTGCCTAGGGCGCAGCCACGGCTGCCAACTTCCCTACTAGCCTGGCCAGGGGAACACGAGGGGCTAAAGACTGCCCTACACAGGGCTGGGGCGCTGATGGACTTTCTGCTGGCCAATCCAGAGAGAGCAGCAGCCGTGTAGGACATCCATCACAGCTGCTGCTGCGGAGGTTAGCAGCAGCTCAGCCTGTGAGGAGGGTGACACAGACAGATCCCGGGAGTCGGAGGACACCTGGGGGGAACGGAGGTGGCGGGCACCATGTCTTAGGATGAAGGAGAAGTTCTGCTGCCCTGGTGAGTCCACTCTGACAATCAGCACCCGTTGTAGGCACCCACGCCCTAGGCAAGACAACCACCAGAGAAGAGAAGACTGCAGATAAACAGGTACAACTTATGCAGGAGGATTTGTTTAATTTATGTGTATTACCTGAGGATAGTTCCCTCACTGGGTATATGTAAGGGTTTACAACCACTTTAAGTAAAGAACAAATGAGTTGGAAGCTGAGGAGAGATTGCAGCCTATCCAATAAATCCCCTGGTTTGTATAGTAAGTCCTCCATATACTGCGAACTGACACACAGTGGATATAAAAAGTCTACACACCCCTGTTAAAATGTCAGGTTTCTGTGATGTAAAAAAATGAAACAAAGATAAAACATTTTAGAACAATTTCCACCTTTAATGTGACCTATAAATTGTACATCTCAGTTGAACAACAAACTGAAATCTTTTAGGTGGGGGGAAGTAAAACTAAAAAACTAAAATAACGTGGTTGCATAAGTGTGCCCACCCTTAAAGTAATACTTTTTTGAAGCCCCATTTGATTTTATTACAGCATTCAGTCTTTTTGGGTATGAGTCTATCCTGATGACACATCTTGACATTTGCCCACTCTTCTTTGCAAAAACACTCCAAATCTGTCAGATTGCGAGGGCATCTCCTGTGCACAGCCCTCTTCGGATCACCCCACAGATTTTCAATCAGATTCAGGTCTGAGCTCTGGCTGGGCCATTCCAAAACTTTAATCTTCTTCTGGTGAAGCCATTCCTTTGTTGATTTGGATGTATGCTTTTAGTCATAGTCATGCTGAAAGATGAAGTTCCTCTTCATGTTCTGCTTTCTAGCAGAAGCCTGAAGGTTTTGTGCCAATATTGACTGGTATTTGGAACTGTTCATAATTCCCTCTACCTTGACTAAGGCTGTTCCAGCTGAAGAAAAACAGCCCCAATGCTGCCACCACCATGCTTCACTGTGGGTATGGTGTTCTTTTGGTGATGTTCAGTGTTGTTTTTGCACCAAACATATCTTTTGGAATTATGGCCAAAAAGTTCAAGCTTGGTTTCATCAGACCACAACACATTTTCCAACATGCTTTTGGGAGACTTCAGATGTGTTTTTGCAAAATTTAGCCGGGCTTGGTTGATTTTCTTTGTAAAAAAAAAGGCTTCCCTCTTGCCGCTCTACCCCATAGCCCAGACATATGAAGAATACGGGAGATTGTTGTCACATGTACCACACAGCCAGTACTTGCCAGATATTCCTGCAGCTCCTTTAATGTTGCTGTAGGCCTCTTGGCAGCCTCCCTGACCAGTTTTCTTCTCGTCTTTTCATCAATTTTAGAGGGACGTCCAGTTCTTGGGAATGTCACTGTTGTGCCAAATTTTTCACTGTGTTCCGTGGTATATCTAATGCCTTGGGAATTCTTTTGTACCCTTCTCCTGACTGATACCTTTTAACAATGAGATGCCTCTAATGCTTTGGAAGCTCTCTGCGGACCATGGCTTTTGCTGTAGGATGCGACTAAGAAAATGTCAGGAAAGACCTACTAGAAAAGCTGAACTTTATTTGGGGTTAATCAGAGGCAGTTTAAATAATGGCAGGTGTGTACTGACTCCTATTTAACATGAGTTCTAATGTGATTGCTTAATTCTGAACACAGCTACATCCCCAGGTATAAGAGGGTGTGCACACTTATACAACCACATTATTTTAGTTTTTTTATTTTTACTCCCCCCCCCCCCCCCCCCCCAAAAAAAAAAGATTTCAGTTTGTTCTTCAATTGAGTTGCACGGTTTATAGGTCACATTAAAGGTAGAAAAAGTTCTGAAATGATTTATCCTTGTCTAATTTTTTTTTACATTACAGAAACCTTACATTTTAACAGGGAGTGTAAACTTTTTATATCCATTGTACATGAAGTCAATAATTAGTACCAGCCAATCTGATTTTTCCTTTGATCAGTTTAGAACAGTCAGTATGCATGAAAATGATTACCATACTTTGGAATTAATGGATATCTGGAGGACAGATTGATTGCTATGGCATATCTGCTAAACTCCCTGTACAATACACCTAAAAACATGCAGTGAGGGAAGAGAGCAGTACTGAAAGTCTCTTCATGACTCCAGTTATTTCATGGAAATATGTTATCATAATGACCAAGGAGAGGATTGGTCCTTGAAGCTATTCATCCATGACAATGACCCTGGCTAAGTGATACAGTTATTGCAAATTATTCTTCCTGCTATTCACTACAGTAGATATAAATCTAACTACCTACTTATATTCTCCAATCTCCACCACTTAAGCTACAGAAAATGTGCGTAACTACCAACAATCTGAAAAAAAAGAATCAAATTACATTAAATGCTACTACCCTGTTTCCCTGAAAATAAGACCTAGCGTTATTGTCAGTGATGGCTGCAATATAAGCCCTACCCCCAAATAAGCCCTACCCTGTTTCCCCGAAAATAAGCCCTACCCTGAAAATAAGACCTACAAGGACTTTAACTAGGGCTTATTTGGGGGGTAGGGCTTATATTGCAGCCATCACCGACAATCACGCTAGGTCTTATTTTCGGGGAAAACAGGGTAGTACTAAAATTAAGGTATATGATGTATGCGCAAAACTGAATATACAAAGATATGTCGTATTTTCTTCTTGAAAAGATCACTCAGATGCCTTAAAGTGAACCTGTCATTACAGGGTTACTTTTACACACGAGGCAGCCTGTAAACAAAGAGGCTCGAGTTGAAATCATTCGCTTTGCTGCTCCCTGGTTGCTGTGTGTATTTCACACTTCTGGATACATAGAATACCTGCACCCTGGCCCCACGCTGTGGTTCCTCCCATGGGTTCGTACATCACTAAAGGACATATCAGCCAGAGAAGGAACCACAGCACATGGTGGGGGTGGCAAAAATGTTGACTACCTGCAACAAAGTGGTGGCTTTTCACCAAATAGACTGACTGGACCTCCTCTTCTGGGGTCCCCACCAGCGCTCTTCACTCCTCCTCCCTTGCCGGCATCCCTTGCAAGTCACTTGTTATGAAGGCACTTGTGAGGGCTCGACCTCCAGCCAGGCTGTATGCATCTACTGACATGCATAGCATGGCTCCGCCCCGCCCCATGCTATCTCCTCACTAGGATTAACAGCAGCTGGAGCCAATGCCTGTAAATCCTGTAAAAAGTGAGAGCAGCGCTTGATCGAGATTGGGCTCAGGTAAGTATTTAGGGGGGAGGAGCGGACCATTTTTTACCTTAATGCAGACAATGCATTAAGCTAAAAAAAAAAAAACCTTTAGCCTTTATAACCACTTTAAGTTAAATTAACCACTTGCCGACCGGCTCGGCTGCGCAAACCGACGTACCTGTACGTTGGTCTGTGCATGTGGTACTGCGGTCATGCGCTGCGGGAGTTTGCCCGCGGGTTTCGGCAGGCTCGATGTCCGCCGGCCACTCGCGATCGCTGTGAAGAGAGGCAGAACTGGAATATGCCAATGTAAACAAGGCGGATCTCCGTTGTGACAGGGGAAGAGAGAGAGATCAGCTGTTCCTAGTGATCAGGAACAGCGACCTCTCTCTACTCCAAGGCAGTCCGTCCCCCTGACAGTTAGAACGCACCTCCCTAGGGAACACTTAACCCCTTGATCGCCCCCTAGTGTTAACCCCTTCCCTGCCAGTGTTATTTATACAGTGGTCAGTGCATTTTTATAGTACTGATCACTTTATTGGTGTCACTGGTCACCAAAAAGTGTTACTTAGGTCAGATTTGTCCGCCACAATGTCGCAGTCCCGCTAAAAGTCACTGACCCCCGCCATTACTAGTAAAACCAATAAAAAAAATAAAAAGCCCCTATATCTTTGCCCTGTTTTGTAGATGCTATTTTGCACAATTCAATCAATACACTTATTGCGATTGTTTTTACCAAAAATATGTAGCAGAATACATATTGGCCTAACTGATGAATAAATAATTTTTTTATTTTTTGGATCTGTATTATAGCAGAAAGTAAAAAATTTGTTTTTTTCAAAATTGTCAGTCTTTTTTTGTTTAAAATAAAAACTGCAGAGGTGATAAAATACCACCAAAAAAAAAAACTATTTGTGGGAAAAAAAGGACATAAATTTTGTTTGGGTAACACGTTGCACGACCGCGCAATTGTCAGTTAAAGCAATGCAGTGCCGTGGTCATTAAGGGGGTAAATCCTTCCAGGGCTGAAGTGGTTAAAGAGGTATTAACCCCAAAACCAAAAATGTAATATATTGCAGCTTTCCAATCAGATGTGGTGGCTAAATTAGTTTTCTATTTTTAGTCTTTTTCCCTCTGTCTTCACCCTGTGATCTGGCCAGTAACACACCTCCTGTATTAGAGTGCCCCCACTCTGGATAAAGGAGCACAGGGGGCACCCTTTGAGGAAAGTGTTAGATGTACTAGCAGATGTAGATACACTAACAAATTGAAGCCAAATTCCAGCTAACACCTAAGTTACAGCAAACAGTTTTTTCTTTTTAGGACGCATGATTTACATAAATAAATCACAGCCGATCATTGTAAGCCCCCCTGTCAGTGGCACATGGTTTGTCTCAACCCTCTAATTGCTACATCTGCAGCAGAGTTTGTTCTATTGAAATACAACAGATTTACTGGCCGGATCACCAGGTGAAAATAAAAGAAAACAAGCCTAGGCCTCATGCATACTTGGTATTTTAAATGCTGTCTCTAGAGGTGTCTTCCCTTTTTTTCCTGCCTCTAAACACCCTTCAATGTTAGCCTATGTGTCCATGCACACACAGGAGTTTAGAGGCAAAAGCAGGAGCAGCAGGGTTTTTGCATGACATGGATTAACAGGTATAAACGTGCTTAAAGCGGACCTTCAGTCATTTTTTCATCTTTTAGGTCTTCTGTCCTTGTTGTTTTAACTTTGGATAGTAAAACATTTTTTTCTGCCAGTAAATACCTTATACAGCCCACTTCCTCTGTCTTGTCTGGTAATAAGCCTAGGCTAAAGACATCATGCAGAGTTCTCTCTCTCACTCTTGTGACAGAGAGAGTGTGTGTGTGTGTGTGGGGGGGGGGGGGGGGGGGGAAGAGTCATAGGAGAGCCAAGGAGAGCTGCAGAACTGAAATGAGGGAGGGGATAACAGGAGACTGCAGAGATCCATGTGTATTCATCGAGAGAGATGAAATGTGCAGCCAAGTAGGTGTGTGTGTGTGTGTGTGTGTGTAGCAGCTTCAGCTGCCCACAGCTAAAATGGCTGCAGCCAGACTCAGTGGAGGGAGATTTCTGCAGCATATTTGGCAAGTACAGAATCACAGTATATATAAAATAATATGCAAAGTGGTTAGAGGGAAGCTTCAGAATGGCAAAGATGTTTTTATTACAAATTATGTAAGCAGACTTAAGTTCCGCTTTAAGTGCTAGGAGCATCAAGCACTTGGGCGTTCATTCGTTTCAATGGCCAAATAAATGAAAAAACGCCCAAGTGCTTAATGCACGTAAACACGCCTAAATGCGTTTTTTTACACTTTTTTTTTCTGCGTTTAGAAGAACTATGCAAATGCCCAGTGTGCATGAGGCCTCAAAAAGAAAACGAATGCAGCCATCACATCTAAGAATTGGTAAGCTGCAATATAATACATACATGTTCGCTTTTGGGTTTAAAGTATAACTAAAAGGCAAAACTTTTTTTTTCCCCATTTTGGATGGAGTGAAGAGGGATTAGAACACCAGTTTTTATTGCTGTCTGTGTCCCTGTTAAGGAGGTTCCCCCTCTCTATCTGTCCTGTTTACCATTATTACTGAAAGCAAAAAAAAAAAAAAAACTCGCAAAATTTTGGGTTGTCCTCAGAAAAGTAATGGAGGGGAAATCTTCCAATGGGGACACTAGTTCTGGTGGCCTGGGGATCCCCAAAGGAATGCTCTTAATTTGCAGGGATTTCCTCTCACTTCCCGTTTGGCTATTGGACAGGAAGGAAAAGGAAATCTCTGCAATGAGACCCAGAAGAAGAAAAAAAAAAATATGACAGGGGTTATAACCCTCCCTTGCTCTATCCAAAATGGCAAACAAATGTGCCTATAGTTCTACTTTAGCACTGCTTTAAGTTCACCAAACAATAAGCATAATTTACTAAAAGAATAGAGAATGTTCAGAGCAGTCAGCGTTTCTATGCTGACCCATGTTCACAGCCAAAAGTGCCTACAATGGGCAAGAATGGTTTGAGGAATACGAGTCTGAGGTATTGACTTGGCCCCAAATTCTCCAAATGTGCTGTAAAAACAAGCCTGATCCATGAAGGTCCCACGTTGCAACTTACAGGACTTAAAGGATTGGCTACTGATGGCTTGGTGCCAGATTCCATAATACCTTCAGAGGTCTAATGGAATCCATGCCTTGAGGGGTTATGATGGATTGTCATAAAGTTATTGCTAATAGGTATAAGGTTAAAGTTATACTAAACAATACACTTATTCTCCAAAAATAATCCATACACATCCACTACTTAAAGCGGAAGTAAACCCATCCATAAAACAGTTACCTTTCCGGCACGTGCCGGAAATGTAACACTCCCATTGGTTGTGCTCTCAACCAAACTGTCAAACCATCCAATGGTCGGTGTCGTAACTGATCACATGTGCAGCATCATGGCAGTTCTAGATTAAACAGAGGCCAAGATGGCGGCCTCCTTGGCTGAAAACTATAGGAGGGTTTCCTTCCACTTTAATAGACATGTAATCTATGTTTCATGAAATTGTTTCCTACTGCGTTTTTCTGTCTCCTTGTAACATCCTGCTCCCGAACCTCTTCTTTTCTGCCTCACTTTGTTTGGAATGAGCAGTGCACGGTAATTGCGGTAACGTACACTGCTCTATACACACTACAAATCTCATAGTCCATAGTCTTTAGGCTGGGTTTACACCTAATACAGATGCGGCTCCTTGCAGGGGTCCTGTGCGTCCCCGTTCACCGTTTCAGGTCCGATTTCAGCCCAAATTTTTGGCTCAATTCGGACCTGAAACGGACCAAAAGACGCACAAGACCCCTGTGCAAATTCGCAGTGGAGATATGTGAACCGGCTCCGTAGAGAGACAGTCAAAATCTCCTGTTATCTCGAACTGCTATTCGCAATGGTGTGATCCCAGCCTCAGATCCTTCAACTATGTTCCTACAAACAGTGGCACCATGGAGAATGGGAGAATGAATTTAGCCATCCTCTAACCAGAAGTCAGGTCACAGCAGCAAAAATAATGGAATTTTGAGATTTGTAGGATGCGGAGAGCCTGCTGTTTTGAGTTAAAGTAGAACTGTAGGCATAATTTTTTTTTTTTTCATTTTTGATAGAGTAAGGGAAGATTATAACCCCTGTAAGGTTTATTTTTGCCATCTGTGTCCCATCGGGGAGATTTACCTTTACTTCCTGCCCCAAAGCCAAACAGGAAGAGAGAGGAGATCCCTGCAAATTAAGGGAATCCTTAGGGACCCCCAGGTTACCAGAACTAGTGTCTCCATTGGAAGACTTCCCATCTACAGTGCCTTGAAAAAGTATTCACACACCTTGAAATTTTCCACATTTTGTCATGTCACAACCAAAAATTTTAATGTATTTTATTGGGATTTTATGTGATAGACCAACACAAAGTGGCACATAACTGTTGAAGTGGAAGGAAAATGAAAAAATGTTTTTCAACATTTTTTACAAATAAATATGTGAAAAGTGTGGCGTGCATTTGTATCCAGCCCCCCTGACTGAATACTTTGTAGAACCACCTTTGGCTGAAGTATTTTGGGTATGTCTCTACCAGCTTTGCACATGTAGAGTGACATTTTTGCCCATTCTTCTTTGCAAAATATGTCAAGCTCTGTCAGATTGGATGGAGAGCGTCTGTGAACAGCAATTTTCAAATCTTGCCACAGATTCTCAATTGGATTTAGATCTGGACTGGGCCATTCTAAAACATGTATATGCTTTGATCTAAACCATTCCATCTGGCTGTACGTTTAGGGTCGTTGTCCTGCTGGAAGGTAAACCTCCACCCCAGTCTCAAGTCTTTTGCAGATGTTAACTGATTTTTTCTAAGATTGCCCTGTATTTGGCTTCATCCATCTTCCCATCAACCCTGACCAGCTTCCCTGTCCCTACTGAAAAAAAGCATTCCAACACCATGATGCTGCCACCACCATGTTTCACGGTGGGGATGGTGTGTTCAGGGTGATGTGCAGTGTTTATTTTCCGCCACACGTAGCATTTTACTTTAATGCCAAAAAGTTCCATTTTGGTCTCATCTGACAGAGCACTTTCTTCTAAATGTTTGCTGTGTCCCCCCACATGGCTTCTCGCAAACTGCAAATGGGACTTCTTATGGCTTTCTTCTTGCCACTCTTCCATAAAGACCAGATTTGTGGAGTGCACAACTAATAGTTGTCCTGTGGACAGACTCTCCCACCTGAGCTGTGGATCTTTGCAGCTCCTCCAGAGTTACCATGGGCCTCTTGGCTGCTTCTATGATTAATGCTCTCCTTGCCCATCAGTTTAGGTGGACGGCCATGTCTTGGTAGGTTTGCAGTTGTGCCATACTCTTTCCATTTTCGGATGATGGTATGAACAGTGCTCCATGAGATGTTCAAAGCTTGGGTTATTTTTTTATAACCTATCCCTGTTTTAAACTTCTCCTTGACTTTATCCCTGACCTGTCTGGTGTGTTCACTGGCCTTCATGAGGGCTTCACACAGAACAGCTGTATTTATACTGAAATTAAATTACACACAGGTGGACACTATTTACTGATTAGGTGACTTCTGAAGGCAATTGGTTCCACTAGATTTTAGTTAGGGGTATCAGAGTAAAGGGGGCTGAATACATTCACGCCATATATTTATTTCCAAAAAATTTTAAAAACCATTTATCATTTTCCTTCCACTTCACAATTATGCGCCACTTTGTGTTGGTTTATCACATAAAATCTCAATAAAATACATTTACGTTTTTGTTTGACAAAATGTGGAAAATGTCAAGGGGTATGAATACTTTTTCAAGACACTATTACTTTTCTGGGGAAAATCCAAAATTTTAGATTTTCTTTTACTTTCACTTTCAATGATAATTGTAAACAGGACAAATAGGGAGGGTGAATCTCCCTAACGGGGACACAGAACGCAATAATAAGTGTCAGGTGTTCTAATCCCTCTCCCCTCTATCCAAAACTGAAAGAAAAAGTTTTGCTTTTAGTTATAGCTTTTAGTCACTTTAAAGTGATTGTGTAAAGGGAAAATATATATATATTTTTAAAAATAACAAACATGTTATAGTTACCTGCTCTGTGAGTGGTTTTGCACAGAGCAGCCCCGATCCTCTTCTTCTCAGGTCCCCCGCAGGCGGTCCTGGCTCCTCCCGTTGACTGCTACCATAGCAAGCGGCTTGCTATAGGGGCACTTACGCGGGCTTGCTCCTGAGCTGCGCCTTGTGTGTCCATTGACACAAACACTGTGGCTCGGCCAATAGCTCCTGTTGCTGCCTCTGATCCAGTGCGGAGAGAGAGAGCCCTACACTGTGCAAACTTCTTTCCTCTAACCATGGGTTGCAGGAAAGGAATACACTAGGGCTGCAACTAACGATTATTTTCATAATCGATTACTCGGCCGATTATTTCTTCGATTAATTGGATAAAATCATAAAAAAACGTAATGTGCCATTTTTTCGTTTCCTTCCGGGGACACCAATGATGGGGCGCTATTCCTCCTGGGGACACCAATGACGGGGCGCTATTCCTCCTGGGAAGACCAATGATGGGGCGCTATTCCTCCCGGGAACACCATTGATGGGGCGCTGTTCTTCCCGGGAACACCAATTATGGGGCACTACCCCCCTCCCAGGAAAACCAATGGGGCACTATTCCCCCCCTCCCCTCCCAGGAACACCAATGGGGCACTATGGCTATTCCTCCCTACCTCCCAGGAAAACCAATGATGGGGCACTACTATTCCAGGCAACCACCCCCTGGAACACCAATGATGGAGCACTCCCCCCCCAGGAATACTGTTAGGATGGGGCACTGGTCATAAAAATTGTACTGTTTTTACTGTGTTATTAGCCGCTACCTTTCACAATGAATGTGCAGCTCGGCTCTCCTTGCGGCTTCTCGCCCTTGCCCTTCTGTTCCCTCGAGGCAGCAAGCGGGGCTGAGAAGATCAGTGGGGATGACATCAGTGAGGAGGAGGAGGAGATAATTATCGATAATATCGATTAATCGTTTCAGCCCTAGATTACACACAATTCCCCCATCAATACAGAGAGTGCTGACAGGGGAATCCCCCCTGATGAGCAATTGTCTGCTCCAGGGAGGGGGGAAGCGATCGATTATCGCTAGCAGCTATCAATAATCACAAGAGAATCCAGCAGGCTGGTTGTACCCAAGTTGATCGATCGCTCAATTTGGAACTTTCAGCCTGCCCATTATTGGTTTGAATCTTGGCAGGTTCATGCTGAACCGGCAAAAATTCGAACAGTGTATGTCCAGCCTTAAGATAAAAAACCTTCTGCCTTTAGAACCACTTTAAGAATACATACTTAAACTGCAGTCTGCTCACATAATTTGTAATAAAAACATCTTTTGCCATTCTGAAGCTTCCCTCCAACCACTTTGCATATTATTTTATATATACTGTGATTCTGTACTTGCCAAATATGCTGCAGAAATATTCCTCCACTGAGTCTGGCTGCAGCCATTTTAACTGTGGGCAACTGAAGCTGCTGCCTGTTCACTTCCTAGATTTACACAGACACACAGAGGCACACCTCCAGCTCTGCAGGTCTAATTGGCCCTCTTATGACTCATCCCCCCTCCCTTCCTGGCAAACTCTCAGGAGAGTGAGTGAGAGAGAGCTGTGCATGATGTCATAAGCCTAGGCTTTTTACCAGACAAGAAACAGGAAGTGGGCTGTATAAGGGATTTATAAAAAAAAAAATGTTTTCCTATCCAAAGTTAAAACAACAAGGGCAGAAGATTTAATAGAAATATGAAAAAATTTACTGAAGTTCCGCTTTAAAGCTATGCTCACTTTGAACACCCAATCGTATGCAAGAAAAAACAAAAATAGGACTTTGGCTTGCTCATGATTCGATTATTAAAATAAACACAGCTTCACCTTACTTACTAAAGTATATGAACTTTTACTATGCCTAGGGAACAGTCTATATTCTTAAAGAGGTTGTAAACCTCCATTTTCAAGTTATACCTATAGGTAAGCCTATAATAAGGCTTACCTATGGGTACATTAAATATCTACTAAACGTGCACCTTTTAGGAGATATTTACTTTGTACTGCGTCGATGAGGTCATCGGCGCATGAGCTGTGAAGAAACGGCTCTCCGTGCTTTTTTTCTCCACTAGCGAGTGCCGTGACGTCACGCCACTCCGGCCAGTCACAGAGCTGGAGTCCGCAGCCCCGGAAGGAAGAGGTGCGAACATGGATGCGGCCTCCAGTGGGGACAGTGCAGGTATGTCTCCAGCAACTCCTTGAGCAGGGGTCCAGGGGTGCTCAATTTCATTGCGGCCCGCATCAGTATTATGGTTGTCCTTAAAGGGCTGGTTCTATCTGCGAGGTTATATACATTTTTTCAGGGCTTTTTTTCTCAGAGATTAGGTGCAGGAACTCAACTTCGCCCCCCCCCCCCCCCCCCAAGTGTTTCCAAGTGACAGTGGTGAGAAAGGAGTGTAGGGAGGAGAGTCGGAGGTGGTGTTCCACCACATTCCAGGTGAAAAAAGCCCTGGATGCAAGGGCCACATGAAATGGCCTGGCGGGCTAGATTTGGCCCTTAGGCCTTGTGTTTGACATGTGTCCTTTAGTATGTTCACAGCCTTTTGCAGCATGTCTACAGTCTCTGACCATCTCTTGCATTATGTCCACATTCTCTTACAATATCTTGTAACATGTCAACAATCTCTGGCCATCTCTTGTATCATGACCTTAGTCTCTGACTATATCCTGTTGTGTCTCTGCTGTTTTTGATCATAAAAAAATCACTGAATTTTATGTGCAGCCCTTTGGTGATGTCGGGGGCCACACTCTGCCTCCCCTATCAAGAAAGTTGACCACCCCTGTTTTAGAGTATATCTTAGCCAGGTATTTGCAATTAGCGGACCTCCAGCTGTTGCAAAACTACAAGTCCCATCATGCCTCTGCCTCTGGGTGTCATGCTTGTGGCTGTCAGAGTCTTGCTATGCTTCATGGGACTTGTAGTTCTGCAACAACTGGAGGTCCGCTGATTGCATATCCCTGATCTAAGCCCTAACTAGGTGACATCAAGTTTTCCAAAGTACTGTGTAAAACAATTATCACGGCTCTTTTTTTCCATTAAAAAGGTCCTGAATTAAAACCAATACACAGAGGAACTTAAAAAAAATGCATGAAACAAACACGAAGTCTCTTTTTTTTCTTTTTTGTTAATAGTGATTATCTAAAGCCATTTGATTTTTCTAACCATAATGTTTTTCTTAAGGTAGATTTCCTAGAAAATTGTAAATACAGCTTTTCATATCCCTCTATAAAGTAATATGAAGGGACATCCTAGCAGCTCCAAGAAGTTATCTTGGGACACAGAGCTGCATACTATGTTGCACATGACACCTGCTGGTGAAATCTGGTATTGTAGTGAAAACAGAAAAATCTATGGTTGCCCATTGTATTTTGCCATGTACTGTAATCAATGGGATGAGAATTTTAACTGCAGCATTTAGGGATCACCTGTGTTATTACATTTAGGTATTTAAATCAAACAGGGAAATCCCCCCCTCTTTGAACAGGTATTGTACTATTTTCTGCATCTTAGAATATTTTAGTACACTGTCCACAGAGGTAGTAGATTACACTGATCAAAGGCATGTATTGTATTTAGCAATTTGTCTCAATGTCCAGGTTCTTATTTATGCAATTGCATTTTTATTGAATGATGAAACAGTATAAATGACAAGCAACAAATATACAGTACAATCATACAAAATAGATCATACTTCATCGCTCCGCCTTCCCACAATTTGGAAAACATAGGCAACACATGATAACAGGTGAACGTTCTCATTCCCTGTGACTGCTGCAATAATTTTATCTAATGCCAGTCCTAGTCTAGATATAACAATTCAATAAAACAAGAAAGTTGTTATACTGTGACAAGGATTAGAATAGTCGACTAACAAAACTTTCTGAAAGGAAAACCCTGAGCTTCCCACATTAACTAAATACATTCTAGCCATCATGTTCTACTGCAGGTCTAAAATGGAACTACAATTCTGATTGCTTGCTTTGGTCAGCACAGGCACTTTTGTGCCGTAGAGGGTTTATGTTTCTCAATTGTACAAGTCTTACAATTTTTTTCATCAGTAAATGTCTTTAGAAACCCAAAAAAGGCCTAAAAAATAGCTCCCTCTTCATTATCATAAGAATGCAGGTCAATGTCATGGTCACATCAGATATCTAAAATGTCAACAAGGCCATTGGGCAATCCCGTCTTGTGCTCGTTTAAGAAAGACTGGGGAGATGTTTCCTCCAGCACTCGTTAAATGACTGGCTTATGTAGCAAGACGGGTACTCTTGCCTAGAAAAAGGCATAATGTTATCTACTGCATCCAGATCACCTATCTTTAAGCTGTGGTCAATAACCCTTAAGACACATAGTTCCACCCTCCAAAACCCACAACATTCTTATGAGTGAATCCATGGTTTTATGAGTAAAGGACACATGATCTTGGGGTGCAACAGTTGGACAGGACACATAGTTGACAAGGTTGGTTCCAACGCTTTCTGCAAACAGAAAAGTGCACACACAATGCCGCTAACATATGACAAAGCTCATGCAGGAAAAAAAATAACATGCAGATCCCGTGTTCCCTCCCCGGGGTAGAATGACGATGCAACAAGTCTCTCACCGCCAGAAGTCGGGGTACAAACAAGCGATGCCCCATTCCCAGCAGCTCCAGGACGCGACAGGCGTACTCATTGACAAAGTTGCTCTTCTCATCCTGAATTTCCTGTGACTTTTTCACAGGAGAGGAAAGCTTGGGGGCTGGTGGGGTGAAAGGTATCCTCTCCTCCATGGAGGTTTTCCGGAACACCCTCTCCTAACCTTATTGAGCCCGGGAAGGAATGCTAGCAAGTGAATTGGTGTGGTGGTGCATAAAGTCAATGCTGGGCATGTAGGCAATGCCAGTCTGCCTCACTGCACATGGAAATCATCTTAGGAGGAACACAACCAGACATCCATTAAGAAGCACGGCACAGGTGCGTACTGACGCATCTACACCCAACATAAAGGCACGGTTAATTTAGAAGTCATCATAGCAGAATCGGAATGGAGATAGCCTGATGGAAAGGACCCAGCAGAGAATGCAGGGGGGAAAGTCAGGCCCAGCTGCTGGATGTGTGTGCTTGGATGGGGCTGCAGGAACAAGCGATGAGATCACTGCATCCACCGGAGCTGCTGCTGCTACAGCCTCTCATCATGAATCAGTAATGAAGGAGGGAGAAGGGAGGTGAATGAGCGAGGATGGAGGGAGGATGCTTGCTAAAGGATGCTGTAATCAGAAACCAATAGAAAAGCCCCTAACGCACATCATCCACACCCTGCTTTTTACAGCTTTCCAGTTTCCTTAAATAATCCCAGCCCTCTTTTTTTTTTTTTTTTTTTTAAATACCTGTCCTTAGTTTTACCCCCCCCCCCCCCCTTTATTAAGCTGAAAACAGAAGAAGGTGCACTCAAATGATCTTTTTATATTAGTGTGCAAAATACAGCTCCTGCTATATCTTTCTGCATGCAATCATTTTACATAGTAGATGACAGGGCAATGCCACGTTGACCACCAGCATTTGCAGACAGATTGCTCCTGGTCAGACGGGTGGTAATGGGAACCTTGCTCATGTTTAAAATACTGGGAATGACATTTCCTTAGAAGATTGAAGTGGAAAGTGCTGGGCATGTTCCTAAGAAGCAGGTGGCAGGGCTGAAGTTAAGCGATAGCGTCCTCTAGTGTGAGACACCCGATTTGCCATGTAAGGAAATGATTATCTTCCGTCTTGTGAGCACATCTGCTATTCTACAGCCTCCTGCCAACCTCACAGATATAACAAGGCTGCTTGGCAATACAGAAGGATTTTCATGAATATGTTTGCCAATGGCATCCATAAAAACTGCAATATGATCATTCATTCATATATTTAAAATTGTAATCAGATCTTAAAAAAAATGGAGGCCCTAAGGCCTCATGTACACTGCTGCTGCTTGGGAGCAGTTGGGCATTTTTTCAACTGCTCCTGAACTCTACTCGATGTGAGTTTAGTTTAGAGACCTTTTTTGGAAAGCAAAAAAATGAGCTCAAACGCTGAGTTTAGAGGCACTTAAAGCGCCAACCGCTTCTAAACATGGCTAAATGCGGTAACTCGCGTTTAGCCACATTTCGTTTATAGGTGTTTTTCATTTTTGGCTATTTTGAAAAAAAAAATAAAAAAAATAAATGCATTCAATAATCACTTTATTCATCGGGTTTTGAGACTACCTTTTTATTACAATTTCTGCTAATATTGATATAATTCATAAGGACAAGTCGCTTTCCCTTCTTTGTATATATTTATAGGCGATGCAAAGGTGTACAGACCTCTGGGAGAAACAACTAAAGAAATATGCTTTAACAGAATATCAAGCAGTCATACAAAAGGGACTAGAGCAGCCTTTCTCAACTAGGGTTCCTCCAAAGGTTGCTAAAGGTGATGAGCAATTTCGGCCTTTCGGAAAAGTAAGCGCTGACTGCATTGATCTTTTTAACAATCTACAAGGGGGGATTCTTCCCAATGATAACTAACGTAAGAAGCATTCTTCCTAGTGACCACCAAAGCAAAGGAGCACTCTTCCCAATGACCACATGCAGGGAGCATTACTTCCAGTGACCACTAAAGTAAGGAGCATTCTTTTTTAAAATTGACCACTAATGTAAGGAGCATTTTTCCCAATGACCACCAATTCAAGGAGCATTTTTCCCCAATGACCACCAATACAAGGTGCATTTTTCCCCCAACGACCACCAATACAAGGAGAATTCTTCCCAATGACCACCAATACAAGGAGAATTCTTCCCAATGACCACAAATACAAGAAGTCTTCCCAATGACCACCAATGCAAGGAGCATTCTTCCCAATGACCACCAATACAAGGGGCATTCTTCCCAATGACCACCAATGCAAGCAGCATTCTTCCTAAAGACCACCAATGAAACCAGCATTCTTCCCAATGACCACCAATGCAAGGAGCATTCTTCCCAATGACCACCAATGCAAGCAGCATTCTTCCCAATGACCACCAATGCAAGCAGCATTCTTCTCAATGACCACCATGCAAGGAGAATTCTTCCCAATGACCACCAATGCAAGGAGCATTCTTCCCAATGACCACCAATGCAAGGAGCATTATTTCTAGTAACCACTAAAGTAAGGAGCATTCTTTCTTCCCAATGACCACCTATGCTAGGAGCATGCTTCCCAGTGACCATTACACTAATGTGCCATGAGCTGTAGTTAGAGTAAATTTTAGCAGGGGTTCCCTGAGACAGGAAATGCATTTCAAGGGTTCCTCCATGTTAAAAAAAAGGTCGAGAAAGGCTGGTCCAAAAGCCTGCAGTATGCATTATATATAAAATTAAACTAAAGCGGGATATGTAATATAAAATCCTTGTGATCACAACCCTCTAGAGTAATGTGTGTTATTACAGCGCCACTCTGTACCCCTAATTTACCTTAAACACATTTTCCTGTGTTTGTTCCTCCCAGGGAAGTATTATTGGACAGTCAGCAACAAGGTGATTTATCAGCACTGTTCAGCTCATTAATCTAACAAACACAACCTAGTTTTCAGCCATAGTGGGAGATGAGTGACTTGCATGACAGTCACATCTGTGCCCTTGAGCTGTTCTAATGAAATCATGGCAGAAGGAGAGAGGAAGAGAGACATGAAAAGCATATCATGCAGGATTGCTCCTAATAGCAGAGAAATTGGCTTCAATGGGATGAAATGGCTCTCTGAAGGCAGATGTGTCTATAGTCCTTTCACTGGCTCCACACTGAACTCACTGAGAGTTAAATAAGAATCTGCAGCGGAAGCGCCATCCGTTATGAACACGAGATAAAGCAGGAAACTCCTTCTACTACAAAGCCATATGATCAGACAGGAGCGTGCATGAATTTTCTCTGCAGGTAAAATCAGGTCAATGTGCTGGCAGGCTTGGATTACATACAAAATGGCTTCACTGGGCTATACTACACTGAAAAATACACAGAGGGAAATAGTAACTGCAACCGCTATTAAAGGTTCATAGATTCCCATTAAACCTCAAAATGCTGTCAAAAATGTTCCCATTCACTGAACCATGGAAATATGGAATGGAGAGGTAAATATTTTGCTGTGTCATTTCTAAAGGCAATCATCATTCAGAAGAGTGTGAAGAGGGATGTGTCAGTCAGTGCACAAAATGGAAATGCTGGAACTTGTAGTTCTACAAGAGATGTACCACTGGGAAACATGCTGCAGATTTTATGTCGACATGAACAGTAATGTTACCATTGCGTGTACCTGCTTGGACTTGTAATTCTACAGAGACAGAAGAGACGCACTGAGGAACACGAGAGGTGCTGAGGGAAATCATACAAGGACTGTAACTGTGGCCAGGCTGTGCAGATAATCAAACATCTACATATTATTATTAAGCAGTAAATTAACTTTTAAACAAGCCATCGCTGGCCTCGGTAGCTGTGTAGCAATTTATACTCAAAGTTCAGAGAAGAAGCACCGAAGTTACTGCTTCCATCTGCTTCCCTCTCCCAGTAGTGACTCGACAGCCTTCTAGTCTCTAAAAGAGAAGTATGGGAATAAACGGGAAAAAAAAACACACATTCATAATTACCCAGATAGCTGCAGCATCGGTCTGATGCTGAAACCGTCCCCTGCTGGCTCTACATCAAGAACCGAGCAATCAAATACTGCTGATCGCTCAGTTCTCGGTCTTCAGTGAGCAGAGCCAGTGACTGTCAATCATTGCTTTGTACTCTGCTCCTCCTGTGCCCATAGGAGCCCTGAACTGTGGAGGGGGCGGGAGCATCTGTCTCGGGTTCTTAGCAGCATGCTGAGAGGCTGGGCCAGCTTGCTGGTTAGGCATCTGGACAGAAACCATCAATATTATCTGGATCCCAGCAGAGCCTGGACCGGCTCAGTGACGTTCAGCTGACAATGGGCGTTCACCTGCTGTCAGCTGAATATGGGTCACAGGAGAGCTGAACTAAGTGCACAGGTATGGGCAAGAATTCGAGGTATGGTTATTTTTATATAAAGTATCTGACAATAGTGAGTACATCCCTCACATTTTTGTAAATATTTTATTATATATTTTCATGTGACAACACTGAAGAAATGACACTTTGTTACAATGTAAAGTAGTGAGTGTACAGCTTGTATAACAGTGTAAATTTGCTTTCCCCTCAAAATAACTCAACACACAGCCATTAATGTCTAAAACGCTAGCAACAAAAGTGAGTACACCCCTACGTGAAAATGTTCAAATTGGGCCCAAAGTGTCAATATTTTGTGTGGTCACTATTATTTTCCAGCACTGCCTTAACCCTCCTGGGCATGGAGTTCACCAGAGCTTTACAGGTTGCCACTGGAGTCCTCTTCCACTCCTCCATGATGACATCACGGAGCTGGTGGATGTTAGAGACCTTGCGCTCCTCCGCCTTCCGTTTGAGGATTCCCCACAGATGCTCAAAAGGGTTTAGGTCTGGAGACATGCTTGGCCAGTCCATCACACTTACCCTCAGCTTCTTTAGCAAGGCAGTGGTCTTCTTGGAGGTGTGTTTGGGGTCGTTATGTTGGAATACTGCCCAGTCTCCGAAGGGAGGGGATCATGCTCTGTTTCAGTATGTCACAGTACATGTTGGCATTCATAGTCCCCTCAATGAACTGTAGCTCCTCAGAGCCGGCAGCACTCATGCAGCCCCAGACCATGACACTCCAACCACCATGCCTGACTGTAGGCAAGACACACTTGTCTTTGTGCTCCACACACGCTTGACATCATCTAAACCAAATAAGTTTATCTTGGTCTCATCAGATCACAGGACATGGTTCCAGTAATCCATTTTCTTAGTCTGCTTGTCTTCAGCAAACTGTTTGCGGGCTTTCTTTTGCATCATCTTTGGAAGAGGCTTCCTTCTGGGACGACAGCCATGCAGACCAATTTGATGCAGCTTGCGGTGTATGGTCTGAGCACTGACAGACTGACCCCCCACCCCTTCAACCTCTGCAGCAATGCTGGCAGCACTCATACGTCTATTTCCCAAAGACAGCCTCTGGATATGACGCTGAGCACGTGCACTCAACTTCTTTGGTCGACCATGGCAAAGCCTGTTCTGAGTGGGACCTGTTCTGTTAAACCGCTGTATGGTCTTGCCCACCTTGCTGCAGCTCCGTTTCAGGGTCTTGGCAATCTTCTTATAGCCTAGGCCATCTTTATGTAGAGCAACAATTCTTTTTTCCAGATCCTTAGAGAGTTCTTTGCCATGAGGTGCCATGTTGAACCTCCAGTGACCAGTATGAGAGAGTGAGAGCGAAAACACCAAATTTAACCCACCTGCTCCCCATTCACACCTGAGACCTTGTAACACTAACGAGTCACATGACACCAGGGAGGAAAAATGGCTAATTGGGCCCAATTTGGACCTTTTCATTTAGGCCCCTTTCACACGAGGCCGATCCGCTCAGTGGACTCCGCCAGCTCAGCGGGAGATTGCTTTGTTGATCCCTGCCGAGCCGGCAGATGACAGGTCCGTCTCTGTTCACTGTGCAGAGACGGATCTGTCAGAGCTCCACTGTCCTCTATGGGAGATCGGACGAAAACAGATCCGCCTGTCCATTTTCATCCGATCTGCTAGACAAATGGCGAACGTATCGCCATCCGTCTGATTTGAGCGGATCTTATCGGATCGGATGGCAGGCGGGTGTCAGCAGACACATCTCCGCTGACATCCCCCTGCCCATACAAGTCAATGGATGGCCCGCTCGGATCCGCCTGTCGGATCCAAGCGGGCCTATTGTGTGAAAGGGGCCTTAGGGGTGTACTCACCTTTGTTGCCAGCGGTTTAGACATTAATGGCTGTGTGTTGAGTTATTTTGAGGGGACAGCAAATTTACACTGTTATACAAGCTGTACACTCACTACTTTACATTGTAGCAAAGTGAAAATCCTTCAGTGTTGTCACATGAAAAGATATAAAAAAATAGTTACAAAAATGTGATGGGTGTACTCACTTTTGTGAGATACTGTATATTGGTCCAGATTAGACCAATGGAACTATATGTATAACATACCTGTGGGATCCCTGTGGAAGCTGAAAATCACTACAACAGATTCATAGAGTGATCACCACTAGTTTTCAGGTCCCATGTTGAGCAGCTGTCCTGCTGTATTCTGAACACAGGTCAAATGCTCAGCATGGCAACCATTCAGAGATTGCTTTGCATCTTCTCAATGAATGCAAAGTGTTCTCTGATTGGACAAGGTAAAGAGGCAGGGCGGTAATGTCACACTGTCCACTTCATCCAATCAAGAAATCGTTTTGCATCCCCTCAATGGATGCAAAGCGTTATCTGATTGGACAAGATAATGAGGCAGGGTGGTGGTGTCACATTTTCTACCTCATCCAATCAGGGATTCGCTTTCCATCCCCTCAATGACTGCAAAGCGTTCTCTGATTGGACAAGGTGGAGAGGCAGGGGGGTGATGTCACACTCTCCAATCAGAGAATGCTTTGCATTCATTGAGAAAATTCAAAGAATTCTCTGAATGGCGCCCGTACCCTGTGGCCATACTCCTGTGTTCACAGCCACTCAAAATGGATCCTGAAATCAAGTGGAGAGCACTGTAGAAGGGTTTTCTACTACATTGATAACCATTTCAAGAGCAGCCTCTCTCAACCAGGGTTCCTCCAGACGTTGCTAGGGTTTTCTTGAGCAATGAGCAATTTCTGCCTCTCAGATGAGTAACCGCTGACAACAATCTTTTTAGCTATCTGTAAAAGGGGATTTTTCCCAATGATCGCCATCACATTAATATACAGTGAGCTGTAGATACAGTAATTGATAGCTGGGGTTCCCTGTGACCAGAAAGTTATTTTAGGCCCCTTTCACACTTGTGCAACCTGAAAGTCGTGCAATTTTTCCGCAACTTGAAGCAATACCTGTGTAATCTTGAGGTCTATGTAATCAAAGTCAGACAATGTAGTGCAGGGACTACTTTGAAGTCGCACAGATATGAACGGTACTCATTGGAAATCATGGGGTACGACTTGTCATGCAACTTTGCAGTCACAGGACAAGTTGCACAAATGTGAAAGGGGCCCTTAAGGGTTCCTCCAAAAAGGTTGGAAAAGGCTGTTCAAAAGGGATCCCACAAGTATGGTACATGCATATAGTTACATTGGTCAAAGGTGGAGTTCTTCTTTAGAACATAAAGCAGGTATTTTGGGAGAAGGGTGAGCTGAGCAGCTAACCTGAAGAACTTCACTTCTTCTGCTTTTAACTTAGAGGATGAATTTATCCACAGTAACTGCAGCTACAGAGGTCAGTAATGGCTTGTTTCAAAGCTCATTTACTCATTTGAGGCCTATGTCAGGTGAACTGCCCCTCCTTCCCCCTCCCTGCCCTTAATGAGAGCTTGATATCCAGAAAGGATGAGACAATTCGGGGACAGAAAAAACACATAAGCAGAATATTAACAGCATGTTGTACAGAGAAATACATAGCTGAACTCAAGCGTTCAATATGTTTTCTTAACTGTACTTCATGTCCAAGAAATTCACAGTAAGACCTCGTTCACACAGAGCTTACTACAGTGTACACCTGTAAGAGGCCATGTTTACCCGCATGGGGATGCACAGGTGCATTCCCATTGATGTCAACTGGGACGCAGCAGCTGCACCCAATTTGACATCCATGTGGGAGTGGATGCAAGGCAATGCAGACTGTGCGAGTTCAGGGACATGCACCTGCACCCACACAGATGTCAAATTGGGAGCAGTGGCTGTGTCCAGACTGGCAGCTGGTTATGATGGCACCTAGTGCTACATACAGTGAGGGGAAAATGTATTTGATCCCCTGCTGATTTTGTACGTTTGCCCACTGACAAAGAAATGATCAGTCTATCATTTTAATGGTAGGTTTATTTTAACAGTGAGAGACAGAATAACAACTAAAATATCCAGAAAAACGCATTTCAAAAAAGTTATAAATTTATTTGCATTTTAATGAGTGAAATAAGTATTGGACCCCTTCGCAAAACATGACTTAGTACTTGGTGGCAAAACCCTTGTTGGCAATCACAGAGGTCAGACGTTTCTTTTAGTTGGCCACTAGGTTTGCACACATTTCAGGAGGTATTTTGTCCCACTCCTCTTTGCAGATCCTCTTCACAACTCATTGAGGTTTCGAGGCTGACGTTTGGTAACTCAAACCTTCAGCTCCCCTCCACATATTTTCTATGGGATTAAGGTCTGGAAACTGGCTAGGCCACTCCAGGACCTTAATGTGTTTCTTCTTGAGCCACTCCTTTGTTGCCTTGGCAATGTGCTTTGGGTCATTGTCATGCTGGAATACCCATCCATGACTCTTTTTCAATGCCCTGGATGAGGGAAGGAGGTTCTCACCTAAGATTTGACGGTACATGGCCCTGTCCATCGTCTCTTTGATGCAGTGAAGTTGTCCTGTCCCCTTAGCAGAAAAAAACACCCCCAAAGCATAATGCTTCCACCTCCATGTTTGAAGGTGGGGATAGTGTTCTTGGGGTCATAGGCAGCATTCCTCCTCCTCCAAACATGGCGAGTTGAGTTGATGCCAAAGAGCTCGATTTTGGTCTCATCTGACCACAACACCTTCACCCAGTTTTCCTCTGAATCATTTAGATGTTCTTTAGAAATTGCCCACATCTATGACTGAAGGAACGATAATAGTTTTGCATAAAGAGGGGAAGGACCCGTTGGAAACTACTTCCTATAGACCCATTTCCCTACTCTGTTTCGGATGCTAAGATACTGGCTAAAATAATGGCAGCTAGGTTAAATAAGGTAATATCCAAACTGATACATCCAGATCAAAAGGGTTTATCCCTAGTAGATCAACTTGCATGAATATTAGGAGGGTATTCCTTAATCTACAGATACCAACAGATAACACTGGAGAAAGAGCAGTAATGTCACTAGATGTGGTTAAGGCTTTTGATAGCCTAGAATGGGAATATATATGGCGTGTACTGGAAGAATTTGGTTTTGGCCCCTCGTTTATTAGGTGGATAAAAATATTATATAATGCACCTAGCGCAAAAATTAGAGTTAACAATGATTACTCAGGTAAGATCCAAATGGAGAGGGGGACAAGACAGGGGTGCCCACTGTCACCGCTGCTTTTTGCTCTGGCAATGGAGCCTTTGGCCATTGCAATAAGATCAAATACAGACATGACTGGGTTCAGAAGAACAATAGGGGAGGAGAGAATCGCATTATATGCAGACGATGTTCTCCTCTTCCTAGGAGATGCAGAGCAATCATTAAAGCAGGCGATGTGTATTTTCAGGGACTTTGGAAGACTCTCTGGTTTAGTTATAAACTGGGAGAAACCAGCCCTCTGCCAGTGGACCCCATTGGGAACCAAATATCTCTCGGTAATCCCCAAGTGGAAGTAGTTGAGACAATGAAATACCTGGGACTATATATATCTAGAGACCCAAATCAATTTATAGATAACAACATAGTCCCCCTTTTGACTAAATTTAAAAATAAAATAGAAATCTGGCGATGACTTCCTTTATCGGTCGCAGGGAGATGCAATCTGATTAAAATGGTGTGGTTGCCACAATTATTAAATGTATTGCATAATTCCCGACATGGATACATAAGAAGTGGTTTAAAAAAATTGATTCTCTATTTAGTGGTTTAATATGGAAAGGTACAAAGAATTTTTGCCCGTGGGACTTTAAATGAAGTGTCCATGGTGATCACATATAAATAGAGAGAGTATATAAGTAACAAGATTTATTGGAATAAATATCATCCAGTACAGGTCATAAACATAGGTGACAGTTACATAAGAACAGCAGCATGATAAAATGGTCCTAAAGACATAACCATCATGACATAACATCAAAGTATAAAAAGTACAGATATACATAATACATCTCTAACCCGACGCGTTTCGCGAGCTCTCCTCGCTTCATCAGGGGCTGATGTGTATATCTGATATCTGTGATAACAAATAAAAATGTATTGAAGTATGGTTTGTAATTGGACAACAACATGAAGTCAGAGCTAGTAATCCGATATCTACTTGTCAGGTACTTGACCCCAAAGAGGGCGGCCCCAGGCAGGGGGCGGCGGGAATGCATCTCCCCCGGGAGCTGAGGGGGAGGAGACCACGACGCGGAGGTCCAGGATCAGGCACAGGGCAGGCATGGCGAATGAATGGAGAAAAGAAAGATGGACCCGACTGTCACCCATAATAGTTGGAGAGCGTACCCACTGTAATAAAGTATAACAAAGATGTATATGTATCTAAGATAGTGGCAGTAGTCCTATCCAAAAATAAATGCACTAATATGCTTGAGTATGGTGGGTGCAGGGTGTCCAGCAGAGCATAGAAAAGAAAATAAAAACGAACAGAAAACAGAAAAAAGGTAAAAAGGATGTCAGCCCACGTGTAACCCATGGATCTAGCAGGGCATACTCTCTATAATAGAATGTATAGATGTAAATATATTTATTGAGGTCTACTCAATCACCTAGAAGTCTTACGTAGCATGTACACCATAATAAGGTACATGAATATGTATATTTATAAAACTTAAATGGTTAATATCCCATTGTAATGAAAGTATAAAGTAGTAGGCTAGGGTACAAGAAATACAGGAGTGTCCTGCAGAACATGGGGAGGTGTACTGTGAAAGGGAAGGAAGTGAGAGAGAAAAGGTGGGGGGGATAGTGAGGGAAAAGGAGAAAGGGAAAAGAAAAAAGGAATAAGATAAGAGAGGAGAAAGAAAGAATGAAGGAAGTTAGCAAAGAAAAAGGACAAGAAAAACTGCAGAAGTGAAGAGGAGGGGGATACAAACAAACAGGGAAGTAAGAAATATTGAGTGAACAGAAATAAAAGTCAACAAGTTGCAGTTTTTCTTGTCCTTTTTCTTTGCTAACTTCCTTCATTCTTTCTTTCTCCTCTCTTTTCTTATTCCTTTTTTCTTTTCCCTTTCTCCTTTTCCCTCACTATCCCCCCCACCTTTTCTCTCTCACTTCCTTCCCTTTCACAGTACACCTCCCCATGTTCTGCAGGACACTCCTGTATTTCTTGTACCCTAGCCTACTACTTTATACTTTCATTACAATGGGATATTAACCATTTAAGTTTTATAAAATATACATATTCATGTACCTTATTATGGTGTACATGCTACGTAGGACTTCTAGGTGATTGAGTAGACCTCAATAAATATATTTACATCTATACATTCTATTATAGAGAGTATGCCCTGCTAGATCCATGGGTTACACGTGGGCTGACATCCTTTTTACCTTTTTTCTGTTTTCTGTTCGTTTTTATTTTCTTTTCCATGCTCTGCTGGACACCCTGCACCCACCATACTCAAGCATATTAGTGCATTTATTTTTGGATAGGACTACTGCCACTATCTTAGATACATATACATCTTTGTTATACTTTATTACAGTGGGTACGCTCTCCAACTATTATGGGTGACAGTCGGGTCCATCTTTCTTTTCTCCATTCATTCGCCATGCCTGCCCTGTGCCTGATCCTGGACCTCCGCGTCGTGGTCTCCTCCCCCTCAGCTCCCGGGGGAGATGCATTCCCGCCGCCCCCTGCCTGGGGCCGCCCTCTTTGGGGTCAAGTACCTGACAAGTAGGTATCGGATTACTAGCTCTGACTTCATGTTGTTGTCCAATTACAAACCATACTTCAATACATTTTTATTTGTTATCACAGATATCAGATATACACATCAGCCCCTGATGAAGCGAGGAGAGCTCGCGAAACGCGTCGGGTTAGAGATGTATTATGTATATCTGTACTTTTTATACTTTGATGTTATGTCATGATGGTTATGTCTTTAGGACCATTTTATCATGCTGCTGTTCTTATGTAACTGTCACCTATGTTTATGACCTGTACTGGATGATATTTATTCCAATAAATCTTGTTACTTATATACTCTCTCTATTTATATGTGATCACCATGGACACTTCATTTAAAGTCCCGTGGGCAAAAATTCTTTGTTTCTTTATGCAATATAGGGATGGAGGTGTCTCATGTTAGGGAGCAGCTTTCAGACTTTCTCCTTTTTCTAATATGGAAAGGTGGCCAACCCAAGATAAGTCTACAAATCCTACAGCTATCAACAAAGGAGGGGGGCATGGCGGTACCGCACCCACAAAGTTACTTTTTGGCAGCCCAACTGCTACATCTAAAAGGAAATAGAGAACCAAAAGGAGGTATAAATAAGGAATTAATGATATTAGGAACTCCGCATAAATCAGTAGTGGAGGTATTGGAGGCTAATTCCTTTCTTAGTAAAACCCCCACAGTTGGACTAGCCACATAAATATGGAAAGCCGTTAAATCACTTAGGGGACAAGGTGGGGTGACAGAACAAACCCCCCTCTGGGAGAATAAAAATCTGCGGGAACTGGAGAAGATAGGGAGAATTAAAGAATGGGAAAGGAATAGATAGGTTGGTCCAGCTGTACGAGGGAAGAACGTTAAAAACATTCACTGCATTGAGAGAGGAATATGATATACCTAAACATACATTCTATAAATACTTACAAATTAGACATGCTTTAAATGCCCAGTTTGAGGAACAAGGCCCGGTCTGGTGGAATACCCCTTTATATCAAAAAATCGCTGGCCCTGGAAAGAGTAAGGGATTTATATCTGACATATATTTAGATTTATGTGGAGGAAGTGTTGAGAGCCCTGAATCCCTTAAGAGTAGGGTGAAATGGGAGGAGGATCTAGGGGCAATATCGGACGGCTAATGAAGGAAGGTATTAGAGAGAGGACACTTAGTGTCGGTCTCGCCCACACAGGTGGTTTCATTTTTGATGCTGGTTCACAGGACATACTATACACCTAAGAGAATGTTTGAGTTTGGATGGAGAGCAGATTCGGGGAGCCCTAGATGTCAGGGCACAGGGGATTTGCTGCATATGATATGGAGGTGCCCTAAGTTGTTTCGCTGGAGAGGATGGGATATCCTATGTAAAGCATTAAAAGAAAGGCTATGGAAGGCTCTGTGGAAATAAATATACAGGAACAGGAGAAAGTAAGACCCAGAATATATGTAAGGAGGGGAGGGATGGGATAAAAGAGAGTAGCAAATAAAAATAGGGGGAAAAAGGGGTAAATACTGCGAAATGCTCTCAAACGTATCCTGTATTATTTTTAGTGTGGCTATTTTTGATATTTTTATATATCACAATTTGTAATTGTGAAGAAAATGAATAAAGATTATTTAAAAAAAAAAAATAGATGTTCTTTAGCAAACTTCAGACGGGCCTGTACATGTGCTTTCTTGAGCAGGGGGACCTTGCGGGCGCTGCAAGATTTTAGTCCTTCATGGCGTAGTGTGTTACCAATTGTTTTCTTGGTGACTATGGTCCCTGCTGCCTTGAGATCATTGACAAGATTCTTCCATGTAGTTCTGGGCTGATTCCACACCGTTTTAATGATCATTGAAACTCCACTAGGTGAGATCTTGCATGGAGCCCCAGACCGAGGGAGATTGACAGTTATTTTGTGTTTCTTCCATTTGCGAATAATCACACCAACTGTTGTCACCCTCTCACCAAGCTGCTTGGCGATGGTCTTGTAGCCCATTCCAGCCTTGTGTGTGTCTACAATCTTGTCCCTGACATCCTTAGACAGCTCTTTGGTCTTGGCCATGGTGGGGAGATTGGAATCTGATTGATTGCTGTCTTTTATACAGGTAACAAGCTGAGATTAGGAGAACTCCCTTTAGGAGAGTGGTACTAATCTCAGCTCATTACCTGTATAGAAGACACTTGGGAGCCAGAAATCTTGCTGATTGATAGGGGATCAAATACTTATTTCACTCATTAAAATGCAAAAAATGTATAACTTTTTTGAAATGTGTTTTTCTGGATATTTTTGTTGTTCTGTTTCTCACTGTTAAAATAAACCTATCGTAAAAATTATAGACTGTCAGACTATATGTCAGTGGGCAAATGTACAAAATCAACAGGGGATGGATTAAGGTAGGTAAGGTATAGAGACAGGCAAATATTAGTTACTGGCGGCTGCACAAAGTTTATGGCACAGATGTTTGTAAGGAGTTAAACGATCAGAAAGGATATGTTCACCTTTGGAAGCATGTTACACGTTACACCCATATTTAGGGTGTAACATGTAACATCTTTCAGCAGTCCCCATTCACTAGTATGGGCTGTTGTACCTGCAGAAAATGCAGGGAAAAGGTCCCTGCACCTTTTCAAAATCGCAGCTGTGTAGAAACCGCATGGGCGGAATGGCTGGTGATGGATTATTATCACATTTATCAGATTTGAAAAGTCACAGGTGCCATTTTTTTCAAGAAGCTTCATGTCTAATTGGGACTTATGAATTTATATTGGACTCTTAATCTAATTTATGCACTGTTGATTTGTTTCTACTAATTGTGTTGTCACATTATGAGGATTTGTTTACTCGGTATAGCTTACGGATGACTTTTACATACATACATATGTATATGTGTGTATATATATATATATATATATATATATATATATATATATATATATATATATATATATATATATATATATATATATACACACACACACACACACGTATATATATATATACACATATACACATGTATTTATATATGTATTTATATATGTATATATATATGTATGTATATATATATATATATATATATATATATATATATATATATATAGCATAATTTTTTTAATTATATATTTATTGGAATAAGAGGATGATTATCTCACTAGGTGTTTTCACGACTGGCAGGCGTTTACACTTTTTCATAACAATTAATTTTTTTCCCCCATTAAATTTTTATTTATTTGATTTATTATACTGTGTTTTGTTCATTTTGTTGCCTTTGTGGGCTTATTCCGTTTATAGAGCTTCATTTAAATTTTTTTCTTTCCCACTTTTTCATTACATTTGCATTCTGTATTTGGCTACACTGTTTGTGTTTGGAGAGGTTTGCCTAACATTGGGGTTGATTTACTCAAGGCAAATCCACTTTTATCTACAAGTGCACTTGGAAGTGCAGTGGCTGTAGATCTGAGGGGAAGATCGAAATGAGGGGAAGATCGAAATGAGGGGAAGATCGAAATGAGGGAAAGCTCTGCTGATTTATATCATCCAATCATGTACAAGCAAAAATGCGTTTTTTTTCTTGCATGTCCCCCTCAGATCTACAGCAAGTGCACTTGCAGTACTAAGTGGATTTGCCTTTAGTAAATGAGCCCCAAAGTGTGCTAGCACCGTTGGTGGTTATTGATTGCAGAGCAGCATCATTCTTTGCTAACTTTTGTGTGAATATTTATTTTCAATCTTGGGACAAGGTCATCTGGCACCCAAGGTGAAGATTCTAAAGTCCCCCATCATTCCCAGGTTCTTACTTCAGCACTTCACAAACTGACACAAGTGTAAACATTTTTTATACACAACTAATAAAAAAAAAAGTTAAGACAAGAAAATCAAGAAGTTAATAAAAATAAGAGCACACAGAACTCCTGATACAGATTGGTTGGCTGTTACACTGATTACAATCGGACAGCCACAGCCTCCCAGTGCTGGGTGCCCAAGGCAGGTGCCTCTTCTGCCTCAGCCTGGCTCTGTTCACTTCAATTATCCAACCACGTAAACCGCGTGTGTTAGTGTGTATTTCAGAAAAATACAGCATGTCTGTGTTTTTTTACATAGCACAACACACAAAAACATGTGTCAATCAAACACAGTGTTGAAGTGAATGAAGTGTAATTTTGCAACATTTTAAAAATTTGGGGAAGATAAAAAGGCAGTAAAGAGACACTGTCAAATTTTTCTTTAGCCGCACTCAAAATTTTTTAGTAACAATTTTGTGTTAGGCTGCATTCATCGCTGTCATGGGCCGCAGACTGGACACCCCTGCTCTAGACATTGCATGAAATAGACAGGAGAAAGTGGGTCTGCCCTTCACACCTGAATATTTATTATAAAGCTGGACATACATGGAGCAACCTTGTCTGCACCTTCCCATCCGACATTCTTTGATTAAAAAAAAAAAGTGAAGACGCTAGGCAAAAAATTGCTGACCATTTATCATACCTTACACAATCGTTTCCACGTCTTTAATAAAAAATGGATTTATTGGAACTCACCATAATCATTTACATATATGAGTCATCTCCTGGATGATAAATTATATGCAGCCACACTAGTAGATCTAATTCTTATATTATTACGGCACCATATCTTTTTTTTAAAACACTACAATGTTCTCTTATGTATATTGCATCTCTTACGCCATTTCACTCCCAAAGTTGTTGATACTAGTTACTGTATAACCTATATACCACGTTGTATTGTTAAATGATACCTTCTTCATTGTATTGAAACTTTCAGCCTGCAGGCGAGCTAAACCCCACAACAGTAAAATCAGTCCGTATATGCAGTAAAGCATGCTTGTTATACCTAAGGGGTTAATCGTCTGCAATGTGTAAAAATATGATTTTTTTCGTCATACTTATCTGTAAAATCCTTTTCTTTGAGTACATCATGGGACACAGAGTCAGGCTAATATTCATTACCTGCTGGGACGACCCAAAGCAATAACGTTGAGGGGAGGGAGACACCCTGCCAAACAATAGCCATCAGAACTTATACGGCAGCCCACAGTACACTGCGGCCGAAAGCAGAATCCTTGGCTGCTGAAGACCAGGTAGCAGCCTTACAAATCTGAGCTACAGATACCCGATGGCGAAAAGCCCAGGAGGTTCTTACAACCCTGGTAGAATGAGCTCTCACCCTAAAGGGGGGAGCTTTATGTTTCAGACCGTAGGCCTGAATGACGGACCCAATTGGCAATGGAAGCTGCCTGCCCCTACTTGGGTCCTTTTGGTAAAACAAAAAGGAGTACGATCCTCGGATCTCCGCAGATCTAGACAAATAAACCTTGACTGCCCGGCAGTGGTGGTGCGTCCATAAAGGGCGCAGGAGCACCGCCCCCTCTCTCCTGTCACCTCTCTCTCACCATAGATAGATTCATGCATTGCATGAATGCATAAATTGCTTTCCTAACACTGACCCGCCTCTCGGCCAATTAGGTGTTCGGGTCTGGTTACCTGTCACCTGATTGGCTGAAACAACAGGCGCTGTGATTGGACGCCTGATAGAGAGGACCGGAGACATCGAGGAGTGTGGACGACACCACCATGACCCGCTGCGAGACAGGTAAGTCCCGACTCCCGGGCGATGCACACTGGCAGCATTTGATGGGGCACAGTAGTGGCAATTGATAGGCACACTGGCAGCAATTGATGGGGCACACTGGCAGCAACTGATGGGCACACTGGCAGCAACTGATGGGGCACACTGGCAGCAATTGATGGGCACACTGGCAGCAATTGATGGGGCACAGTGGCAGTAGTTGATGGGTACAGTAGCTGTGTTTGATGGCACAGTGGTGGCAATTTATGGGTACAGTGGCTGCGTTTGATGGGCATAGTGGCTGCGCTTGAGCGCCGATGGTCAAACAATTTCTCAAAAGCTATATAAAATTTAATTTTTCTTTTTTGGTTTGGAGTTTTTCTATTGTTAATTTTCGTTTAGGTCTGGAGATTAACCAAAGATTTTTTCACTTCATGTGTCTCAATTGCCAGACATTTCTTTCCACTACACTATACATAGAGAAGAATAGCGCCATATCTACATTTTTAAATTTAATTTTATGCTCCACTTAGCTGGCAGCAATTCGTAGAGGCAGATATTCACCTTTCTCTCTCTTTTCTTTTTCTTTTATATATATTTTTGGGGGGGAACCCACCCAATTTTATGCTCCACTTAGGTGGCAGCAATTCGTAGAGGCAGAAATTCACCTTTCTCTCTCTTTTTTTTCTTTTATATATATTTTTCTCATATTTTGGTATTGGGGTACCCACCTCTCTGATCTCATTATTAATATTACACACACTCGCTTGATAGATACCGTGGCGCAGGGTCACCTACCTTTTCTCTGGTGCCACCAGAATGACTGGAACCCCCTCTTTCTGAATCCTGCACAACAAATGTGGAAGGAGAGGGATTGGAGGGAAAGCATAAACCAGGGAGTACTGACTCCATGGAACTATCAGAGCATCTGCTCCAATTGCCAGAGGATCCCTTGTTCGGGACACAAATTGCTGTAGCTTGTTGTTGAATCTGGAAGCCAATAGGTCGACCTCTGGCCATCCCCAACACTGTCAAATTTCCTGGAACACCCCTGGGCGTAGGGGGGCTCAGTCACCTCTGCAAGAGGCAACTTAAAGGCAGAATGAACCATTTGGGTCAGAATCAGGATCAAAAGCCTCTGAGACTGAGAGGCAGACATCAACTGGATATCTTCTTGTCCAGATTCCTCGGAAGCAGGCTCATCTTCCAGGCTCTCCACAGAGCCCTGAGCTTTAGGCTCTTCCCCATCCTTCACCCCCTTCCTGCCATTTAGCATACACCGCCTGTTCCAACAGGGGGTGTAGAGGGAAAGCCTGTGTGGCCTGAAGAGACCTCAGAGATCCCAAAGAGGACCAGGGGGGCTCAGTCACCTCTGCAAGAGGCAACTTAAAGGCAGAACAAACCATTTGGGTCAGAGTAAGGATCAAAAGCCTCTGCGACTGAGAGGCAGACATCAACTGGATATCTTCTTTGCTCGGAAGTAGACTCATCTGCCAGGCCCTCCACAGAGTCCTGAGCTTTAGGCTCTTCCCCATCCTCAACCCATTCCTGTTCCAGACTAGGAGGCTCCGGGAAGGGGGATCTGTCACGCTTCTTGCTACCCTGCGGGATGGAGGCAATCATGACAGCAATCCTGTGCTCTATCCCGGCTAGGGCCGAAGACAGTTCATCCTTAGTGATAAAGGGTGAAGCAGCAGCATTGACTGTAGGCACAATACCAGATAGGTGCAGCGGCTCAGATTGCCCGGAAGCCTCTGGTCTTCCAGGGGATACAACACTAGGGATATGACTAGGTTCATCGGGAACTACTAACGACATTGGTGTGCCCTTCCCTGTAGTGTTAGTCCCGCTCCTCTTTTTTGAAAACATTTACCCACCACAAAAAGAGTACTTGGGTGTAGTATTAAAACACCTCAGAAGGGAGACCCTTTAATAGGGCTCCCGAGCCCCTATGTAACAATCCTGCTAAGCACCTTTAGCCTGCCAAGCAACACTTGGTGACTCACATGACTCGGTAAAGGAAAGATTGAACCGCTGCAAGTGTCTGTTCAGAGCCTGCTCTGTGTCCCACAGCTGCCTTCTGGAAGCACTGCATGCTTGACCTATACAGCTTAAATAAGCTGGGTGTGCGCCGGAACGTTCTGTATGTGCGCATGCACGTGCGTGGTCCCAGTGGACGGGCGTGGATGTATTTGCATATGACGTGAATCCTCGTGCGCCCAGATAAAGGCTACTGAACATGTGCAGTAAAGCCACGTGCACCATGGCCGCCAAGATGCTAAATCCAGCGGCGTTTTTGCTAATGCACGTGCGCCATGATGAACCAAGGAGAAATGGTAAACCGTTGTGCGCCATTATTCAGGTAAGAAACAGCCAGACACAAGCAAAATAAGTGCACTTTGCAAACACTCACAGCTAGCCCAAAACTCCCCCGTATGGTCACCGCACATAGATGTCCAGCCCCTAGCTAGCTTGACTAATTGTTACAATCACTGGGACACCCCACAATAATAGTAAAGGTTTCACTTACCCGTCCAGGCGCAGGGCAGCTTAGAAACTAAGAGCCCAAACTTCATCCATCACGGCGGGTTCCTGTCACATGAGAACCTTCAAGGACTGGGTACCCTGGTAATTTCAGAACACAAAATATTCGGTGGGCTGAGACAGGAACACCCCCCAGGGTTGATTGGCCAAGGGCTAAAGTCCAGCCCGCATCCATATTTCAATAAATTGGGTAGCCTGAGATATAGACATCGTTCTTCCACGAAGCCAGTTCGAAACTGGGGAGTTCCCACATGTTCCAGTATGCTACTACAAGATGATAGACTTCGGTAAAGTTTATTTCTGTATTTCTTTGTATATCTTTTATGCACTGCCCACTTTCAGGATATTAAATGATAAAATTAATAAGTGACTTCTGTGTACTAAGCTAGGGCTCATATCTCTGGAGAGGTTGTTGTATTTTAGTGCCTAAGTACTTGGTCTAAGTTATGTGCCAATCAGTATGCAATTGCACTGCGCGTTGGCAGATTGCATGCAGATTGTAAGCTAACAGATCTTCCAGACAGAGATCTGTGTGTGTGGTGGCTCAGCAGGCCAGTCTGCGAACAAACTGTTGGGTGGTGGCAGGCTATCATTTATTGTGTGTCTGGTGTGTGGGGACAGTGGGAAGAGTGATTTACACCGGGGTTCCAGCTTGCAGGATAGCTGGAGGAACCCTAGAAGTTTGTAGTAATTGCTAGACTGCTCCCCAACCCTTAGAGTGCACCAGATAGTAAGATTCGTATCTGCCTGTGTGTGGTCAGCTAGCTGGATTGGATTGGAGTGGAGTCTCCCTCTAGTGGTGGCCAAAGGTAGTGCAGGCTGTGAAAGTACCACAGCCAGTCTTACAGGCTCCGTATAAGTTCCCCCTTATTACCTTAGTTCCTCATATACCCCAGTCAGGGAACGCATGTCGCGGTTAGCTAGTCTCCGTGGGCATGTGTAATCCGTGACGCTGTGGTGTCCAGGATTCCACTTATCAGGGTCCAGCGTCCGGAGGACACATTACAGGCAAAACCTTGCAGGATCTTAAGTCTTCTTTGCGAGGCTTGGGTACCATTTATCTAAGTGTATAAAGCCTGTGTCAAATGGATCCGATTGGTCAATCCCTTGATTCATTTAAGAACAATCTGTGAGACTAGAGACCTGGAGCTCAGAGAGCTCAAACAAACCGTGCCATCTACCTTACAGACACTGGTAAAAAACTGAAGTGCTTCCTGTGTGGGAGGGGTTATAAAGGGGATTACTTCCTGTCTGAAGACCTTTGGTCTACCAGTGTCCATTCACCTGGAGATGGAGTATAACCCAGTAGGTAATGAATATTAGCCTGACTCTGTGTCCCATGAGGTATGGAAAAAGAAAAGGCTGTTTGATCCTGTCTTCTCTGATCCACCCCTTTTTACACAGCCCCCAATTCACCTTCTGATAGTACAGAGCCTTGGGGGCACTCTGCACATGCTCGATTTGGGGTGTATTGCGAGAGAATTCTTTTTTTTTTTTTGGGAGGGTGATCAGCACAGGGCCAATCAGCACTGTCCAGACAGAAAGTCCAGAGCCATGCAGCCTCATAGGACAATTAGAGGAGAATGAAAACTACTCCTACAAGCTTTAACTAGTGCTTGGCCGGACACTGATAGAAGTCAAAAGACTGTAATATAATACTGATGAGAAAAGGTATTGTTTTGTGTACTGTGGGAGACCAGATATAGTGAATGCAGAGTCCTGGGTTTAGTAACACTTTAAGGTTTATCTCAGGCTTATTGCCTGATTATAAGTACTCTGGGATTGGCATTCGCATCCTTTGTCTAATTACCTAACAGACTTAGCTTGTCTTTGGATTTGCTCTGCCTGCTGCTTGCTTTTTACTTCTCTGACCACACATCCTGCCTTCTGATTCTAATACCACATTCTGATATTACCTTCCATTGCCCTGGGAGACAACTTATCCTACATCCCTGAACCCATTTACTACTGCTGCAAGCTTCTAGCAGCTCTGCACTTGCTCCAGTCCAGCCTGTATCAAGTCACCAGCTTCTATTACCTTGGTGCCATCCAGCTGCGCTGTGACCCTGCATTTTCAGGTAAGCTGGACATCTCTCCCTGGTGGCACAGAGGATTTGCTTACTCATTCTAAACTCATCAATGAATATGAATATGAATACATCTTTGCCACTCCTTGTCTGTCAAATTTGCACATGGTCTCCACCAGATGTTCAATCCTCCGCAGTGGTCTAGTTTTATAGGTTAACCCTAGACTGGGACATACTATCAATGTTCTGCTTGATGTAAACATCTGTTTACTCATCTCCAAGTGACTGGATAAGTAACCTGGGCCTGGATTATTCTAATTTATTATGTAAACCTCACAAATTTTACATATTCACATTTTTTAACCTTCTAGATAGACTTGCATTAAGTCTTCTGGAATCTATTCCAACATTAGACTTGTGGTTAATTATCTGATCAGTAGATGATATAATTGTTTCAGTTCTTTATTTTATGGATGATGTGCCCACCTCAGACATGTCAATGTGACCTGCGAATCTCAAATTATCCCTATGCGTTCTCGCTTTTTCCTGGCAATACAATTATTTTCAAAAACATCCATTCTTGGAATTACATGATTTAAAATTGAAAATGAATTACGCATTATTTTCAAAATTCAATCAAATGAAAAGGATTATTTTAGTAGGTCAAACAGATATTCAAAGTATCTATACTTATTAGTAACGTTTCTGCAAATTTTTTTTGTGTTACAAATATATTACAATTTACACCAGGCTCCAGCGTTTGAAGTAACAATCTGCCACATTTAGCCTGGGTTCACACTAGATGCGGTGCAATGCAGTGCGATTTTCATGCGGTTTGGATTGTGAATTTGTGGTGCGATTTGTGCTTGACAGCTGCATTGTATTGCAATTGTAATGCAACTTTAATAGTCTATGGAGCTTACAATTGCACCGCATGGATGTGAACGGCCTTCATAGAAAACAATGTTATTTCACTTGACATGTGAATCTATACGTTCTGCGAATATGCGACATATCTGTTTTCTTGTGTGACACCAATACCTCCTATTAAATCTTTAAATGAGGTTGTAAATTTGAAATAGCTCTCCTCTTTTCACCTCTATTTGCCTAAAGTCACAGCTCTATTTATCAGATTTTTAGTTTTACATATTTTTTTTTAATTCATTAATTATTTACTACCTATTGATCGATTTCACTGTTTCTTTACTATCTATTGATAAACAAATTATGACAAAATCATATCCAATGAATTGGATATATTTATTGCCAATTGATTTTATTTATGTTTGGTTGGAAGCCACTATATGCTGCATTTAGCCCACGTTTGCACTGAGGGCGGGTTTGAAATCGTTTTCAACCCTGCATTTCATTGCGAGTTCGGGGGGGAGCGATTTGACAGACATCTGTGCGGGTTCATGCACAGATGTCTATTGAAATCACCCCTGAAGTCGCCAAAAGTGCAGGAACTACTTTTGGGAATCGATGCGGCGCCGTTGCTGACAATAAGTTCTGATTTGGCATGCGATTTGACATGTCTAATCGCATGTCAAATGTGAACGTAGGCTTAATGTACAGTGTTTAGAGGTATAAGCCTAGCCAATTAAGAGTTAACACCAGTAGTGCGCAATCTGTATCCATGAGGGAAGCCGCTAGTAAGACCGATGAAGGGGAGGATATTCTTACTGAAACGCATCTCCCATCATTCTGTCTGAACGGACACAAGCAGAAAGAGTTCCAAGCGGCGATCCTTCGTAGCCAGCAGCATCAGAATTATTTTCACAGCAGCAGTGGCTTACTACCCAGCGGTGGCTGTAGCTGGTCCTGCTTGATCACTTGGTGCAAGGACTTTCTCTTACACAGTGAAATGTCTACCTCTCTCATAGACTTGTGAGTGCGACATTTACGGTTTGTACCCGCTTCATCGAAAAAAGCCATTCTACACTATGAGGCTGTTTGGCGCCCCTCTCTCCTCTTGTCCTCTACAGATTCTGGTTTCCTCAGTCTACTGTGAGGAGGCAGCCCAGCAATTAGTAGTAGTGTTCCGTGTCTAGCACCAGCTACACTTTTGGGATTTGATCTTGTTTGAAACATATTTATGGATTTTATACTGTGAATTTTTTACTGTTATTTATTATTAATCTCAACAGAGTTCAACTTCGACAATTGGGTTTACAGATCATATCCTTTTTTGTTATTGTGTTTCTTTTGGTATAACTCCATATGCCCCCCAGTGCCTGTTAACTGTACCCCATGTTATGCACATCTCTAGAGTACAATCCATGGGTATGTGAATGTGCGGCATGGGCAGCTCTTCTTATTTTGTGATACACAAACCTCCTAAAATAAAATGAAAATCTTTTCTTTCCTTGAGCTAGAGCTGCACAATTCTGGCTAAAATGAGAATTACAATTTATTTGTTTAGAAAAAAGATCACGATTCTCTAACGATTCTCGCGGTGTAACATCATCTTTCACATTATACAAAAAATTGGGCTAACTTTACTGTTTAGTTTTTTTAATTCATGAAAGTGTATTTATTCCCCAAAAATTGTGTTTAAAAGACAGATACAGTGCGACATAAAATATTGCAACAACCGCCATCTTATTCTCTAGGGTCTCTGCTAAAAAAATAAAATATATATATATATCTCCGTGTACGGAATCTGCTTTGCTCAGCGGGGATCGATCCGCTGATCCCCACTGAGCAGGGGGATGACAGGTCTGTCTCCACCCACTGTGCTGAGATGGACCTGTCAAAGCCCCGCTGTCCTCTATAAAGATCGGATGAAAACAGACCGCCTGTCCATTTTCATCCGATCCGATTCTCCAGATGGAAGAATAGGGTTTACATTCGTCTGGATTTCAGGGACAGGATCGAATATCGGCAAATGTCAGCGGACATGTCACCGCTGACATCCGCCGCTCCATAGGGCCGAATGGGCCCTAACAGGCGGACCCGATTGGAAAACCAGTGTGAAAGGGCCCTTAGCAACAAGTCGGAGTCGGAAAAAGGCTTAAGTCTTTAAGTGGTTAAAGTGACCCCATTTTTAGACCGAAGTTCATCCCTTTGATCTAAAATAACCAAATGATACAATGTTTATAGTTATCTCTCAGTGTTGAGCAATGTTGATAAACATTTGCCAGCTTTTTTTTTTTTTGCTTTTTTTTTGACAGCCCTGACCAGTGAACAACTCTGCACTTGTTAAGTAGAATTGTGGAAAAGCCAGATTAAGATCGTGGGGGGGGGGGGGGGGGGGGTTGTTTAAATCGAGATTGCAATTTCCTAAAGAATAATTTTGCAGCTCTACCTTGAGCCATAGCCTCCTTTATTTGTGTCTCACATACTCATCCTCCCAGATGCTGCAGCTCACAGGGGGAGGGTTTCAGGAACAGAGGCAGCATTGTCAACCCAGAAAACAGTGGGAAGGACTAGGTGTGGCCAGGTACTGAATAAATCATAGGATTGTGGCTCAGAAGTGACAATGCTGATAGCCCCTGCAATATCCTCTCACCCAAAACAGTGCGCGCAGACACAGCCTACATGAGAGTGGCAACTCTGCTATGATTTCAGGGGCAGTGCAGCATTGTTGGCAGACCATCACAAGAGGATGCATTAGGTAGACTTCACTGGCAGGCTCAACAGATATTTGTGGGACTTTGCTGGGGGCAGAGAAAACCAAGTGCAGATGCATTTATAATTAGGTGCTACTGAGCTTTTTTGCTAATGGGAAGTCATTGTTTTACTTTAAGAGAATGATACAAGCTTTCCTGAACAGGGGAGTGTACAAGCAATGCTTAAGGCACCATTCACACTTGTACAATTCCGTCATGCAACGTTGGTGCAATCTTTGTCTCTCTGCAAAGTCTGACCCACTGTGCATGTAAACCATTTAGGTACCACTTTCATGCAACATTTGAGGGTTAACATTAAAGTCTATGGCCCTCAGGTTGTATTAAAGTCAAACCAAAGTAGTGCATGAAGTACTCTGAAGTCGCTACGACTTTAAGTCACATATGTATGAATGTTTATCACTGGGAAACATGGGGTACGACCTGTCATGTGACTTTGATGTCCAAAGTGGTATCATAAGTCGCACAAGTGTGCATGGGGTGTAAAGGGTTTGAACAGACAGGTGTAACCAACATTTTCCTAAATTCCTTAATGTTTTTTTTGTTCAGTTCAAAAGTTCCTTTTTTCACCAACGTCAATGAGGTGTTAGGTAACTGTAATGCCCCGTACACACGGTCGGATTTTCCGATGGAAAATGTGTGATAGGACCTTGTTGTCGGAAATTCCGACCGTGTGTGGGCTCCATCACACATTTTCCATCGGATTTTCCGACACACAAAGTTTGATAGCAGGATATAACATTTTCCGGCAACAAAATCCGTTGTCGGAAATTCCAAACGTGTGTACACAAATCCGACGCACAAAGTGCCACGCATGCTCAGAATAAATAAAGAGATGAAAGCTATTGGCCACTGCCCCATTTATAGTCCCGACGTACGTGTTTTACGTCACTGCGTTCAGAACGATCGGATTTTCCGACAACTTTGTGTGACCGTGTGTATGCAAGACAAGTTTGAGCCAACATCCGTCGGAAAAAAATCCTAGGATTTTGTTGTCGGAATGTCCGAACAAAGTCTGACCGTGTGTACGGGGCATAAGACTCAAAGACTCGGCTCGATGTTGATGGGGCTTAAAGCTTAAGGAAAAGCTCTAGGCAATGAGTGAATCCAATCAGTGAATTGTTAACACTATCCAACAAACACTGCAACTGTTAAAAGCTAGAAAATCCACTCAATCTAGCATAATCCAAGCTCTCTGTAATTTATTACAACCAAATATCATTGAGCTTTCCACACTGGGTCTTTAAGAAGCCTGTGTTGTGTGACTTCTCTCTGTTTGATAAATTACCAATAGAAATTAAACTATCATAACAAGTTTAATCAGGGCAACAGGAACAAAGCAGGAAAGGCACCCATCTCAGGCACTGTCCTAGGGGAGTGGGTGCCTCTTCTGACTCCACATCTTGAGGCAGTCTCCCAAATGGACAGCTCAGTCCTGCAGATTACTCAGGGATAGCATCACCCCCTTTGTAATTAGGGGAGCTTTGTCAGTGTTCCCACTGGCCCAGCTTTATAACAGGAGTGCAATTTGTTCGATCTGCACTCCGGTGACCCGTTTTCAGGTGACGTCACGCGGCTCAGGCAAGACTGCGACAATAAAGTCGGGATCCTCCCACATGCCTGGACCGGCACCCGGCTCAGCCTCTTATCGAGCCACTGAGAGCCTGAGCCAGCCGCTCCTGCCCTCTCCACACCCCAATGCTCCGGTGAGAGCAGGGGGGCAGAGCAGAGAGCAGTGACTAACAGTCACCAGCTCTCTGCTCAGGGAGCCCTGAGAACCAAGCGATCTGCAGTGTTCGATCTCTCGGTTCTCAGTGTAAGAACTGGCAGGGGACCGATGCTGCATCCACCAAGGTAAGTATAAATCTGCAAAAAAGTCCATGCTTCTCTTTTGAACAGTCTAGTCCTACTCTTTACTCATTTTTTTCATATGGCTGGGGCAGAAGCTGATGCTGCATTTCATCAGCCTCATTGGAGGACAGGTGAGACATCGGGGGTCCGAGACCCCCGGTGTCTCATTAAAGAGATCCGGTCACCAAAAAATCATCACATGCAGAGTTTTTGTCTATGTGATGAAAAAAAGGTACGTAAAAAAATTAAAAAAAAAAGAAAAAGTAGAAAAAAATTTAAGTTACACCTAAGCACTTAAAAATAACCCCCCCACACACACACGTACAAACTTAAAAGCATGCATAGGGAGGCGCCTACGCAAAATCACTGATCGCCCTATATGTAAAATATCTCCATGCACGCTAGAGTGAGAACAATAATTCTAGCACCACAGCTCCTGGGGGTAACTCCAAACGGATGACCGGTAGGGACTTTGGTACATGTACTACTTACTTTTTGGACGTTTCTTCCCATTGTATACGTTTTTTCTATTTTCTGTCTATTTTTTCTTCTGACATCGCTTCCTCACAGGCTGACAAATGTTTTTAAAAAGAGACATATGGATTGTTTTTCAGGCTGTATTCACATAATGCAGAGCTGCCGGAATGATTCACCACACTGGCAGCTCTGCATAGTCGGCTGTGTTAGCGGCAGTGTGGTGTGCAATTCAGCGCATCACATGGCTCCCTTTTTCTTGTATAAACTTTATTTGGAATCTAAAAAATATGCACTTCATTCACGGTGATGTACAGTAGTGAGACGTGTTGCATTGCCGTGCGATTCGGCATGTCTGCATTTTATTGCAGCATGCTGAAGCGCAGCCATATGCTGCACTGCAGTGTGAATGGGACACATAGGAAACAATTGATTCCTGAGTGTTCTTGCTGTGACAGATGTTTTACAATGCAGTAAAATATCTATTACTGCATATAATATATATTAGGCTACATTTACACCGGTGATTGGGACAGGTGCAAATTGAAGCAACAGTTCCTCCTGCAGCGCTCTGGTGCTGTCAGCAGGTGGGTGCGGCCACCAGCCCTGTTCACTATAACAGGTTGCTGGTGGCTGAACCTATTCATGGCTCTCTGCGCAGCTAGCGATTAGCTGTGGTGATTGTTGATGGACACAGACAAATTGCATGCAGCAACGATCGCTATAGTGAACAGAGCCAGTGGCCGCATGTACCCACTGACAGCGACAGGAGGAACTGCTGCTACAATGCACACTGGCCCTAATCGCTGGTGTGAATGTAGCCCTCAATCAGAGACTCAGAGCAGAGGGAGGGCCATCTGCAATTAACAAACAAACTCACCCAATTCTCCAGCTAGGATCTACCACCATATTCCTGCTGTAGTGTGTGTACTCCAATACTGTATCTGTCCTGCACAGATATGTCCTTTCACAGTGCTCTGTGTGTGCATAGCATGGGGTGGAGTATGGACGGGACTGACAGGGCAGGCACAGCAGGGATAGGATGGATCATCAGGAGGAGCAGAGCCACTGGCCTGTTCAACACACTGTGCTGTGCACTCGTATTTCAGTGTCTCTCAATATCACACTCATAGGCTTTGTACCAGTGAGATATCGAGTAAATGGATCGGCACAGCACAGTGACAGTGCACCCGCTCCCAGCCACAAACTCCTGGGACTCCCGGCCGGGTGGCAGGTCGTGCTGCCCACACCAGCAATCAGCCATGGTGACAACTTAAAGACGGCACTCAGCAGGTGCGCGCCGCTGCTAACAAAGTTACTGTCAGTTCATCTCTGTGTGCAGTGTACCATGCCCCCCAGCACAGCCAGCAGCTTCCCCCTAAATCCGACTGGCCCTGATGGGGTCCCATGTGCATCTGGGGCCCCTGGGCTGTGCCCAGGTGTGCCTGCTTGATAAGACGGCCCTGATATAGTTCTACAGAACAGACAGTGCACAGTCCATATGGGCTTTGTCTGCTGCTTAACTGCAGAAAGGAAGCAGGAAATGTTATTCAGGGAAAAAACAGAGCATACCATAAATGAAGCTACAAACTTATAAACACTGCCATCTAATGGTTGAAGAATATATCTATACTAAATACTAATGTGCAGTAGTTGTTGCACAAAATACAAATGAACATTGTATTCCAACAGTTCTATTCTGTTAAAACATACAAAAAAAAACACTTTGCAACAAGTTTAACATACCTTTAAGAGAGCCAGTGCCACCTGGAAGATGATCGTCAGTCCCTGAGAGGAAAAAAGAGACATTATCTTAGTCATATGTACATATTCTACAGTGCCTTGCATAGCTATTCACCACAGTTACAGTGGTTGTAAACCACTGGACATTTTTTTTTTATCTTACCTGCAAGGTAATGTCACAATGTGCTAGTATGCAACGCATACTAGCAGATTATGTGAAACTTAACTGAAAACGAAGCATTCCAGCGATGAAATGTCATCGCCGGAGGTCGCTTCCATCTTCACCTGTCTTGCTTCCGGGTTCGCAGACTCCGGCTCTGTGACTGAAATGCACACAGGAGCAACCGTTCATGGACACAGGACTCTGAAGGAACAGCACGGGTGGCCGTTCCTTCAGAGCAGTGGTCATCAACCCTGTCCTCAGGGCCCACTAACAGGCCAGGTTTACAAGATAACTGAAATACATCACAGATGATATCATTTACTGCTCAGTGGTTGCAGTATTCTAGTCTGCATCTCCCCAAGGCAATACATAAAACCTGGCCTGTTAGTGGGCCCTGAGGACAGGGTTGATGACCACTGCTTCAGAGCACATGCGCCAGTGTTGTCACTGGTTGTAAGTACAGCAAATATCTCCTAAACGGCGCACGTTTAGGAGATATTTAGTAATGGAAGTTTACTTCCTCTTTAAAAACGTTAGTCTCGACTTGCTTTCATATGCTTTATAATGTTGCTTAGATATGTTCTTTAATAAAATGGAGCCTTCCAAAAATAGGTTTACTTATAGAACTTTGGTCGTTTCTAAAAAAAATAAAAGCCAGTAGCTACAAATACTGTAGCTGCTGACTTTTAAGAAACAGACACTTTGCTGTCCAGCACTGCCCTCACTCGGGCTGATTCTTCAATGGTCTTAGGGTCCCAGGTGCCGCCATCTTGGATATGGGAAGCTGGCTGTGACTTCTTGATGTTTCACAGCCAACTCCCTATTGTGCACCTGTGAGATGCACTGCACTTTTAGGAGTCTCCTGGAACGTGTGACGTGTTCTAGGAGGTTGTGGGTGGGGAGGGCTAAACTTTTGCTTTGCTCACATAGGCGAGCAGAGTGGGAGCGGGTACCTCCAAAAAAATAAGTAACTGCTCCCAGAAAAGAAAAACTGTTTACCATAACGAAGGAGAAGGAGGATGAGCACAACTTCACATTTTGAAGTGAAGTTCTGCTTTTTAGATCATGTGACAATACCACACCGCTGGGATCCTGTCAAATAATTATGTGACTTCTGCAGAAAATACTAGTGCAAAAAAGGAAATACGCCTAAAAAATCTACACAGTAATATATGAATAATGAAAATATCCAAACCTACTTTAAATATGGTTGTATGGGAACTCATTTATGAGTTTGAAAGCAATGATACACAATCAAGATTTTTTTGTAAATTATTTTAAAAACGATGTACACATCAGTTTCTGCTTCCACTTAGGACTACTGAAATTTTACTTACATCAGTGTCAATAAATCGTAAATAAATCCATTTTAATTTCAGATTTTAACACTAAAATATGCTTCCAATTTTCAGAGAGTTGGCAATACTTGGAACCCACCATAACTGCCAAAGACACACGAGAGGTTTTATTCTCACTTTGCATTAGCATACTAGACCATGGGATGACTAAACTATAACACAAATGACCTCACAGAAATAACATTTTAAAAACATTTCGTAATTCCATATTCAAAAGCCAAAAGACTATTTATTTTCTGTGTACCTTGCTATAACCTGTTATTTGCATAAATCATTGCTGGATGAAGAGCAGCTACCTTCTGTTTAAAGTGATTGTAAAGGTTCGTTTTAAAAAAATAAAATAACACACATGTTATACCTACCTCCTCTGTGCAAGGGATTTGCACAGAGCGGCCTTGATCCTCCTTTTCTGGGATCCCCCAGCAGCGCTCCTGACTCCTCTGCATTGAGTGCCCCCACGGAGAGCTCCCGAGTCCTGCTGCTGCGTCCATTGACACAGACATCAGGACTCAGCCCCGCCGCCGTGTCACTGGATTTGATTAAATATCAATCTATCCAATGAGGATCCGAGACAGGGGCTGGAGCTGCTGGGCTCGTTCTCGTCGCTGGAAAGATCTGGTTCAGGTAAGTAAAACAGGGGCTCTGGGGGGCAGCTGCACCACAAAAGCTGCACCAAAAAAGGTTTTTCACCTTAGTTTATTTATTTATTTCAGGTACTTATATAGCGCTGTCAATTTACGCAGCGCTTTACATATACATTGTACATTCACATCAGTCCCTACCCTTAAGGAGCTTACAATCGAAGGTCCCTTACTCATTCATACATACTAGGGACAATTTAGACAGGATCCAATTAACCTACTAGCATGTCTTTGGAGTGTGGGAGGAAACCGGAGTACCCAGAGGAAACCCACGCAGGCACAGGGAGAACATGCAAACTCCAGGCAGGTAGTGTCGTGGTTGAGATTCGAATCAGGGACCCTTCTTACTGCTAGGTGAAAGTGCTAACATTACACCACTGTGCCCTTAACGCATCGAATGCATTAAGGTGAAAAACCTTGTGACTTTACAACCCCTTTAACAAAGGCCTGGTTCATATATATGTGAATTGGATGCGTTTTGAACCACATCTGATCTTGCATGACAAGTGAAATAACGCTGGTTTCCATTGAAGCTGTTCACATACTGTATATGCGGTACATCGCAGTGCAAATGGAAAAAGAGTCCTGTGTGTTTTCTGAGCACCATGGTGCGGTTCAGGTGCAAATTCCAGGCTCACTGAATTCTATGGGAACGCTGAATCGCATGTTATCAGTTATGAACACTAATTGAGGAAAAAAAAAACAGCACTTGGTATGGATTTTAAGGGGAACCCCATGCCAAAATGTAAAAAAAAAAAACAACAACAAAAAAAAAACAACAAAAAAAAAAAAACAACAAAAAAACGTGTGGGGTCCTCCCCCAAATCCATACCAGACACGTGATTGACGATGGATCTACACTAAGGGACATTTTTTTTTTTTTTTAATAAAGGACTTGTCAAAAACTGTGTGTAGGTTTTTATTTTTATTTTTTTACACTTTTTTGGTGAATGAGTAGGGGTACAATACCCCATTCTCATTCACATTCCAATAGGTCACCACCCGCACACCCACAACCACTGGACCAGGGTTGGGAGGAAGAGGCCCCCAGCATGGGGACAAGGTGGACCGGGGGGGCGTTCGCTCATCCCCCCCTCCTCTTTTAATTTGGTGTGGGTTGAAGGGCCTGGTATGAATTTGGAGGAGGGACCCCACACTGTTCCCCCCCCCCCCCCAAGTTCTATTGCAATTCTTTTGTTTACATTCATGAGTTATTGATTGTTAAGGACGCAGCAGCCACCCACTCCTATAATTTCCATCAGAACCGTATCTAAATCGCAGCTGACCCGCTGAACAGCAACTTTGGAAATTCACAGTGAAAACAATCATGAAATTCACACCACACATGTGTGAACCCTGCCTAATAGGTTAAAAACGATTGCTATATTCCTATTGCAGACTGGACTGGACTACTCCCTGTTGTGGGTGCTGTAATGCCCGGTGTTTAGCATTGCCAGCTAAACTCTATAAATATTTGTCTTTTTCAGATTAAAGGTTGAAAAAGTGTACCAGCACGGTGATCATTATGCAATTAAAAGCAAACTTTTTCAACACTTTAGGGCAGCATTTGTCAACCTTGTCAACACAGAAAAACCCTTGAAATTAATTTTCAGTCTGGAGGAACACCTTCCAAAAATTACTAGATCTACAACTCATGATACATAAGGCTGCTTTCACACTGAGGCCCTTTACAGGTGCTATAGCGCTAAAAAATAGCGCCTGCATGGCCCCTGTAAAGAGCCTCTCTTCTCACTCCATTGTGAATGCCCGAGTGCTTTCACACTGGAGCGGTGCACTTGCAGGACGGTAAAAAAAAGTCCTGCAAGAAGCATCTTTTGTAGTGCTGTAGGATCGGTGTATACACCGCTTCTAAAGCACCCCTGCCCATTGAAATCAATGGGCAGCGCCACCAAATCACCAGCAAAGCACCGCTGCAGCGGTACTTTGCAGGCGGTTTTAACCCTTTTTCGGCCGCTAGCGGGGATTAAAAGCGCCCTGCTAGCGGCCGAATAGCACCGCTAAAACGACGGTAAAGCGCTGCTAAAAACAGCGACGCTTTACCGCCGACGCCCCAGTATGAAAGCAGCCTTACTAACATTTATATGTAAAGTTGATCCAGGGAAAATCCGATTGCCTCTCAGGGGATCAGGAAGGAATTTTTTGCTATAGCAAATTGGATCATGCTTTGTTGGGGTTTTTCGCCTTCCTCTGAATCAACTGTGAGTGAAGGATTGTGTATATGGGCTTGTATTTTTTTTTTTAATTTTTTTTTTTGGTTGAACTAGATGGACTTGTGTCTTTTTTCAACCTGATTATGTAACTATGTTGGCATGCCGGTGGGTGGTGGTGAAGTTTGGGTTCTAAGGTTTCCCCTGGTGGGGGGGTTTTCCCAGTGAGATTGCCTTTTGATCTAGAAGAACTTTTTCTTTATGGTAAATTTCTACTTTATCTGGCATCTCTTGTGTCGGGAATAATTGGTGGTATAATATTTGATTCCCCTTTCATACCTGTTCTGAATGTTTTGATGTGCTCCACCTGCTTTGTGGATTCTATTCTTGAAGAATTTTCAATAAAAATATTGAAACAGAAAACACAGGTCGACACATGATTCTGTTTCAATATTTGTCAACGCACAAAGGAAATGAACTCACTTCCCTTAATGCCAAAAAAAAATACACCTCTATACACACGCATAGTGCTAAACGGACTCTTACATTCAGTTCTATAAATGTAATTCACTTTTGCCAGACTGTCTATAAGTTTTACTGGTCCTCTCAAAGGAATAGAGGCAATTATCCAGTAGGAGGCGCTATTGTCAAAAAAATGTTAACCTCTGGTTGATAATAAGTTGCCTGCTTTTGGAAGCAAGAAAAAATAAGGCGTTTATAATATAATAAAAGTACAGTAGAACTCAAAATTAAAGATCTGGTATTGGGAAGCACACAAGGTTAAAAAGCATACCTGCTGTACCTTTCATTTCCAAAGTACTGCTGTATAATACACATCTGAAAAGACCTCAATTTGCTAACAATGGCTTAGAGCTTTGATTGTGGGGATGGAACGCCAGAGGAACATTTCACTGAAATAAATGAGGACTGTCTGTGACAGCTGCTGCACACATTGCTAGACCTTTATCTGCTATGTCACCCTTCCTGCCAGGGATGTCAAGCTTCCTAACCTGTCAAGTATCTCCTGGCAGACGCTGCGGCGTGAGTGACAGGATCAGAGAGATCCCACTGACTTCCACACACAAACAAGGCGGCATCACCAGCTCAGCGTGGAATTTTTTACAAGATTTAAAATTAAAATATTGAACTAATAGAGATATAGCAGCATAGAACCTTTCCAGACAGGTAATAGAATAGGACACCTACAGAGCAACCAACGGTTGTTCTATAGTCTGACAATCCGCTGGCAGCAGGCTTCATTGATCGATTTAGACAAAACTAAAACTGCTTGAAAATATGAGTGTCTAGCCCATTTATGGGTGCAAGACTCATGATATAAATACTAAAAAACTTCTCACAGATACCTGTCAAGTACTTTTGTCAAATGTGAATGTTTTACTCCATCGTGGGTAGTTTTACTCTTTAAATAAAAGTAAAATATTTTCTGTCTGTATAAAATTGGAGCCATAGAGGAGTCCTTCGTCTGACTGCAATATGTCTATTTAAAGTGGAACAGCACTGCATCTGAGCACCACAAAACAAATATGCTATATAATTCATTTTTAATATTCAAAGCAAACTCCCCCATCCATCCATGTCTCCATGCTTTATTTTGCTGAGGAATCACTTTGAAAAACACCCCTGGCATTTTTGGAAGTGGCCAACTTGAGTAAGGGCAGATGATGCATGTAGAAGTCGCTTCCTGGAATCCATCTGCCCTTATATCAGGCATGGGCTGAGCTAAGAACCCTCCCTTCCCCTCCTGAAGACTCCTGGGATGTATGACATCATTTGCCTAGGCATGGAAACCAGGAAGTAACTGAAGAAATGCAAAAAAAAAAAGTTAAAACAAGTAAATATGATATACTTTCCTATCTATTTACTAATGCTAGCAGCATAAGGATTAGAACTAGTCCATGTTGATTGAGAGAGAAGTTCCCTTTTAAGGACCAGTTCACACCACATGCAGTCCAGTGCATTTTTTTTTCTGCATCAAAAACGCATGGAAATTAGATTATATGGGTTCCAATAGCATAGTTCACACCAGTGCAGTCAGTTCCAGGGCTTTCCAGTTCCACAAAAAAAAAGTAGAACATGCTGCACTTTTTCTGCACTGGACTGTACTGGAACACAGTAAAATGCATCAAAAATGCACTGGAATGCATCAAAAATGCACGGACCCCAGTAAAGTGAAAAAAAAAAACCACACACATAGGAAAAAAAAGCTTCTTGAATGCATCGGAAACTAATCAAAAACGCACCGGAATGCGTAAAAAACTTGCATGCAGAAACGCATCCGGAACAGATCTGGAGTGCATTTTTGTGGTGTGAACCAGCCCTAGGTCTTCAAGCACAAAGCCCCATACCATAAGGATGTGTTGCAGCAGAGAATCAGAATTGTGCACCTGTTCCTGACCCCATTTTAAAACTGAGTTATAATCAATTTAAAGTGGAACTACAGTAAAAAAATAATTTTTCAAAACCGCACAATCGCAACAAATTACTTCTAATAATTAGTATCCTATGTCCGCAATGCTGATCTGTACTGAACAAATGACAGTTTCATTCATGCCAGAAACTACATAGAACGCTCTTCTTCTGTGACAGATGGCTATAGTACAGTAAAGGATCGTGGTTTCTCACTCTTCTTTCACTTTACCCTCATCCAATAACAAAAACCCTTAGGTAAAAGTATCCTTTTGAAAGAATGCAAGGCGCTCTGTGAATGGTCGACCCAAAATCTTGGTGTTTACCTGAGCTCATCTCCCCTCGCCCGTTCACAGAACACCTTTCATTCTGTGAAGAAATACAGAGAATATATGGGGGAGGATGAATGGGAGAGTGAATGACAGGATCCCCGTACTGTACTACAGCCGGAACTCTCAGTCACAGCACCGGAGGAAGAGCACTGTGTGTAGTTTCTGGCATGAATAAAACTGTCATTTGTACAGAGCAGTGCTGTGGGCATAGGATAGTAATTATTAGAGGTAACATATTACAATTGTGCTGTTTTGAAAATTGTCTTGCCTGATTTTCCACTTTAACTGATGCATACTGATGCTGATAAATTTAGCCTGTTCGTCTAAGCTTCAATAAACTTTGGACAAGAAGGAATTCCTATACATGAGGGTCCTGCTTAATGTAATGAAAAGAAGTAATGTAGACTTCAAGAACTCAAAAAATCAGTAGGCCTTGCCCATAAAACTATATGAAGGAAAAATACTTTATAACAACCAATTACATTTACTTGTTCAGGTTTGCAATGCAAACGACAATCTAGCAGGGTGGTATGATCCCTTAACACGGGTGTCAAACTCAATTTCTACGCGGGCCACATCAGCAGTATAGTTGCCCTGTAGGGCCAGTTTATCTGGGGTGTTCTACCTGCAGAGTGTAAAGTTCTGGAGTGCATTACATAGAGTGTTCAGGGTTCAGGAGTGCACTACATATAGAGTGCAGAGTTCAGGAGTGCATTACGTATAGAGTGCAGAGTTCAGGGGTGTGCTCTGTACAGATGCAGGGTTTAGGGGTGTGCTGTGTACATAGTGCAGGGTTTAGGGGTGTGCTGTGTACATAGTGTAGGGTTTAGGGGTGTGCTGTGTACAGAGTGAAGGGTTTAGGGGTGCGGTAATGGAGTTCTGCCACATTCCAGCTGCAAAACAGGGTGTGAGGGCCACATGACAAGGCCTGGCGAGCCATATTCGGCCCACGGCCTGGTGTTTGATATATGTGCCTTAGCCATTTGCCGTCTGGGCAAATTTTGACATTTCCCACATACATGTTAAAATCAGCATTTTTTTTTTGCTAGAAAACGACTTAGAACCCCAAAATATATTTTCTGAAAGCAGAGGCCATGGAGAATAAATTGTTTGTTGTTGCAATTTTTTTATGTTTGTGCAGCCATTTATCAATAGCAAATTTTCTGAAAAAAAACAAAAAAACACTAAAATTAATTTTAGTGCACGCAACCACAATATAATAGCCACATTTTTGGTACAACATAAAAGGTGATGTTGTGTTGAGTAAATAGATCTCAAGCATGTCTCTGTGGGCAGCTGGCTTGACCACTTACCGCGGTCCTGGACTCTCTGGGGGAATGGGAGAGCCTGGGAACTGCAGCAGGAGGGGGGGGGGGGCTCTTCCAAGCTCTGTAAAAGTGATTGGATGGTCAACATTTACGAGATCATACTTTGTTATATTATTTACGATACTCTGTTTATATTGAGACTATGCAAGTTTGTATTGGTTACTTAATCAATAAAATAAGATTGAACTAAAAGTGATCAGGTGGCTGTAGAGCTGCTCGGATCACTGTTACCTGAAAGCTCGTCACCTGCTGAGAAAAAAAAAAAGACACCAGGATCATGGCTGCAGCCTTAATACTGGTATAACAGCTTCCTGTCCACTGTCCAGGTCGTATAGGGGAGCCCTTTTTTGTCTATATACTTTTGATTGCGTCTCCCGCTTCAAGGTGAAATTTGCGGATGACACCATGTTAGTTGGAAGAATAAGGGATGGTGGCAAGGCGGCATATCGGCAGGAAATAGGTAACCTAGTGGGTTGGTGCAGAAGTAATAATTTAGAGCTAAATGTGGGTAAAGACAGAGACAATTATAGATTTTAGGAGACATAGAGAGACCAACTATAAGCCAGTTGTGATCAATAGGGTGGAGGTCAAGAGGGTACAGCAGTTCTGTTTATTGGGAACAATAATTAGGAAGGATCTGTCATGGCCAGGGCACATATCCTGTCTGATGGGTAAAGCTCATCAGAGATTGTACTTCTTGAGGAAGCTATGGAGGGCAGGCTTTTCTGAGCAGGTCCTCAGTTTCTATAAGGCTGCTATTGAGAGTGTTATCACATCCATTTGTGGTAAGGGATGTGCACAGTCCATGAAAGAAATGCCTTACTTAGGCTGATAAAAACAGTGCAGAAGATTATTAAGAGGGCGTATTTACCAAGTATCGAAGAACTGGAGGAGAGGAGGTGCCCTCAGAGTGCTATTAATATCCTGACGGATAACGCCCATCCTGTGAATGCCTTGCTTACAGTGTTGCATTCTGGCAGGCTATTTAGGATTATTTCCTCTCATAGCACAAGTCTGCAAAACCGCTTTATTCCGCAGTCCATAAGATTTTTGAATGCTAGAGGCTTTTTAGGGTTGAATTCAATATGCAGTCCCAGCAGATTTCAAAGACACTTTTAAAGCTCAACTTTCCTCCTCTCCTTCACAGGACCTGTAAACTCCTTCAAAAATGACAAACCTCCGGAAATTCCTATACTTACTAATGACACTCCCAATCCACATCCCTCCCTCCTTCCTTAAATTAGTGAACTCCCTTTTTTCTAAATTCATGTGGGCCCCTGATCATCCCAGCGTTAAATCAAATACGTTGGCCCTCCCCAAAAGGTATGGCAGCCTGGCATTGCCTGACATCTCCAATCACCAAGCCGCAGCACACTTCACACCACTATTGGACTGGCACAAACATGGAGAACTGAAGGAGTGAGTATCTCTGGAAAAATCCACAACTAGCTTCCTTTTGAGCCGCCTACCTTGGTGCTTCCCTCACATCCCAGCATCCTTGAAAGCCCATCCTCTTCTCGGCACCACGATCTCTTGTTCTGCTAGGGAACTTCAGAAATACCCTGGCCCCATCCCCTCTGTACACAATTTTAGGTAACCCATTGTTATCCCTAGGTAGGAACCCAGGTCCCTTTGGGGGGCCTCCTAGCCTGGAATTGTTTTTGGGCCTTTCCTCTTTCTGTCCAACAAACGATGGCCTTCCTTGAAAGCCCTTTTTCAACAGACTTGACAATCTCCACATGGACTTGGAGTGCCCCCCAACTCCACTCTTCATGCTTCCTGCCCCATTGGCCTTTCGAAGGCCTCTCACCCAATTTTAATCATGTGCAACTCACATGAACTGCTTCAACACTCCTCGTCTATTATACACTCCCTTTTCGCTTCTTTGTTGCACCACTTCCTGCCCCTGCCCCAGGGGCCTCTTCTTCATAATAATTAAAAGCAAACACTCAGGGCTTGTACAGTTTTTCCCCTCACCTACATTGTGTTGTGACCCTCACATCTCTTGTGAAATTGAGTTTTTTTGATTTTTCAAATCCTATACTGTGCCTTATCTTTGTAGCTGTGACCTCCTCTACTTATATGTACAGTATCTCACAAAAATGAGTACACCCCTCACATTTTTGTAAATATTTTGTTATAACTTTTCATGTGACAACACTAAAGAAATGACACTTTGCAACAACGTAAAGTAGTGAGCATACAGCTTGTATAACAGTGTAGATTTGCTGTCCCCTCAAAATAACTCAACACACAGCCATTAATGTCCAAACCGCTGGCAACAAAAGTGAGTACAGCTCTAAGTGAAAATGTCCAAATTGGGCCCAAAGTGTCAATATTTTTGTCGCCACCATTATTTTCCAGCACTGCCTTAACCCTCTTGGGCATGGAGTGGCACCAGAGCTTCACAGGTTGCCACTGGAGTCCTCTTCCACTCCCCCATGACGACATCACGGAGTTGGTAGATGTTAGAGACCTTGAGCTCCTCCACCTTCCATGTGAGGATGCCCCACAGATGCTCAATAGGGTTTAGGTCTGGAGACATGCTTGGCCAGTCCATCTCCTTTACCCTCAGCTTCTTTAGCAAGGCAGTGGTCGTCTTGAAGGTGTGTTTGGGGTCATTATGTTGAAGTACTGCCCTGCGGCCCAGTCTCCGAAGGGAGGGGATCATGCTCTGCTTCAGTATGTCACAGTACATGTTGGCATTCATGGTTCCCTCAATGAACTGTAGCTCCCCAGTGCCGGCAGCACTCATGCAGCCCCAGATAATGACATTCCCACCACCATGCTTGACTGTAGGCAAGACACACTTGTCTTTGTACTCCTCACCTGGTTGCTGCCACACATGCTTGACACCATCTGAACCAAATAAGTTTATCTTGGTCTCATCAGACCGCAGAACATGGTTCCAGTAATCTATGTCCTCAGTCTGCTTGTCTTTAGCAAACTGTTTGCGGGCTTTCTTGTGCATCATCTTTAGAAGAGGCTTCCTTTCGGGACAACAGCCATGCAGACAAATTTGATGCAGTGTGCGGCGTATGGTCTGAGCACTGACAGGCTGACCCCCCCATCCCTTCAACCTCTGCAGCAATGCTGGCATAACTTCTACATCTATTTCCCAAAGACAACCTCTGGATATGATGCTGAGCATGTGCACTCAACTTCTTTGGTCGACCATGGTGAGGCCTGTTCTGAGTGGAACCTGTCCTGTTAAACCACTGTATGATCTTGGCAACCACGCTGCAGCTCAGTTTCAGGTTTTTGGCAATCTTTTTATAGCCTAGGCCATCTTTATGTGGAGCAACAATTCTTTTTTTTAGATCCCCAGAGAGTTCTTTGCCATGAGGAGCCACGTTGAACTTCCAGTGACCAGCATGAGAGAGTGAGAGCAATATCATCAAATTTAACACACCTGCTCCCCATTCACACCTGAGGCCTTGTAACACTAACGAGTTACATGACACTGGGGAGGGAAAATGGCTAATTGGGCCCAATTTGGACATTTTCACTTAGGGGTGTACTCACTTTTGTTGCCAGCGGTTTAGACATTAATGGCTGTGTGTTGAGTAATTTTGAGGGGCCAGCAAATTTACACTGTTACACAAGCTGTACACTCACTACTTTACATTGTAGCAAAGTAGCAAAGTGTCTTCAGTGTTGTTACATGAAAAGATATGATAAAATATTTACAAAAATGTGAGGGGTGCACTTACTTTTGTGAGATACTGTACATGCTCTTGTGCGATTATAAATAGAGAATTAAAAAAAGAAAATAAATATAAGTATGTAGTTATTATGCGCTCTATGTGCTGTTTTTATAACGATAATCTCCATGTCAGGTATGTGATGTCTTTTATGTGAGGAGGCTGCATCTGCACTTTCATTTTATGCTTTTATTTATTATCATTTATTAATTATGTGATTAAAGCCCCATTCACACCTAAAGGTTTTGTAGCTGAAGCTCAAGATCCAAAATCCCATGTATTACAATGGTGACTTTTATGACCGCTCAGACACCTGCAGCTCAAAGCCTGAAACTCAAAAAGCTACATGAACTACCTTTGAGTCAGATTTGGGCACTCTCGGCCTGTCTGACTTCAGTGGGAACCCCTGATAACACCCAAATTGGGCATTTTTGAGCATTTCTTCAGCTGTATTTTAGAAATGTTTGAGCCTGTAAGAACTGATCTCCTACACCTAGTATTTTCCATTGGTTAAAACAAAAGCACCTGAAGCTTGAATACACAGGTAAAAAAGCTCTTAAATTCTCATATAAGCATACAAAAATTCCTAAAATGCTCAAATAAAAATGCGTGAAAATCACTCTGCTTAGGTGTGAATGCAGCCTAAGCTGCCTGGGGACTTGGGAATGCTGGCCAATCACATGTCATCTGATGCTGTTCATAAAGCAAACACAAGATGGCAGCAACGCAGCACTTCCAACATCAGCTCAATCACCGTCTTCTCGCAAGCTGGATGAAGCACAGCAAGGATTGCCTAAATTTCTTAACAGCTACTTTGCGTAGCAGAGAAAATCTTTAACGTTCAGAGTCTAATGGCATCGATATTGTAACAGGAACCACTGCTACACCAAACTTTTCAAATGTTAGTTTTAAGCTACCTTAACGTCATGCTGGGTTGAAAAGAGACAAAACTGCTGAAATACTCACCTTTTCTGGAGGAAACAAAAAGGTACCTCTAGAGCTGGTCAACTGATCTCTGCAGATGAGGATCAAACTGAATTCTAGTCTTTCCCTTGAAGTGGTTTTAAAGGCAAAAGGTTTTTTTACCTTAATGTAATCAAAAAGACACAAAGAAACCCTCTGACAGGACTTTTTAGGGCAATGACTCCAAAAATAGTGTATTCAGACAATAAAATATAGAAAAATATAGTTTAATACAAATTCTACAAAACAACAACACATAAAAAGCTTTTGACAAAACTGTATGATAAATTGATGTCATAGATAGAAAAGCATATTTAGACCACTGTTTAGAACACTCATGTGCAATTGTACAGAGCAAAGCTCTTATGTTCTTTATCTTATAAAACAAGCTTTTATGTATTGATGTTTTTTAGAATTTTTATTAAACTATATTTTTCTATTTTTATTGTCTGCATACGCTATTTTTGGAGTCATTGCCCTAAAAAGTCCCGTCAGAGGGTTTCTTTGTGTCTTTTTGATGAACTATTAGGGATGTGGGCAATTTCTCCTTCTCCCCACTAGAACTGAACCATTTTTGTATAATGTATTACCTGCATAAAGGTAAAAAAAAAACCTCTCACTAGCTGTTTGTTTTCCCCACACTCCCTACAGAGATCCAGCCGGTCTGAAGCAGCGCTGGTCTCTCTCCCTGCTTGCACTGGGCAGATTGATAGCAGTGGGAGCCAAAGGCTTCTGCTGCTGTAAATCAAATCTAATGAGGCGGGATCAAGGGGCAGGGCCGAGTTGAGCTGTCTGAGTCTATGGACACACATATCCCGGCTCAGGAGAACGGCTGCAAATTCCTTCCCCAATTGCCCCCTTTTATTTTTTGCTGCTGTGATAAGACTTCCCGTTAGAGGTTTGCTACGTTTCTCTGAAATAAACTGACAAAAGTTATTGGCATCCATCAGTGTTTATTCCATATTTATTAAACTTAGACTGTTTTTAATTCAACAGAATATTTTAAATAAAAGACAGGTGAGAATGGCATGGACAAAATTAAGCAACCCTTACATTAATATTTTGTTGCGCAACCTTTAGAGGCAATCTTTACAAACAAGCTATTTTTGTAGCTCTGAGACTTCTGTACCTTTCAACTGGTAGCATGGCAAACTATTCCAGCTCTCTCAGGTTTGAAGGATGTCTTCTCCAGACTGCATAATTCAGCGCTTTTCATAGATGTTCTATAGGATTCAGATATCATAGAAAACTAGGGCTGCGGAAATTAACCATTAATTCCTCGATTAATCGTTAATTCTTTTGATCGATCAAAATTCTTTTGATCGGTACTCACCTCTCCGCCGACTTCCTGGTCTTCAGGGAGTTCCGTTGGAGATCCGGTGACATCACGGACATCGACGTCACCGGACTTCTCCCCCCTTCCCCAATCATTGACGGTGCCAACGCTGGACAATGGTAAAGTAATGGAATACAGCAGGCGCCTGACCGATCCAATCATGGCCTGAAAGGCTTCGACCGAGTGGGTGTGTCCGCGAATTGCAGAGGTGTGGCTGCAAGACTGTTTTGTGATTGGCCGGACACGCCCCATGCTGATGATGCATGACCCTTGCTGGGAATAAACAAGCATTGGAAGGCATTATGAATGTGAGTGTGTTGTCTGTACTGGACAGGTCAATTGTGGAGGAGGAATTGTGGTGATTTAAAGTACATATACAGCTTGAATCTGTATTTTAGTTTTAGATTAGGTCATGCAGAGAGAAAACGCCTCTCGGTTTAGGCTTTGCCTTGTGCATCCCAGTGTGGAGCTTTCATTTTTTTTTTTAAAAGTGTTAAGTCATGGATTGTGGAAACTAACTAGTGTCGGGTGATTGTATACAGTGTATACCACATTTACCACTGACTAATGCAGAGTTGCAATGCAAGGAGATCAGCTAAAAGTAGTTGGATCTGTATGTGCGTTATATTTAATCGAAATTAGATGATTAATCGATTAAAAAAAAAAACGATTAATCGAACACGAAAATTTTAATCAGTAACAGCCCTAACACTTCAGAATAGTCCAAGGTCTTCTTCTTAACCATTGTTGCGTGTTTTAGCTGTGTGTTTTTCTGTCATTATCATGTTGGGAGGACCCATGACATGGAACTGAAACAGATCTTTCTGGCCCCGGGCAGTACATCTCTCTCCAGCATTCCTCAATAGTGTTGAAGTTTCATTGTGCCTGCAAAGATTCAAGGCACCCCATGCCCGACGCAGTAAAGGAGCCCCAAAACATAACTGAGCCTTCTCCATGTGTCACGGAATGTTTTGGTATTCTTTTCATGAAAAGCTTAATTTTTTTGTCTGTGAATGCTGATATGACTTGTCAAAAACCTCCATTTTTTTTCATCTGTCTAAAGGACAATCTCCCAGACATATTGTAGCTTGTCAATATGCATTTTAGTAAATTACGCTCTGGCTTTTTTTATATTCTTGTTTCATCAGTGTCCTGGTTGTCTACCTTTAAACCACTTGTCGCTCAAAAACTGACGGTTTGTGTAGTCAGACACTGGACTACCTTGACCTTGGACCTCTTTGGAAGTTTTCCCTGGCTCTTTATCTGCTATTCACACAATCCTGCTATCCAACTTGGGGTTGATTTTCCTCTTCTGGTCACACCCAGAGAGGGTGACCACACATCCAAGGACAATAAACTTCTTAAAAATGTTTACAGCTGTAGTCACAGGAACATTAGGCTACTTGAGTATTATATTATTTCTTTTACCTCTGACGTGATGGTCTATAATTTCCTTTCTGATCTCCCCAGACAACTCTCTCCTTTCTCTGGTCCATGCTCAGTTTGGTGAACACAATGATTCAAAACAGCAGCAGAGCGACTATTTTTTTAAATTTAAATGGCTGACGGATTGCAAAATTGAAGACATGTGTGATAATATTTACGGAAGACAACTTGAAATATCAGTATGATGCAATTGTTTGTGGTCATTTCTAGGGGTGCCAATAATATATCTCTTTTCACACTTGCTTTACATTATGATAGACCAAAAGCATAAAAGTATAACATGAGCCCATTTCATTTAATTGCATCACTTTTTAGGAGGCATGAAGCACTGTTTCAATGAGCTATAAAATTATCATCAAATTTTTCCATGACAGTAGGTACTGAAAAGCTTGCATAATATCGTTCCACTTGAATCCACCTCTGTCAGACCGTTCTGCCTTTCGTACATACTATGGTCCCCCTCCAACTCCACACACAAGCTTACTCCCCTTAACTCCATAGTTTCCCAATCACTCTCTCTCTGGCACAGATATAAAAGTAGACTTGGACTAATTGCACCTGCGCCCCCAGGATCTTCCTTCCTTGGAGAACCACTATTTGCCATAGCATTTAATCACCCCAACAGTTTTGCATGGTGGAAATCCAAGTCCCTGGTCACTTTGGCTGCTCTTCAGCTTGGAGATACATTCACTACATTCGATCTCCTTCGCTCACAACATCAAATCCCACTTCGGGAACACTATCGTTTTATACAAATAAGACACTTTTATACCTCACATCATAGTCTCACTCCGTCCCCCCCCCCCTACACCCTTCGAACAGATCTGCCATAACTCTCCCAGAGGCAAAGGCCTCATTTCAACGCTCTATAAGACAGCATTGGCGTCATATTCCTCAGATGAGCTTCCATATCAAAGTAAATGGGAGACTGATTGTAATGTAAAATTTACTCTGGAGGATTGGAGTACCATGCTACAAAACCTGCGTAGGGACACTAAATCTCTGGCAGTTAGAGAAACGACCTATAAAGTTTTGACCAGATGGTATTACACTCCTTCAAGACTCCAGATGATGTTCCCAGGAACATCCGGGCTGTGCTTTAGGGGTTGTCAACTTCCAGGCACCTTTAGACACATCTTTTGGGATTGTGGACTTCTGTCTCCAGTATGGAAGGGAGTAACTGCTGTTGCTTCTGCAATAGTTGGAACTCCTTTGCAGCTCACAATCTCAATCGGCTTACTCGGAGCAACAATACCAGGTATCCTCCACAAAGAGGAATGTCTTATACATACTATATGTATATCAACTTTGTGGGCTATTGCTCTCCACTGGAAGACCCCCGTAGTGCCCCTACCCTCTATCCGAGACAGGGTGGCTATCGTTATGATAATGGAGAGGATTTTGTATACCCTACAAGATAAAATGCACCTTTTTGAACGTAGATAGGGAGCCTGGAAAACCCATAAACATATATTGGTAGTACAGGACTAAATACCATTCACCATTCGATGTTGTTATATATTTTAACTGACAATACCTTCGGATATACCTTTTTAATACTTCTTATTCCGTATGCTTTGAAATTATACCCGATTTGTATTGTTGATGACGTGTTTGATGTCAATTTTATGATGAATATTGTCAAATGACTGTATGTTTTTTTTTTTTTTTTCACTTTGATGAATAAAAACGTTTGTAAACAATAATAGCGTTCCACTCTATCTGCTTTTCAGGTATAAGCTCTGTAAAAGTGCTCCCTGACTTTTCCAAAAAACTCCAACTTTTGAGGTATGGAGAGAACAGCAATACCCCCAATACCCATCAACCCCATAGGAGAATTCGCTGTTCTGGAGCAACTCATCACCAGGCCCAGAAATTCTCACATTGCAGAAATTTCGTGTGTGAGTAGTATCTTCCAAACCATATAGGTAAATGTGCAGTATACTGACTGTTTTTTCAATTGATTAATGTTATTACCTTTATTCCCTACAAATGAATATGGGATAAACCTAATAGAAGCATACAATGAAAATATTTTTTTTAAATTTTGGCAGCTTTTTAAAAAGGGATATAAAAAGTGCACTTTAATTGTCTAGATCACAATATTTGCATATGGGAAATGTGGAGGTACCTGTGATAAATAAGATTTTACATATTTAATGCTACACATATTGTAGGTATACAGATCTGCTTCTTGTGTTCCACATTATAGAAAAGCATTAGTGTTCCAGCTGCGACAGATAAGGATAATTCAAGGAAAGAAGCAATGGGGATGATTTCTTTGAAAATTCTTTGCTTAACAGTCAGCTGGAATTCATGTTGCAGAAGAAAGGTATGTGGAAATAATTCACCACAAGGGAACTAAATTTATGAACCGGATAATTTATAACTAGTTAATGTCAAAGGGAAGCTTTAGATTAAACCAAAGCTTTAAGATCGCAAAATTGATGTTTCCACCAACCCCCTCAATGCTGGCCTAGGCCACATTATCCAACTTTAAATGCAGAAACTCTACAAGCAAATAGCGCTATGAAGATTTGTCTATGGCTCTACAGACTTACATTTTAAAGAGACCCTGTCTCCAGACTATTTATTTTAACAAAGATATTTCATAAGATTATTTTTGCATTTAACACATATTATGCATGCTATTTACATGTAAAAGCCTTGTGTAGACATTTAAAAGCCCTGGTACTGCTGCTGGGTGCCGCCATTCCCAAGACTCACTTAAGTGACACGCCATAGTATTCCTCTTCTATCCTACCTCTGCAGCTATATAAAAAGGTTATGGGTGGAGCTGAAGGGGGGAGCTAGTCTAGCACAGAACAGCAGAGGACTATGACATTCGTTTAGCCGTGTCAGGCATTTTTACAGCTGTAACGCTGCTGCTCCAGAACACGCTGGCCCTGGGTTTTTTTGCAGCTCGAAAACACCTATGCCACTTACAGCTCCTAAAAGACTATGGGGTTGATTTACTAAAAATGGAGAATGCAAAATCTGGTGCAGCTGTGCATGGTAGCCAATCAGCTTCTAACTTCAGCTTGTTCAGCTGATTGGTTTCTATGCAGAGCTGCACCAGATTATGCACTCTCCAGTTTTAGTAAATCCACTCCTATGTGTGCAAGGACATATAGTATAACATGGAGAGGTGTTTTTAAAGTGGTTGTAAACCCTTTAAAAAAATTTCACAAAAACAAAAACAAAACTGCAAGACAAAGGCATAATGAGCTAGTATGCATAGCATACTAGCTCATTATTAATTACTTACCTGAGATCGAAGCCCCCACAGCGGTCCTCGTTCACCGCTCCAGCAGCCAACATCTCTCCCGGGGGCTACTTCCCAGGTATCGCGGCTCCGGCGATGTGATTGGCCAGAGCCGCGATGACGTCACTCCCATGCATACGCGTGAGAGCCGCCGGTAACGGCACGTACGTGCCATTTCTTCAGTTTGTTTAACTGCGCATGTGCCGATGACGTCGGCACATGCAAATACAGGGGACATCCAGTGTAGCTACAGGTAAGTCTAATTATAGGCTTGCCTGTAGTAAAAAGTGGTTGTAAAGGGTTTACAACCACTTTAAGCTGCGGGAGCAGCTGTAAAAACATTCAGTGTGCATGAAGCCTAAGGAGGGAGGGGGCTTGATAGGAAATTGACTAATCAAATGTTCTTGCAAGTTCAAAAGCACATAGCAACAGAATAAAGAGAAGTAACAACATTGATTTTTAGAAGCTAGGAGCTATCAGAACATTTATAAAGCATATAGGTGTGCTTTTTGAATGGACTTTGTGCTTTCATTGTGTCAGGACTCTGAAGCAAGCCAAGTCCCATTCATTGTATGAAATGGGAAAAACTGGAAAAGGAGGAGGAAACCTATTGCATGACCAAAATCATGTGATAGCACCCTCCTCCCAGCTGCCACTGTTCTTTCCAATGTTACGCATAGAATACACCGTAGGACAGCAGTATCACCACGCGGTACTCTGAATTTCATCATCAAAAGGTAAACTGCAGTTGCAGTGTTAAGTATTTCCAGTGATGTTCTGCAATGTCTGGAGAGAGGAAACTGCATTGAGTTATAAATACGCCCCACAGTAACCGGTCATCATTTTGTTATAATTACGCAAACCTCACTTTAGAAAAAGTATAACCTCTTTGGGCAACATGGATATTGCACTTTGTTCCAGTATGTGTAGGAGAATGCAGGAGACCTCCATATATATATGCATAGTTTCTCATCATATTTCTGCTTGCTCAAACTTGGTATGCACAAAATACCTATGGTGTGCTGTGCCTTTAACTATGAACTGTTTATCTCTGTTTGGTACTACATCTCACCATTTACCTCCAAGTTTATGCTAAGGGGAGCCTTTATTGGTGGTTATATCCTGTGGCTGTATTAGAATCAATGGACTAAATACCAAGTCAAAGGCCATAAATAAGCATCCTTACTGAGATCTGCTTCCCCCACGGAAGTAGTGGGCAATTTGAAAATAACAGAGTTCCTCAAGTGGAGCTCCAGAGGGCCGCACATACAGCACCACGTTTTTATGCATTGATGTGCATTGCTTCGAGTTAGGAAGCCCATTCAAAATGAATGCACTGTTTTACACTTCAATGCCTGAAAATGTCTTGCTGATTTGTTTGCTTAGGGAAATCTACAGTATAGGGCTATTTGGCTGGCAGCCGAAAAAAAGGTATATCCCGGGACCTATCTATCTGATTTGTTACTTGTGCAGTTTTACAGGTGATGAATTAATGATATCCACAAAATAGTACATCGATCCTGTACTGGGAGAAACTTTTGGAATGTTTTGGTAACATCTACTGTCTTGTTTTAACCACTTCAGTTCCGGAAGGTTTTACCTCCTTCCTGCCCAGGCTGTTTTTTGCAATACTGCACTGTGTTTCTTTAACCGACAATTGCACGTACCCATATAAAATTGACATGTCTAAAGGAAAAAAGTAATTTAAAACTGATCGCGGCTGTAATGAATTGTCGGATCTCGGCAATATAGATAAAACTCATTGAAAAAAAAGGCATGGGCACCCCCCCAGTCCATTACCAGGCCCTTTGGGTCTGGTATGAATATTAAGGGGAACCCCGAACCAAAAAAAAAATTGTGTGGGGGTCCCCCCAAAATCCATACCAGGCCCTTCAGGTCTGGTATGAAAATTAAGGGGAACCCTGCGCCAAATTAAAAAAAAAATGCGCCGAGTGACGCTTTTTCTTGGTGACAGCTGTTCTATAGCTGAGAACGGGGATATTCGGTGAGTAAACGGGTGACCCCGCCTTCCTCTGATGTCACGAGGCATCAGAGGGGGGGGGGGGTCACCTGTTTATGTCACCGAGCGGCCCCGCCCTCACTTATACAAGAGCAGTCACCAAGAAGAAGCGTCACTTAGCGGGAGCCTCCCATGGAGACGGAGGTGCTGCGTTTTTTTTTTCGGCTCGGCGGCGGCACGATAGAAGATGAATGGACATTGTGGGACATTTTTCTTTTTTTTTCCTTTTAATAAAGGACTTTTCCCTAAGTGTCTCCTGTCTTTTTTACTGTTTTGACACTTTCTTTTGTGAAATGGTAGGGGTATAATATACCCCTTACCAATTCACATAGGGGGGGGGGGGCGGGATCTGGGGGTCCCCTTGTTAAAGGGGGCTTCCAGATTCCGATAAGCCCCCCGCCTGAAGGGGGACCTGAAGGGCCTGGTATGGATTTTGGGGGGACCCCCACACAATTTTTTAATTTTTGTTTTGGGGTTCCCCTTAATATTCATACCAGACCCAAAGGGCCTGGTAATGGACCTGGGGGGGGGGGGCCCATGCCGTTTTTCTCAATGAGTTTTATCTATATTGCCGAGACCCGACAATTCATTACAGCTGCGATCAGTTTGAAATGACTTTTTTCCTTTAGAAATGTAATTTTGCTGTGGTACTGTTCTAAACACGGGAAAACTGCGCTACTTTACAGGCAAACTATAGACCCCCCCCCCCCCCCCCCCCCCGGGCACGATATTTTAAGGAATACTTCATTTTTATTGTTTCACTTTAAGCATTATTAAAATCACTGCTCCCTGGGGCAGGACTCGCGTCCCCAAACACTTTTTATGACAATAACTTGCATATAAGCCTTTAAAATGAGCACTTTTGATTTTTCATGTTAGTGTCCCATAGACTTTAACGGTGTTCCTCGGTTTTAAAATTTGCCCCGAACACCGAATATTGTTCGGTGTTCGCTGAACGTCCGAACAACCAAAGTTCGGCCCGAACTTATGCTCGGGCCGAACCGTTCGCCCATCCCTAGTAGTTAGTAGTAGTAGTGGTGGTGTTTTTTTACGCCCTAACCCCCCTCCCTTCCTAACGCACCTTCAAGGGCACAGTTCTGCATTTAATTGGACTTACCTTTAAAGTTTTTACCCAAGAGGCAGTATATAAATGTGATTACAAGGACGCTTAGTGAGCGTTAATATTATTAGGTCCAGTCAGTCAACACTAACACCACCATGTCTTAAAGTATTATCTAAAGCCAATTTATTTTTTCATTTTGTATTGCATAGGTAATGCTTAAAACCCATTCGTTTTTTGCCGTCCTAGTCTCATTCAAGAGATTTCCCTCACTTCCTAAACTGTAGACACAAATGAAAGTGAGAAGAAATCTTTCCAAAGCAAGTAAAATCCCCTTCAAGACATTTTGCACAGTGGAACAAATAGGGTTGTTGGAATATTTTCCCTCTATTCCTGTTCTGGTGACAACAGTAACAACTGGGATTTCTCTCATTTTGGCTCTATTCACACCATGGCGTTCCGCGATACGGAACGCCATGGTGTGAATGAAGCCTTACAGTCCCATTGACAATGGTTAGCAGAACAAATAGAATGATTTTTTTCAATATAGGCAACAAGGGGTTTTTACCCTTTTCCACTCTATTCGGGGAAAAAAGGTTTGGCTTTAAATGCACTCTAATAGCCTCATTTATGAAAGTGGGTGTGACAAGAAATGGTTATTTTGCATATAGCATATATTTCTTTAAGTGCAATTTTAAGGAAGGGCAGAAAGCAGCGCATTGCCTACTACAAGCAACAACACTTCCTTCAGACACATTGATAAACTGTGACTATTGCCAAAAGCTCCTTACTTAGGACTGGTATAAGGGTGCTGGTCCTTACCTCACAGAGCAGAAGGTCCATGATGTGGAAGACCATACAGAGAGGAAATTTTGCTGTAAAAAGGCTCAAGAACCACTGCGAGGCATACATGTGTGCTTCCAGGTTCAGTGACATGAAATGGGAGTAAAGATCTGGTAGCTGATCCTGTCAATGAGAAACACAGCATATTATGAAACACATATCATTTACTGACCTCCAAAAAAATGATTTTTCTTTTCCTCCAAATGTTTGTAGACACCCGACCATCACAACTAAATGAGTTTGTTGGCCATTCAATTCCAACAATAAATAGGCTTTATTTAACCATTTCAATAGCGGGCACTTTCACCCACTTCCTGCCAAGGCCAATTTTCAGCTTTCACCTCTGTCACACTTTGAGTGACAATTGTGCGGTCATGCAGCACTGTACACATAAGAATTTTTTATCGTTTTTTTCACACAAATAGAGCTTTCTTTTGGTAGTATTTATTCACCATTGGGATTTTTTATTTTTTGCTAAATTAACGAAAAGACAAAGTTTAGAAAAAATGTTATAGAATCTTTTTTCATTTAGGTCAAAATGTTTTCTGCTACATTTCTTTGGTGAAAATAACCAAAATCAGTGTTTATTATTTAGTCTGTATTATAGAGTCCACAAACTATGGTATATATTTGAAAATTGATAGATCCTGATGTACAGACTATATCTAATTTCTTGAGGCCCGCAAATAGCAGGACAGTAAAAAAATACCCCCAAATGACAGCTTTTTGGAAAGTAGACAGTCCAAGGTATTTAGTAAGAGGCATGGCAAGTTTTTTGAAGTTGTAATTTTTTGTCACAATTATTTAGAAAATTAAGTAATTAAAAAACAAACTTTCACAAATTGCAGTACAGCCTGATCATATATCTGGTGTGGCAGTGATCAGGGACACTGACTGGTGACAGTATGTAAAAATAAAAAATAAAGAAAATAATATTTTTTAAAAAAAAAATTTCTAACACACTGTGACCAGAGCAATACAGTGTTACCATACTAACACTGTACTACTGTGGGGAAGCGATTAGGATTTTTTTTTCTTTTACACATTATGATTGCTTATAGCAGTGAATTTCATGACTATAAGCAAGCATTTTACTGAATGAAATCGATTCAGTTTGTTTTGTTGTGATTAGCTGTGCTTGGCCAGAGCTAATCACATGATACAGATGGGCTGTAATTGGTCCTGTCTGTACCATGTGATCACTATGACCAATCACAGCTAGCAAGACAATTGTATGCAACTAATGGCTTGCAAGGAAGCCATCCATTGTTTACAATTGTCATGTGATCTGCTTTGATTGGTCAAAACAATCACATGGTACTTGCAGCCGGCCAGTATAATGATTTGTCATTGGCCATGTCCGGTGGACACAGCTGGTAACAGATTGCGCTGCTCTGCAGCCCTGTTAGAGGTGCGTTCTGTGACGACCTCATATGACGTCCTCCCAGAACAACAGTGCTCCAGCTCAGCCGTCATTCTACGACAGGCCAGGTGGAAAGGTGTTAATCACTGCTGTTTTTTTTAATTTTTTGCTAAACAAAAAAAAGAACAAAATACCAAGACAAAAATGTAAACTGCTACATTTCTTTGGTGAAAATAACCCAAATTTCAGTGATTATTATTTAGACTGAAGGAAAGTTATAGAGTCCACAATTTATGGAATAAATACATCTGAAAATCTACCAATCCTGATGTACTGATGGCCTAGCTCATTTCTTGAGGCCCGAAAATGCATAGACAGAACAAATATCCCCCAAATGACCCCTTTTTGGAAAGTAGACAGTCCAAGGTATTTAGTAGGAGGCATGAGGATCAGGGACACTGACTATTACAGTATGTAATATATATATATATATTTTTTAATACATTTTTTTTTCCTTTTTTACCATGCATACTGTGACCAGAACAACACAGTGTTAACTGTACTATTCTTTACTGAATAAAAAAAAAAAGATTCATTCACTGTTTACTATTGTTATTAGCTGTGATTGGCCACAGTTAATCATATGGCACAGTTGGGCCGCGATTGGCCCTGTCTGCACCATGTGATCACTGTGCAATCACAGCAAGCAACACAAATGTACACAATGAATGGCATGAATGGAAGCCATCCACTGTTAACAATTGTCACATGATCTGCTGTGATTGATCACAGCGATCACATGGTACCGGCAGCAACAGATCACACCGCAGCGTGGCCCTTGGGGTGCGTTCTGGGAGGATGTCATATGATGTCCACCCAGAACAAGAGAGCTATAGTCAAATGATGGCCGGGCGGGAACTGGTTAAAGTTGACCTCTCTTCCCCCACTGGAGGCTCCATTTTTCTGGTAAAGCGTTCCACAGAATTTGTGCTCTTTCAGTCAAAAGAGCATTTGTGACGTCAGTTAATGATGTTGGACAAGAAGACCTGGCCCACAATCAGCGTTCCAATTCATTCCAAAAGTTTTCAGTAGGGTTGAAGTCAGGGTTCTGTGCAGACCCCTTGAGTTCCCCTACACTAAATTCATCAAACCATGTCTTTATGTACTTTTCTTTGTGCACTAAAGTCAAGAACACCTGGATTGCAATCAGAGTTGCAATTTATCCCAAAAGTGTTAATCAGGGTTGAGGTTAGGACTCTGTGCAGTCCACTCAAGTTCCTCCACACCAAAATCATCAAACTATGGATTTTTGAACCCAGGTCATTGCACAGAAGCACAACCATACTGAAACAGAAAAAGGCCTTTTCCGAACAGTTATCACAAGGTTGAAGGAGCACAATTTTCTAAAATGTCTTTGTATGCTGCATTATCCTTCACTGGGACAGCTGAACTCCATAACTGGGAGTCTGCATACTTTTGGCTTTATAGTGAAGATAATTGGTCAGGTGTCCACAAGGATTTGGCTATTTACCATATAGCACAGGGGTCTTCAAACTATGGCCCTCCAGTTGTCCAGGAACTACAATTCCCATCATGTCTAGTCATGTCTGTGAATGTCAGAGTTTTACAATGCCTCATGGGATGTGTAGTTCCGCAACAGCTGGAGGGCCGTAGTTTGAAGATCCCTGATATAGCGTATCAATATATTTCTAAAAGTAAAATGAACAATTTAACGGCATTCTTTTAGGTACTGAAAGCCACAAAAGAATAAGACATGACACTCACTATGTCTCGTATAAAAACCTCTGCTCATCTCACAATAGCACAATGCCAGATTAAGGAATCCAAGCCCTGCTGCTTTCTATCTGGCTTGTGCAACTTAAAGAAATCCAGGAGTAAACATTGGCAGCACAGAAGAGAAATCCATGCTGGAAAATATCAACAGTGACATCCAGGCTGTTTATTATGCAGAATGAGAGCGAAGGGAAACAGATGGCCATTCCTTTAAGGAAAGGTTTAGAGTAATATTGACAGCAGCATTAGTGGGGCCGTGTGTCTGCATATGGAAACACAAGTGTTTAGTATACAAACCCAATAGGGAAAAAAGTAAACTCTCCTGTGAATAGGTAATAATACCCTTTGCGTAAATTTGGCATCTTCTCTCCAGGTACATTACCTACAATAGATTGCTTTGTGACTGCTACAGTGAATAGAAATATTTTTTATAAAATCTCAATGTAAAAGTCATATATTGGGAGAGAAAAAGTAATCTACTTCTAGAAAAGTTAATTAATAGCAGCTACATACAAGTGTATGTAATGAAGTGAAGGGGAAGGGCAGAGGAGCTGGGCCAGCACAGACAGTAATTAGATATTTCCAAAAGAGGAGAGGGCTATGACATACAAGGAAATTGAGTAGTCACAATTTCCTAACAAGTTTAACCACTTGCAGACCACTCCATGCACATATATGGTGACAGGGCGGCCGCTCTGCGCCGGATCACGTACATGATCCGGCATGTCTGGGTAGGGGGAACGCGCACGCTGCCGCTGCCCCATCTGTGCTGTGATTAAGTACAGCACAAGTTTGTTAGCCAGTCCCAGCCATGATTTATGGCAGGGACCTTCTGATTGGCTTAACGAATCACAGTACAGAGCCCTGTGTTTACGAACAACCCAGGGCTCAGTGTGACTGTTTTCCCCCTGCAAAGAAGGGAGAAAAATCAGCCGCATTGATTAGTAAAAGCGGCATACATTACACATTGTTATGCCGCGTACACACGATCGGACTTTACGGCATACTTGGTCCGGTGTACTATCACAGTCCCACTATAAGTCACTGATCAGCGCCATTACTAGTATTAAAAAAAAATAATCCAGTAGTATATATTGAGATTTTTTTTACCAAAGACATATAGCAGAATACATTGAAGAAATTTGATTATTTTTTCTTTTTTTTTTTTTACACGTTTTATAGCAAAAAGTAAAAAAAAAATATATATGTATTTTTTTTTTCAAAATGTTTAGACTTTTTTCTTTATATAATAAAAAACAAAAAACCCAGTGGTGATCCAATACCACCAAAAGAAAGCTCCACTTGTGTGAAAAAAATTACATTAATGTAATTTGGGTACAGTGTTGCATAACGATGCAATTACCAGTTAAAGTAATACAGTGCTTAACAGCAAAAAAAAATGGCCTGGTTAAAAAGGGGGTAAAACCTCATGGAGGTCAAGTGGTTAAAGGCACATTGCAAGCCAATAGAAAATAATTAAAAAAAAAAGAAAAACACAGCATTGGAGGTGCTTGCAGCTTCTTTTATTTTATCTGAAATGTTTAAGTTGGTGATGGGGTCTCTTTAACCGCTTCCGCACCACCCACCGTATATATACTGTGGCAGGGAGGCCCGGCTGCGCAAAATCACGTACCTGTATGTGATTTTGTGCATGTGGGGTAGGGGGCGCGCGCCAATCCAATTACAGCGGGAGCCAATCAGCGGGTCCGGCTGACGCCCCCACCCGCCGATCATTCTGTGGAGAGATGAAGCATCGGTGTGCCTATGTAAACAAGGCAAACCGCTGATCTGTCAGAGAGGAAAATAGAGATCTTGTCTTTCAGCTAAGCTGAAACACGGATCTCCCTTTTCCCCCAATGTATCCGTCCTCCACACAGTTAGAAAGCACCTCCCAGGCGCACACTTAACTCCTTGATCGCCCCTGGTGTTAACCCCTTCCCTGCCAGTGTCATTTATAATGTGAGTGCATTTTTTTTTTAGCACTGATCACAGTATTGGTGTCACTGGTCCCCAAAAAAGTGTCACTTAGTGTCCAATTTGTCCGCCGCAATGTCACAGTCCCGCTAAAAATCACTGATCGCCTCCATTACTAGTAAAAACAATAATAAAAAAAAAAAAAAAGTCCCTAAATATATCCCATAGTTTTTGGATGCTATAACTTTTGGCCAAACCTATTAATATACAGTTATTTAGATTTTTTTAACCAAAAAATATGTAGCAGAATACATATTGGCCAAAATTGATGAAGAAATTAGTTTTTCTACATTTTTTTATTGGCAATGTTTTATAGCAGAAAGTAAAAACAATTGTTTTTCATTCAAAAGTGTCGATCTTTTTTTTGTTTATAGCGCAAAAAAATAAAAACAGCAGAGGTGATCAAATACAACCAAAAAAAAGCTCTATTTGTGGGGAAAAAAAGGACATATATACATTTTATTTGGGTACAACGTCGCATGACCGCGCAATTGTCAGTTAAAGCAACGCAAAAAAAATGGCCTGGTCAGGAAGTGGGTAAAACCTTCCGGAGCTGAAGTAGTTAAGTAAGCTAGTAGTATTAGTCAAAACTGGACTTATATAAGTATATAAGTATATATAAGTATAGTATATAAGATTACTGCTCATCCAGCTGGTTTCTCCAGATTTAATAGGATCATACCCCAGCATTTATAGCCACATGGGTAACTCCGTCACCCTAATCCAATAACTATTTTGTTATGAAATGCTTCAAGGCAAAAGTGGACTGTCAAAAATATCAACATCTTGACCTTACAATTAGGGCACTTTTTTTGTGTAAACTATTTCAGGCCTTTTGGGACTGCAGATGTTGCTGTAATTTGCAATTTGGAAATAAACCTCTTGTGTTTTTGGCAGTCACTGTATGGAAATTCTTTTCCTTCATATGTTGGACTTAGCAGCCAAGCAAGGCTGAGGTATTGGCGGCATGCCACAGATGGATGTAGGCTGCATCCCAAAGTAGCAGCAAATCCTTTGTTGCTGAATGACACCAGGTGTCAATCAACTGAGGACATCTAGTGGAGAAAATGATTTCCTGGAGGGGATGACGGGAAAAGCCTGGAGTTGGACTTTAATACAAAACTCACTTGCAGGAGACGTTCAAGCTGGTAAAACTTGCAATGAAGATCTTCAAAGTTATTCTTGTAAAGGTTTCTAAACTGGTAGTCAAACATAATCCGGACCAGCACACAGAATGCCTGCTCCTCTGGCATCTGCACAGGAACAATAGGAAAAATAACAAAGGTCATTCATTATTGCTAGCAATTATTATTATTATTATTATACAGGATTTATAAAGAGTTGACAGTTTACGCAGCGCTTTACATGAGGGTAGTACAATTACAATACAATTCAATACAGGAGGAATCAGAGGGCCCTGCTCCTTAGAGCTTACAATCTAGGAATCAAATATCCCTGTGGCACTAATGTTGTCATATTGTCCAACATTATAATTTTTATGTACAATCCAGTTTCTTGTGCCTTGATTGTACAACTGACTAAATATGTACAGTCCAGCTTCAAAGCACTGGAAAAAAGTATGACTGCTCTGATACCCATGTCCTTGAACCAATGATATGGCTGCATTCATTAAAAAAAAAAAAAAAAAAGACTTGTTTGTAAGAAGGGGTAAAAGTTGGCACAAGGACTATAATTGTACAATCCTGAGAAAATCCAGGCTAAATTACATATACCTTAAAGGGGTTGTAAACTTGTGTTTTTTCACCTTAATGCATCCTATGCATTAGGGTGAAAAAACACCTGGCAGTGACCGCCCCCCAGCCCCCCTGTTTTACTTACCTGAGCCCTAGAACTTGACCCACGGGGACGCGCTCTCTCTCTGCCCGGGGTTCTCGGCTCTTGATTGGATAGATTGATAGCAGCGCAGCCATTGGCTACCGCTGCTGTCAATCAAATCCAATGACACAGGCACCGGGGGACGGGGCCGAGTCCAGCATTCGCCTCTATGGACGCTGAGTGCTGGACTAGGGAGCGCGCCCGCAAGGTAACCCCCCCCCCCCGGAAACCGCTTCTCCTGATGTAGGGAGCAGCCGAGGGACCCCAGAAGAGCAGGTTCAGGGCCACTCTGTGCAAAATGAGCTGCACAGTGGAGGTAATAATGATATGTTTGTTATTTAAAAAAAAAAAGAACCCTTACAATCACTTTAAATAGAATATATCCAACGTACTCAGCAGCTTTGTTCTACAGCCCAGTGTGATATTTACAATTCTACTGTGTCATGTCTGTCCGAAAACACACCAGGCCTTACACTATTGTTCAGTGTAGTTTTTTATTTATTCAAGTGTGTCAAATAAGACACAGTGGAACCTCGGATTGCGAGTAACGCGGTTATCGAGCGTTTCGCAATACGAGCACTGTATTTTTTAAAATTGTAACTCGGTTTGTGAGTGTTGTCTCGCGAAACGAGCACGATTCAGGCCAAAGTGGTGTGCAGTACAGCTTTTGGCCTGAGGTGGGGGGCACCGGAGCCGAGCAGAGCCAAACGTCACGTTCGGAAATGCACGGAAAGGCACGAGTACAGCACGGCTGACCTTGGCAAATCTCGGGTAGGAAGTCTTTCGCATGCGGTATTGCGAATTATTTTAGGTTCCACCGACTTCAATGGGAAAACTTTGGATTACGAGCATACTCCTGGAACATAATCTGAGGTTCCAGTGTATTTCTGTGCTGCTCTGCAGAGAGGAAGCTTAGAAGGAGATTAGCAGGGAGCTGGTCTACTCAGACTACAGCTCTGAATGTTCCTTCCTTCCTCTGCCTATGTGGGGGGGGGGGGGGGTGGCTTTCCTCCATTTAGCTCTCATACAGTGGAAGCCCAGACTCCCCACTCACCCCTATGTTCTGCTGAAAGAGGAAGAAAGATTTCTAACTTGATCTGCACTTTCCAAAGAGTGTATACAGGGAAAGACAGCAGATATACAACTAAATCTTATGTAGGGAGATTTGTTTCATCTCTGTGTATCATCTGAGGCTATTCACTTCACTGGGTATATCTGAGGGTTTACAACCACTTTAAGTGTGTAAAGCACACCAATCACAACCAAGCATTTGGGGTACACACTCCCCAGACAGTAGCACCTCACAAGCACAGTGTCAATGAGTGTTCATCTTGGCGTCAAATTTTGAATCCGTTTTGGTCATTTTAGTTTTAGTCGCATTTTAATCATCTGCAATTATTTTAGTCGTAAAAATCTGCAGTACATTATAGTCAACTAAAATCTAGTACTAAATTGTAATGCATTATTTAAGCATTTCTCTAGAATTTTTAAACTCATTATATACTCCTAGAGCAGTGGTCATCGACCCTGTCCTCAGGACCCACCAACAGGCCAGGTTTTATGTATTACCTTGGGGAGATGCAGACTAGAATACTGCAATCACTGAGCAGCAAATTATATCACCTGTGATGTATTTCAGTTATCTTGCAAACCTGGCCTGTTAGTGGGCCCTGAGGACAGGGTTGATGACCACTGTCCTAGAGTACAAAAAAAAATCTAACATGTTATCATTTATGGTATTAAGGTTTGAACAAACTACACAGATTACACAGATTAAGCTGTTATATAATGTCTTTAGTAAAACCAAGTCTCGTTACAAGAACATTGCTTTTTTTGGACAGAAGTGTAACGTTAAAAAAAAAAAAAAACCTTATTGCACAGTGCTCTGCACGGTCTGAGGAGGCCTGTAATGCACACAGTGCTTTGGACAGAGGTCTGAGGAGGCCTGTAATGCGCACACAGTGCTTTGGACGGTGGTCTGAGGAGGCCTGTAATGCGCACACAGTGCTCTGGACGGTGGTCTGAGGAGGCCTGTAATGCACACATTGCTTTGGACGGTGGTCTGCGGAGGCCTGTAATGCACACAGTGCTTTGGACGGAGGTCTGAGGAGACCTGTAATGCACACAGTGCTTTGGACGGTAGTCTGAGGAGGCCTGTAATGCACACAGTGCTCTGGACGGTGGTCTGAGGAGGCCTGTAATGCACACACAGTGCTCTGGATGGTGGTCTGAGGAGGCCTTTAATGCGCACACAGTGCTCTGGACGGTGGTCTGAGGAGGCCTGTAATGTGCACACAGTGCTCTGGATGGTGGTCTGAGGAGGCCTGCAATGCACACAATGCTCTGGACGGTCTGACGAGGCCTGTAATGCACACAGTGCTAAGCACGCCACCCCATACTAAGCACGCTACAGTTGCTACCTTGCTTGCTGGGAGGGAAAAAACACTTGTTGACGGAAATGGAAATCATTTTTGTCATAGTTTTCGCCAATCGACAAAAATGTGGGGTAGTTTTCGTCACTGAAAATATGCCGCTGACGAAAATGTTTTAGTTACAGAAAATTCAAAAGTGTATCGCTATAAGCACCGTAAGTATATGTGATAAATAAATATGTCCATCATCCCAGATGATGACTTTTTAGTTGAAACATGTCGGGTGGACCCCTCACGAGTGCCGCTATATGGTTTTTATGCTGTTTCCTATCTTCTGAAAATGTGAGTTTGTTTTTATTTATTTTTTAATAAATCCAAGTTTAAACGTTATCACGCTATGTGAGTATTTTTCTACTCCTCACATGCAATACGAATTGTTCGTTTGGCCTATGGTGGTGTATCTATTGATGAGAAAGCCATGCTGCTATTCCTTCTTACCGTGCGGTGATGACATCTGACCAGATAAACTATCCAGACCTGTTGGTCATCAAGCTTTTTTGACCTGTATGGCGTATGCCATTTCAGGCCAATAACTCTGGTAAGCCTCCACAATTTCTGGTGATGGTCCTGGCACTGATTTCAATCTTCCGTGCACTTTTGGTCTCTCCACAGTCCACTTACCTGCCAGATTGGGTCCAACAATTCCCCTGTACGTTTGGGAGACATCTGTCCATCATCGCTTATGCACTATTATCATAGACTTTTTTTTCACAAATATTTCACATATTTTGATATGGACTATTATATATAATTTTTGATGTTCACTTACTATTCGAAGTGTTGATTGCATATAAGTGTTACTGCTTTGTTCAACAGTCACTGTCACATTTGTTTACACTATGGCTCATACTGAGTAGTTTTTCTGAGGTTATTAATTCCTTATATTGTTTTGACATATTTATTTATCACATATACTTACGGAGCTTATAGCGCTACACTTTTGAATTTTCTGTTGCTATTACGGGGCGTGTATACGGGTGTGTTGGCTGCTGCTCTAGTACCCTTCCTGATTTCAGCGCAGCGCTGCACTTACCCCCTTTCTTATAGTTTTTACACAAAAATGTTTTAGTTGACAAAATTATCACTGGTGTCAATACACGCTTGTTTCCACTAAGGGAAAATTCATCCCTAAGGATGGTAGCTGTTCACTCTCCCACATCGAAAGAAAAAACAGCTTCACAGAGTGTGATATTTGGAAAAATATATAACAGATACTGCATGTAACGTCAGTCCACAAGCTAAAACCAATGCATTTTGCCTTATGGGATGTCATCAGGGGCCGATGATCGTTTGTAAGTTATAATAAAAACAAATCAACAAGCGTGTTTGACCCCCAGACTGGAAAGCTGAGGGTCCATTTCTTCTGGTGAGTGGGGACACGAGAGGGGAGTGTGGCACATGGCACAGCATGTCTACATGAAGAACTTCAGCACTTTCAATATATTTTTTTTGGAGCACCAAGACTGTTTTTGCTATTGACTTTTGTCACAATTATCACCAACTGTAAGCTCTGTATTATTATTTTGAATGCAAGTTATAGCCGACTTCATTTACTTTATTTGTACTTGATTTTAATAAGTATAGCTATGGTATCACAGTATTTGGAGCCATGTTTCTGTTTTTTCCTGCAGGGTGGGAGTAGACTGCTACCATCCTTAGGGATTGGGGATGGTGTAAAGCTTCAGTGAGAAAGAGTTTTTCTCTTCATGGAAACAAGCATGCATTGACCTATGTGCATGTGAGGTCCTACTGTCTGGTGAGTGCGTTCCCCGAGTGCTTGGTGGTGACTGGTTTGCATTACACACTTTTCTTTATGGGCTTCACTGCACAGATCTCTCCATACAACAAAGGACTGATTTATGGGATACTTACATTGGACAAAATGTTGTCGCCCGGATGATTTTAGTTGCATGCTATTCCAGTTCAGAGACTATTAGGTTATCAAGCCAGGGTCGTAACGGAAGTCCTAGTGTTTGCTCCATTAAAAGCCAAAGGTCAGCAGCAGCCGTCTTATTTGTGTACTTACAGAATCACTTTAACCTCTTGCCAATCAGCCGCCATCATACTGAAGCAGGTCGGCTCTCCTGCGCAAACCGCTGTAGGTGTACGTCGGTCTTTGCATAGAAGATAGTCCACCGGTGACCCGCGTTTGCGGTGTACAGAGGCAGAATGGGGAAACTGCCTATGTAAACAAGGCGATTCCTCTTTCTGCCAGATGACATGTCAGAGATCTTCTGTTCCCAGTGATCTGTCATGTCCCTGGTAGCCCCCACCCCCCCTAAAGTTAGAACACACCCAGGGAACACACTTAACCCCTTGATCGCCCCCTAGTGTTAACCCCTTTCTTGCCCGTGTCATTTTTACATTGATCAGTGCATTTTTATAGCACTGATCAATGTAATGTCACTGGTCCCCAAAAAGTGTAATTTGGGAACAGATTTGTCCGCCTCAATGTCGCAGTCCCGCTAAAAATCGCAGATCGCCGCCATTACCAGTAAAAACAATAAAAAAATAATAAAAGTCCCTAAATCTATCCCATAGTTTGTAGATGCGATAACTTTTGCGCAAACCAATCAATATATGATTTTTTTCTTTACCAAAAATATGTAGAAGAATATATATTGGCCTAAACTGATGAATAAATTTGTTTTTTTATATATTTTTTGGATATGTTTTATAGCAGAAAGTAAAAAAAAATTTTTTTCAAAATTGTCGCTCTTTTTTTGTTTATAGCGGAAAAATAAAAACCGCAGAGGCGATCAAATATCACCAAAAGAAAGCTCTATTTGTGGGAAAAAAGGACATCAATTTTGTTTGGGTACAGCATCGCACGACCACCCAACTGACAGTTAAAGCGACGCAAAAAATGGCCTGGTCATTAAAGAGGGAGTCCACCCAAACCGCAAAAAAAAAAAAATATTAAAAGCCAGCAGCTACAAATACTGCAGCTGCTGACTTTTAATTAATGGCCACTTACCTGTCCCAGGGTCCAGCGATGTCGGCAGGGGACGCCGAGAACCCGCTGCGCATCGTAAGTGGTCCCCGCTCTCTCCTGGGAGCTGTGTGTTTCCCAGGAGACAGCGCGGAGGGACAGGAAGAGGCATAGACTCCCATGGGAGTCTATGCCGGAAGTGGGTGCAAATACCTGTCTTAGACAGGTATCTGCACCCCCCTCCCCCCTGAAAGGTGCCAAATGTGACACCGGAGGGGGGGAGGGTTCCGAAAAGCGGAAGTTCCATTTTTGTGTGGAACTACGCTTTAAGGGGGCAAATCCTTCCGGGGCTGAATTGGTTAAAGCAACAAGTTGACTTTAATTATCCCTCCCCTATAGCACATATTCCCCACTCCTTCACTCCCCTGCCACTCCATTCAGCAGCGAGAAGCAGAGGAGCAGGAGAAGACACCCTGTGGAAACAAACTCACTCAAGGTGTAGCCTACACATGACTATGAATTCTCCCTGTGCGACCGCACTGGTGCTTAGTGATTGGCCCAGCTCAGTCACATGGAAGGAGTCCATATCCAGAAGTAACAGGTATTTTTTTTTGCTTCCGGCAGTAAGGAAAAAAGTTGAATATGCGCTGCAGGGGAGAAGGGGATTAAAGCAAAACTCAGGTTTGCTTTGGATGATCATATGCTGAAATTAGTCCTAACAAAAGCTAAAGAAACTAAAATAAAAACACTGTAATTTGCTTTGTACTCCAAGAAAGTCTGTTGCGGCTGCTGCCTTCTTTTCCATTTTATTTTTAGATCTGATCATCTCTTTAGATAAAAGTACAGACAAGAAAAATAATATGAGAGGGCAGCCCAGACAACATGATGTCTCTGCCTGTGTGTTCATTGTCTCCTCTGCTGATTTTGTTCAGTAAAAGCTGGTTGAATCTCATATAAAACCCTAATACAAAAGAAAGAAACATTTAGAGTGTGGCAAGCACAAGGGCAGCCAGGGGTTGCTTCTTGCCTCTATCATCATACAGACATTGTGACAACTATTTCAGAGAGGAGAAAAAGTATTTACGGGTGTCACCCCAGGTTGCCAGATCTGAAAAGTATTTGAAAAACGCAATCAAAGCAATAGCTTTCTAGGAAGTAGCTGTGAGAAAGGCCAATCTGCTTTCTAGAAGCCATAGAAATTTTTTTTCAGTGCTGCAAACTGCTGATTAATGGGGATACAGAGAAGGGTGACCGCCACTGGTACACAAGCCTGTGCAACTGCAAGATTATTCTCTTCTGAGATGAAAAGAAAAAGTCCCTTAACCTCCCTGGCGATATGATTATGTTAGATTTTTGATGTTGAAAGTGGTACAATTGTTTTGCATGGAAATTTGGCGTTTTATATTGTAGGCCTGTAATTCTTAGGAATAACTCACCTAAATCTTTCCAAACAAGAGTCTAGTAGACATCGCCAGAAAGTCAAAGTTTGAAACACAAAATCATAAATTATAATATAATAAATAACCATAAATAATAACAAATTATATAATAATACATTTTATTCAATACATTTTAGTCAATAATATAATCAAAAACACTAAAAAGTTTTTGTCCAAACAAGGGGCACTATTACTAGCCATATTACTTCAGTAAACACCCCCAGTATGATAAATTTTGAAACATGGGACTGCACAAATTCTGACGTCACAATCAGGACAATGGAACCTGGTTTCCTTTCGGATTTTCTCTCCACTGTCATCACGCTTTGAGCAACAAACCACGCACATCCTTGTGGGTGCTGAATTTTTCTCAGTTGGTGGGATGTAGTTCATGAAGTAATGACCAGTCAGGCGTTCCGGGTTGACAACGCCAGCAGCACAACGTCCAGCTCTATTCACAGCCATTGGTGTATGGTGTTTTTTTTTGTTGTTTTCTCTGTGCTGGATAAAATGTCATTGCTTTTTCGGCTCGGTTAACACCTCCCATGGTGTTGTTGTAGTCTATCACTACCTGTGACTTCATGATGTCTTTCCCACCTTTTGTGCGTACCATGAAAGTGGAGGTATTATGGATTGTACTCATTAGGCACACATCTATTTTGGCACATCATCGCAGTGCCATCATTTTGACTTTCTGCCAGGCAACCATTTCTCCTGTCTTGAGCTTTCTTATTGCCAAAGATTGGCGGCATGTCGGTTAGCCCATAAAGTTGCAAAGGGCATTCGTTTTGTTCTGCAGAAGGAACTCATAAAGTTCAGGAAATGTGTAAAAGTTGTCTGTAGTTACACAATAGCCCTGATTTAGCAATGGCTCAATCAGTGAAAGAATGGAAGATGTTGCCATTCCACAATTACTGTATTTTGGGTTGAATTTGATTCCTTTCCCAGTGTATAGGACAGAATTCCAAATGTAACCAGTTGTCCATTCACATAGCATGAAGGATTTTATGCCAAATTGTGCTCTTTGATGTCATATATTGCATCCAGCTGAGCCTTTCCTTGTAGGTCATTAGACTTTCATCTATGCTGATGTCTCTATCTGGCACATAGCTCCATTAGAAATTCTTCTGAATCATTTGATATACCGTATTTATCGGCGTATAACACGCACTTTTTTCCCCTTAAAATCAGGGGAAAGTCGTGGGTGCATGTTATACACCGATCCCCGCTAATTGTGAGCTATCGGCGGCGATCGCCGCCGACATTCACATAGCGAGTAGTTTTAAATATGGCGCCGCGGAATTCAGAGGGACCGCCGAAATCACAGAGCCAAGATACACATAGTCGAGTGTATTCGGCTCTTTCCAGCGCCGCTCACAGTCACGCCCAGTCCCGCCATTGGACCTGTGTTATGTCCATCATAGGGCGGGACTGGGCGGGACTGTGAGCGGCGCCGGAAAGAGCCGAATACACGCGACTATGTGTATCTCGGCGGCGTTCGTTCAGTTCCGCCGGCGCCGAGTCCCTCCAAACTCCGCGGCGCCATATTTAAAACTACTAGCATGTGTATGTCGGCGGCGGCAGGCATGGACACTGGGGACAAGGCTGCACTGGGGACAAGGCTGCACTGGGGACAAGGCTGCACTGACACTGAAAAGGCTGCAATGACACTAACAAGGCTGCAGACGAACACTGATGAGGCTGCATTGATGGGCATTTTAATGTAAGTTTCTTTTCCTTAAACTTCCCTCCTAAAAGTTTTTTTCCTTAAAATTCTCTCCTAAACTTGGGGTGCGTGTTATACGCCGGCGCATGTTATACGCCGATAAATCCCAATACGCCGGTACTTCCCAAATTTTCTTGGGTTTTGGTGCTGGATGAGTAGTTTCATCAAGTTCTTCATTGTTTTCAAAGTGCAAATACTTAATTATCAGGGAAAATTTGTACTCTGGCATGACCGTGCCAAGGAATGGAGTGGCGAGCAATTTATTGGTTGTCCAATACCACTTCTGCAGGGGTTTCCCCACCACTCCCTGAAGAATTATTAGGCCCAGAAATTTCCAAATGCCCTCTTTGGTCACTGGTTCACACTTTCTGCTCCTTGAAAACTTCTGATGCGTAGCAGCTTGTTGCTCTTGGTACCAGTTTGTCTCCGTAACTATTTTTTCAATAACCTCATCGGTCAAAAATAGTTGTAGATATGCCAAGGGGTTGTCATCTTCAACATCCACTTTCATACCAGGTGCTCCAGTAAATGGGAATCTTGGGGGCACTGTGTGATCAATACCACAGTCAATAGAGCACCAAGTCCGCACATCACTGAGCTCAGTCGCAGGATCATCGCTAAAATCTTTTTCGGTGATGATGAATTTCCCCACGAATCACTATCAATCAATTCTGCAAGTGATTCTGTATCGATACCACTGTTTTCCAGCAGGTCATAACCGCTTTTGAGGTAGAGGCACGCTTTTTGGATGCCATGGTCGTGCTCCAGTTTCCAGGCAGAAAGTACAGTAAAACTGCAGGCAAGGGCACTGGACAAAGCACTGGGGGGCAAGCTGAGGTCAAATGATTTGATACAGTAATGTAATCCAATAAGATTACATTGTATTGTGTGTGTTGTGTTTTACATTTTTTGAATCTGCCGCTGGTTCCACCCCCCCTGCGTCGCGATGCTCGCAGGGAAGGGAAGCCGGGACACACACAGTATGGGGTGGAAGATCCAGCCGCCGGACACAGTGGGAGTACATCGCGGGATCCCAGGGACAAGGTAAGTCACCTCTTCCAGGATCCAACGATGCAATCCGAATGTGGCTCGGGGTTGCCGTTAACGGTACTGAAATTTGACCCCGAGCCGCACTCGGAATACCGCCAAGGAGGGTAACAGTACTCAAAGTTTGCAGTTAGATAGTTACAAAAGAAAGACAAAAATGTGGAAACCACACAGCGGAAAAACAATCCATGCAAGAGTCTCTGACCGCTTAGTAAAATAAAGAAAATAATGAATACAACCAGAATGAAGCTTTCCTTTTTTTAAAATGACAAATGAAAGAAATTATTCTGATAGTATGTAATCAACATACAGTATACTGCCAAAAAGTATTGGGGCGCCTGCCTTTACATGCACATGAACTTTAATGGCATCCCAGTCTTAGTCCATAGGGTTCAATTTTGAGTTGGCCCACCCTTTGCAGCTATAACAGCTTCAACTCTTCGGGGAAGGCTATCCACAGCATCACAAAGTTGTTCTATCGGGTTAAGTGCAGGCCAGTCAAGTTCCTCCACACTATATTGCCAAAGGTATTGGGCCACCCCTCCAAATCATTTGGTGGAGGGGGGTTATGTCGTGGGGTTGTTTTTAAGGGCTTGGGCTTAGTTCCAGTGAAAGGAATTCGTAAGGCGTCAGCATACAAAGACATTTTGGATGATTTCATGCTCCCAACTTTGTGGGAACAGTTTGGGGATGGCCCTTTCCTGTTCCAACATGACTGCGCACCAGTGCACAAACAAGGTCCATAAAGACATGGATGAGCGAGTTTGGGGTGGAGGAACTTGACTGGCCTGCACAGACTTCTGACCTCAATCCGATAGAACACCTTTTGGATGAATTAGAGCTGAGAGTGTGAGCCAGGCCTTTTCGTCCAACATCAGTGCCTGACCTCACAAATGCACTTCTGGAAGAATGGTCAAATACTCCCATAGACACACTCCTAAACCTTGTGAACAGCCTTCTCAGAAGAGTTGAAGCTGTTATAGCTGTAAAGGGTGGGCCAACGCAATATTGAACCCTACAGACTAAGACTGGGATGTCATTAAGTTCATGTGCATGTAAAGGCAAGTGTCCCAATACTTTTAGCAATATAGTGTATATCCAAAGCTAAAAAAATGTTTCCACTGTGAACCGGGTGGGAAATGGTTAAACCCCCGTTGGAATTATCTGCCATCTGTGTCCCATTCCATTCTGCAGTGCTCCATGCATGCTGAAATCAATGCAAACTTTAGCACTGGTCACTGTATTGGTGTCACTGGTGCCCAAAAAGTGTCACTATGAGTCACTAATGTAATATTCTAATCTGGAATGATAAACGTGTCACTGTTTTAAACATGGTTAGGTTAGGACCGTATATATATATATAATACATTAAAAATAGTTCTGTAAGTACTAGTGTGCTAAGCAGCAACACCTTATTTTCTGGCAGTGCCCGGGCCGTCCCGACAGCAAACTCTGGATCCACCCCTGACAGATCAACGCACAAGGCAGCTATAATGGAGGGAGCGATTCCAAAAATAATTAAATTTGGATTTAAGGATTATGTTTTAGATGTTGGTGAAAAGAAGAGAACGGCGATATGCAAGGTCTGCAACTCAAAAATAAGAGACACGTCCACCACAACATCCAACTTCATCCGTCACTACAAAACCCACAAAGAAAAGTAGGTACAGTAACGTCACGTGTATATATATATATATATATATATGCAAATTAGGCCTACATCCCACTTTAGGTGGGAGCAGAGTGTATTGTTGTTCAAATCAATAAATCACATAGCTAACTTTTTTTTTCTATCTCTCTTCTGTTTACTCTATAGAAATGAAGAGTACATCCATACCAAAGGGACTTTTGATGATACCCAGCCTCAAATCTCACAATTCATCGCACAGGGGACTGTGCAGCTATACCACTGCAACCACCAGCAGCAAAAGGCAATTACAAACTCAATCCTGTCAGACCTCATTATAAACTGCAACATGCCACTGTCCATCATTGAACATCAAAGCTTTCGTCGCTTTTTGTCAACAGTAGACAACAAGTACTCTCCAGTAAGTAGAAGAACAATTACTGGCAAGCTTGACAATCTGGTGGCAGATAGGAAAATGAAGCTGAAAAATGAACTCGAAGTGGTAGATCATCTGTCAGTGACTGTAGATATATGGTCAGACCACAGGATGAGAGGCTTTCTTGGAGTCACAGTGCACTGGATCAACATTGAGGATGACCGTCTTCAGTTAAAATCACAGTTGCTTGCGTGCAACCGCTTCAAAGGTCCCCATACAGGGGAAAGAATTTGTGAGGAATTTGAGCATATATGTGAAGAGTACAAGATTAAAAAAAAGGTAGACCACATCATCTGTGACAACACCGCAAACATGAAAAAAGCATTCACTACATGTTTTCCAGGACAGTTAGATGAAGACGATGACCTTGATGATTCAGACATTTGGAATGACCTGTCAGTGGAAGAACAGGAGATGTTTAACAATTATTTGAGTGCAAAAACCCAGACTAGACTTCAATGTTTTGCACACACGCTTCAATTGGTAATAGGTGATGGACTTAAAGAGACTAAATTAGTCAATGCAGCTCTCGCCAAAGCTTCCAGGTTGAGCTACTTGTTACACACAAGCACCTCTTTCAAGGAAAAATTTGAGGAGGAGTTTGGACAGCGTGGAATCCCTGCCTCTGTTACCACATGCTGGAATTCCACACTGAGGCAATTGAAATCAGTGGTCAGCTGTGACCAGCTGAAACTGACTAGAATGCTTGAAGATGGGGGACACAAAGAGCCTGTATTCACAACTAGAGAGTGCAATCAGATTAAGGAACTCGTGGATGTCCTTCAACCTTTTGGAGAAGCCACAGACCTCTCACAGGGAGAAAAACTTGTGACAATAAGTGCTGTTGTACCCTGTATCCTTTCCCTGAATCACCACTTGGAAAATCATAAAGAGAGCATGTACTACCTTGGTGGCTTGATCCGTAGCCTGCAAGAATCACTCCAAAGACGATTTGAAGGGATCTTTGTCAATGTGAGGATGGCAGATGAACAGAATGATGTAGCAACCTTACCCTTCTCTGACCCTCTATACCTAAAAGCTGCTCTGCTGGATCCTTCATTTGGCACCATGTGGTTGACCCATGATGTTTTGGCTACCAAAAATGTCAAGGAGGCTGTGTCTGCGATGATAAAAAGTATGTTATGTTTTTGGTAATAACCCGTTTGCAGTAATAACACCTGAGTGCATTGAGTCACTGTTTTATGCTTGTGTTTTTCAGACTTGATTCTCAAAGAGGACTGCAAGCCCACCCCAACAACCACCGATGAAGACGAGCAAATGCCAGTGGCAGAGTCAGAGAGTCAATCTGGGCTGTTCACAGCATACCGCAAAAAACAGAAGAGAGATTCATGTTCCAGTCCCCAAATTCAGCTGAACCAGTATTTAGACATTTGTGATGGACAGAGCTGCCTTCAGTTTTGGGCCATGAACAGGCACATGCTCCCCTCTTTGTTCAGGGTAGCTGTAAGAGTAATGTCAGTCCCTGCATCAAGCGCACCTGTTGAACGTGTGTTTAGCCATGGTGGGGTGATAATGCGACCCCATCGCTCACAACTGAGCGAGAAAGTACTTTCAAATTTAATTTTTTGCAAATGCAATGCATTTTAGGTGGCTATTCTAATAACTAAGAAAAAAGGAATAGAAGTAGATAGGCGCTGTTTCCAAGCCTGGTGAATTCAAATGTGTTATTCCCTTAGTGGGAGGGCAGTATGGAGTGGGAAAGATTGTAAAGATGTTGCCTATAGTATTCAGTGAATTTTTATCCCGTGGAATTACTATAAAGGTCCTGGATGTGCATAAGTCAAGTTGGTTGTCTGACTTACCGATTACTTCCACTAGGTGGAGTAAGATATAAGAAAAAAGGAATAGAAGTAGATAGCGCTGTTTCCAAGCCTGGTGAATTCAAATGTGTTATAAAGGTCCTGGATGTGCATAAGTCAAGTTGGTTGTCTGACTTAATAAAGTGCAGTGTGTGCTCTAAAAAAGATATAACTTAATCCGTATAAATATAATATATCCATATATAAATGAACCCTATTTTTAAATTAAAAATATTTGTGCAAAATTATGTGATCCATAACGTAATCGATAATGTACATATGTAGTGAACAAACAAATATATATAATCAAGGGCTTTCAGTGCTGCTACAAAAAAAAACCCTGGATTCTGATGGATATTCCACTGAAAGCACTTGATTATATATATTTGTTTGTTCACTTCATATGTACATTATCGATTTACGTTATGGATTACATAATTTTGCACAAATATTTTTAATTTAAAAATAGGGTTCATTTATATATGGATATATTATATTTTAACCGTGAAGGGACCCTCGGCCGGGGCCCTTTCTCACGGGCCTGCGACCCCTTCCCCGAAGCCCGGTAGAGGAGCGCCAGTGTGACCCTGGTAGTTCTGCCACTGGTGTCAGTTTTTATTTTTTTATTATTACTTTTTACTATTTATTTTTTTCTTTACAAATATTTTTTTAAATTTTTTTAGGAGACCCGTTGGGGGGCTTTGGTGAGATATCAGGGGTCTAAACAGACCTCTGATTTTCCACCTTTGAGACATAGAAAGAAGATTGAGGACACAGCCCTCAATCTCCATCTCTGCAGCCTCAGCTGCACAGAATCTTCCCTTTCTTTCACAAACTGAAGCATGGTAAAGATAGTTTACTATGCCTCAGTTATGAATGAATGGAGTCAGTGATCGGTACCCATCACTGACTCTGTCCATTCAGAGAAGGAAGGGGCCAGTAAATTAAATATTTACCAGCCCTTTCTCTGCTCTCCATCCTAACAAATGCCCTGACAGTGCTGCAGGGGAGGAGGGGGGAGGGGAGACAGGAGAGAGCACAGGGGCCCAGGGGAGCAGAAAGAAGCTGAATAGGAGGAGTGGCGGGGGAGGCGTATAGAGGAATTAATCTGTCCAGATGCTGGGTGGGATCAGTGGCAGATGCTGGGGGGAGGGGGGGGAATCAGTGGCAGATGCTAGGGGAAGGGGGGGATCAGTGGTAGATGCTAGGGGGATAAAGTGGCAGAATCTGGGGGGGGGGGTGGGATCAATGGCAGATGCTAGGGAGGGGGGGGGGGATCAGTGGTAGATGCTAGGGGGGTAAAGTGGCAGATTCTGGGAGGGGGATGGGATCAGTGGTAAACATTGGGGGGGGGGGAAGTGCCTCCCGATGGCTATGGAAGTTTGCAGCTGCAAACTCAGTGGCTCTGGGTGAGTCGTCCGCTGTGCAGTTACTATGGCAGTATACAGTAATACACAGTGCAGCTGAGAACTCAATGGACGGAGACGCTGGGTGAGCAGTCCGCTCTCCGATCATCGCCTCTGGGTAAACAGCAGAAGATCCTTCTGGCGGCAGGCCCCCCCATACTGGCAGAACGCCAGGGCCCAGTCGCAAGTGTGACTGGTGCGATCCTGGTTGTTCCGCCACTGGATAGGAAGTCTCGGCTTGCACCCAGAACACAGTGTGGTATTCTGTGTGTAGCCTCAACTACATATACTTAATACCGCACATCCAGCGACCTCACGGATTAATGAGGGACAGTTTGGTTGGGCCAGCTTGGCCCAAACGAACCATGTAAAATGTGTAGAAAAAATGAGTTGAGAAAATTCTTCCAGTTCTACAAAGGTAAAGTAGATCCAAACCTATTGATTTAATGGTTTCCTAAAACAGTTATATTCAAGGCGTGCTGTGAATGATACCTGTCACAATTGCTTGTGCTCTCAACTGAGCTGTCAAGCCATCAAATGGCTAGTGTAATAACTGATCACACGTACAGCACCATGGCAAGCGGAGATCAAACAGAGGTTAGAATGGCAGCTTCATTGGCTATATAGGATAGGAGGGTTTAGTTCTGCTTTAAGCCCCCATAACTGTGTCACGACTTTATTCCAGAAGAGTATTTAAGGGAATAGCAGGAACTAGCCTGGGCTCCCTCGGGCAAGGGCCCAGTTGTAGCTGTAATTGCTGAAAATGTTGTCACTAGAATCATGTATAATAATCTAGAAGGTGAACTACACAAAGATATAAAACAGACATTCCAGCTTTATGTAGAGTAGACCTTTACATCAATGAGGAATCCAATTACCAAAGTGGTAGCACACTCTATGGGGAAGTGAACAAAGGAATAGTTAAATTCTCAGCAATGTCTCAGCATTTCCAACCTTCCATCATTTGCTGGAGAGCCTCCCCCGCTGCATGAATCACATTGCCTGTTACTCACATGAAGCAGAAGAACTGCAGCAAGGAAGCTCTGGCCCTGGCAGTAGCCAATATCCTCGTCATACAAAGAATAGGCCTGAAAAAGAAACAACAGATCAGAATAGCCATACAGAGATGATAAAAAGCCACATCTTATTAATCAGATCAGCATCACACCTAGATTATTGGTTACTAGAAGGTCTTTTTTTACTGTTGAATTTGGACCACTGGATTCCATCCAATGGCTCCCTCTAATGCCAGACGCAAAGCTATCTCTGATGTTGCCCCTGGCAACCTTTTCTGCAGAAGATCAGTATCTGCGTGAACAACTGCTGCGTAATATACTTTGCATTAGTGAAAGCTGCTACTTTCAGCACATACAGTTGGTGAGAAAAACAACAATACCAATTTAATAAAAATATATGAGTTTTTGCATTTTCTTACCGAATAAGGTTGTCAGTAAGGCTCAGAAACACAGATCAATTTTGGTTACTTATTTAGCATGTAAATTTGCAATACTTTTTTGAGGGCAGATATTGCAGATTTTGATTGTTTATCTTAATACACACACACATACATACATACATACACATATATATATATATATATATATATATATATATATATATATATATATATATATATATATATACACAAACACACATACATACACACACAAACAGTGTGAATATAGTTTGGGGGTCAGAAGCAATGCAGGGTTCAGACATCAGTAGTATGTACTGCAGGGTGTGTTGATCAGGAGTAAGTAGTGCAAATTGCAGAAGTCAGTAGTATGTAATGAAAAGTGGAGGGGCAAGGAGCAATGCGAGTGCAAGGGTCAGAAGTAACAAAGTAAGGCGGTCAGTAGTATGTACATAGAGTGCAGAGGTCAGGAGTACCTAACGGAGTTCAGGGGCCAGTGGTAAGTAGCACAGAGCTCAGAAGTCAGTAGTATGTAATGAAAAGTGTAGGGGTTAGTAACACAGAATTATGCAAAGTCAGAAGTAACACAAAGTGCAGAGGTCAGAAATAAACACTCAATGCAGGGGTCATGAGTGCAAAGGGTCACAATGAAAGTATAACTAAACCCAAGAACAAAAATGCAATATATTGTAGCTTACAATTCTTAGATACGGTAACTGCATTCATTTTCTTTTCTTTCATTATTTTCCAAGCTAAGAAAGTGTTCAGCAAATACAGAAGATACCTGTCGATCTTCTATGAGCTACACCAAAGAATATCTTCCTTCCTAGCTATCTTCTGTAAACCACCAATTGCTCTGCAACCCATTCAACCACTTAATCTCTTTCTGATATTTGTGGTTTAAAAACATTTTTTTTTTTTGCTAGAAAATTACTTAGAACCCCCAAACATTATAATTTTTTTTTTCTAACACACTAGAGAATAAAATGGCGGTCGTTGCAATACTTTCTGTTACACCGTATTTGCGCAGCGATGTTATGCCCCGTACACAAGGTCGGACCTTGTTCGGACATTCCGACAACAAAACCCTAGGATTTTGTCCGATGGATGTTGGCTCAAACTTGTCTTGCATACACACGGTCACACAAAGTTGTCGGAAAATCCGATCATTCTGAACGCGGTGATGTAAAACACGTACGTCGGGACTATAAACGGGGCAGTGCCCAATAGCTTTCATCTCTTTATTTATTCTGAGCATGCGTGGCACTTTGTCAGTCGGATTTGTGTACACACGATCGGAATTTCCGACAACGGATTTTGTTGTCGGAAAATTTTATATCCTGCTCTCAAACTTAGTGTGTCGGAAAATCCAATGGAAAATGTCCGATGGAGCCCACACACGGTCAGAATTTCCGACAACACGCTCCGATCCGACATTTTCCATCGGAAAATCCGACCGTGTATACGGGGCATTACAAGCTCACTTTTTAGGGAAAAAATACACTTTTTTGAATTAAAAACTAAGACAACAGTAAAGGTAGCCCAATTTTTTTTTATATTGTGAAATATAATGTTGCGTCGAGTAAATTGATACACGCTCATGGAACAAACTTTTTCCCTTAAAAATCTCCATAGGCTACGTTTAAAAAATTCTTCAGGTTGCATGTTTTGAGTTAAAGAGGAGCTCTAGGGCTAGAATTATTGCTCTCGCTCTACCGATCGTGGAGATAATTCACGTGTGTGGTTTGGACACTGTTTTCATATGTGGGCGCTAGTCACGTATGCGCTCGCTTCTGCACACGTGCTCAGCGGGATGAGGCGCGTTTACAATTTTTTTTTAATATTTTCTTATTTATTTTACCTGTTATTTTTTACACTGTTCTTTTTAAAAAAATGGTGTCACTTTTATTGCTATTACAAGGAATGTAAACATCCCTTGTAATAAAAAAAAAGCATGACAGGACCTGATAAATATGAGATCTGGGGTCAAAAATACCCCAGAACCCATATTTACACTAAAATGTTGCTTTAAGAGCTATGGGCGTAAGTGACGTTTTGACGTCGCTTCCGCCCTGCAATGGTATGGAGACGAGTGGGGGCCCATCTCCCCCTCACTCTTTTCCATACCAAGCCAGGGAGCAGACATGATCGCCTCCGTCGCTACCGATGGCTCCAGTAAGCGGTGGAGGGCACCGGAGAGCGGCAGAAGGGGGAGCCCCCCTCTCCTGTCACCGATAAAAGTGATCTTGCAACAAATACGCTGCAGAGACCATTATTATCGGCAACTGGACCGCTCACTGAAGAAGAGGATATCGGGTTTATGGCAGCTAGCTGCTGCCATAACAAAGATATCCCTCTTCAAAATGCAGACGTATATCGGCGTGAGCCAGTCCGGAAGTGCAGATGAAGAAATACAGACAAGTTTGCAGTCTATATCGAAGAGCAGCCTAAAGGGGACAACAATGGCTAGTTTCATAGATGCAGTGGAGGAGAGATATAGACACCCAAGGACAGGTGATATTTGTAGGATTACCAGGTGAAAATAAAGCAAAAGAAGCTTGAAAAATAAATAAAACAAATGCAGCGACCACATCAAGGATTAGTAAGCTGCAATATATCATAATTTTGGCTAAGTGGCTAGTTATGTAATGCAAAGTTCAGTGGCCAGGAGTAAGTAATGCAGAGTTCAGTAGTATGTAAACGCAGAGTGCTGGGGACAGTGGTCAGTATAGGCAAAAGAATATACTGCATAAAAAATTACAAGTACAGAGGGGCAGCCATATTTATTATATATACATGTTTAGGCTGTGCTTCCCAATTAGTAGTACTATGCAGTAAATGTGCATTACTGTTGCTCCCTAAGCTTATGGCTTTAAAATCTTTAAATAGCTTATTATATACTGATGCATCACGAGTGACAATAGGCTTTGATGCGCTTGTTGATAAAAGTGCTGGCACAAGGCCTTGCTCAAATTGATGGGATTAATATTTTTTTCAGCCGCTATGAGAGAAATTTGTATGGAACTAATCACACCATACAGTTTGACTTAATGTATTATTTCTCTGACATACAAGGATAATGCTGTGCAAAGATTTTAGGAGAGCTGTTAATCAAGCAGGTAGAATCAGACCACCCTCTGGACAATGGCGTTGTAGAGTGTTCCATTAGCTTTTATGCATGGCTTGGTAGAGCCGTGTGAATCTCTATAACCTAAAGTCTATTTAAACTCCAAGAATGAACTTCTCTTATTTGCTCCTTTTTTGCTCTGTTAAATACATCATTGAAAGCATTTTGTTCTATCTGTTTGATAAAGGCAAAAAACCCATTGAACCTGCCAGAAATCATGTTAGCTAAAAGGTTCCTGTGCACTCTGCCTATGCTGCAATCTTATTGGCTACATTGTTCACAGTTCTATCTGAGGACTCGTGTAATAAAGAAGAAAACATAAAATCACAAGCTTGCGTCTCCATAGATAAAGTACGCTTTATGAGTGTTGTCACTCTCAGACATGAATTGTGTGTGTTCCTGGCAGAATCACCAGGTTATAATAAAGGAATAAAGACTAAAAAAGGAAACTAATGCAGCCACCATATCTACAGGCTGGTAAGTTGCATTACGTTTATATTTATGGGTTTAGATATGCTTTAGAAAGTTTCTAAGTTCAGAAGGACTGGTCATATGCTAATTAAATCCAACATTCAACTCCCAGAGTAAGCAGTTACAGCTGGGTTCACACGGAGCGGATCCATTGGATGGACTCCGCTAGTTCAGCAGGAGATCGCTCTGTTGATCCGGCTGAGCGGGCGGATGACAGGTCCGTCTCTACTCACTGTGCAGGGTGGGACCTGTCAGAGCCCCGCTGTTCTCTATGGGGAGATCGGATGAAAACGGACAATCTGTCCGTTTTCATCCAATCCCATCCAATCCGATGGACAGATGGCGATACGTTCTGAAGGAACTAAGCTCAACCCCTTAAAAACAACCCCACACCACAATCCCCCCCTCAATGTCTTTACTGACCTTGCGATCTGGTCCAAATCATTTGGTGGAGGGGGGATTATGGTGTGGGGTTGTTTTTCAGGGGTTGGGCCTGGTCCCTTAGTTCCAGTGAAGGGAACTCTTTTTTTTTTTTCAAATTCTTTATTTATAAAAGGGAGGCAGAGAATACATTAATACATATCTTTCCATTCAGTACATACACAGTCTCTTTCAGCTTTTATTATGTTTAGGCTAATTTAATGTTCCACCTTTTACTCCTGGACATACACATTCATTTTTAACTTTCCGCGTATACCCCTCCTATCTTCAACTGGACTCCTTTTTATCGCCCTAGTCTTCAAGCCTGGACGACTGTCACTAGTACCTCTTTATCTCATAATCTCTCTGATCCTCCCCTTCCTTTTTTTCCCTTTCTTCCCTTTATTAGATGATCAAAACTAAATCAAGCGGCAAAACAACCCAAAACAAAACCAAAAAAAAACAACATATAGTAATTTCCCCCCTTTCTCTCCCCCTCCCCCAACCCATTCCCAAGGAGGACGGAAAGCTTCCGTATGTTTACAAAGCACATGCCCAAACTACCGGGTGGGCCTTACGCCCCAATGGGACCTTTCTTCTTCTGAGTATTTAAACTGATCCCATACTGACCATGTTTTGATATATTGCTTTTTTCTATTTTGAGCCGAAAGCACTAAGTCCTCCATTGACCCGATGTTTCTGACCTTATTAAGCCACAATACGATAGAGGGTGATTTAGAGTCTCCCTCAGTGAAGGGAACTCTTAAGGCGTCAGCATACCAAGACATTTTGGACAATTTCATGCTCCCAACTTTGTGGGATCAGTTTGCGGATGGCCCCTTCCTGTTCCAACATGACTGCAGACCAGCGCACAAAGCAAGGTCCATAATCACATGGATGAGTGAGTTTGGGGTGGAGGAACTTGACTGGCCTGCACAGAGTCCTGATCTCGATCTGATAGAACACCTTTGGAATGAATTAGAGCAGTGACTGGGAGCCAGGCCTTCTCCTTCAACATCAGTGCCTGACCTCACAAATGAGCTTCTGGAAGAATAGTCAAACATTCCCATAGACACACTCCTAAACCTTGTGGACAGCCTTCCCAAAAGAGTTGGAGCTGTTATAGCTGCAAAGGGTGTGCCAAACCAATACTGAACCCTACGGACCAAGACGCTATTAAAGTTCACGTGCGTGTAAAGGCAGGTGTCCCAATACTTTTGGCAATATAGTGTGTGTGTGTGTATGTGTGTATATATATATATATATATATATATATATATATATATATATATATATATATACACACATATACACACACACACACACACACACTCTGCAATACATGTAATACAGACAGGCTTCTCCAAATCCAGGTATCTGTCAAAGCGTTTTGCAGAAAAGTTGCTATATTAGGACAGAGAGGGTATGCAGATGAATGCAATTAGCAGAACCATATAGTCTGCCAGGCAGACAGGCAGACATAGAGGCATAAAATGGATCCCCATCTCCACTAATGTACTGTATCAAACAGTAGATGGATATGTGGACAAAAAAATAGAGTTGCTGTTATTAGGAGATATAGAGGTTCCATATAAGCTGACAACAGATGGAATAGTTGTGATATACACCTATAGGGACTTCCAGTCCTGTACCAGGAGCTGGTATTCCCCAAACTGGGTATTGTCCAGGTACTTGCCCCATAGATCAAAAGCTAACCACCAAAATAGCACACATCCACACCAGGCCCATAGTGTATGAGAGTTAGAGATCAAGTCTAAATGTCAAAAGTACACCAGCCTTCTGTGACAACTTACCCTCACCTTCCCTGTGCTCCCTTCATTAATGATTCAGTGCTTGGGCCTAGCAGCCCATCGCCAGGTATAAACACTGTCACAAGATGGATGGGGTGACATAATCTGTGAAGGAATGGAGCTAAGAAGCAATACAGTGAAGGCGAATAGTAATGAGGGGGGGGGGGAGCGTTAAAGATACCCTGTCACATTTTCCCTAAATAAGCAAAGTGACATAATCGGCAATATACTGCAGAAGACAGGTCTCAACTTTTTAAAAACATTTTACACATGTGCTATGATTGTAAGTGGCATACTTTTTCCACTTGCACACAAAGGGTGTGTTTTTTTTTTTTTTTTTTTTGCAGGATTCATCTGTAAAATAAATGGAAGCAAAAAACTTTGCAAAGTAAACACTTTCATAGCTACTCCAAAGGCCCAGAATATTTAAGAATTCTACCCATGAAGCCCACTGTCCTTTATGTCCTAGCCTTGTGTTCATATGTAGACTCGTGAGCATCTGTTATTTGTCATGATCACAGTGGGAGCTTTCCAGCTCTGATCTGAAGAGCACCGTCTCAGCAGAGAGCTCATTGAGTTCTGTATATAAATACATTAGGGTTGACAAAGTCACTTATAGATAAACAATCAATCCTGACTTTTAATACACATCTGGTATTCCATAATGAACACAAAGCAGTAAAAGGAGGAAGGCGAAGGAGGTAGACACTTATATGGATTCATTCATTGACATAAAGAGACTCTGAAACTATTTTTAAATATTAAACCAAAATCATGCCAGCAAAGAAAAGGGTTATTATCCCTCCCGCTGATATCCTTGGTCTTCAGGGGCTTGGCTGGCAGGAAAGTCTTCAGCATCTGGAACGCTTCCTGGTGTGTCAGATGCCCTGTCCCCTACTACACTCTATGGTTTCTTCCTCTAGAATCCACATCACTACTGTGTCCTAGAGTGGCCTTAGGGGCCAGAGGAAGGAACCAAAGAGCACAGAAGTGGACCAGCTATCCAACACACATGAAGAGTCAGATGCAAAAGATTTTTGATAGCAGGTTTTTTTTTTAGTTACATATTTAGTAGGTTGAATAAAGACACCAGTCCATCCAGTTCAACCTGAGTGAGTGTGGGTGCGTCCCTACAATTATCCCTATTTTTATTTAAGGTACCCATATAGTGCCATCAATTTATGCAGCGCTCCACATATACATCGCACACTGACATCGGTCCCTACACTCAAGGAGCCCACAATCCAAGGTCCCCAACTCACATTCATATACTAGGGCCAATTTTGGACAGAAGCCAATTACCCTACCAGCATGTCTTTGGAGTTTTAGCAGAGTAGACAGCAGCAAGGGTACATATTCATTATTTTCTTTACAGATAAGCCTTTGATTTGAGATGTGAAAAGTATGACAGTGTCTCTAATGCCGCGTACACACGAGCGGACTTTACGGCAGACTTTGCCTGGCAGACGGGATTTCGTCGGACAAATCGATGTGTGTGGGCTCCAGCCGACTTTGTTTTCTCAAAAGTTGTACGGACTTAAATTTGAAACATGTTTTAAATCAATCCGTTGAAATCGAGTCCGGTCGAAAAGTCCGCTCGTCTGTATGCTAGTTCGACAGACGAAAAGCCACGCTAGGGCAGCTATTGGCTACTGGCTATGAACTTCCTTGTTTTAGTCCGGTCGTACGTCATCACGTACGAATTCGACGGACTTTGGTGGATTGTGTGTAGGCAAGTCCGTTCATTCAGAAAGTCCATCGTAAAGTACGTCGAAAAGTCCGCTGGGCAAAGTATGCCGTAAAGTCCGCTCGTGTGTACGCGGCATAAGTTCTAGCATGTTGCAAAGTTAAGTTTATTTTAAATTTCAAATTTGGGAAACCTCCATTGTATGTTTATTTGTTCCCATTCACATCACATACCCGAAATAATGAACAAATAAATATTTTTTATACCCTTTTAGTGATTTCTTTGGAGCAGGGTTATGCTGTATATAGAACCCTATAGGCAGCTTATAAGCTTTGTTGAACAAATCCAAAGTGAAGTTAGAGGGACAGACAGAGGAACGTTTTAAAAAAACAAAAAACATTACTATACAATGTACCACCTAAGCCTTGAGATATGTAACCCTTTGTTAGGACAGACAGTGCAGAAACCAAGTTTACAACTGATGAAATTGCTAGCACAGTAAGGACAGATAAAGTGTTACTAAACCCAGGACCCTGTATTTACTATATCAGCTCTCCCACTGTACTCAGAACATGGAAATGCAATCATTTAACATATCAGCCTGGATGTCACACACTTCCTCAAATTCAGTCTATCCAAAACGGAGCTCTTGATTTTTCCTCCCCCACGTGCCTCTTTCCCCGATTTCTCTGTCAAGATCAATAACACTACTATCAGCCCATTCCCACATGCCCAGGTTCTAGGTGTAACCCTGGACTCTGAATTATCCTTTGGGCCCCACATCCAAATCTTGCCATCTCAACCTACGGAACATCTCCAAAACACGTCCCTTTCTAACCAATGATACCACAAAGCTCCTAGTTCACTCCCTGGTCATCTCTCGCATCGACTACTGCAACTCCCTCCTCATGGGATTACCTTTATATAGGCTATCCCCCCTTCACTCCATCAATAATGCTGCTGCCAGGCTCACCCACCTTACCAACTGCTCAGTGTCTTCTACCCCTCTCTGTCAATCCCTCCACTGGCTTCCACTCACCCAACAAATTAAATTCAAAATTCTAACAACAACTTACAAAGCCATCCACAGCTCTGCCCCCAGCTACATTACTAACCTAGTCTCAAAATACCAATCTATTGGTTCCTCCCAAGACCTTCTGCTCTCTAGTTCCCTCATCGCCTCCTCCCATGCTCGCCTCCAGGACTTTTCCCGAGCCTCTCCTATCCTATGGAACTCCCTAACCCAATCTGTTATGACTACCTCCTACTCTGCTTGCTTTTAGACGCTCTCTGAAAACTGTTCTCTTCAGAGAAGCCTATTCTGCCCTGCCTAACAACTGTACATTTATTTTCTCTATCAGCTCATTCTCACAGTTATTACCTTTTGTATCACCTGACCCTCCCTTCTAGATTGTAAGCTCTAACGAGTAGGGTCCTCTGATTCCTCCTGTATTGAATTGTATTGTAGCTATACTGTCTGCCCTCATCTTGTAAAGCACTGCACAAACTGTTAGCGCTATATAAATCCTGTATAATAATAGTAATTATTTTTGTAACTATAAACTGATAAATACCTTTTTCTCATCAGCAGTGTATAGCAGTCTTTTGACTTTCATCAGTGTCTGGTTAAAGCTTGTAGAAGGAGTTTTCATTCTCTCCTTACTGTCCCTATGAGGCTGCAGGACTCCTGACCCTCTGTCTGCACAGTACTAATTGGCCCGGTGCCAATCACATACACCCTCCCAAGAAAAAAAAAAAACTAAAAACTCTCTAGCAATATACATCAAACTGAGCATGTGCAGAGTAGTCCCAAGGCACTGTACTGTCAGGAGATGGATTGGGGACAGTGGAAGAAGGGGAGGATCAGAGAAGACAGGATCAAACAGCCTTTTTACACAATGCGGAGGATTAACCCCTTTGGTTCCACAGTGAGTATAACAAGCATGCTTTACTGCATATACAGACTGTGGGTTTAGTAACACTTTAAATTATAGCAAACATACCTCCCTGGTCCCCGACCTAACATTACATGGCCATTCAATTACTTCTACAGGGCGCGAAAGGGCGCCCCCTTCCTACCACCTTTACAGGACTCTCCAGTGCGATTGGAGAGCCCAGTACCAACACCACTTGGTCAGCATCTGCTCTGAGAGGTGAGGAAGGTACATCCATACCTGCCTTTGCTCTGATGTAAGAAACCGGACGCAACAAGGATTTAAAGGGGTTGTAAACCCTCATGTTTTTTCACCTTAATGCATCCTATGGGTCTTTACTTTCAAAAATATATAACGCTTGGAGGTTCAGTATGTACAGTGCCTTGAAAAAGTATTCATACCCCTTTAAATTTTAACCATTTTGTCATGTTACAACCAAAAATAAAATCCCAATAAAATACATTTACATGTGATAGACCAACGCAAAGTGGCACATAATTGTGAAGTGGAAGGAAAATGATAAATGGTTTTCAATTTCTTTTACAAATAAATATGTGAAAAGTGTGGGGTGCATTTGTATTCAGCCCCCTGAGTCAATACTTTGTAGAACCACCTTTTGCTGCAATTACAGCTGCAAGTTTTTGGGGGTGTGTGTCTACAAGCATTGCACATCTAGAGTGTGAAATGTTTGCCTATTCTGAATTCTGAAGGCAATTGGTTACACTAGATTTTAGTTAGGGGTATCAAAGTAAAGGGGGCTGAATACAAATGCACGCCGCACTTTTAAGATATTTATTTGTAAAAAATGTTGAAAACCATTTATCATTTTCCTTCTACTTCACAATTATGTGCCACTTTGTGTTGGTCTATCACATAAAATACCAATAAAATATATTTACGTTTTTGGTTGCAACCTGACAAAATGTGGAAAATTTCAAGGGGTATGAATACTTTTTCAAGGCACTGTAAGGGTCAGATTTTGCCTGGGGTTAAGTGGTTAAACAAATTACTTTCCATTTTTTTCCCCTCGGAGTACTGCTTATCTGTAGCCTCTTCCATGAAATACTGGAAAATGCAAATGGGGTGGCTTCATTTGCAAGGAATTAAACAGTGGGGAAAATGTATTTTTCTTGACAAAAATATCTAGAATGTAATTTCAAAAATCCATTTCAGTATTTTTTAATCGGCAGCGGTTTTTAAAAAGAATGCCTGGTGATCCTGCCATAAAGGACCCTTGTGCATGCACTTTCTGTTACAGGGTGACAACACTCTGTCCCTCTTTCAACTGTTCGCCTTTGCTGTCACCCTTTCACATACTCTCCAAGTAGAGATGACAAGTGGATGTAGATTGCACAGTCATGTTTCTCTTTTGTTACTAACTAGAAAAACATCCTGAAGAATACAAAGCACCCAAGATGTAACAATGGATGAAAAAAAACCATGTAAAGTATTTTATTGTTTAAAACAATATGGTAATTGTTTACGATATACAATATCATTCATATAAGTTCACGTGTAGATTTCCTCTAATATCCTGATGCATCTATGGGACAGGAAGTCAAGGGAAATCTACCCAATAGGATTCAAGACAAAAAAAAGACAGGGGTTTAATCCTTCAATATCCAAAAAAAAAAACAAGTGTTGGCTTTATATACACCTTTGGCCCTGGTTCACACCAGTACAGCTTTGAAATCGCGCCACTTCAGCATGATTTCAAAGCCGCAGATCAGTGTGGTTTGCAATCTTCAATTTCATTGCAGCTTGCGACTTAATTTAACAGAAGTCAATGCAAGTTGCAATAAAATTGCATAAAAGTAGTGGAGGAACCTTTTTTAAAGTCGCTGCGATTGAGACGCAACGGTTTGAACGGTTCCATGCCAAAAAATAGGGTGCGACTTGTCATGCTGTTTTGAACTGTCAAATCGCATGACAAATAGCACTGGTGTGAACGAGGGCTAAAAATAAACTAATTAACAATAAGCTGGATGAGTGGAACTACACTAATCTTTTTATTTAGATAGTACTGACTAATTCTGAAGCAATGCATGCAGAACATTTTTATCAACTGTTTTATTTTCTATTTTTTTTTATTTTAATATACTATAGGTATAGGTTGCCCAAGGGAAGACCCAGAAGACAAAGGGTTAATTGTGAGTATAGTAAGTCTTATTTTGCGAATTGTCCATACATGTTATCATTTACATTTGTACCAGACTTTGAAGGTAGGATTAAGGACAATACCATAACCTGCACAGCAGACACATGATTTTGATTAGAACAATGGGCATGGCAGCAGCTTTGCTCCCCATATCCCTTCAATTGACATAGATAAGAATTGCTATAGTGAAGCCACCCCTTTAAATGGTCTGTACAGGCATGGTCTGCTCCATTGGACACCAACTGCCCACAAGCGCATTCTCCCTTTTGAAGTGACACACAGGTGCATGTATTTGGTAAATTTGGTAATGTCCCTAGTTTACCGCAGGAGCATGAAGGTTGTGGCTTGGTCCCCTGGACATCCACCACCACCACCCTAAGCTCCTGACTGGATTGTCTTGTGGATGATCCATCTATGCTTGCATGAGACAGAAGTGCAATATAAGAACATGCAGAAACCTTCCCCAATGCTCTGCAATGAGTCCGATAGAAAATAATACACTTTTGTATATAAATGTTGCTAAAATAGCCACACGATTGGATAGAACAAACCCTCACTGTCTTAAAAGATATTTTTTTAAAAATTACTAGTACCGGTTTGGCTACCTGACCTGCATGCCCTTGGATTATGAGAAAAAAAAAACATGCAAAAACAATAAAGCATACAAACTCCATTTCATTTATGTCTCCGTTAGAAACTGAGCCCATGATCACAGCACTGCAAGCACTATTAAAGCGGACTTCCACCCAAAAGTGGAACTCTCGCTTATATGCTTCCTCCCACCCTCCGGTGCCACATTTGGCACCTTTCAGGGGGAAGGGGGGACCTGTTTTTGACAGGTCCCCTTCCCCACTTCTGGAGACGGGCTGCTCCCCGACCGCCCAAGAGTTCACCCCTCCTCCTCGTTCCCTGCCGCCGGGCCAATTAGAATGCGCAGCGCACTTCATGCATACGCAGTAGGGAACCAGGAGTGAAGAAGAAAGTATTCACAGCCTGGTTCCCTGACCAGGAATGGCGGCAGCAGCACCCGGTAGTCGATCCGAAGATCGGCTGGGGTGCTGACATCGTGGGCTCCCTGGACAGGTAAGTGCCCCAATATTAAAAGTGAGCAACTGCAGTATTTGTAGCTGCTGACTTTTAATTTTTCTCACCCAGGCTGGACCTCCTCTTTAAGAAACTTCCCTAACAGAAAAAAACATATGGACTCTAAACATTTTTTTTTTTTTTTGGTTGCAAAGTGTTTATCTTCTTACCTTACAAATCTTATAAAGAGAATCTTGTCCCTCGCCCTCTGAGTCCTTGAAGTATTCGTGTGCAGGAAACGTTCGGTGGATATCTCTTTTGATAACGCTCTCTTGAGCTGAATCCTAGTAAAAGAACACAAGTCACAGCTATTAACTTAGAAAGGCCAAAGGCTGGCGGTATGATAAATCCCACAATACCCAATGGCCCTGAGTGAATTATCTCTCTCACTAAAGTATGAACAGGGAAAAGAAATTGACCCTTACATAAAAGAGTGTCAGTTACTTGCGACAGAAACATCTCATGTCAGCCTAAGTAAGGAAGTGACTGTGGATACCCCTCTCATAGAATTGCGAGGTATGATTTAATTGAAAGCAGGATATATATTTTAAAAAAAAGATCAACGTGGAAGTCTAGTTTTCAGAAAGGGGGTCACTGAGACAGGACGATAGAGAAAATGATACATAGTTCACAGTGGTTTCAATGAGCTCCTGGGTAGAGGGGAGATAAATGTCCATTCGCTGATCTCCCCTACCTAATAAGAACCTGGAAGCAGCCACTGGATCACCCTTAAAATTATTAATGACTTCTAAAAAGACCTTTATGGCCTTGGAAAACCTTGTCTGATATTCCTGCCCCACAATTCACTGGAGTATATAAAAAAAGAGCATGAGTATGGAGTTTGGCTAGAGATGAGTTTGCAGGACAACCAAGCTCCTCTCTAATGGTGACAGAGAAAATCTCTCCAACAGAAGACAAAGATAGCAATTTAAACATTTCCAAAGCTTATCTTATTGTAGAGTCAATACTGCACCCCAGAGGCGGCTCTAGGCTTTGTGAGGCCTTAGGCAAAACTTACACATGAGGCCCCACGGACTGGGACGCTCCGTGATGAGGCCGCTATTCCTCAGGTTGCGGGCAGTATCTGATTTGTCCATCAGCTCCTAAGCCACAGAGTCCCAGTGGGGGTAGGCTGAGCCACCCGCGTCAACTTCAGTGATTGAGAACAGGCAAATTAGGAGGCCGCAAGGCCCCTGTGAGTGCGAGGCCTTAGGCGACCGCCTAATTTGCCTAATTAGAGAGCAGCCTCTGCTGCACCCCTAACTTATTTTGATACTGGGGGGGGGGATAGGGGAATCATTAACCTGTTTTTTACTTTTGTACTTAGTGTTACCACAATTGGTTGGGGATTGATTCCCTAGAGGCTTTTCCTGGCGGCGCCTAGATCACTTTCATTGGCCTACTACAGCTGTTCGGTTTTGTTTCATTTTTCTTTTTGCCGTAAGTGTACTTAGTTGTTGGTCCTGAGAGACCACTTCAATCATGTGCTGGCAATTGGTTTTTGTTTTGTACATTGTATTGTATATTTTCTACTGAAATTAATTTAAAAAAAATGTAAAAAAACACATTTGCAAAACCCAATTTTTTAAACCATATTAACCACTTCAGCCCCGGAAGGATTAACCAGGCCATTTTTTGCCATACGGCAGTGCGTCGCTTTAACTGACAATTGCGCGGCGGTCGTGCGACGTTGCACCCAACAAAATTGATGTCCTTTTTTTCCCCACAAATAGAGCTTTCTTTTGGTGGTATTGGATCACCTCTGCAGTTTTTATTTTTTGCGCTATAAACAAAAAAAGACCGACAATTTTGAAAAAAAAATAAATAATATTTTTTAATTTTTGCTATAATAAATATCCAAAAAAAAAAAAAAAATTCTTCATCAATTTAGGCCAATATGTATTCTTCTACATATTTTTGTTAAAAAAAAAAAAAATCGCAATAAGCGTATATAGATTTGTTTGTGCAAAAGTTATAGCGTCTACAAAATACGGGAAATATTTATGGTATTTTTATTAGAACTTTTATTTTTTTTTACTAGTAATGGCGGTGATCAGAGATTGTTAGTGGGACTGTGACATTGAGGCGGACAGATCGAACACTTTTGACACTTTTTTGGGACCAGTGACATTGATCAGAACAGTGAGCCCTGTCCTGGCTCTCTGTGGAGCGATCGCGGGTGGCCACGCTCATCAGCTCTGGCTATATAGCTATACGGCTATAGTTATTGCACAGAGAGCCGTATCAGTACAATGATTCATGCAATAGAGCCGTCCTGCCGCAGATATACTGCGGCAGGACGGCTCTATTGCATGAATCATTGTACCGATACGGCTCTCTGTGCAATAACTATAGCCGTCTGGTCGGAAAGTGGTTAAAGGAGAAGTACAGCCAAAGCTCGTTTGGCTGTACTTCTCCTGTGGATCACAGGAGTGCAGTTCGTTCTGCACTCCTGTGATCTGTTTTTAGCAGAGAGCAGGCAGAAATCTGCTCTCTGCTGACATCACAGAGTCGGTGCAGGCTCTGCGTCATCACGACCACAGAGTCGGGACCTGCCTAGATCCCTGAGCCGACACCCAGCTCAGGATGTCAGCGAGCCATAGTTCAGTGCTTCAGTGAGCAAGGAGGGGGCAGAGCAGAGAGCCGGTGACTGACAGTTACCAGTTGCTCGGGGAGCTGTGAGAACCAAGCGATCAACGATGTTCGATCGCTCGGTTATCAGTGTAGAGGCGCCAGGGGACAGATGCAGCCCCGGACTGATGTTGCATCCACCTAGGTAAGGGCGAATTAGAAAAAATAAAAAAAAATACTTCTCTTTTAAGACTAAAACACACTGATGCTGCATCCACCTAGGTAAGGATGAATGAAAAAAAAAATCCATACTTCTCTTTTAAAACTAAAACACACTGCAAAATTCAGCTGATACATGTTGGTTCAGCTGAAATTCGAGCAGTAGGTGCCCTTGTCGGTACCACCTGGCTTAAAAAAAGCAATTGACCTTTTGTTGAAGGAGTCGGTGGAAAATTGTCAGCCTAAAGCCTTGTACACACGATCAGATTATCGGACAAATATTTTTCCGTTTTTTGTTGCATGCTAGTATCAAATCGAAAGCAAAAAAGAGGTTACTCAACATACGAAAATGTTTTTAGGACAGAATACAACTTTAGAAGTGATGTAATGTGTTGAATTGTTTTGCATGTATTCTCTCGATTCTGAGCATGCCTAGTCTTGCTCTTACGATTTTTTTCAGACAAAAACTGTACTCATTAAATGAAAATCGGATGTTATGTTCACTTACGATAAAAATCTTATAGCCCGCACCTTCAGTTTGTCGTCCAAAAAGTCGGAATTGGCTGTCAAAAGCACTATACCAATGATCAGAAAATCGGCAGATCGTACGTCGTATGAAGTTTTACTTCCGATTTTCTTATTGTGTGTACGGGCCCCAACAGTGGCTGCATCCTTTCAGATGCAGGCAATGTTAACATATTCTGACAGCTGCTGGAGCCGACTATCAGAATACAGTAACCGGCAGGGGAGATTCGTCCATCCACACTATTTACCATGGATGGAGGAATCTGGTAGATTTGTTTAGTTCAGCCTGCAGTCTGAACGAAAAAATCTAGGCCAGCTTTTACAGTTTCTCTGAAGCCATGTGTGTCACCTTTCACCCAGAACAGGTGCGTTTGTGGTTAACAAATACAGCAGTGGTGCATTGACTATGCAAAGCGGGACAAATTAATGGCAGCGTAGGCTCAGGGCAGAAATATTCCACAGATTTACAGCCACTGGATCACCCATAAATGTATTAATGACTTCTAAAAAAAGACCTTTACGGCCTTGTAAAACCGTACCCACCATTCTCAAGCTCTGCAAAATAAAGGTATTTCTTTCATTTAGAAAATATGTCTGATAATGTTTAGAATGGGGGGAAAAAAAAACTACACAACACATTGTGAGTGTTGCAGAGAGCAGTCATTTGGAAATAATGCTTGTACAGCATTGGAATCTTATAGTCTGGAATTACTATCAGTTTCAGGCTCAGAATGTTTCACGTTGATCCGCTGAGATAGTTTCCTCTTAACGGTTTCAGCTGCTGGTTTGAAGCACAGTTCCCTGTGGAAAGTGTCAATTACTTGTTCTAAGCGTCAAGCTTTCTCTTGAGAGTGTTGTACAATGGTGGTTGTCTGCCTCGGCGCTCTTTAGACCAAACAGAAAAATCAATGGGTCAGGTATTAATAGCAACTGCACTAGCTGCTCCAACCAATCAAATTCATCCTTTCGTTTTTGACTCCTGAAGCCGATTGGATGCCAAAGCAAAACAGCACCTTTTACTCCTAAGGCCCGAAATCAATAAACTAGTAATTTTCCAAATGAGCTGCATTCATTCAAGTACATGCACAATGGAGCTGGCAAGTTTAAACTGAGTTCAACCAACAATTATTTCTAGTTTGAGTAGAGAAAGCTTTGCCTCCGTCGGATTTTTACTGCTGAGTCTCCGTTGGCAAGATCAACTCTAACCTTCTATCCTGGTGACCTCTATCACGGTGAGAGAAAATGAGGAAAGGCCTAAAGTTTTAGGGGCCCCTACAAAACTTTACGTTTGTTGTGGTATCTTACCAGGGCCATCTTTGAAAGGGTTAGTTCACCTTTAGCAAATATAAACTGCTTTAACCACATTCTTACTGGGCACTTCCTGCCCACGCCAATTTTCAGCTTTCATTGCTGTTTCATTCTTTGAATGACAATTGCGCAGTCATGCTACACTGTACCCATATGAAATGTTTATCATTTTTTTTTCCCACACAAATAGAGCTTTCTTTTGGTGGTATTTATTTACTACTGGGTTTTTTCTTTTTTGCTAAAGACCAAAAAAAAAAAAGAAGTTTTCATAGTTTGTTATAAATTTTGCAAACAGGTAATTTTTCTCCTTCATTGATGTGCGCTGATGAGGCTGCACTGATAGGCACTAATAGGCGGCACTGAAGGGCATTTATAGGTTGCATTGGTGGGCACTGCTAAGCTGTGCTGATATGCACTAGCAGGTGGCACTGGTAGGCACTGCTTAGCAGCAGTGGGTCTGGAGTGTGCGGGACGTTGCCGGGATAATCCTGTCCTGCCATTGGCTCTTGCTGCTGTCAATCAAATGCAGTAGAGAGGAAGTGAGGGGCGGGCCTAAGTCCTGCTGTGTAAGTCTATGGAGCGCGGCTCCATAGACACACAGGTCGGCAGCACGCAGACATTTTTCCCCATAGCAAGCGACTGGTTATGGTTGTCCTCAAAAGAAAAGGAGAAGCCAAGATCGGCGGCGGGGACCCCAGAAGCGGAGGATCGGGGCCACTCTGTGCAATACCACTGCACAAAACATTTAACAGTGTCGATTCATGAGATAATTTACAAGGGTGTGTTTAGGGGCAGAATGCGGGGCAGGGCAGGGTAGAGGTTGGGTTGGGGCAACTGGTGGCGAGTAACTCTTAAGGCCTGGCTAGTAGCTCAATACTTAAAATTTTGAGCCCTGTTTTAGTCACTGGGAAAAGAGAGCCATATTGGATTGCTATCTGTAAGAAAACCCAGTCCTGTACATAAGCCAAGCAATTCTGTATAGCTACAGAGGGAAGTGTTTGGAATAGGGCCATTTAGAAAATAGGGTCATCGGCAACCCAATGTATCTATTCAGAAGGGCAGCCAGCTGCACAAATTAACTTCAAGATGAAAATTAGTCTCAGCAGTTAGACTGTGTCTCCTTCGATTAAACACAAAGTTATATTTAATGTGTACCATCATAACCTTTTTTTAATGGAAACCCAAAAATGATATAGCCCCACAATTAACCACAATACACCCAGAATGTTACTGAATAGCACAATCTCCTCAACTTTGTGCCATCATTAGATACTAAATAACAAATGACATAACACTACCATCTACCATTTTCTACCACTTTATAATATGTGGTATTTTAATATGCTATTATGCTTTATGTTCTCTGTTTTCTCCCATGATGTTTGTTTGGGAGTCATTTTAATGTCGATCTCAATAAATATTTGACTTTTTTTTAAGCACCATTGTCTATTAGTTTCCTGGGTATCACAAAAGTCTATTTTCCCCACTCTCTCCTTTGTGGTATTTTCTGTAAAACAAATTCCATCTGCACCATTGAAAAGTGCCAAACGTACCACCTACCCATAGGGCCAGCCTCACATCAGCACTTCAATTGCCCCCAGGACCACACAGAAACCCATACAAAATGTTTTACCATGCGTCATGTAGTAGATGGCAATTCATATATACTGTAGAATTGCCGAATAAGCAAGTCTGTTATAGAACTCCTGAGCCCTGCATTATCACTCCTACAGTCATGGCAAGTATGACCTTTCGTACACAACCTCCCTGGAAAAACTTTCAATGAAAGTTTTAAAACTCTGCATTAGTAAAGTCCTGATGTGTCATATATCAATAACAAAAAAACTGAAACTTTGCCACTTTTAATCAATAAAAAGCTGGGCTCTAGTAGTGTGACAGTGCCTAGGCATGAGAAGTGCAATTAGGGAGAATGACGACCTCAGTTTTCTGCTGGCAGATGAAAAAAAAAGTTTTAAATAGCCCCTACCCCAGTCCTCACTCACTGTACATGGGGGTGGGTGGGCTGATCTTCATGCTATGTCTACAGAGCCAAAAGGCACCAGGATTTCTATGACATCTAGTTGAAGAGATTTAGTCCAGGAAGTAGATGCTGACCTGTGTTGAATCTTCTTGAACAAAGATGATGCCAGCCATGCATGCACAGGATCATTTCAGGTTCTAACACAAAGGCAGCCAAAAGGTCCCAGCAAGACAATATACTCACCCTCTTATCAGCCTGCGTTCTCTACCTCACCTTTGTCCGGGGCTCCAGCCTCTGCCAGTCTCTTAGCATTCCAGGAGTAATGGATACCTGTATACTGCTCCATTTGCTCTTGTTTCATCTGTTGAATCCCGAAGCGATGTAGATGTCAGAGAATTGAACCGTGGCACAGCAGGGGGCACAAGTAAATGACACTCCAGGAAGTGTCAAATGCTAAAGAGACTAGTGGAGGCTTCAACACTGGAGTGAAGGGGGTAGGAGACATGGAGAGTATACTACCTGCTCTATTGTAGGGACTTTTTTGGCTACCTTTTTATTAGAATCTCAGTCGCTTTATTATGAAAATATACTGTATATCTAATGATATGTCTTCTTCGGTGGAAGTCTTTCCTGTGCAAATGCCAAAACCTGGAAATTATTGGGTAGGCCAAATATTACATGACTGAATGAGGTCTCTAGCACTCAAACAACAAAGAGAATAGTGATGCAAGACCAAACAGGTTTCTCCACCATGCCTGCATACAGCATAGGCAAGGCAAACAGTTGCCAGCAGTAAGTAGCCTCAAATTTTTCAATTTTTTTTGTTAAGAGACCCTCTAATACAGTGGTCTCAAAACTGTGGCCTGAGGGCCGGATGCAGCCCTTTGCTTGCCTTTATGCGGCCCGTAGGGCACTATTTTCTTCACAAATTCAAGGCATTATTTACTTCAAGGACACCAGTGATGGACCATGCTTCCTTTCACTGATATAAATGTTGAAACACTATTTCTGCCACTGACACCAATGATGGGGCACTATTCCTTCCACTGACACCAATGATGGGGCACTATTCCTTCCACTGACACCAAAGGTGGGGTACTAGTCCTTCCACTGAAACCAATGATGGGGCACTTTTCCTGCCACTCACACCAATGAAGGGGCACTATTGTTTCCACTGACGCCAACGATAAAGCATTATTTCTTCGACTGCCACCAACAATGGGACAACTATTCCTCCAACTAATACCAATGACGGGGCACCATTGCTTCCAATGATACCAAAGATGGGGCGCTATTCCTCCTCCTACTGACCACAGGCACAGTGTAATATTTTTGCTCCCACTGACCACCAGGCACGAGGCATTTTCTACTCCCACTGACCCTCCTAAAGGCTGGCCATAGACGGTTCGAATCTCGGCAGATTCAGCAGGAACCAGCTGAGATTTGAACCGTGTGTGGGCAGGCTGATGTCATTGTCCTTGTGCCATAGATATGACCAGTCTGCTGGATTCCGTTGCAATTATCGCTAGCGGCTGCTATAGCTGCTAGCAATAATCACTATGTTCTCCTGGCAAAGACGGCTTCCCTTGCCCTCCCCTGTCCCCCTGCCGGGAGCAGACAATTGCTCGACAGAAGGGATTCAGTGTCAGCACTATCTGTGTTGATGGGGGAATCGTGCAAAATTCTTTCCTGCAATCTGTGGTTGCAGGAAACAAAAATTGCACCGTCTATGGCCTATTAAAGTCTGAAGGGCAGTAAACTGTCCCTTTGTTTAAAAGGTTTGGAGACCCCTGCTGTAATACAATAATTCAATAGTACTGTATGCATATATAACATATATATTCTATGTACAGAAAATCTGCTGCTCTTAAGTACATGATCCTGACTCCGGTGTTTAAAAAAAGGAAGAATGAGTCATAAACCAATTGTTAATATAGAACTAGAAAAGGCAGGCTACATACATAAAGACCTATTATTTTAGACCATTAGTTTGAGTATAATAAGAAAAAAGGGCACCTAAGAAAAGAGCTTTCGGACACATGATTCATATATAGTTTGCTTTAAGGAAAAAAGTCATGGACTGTTATCTGTGTTTTAAGACACCACATACCCTACAGGGGTGACTTGAACATGCCTACATGTCAGTATTAGTGACATGGAACAATCCATTAATGTGCAAGCTTGTAATTGCTGAGGTTCCAAGTGTATTTCAATGGAGAGAGGAGGAGAAAAGAGGCAGAGGAGCAAGGAGGGGAAGAAATGATTGGGAATTCATTTTCTAACCTATGCGATTGCTCTCTTCCCCACCAGTGGCTTGCCAGCAGCACCTTCATGGCATCCACAGACATGAGATTTGATTCCAATTCAACTGAAAATCAGTTGCCTTAAATAAAACATTTTCAAAAGGAAGCTGCCATTGCTGATTTCTCATTCTGCAAATGCTAGATACCTGGCTGTCATTCTGACTCTCTTGCTTCGTTAACATTAAAGTACAGCTGTACTTTTCTTTTTTTTATTTTTTTTTTACTTAGAATATATAAAGGTAAAAAACCTTCAGCCTTTAGAACCACTTTAAGCTAATCAGGATAAGGGCACGACATCACATTCATAAAATACGATCGAGCACTTCATTACTAGACCAGCTTCATTGCTTCTTTTTAATCCATCCTTCTCAGCTCAGGAAGCCCCCAATCCTCAAGAGAAGCCTTTAATGCTGCAAATTTAATTTCATTCAACATGAAAAAGATAAACATACTTCAGATAGGAAATGTTTAATTGTGAAAAGTAGAATTTAAATACAGCACGGTTTAAGGGGCCTGTAAAGTTTTATTTGGTTGGTTTCAATAAAAGAGCCCCAAACAACTTTCCCAAACAAGCATAGGAAGGTGTCACGGGTTTATCTGAAACTCCGTTCCTATAGTTACTCATCGTAGGTTGCTTCAGTAATGGACTTCACTTGACTCCCAGAGAATATGGAGCGTGCAAAATCTGGTGCAGCTCTGCAGAGAAACCAATCAGCTTCCAGATTCATTTTCTCAAGGCTTAAGCCGATTGGATACCATGCACAGTTGCACCAGATTTTGCACTCTCCAGTTTTACTAAATCAACCTCCATGACCGCACTCTTCCACAGAATTCAACTGTGGAGTTTAGGGTTGTCCCGATACCGATACTAGTATCGGTATCGGCACGGATACCGAGCATTTGCCCAAGTACTTGTACTCGGGCAAATGCTCCCGATGCTTCCCCCGATACCTGGAAGACAGCTGTGATCGGCGCGTGGGGGAGTTACAAGATTCTTCCCCCCGCGGCTTTCAGCTGCTTTAGTGACATACAGCGGTGATCGCTCACCGCTGTATGTCACTGCATCCTCCTCCATGCCCCCTCCGTTCCTCTGTCCCCCTCCGCTGTCCCCCTCCATTCCTCTCTCCTTCTCTGTGCCTCTCCGCTGTCCCCCTCCGTTCCTCTCTCCTTCTCTGTGCCCCTCCGCTGTCCCCTCCGTTCCTCTTTCATTATCTGTGCCTCTCCGCTGTCCCCTCCGTTCCTCTTTCATTATCTGTGCCTCTCCGCTGTCCCCCTCCGTTCCTCTCTCCTTCTCTGTGCCCCTCCGCTGTCCCCTCCGTTCCTCTTTCATTATCTGTGCCTCTCCGCTGTCCCCTCCGTTCCTCTTTCATTATCTGTGCCTCTCCGCTGTCCCCTCCGTTCCTCTTTCATTATCTGTGCCTCTCCGCTGTCCCCTCTGTTCCTCTTTCATTATCTGTGCCTCTCCGCTGTCCCCTCTGTTCCTCTTTCATTATCTGTGCCTCTCCTGTCCCCTCCGTTCCTCTCTCCTTTTCTGTCCCCCTCCGCTGTCCCCTCCGTTCTGCTGTGCCTCTCCATTGTCCCCTCCGTTGTCCCCTCCGCTCCCCTCTCCTTCTCTCTCCCCCTCCGTTCCACCGTCCCCCTCCTCCTTCCTTTGTGAATAGACAGAGTCAGCTGACTCTGTCCATTCACATAACTGAAACATTGTAATCTCCTGTGATTACGATGTGTCAGTTTATGAATGGAGAGGAGCCGCTGTCTTCTCTCCATTCATTTTCAGTGCAGCTGAGGCTGCAGAGAAAGGGACTGGGGAATCTCTATCCTCAGTCTATTTCTCTGTCTCAAGGGGGAGATATCAGAGGTCTGTTAAGACCCCTGATATCTCACCAAAGCCCCCCAACAGGTCTGATTAAAAAAAAAAAAAACATATTGCAATAAAGAATAAAAAAAATGATTGTAAAAAATAAAAATTGTAAAAAACAAAAACAAAACACACACACATACAACGTTCACCCCCTCCCCCCCCCCCCCCAAAAAAAAAAGCACTGTTGAAAAAAGAACAAAAAAAAAACACTGTCACGTGACATTAAAAAAAAAGTATCGGTAATCGGTATCGGCGAGTACTTGAAAAAAAGTATCGGTACTTGTACTCGGTCCTAAAAAAGTGGTATCGGGACAACCCTAGTGGAGTTCTAACAACTGATGTCTTTGGGAGATATAAGAAACCCTTTGGTGATTTCTGAAGCCTAACTCCAGCCAAATCTAAAGGGAAGGGGTTTATAACCTCAATCCTTTTTTTAAATGCTGTCTGTGTTCCCATAGAAGAGACTTCCCTGGCACGTCTGACAGCTGTCACATGGACCTTAGAAGAAGAGAACTCCCAATGGGGACACACAACAAAAAAGGGGTTCTAATCATTTTATCCTAAAGAATAAAAATATAAAAAGGTTTTTGATGAAGCTGGGTCTTAACTTCTCGGCATTTATTACAATGTAAAAGTATCAATTTGTGGTAGATTGACACATCAGAAGCTGCAAAATAGAGACAAAACTCTCAGAGAGAGTGAAGAGCAGTGAGACATGACCTGCCAAATTCTCCTCAACTCAGCTGGCAGTAAAATACGGCTCAAGTGCGGGTAGTTTTTTTTCCTGCTCAAGTCGGTCACATCTCACTATTACTGAGCTGTGTCCACTGTAAGCAACCTATAAGATTTCATAGTGACCTAAAAAATTCCTTGAGCAGCTTCCATGTGCGTTAGTAATCCAGTTTTGTTCGATATTTTTTTTTTCATTATACACCGACTGGTGTTTTTGTGTGTGCTTATGTAATGTTTTAAATGTGTTTTGCATTACTTTGATGAGTTTTGTCAGCCAAATGAAATATTAAGTAAAGTGGAGGTTGCAATGGGAGAGGCTAGGTACCATAGTTACATAGTAGGTGAGGTCTAAAAAAAGACACAAGTCCAACCTATGTGTGTGATTATATATCAGTATTACATTATATATCCCTGTGTGTTGCGGTCATTCAGGTGCTTATCTAATAGTTTCTTGAAACTATCGATGCTCCCCGCTGAGACCACCGCCTGTGGAAGGGAATTCCACATCCTTGCCACGCTTACAGTAAAGAACCCTCTACGTAGTTTAAGGTTAAACCTCTTTTCTTCTAATTTTAATGAGTGGCCACGTGTCTTGTTAAACTCTCTTCCACAAAAAAGTTTTATCCCTATTGTGGGGTCACCAGTATGGTATTTGTAAATTGAAATCATATCCCCTCTCAAGCGTCTCTTTTCCAGAGAATAAGTTCAGTGCTCACAACCTTTCCTCATAACTAATATCCTCCAGACCCTTTATTAGCTTAGTTGCTCTTCTTTGTACTCGCTCCATTTCCAGTACATCCTTCCTGAGAATTGGTGCCCAGAACTGGACAGCATACTCTAGGTGCGGCTGGACCAGAGTCTTGTAGAGTGGGAAAATTATTGTTTTATCTCTGGAATGAATCCCCTTTTTAACCACTTGACGACTGCCTCACGCCGATGTACGTCGGCAAAGCGGCACGGACAGGCAAAATCACGTACATGGTACGTGATTTGCCTTCCGCGGGTGGGGGGTCCGATCGGACCCCCCCCCCGGTGCCCGAGGCGGTTGTCTTTTGTCCAGCGGCGATCAGAGGTGAGGGGGAGACCATCCATTCGTGGCCCCCCCCCTCGCGATCGCCGCCGGCCAATCGAATCATTCCTTTGCTGCTGTATGCTAAACAGCAGCAAAGGAAATGATGTCATCTCTCCTCGGCTCGGTAATTTCCGTTCCGGCCCGAGGAGAGAAGACATGTGAGTGAGTGCACAACACTACACACACACAGTAGAACATGCCAGGCACACTAAACACCCCAATCCCCCCCCCCGATCGCCCCCCGATCCCCCCCAATCACCCCCCCCCCCTGTCACAAACTGACACCAGCAGTTTTTTTTTTTGTTTTGTTTTTTTCTGATTACTGCATAGTGTCAGTTTGTGACAGTTACAGTGTTGGGACAGTTACTGTTACCCCCTTTAGGTCTAGGGTACCCCCCTAACCCCCCCTAATAAAGTTTTAACCCCTTGATCACCCCCTGTCACCAGTGTCACTAAGCGATCATTTTTCTGATCGCTGTATTAGTGTCGCTGGTGACGCTAGTTAGGGAGGTAAATATTTAGGTTCGCCGTCAGCGTTTTATAGCGACAGGGACCCCCATATACTACCTAATAAATGTTTTAACCCCTTGATTGCCCCCTAGTTAACCCTTTCACCACTGATCACCGTATAAGTGTTACGGGTGACGCTGGTTAGTTCGTTTATTTTTTATAGTGTCAGGGCACCCGCCGTTTATTACCGAATAAAGGTTTAGCCCCCTGATCGCCCGGCGGTGATATGCGTCGCCCCAGGCAGCGTCAGATTAGCGCCAGTACCGCTAACACCCACGCACGCAGCATACACCTCCCTTAGTGGTATAGTATCTGAACGCATCAATATCTGATCCGATCAGATCTATACTAGCGTCCCCAGCAGTTTAGGGTTCCCAAAAACGCAGTGTTAGCGGAATCAGCCCAGATACCTGCTAGCACCTGCGTTTTGCCCCTCCGCCCAGCCCACCCAAGTGCAGTGTCGATCGATCACTATCACTTACAAAACACTAAACGCATAACTGCAGCGTTCGCAGAGTCAGGCCTGATCCCTGCGATCGCTAACAGTTTTTTTGGTAGTATTTTGGTGAACTGGCAAGCACCAGCCCCAGGCAGCGTCAGGTTAGCGCCAGTACCGCTAACACCCACGCACGCAGAATACGCCTCCCTTAGTGGTATAGTATCTGAACGGATCAATATCTGATCCGATCAGATCTATACTAGTGTCCCCAGCAGTTTAGGGTTCCCAAAAACGCAGTGTTAGCGGAATCAGCCCAGATACCTGCTAGCACCTGCGTTTTGCCCCTCCGCCCAGCCCAGCCCACCCAAGTGCAGTATCGATCGATCACTGACACTTACAAAACACTAAATGCATAACTGCAGCGTTCGCAGAGTCACACCTGATCCCTGCGATCGCTAACAGTTTTCTTGGTAGCGTTTTGGTGAACTGGCAAGCACCAGCTCCAGGCAGCGTCAGGTTAGCGCCAGTAGCGCTAACACCCACGCACGCACCGTACACCTCCCTTAGTGGTATAGTATCTGAACGGATCAATATCTGATCCGATCAGATCTATACTAGCATCCCCAGCAGTTTAGGGTTCTCACAAACGCAGTGTTAGTGGGATCAGCCCAGATACCTGCTAGCACCTGCGTTTTGCCCCTCCGCCCGGCCCAGCCCACCCAAGTGCAGTATCGATCGATCACTGTCACTTACAAAAGACTAAAACGCATAACTGCAGCGTTCGCAGAGTCAGGCCTGATCCCTGCGATCGCCAACAGATTTTTTGGTAGCGTTTTGGTGAACTGGCAAGCGCCAGCGGCCTAGTACACCCCGGTCGTAGTCAAACCAGCACTGCAGTAACACTTGGTGACGTGGCGAGTCCCATAAGTGCAGTTCAAGCTGGTGAGGTGGCAAGCACAAGTAGTGTCCCGCTGCCACCAAAAAGACAAACACAGGCCCGTCGTGCCCATAGTGCCCTTCCTGCTGCATTCGCCAATCCCAATTGGGAACCCACCGCTTCTGCAGCGCCCGTACTTCCCCCATTCACATCCCCAACCAAATGCAGTCGGCTGCATGAGAGGCATTTTCTTTATGTCCTCCCAGGTACCCCTACCCAACGAACCCCCCCAAAAAAGATATTGTGTCTGCAGCAAGCGCGGATATAGGCGTGACACCCGCTATTATTGTCCCTCCTGTCCTGACAATCCTGGTCTTTGCATTGGTGAATGTTTTGAACGCTACTATGCACTAGTTGAGTATTAGCGTAGGATACAGCATTGCACAGACTAGGCACACTTTCACAGGGTCTCCCAAGATGCCATCGCATTTTGAGAGACCCGAACCTGGAACCGGTTACAGTTATAAAAGTTAGTTACAAAAAAAGTGTAAAAAAAAAATATATATATATATAAAATTAAAAAAAAATAGTTGTCGTTTTATTGTTCTCTCTCTCTCTATTCTCTCTATTGTTCTGCTCTTTTTTTACTGTATTCTATTCTGCAATGTTTTATTGTTATTATGTTTTATCATGTTTGCTTTTCAGGTATGCAATTTTTTGTACTTTACCGTTTACTGTGCTTTATTGTTAACCATTTTTTTGTCTTCAGGTACGCCATTCACAACTTTGAGTGGTTATACCAGAATGATGCCTGCAGGTTTAGGTATCATCTTGGTATCATTCTTTTCAGCCAGCGGTCGGCTTTCATGTAAAAGCAATCCTAGCGGCTAATTAGCCTCTAGACTGCTTTTACAAGCCGTGGGAGGGAATGCCCCCCCCCCCCACCGTCTTCCGTGTTTTTCTCTGGCTCTCCTGTCTCAACAGGGAACCTGAAAATGCAGCCGGTGATTCAGCCAGCTGACCATAGAGCTGATCAGAGACCAGAGTGGCTCCAAACATCTCTATGGCCTAAGAAACCGGAAGCTACGAGCATTTTATGACTTAGATTTCGCCGGATGTAAATAGCGCCATTGGGAAATTGGGGAAGCATTTTATCACACCGATCTTGGTGTGGTCAGATGCTTTGAGGGCAGAGGAGAGATCTAGGGTCTAATAGACCCCAATTTTTTCAAAAAAGAGTACCTGTCACTACCTATTGCTATCATAGGGGATATTTACATTCCCCGAGATAACAACAAAAATGATTAAAAAAAAATAAAAATGAAAGGAACAGTTTAAAAATAAGATAAAAAAAGCAAAAAAATAATAAAGAAAAAAAAAAAAAAAAAAAAAGCACCCCTGTCGCCCCCTGCTCTCGCGCTAAGGCGAACGCAAGCGGCGGTCTGTCGTCAAACGTAAACAGCAATTGCACCATGCATGTGAGGTATCACCGCGAAGGTTAGATCGAGGGCAGTAATTTTTGCAGTAGACCTCCTCTGTAAATCTAAAGTGGTAACCTGTAAAGGCTTTTAAAGGCTTTTAAAAATGTATTTATTTTGTTGCCACTGCACGTTTGTGCGCAATTGTAAAGCATGTCATGTTTGGTATCCATGTACTCGGCCTAAGATCATCTTTTTTATTTCATCAAACATTTGGGCAATATAGTGTGTTTTAGTGCCTTAAAATTTAAAAAAAAGTGTGTTTTTTCCCCAAAAAATGCGTTTGAAAAATCGCTGCGAAAATACTGTGTGAAAAAAAAAATGAAACACCCACCATTTTAATCTGTAGGGCATTTGCTTTAAAAAAATATATAATGTTTGGGGGTTCAAAGTAATTTTCTTGCAAAAAAAAAAAAACTTTTTCATGTAAACAATAAGTGTCAGAAAGGGCTTTGTCTTCAAGTGGTTAGAAGAGTGGGTGATGTGTGACATAAGCTTCTAAATGTTGTGCATAAAATGCCAGGACAGTTCAAAACCCCCCCAAATGACCCCATTTTGGAAAGTAGACACCCCAAGCTATTTGCTGAGAGGCATGTCGAGTCCATGGAACATTTTATATTGCGACACAAGTTGCGGGAAAGAGACACATTTTTTTTTTTTTTGCACAAAATTGTCACTAAATGATATATTGCTCAAACATGCCATGGGAATATGTGAAATTACACCCCAAAATACATTCTGCTGCTTCTCCTGAGTACGGGGATACCACATGTATGAGACTTTTTGGGAGCCTAGCCGCGTACGGAACCCCGAAAACCAAGCACCGCCTTCAGGCTTTCTAAGGGCGTGAATTTTTGATTTCTCTCTTGACTGCTTATCACAGTTTCGGAGACCATGGAATGCCCAGGTGGCACAAAACCCCCCCAAATGACCCCATTTTGGAAAGTAGACACCCCAAGCTATTTGATGAGAGGTATAGTGAGTATTTTGCAGACCTCACTTTTTGTCACAAAGTTTGGAAAATTGAAAAAAGAAAAAAAAAAAAAGTTTTTTCTTGTCTTTCTTCATTTTCAAAAACAAATGAGAGCTGCAAAATACTCACCATGCCTCTCAGCAAATAGCTTGGGGTGTCTACTTTCCAAAATGGGGTCATTTGGGGGGGTTTTGTGCCACCTGGGCATTCCATGGCCTCCGAAACTGTGATAGGCAGTGAAGAGTGAAATCAAAAATTTTCACCCTTAGAAATCCTGAAGGCGGTGATTGGTTTTCGGGGTCCCGTGCACGGCTAGGCTCCATAAAAAGTCCCACACATGTGGTATCCCCGTACTCAGGAGAAGTAGCTAAATGTATTTTGGGGTGCAATTCCACATATGCCCATGGCCTGTGTGAGCAATATATCATTTAGTGACAACTTTGTGCAAAAAAAAAATAAAAAAATAAAAATGTGTCACATTCCCGCGACTTGTGTCAAAATATAAAATATTCCATGGACTCAATATGCCTCTCTGGAAATAGCTTGGGGTGTCTACTTTCCAAAATGGGGTCATTTGGGGGGGTTTTGTGCCACCTGGGCATTCCATGGCCTCCGAAACTGTGATAGGCAGTAAAGAGTGAAATCATAAATTTACACCCTTAGAAATCCTGAAGGCGGTGATTGGATTTCGGGGCCCCGTAAGCGGCTAGGCTCCCAAAAAGTCCCACACATGTGGTATCCCCATATTCAGGAGAAGCAGCTAAATGTATTTTGGGGTGCAATTCCACATAGGCCCATGGCCTGTGTGAGCAATATATCATTTAGTGACAACTTTTTGTAAATATTTTTTTTTTTTTTTTTTTGTCATTATTCAATCACTTGGGACAAAAAAAATAAATATTCAATGGGTTCAACATGCCTCTCAGCAATTTCCTTGGGGTGTCTACTTTCCAAAATGGGGTCATTTGGGGGGGTTTTGTACTGCCCTGCCATTTTAGCACCTCAAGAAATGACATAGGCAGTCAAACTAAAAGCTGTGTAAATTACAGAAAATGTACCCTAGTTTGTAGACGCTATAACTTTTGCGCAAACCAATAAATATACGCTTATTGACATTTTTTTTACCAAAGACATGTGGCCGAATACATTTTGGCCTAAATGTATGACTAAAATTGAGTTTATTGGATTTTTTTTATAACAAAAAGTAGAAAACATCATTTTTTTTCAAAATTTTCGGTCTTTTTCCATTTATAGCGCAAAAAATAAAAACCGCAGAGGTGATCAAATACCATCAAAAGAAAGCTCTATTTGTGGGAAGAAAAGGACGCAAATTTCGTTTGGGTACAGCATTGCATGACCGCGCAATTAGCAGTTAAAGCGACGCAGTGCCAAATTGGAAAAAGACCTCTGGTCCTTAGGCAGCATAATGGTCCGGGGCTCAAGTGGTTAATGCATGTCAATATTCTGTTTGCTTTGCATTGCATGCCATTGCTGAGCCTATCATCTACTAGGACCCCCAGATCCTTTTCCATCCTAGATTCCCCCAGAGGTTCTCCCCCCAGTGTATAGATTGCATTCATATTTTTGACAACCAAATGCATTATTTTACATTTTTCTACATTTGCCATGTAGTTGCCCACTCCATTAATTTGTTCAATAGCAGGAGATTTTGACCGGCTCTCTATGGAGCCGGTTCACATATCTCTGCTGTGAATTTGCACAGGAACCCTGTGTGTCTTTTGGTCCATTTCAGGTTTGAATTCAGCCTAAAAATTTGGGTTGAAATCGGACCTCAAACCGTGAACAGGGAGGCAGAGGACCCCTACTGTGAGCCACATGTGAAGATAGTGTGAACCAAGCCTAAATCTCAAAGGTATGAACCTTTTGGCAAACCTCTTTAGGTGTTTTCCAGAATTACCATAGTGCTAGTCTAGTCCACCCTAATAAAAAAGTACAGTATATAGGTGCAAAACAAAAAACTTCAGACAAGCACAAGAAATAAGAATTTCAACTCATCTCTGACTTTAATCTGCTGCATGTTTGTTCTGGATCTATGACGCAGACATAAGATACAGTCAGGCAACTAGCATAAAATAGGACTGTCAGCCCCATGTCCTTCATTTATTATGCACTTTAAAGAGAGCTTGTGGTCAGGCTATGGTCATTCAAGTATCTACATATAATTAACTGCAAGTCATTGAGCTTTAAAACAATCCCCCACTGATCTCTGAAGCTGCAGGTACTGTGGAACAATGCATCTTCAAATTGCACAGCAGGAGCACTGAAGTAATTGAAGTTATTCTCACAGCAGCCCAGCTCCCTTTGTCAAAGCGCCTGTTATGTGTTTACATTTTAAGAAGTATAGACAAAGCAATTTTGGCTGTACTTCTCCTGGGGATCAAAAGGAGTGCAGTTCATTCTGTGACTTACTTTCAGCAAACAACAGGTTAAAGCCTGCTGTCAGCTGACGTCACAAAGCTGGTGCAGACTCTGAAAAAATCCCGACCATATGGTCAGGATCTGCCCAGATGCCTGGACCAAACAAGCCATAGGTTCACTTTAAAGGAAAAGTATAGTGGAATTTAGCTGAAATAACACCTATTATGTGTTTACATTTAAAGTATAGCCAAAGCTATTCTGGCCCTACCTCTTCTGGGGATCACAGGAGTGCACTTCATTCTGCACTCCTGTGACCCATATTCAGCTGACAGCAGGTTAAAGCCCGCTGTCGACTGACGTTATTCAGCCAGTCCAGTTTCCAGAGAGATCCCAACTTTGTCGGGATCCACCCAAATGCCTGAGTCGGCAGCTGGCTTAGCCCTTTCAGCAAGCCACCAAGAGCCTGAGCCAGCTGCTCGTGCGCCCTCCACAGCCCAGTGAGCGCTGAAGGGGGAGAGCAGAGAGCCGGTGACTGTACACTAAAGACGGAGAACTAAGTGATCAGCTCCCTCACTCAGTACTCAGTCTACATGTGGCTGGGGACAGATGCAGCATCGGTCTGGGCCTAGGCGAGTCTGGAGAACTATTTTTTTTCTTTCTAATCCCAAACTTCTCTTTTAACAAACTGGTTATAAAAAGGAGTGGCCACACAAGGAGGGCATTGTTTTTAGCGTGTCAACTGATTTATAGCCTTGCATTGTGAAAGGAGCAGTAGAGCACAAATATCGTCTAGCACTGCAAAGCTGGAAATACTGCCTGTTTGTGTACTGTGATGTATTTAATTACTGTACAACCTACATACTGAAACAAGCTTTTTAAAATATTAATACAATTGAAAGGATAATTAACATCACGCCGATCTCTTTTTACATGTACAAAACACCTACACATTGTGAAGACTATACATTCCTCTTATGACAAATATGAGATCCAAACTGCACAAACACTGGGTATTATTGCTACTGTGCTTACAATAGGACACAACGTTACATGATATAACATATGTTCTGTAAATACCATCAGTACCTAGTTTGTATTTTTTTTTTTCTGTCTTTTGGATGGCCTCATTAAGAGTATGATCAATATTTCAGATGCTTCAACCCTTAAATCCTCTTCCTATTATATATTTCTCCTTTTTTTTTTTTAAAAACACACGTTCAAACATGCAAAGCGGCTTCAGAGCGCCTACCCCGGAAGCATCTCAGCTTCGCTTTTACCAGCTAATTTGCCAGTGTTCAGAGGACAAAGCAGCCTGGTAATTAGAAGGCCAGAGGGACAGTTCTCCTGGTGGGGGATCCTGCTGACTTCTCATTTACACGCTAAGCACCACACTGATTCTCTGGGACTTAGAAGTCTAATTCTTCTATAGAGCATTCATATTTCATAACTAGATTCCTCTAGTGGCAGCTTGCTCTCCACCACAAATAGTAGCACAATATTTAAAGGTGTATGAAAAGAAATTGCTACTAACTGCTACTACCTACTGCAACATTTAAAAAAAAGAAGAGCCCACATAATCAGATAAATGAATTAGGGAGCAGCTGATGAAAAACAACATTTTGGGTTTACGGACACGTTATATACTTTTTTTGGTAAAATCTAACATCCTTAACCACTTCACGTCTTATGCCCCGTACACACGATTGGAAATGCCGCCAGCAAAACTCAGATGAGAGCATTTTGTCGGAAAACGCGACCGTGTGTATGCTCCATCGGTCTTTTGCTGGCAGAATTCCAGCCAGCAAAAGATTGAGAGCAGGTTCTCTATTTTTCGGTCGGGAAAAGTTCCTATCCGAAAATGCTATCGTCTGTACGCAATTCGGACGCGCAAAAAAATCACGCATGCTCGGAAACATTTTGACGCATGCTCGGAAGCATTGAACTTAATTTTCTCGGCTCGTCGTAGTGTTGTACATGACCGCGTTCTTGACGGTCGAAAGTTCAGAGAACTTATGTGTGACCGTGTGTATGCAAGGCAAGCTTGAGCGGAATTCCGTCGGAAAGACCATCCAAGTTTTTTCTGACAGAAATTCCAATCGTGTTTACGCGGCATAACTCTAATTCCTGACCAGGCCATTTTTTGTGATACGGCACTGCATTGATTTAACTGACAATTGCGCGGTCGTGCGACACTGTACCTCAATAAACTTTATGTCCTTTTTTTCCCACAGACAGTGCTTTCTTTTGGTGGTATTTGATCACCTCTGCGTTTTTTTATTTTTTGCTCTAGAAACCAAGAACCACCAACAATTTTGAAAATAAAAAACAATAACCAATAAAGTAATGTAAAGAAATCTAATTTCTTCATCAGTTTAGGCCAATAATATGTATGTTCTGCTACATATTTTTGGTAAAAGAAAATCCCAATAAGCGTGTTTTGATCAGTTTCCGCAAAAGTTATAGCGTCGACAAACTGGGATATATATATCTATATATATATATATATATAGATATATAGATCTATATATACACACATATAGCGTCGACAAACTGGGATATATATATATATATATATATATATATATATATACACACACACACATTATTCTGCACAGAGCGGCCGCCCTGTAGCAGTAAATCTGCTATGGGATGTTCGGGAAGTGATTAATTACTTAAGCTAATCAATAAAAGGGCATCACTAAGCTCCAAACTTCCTCCACTGATCAGTGGCTAACACCATACAACATTCTACAACTGTTAGGACCGTTTCCCAGAACTGCGTTGTTGTAAGATATGTTACAGTATGTGGTTTGGTGCGCAGGGTGTCATTCATTTTAAATAGTAACCCAATACACTAAAATAACGCACCTGCACTCCCATGTGTTGCATTTTTTTTAAAAAGGTTCAGGTGCAACCTGTGCAATGAATACAAAATGTCTGGGCTGCCTGCAACTCACATTAATGCCCGTCTTATCATGTTAACATGCGCACATTACTGCATAAATGTGAACCCGGCCTTAGGGCCGGTTCACACCACAGGCAGTCCAGTGCATTTTCTTTCTGCATCAGAAAAGCATGGATAGCAGGCTATATGGTTTCCAATGGCATAGTTCACCTCTGTGCGGTCAGTTCCAGTGCGTTCCAGTTTCAGAAAAAAAAGTAACATAATGCATTTTTTCTGCACTGAATTGTACTGCAATGCGGTAAAACGCATCAGAAATGCATTGGTATGCACATGCCCCCATTTAAGGTGAAGAAAGAGGGAAAGTGCACTGTAAAGCTTCAGAAACATATCAAAAACGCGCATGCAGAAATGCGTTTGGAACACATCTGGACTGTGTTTCTATGTTGTGAACTGGTCCTTGGACTTAATTTATAGATACATTGTAACTATATTATTCCATTTTCTTTCATGCTTATCTGCAGAATGATGTCATTTGATCTGAACTTAAAAGTCAGTTCCAGCAAACTTTTTTTTTTTAATTAATCTATAGTTATCCCTATTTAACCTTTACTATCTCCTTCCTACCTTTAGCTGTTTTTTTACTGTTGCTTTGCTGCTGAATTTTATACTATTTGTATGTTAAAGTGTTTGTAAACCCTTACACACCACTTTTCACTACAGGTAAGCCTATAATAAGGCTTGCCTGTAGGAACTGTGAATATCTCATAAACTTGCACAGTTTAGGAGATATTCACTGTATCCACATGTGCCAACGTCATCAGCACACTGAAGAAATGACTCGCTCGTGCATTTCTTCAGCTGCTGTGCCGCAACCTGTGCAGTGACGTCATCCCGGCTCTGGCCAATCACAGCGCCAGAGCCCGCAGACCCAGAAACAATTTCAAAGAGACATGTCACCGGTCACATCGTTGTACGGGGACCGTTGCACCAGCTTCGACCCAAGGTAAGCATTTCATAATGAGCTAGTATGCGATGCATACTAGCTCATTACGTCTTTGTCTTGCAGGTTATTTTTTATTTTTTTATGGGTTTACAACCACTTTAACAGTTTTTATACATTTTGTTGAAACGTCTGTTTTAGAAAAAAAGAAAGAAAAACACCACCAAACACCACGCATTGTGCCCACTTTAGAGCCACAATAATTTTCACGTCCTACACCATTTCAATACCTCTAAAAGGGGCAACCCTAATAATAGTAGGTCTCCATCCAAAGTAAACGACTACATCATATAATTCATAAAGAAGATCAGAATGTCAAAACAATTGCATCATAAATGGAAATCAATGGATTGGATGGTGTGTGGGTACCTTAAAGTGGTTGTAAAGGCATGTATTCTATGCAATACTCATCTAAGCCCCCTCTCAATCCAACAATGTGCACAGCAGCCTTGGCTATCCTGGGACTCCATCTCCTCATTGGCTGAGACATTGGCTCCGGCTGTTGTTAATCAGAGCCAGTGAGACCATGAGGAGAGAGTGGGGTGCGAGGCAGAGCTGCGGCTATGTGTGTCCTATGGATGCATAGAGTAGGGCTCAAGAGCAAGCACGCACCAGTGCCTCCCTAGCAAGCGGAATGCTATTGGGGGACCTGGTCAAGGGGGCGGAGCCAGGCGGATGACCTGAGGAGAATAGGATCAGGGCTGCTCTGTGCAAAACCAGTGCATAGAGCAGGTAAATATGACAGGTTTGTTGTTTTTTTTATTTATTATTTTTTTAAGCCGAATGTTTAATACCACTTTAAGGATGCAGAGACTTCACTATTTAACATTTGGCACAAACTGGTTTCTATTACCCTGTTTCCCCGAAAATAAGACCTAGCGTGATTGTCGGTGATGGCTGCAATATAAGCCCTACCCCCCAAATAAGCCCTACCATGTTTCCCCAAAAATAAGCCCTACCCTGAAAATAAGACCTACAAGGACTTTAACTAGGGCTTATTTGGGGGATAGGGCTTATATTGCAGCCATCACCGACAATCACGCTAGGTCTTATTTTCGGGGAAACAGGGTAGTATAAATCTTGAGCATTCTAAAGCATTGTGCAAGTGACCTCCCATCCACTGTGCTGTGACTTTGTAATCCTTCTACAACTGCTGAATAGGCCAAGTATCTGCAGGTTCAGGCAAAAGGAAATAAATATATAGCATAAATCCACATGGCATATTGGGGTCACAACTGCGCCCCTGGGAACCCTTGGCATGTTAGCTTCTGCCATACAACTGAACCTAAAAATAAACAATGTTTTCAATATAAGAGTTACAAACAACAAACATTAAGCACATTGAGGGTAAAAACTACGATGGTTGTTATAAAGTTGTACACTACTAGAAGTACTCCTATTTATTTCACACAGTGTATACTATATTGCTAATGTGTTTTTGTATAGCAATATATGTAATTATTTGTCTCCTTTCATTCCCAGTACACCAGCAGAAATTACCTTTAGGCTTACCATGGCTGCTGTAACTAGAGAGATGATACACTATATAGCCAAAAGCACGAGGAACACCAATCCAAATTACTGAATCCCGAGGTTTACATACTAAAACATTTTTATATACCCAATGTAGTATATAAAACCAGACTGCTAACCAATGACATCCTACCCACCACATAAAAATAAATAAATAAATTATATATATATATATATATATATATATACATACATACACACACACACACATACACACACACACAGAGTAAAACCTTGGTTTGAGAGTAACTTGGTTTGAGAGCGTTTTACACGTGTAGCACTGGTAGATTTGCAATCTACCGCAGGTTAGGTAAATTTAGTAAATTGTGTGTTAGGAAGGTTAAAAGTTCGCCTCTGTTCCAGCTTGGCTGACGTTGTGTGTGCTTCCGTGCTGACCGGTGGGTGTCGCTGTTACCACTGGTCTGTGTTGGAAAGGCAACGTGTCGAAGTGTACAGATGCTCCTCTGTCTCGGAGACAAGCTCGGTGGAGGTGGTCCTCTGAGTTGCATACTGGGAAGGGGGTATTTATGGGACAGACGCCATGTTCTAGGGGTCGTTTTACAGCCACCTGCTGGCCCTCCTGGCCGACAGGTATGCGTTAAGGAGCTACCTCGTGGTCCTCCGATCGGGAGGCCCACGATACAGCGGCGCAGAGGTGGGTCCAGAGGCTTGTCTGGGGCCTACCATCGCGGCCGAGGAATGGTCCTGAGCTGTCGGTCCTGTGTGACGAAGCTGGACAACCGAGGAGATCCCAGGGGAGGACCCGTCTTGGAGAGATCACGTGAGCTGGTCTATAGAGGGGCCTGGTGACTCGGTTGGAGGACGTATCCAAAAGAAATAACCATACAGCATAGTGTTGCTGGTTCGGCTTAAAGGTTCAAGCACTGTGACTGACTTTCATTCCAGAGAAATCTGATACATCCTGTGGCAGAGGATCGTGCGGATTTACCCCCCAAACAAGTCTTCCACCTAGCGCATTCCACCCAATTATCTGAATTCTACCAGGACATTTGTCGCTAAGATTCTATAAGAAGATATTTGAGTTTCTCCTGAAAGTTTCCTTTTCCACCTCTTTCCTGCTACTTTCTAAAGTTTGTTTGTTCAATAAAGCATTGAAAACGTACTCCAGTGTTGGTGCGTGTGTTGTCTGGCAGTAAACTCAACGGAACCCCTAGACCCGGTGCCGGTGAAACCAAGGGAAGCAAAGTGAAGGTAACAGACCCGCTTAACCAGCAGCTCCACCGAGAGTTAGTGCTACACAAGACAAGCAAAATGTTTTAATAAATTTTGCCTTGATATACAAGCGATGTCTTGGTATAAGAGTAGCGTCATGTCACAACTGAGTATAAAAAAGAAGAGAGGAGCCTCTAAGTGTAGCAATATGGTTACATTTAATGAAGGTCCAACATTTATCTATATATATATATATATATATATATATATATATATTTTAACAGCTACTTTAACAGCTAAGGACATCCCTCTTTCCATTATCTTCTAGTTGTTAGACCGACCGCCATCTGTCTTTTTCTTTCTCAACCCCTTCTCGCCGAAAGTACGCATATATGCCATCCCAGTATCATTCTTTTCAGCCGGCGAGTCTAAGTAAGCCAAATGTGATCTGAGTGGCTAATTAGCCACTTGATCACTTCTGCGGGTGGAAGAAGGGGGTCCCACCCCCCTCCAGCCGCTGCCTTTCCCGGGCTCTCTGGTCCCAGCCGGGAGCCATGTGGCCAGCGGCATTGGTGGCCCTGTACAAAGTGAGAGGTCGTTCCCCTCTCTCTGTAACCCTGGAAACCAGGAGCAACGAGTAGTTTGTCACTTCCGGTTCCACCTCTTTGTTTACCTGGCCACTAGAGGTAAGGCCAGGTAAGCAGCTGATCAGACCAATCTGTGTCTGATAATCTGCGTGGGAGGCCAGAGGAGAGATTTGGGGTCTAATAGACCCCAACTCTCTCCATAAAAAGGACCTGTCATGGCTCATGCTATCACAAGGGACGTTGTTCTTCCCTTGTGATAGCAATAAAGTTAGTACAAAAAAAAAGTGTAAAAAAAATGGTAACCTGTTAAGCGGTTTTAAGCATCACCTATGGAGAATTTATAGCACCGTAGTTTGCCGACATTCCACAGGCAGATGCAATTTTAAAGTGTGACCTGTTCAGTATCTATTTACTCGGTGTAACATCATCTTTCACATTATACAAAAAAAAACGGGGCCAACTTTAGCGTTTTAATTTTTTTTTTAATTCATGAAAGTGTTTTGTTTTAACAAAAAATTGTTTTTGAAAAACCACTGCGCAAATACCGTGTGACATAAAAAAATGCAACACCCACCATTTTATTTCTTTAGTGTTTCCGTGCTGAAAAAAAATCTCTCCTCTCTCTCTCTCTCTCTCTCTCTCTCTCATATATATATATATATATATAATCATGTTTGGGGGTTCTAAATTTTCTAGCCAAAAAAAAAGTAGATTTTTACATGTAGGAGCTAAGTGTCAGAAATGGCCGGGACGGCAAGTGGTTAAAAAAGTGTAACGTCAGGTGCCCACAAGTCTTTGGCCACATAGCGTATGATAATTGAACTGTGGTACAGTAGGTAATTAAAAATCTCATTATAAAAATGATGTTCAGGTAAATGTAAAATAAGTCAAAATGTACACGAGTAGTAGTTTAATATCTAATAGAATCTATCATCGTGTAAAGCAGCAGTGTGTGAAGGTTCTTGCATTACCCGACTCTCAAACCTGGTTCAGGGGCAGTAAAAGTAACCCCTATTTACCTTCACTATGGGTGAAGCCACTGCCCTGAAAATTTTTTTTATTTTACATTAAACTATTAGAGATGGACGATGCCTGAATAGAGATGGTGCCATCCCTCTGAAGAGGAAAGCTGATGAAGATATAGTCAGGAGTTCTGCTATCTGTGTAAAGGCAATACAAACAATAAAGGGGACACGTACACATTAATTAGCATGCATGCATTTTACATGAAAAATATATCTGATACTAGGGCCACGCCTCTAAATTATCAGTTCAGCCACTAAATAAAGCAAATTCTGTAAAAAAAAAATACATGAAAATTACTCTTCATGTTGTAAACTGCTGCGCAAACTGTTGCCAATAATAATAATAATAATAAAAATTAAAAATAATAAAGACCTATTGTAAGGCTGCATGATATATATCACCTATCACACCAGGAGTGGTAAAGTCATGGCACAGTCTGGAATGTACTAGTGATCAATGTCTTGTGGCTGCACTCACTACAAGACACAGAAATGATCATTTGGAAGCTTCCCATCCGTGGCTCGGCTCAGCTCCCCACAATGCACTAGAGGATTACAATGAGATGAGAAATAATAGGGATTTCGAAGGAAGCCTTAGAACTTGATTGTATACAGTGGCTGCCTGGAAGTCCTTATACACACTGGGAGAAGGTGAAAAGCTTGCAGACAGCTGAGAGATAACATTGAGTTGTGGTGGCAGACCTCGGCGGACCACACTAATTAAAATTCAGTGTGCCCAAGTTGCTATGGTAGCAGCGCGACTCCGAACAAAAGCTTGCTATCAGCAGAGGGAATGCACCCAGCTGATGTGTGTATTTCCACTACATTAAAAACGAGAACATTTAACTCCATCTTCTTGGCCGGTGCCACAGTATACTTCAACGGTCTTCACTATTAATATTACTAAAGGAGAACTCGGGCTAATTAAATAGTTGAATATTGTTTTGAAATGAACAGCTGGTAAAAACACGAAATATGATCAATTAACGTGGAACTTCAGCCAAACAGCTAAAAACACAATCAAAATACAAGTGTAAAATATGTTACAAGCCAATATGTTTGTAATTTTGTAGAGAGAATTTTGAGATTTATGTGTCACTGCACCAGCCAAGCACAGCGTTGGGCAGTGGGACTTAGTGCCATACGTAGATCTTTCCTGGGAGGCAGAGTCCTGCTCTGCTGATTTTAGTGATGGGCAGCTGGAGTTAGAATGGTGTGCAGTCATCTTCGAACAGGAAGGGGCCATCCCCAAACTGTTCCAACAAAGTTGGGAGCATGAAATTGTCCCAAATGTCTTGGTATGCTGACGACTTAAGAGTTCTCTTCAGTGGAATTAAGGGACCAAGACCAACCCCTGAAAAAAAAACCCCACACCATAATCCCCCCTCCACCAAATGATTTGGACCAGTGCACAAAGCAAGCTTCATAAAGACATGGATGAGCAAGTTTGGGGTGGAGGAACTTCACTGGCCTAAACAAAGTCCTGACCTCAACACCTTTGAGATAAATTAGAGCGGAGACTGCAAACCAGGCCTTCTCTTCAACATCAGTGCCTGACCTCACAAATGCGCTTCTGGAAGAATGGTCAAACATTCCCATAGACACACTCCTAAACTTTGTGGACAGCCTTCCCAAAAGAGTTAAAGCTGTTATATCTGCAAAGGGTGGGCCAACTCAATATTGAACCCTACAGACTAAGACTGGGATGACATTAAAGTTCATGTGCGTGTAAAGGCAGGTGTCCCAATACTTTTGGCAATATAGTGTATCTATTTACATTTTTTAAATGTCGACTAATGTAACTAAACCATAAAATCCAAATCTGGAATTCAGGTTTATCGGGATCTAGTGGTCACCCCCCAACCTGGTTAGTGGGGGGGGGGGACCCTGCCCAATATTTAGTATGGTTAAAGCATTAAAGCAGCTGTGCTCCCTGTAATCATTTCCAGAACTTTTTTCCTGGGCCAAGCATACCTTTGAAAACATACCTCGCATGTCTGATGAAGGGTCACTGCGTGGTCGCAAAACATATCAGTCTATGCACTTTGAAACAAATATGTTAGTGTGCCAGAGACATATCTTTTCCATGGTATGCATAGTGATTAGTCAGGATTTGTTTCAGAACCCTTCTAACCAATTTGTCTATTCATTATGGCGTGCAAAAAACGATTTCTTTGCTTCAGAACACAATGATATATCATGCCAACTGAAAACAATTTTGGAGACAAAAGTATGAATAAAGTATTTTAATGCATCATGGGACCTGATCCCGACCTTTTTTTTTTTTTTTTTTTTAACTTGCAGCCCCTACTCAGCTATGACATGCTGAAAAAGCAATGTGTCACAATGTAACGTAAATGTGTGTAGATGTGACAGAAACATATGAGCACCATGGAAAATATTTTTTTCTTCATGGATCTAAAGCTAAATTTCTTAATTTATAACAGGAGCACATATTTCATTGCCATTTGAGATCTGAACATATGGAGTTTTTTCGAAATAATATATGAAATTTATTGCGCAGCTTGGTTATCCTGAAATTAGTGAAGCTTAAAATCTATTGTCCTCACCAGAGCCACTAGAAGCCTACACCCGTCTGGGCAGAAGGCATTTAATCAGTAACAGCTTTTTTCTAACACAGGAGGAAAAATGAACATCTGGGGAAGCCCATATAAACAGCAGAGGAACATAAAAATAGTAAGCAGACAATACTCTGGTTGGCATAGAACTCAAGTTCCCTCTAAGAGGTCTTTACAAAACAATACCTCCCCAAGGACTTTATGTGACCCTATCTTTAGTATAAAAAATTAAATCAGCAGCAGCCTATAGACAGGCCATACATTATCCAAGCATATACATATAGAGGTTGACCGCACTCAAATAGCCAGAAAAACGTGAACTTTATAGCATAAACTCCAAGTACAAAAGTATCACAGATCTCATACAGAATGACAGCAGTGATGGTAAATGCGTGTATCCATCTATATGTTTCTTGATAAGTTTATGACTTGATAAGAAATATTAGAACTAATTGTATATCTTAACAATTTATACATGTAAACATGTTTATGAAAGATTTACCTATATAAACTTGTAATTTATTATGGATACTCCTGTGCAATTGGCTTGCATGTATATATATAGATTTTGTATTTTATTGTTATTTCTTTGTATTTTCAATTTTTTTCATTTTGTCTATTTTTCTTTTTTGGATTTGGTTTTTATCATTGTATATATTTGTGTTGATATAACTGTAACTTAGGAAAACAGGTGGAATACTGGTTTAGATGCAGCTGAATTTGAAAGTATTTAAGGAGAATAATGGCAGGTGTATCTGTGTTATGACCAAGTGGAATCTGCATGAAACGTGTTCACCATACTGCTGTCATCCTGTATCTTGGATCTGTGATGCTTTTGTACTTGGATTTTAATACAATAAAGTTCAAATGTGTGGTCAACCTCTATATGTATATGATTGGATTGTTTGGATCATGGATCGGACTGACACCTTGTTGCACAGAGAGGGGGTTAATATAAAAACATGAAAAATTAAAGTTACATTCTAGTCCAGCATGAAAAATTTTAACTACCCCCAGGAGGCCATAGTTTCTATATAAATATATATATAAAAAAAGTAAACATTTTAATTAAAGTTGTAAAAAAAAAAAATCTATACTTATATATCTATCTATAGCTATATATATATGTATATATATCTATATCTATATATCTATATATCTCTATATCTCTCTCTCTCTATATATCTATATATCTATATCTATCTATATATCTATCTATATATCTATATCTATATCTATATCTATATATCTATATCTATATCTATATCTATATCTATATCTATATCTATATCTATATCTATATCTATATCTATATCTATATACATACACACACCGTGGATATAAAAAGTCTATACACCCCTGTTTAAAAAAATTTAGGTTTCTGTGATGTAAAAAAATGAGACAAAGGTAAATCATTTCAAGAGTTGAAAAACAAATTGAAATCTTTTAGGTGGATGGAAGTAAAAATAAAAAACTAAAATGATATGGTTGCATAGGTGTGCACAACCTTAAACTAATACTTTGTTGAAGCAACTTTTGATTTTATTACAGCACTCAGTCTTTTTGGGTATGAGCATTAGCATGGCACATCTTGACTTGGCAATATTTGCCCACTCTTCTTTGCAAAAACACTCCAAATCTGTCAGATTTTCCCACATGCTTTTGGGAGACTTCAGATGTGTTTTTGCAAAATTTAGCTGGGCTTGGATGATTTGCTTCATGAGAAAAGGCTTCCGCCTTGCCACTCTACCCCATAACCCAAACATTTGAAGAATACAGGAGATTGTTGTCACATGTACCAAACAGCCAGTACTTGCCAGATATTCCTGCAGCTCCTTTAATGTTGCTGTAGGCCTCTTGGCAGCCTCCCTGACTATTTTTCTCATCTTTGTCATCAATTTTGGAGATATGTCCAGTTCTTGGTAATGTCACTGTTGTGCCGTATTTTCTCCACTTGATGACGACTGTCTTCACTGTGTTTCATGGTATATATAATGCCTTGCAAATACTTTTGTACCCTTCTCCTGACTGATACCTTTTACAATGAGAGTCCTCTGATGCTTTGGAAGCTCTCTGTGGACCATGGTTTTTGCTGTGGGATGCGACTAAGAAAATGTCAGGAAAGACCTACTAGAAAAGCTTAACTTTATTTGGGGTTAATCAGAGGCACTTTAAATGATGGTAGGTGTATACTGACTCCTATTTAACATGAGTTTGAATGTGATTGCTAAATTCTGAACAATGCTACATTCCTACATCCCCGGTTATAAGAGGGTGTGCACATTAAAAGGTGGGAAAAGTTCTGAAATGATTTCACTGAAAGGTGGTTCTACAAAAGTATTGACTTAGGGGGGCTGAATACCAATGCTCGCCTAATCTCTCTCATATATATATATATATATATATATATATATATATATATATATATATATATATATGTATGAGAGAGAGAGAGAGAGAGAGAGAGAGAGAGAGAGAGAGAGAGAGAGAGAGAGAGATCTGAGCCCTGTTCTTCCTAGACGCTGAAGCCTGCATAGAATCACGTGATGAGATACTGACCCATTCCAAAAACAAGAGGTAACCTTTCAAAATCCATCTGCAGTACACCATATTAAACAGACTAAATTCAAATTGATATGACACTAAGACTTAGGATGAAATGTTTACTGGACAGTGTTATGGCTGATTTGACATGCTGCTTGAACTTATTGTTAACTTACTTACTTATATCCTTGCAGGATATAAATAAAATTATGGGGCAGCCAGACTCACACTAAAAGTTTTTCCCCTCCTAGGCTTTCCCACAAATTAACATCTGCATAGGAGATGGTTAACAACAAGCCTCAAAAACATATCAGATGTTTGATATTAAGGAAAAGAAAGGTTAAATATAGTATCTTATGGTTCCGATCAATGATTACCTAGGATAAATGATTGAGATGAGATTTTTAGTTTGTAAAGCTAAATTGCCAAAGGTTGTCTTCTCTCTTGTGTTTTTCACATCAGAAATGCTCACCAAACAATTGCCAGTCTGCTGAGTAAGCAGAGTCTGCAGCTGCCTGGCGTTTTAGCTGGGCAGCGTTGGCAGTGGAACAGTTAATGGCAGCAGTCTCTTGATAAAGGAGCTGCCAAGCTTGGCGGCAGCTAAAAATAGGCACGAGTTTGCCATCTGCTTTTCTATTCCTGAGCTGGCAGCAGCTTCACGCTCCGCCAGTGCCAGCCCCCCTGTTGCTAGCTATCCGGCGGCAACAGCAAATAATAGAGTGAGCCGCGGATAATAAGGTGTTCGTCCGAGGTGCTGCAGATCCGATTAATCGACCTTTAAACTCCTCAGTTGCCGCAGCTGGAAAAGTTAAAGAGTCTGATCCAAGAAGTGCTTTACAAAAACGAGGACAGAAGAAAGCTCTATATGTGTATTTTAACCACTTCATACCTGTATACCTGACATGGACCGCAGGAGTTAATACATTTTCAGTATGGGCCGGTTTATTCAGCAATGACTTTGTCAATACTTAGTTTAACATAGGAATACATATATTGTTTTCTTGGGGACAAACTAGGTTTTCTATAGCCAGTATTATCATGCAAAAATATTTTATTTTCAATGTATTCTACAAACAATAAATATAACAAAATGAAAAAGAAAAGTTTTTTGTATTTTGACCAGTGTTTGTTATAAAAAAAAAAAATAGTAGACTTACTGTAAGTAAAGTTTTTCTCATTTAACATTACATTTAATAATGTTTACAATGCCAAAGTATGGCAAATCTGTTTGGAAATAAAAAAAGGGCAACACTGAAATAATTGCAAAAAAAGAATAAAAAAATATATACAGTGGGGCAAATAAGTATTTAGTCAGCCACCAATTGTGCAAGTTCTCCCACTTAAAAAGATGAGAGAGGCCTGCAATTGTCATCATAGGTATACCTCAACTAGGAGAGACAAAATGTGGAAACAAATCCAGACAATCACATTGTCTGATTTTTGAAAGAATTTGTTTGCAAATTATGGTGGAAAATAAGTATTTGGTCAATATCAAAAGTTCATCTCAGTACTTTGTTATATATCCTTTGTTGGCAATGACAGAGGTCAAACGTTTTCTGTAAGTCTTCACAAGGTTGTCACACACTGTTGCTGGTATGTTGGCCCATTCCTCCATGCAGATCTCTTCTAGAGCAGTGATGTTTTGCGGCTGTCGCTGGGCAACACGGACTTTCAACTCCCTCTAAAGGTTTTCTATGGGGTTGAGATCTGGAGACTGGCTAGGCCACTCCAGGACGTTGAAATGCTTCTTACAAAGCCACTCCTTCGTTGCCCGGGCAGTGTGTTTGGGATCATTGTCATGCTGAAAGACCCAGCCACGTTTCATCTTCAATGTCCTTGCTGATGGGAGGAGGTTTGCACTCAAAATCTCACGATACATGGCAACATTCATTCTTTCATGTACACGGATCAGTCGTCCTGTTCCCTTTGCAGAGAAACAACCCCAAAGCATGATGTTGCCACCCCCATGCTTCACAGTAGGTATGGTGTTCTTTGGTTGCAACTCAACATTCTCTCTCCTCCAAACACGACGAGTTGTGTTTCTACCAAACAGTTCTACTTTGGTTTCATCTGACCATATGACATTCTCCCAATCCTCTTCTGGATCATCCAAATGCTCTCTAGCAAACCTCAGACAGTCCCAGGCATGTACTGGCTTAAGCTGGGGGACACGTCTGGCACTGCAGGAGCTGAGTCCCTGGCGGCGTAGTGTGTTACTGATGGTAGCCTTTGTTACATTGGTCCCAGCTCTCTGCAGGTCATTCACTAGGTCCCCCCGTGTGGTTCTGGGATTTTTGCTCACCGTTCTTGTGATCATTTTGACCCCACAGGGTGACATATTGCGTGGAGCCCCAGATCGAAGGAGATTATCAGTGGTCTTGTATGTCTTCCATTTTCTTTTTTTTTAAAGATATTTTGATTGGTTTTAGGTTCTACACAAACCAACAGACACAAAACAGTCACAAATAAAATAAAATAAAATAAAAACAAAAACAAAACACACATGAATATCTGATCCGCTCAGTATACACAAGCGATATACAATTAGTAGGTAGATCACACAAGTCATTGTAGTCTTCCATTTTCTAATTATTGCTCCCACAGTTGATTTCTTCACACTAAGCTGCTTGCATATTGCAGATTCAGTCTTCCCAGCCTGGTGCAGGTCTACAATTTTGTTTCTGGTGTCCTTCGACAGCTCTTTGATCTTCACCATAGTGAAGTTTGGAGTGTGACTGTTTGAGGTTGTGGACAGGTGTCTTTTATACTGATAACAAGTTCAAACAGGTGCCATTAATACAGGTAATGAGTGGAGGACAGAGGAGCCTCTTAAGGAAGAAGATACAAGTGTGTGAGAGCCAGAAATCTTGCTTGTTTGTAGGTGACCAAATACTTATTTTCCACCATAATTTGCAAATAAATTCTTTCAAAAATCAGACAATGTGATTGTCTGGATTTGTTTCCACATTTTGTCTCTCATAGTTGAGGTATACCTATGATGACAATTACAGGCCTCTCTCATCTTTTTGAGTGGAAGAACTTCAACAATTGGTGGCTGACTAAATACTTTTTTGCCCCACTGTATATTAAATGGTATAAAAAAGCGAAAAAAAAAAATTGCAGAAAAATAATAGTATAGACAGAAGGGGAGGTATTCAATCATTATGGATTGAATAGGGTTAGCTAAAAGTTAGTAAAGGATTAAATAAGAATACGTTTTATTTATCAAAAAAAAAAATGTTTAACTGATGTCATTTGCAGATCACATCTATAAATGAAACAGTAAATAGGTTGTACAATGAAACAATACATGTAGGTGTAATTTTTCACAGAAGCAGCTGCATTTTGACAGCGGATAATAGCAACCAATAGTGGTAGAGGGAGGCGGGGCAGAGAGCAAGGAGTAGGTCATTGAAATTCTTTTTAGGATGCATCTCTTACGTTAAAGGAGAAGTTTTGGGTCCCCCGCTGGCTCTAAGCCTGGGAACTGAACTATTACATGACCACTGATCTTGGCCTGCTTAGAATGGAGAGCAGTGACCGTCAGCCACAACTCGGAAGTGGTTAAATATTTTATAGGTTTTCTATTTTCTACTGTGAACAAAATATGGATTTATGAGATTTGCAAATTACTTCATTCTGATTTTATGTAGATTTTACACAGCGACCCAATTCCCAATAATAATCCCAATTCCAAAATTTATTTGGAATTGGGATTATATATTTTACAAAATAAATAAATAAATAGATATTATATTGCGTTTGTGTTCACTTTTACATTCATTAACCGGTTCCAGATCTCCTGGGAAAAAAAGAATATATGGCTTTGCCCAGGAGAGCCACCAGAGGGCGCGCGAGCGCTGCCGGAGGCACGCGCTACACAGCGGGGGACCCGATGCGCGTGGCCAGCGGGCGACATCGCGGCCAGCCACGTGCGATCGCGTGCACGAGAGCCAGCAGGGGATTTGTGTGTATAAACACACAAATCCCTGTGCTGTTAGAGGAGAGAAGACAGATCGTGTGTACCTAGGGACAGCGTCCTGTCATCTCTCCTAGTTAGTCCCATCCCCACACAGTTAGAACACAGTGAGGGAACACACAGTTAACCCCTTGATCGCCCCCTAGTGTTAACCCCTTCCCTGCCAGTGACATTTATACAGCAATCAGTGCAAAAATGTGTCAAAAGTCTCCGATCTGTCCATTGCAATACTGCTAAAAATCGCAGATCACCGCTATTACTAAATCAATATACGCTTATTGAGATTTTTTTACCAAAAATATGTAGAAGAATACATATGGGCCTAATCTAATGAAGAAATTCGTTTTTTTTTTCTTTTAAATTTGGGGGATATTTATTATAGTAAAAAGTAAAAAATATTGTGGTTTTTTTTTTTCAAAATTGTCACTTTTTTAGTTTATAGAGCAACCCCCCCCCCCCCCCAAAAAACGCAGAGGTGATCAAATACCACCAAAAGAAAGCTCTATTTGTGGGGAAAAAAGGATGCAAATGTGTTTGGGTACAGCATTGCATTACCGCGCAATTGTCAGTTAAAGTGACGCAGTGCCAAATTGTAAAAAGTGCTCTGTGAGGAAGAGGGTAAAATCTTCCGGGGCTGAAGTGGTTAAAGTGTATTTTCAGGAAAATTTGCATTTGATAAATTGCTGCACAAATATTGTGTGACATAAAACATTGCAACACCCACCATTTTAATTTTCCAGGGGCTTTGCATTCAGAAAATATATATTATCTGTATATTAAGTCATTTTTTAGCAAAGAATATGAGAAATGTCAGAATTTGCCTGGCTTTGAAGTGGTTAAACCTTGATAAAAAAACAAAAATACCCCTTTGCTGTGGGGATGCCCGTTCAGGTCTAGAGGACAAGAAAAGCAGATGGTGGACTCTCCTCGAAGCTCTGGCGGTGGACTGTTCCTTGGTGTCCTCAGATCCCTTCCAGGCCTATGGATCCTGCATCAGTCTTGATTATATCAGGGGCATCCCACCATTGGGGCATAGCGGGAAAGATGCAGCAGAGGTTGGTCTTGCAGCATAGTGGAGCCTGTTGGGGAGGAGCATCACTTAAGTAAAACTGCTTTTCCCAGTTCCATAGATGTAAATGAGCTGTTTACCCATGCAGTGCTGGGGCAGCTCCATTGGAAGAAAGAATTTTTACTTTTCTTAGAGTTTAGCTTTATTGTAACTGGGATTCAGTTATGATTTGGATTTATTCCCTAATGCCAATCCTTCCAAATCTGACATCCAAATGATGTGTACATTATACCGATCCCTACAAAGCAGCATCTGGTGTAGTTTTCCTATAGATATTTATTGGGGCTTTAGTAGTGATTTTGCTCAACAAAAATATCTTAATTCTATTGGACAAGAAACAAAAAAGATCACCAAGGTCAGTACCAGCTATAGATAAGAGAAGGTATAGACACAATTAACCCAACACAGAAGTGACCCTTGTGGCTATGCTGGAGGCAAAGATAACAAATTTTAAATATAGTAATAAAGACTACGATAGGCTTTTATTTCAACAAAGTATTTCTCCCACTCTTTAAAACAACCTCCACTCCATGACTCAAATACTCATTAGTGATTGTCTGCGAAGTTGCCGTTAAAATATAACTTTATAGAGATTTATAGTACAGCTCTGGGGGCGGATAGTAATTGAAAACTCTACCACGCTGGTGTCTTAATTCCAGGAATACAACAGTCAAAGCAATTTTGAAGGGTACCTCTCGCCCCCAGACAAGTCAACTCTTGATGAAATAATAAATTGCATATGAGCAAATATTTTTCTGTATATTTTAGGGCAATCTTTCTCAACAAGAGTTCCATGAAACCCTAAGATTTTGCTTGAGGTCTCTTAAGCAGCGTCAAATTGGTCTCCTAACAACAACCACCAATGTTAGAAGCATAATATTCCATCGTTGGCTGATGTCTAGGAGCCAGTCCAGGCTCTGCAGGGATCCCGACATTATGTGGGGAGCTGCTTAGATGCCTGACTGGAAGCTGGCTCAGCCTCTCAGGGCACCGCTGAGAGCATGAGCCAGCTGCTCCTGCCCCCTCCACAGTCTGGAGCTCCAGGAAGAGAGCTGTAGGGGAAAAGCACATAGCGGTGACCGCTCAAAGTGGACTCGAGAACTGAACAATCAGCAGTCTCTGATCACTCAGTTCTCAGTGTAGAGCTGGTGGGAGACAGCTACAACATTGATCCAAGCCCTTATCTCTGAACAAGGGGGGTACGTCCCCCAAAACAAATCAGCTTTTCAACACAATGGTGCATCAGGTCAGGCCACGCAATACCTGCACTGCATCGCGATTTGGTGTATACAATGCTTTTATATGCTCTACCTTTGCGAATGATTTGACTGTTTTGTTCTCACATTAATAAACCCTGGTAATGCATAGGCCTTTGCACCTTCCTTTGTGCCCATAGTAATCTTCTAGATCCCCCATTTGAGGAGGGCTGCACCGATGAAGCATGCCAGAAATATTTTTCTACATTTAAATGTTGATGATCCACCTATAATTTTAACTGTATGACAGAATTCTGAGTGCCAGAGGTGTTTGTATGTAAATTATGTTTTCTAGCAAAAACTCATCTACATGCTTCTTTATCAAATTCTCAAAAGTCATCCTGACTATAGAAATGAACCTTACAGGTCTGTAGTTACCTGGTAAAGATTTGGATTCCCTTTCAAAACACAGGTGCCACATTGGCCTTCCACCAATCTATTGGTACCAAGACAGTCTTCAGAGAGTCTCCGAAAATTGGAAACAATGACTTTCAAATAACAAAGCTTAACTCTTTCAGTACACATGGGTGAACATTATCTGGTCCAGATGCTTTATTCACCTTTTTTGTCTGTTTCTAGACCATTTGAAGCTGTGGCTCTACCATCCCCATTGTGAACTTGAGCGTCACCATTTTCCTTTGTATACATAGAGCTGAAGAAACTATTTGGATAGATTTGAGAGAAAGCCCTGGATAGATTTGTCTTTTCTTTGTGCCCAGTCACCAACTCTTATCTTGCAATGGGCCCACATGCTCAGATATGATCTTTTTACTTTTAATATATGTAAAGAATTTTTGGGGGGTTATTTTACTCCTTTTTTTTTTTTTGCAATTTATCATTCATTCTGAATTTTGTTATATTCTTTTTAACGTTGAAATGAGGAAATTGTTCCTACATTTTTATATTTTGTAGGTCCCTTTTCTTATTCTTTATGGCTTTTTTTTAACAAGAAACCAAAGTATGATGGGAGTGGAAGGTGGAATGTTGGCTACAGCGTGGTCACATATTAAGGAGGGTGTCATATGATGTCCTCCAGTGATCGCGCTTCCCACACTCCCCCAGCAGCGCAAATTGGCAGTGATCTGATCTGTGATCGCTGCGTCTTTCAGACACAGCTGATCACAGATCGGGGTAAAGAGCCGATCACAGATCGGGGTAAAGAGCCAATCACAGTGGCTCTTTACCATGTGACCAGTTGTGTCCAATCACAGCTGATCACATGGTAAACAGGATTTACCGGTTATCAGCAATCCTCTCCTCATGTTGACAGTATGTGAGGAGATGAGCGCCGATAACCATTAAATCCACATAAGGGACATCTACACAGATAATCAGAGCACTAATCATCAGTGCAGTCTATCAGTGCCCATCAGTGCAGTCTGTCAGTGCCCATCAGTGATGCCTGTCAGTGCAGCCCCAACAGTGCCCACCAGTGATGCCTGTCAGTGCCCATTAGTGACGCCTGTCAGTGCTCATCAGTGACGCCTGTCAGTGCCCATCAGTGACGCCTGTCAGTGCCCATCAGTGACGCCTGTCAGTGCCCATCAGTGACGCCTGTCAGTGCCCATCAGTGACGCCTGTCAGTGCCCATTAGTGATGCCTGTCAGTGCACAACAGTGAAGGAGAAAAATTACTTATTTACAAACTTTTAACACAGAAGCTAAAGTAAAACTTTAAGTTTTTTCTAAATTTTCAGTCTTTTTTTTTTGTTTGTTTATCAAAACCCAGTGGCAATTAAATACCACCAAAAGAAAGGTTTGTCTCAAAAAAATGATAAAAATGTAATTGGGGTGCAGTGTTGGATGTGCTCGCAATTGTCATCTAAAGTGCGATAGCACTGAAAGCTGGAAATTTCGCCAGGGCAGGAAGGGGGTCAAAGTGACCAGTAGGCAAGTGGTTAATGAACCATAAAAATAAAAAAAACACCTCACAATACTGTGACGGCAACATCGTAATCTTACTATGGTGCTGCATTATAGTACTGAATGTGTCAATGCAATGCTCAATAGAATATCTCAGCGATGAATGTAAAGTCACAATGCTGGCTAGAACATCCAAATATCTATGTCGCAAGTTTGATTATGAAATAAAATTCTCCTTCACCCCTCAGTATACAAAAAACACTTTAAAATGTATTCAGATAAACATTAACAAAAAAGCAATACTTGATAATTAATGAGTCAGCACTTATCTTTAATTGTAATCCAATAGAAAGTCAGTCAAATTTTTAAATTACATTATTGTTCAAAGTCATTTTCATCTGCAGCCTAAAGTCTGATTGGTGGCTGCTGTAACAAGATTGAATTGTTCTAAAGACAAATTTTGATGCAGACTGTGCTAAAATAAGGTGATCTTTAACCACTTGCTGTCCAGGGCAATTTTTTATACACAAAAATCAGCAGTTTTGTCAGAAAATGATTAGACCTCCCAAACATTATATAATTTCTGAAAGCAGAGGCCTTGAAGAATAAAATAATGGCTTGTTGCAATGATTTGTCACACGCTATTTGTTCAGCTGCTTATCAAACATATTTTCAGGGAAAAAAACAAAAATGACTTTTAGTGAATGCAAACATAATATACTTGTAATAGCCAAATGTTAGTATATAAAAAAAAGTTGCAGCATCATGTAAATAATTACAGTACAAATTACAGTAAATAAAATTTTCACAGGTTAAAAGCCTTTACAGGTTATCATTGTAGATAAGGGGTAACTCCACTTTTTTGGGGAAAAAAAAAAATTAGCAATAAAAACAAAAAAAAATATAGCATATACAATTGTGACACAAGTCATATTGTAACTGAATGTTTTAAAAAATTACTTTTCCTTTCCAATCTGCACCACTGTCATTTTCTGTAAAATGCAATGCAATATGGCAACCTGAAGGCATTATGTACACAGAAAATGTACAGAGCGCCCCCAGATATGTCATTTCTTGCTTGTGTGATTGGCTTACGGATTTTCCCAGAAGTCTGCACTAAGATACAAGTCCGGTTTTGGGCATCCCCTGCAACAAAAATGTAATTTTTGGTGAGATACTTCCAAAAGGAAGTCACGTCAAAAAGGATGCAGATCTTGCCACTTTCCTCAGAGCCCTGCAGGAGCAGCAGCTGATTGATGATTACAAAATTGCTCCCATACAGATTCACTTTGCAGATGGACACAAATAGCTATGTTTTCAGATTCATAAAAATTAGGAATCTGCAACAAAGTTTGTTAAAATTCCTGCAATGTACACAGATCACCCAGAGGGGAATGCTTTTTCCTCAATAGTGGAGTTACTCTTTAAGAGATTTCCTGAACTGAAGGTACAACAGGAAGAGCAGAAAGTGGAAAGAGATCCCCCCAGCAGGACACAGACAGCAAAAAATGATAGGAATTTGAACCATTCCATATTCAATCTAAAACAAAAACAAAAAAAAACAGTTTTGCCTATACATACACTTTAACTTTAACTTTTTTTTCTGACCACCGAACGTACAAAAATGTCCTGGCTACAAGTGCTTACAACAAGCTTAAAGGATATGTTCACCTTTTGGAACATGTTATATACTTTGAGAGTATCTCACGAAAAGATTACATTTTTTGTTGCAGAGGATGCCTAAAAGCTGACTTGTATCTATCAGACGTCTGGCAAAATCAGTAAGCCAATCACACAAGCAAGAAATGGCATATCTGGGGGCGTTCTGTACACCCCAACTGTGTACAGAACACCTCCAGGTAGCCATGTTGCATTTCATTTTACAGAAGATTACAAAGCTGCAGATTGAAAAGGAAAGGTCATTTTTAATAACAATAACAATTTGATTTGGGTTGCACTTGTATATGTTGAATTATATTACATTTTTTATTTACTAATTTATTTTCCCATGAAAGTGGAGTTACCCTTTAAAGTGAGGGGAGTTCGCTTTTAGACAGCTGTCACTAACATCTTCAACTCTTGTGACAACACTAAGGATTTGGACTCCCCCTCCCTTTTTTAATGATAATGGTCACCAGAACAAACAAGGTAAATCTCCCCAACAAGGACACAGGAAGAAAGAAAAAAAAACGTGACATAAGATCTAACCCTTCCCCACTCTTTACTATCCAAAAAAACAAATGTCTTACATGCACTTTAATGTTGTTTACTTGCAACAAAGGGATGCGTTGAGTATTGGACACCCAGAAAACTTGCTTGGCAGTACAGGTGACAGTCGAATAAAGTAAGATTCTCTTGAATCATTGTTGCCGAGTTTTTTTATATCTGGTTTTAACCCGGGCTGCTTACACTATGTTGTCAAAACTATTGGGACGCCTGCCTTTACACGCACAGGAACTTTAACGGCATTGAAGAGCAAGTTTGGGGTGAAGGAACTTGACTGGCCTGCACAGAGTTCTGACCTTAGCCCAATAGAGCACCTTTGGAATGAATTAGAGCGGAGACTGAACCAGGCCCTCTTGTCCAACATCAGTGCCTGACCTCACAAATGCGCTTCTGGAAGAATGGTCAAAAATTCCCATAGACACACTCCTAAACCTTGTGGACAGCCTTCCCAGAAGAGTTGAAGCTGTTATAGCTGAAAAGGGTGGGACAACTCACCATTGAACCCTACGGACCAAGACTGGGATGCCATTAAAGTTCATGTGCGTGTAAAGGCAGGCGTCCCAATACTTTGTCTTTAAACTGGACTTGGTATTTGTTGATGTAGAGAGTACTGATATATGTGGGGAAATGCATCTGCCAGCAGGATTACTAGGTTAGCCATCCTCTGAGCCTGGAGGGGCCCTCTTGGCTGTTGTATGATTACCAGGGAAGGAGAGGAATATACACCACACCGCACACCATACGAGCCACTGCTAAACGAAATACACCTGTATAGTTTGGTGCACTGTAGCACCTGCATACTGTGAGTACCCTCCTGGAGGAACTTCTTTTACTTTAAATAAATCCCTTACTATATTACACCATGGAGCTTTCTTTTTCTCTTTTATGAATGATGTTTTACCTGTGAGGATTGGACATACATCATTGCATCCTGAGTGAGCCCAGGAGTGGCCCCAATGCGTGTTTTGACACTGTTTAACTACCGTGTCACACGAATAGAGGTGAGCGCAAGCACAAGTGGGGGATCACGGGAGAGCACATCCAGCTTGTTGTGATTTGGACACTTTTCAGGAGAAGCATGATGAACACTTAATTCATGGACACTGTTTTCTTGCACTTCTCTGTTTCAGTTTGAATCTGCTGATCGTATTTTGTTTGGACACTTGATTGTCACAGGATTTGCACTTATTAATTAGGTTTATGCATGATGCACTTTCAGCATTTTATATAAGGATTGCACTTTTATGTGGATGCACTTTGTGAATTTTATATATAAGGATTGCACATTATATATATATTTTTTTACATGTATGTTTTTATTAGCATACTTATTATGGTTTAATATTTCTGCACAATTAGTTTATATTTTATACTCAGTTTATATATATTCATATTTTTTTCAATTCACATTTTTAGCGCGAGCACAATTGATTTTATTTATAAAAATTCCCATAGACACACTCCTAAACCTTGTGGACAGCCTTCCCAGAAGAGTTGAAGCTGTTATAGCTGCAAAGGGTGGGCCAACTCACCATTGAACCCTACGGACCAAGACTGGGATGCCATTAAAGTTCATGTGCGTGTAAAGGCAGGTGTCCCAATACTTTGTCTTTAAACTGGACTTTGTGTTTGTTGATGTAGAGAGTACTGATATATGTGGGGAAATTCATCTGCCAGCAGGATTACTAGGTTAGCCATCCTCTGAGCCTGGAGGGGCCCTCTTGGCAGGTGTATGATTATCACCTCCCCAGGAGTAAAGACCCAGCTGTTGTGTGGCATCAAGATAGCCAGTGAACTGCATTCTAATGCTGATAGCAGAGACTCGATATCCAGAAGAGGTGGGTGAAACTGTGTTTTCCCAAGCTAAAGACAGCGATGTACATGAAATTCCGAAATTTCAGACCTCCCCAACGTAAGGGTTCAGTGCTCGGCTTTGCACCTATTGTGCCAGTTTATCATAACTGGAGCATAAATGGAGCAACTGTAACAAGCAGACAATCAGAAACCTTGCCGAGATAAAATATGCAACAGTATTGATTACCAAGGAAAACATCTCTACTTTGCTCCAATTTTCTTTATACGTCACAAGTTTGACACCAGATAGTTAACATTTACATAACACGCAAATGTTATTTTTATTAGCAATTTTTTGTGGCTAACAGCTCATTATGAGACTTTTGCAGCCTTATTAAATAAAATATTTCAAAGTCTTAAAAAGGTTTATACATACCAACCAATAATAATTTGCATACAGTACTGGATAGTTTACTGGATTGCAAACAGCACCTGACAACTTAGTTAAAGAGAATGTCCTTTATTTTCCCCCAATGATTTCAATTAATTTAAATGAAATACAGAGATTCCTCAAGTGACTAATCTACAAATCTCTATATTTCGTACAATAAAAAACATATGGAGAAGCAAGCGTTAAAAAAACAAACAGGACATTTAAATTAAAAAAAAAAAACAGGATTTGTATATGCACTGTAAAATCCTTCTCTTGGCCAGGGAAGCTGGCCATACATTTATCAATTTCTCCATCCATGCTATATGGCACAGATAGACCAATCTCCTGCTGCTGTCATTGTATTTTGACTTACAGCCCTGTCATTTAATGGGATGCAGCCACTGTTCAGCTGGCAATTTTCCATCCAGCTTCTTCAATTTTTCAATTAAGGGATGACGGCTGGGAGGCAACCAAAATATTTGAAATTCAGTGTTTGGCCAGCTTTAACATTTGGGCTATACTGCAGCCTACAGGAGGACTGATCAGCCTGCCTTAGTTTTGTATTCAAGCTGTACCAATGAATAAACAGAGGGGTAGGACCTGTGTTCTCAAGAAAATAATTTTACATTGAGTACAAAAATCTTATTTCCCTTTCTTGTAAATTGAAGGACATGGGAAGCCTTTAACCTTTGGAATGTTCAAAAGCAGCCCAACGCAGGCGTGGACAACACAACAAACCCTGAAAGGTCCAAGAAAAGAACTCCAAAAGCCAGGCTGAGAAGACCTGTGGCAGAAACCTGTTATCGAAAAGATGAAACTCCAACAGTGATGTAGAGAAGAGTCTTGATATATGAAAGAAAAAAAATCAAATAAAAAAAAAGAAAAGCTCCATTTACATCTAGCGTTTGACAAACACTTTTTTTTGTGCCACACACATAAGGAAGTCCATTCATTTCAATGGGCTGCCCCACCCACAACAAATATAAAAAAGTAGCTCATGTAGCTTTTTACAGCATTCATTTTTTGTGCATTTTTTTACTGCGCTTTTCCACGTTTGCTCCCTTTCGGGTGCCATTAACACTAAATAGCACAGCAAACACGACACACATTTTTACAGTGTTTCATAAATTCACAGTTTTCAGCACATTTGCAAAACGTGAAGATGTGTGAATGAAGCCGAATACAAAAACAGCTGTATCATCCTAGGACACTAGCAAAGAACTGATGCATGAAAGAGAGCTGAACCCTGCACACCCCTTAAAGTGATTGTAAGGGTTAGTTTTTAAAAAAACAACAAAAAACAAACAAACATGGTATACTTACCTCCTCTGTGCAAGGGTTTTGCACAGAGCAGCCCCGATCCTCCTTTTCTGGGGTCCCCCGGCGGTGCTCCTGCTGGTTCCTCCACTTGAGTGCCCCCACGGAGAGCTAAATTCCATGGAGGCGAGCTCCCGAGTCCTACTGCTGTGTCCATCGACACAGACAGCAGGACATGCCGCCGCCCGCGTCACTGGATTTGATTGACAGGCAGCAGGAGCCAATGGCTCCTGCTGCTATAAATCTATCCAATATGGACACGAGACAGCGGCTGGAGCTGCTGGGCTCGTGCCTGGAATGATCGGGTTCAGGTAAGAAAAAGGGGGGCAACTGCACCACAGGTTTTTTACCTCTCCTTTAACCCTGCACTCTGTATGTAGAACACTCCTCAACCCTTTACGCTGTACATAGTACAACCCTGAACTCTGCATTTTATATGTAGCATACCCCTTAACTCCTCACATAACGTACTCCTGGTATTTACTGCCCCTTTAAGATCCACCCACTGTTGGTGTAATTTGGCCACACCCACCATTCGATGCGCTAGGGGGAGCTGCTGAGTTCCTGCACCTATTCTCCTAGAAAGAAGCCCTGGATAAAATCTTAGAGATGCAACCAGCCCTTTAAGGGTGACCCATAATGCTGATGCGGCCTGCTATAAAATTGAGTTTGACACCCCTGACTTAAAAGAAAACTTTTAGGTAGAACTAAACCCAAAGTGATTTTTTCTAAATTTGCTTAACATAGATACATAGATAGATAGATAGATAGATAGATAGATAGATAGATAGATAGATAGATAGATAGATAGATAGATAGATATTTATTTATTTATTTATTTTTTTTCTTACTTGTTTTCATTTTTTTTTTTTTTTTTGTCCTTGTTGTATCTCAGTTCTGCTGATCTTCTGCATCCTCTGTGCAACCATTTCCTGTCAATATGTTCTACAGCAATAGCTACATGGCTTTTCCTCGGGTGGGTTTTCCGATGGTAACAACAGTGGGTCATACCTATCATTAGAATGTGTGAAACAGCCACTTGTAGCCTCTCCAAACCTGTGTGACAGGGCAACAATGCAAGAGCACAGTTATAAGACAAAGATGGATCGTTGTCTCTCTGTAACAGAGGGACAACGATCCATCTTTGTCTTACATATGTTTTCATTTGTCATTTGCAGTTCAGAAAACCAATCACTCGAGTTGTACCATATGTAACAAAAAAAAAATAAAATAAAAAATCCCTCAATACTGCAGTATTGTCAATGAGGGTTCCTTTCAAAATGGTCTGTATTGGACAATCGTGCCTATGGGTACCTTTAGGCATTATGTCGCTGCCCTGGTTACTACAGTTAGTTTATTTTTAGGGGCAGTTATTGAAGATATTACATTAGCAATGTTTGCTGTTTTTTGCATGGTATTCATGTCACACCAATTTACCCTCTTATAGCAAATGTGATCACCAACCCATGCCAACGCAGTATTAACCACTTGCCGACCAGCCGCCGCAGTTTTACTGCGGCTGAATCACACGGCTGGGTGAAACGACGTTATGTAACGTCGCTTCGCCCTGTGGCCACTAGGGGTGCGCACGCTGCTCGCCCCCGGAGCCGATGTGAGTGCCCGGCGGTTGTGATGACTGCCGGGCTCCCACGATCGCTCGTGACACACCGAGAACCGGGATCTGTGTGTGTAGATGCACAGATCCGGTTCTCTGAGGGGAGAAGAGACTGATCGTGTGTTCATACAAAGTATGAACAGCGATCTGTCATCTCCCCTAGACAGTCCCCTCCCCCCTTCAGTTAGAACACAGAGAGGGAACACAATTAACCCCTTGATCACCCCCTAGTGTTAACCTAGTGTTAACCCCTTCCCTGCCAGTAACATTTTTACAGTAATCGGTGCATTTTTATAGCACTGATCGCTGTATAAATGCCAATGGTCCCAAAAATGTGTCAAAAGTGTCTGCCATTATGTCGCAGTCCCGATAAAAATTGCAGATTGCCGCCATTACTAGTAAAAAAAAAATATATATATATAATAAAAATGCTATAAATCTATCCCCTATTTTGTAGACACCATAACTTTTGCGCAAACCAATCAATATATGCTTATTGCGATTTTTATTACCAAAAATATGTAGAATTCATATTGGCCTAAACTGAGAAAAAAAATTTGCTTTTTTTTAAAAAAAAAACGGGGATATTTATTATAGCAAAAAGTACAAAATGTGTTTTTTTCAAAATTGTCGCACTTTTTTGTTTATAGCGCAAAAAATAAAAACCGCAGAGGCAATCAAATACCACCAAAAGAAAGCTCTATTTGTGGGGAAAAAAAGGACATCAATTTTGTTTGGGTGCAACGCCGCACGACTGCACACTTGTCAGTTAAAGCGACGCAGTGCCGGATCGCAAAAAATGGCCTGGTCATTCAGCAGCCAAATCTTCGGGGCTGAATCGGTTAACCATTGAGTTTTACATCACTTACAGAGTAACTCCACTTTCATGGAAAAAAAAAAAAAAACGCTAATAAAAAAAAATATATAGCATATACAATTGCACAAGTCATATTGTAATTGAATGTTATTAAAAATGACCTTTCCTTTTCAATTTGTAGCTCTGTCATGTTCTGAAAAATGCAATAAAATATGGCAACCTGGAGGTGTTCTGTACACAGAATGTGTACTAACCACCCCCCGGAAACATAATTTCCTGCTTGTGTGATTGGCTCAATGATTTTCCCCCCAAGTCTACACTAAAATACAAGTTAGATTTTTGACATCCCCTGCAACAAAAATTTCATTTTTGGTAAGATACTCCCAATAGGAAATACAGTCTAAAGGGATGCAGACCCTGCAACTTTCTTAATTAGAGCCCTGATTCTGCAGCAGCTGGTTAATAAAAATGAAGCCACTCCCACCTTTTTGTCTTGCGGCTCACCAAAAAGATCTAAAAATTTTAACGGCACACTTCAAAAGATTTAAAAATTTTTGTGGTGAAGAACTTATTTATTTTTACACACACACATATATATATATATATATATATATATATATATATATATATATATATATATATATATATATATATATATATATATATATATATATATATATATATAAAAATATATATATATATATATATACATATATATATATACATATATATATATATATACATATATATACGTATATGTGTATATATATATATATATATATATATATATATGTATATACATACACTACCGTTCAAAAGTTTGGGGTCACATTGAAATGTCCTTATTTTTGAAGGAAAAGCACTATACTTTTAAATGAAGCTAACTTTAAACTAGTCCTAACTTTAAACAAATATACTCTATACATTGCTAATGTGGTAAATGACTATTCTAACTGCAAATGTCTAGTTTTTGGTGCAATATCTACATAGGTGTATAGAGGCCCATTTCCAGCAACTATCACTCCAGTGTTCTAATGGTACAATGTGTTTGCTCATTGGCTCAGAAGGCTAATTGATGATTAGCAAACCCTTGTGCAATCATGTTCACACATCTAAAAACAGTCTAGCTCCTTCCAGAAGCTACAAAACTGACCTTCCTGTGAGCAGATTGAGTTTCTGGAGCATCACATTTGTGGGGTCAATTAAACGCTCGAAATGGCCAGAAAAAGAGAACTTTCATCTGAAACTCGACAGTCTATTCTTGTTCTTAGAAATGAAGGCTATTCCATGCGAAAAATTGCAAAGAAATTGAAGATTTCCTACAACGGTGTGTACTACTCCCTTCAGAGGACAGCACAAACAGGCTCTAACCAGAGTAGAAAAAGAAGTGGGAGGCCGCGTTGCGCAACTAAGCAAGAAGATAAGCACATTAGAGTCTCTAGTTTGAGAAACAGACGCCTCACAGGTCCCCAACTGGCATCTTCATTAAATAGTACCCGCAAAACACCAGTGTCAACATCTACAGTGAAGAGGCGGCTGCGGGATTTTGGGCTTCAGGGCAGAGTGGCAAAGAAAAAGCCATATCTGAGACTGGCCAATAAAAGAAAAAGATTAAGATGGGCAAAAGAACACAGACATTGGACAGAGGAAGACTGGAAAAAAGTGTTGTGGACGGATGAATCCAAGTTTGAGGTGTTTGGATCACAAAGAAGAACGTTTGTGAGACGCAGAACAAATGAAAAGATGCTGGAAGAATGCCTGACGCCATCTGTTAAGCATGGTGGAGGTAATGTGATGGTCTGGGGTTGCTTTGGTGCTGGTAAGGTGGGAGCTTTGTACAGGGTAAAAGGGATTCTGAATAAGGAAGGCTATCACTCCATTTTGCAACGCCATGCCATACCCAGTGGACAGCGCTTGATTGGAGCCAATTTCATCCTACAACAGGACAATGACCCTAAACACACCTCCAAATTGTGCAAGAACTATTTACAGCAGAAGCAGGCAGCTGGTATTCTATCGGTAATGGAGTGGCCAGCACAGTCACCAGATCTGAACCCCATTGAGCTGTTGTGGGAGCAGCTTGACCGTATGGTACGCCAGAAGTGCCCATCCAACCAATCCAACTTGTGGGAGCTGCTTCTAGAAGCGTGGGGTGCAATTTCTCCAGCTTACCTCAATAAATTAACAGCTAGAATGCCAAAGGTGTGCAATGCTGTAATTGCTGCAAAAGGAGGATTCTTTGATGAAAGCAAAGTTTGATGTAAAAACAATGTTATTTCAAATACAAATCATTATTTCTAACCTTGTCAATGTCTTAACTCTATTTTCTATTCATTTCACAACGTATGGTGGTGAATAAGTGTGACTTTTCATGGAAAACACAAAATTGTTTGGGTGACCCCAAACTTTTGAACGGTAGTGTATATATATATATATACACACACATATATATATATATATATATATATATACATATATATATATACACACACATATATATATATATATATATATATATATACACACACATATACACACATATATATATATATATATATATATATATATATATATATATACACACACACATATACATATATATATATATATATATATATATATACACACACACATATACACATATATATATATATATATATATATATATATATATATACACATATATATATATATACACATATATATATATACATACATATATATATATATATATATACACATATACATATACATATATATATATATATACACATATACATATACATATATATATATATATATATATATATATATATATATATATATATAAAATATATATATATTTAATGTGAAGTATGTGCCTGCTTTCAAGAGCAAATCAGATTCAAGCGATTGTAATCTTCTTTGTACTTTTGCTTGCTTCCTTGCTTTTCATTTAACAGTTTCTCAGCGTTCCAGACATGATTAAATATTTCTCCTTCATTAAACGTTGAACAAACTTTATTTATAAGCATCAAAGTTGGAATGAAACGATCTCTATTATTATAATATAGATTAGATCGATCGAGATCTCCCACAAGTCTCATGTTACGAAAGGAACCAATAAATGACAGACTGACAGAGATTGTGTTTATATATATATGTGACTTTTTTTACTTTTGCAAAATTGATTTCCCATAACATTTTTCGATATGTTCAAGGTTTCAAAACGCTAGCAATTGTAAATATTTTTCAAAACTCCCACGGCACACCTGCAAATCTCACACGGCACACAGTTTGGTTATCACTGCATTAGACTCACTCAGCAAAGGGGCCCACAGGAGCAAAAAGTGATTTCTTCAAAGTAACAAAAAGTAGGAATCTGCAACAAAGTTTGTTAAAATCCTTGTAAAGTGGAGGAGGTATACATTAAAGTACCTCCTCCAAGTGGAGGTACACATTGTGGAGGTGGAGGTGCAAAGTGGAGGTGCACATTAAAGTAAGCCCCAAAAGAAATACATTTGGTTTGCTAAACCTTTGTGTATTAAACAATTCTTATATGTTTGTATTAAAAATACTTTTCACCTTTTTTAATTCTTTGTTGCATTTAAAGTGGTTGTAAACCCACATGAAAAAAAAAAAAGACCTGCAAGAAAAAAGCATAATAAGCTAGTATGCATAGCATACTAGCTCATTATGTACCACCCACTTGAGATCGAAGCCCCCGCTGCAGTGCCCGTACACAGCACCGGCCGGCGAAATTTCTCCCCGGAGTTACTTACGGGTATCGCGGCTCCGGCGCTGTGATTGATTGACGTCACTCCCGCGCATGTGCGTGGGAGCCGCCGGTAACGGCACACTCACTGGAGCAAACTGCACGTACGTGCCCTTGCTTCAGTGCGAATGTGCCGATGACGTCGGCACATGCAGATACAGGGGATATCTCCTAAACCGTGCAGCTTTAGGAGTTATCCTGGGTAGCTACAGGTAAGCCTTATTATAGGTTACCTGTAGCAAAAAGTGGATTATAAGGGTTTACAACCACTTTAAGCACTACTGATTAACCCCAGTCTCTTCTGATCTACTTCCTGTCTACATGCACTCCAGAGATGGCTACATGGCATTTGTTGATGCTGACAACAATGGACGAAGCCTGCATACTGTGTGTTGAAATGGCTACTTGCAGTTTTCATCAGAAGCCAATGTAACAGGATGACAATGCAGGAACACAACTAAAAGACAGGGACAGGTTGGTGGTAGCTGAGGCGATCCTGGGTTCATACGAAGCACTTCAGTAACTCCTCTATAGAGGCTGTAATGCCCCTATCCTCTTACTAGAACCATGAAATCCACTATAAGATTATGGTCCAGACTTAAATAATAAAAAGTTTCAATTTTTTTTTAAATAACAAACATGGTATAACTTGTAAAGAGAGGAAGAGGGGGGGGGGGGGGGAGAATAGGGAGAAAATGGGAAAACCCCCTCCTCAAATAATTGGGACTTTAGAGGAAAAAACTGAGTCTAGTAGGTGAGAATCAAACAAGCTTGATAAAATTTAACAATATTTATTGAAATATAATAAAAAATAGTATTTTCAATACATATACAAACATATGACCATCCAGTAGTAAAATCCAGAATTCGTACGTGACTAAAGCCAACATGTTTCGCAAAAGAATTTTCGCTTCATCAGGGCTAGACACGACGTCATTGATTCATTTAAACTGTATAAATAATGAACAGTCTCAGATTATATAGTGGTCATACATAACATCAGATCATAACAATGAAAGAACATCAATTATATGAAATTATTGCTCACCTACTGTTAAAAATTTCAAAGGAGTAAGGCTATTACCACCATTCACCAGACATCAACCGCTGAACCAACCACCACGGACTGTCCCTGGGTGCCAGATCCCAGGCAGACAATACCGGTAGGAGGCCTGGACCACACACTTAGGGCAACATAGACTGGTAACCCGTACTGAAACAAAGACGGGAAACCCATAAATTCCACTGATTCAAAATAAATCATAAATAGTACTAACAACGACCATTGATGGTCAAACAAATAAGATTTAATATGACGCCCACATAGATACATTATTCATAGGGTGTATTAAACCATATATAATATTTTAGAAAATCCAAAAAATATATGATTATTTAAAGTGTGGGACAAAGCCCACCAATGAGTTGCTTGGGATATCTATATCTTTATTTTAGGGGGAACATTTCCCATTTGTAATACATGGCCAATGAAGATGTCATACCTGTATCCATAGTAAACAGGTATAGCTAAGCCTGTAATGCTAGTAGTGCAGGGACCCTGTGAAGTAATCCCTTAGGTTATGACAGAAGGTCCCCCGGTAAAAACATGTCCAAGCGGAGCAAAGCAAAAGCGTCCAAATTCGTCTCAACTTACCCCTAAGTGTAGAAACAGAAGGAGAGGGGCTGTGATAGCTCCTAATCACAAGATTGGGCGTCCGCCCGCTTACGATGGATGGCCGAAGGATGCGTCTAACAGACAGCACCGGCGCCTCCATCTTTTAAGCGGTGCGGTCCCACCGGAAGCAATCAGGTCAGAATTTACCTCCGGCATTGCTTCTGGTCCGGAGTCCCTGCCAGGATGCGCGCGCATCAGGAGAGCGGACGCATGCGCGTTCCACCACCCAAGATGCGCACACATTGCCCATACTTCGCCATTGGCGTGAAGGGCAAAATAGGGGCGGAAGAGAGAAAAGCTCCGCCCCCTAGGCAGGGACGTCCGAGTCCCCCCACCACAACAGGCAACCGTTACTAGCAGGCAGCAGAAGCGATCCAGGGGAATGGCAGAGAGCATACATACAGGTCCAACATGGACCAGATACCTTGAGTTTGATACAAAAACATTTGTACAACAACAACAGAATACAATATAGAAATCATTTATGCATGGTTCCCTATGTGATCTTCCAATCTAATCCATCATAATTTAAGTGAAGCAAAAGGGAACAAAAAGAACGAAAAAAAAAGAAAAAAAAAAAAAGGGAAAAAGACAAAAAAGAAAAAACAAAGCAAAGCAGAGGGAGGGGGGGGGGGGGGGGGTGGTTTGTGTCGGGGCCAGTCAGTCTCTATTTCCATCAACACAAATGGGGATTAGCACCATCTAGTGGGTGTTAGTAATACTATACAACTGAAGGTGGGTGAGAGCCTGCCTGCAGTATCATATGAATATCATATATGGCAAATATAAACATGTAATAGATTCTACCTGTAATTTCAGTTGTTTATTAATAACATGATCATTTGCTGCAGGATAAAACACATATAAGGAATAGCCCCATCTAGTGAATGTTAGTAATATTATGCAACTGAATATAATAATATAATAATAATATTACTAACATTCACTAGATGGGGCTATTCCTTATATGTGTTTTATCCTGCAGCAAATGATCATGTTATTAATAAACAACTGAAATTACAGGTAGAATCTATTACATGTTTATATTTGCCATATATGATATTCATATGATACTGCAGGCAGGCCCTCACCCACCTTCAGTTGTATAGTATTACTAACACCCACTAGATGGTGCTAATCCCCATTTGTGTTGATGGAAATAGAGGCTGACTGGCCCCGACACAAACCCCCCCCCCCCCCCCCCCCCCCTCTGCTTTGCTTTGTTTTTTCTTTTTTGTCTTTTTCCCTTTTTTTTTTTTCTTTTTTTTTTCTTTCTTTTTGTTCCCTTTTGCTTCACTTAAATTATGATGGATTAGATTGGAAGATCACATAGGGAACCATGCATAAATGATTTCTATATTGTATTCTGTTGTTGTTGTACAAATGTTTTTGTATCAAACTCAAGGTATCTGGTCCATGTTGGACCTGTATGTATGCTCTCTGCCATTCCCCTGGATCGCTTCTGCTGCCTGCTAGTAACGGTTGCCTGTTGTGGTGGGGGGACTCGGACGTCCCTGCCTAGGGGGCGGAGCTTTTCTCTCTTCCGCCCCTATTTGCCCTTCACGCCAATGGCGAAGTATGGGCAATGTGTGCGCATCTTGGGTGGTGGAACGCGCATGCGTCCGCTCTCCTGATGCGCGCGCATCCTGGCAGGTACGTCCGGACCAGAAGCAATGCCGGAGGTCAACTCTGACCTGATTGCTTCCCTTGGGACCGCACCGCTTAAAAGATGGAGGCGCCGGTGCTGTCTGTTAGACGCATCCTGCGGCCATCCATCGTAAGCGAGCGGACGCCCAATCTTGTGATTAGGAGCTATCACAGCCCCTCTACTTCGGTTTCTACACTTAGGGGTAAGTTGAGACGAATTTGGACGCTTTTGCTTTGCTCCGCTTGGACATGTTTTTAACCGGGGGACCTTCTGTCATAACCTAAGGGATTACTTCACAGGGTCCCTGCACTACTAGCATTACAGGCTTAGCTATACCTGTTTACTATGGATACAGGTATGACATCTTCATTGGCCATGTATTACAAATGGGAAATGTTCCCCCTAAAATAAAGATATAGATATCCCAAGCAACTCATTGGTGGGCTTTGTCCCACACTTTAAATAATCATATATTTTTTGGATTTTCTAAAATATTATATATGGTTTAATACACCCTATGAATAATGTATCTATGTGGGCGTCATATTAAATCTTCTTATTTGTTTGACCATCAATGGTCGTTGTTAGTACTATTTATGATTTATTTTGAATCAGTGGAATTTATGGGTTTCCCGTCTTTGTTTCAGTACGGGTTACCAGTCTATATTGCCCTAAGTGTGTGGTCCAGGCCTCCTACCGGTATTGTCTGCCTGGGATCTGGCACCCAGGGACAGTCCGTGCTGGTTGGTTCAGCGGTTGATGTCTGGTGAATGGTGGTAATAGCCTTACTCCTTTGAAATTTCTAACAGTAGGTGAGCAATAATTTCATATAATTGATGTTCTTTCATTGTTATGATCTGATGTTATGTATGACCACTATATAATCTGAGACTGTTCATTATTTATACAGTTTAAATGAATCAATGACGTCGTGTCTAGCCCTGATGAAGCGAAAATTCTTTTGCGAAACATGTTGGCTTTAGTCACGTACGAATTCTGGATTTTACTACTGGATGGTCATATGTTTGTATATGTATTGACAATACTATTTTTTATTATATTTCAATAAATATTGTTAAATTTTATCAAGCTTGTTTGATTCTCACCTACTAGACTCAGTTTTTTCCTCTAAAGTCCCAATTATTTGAGGAGGGGGTTTTCCCATTTTCTCCCTATTCCCCCCCCCCCCCCCCTCTTCCTCTCTTTACAAGTTATACTTTAACCAGGGATGGGAAAAATTGTCTGAGATGTTTTCCTGACATAGCCCAACCATCTCTCTCTAAATAACAAACATGGTATACTTATTTGCTCCTTTTTCTGGGGTCCCCCGCTGGCACTCCAGGCCCCTCCTCATCGGCAGGTGCCCCCATTGAAAGCCACATGGAAAGACACTGAGCTGTCGCCCCCTGCTCCCTTGTCGCAGCATTTGATTGTCAGCAGTGGAAGCCAATGGCTCCCGCTGGTATCAACCTGCCCAACGAGGATAGGTTGCCAGGAAAGCACTTTTTCTTCACTGGAAGTCCCCTTCATCACCGACTCTAGATAGATGGATGGTGACAGTTAACAATGCTCTTCCATTGTATAAAGCCACGTACAACAGCAGATGATGCCCCTCCAAATTTGATAAAGTATGGTCCCCATGGCTTGAGAACCCCATTACTGCAACTGTGACTTGACTTCCTCTTGCATCCATATTCAGGGGTAGAGCATGGCTCTACACATTAGGATCCTTTGCTAAGCGTTCCCCTTTTCCGAATTGAATTTCACTAGGTTTTTCATTGGAGGCTTCCTGTGGGATGCTGTTGTGGGGCTTGAGGTTTGCTCTGTGGTGATACCTTCTCTGTGTTATTATAACATGTTGCCAATAATTTATAGCTTTCTATACTGTGTGAGGTCTATATGAGGTCTAGGGAAGTAATGAACCATCTTTTACCCCGATGATGATACTGTCGAGGGTACGGGGAAAGGAAGGTGGGTGGAGTACAATGGTTTCAATTGTTTTAAATTTTGTTTTACAATTTGTTACATTTCTGTCTTTCATAGATGGACTTTGTTTGTAGTTTTGTATTGAACTTGTTTTCTGTTATTTTCGAAAAATCAATAAAATAGAATTTGTAAAAAAAAAACTAAAAAAAGACAGGAACGGAGTGTTTTCACCCTATAATAGGTGACAACACGCAACACAATAAGGACCTACATAGCAGTATAACTAAATAATATTTTAAATAGAGATGCAGATTTTAAAAATAATAAACATATTTTTTTTTTAATTCAATTATTATGTTATAGCTTATCAGAGGTTTAAGTAATTTGGTTAACACGTACATTAAAGAAGTCCATCCCAGCTGGAAATTATGCCTTTTCTAAATTGCAAGGTACATATCACTAATGATCTATAGCAAATGTAGAAAGTGACTCAAATCAGGAGGCAGTTCTCAGCATGCGAGTAAATGTGGAGGGTGATAGGTGGAGGAGATTCCTCTCCTGTCAACAGCCAGGGATCATGCATGGCTTGTACCCATGTGGTTTATCTCACTGCATACAGTCAGCAACACGTTCATACATGCTGCTTGCTTAGTTTGCTAATTCAATTAACTCTTCCACTAGGGACATCACTGCAGCAAAAGCCAGAAGCGGCAACCATGACTAAGTGGCTTGCATTCAGCTTTGTTAGGAGAGAGAACAATCTGCTGGCGCTTCAATTAACTAGCAGCCTTATACTATTAAGATGTGCTGAGCACAATAGTTAATTATTAATAGTACAAGGCATTATAAGGCTTTATTTATATTGTGTGAACCGATTACAGAGAGCTGTCCGGTCAGAGAATGCTTGCTTAGTCAGCACTTGGAAACGTATTTCCTCTCTGCATGTTAGCAAAGACCACGGGGACAATATCTAGCTGAAAAAATATTACTCACCAGAAACTGAGCAGAAGAGTGCAGATCTTAAGTAGTAAAAGTAGTTTTAATTGACAAAAAGACAAACTCACTTACATCAAATTTAATACTGAAGCACTTTACCGGGATGATCAGGATAGCTGCCAGTGGCTTAAAGATCAGCAGCGATGAACACGGATGAAACCAGCGTGTAGCTGGAGCTGTATCCTCCTAGCAGGACCCACTTAAAACAGAATGAAAATCTCCCAATCAACATTAACTATTTTAATCCTTATGCTGCTAGCCTTAGTAAATACCGTATATACTTGAGTAAAGGCTGAGTTTTTCAGCATTTTTTTTGTGCTGAAAACGCCCCCCTCGGCTTATACTCGAGTCAAGCACTTTTCTGCAGCAGAGAATGACATTTTCCGAACTGAATTTGCTAGGAACCCCAAAACTGGGGTTCCTAGCACCAAGTGGCCCAGAGATACGGGGCCCCAAAGTCGTTTCAGAAAATGTAATTCTCTGCTGCAGAAAAGTGACATTTTCTGAACCGATTTTGGGGCCCTGTATCTCGGGGCCACTTGGTGGAACCCCCGCTTTGGATATGTTGTAGTGCTAGTTCTACTGGGTTTGCACACCAAATTTGGGGTTCCTAGCACCAAGTGGCCCTGAGATACGGGGCTCCACATCGGTCAACTGTGTCCATCTGCAGCAATGTCATTTCGGGACCCTTTGGGTCCAGAGACCCCAAATTTTGGCTGCAGCTAGGGGGCATCTAGGAACCCTTAACTACCAGGTTTGACGTTCGGGGGACCTATGGCTGCAAATGGGCACAGTGAGGCATGCAATTGGGCATTGTTGACCCTCTTTTCCACTTACAGTAGCTGCGCATTTCTCACCCTAGGCTTATACTCGAGTCAATAAGTTCTCCCAGTTTTTTGTGGTAAAATTAGGTGCCTCGGCTTATATTCGGGTCGGCTTATACTCGAGTATATACGGTGGATAGTAAGGTATATTAGATTTACTTGTTTTAAACATTTTTTTGTTTTTTGCTGTTCTTGCTGCTTCCTGGTTTCTAGTCCAGGCCAGAATGATGTCATACATCCCAGGAGTCTTCATTGCATATTTTTTTTTATTTCATATGGAGGATAGGAGGGAATTTTTCAGCTAAGCACACCCTTCTGCCTTCATGCTTGAGCTAAGGGCAGATGGATTCCAGGAAATAAATGTTACATGAATCATCTGCCCTTACTCAAGATGGCCACAGATAGAAATGTTAGGGGGTGTTTTTCAAAGTGATTTCTCAACAAAATAAAGCATGGAGACATGGATGGATGGGTGAGTTTACTTTGAATAATAAAAATTAAATAGATAGCATTTTCAGTTTGTGGTGCTCAGATACAGTTACAGTGGTTCAGAAGTCAAAAGGTTTTTACCGTAATGTATTACCTTCATTACAGGAAAAAAACTTTCAACTAGCTGTTTGTTTCCTCCCACTCCCTAAATACTCGTCCTACATTGATCCAGTGCTGTGCCTGTCTACAGCATAGCTGGTGTCTCTTCTCACAGGACAGATTTTTAGCAGCGGGAGCCATTGGCTTCTGCTGATGTCAATCAATTCCATTGATGAGGAAGTGAGGGGTTTGGCCAAGTCGCGCTGTGTGTGTGTGTATGGACACACACAGTCTGGCTCGGGAGCGAGCCTGCACATGTGCCCCACAGCACACAGCTTGCTATAAGGGCACATTCAGGAGAGGAGGAGCAGCCGCCAGTGCCAGCAAGGGACCCCAGAAGAGGAGGTTCAGGGCAAGGATATTGCAAAGAGCAGGCAAGTGTAAAGCTCTTTTTTCATTTAAGGCAAAAAAAAATAAAAAGATTATAAGATCACTTCTGCTTTAAATATATAAACAGTCAGAATCCACAAGACAAGGCAATGCAATCAAGAAATGGGGTGGAGCCCCCAAAAATGTATGTTAAACATATCTATGTTCAACATTTTCTTAATTCGGTCATTACTATCTATACTCCCTTAACAGTTCTTCACTTTATGGTCTCCATAAAGAAATTCCAGTCAAATTCTAAATATTGCTAAAACTTACTCCCACCCTCATTCGAAGCGTATTCTATCTACTCAGTAAAAAGAAAGATGGCTATACTTAACTATTCTGAAGTTGCTCTGGTCCGGTCATATGATCAGGTCCCAGCGCCAGCTTCAGTGTAGAGGAGGGACAGCTGACAATGGCTGGCCCATAGTGAGCCTATGGGTGACACCATTGCCAAGGCTCTGTAGCCATTGTTGCTGTCTCTCCTCTACACTGAAGCCAGTGCTGAAACCTGATCAAATGACCGGACCAACTTCAGGATAGTTAAGTATAGCCATCTTTTCTTTCACAGGGCAGATAAAGGTCTTTGAATGGGGGCGGGAGTAGCTTTAGCCCTAGAATTTGATTGGAATTGCACTTTAACCATTACAGTGCCTTGAAAAAGTATTCATACCCCTTGACATTTTCCAAATTTTGTCATGTTACAACCAAAAACGTAAATGTATTTTATTGGGATTTTATGTGATAGACCAACACAAAGTGGCACATAATTGTGAAGTGGAAGGAAAATGATAAATGGTTTTCCAAATTTTTTACCAATTAATAATTGAAAAGTGTGGCGTGCATTTGTATTCAGCCCCCTTTACTCTGATACCCCTAACAAAAATCTAGTGGAAACAATTGCCTGCAGAAGTCACCCAATTAGTAAATAGAGTCCACCTGTGTGTAATTCAATCTCAAGCTTTGAACATCGCACGGAGCACTGTTCAATACATCATCCAAAAATGGAACGAGTATGGCATAACTACAAACCTACCAAGACATGGCCATCCACATAAATTGACAGGCCAGGAAAGGAGAGGATTAATCAGAGAAGCAGCCAAGAGGCCCATGGTAACTCTGGAGGAGCTGCAGAGATTCACAACTCAGGTTGGTGAATCTGTCCACAGGGCAACTAATAGTTGTGCACTCCACAAATCTGGCCTTTATGGAAGAGTGAAAAGAAGAAAGCCTTTGCTAAAAGAAAGCCATAGGAATTCCGATATTCAATTTGTGAGAAGCCATGTGGAGGACACAGCAAACATATGGAAGAAGGTGCTCTGGTCAGATGAGATCAAAATTGTACTTTTTGGCCTAAAAGCAAAACGCTATGTGTGGTGGAAAACTAACACTGCACATCACCCTGAACACACCATCCCCACAGTGAAACACGGTGGTGGCATTATCATGTTGTGGGCATGCTTTTCTTCAACAGGGACAGGGAACCTGGTCAGAGTTGATGGCAAGATGGATGGATCCAACTACAGGGCAATCTTAGAAGAAAACCTGTTAAGAGTATACAAAAGACTTGAGACTGGGGCGGAGGTTCACCTTCCAGCAGGACAACGACCCTAAACATACAGCCAGAGCTACCATGGAATGGTTTAGATCAAAGCATATTCATGTGTTAGAATGGCCCAGACTAAATCAGATTGAGAATCTGTGGCAAGACTTGAAAACACGACTTAAAAGACACTCTCCATCCAATCTGGTAGAGCTTGAGCCATTTTGCAAATTAGAATGGACAAAAATGTCACTCTCTAGATGCACAAAGCTGGTAAAGACATTCCCAAAAAGACTTGCAGCAAAAGGTGGTTCTACAAAGTACTGGATCTGGGGGCTGAATACAAATTCATGCCTCACTTTTCAGATATTTGTAAAAACTTTTTAAAACAATTTATCATTTTCCTTCCACTTCACAATTATGTACCACTTTGTGTTGGTCTATCACATAAAATCCCAATAAAATAAATTTACGTTTTTGGTTGTAACATGACAAAATGTGGAAAATTTCAAGGGGTACGAATACTTTTTCAAGGCACTATATATCAGATTGCACACTGGCAGCATACAAATATTGATAGTGCTTGCAAAGGGACACCTTAATAGCAAGGGTTATTTAGTAGGACCAAGATCAAACCGTAGTAACCAATGTGCAATCAGCTTGCATCGTTCTGACCTTGGTAAACTGAACTGCGAGTGGTTGCTGCTGGTTATTATTTTTGGTACATTATCAAGTCTTCATGGCTAGAGACTTCTCAATATGGAAGCATCGGTTCCATATTTAACCATTTTCCATATTTTCCTACACTGTGTTCAGTGTGTCACCAAGATGGCTGCTGCATGTTAATACCACCTGGACTAAAAGAAACAATTTAATTCTATTATTGTGGGTGTAATTGCAACTATTGTATTTTCAAAAAAGGCCAGTGAAGACCACACTTTTGAACACAAAAACACACGCCTCGTGAAGGTGTTTTTCTCCAAATACTTGTTCTTTCTGAGAAATGCTTTGCCCACTCCAATAAGAACTACTTTGTGGATACCAAGGGTCACATCACTGTACTGAACAATGACTTAACAAGATGGCTGCCTTAGCTGTCTGCAAATGTCAGGTCCACTTTGAATGGGGATACCTCAACAGTGCAGATATTAAAATCAAAGCCATCTTCTGTGACTGGAAATTAAAAGCCCAATTTTGCTGTGTGGCAGTGAGAGGAATAAATGTGCACAGGGCCTCGTTACTTCTCTCTCACTGATTCAATTACCTGATTCCAATTCCAGTCCTCTGGGTGATTTCTCTCCCACAGGCTTTGCTGCCAAGGCTTCCCACTCTCACTAGATCTGGCTCTGTACTCTGCATCCTTGTCCTTATCTCACAATATCAGTGCATAAACTACCGCCATACTAAAGCCGAGATAGCAGATACTGATCCAGGGTTTATGTTGTGCCTGCTGCATGTCTTAACTCCAATATTTAACCCACTACACTGTTCTTTATACCCTCTAATGATTCTTATATCCCTATATGTTTTCATTGTTTTACATTAACTATTACAGACAAAAAAATATATATCTACGAGATGTGTCCAGAAAGTAAATGAGAATATTTTAAAATTTCTTTAATTGAAAAATTTTACAATTGAACATTGTCTCCTTTAATGTGCCGTGAACATTGTCTCCTTCAAAGTGTGCACCCTGTGAGTGTACACAACACTCCAAGTGATTTTCCCATTCTTCATAGCATCCCTGGAAGTCTTGAAGTGGGATGGCGATCAGAGCCTGCGTAGTGGCTCTTTGGACATTCACACTACCAAAATGGTGTCCTTCCTCATGATAATTCCCATTTCCTCTGCAGTCAGTCATTCTGGTAGTGAGCCATCGGTCACGGTTGAGAACAGACCTCACTGCATCCACATTCTGTTCTGTTTTTGATCAGAATGATTGCAGAGAAAACCTGAATTACTAAGTCAATTGTTCATAAAATTGTGACTCAGGATTTGAACATGAGAAAGGACACCATTTTGGTAGTTTGAATAATGTCCAAAGAGCCAGCAGGCTCTGAACGCCATCCCACTTCAAGACTTCCAGGGATGCTATGAAGACTGGAAAAATCACTGGGAGCGTTGTGTACACTCACAAGGTGCATACTTTAAGGGAGAAAATGCTCAACTGTAAAATTTTTCAATAAAGAAATTTTTAAAACATCATTCTCATTACTTTCTAGACATACTTTGTATATACGAGGATTCTTCAAAAAGTTTCCGCACTTTTTTTAAAACTCTGTTAAACATAAAAAAGTGCGGAAACTTTTTGAAGACCATATATACACATAGGACTAGGGTACCCGAAGCTCCAAGGGTAACTTGGGACCCTGCCTACTCGAACACAAAGTCATGGTCATCCAGCAGAAAAAAATCTGAGGCTTTTTTTTTACCAAGGAAGATTTTGCTCTCACTTCCTGTCCCAGTTACAGGGTGTTATAAGGACAGGGTGTGATATCACTCTAATGGACACAGATGGCAACATCTGTCCAGAGTGTAAGGTTTTAACTGGTCTGTCTGCTTGTCCCGGTGAAACCTGTTACCCTCATTTCTTGTTCTAGTGTCGGCAGGTCAGTAAGAGGGTCTCCCCAATGGGAACCCAGACTGAAATTAAAACTTGACAGAATATTTGATCAGAGTTGATCTAGAATTTCGGAGGATTGTAAAATTGGACTGAATTTGTTCAGATATGAAATTCAGTGTTTTTCGGTGGTTTGGATTTCCAAAAGACTTCTAGAAGAAATGGCTGCTTCTGCTATAGCTTGAAAACGCTTAACTTCATTGCTAGTGCCACCATTTGTCTGGTAGAACTGTTTAAGTGTCTCATGTTTTTTTAGCCCCATCATCCTCTCAGGCAGAGTTGTCAGGAGCATCCTAAAGTATTCTACATACATGCATATGCTGATTTTTAATAAACACTTTGACCCTTCTTAGATTTCCATTGATTTACAATAATGCAAAATTAAGAATTTCAAATTTCACAAAATTTTCAAAAGTTCAGCCAAACTACAACTGATCAGACGTTTCAAAAATTTGCCCATCTCTGTTGCTAACCCTTCTCCACTATATCACAATCAACACAAATTAAACATTGTGTGTTTAGTATCACTTTAATGTTTCTCTGCAATCAGGTTTAGATCTACCAACAAGCATGTACAAGGGACAACCTGATTGGATACAGTTTAATTGGATAGATTAGGCAGGTCTTCATACAAGTTTAAACTTGATTACACAAAGATTGTACAGTGAGACTGTAACATGTATGGTGACCTTAAGAGGTAACAGTTTCTTGTTTTGATGTACATAGGAAAACACAGGTGTCAAGGGATGGTTAAATCAGGAAACCGCCAGAGCGCCAGAGGTGGCGGGAGACAATATAGTTTGATCCATTTAAATGCTTCAAAGAGACGCGACTCTATTATAAATGCAATGAAAAGCCAATGATCAGACAGTGTTTGAGGTTTCCCAGCAGATGTGCCTAGAAGGGGGTACGGGGAATTCTCATTGTATGCTGTTCCACTAATGAACAACATACATCTCTAGATATATTCATTGCTCTGACACTAAGCAGCCGCTCTCGTTCCTCCCTCCCTCGTGGCGAAGTCTGGAGGCACAAGTGTTTTTATTTTCCCAGTGTACCAGTGTTATGTAGATGCTTATTGCTTTTTATCTCTTAATTACGTTTCTACTACACCATCTGAGACAGCCTATTTTTACCTGTAGCGGTTTTCTGCAGAAAGACATCAATTAACGCAACCTGAAATAGACTCTCCGAACCCCTATTTATAATCGCCCTCTACCAGCTGAGCACAACCTTGACATTAAACCCTGACTGGCAAACGCACAACCCTGGTACACACCACAGTAAATTATCTTTTATTTTCTCTATTAAAAAAGGGGCTCCATGGGACTTCCCTTCAGTGACAAAAAGTTGGCTTATTTTAATAACAGTTTTGTGATGGACTATTTACCAAGAATCCTGGTGATCTCACAGAAGGGACTTCCTTGGCAACCATAAGCCAAAGTATACGTTGCAAGCACACTAAGGATAATTGAAGTCCAAAAGTTTATTTGGTGACCATATCAAGATTTCAGAATAGTGCTGCGCAACATTCATAAACCATCTGCATAACATATATATATATATATATATATACACTCAAAATAACAAAATAAAATAAGTTTTTTGAAAAGTGTCAATACATTAGAATGTCTTTAACTGATGTGCAAAAACGAATCAGTTTGCTGCTATATGTTATACAACAACAATGTGTAAAGCAATCAGAATTCCTCTATGAAATGAAAAAAGGGAGTTCCACCAACAATATTATGCTGCTATCATAATGTGCAATAAAAGTAATTCAAAACCTTTTAGCTTTCATTATGTGCTGCCCACGCTCCTACCAGTCAGTTTCACCACCATTCACAATCCACACTCACCTAATATGTTGACCTATTAAAACTACAGATCAAACATTTTCCCCTTTAAAGGGTCCTATTTGCCTTCCTTAGATCTCCGACCTCCTCACCTGGGCCCCTCTTGTCCTTGCAGCAATGAGGTAGAAATGGCTCAAGGTAAAACCACCACCATCTCCACTCAAAAGAAATGAAAACTAATATATATATATATATATATATATATATATATAGACATAACAGAGGTCCAATGGCGGGACTGGGCAAGACTGAGCGGAGCCGAGAGGAGCCGAATGGAGCGGAGTACACAGTACACTCGGCTATGTTGTATCTCGGCGGCACTCACTCCTCTCACCCTCAGTCAGTGGGGATCAGCGTATAACACGCACCCACGATTTTCCCCTGATCTTAAGGGGAAAAAAGTGCGTGTTATACGCCGATAAATACGGTAATTTCAATACTCCACAATATGTATAAAAATAACAACGTTTTTATTGCTACATACAAGACATCGTTAAAAAGTTTTGGTATAAGTTATGTGCACATGTACAAGGAAACATCTAGAATTCAAAGCAGATGACAAAATTTAATCACTCAGCAATAGCATTGGAGTGATTGTCCCGACATGTTTTGCCACTCTGGGCTCATCAGGACATGTTTTAAAGACAATTAGATGTAACACTGCATAGAACAAAACAAAATTAAAAACATTACATTGACTTTGAATAAAATACAAAAAAATAATAAAAAATAACAATAATGATACGGTAGAGTAGGCTGTCGACTACCATGCCCATCACCAATCGCTCACCCATATGAAGATCTTTTGCCTGCAACTCAATGTCAAGTCAAGAAAAACCGTCACTGGATAGTGCACATAAGAAGACGCTAAATAGGGCCCGAAAAAATTGTTCGGCTGGAATCTAGCCGAGAGTGTAAGTGCAGGAATTTGGTGAAATCAAATATCCTAAGTGAGAAAATAAAATTAAATAAATCTACTAAGGAAAAATAGTTGAGGTGAAGGGGAGTGAGGGAAGGGGACGGAGAGAGGACTGGGAAGGGGAAATGAAGGAACGGATGGGAAATGACAATAGGGAAGGAAGGTGAGAAGGGGGGGAGGGAAAGGGGAGGATGACGGGGAAGGGAGGGGAAAAAAGAGAGGAGGGGGAGGAAAGGGTAAGATGGGAAAGAAGGGGGGGGTTTGAAAAGGTGAGTGTTCCTTGTCATTGTCACCTACCCATATCACTACTTCCTATTGTATTTTATATTAGGTTTTAAGAAATTGGCCATTGATTGTAAACAGTAAAACACTATATTTAGTTTTCATTTCTTTTGAGTGGAGATGGTGGTGGTTTTACCTTGATCCATTTCTACCTAATTTCTGCAAGGATAAGAGGGGCTCAGGTGAGGAGATCGGAGATCTAAGGAAGGCAAATAGGACCCCTTAAAGGGGAAAATGTTTGATCTGTAGTTTCATTTCAATTCACAGAGGAATTCTGATTGCTTTACACATTGTTGTTGTACAACATATAGCAGCAAACGGATTCGTTTTTTCACATCAGTTAAAGACATTCTAATGTATGGACACTTTGCAAAAAACTTTATTTTATTTTGAGTATTTTATGTTCATACACAGTGTATATTTGTTTGGTACACTTATTGATTTTGTGTAAGATTTTTTTACATGATTGCTCATATATGTGAATTCACTTTCATTGTATTGTACCGAGATAGTCCAACTGCCCTCTAGTTCCTTGGTGAGTGCCTGGCTGGGGACCAGGCTCCCAACCCCTTTCTCTCTAAAAATTTTTGGATGATGGTACAACCTCTAGCTGACCTTATCTATTCATTAACATTGTTCCCAGAGACTATTTATAATTTTCAGTGGTCAGTTTACTGTCGGGAAGAGGCACAGGCAGAATCAGCCAAGCATTATTCAACACAGGAAGGAGTAAATAACATTGCAATTGTACAGACCATATTATCTTTCTTTAAAGGGACAGTAATATAAGTTAATTTGTTTAGGTTTACAAAACACTTTACATGAGAAGTACAGCCAAAGTTTGTTTGGCTGTACGTCTCCTGTGGATCACAGGAGTACAGTTCCTTCTGCACCCCTGTGCCCCTTTTTTAGCAGACAGCTGAAGCCCACTGTTGGCTGACGTCACAGAGCCGATCCAGGCTCAGGAAAGATTGCGACCATATGGTTGGGATCTGCCCAAATACCTGGACCAGGACCTGGCTCAGCCTGTTAGTGAGCTGCTGAGAGACTGAGCTGGCCGCTCCTGCTCCTTCCACAGACCAGTGCTCCAGTGAGCATGGAGGTGCAGAGCAAAGAGCTGGTGACTGACAGTCACCAGCTCTCTGCTCAGAGAGTTCTGAGAACCGAGCGATCAGCGGTGTTTGCTCGGTTCTTAGCCTTAGAGCCGGCAGGGGACAGATGCTGTATCCACCTCGGTAAGTAGGATTCCAAAATCAATAAATCACATACTTCTTTTTTAAAGCTTTATTCTGGGATAAGTAAATATTGTCTAAGTACAAAAGGCATGTGTATTCTTACTTATATCTTGTTGTCCACTAACTGCAGATACCCATCAACTTTGTCAGCCTATGCTGGTATGATAGCTGTTATAGCAAATACGGCATTATATCAATACTGCACTATTATGGTAACCTGTGTACAATCCTGCATTAGATATAAATATACAAAACATATTTTTAGCCACATAAACTTGTGAGATTCACATGTAACTCACACGCATTTCTGTGTGCACACATACATACAGGGTGACATACATGAGGGCGAGAGAGTAAAGGATCCCAGCGGTGGGATTATTATTTTTAGCCTGCCTGAGATGACACCTTCCTCTCCTTCTAGTACGATGCTCCAGCAGCTGTCTCCATCCAGCCATTATGTATTTAGGAAGCTTGATGGCTCGGTAAACCTTTTCACTGGCACTGGCCTTGCAATAAGCACTGCATTATCATGCAGATGTGAGCCCATGATTGCTGCACTCACAGGAGCCCTGCAGAGGCTCACATTGGATCAGTGCTATTTTAAGACTTCCCTTTAGTGTCTGCAGGCTCTGAGCAATTCTGAAATCCAACTTACATGCTATACAAATGTTTGGTGGCACAAAAGGAACGGGAGATGCGGGGGAAGGCGGTGTGGAGAAAAGACTCAGCTATGTGTCCAACTCTCTTCTCAGTAGATTCTGTAATGAACATAGTAGTAATTCAGCCACTAGGAAAAAAAAAGAGCAACTAACCAGCAAATTGTATAGAAAATTTCTGTTTTCCCTTTGTGAAGCTACATATAAACAGTAACGCCTATGATCACGTCAGAGAACATACAGTAAGAACATAAAATGCCTCAATCAGATTAATAAAAGAATAAAGTGCAGCGCAATATTTTTAAGAAAAAACACAGTCCAGATCTTCATCTAATTTATGTAAAAAACAGTCCTGTCAGTAGAATACAAAAAGAGCCTCCTAAGGTGCAATGATGAACAAAGACAAAGAAGCGGTGATTGCAGCCCCCTCACCTCATGAACTCGACCTTTAAAAAGGTCACACAGCATTTGACCCACACCTGGGGTACCGATCTTCATTGGATCCAGACGGTGGTAATATCACATATATAAACGAAAAGAAGGGGACAATCTAGTGCTCTTTTGTTATATGAAGAAGTCCCGCCCATAGGACGTAACGCGTACGGTGCAGGAGCTACGTCTGATGTCTATTGCGGCCATCTTTCTGGTTTGAAACTACATGCAATACATGCTTGTTTGCTAGCACTCGGCTGGAGTGCTTTATTTGTAAGTGGATTTCCATTTTTATCTGATAATTAAATAATTCAAAACGGAGAGCACTAGATTGTCCCCTTCTTTTAGTTTATATATGTGATATTACCACCGGCGGGATCCAATAACGATCGGTACCCCAGGTGTGGGTCAAATAATGTGTGGCCTTTTTCATGAGGTGAGAGGCTGGAGTATCTGTGGTGGAGGGGCTGCAATCACCGCTTTTGTCTTTTATTTATTATTCTTTTACTTGTCTGATTGAGGCGTTCTGAATTATTCTTACGTGTCAGCTTGCATTACCTTATCTTTTTAAATTGTTAGTCTATCTGCGCAGAATATTTGTTGTTTACAAGAACATAAAATGGAAATTTTTTTTGGTCAACAAAAAGGTTGTATACATCAATGTTGTTAACAGCTGTCTTTTCAGTTCAAATGCAGGCTTTGCAATGCAAAACACAACACTATCAAACGCATCTCAAATGGACCTGCTGCATCAAAAGGACCACAATGCAAAGGAGGCTGAGCTCAGAAATGTCATCCACGCTACACCAGTGAAGTAAATGAGATTCTGCTGACCTGCATTAGAAGAGTGAGGCTGAGTGAGACTATGTGCGGCCATGGGGCACAGCAGGGGGTCCAGTGCGTTCCCATTCACCATTTCAGATCCTAATTTTTGACTGAATTCTGACCTGAAACGGAGCCAAAGACACACAGGACTCTTTTGCTGTGACCTCCGCAGCCGCCCTGGAGATGTGTGAACCGACTCTATTGAAAGCCAGTCACACTCTCCTGTCATGCGATATGGATGCAGGGAATACCGCATCCAATTCGCAATAGTGTGAACCCAGCCTGACGGCAGAAAGGGGTCCATCAAGTATGCCTCATTTTTTAAATTTTATATATATATATATATATTATATTATATTATATACATATACACATACATACACATGTATATCTGTTTTTTTTTTTCTTAACTTTTTACAGATGTTTGTTTCAAATACATGTCAATATCAGGAAAACAAGGTCTGTCTAAACAATCTAGCTATTGAAACTACATAGCTAGTACATCCATAAAATACTACCAGACAATTCTGCAAACAAACTAAGCCCAGAGACACAGGATGTGTGCTGCCATTCTCTCATTGTCACCCTTGCATCGATCTTCTGCCCATGGCTGCCCGTCAGTGAACGTGTTATAGTTTCTGGGATTTCTTGTTTTACTCAGCAGCGTTTAATCTAAACGCTTGAAAATGGCTCCAACTCTGCCCGCTTTTAGCTAATTGCAGTTTCAACATACACACAACACAAAGGCGTAAGATAGAGTCTGCACAAGACAAAATAAAGCCATAGACTAGCCATTCAAAAAACAGTCTTCATCCAGAGTGTCATGAAAGGGTTCACCCGTTGGTGACGCTGCCGGTCTCTTGGATCGCAGTACCAGTATCCACCAGCGGGTGTCTTCCTACACCCAGGTCCTGTAATAAGAGGACTCACCTGCTGGTGGCACTGTTGGATCCCTGGGCCGTAGTACCGGTGTCCACCAGCGGGTGTATCCCGGCAGTGTAGAGCAGACAGCACCTTCTGCACTCAGGTGTTACGCGAGCTCAATCATTGGCAGTCTAATAAATACCCGGCAAGCCCTCACATGCTTGCCTTGGTATCTCTCTCCCTGCGCCCTGACCTTGCTGCCTGTTATCCTGACCTTGAGCCTGCATCTGTCCTGTCCTATCCTGACCTGATCCAATCCCGAGCCCATCCTGGACCTGTCCCTCCTGTTCCTGATTACCTTGTATCCCTGCCATGTAGTCTATCCATCCGTCCTCTCCCTGTCCTGTTGGTTTCCCGTCCTTACCCATCTGCCGATTCCCCTGTGTATGACCTCGGCCTGGCTTATGTTACGATTACGGTATTTCCCATTTATTTGTATATACCATTGGTTGTTTGTGGGTCTGTGGTTGGTTGTGCACTGTTATATTCACTTACTTGTCACCTTTTTAAAAAAACACCATTATTATTCACTTACATGCGTTTCTGGTTTCCTCTGTGCAGTCCACACAGTCTGGTCTACTAATTCTCTGACACAGAGGTTGCTGTGAGTTCCTTGAGCGGTGGCTGATTGACCTTCCACCTGATGGTACCTGCATAGTTCCAGGACCAACTTGGCAAATCCAGCAGCCCGATTATCTTTTTCGGATGTCTTTAGGGTTGGCATTCTTATCACGACTCTAAAGGTTGCATTCTTCTTACTGACCACTAATTTAATGGGCATTTAACTCCGTGACCCTTGATAAACTGGTTTTAGTAAGGGTTTCCTGGGATCTGAACATTATTTTAGGGATTCCACTGGGGTGAAAAGGTTGAGAAAGGCTGCCATTCGCCCACCCATAAGCCCTGGGAGAAGCTAAAACTGGCTCCAGTAAAATATATTACTTTATTGCAGCTGTAATGTTTCCTGGATAACATTAGCAGGGAACTGATTGCTTTAGTGAGGATGTTGGAATGTAAACACATTTAGGTAAATCTGTGTGCACTAGTTCACTTACCTAATATCTGCATGAGATCATGTGACCTGGGGCAGCTTTACACTCAGTTGTCAACACCCCAGTACAGTGCAACCACTAATCATGTAGCTTAGACTTTGAAGTCTACTTATTATAATGGACAGGGAAGTTTTTGCACATTCTAACATCTGTATACAGCTTCCACAATGGTCCCCTACACATATATAAGGGACTTAAACTTTAAGCTTAAGCTTGCCTACTATCATTGGGTGCAAAACTAATTGACCACAAGCAGACATTTTTTGTTTTTAACTCTCCACCATTTAAGATGGTTAGGCCCCTTTCACACGGACGGACCGTCTATCCGTTTTTCTTCCATCCGTCAACGGACGACAATGCATTCCTATGGGCAAACGGATGACCATCCGTTACCATCCATTAACTTCCGTTTTTATCCGGTTTTTAACGTACAAGGCTACGACCAGATCCATCAAAACGGATATTAACTGACAATGTCCGTCAACGTCCGATCAGTTAAGTTCCATGTTAAAGAAATAATTCAAAGTTCATACTTTGACAAATAAAATTACAAACAACGGAACGGAAGATGGATGAAAACAGAGATTAACGGAATAGAAGACGGATGAAGCAACAGATAAGAACTGATACGTTTTTAACGTGGCTAAACAGATGGTGCCGTGTAAAAGGGGCCTAAGAGGCATGGGCATCCCATGAAGTGGGTTTCACAGAAGGGGTCTACAGAATAATAATATGCTCGCTTTTCTTTTTCAAAGCTTTACCGTGGTAATTACACCATTATGGAAATTGTTGGCACGCCAGACAACACAAGGAGCTGTGAATACAGGAGAAGAATTTGCAAGTAATCAGTGTCAGCGATGATAATGACATAACATAGATCTCCCTGACATTAATTGAGGTGAACATTCGGCAAATTAAGTGTCTGTCGGCCCGCGGCTATTTGTAATTTCGAAATAAAAGAAGAACAGAGCTATAGGGAAGCCAGTTTGGAACATCAACTTTGGTGGAGGAAGCAAACGGGCAAAAAAACATTCAATGTGAAGGCTGCCCATTTCAAAGCTAAAAAAGGTCAACAAATATGGGAATTTAATGGGGAAATCTAAGCCATACTATGATGTTTTCAAGCAGAACAAATGTGCCAAAACATATCATACAAAGTATTAAATAAAACAATATCTAGAACTGCAGCTTTGGAACTACATCAGGTCATCTCTGCCTAATGTCATCTCCTGACTCTGCCTGGCAGAATACAATGACCTTAGTGGCGTATCATACCTGAAGTGGAAATAGTTACAGTTGGTAGGGTTGAATAGACACCGGTCAATCCAGTTCAACGTGTGTGTGTGTGTGTACTGTTTTCCATATCCCTGTATATTGGGTTCACTAAGAAACACATATAAAAGTTTTTTGAATGTATGTACACTCTCGGCTGACACCTCCAACTGCAAAAAGGGAATATAGCATCCTTACTGCCCTAACAGTAAAGAACTATTTACACATTTCAAAACTGAGCCACTTCTCCTCCAACTTTATTGAATCAATTGTTTGATTACAGTCATACAATTATTGTGGGTAATATAGACACAGTTGATTATTTATACACATATTGCAGTGATGGCGAACCTTGGTACCCCAGATATTTTGGAATTAAATTTCCCATGATGCTCAACTACACTGCAGAAGGCATGAGCATTATGGGAAATGTGGTTCCAAAACATCTGGGGTGCCAAGGTTCGCCATCACTGACATATTGTATAAATATTGTAATAGAAGTGCAGGGCAATTTATTTATTGTTTCTTTGAAGGGTTTATTACTTTACTGCTTGCAGTTGCAAGTTAGAGATATTGGCGCATGGAATTTATTGAATGGTGAATGGTCTTGCTACAACATGGTTACGTTCTTTGGGAACTCCTGGGTGTAAGCCATCCAGTCTTGGCGATTTGTTCACATTAATTTTTTTTTGTCTTTTTTGAACACTGGTCTCTGTCAGGCACAAGGGTACATTCCATATACTGTTGCTAACATTACTGTCTTGTTTATTATACCACTCCTTTTTCTTCATATAAACTTGAGAAGACTGTATTTAATACAGTTGCCTTCTGTCAGCTTCCCCTAATCATCTTTATTGGATTCAGTATGTTCTGACATAGCCTTTTTACTATTCATATATTGAAAAAAAATTTGGATTTTGGACTCTCAGTCCCTAATCTCCACGCTTATTACATTGCAATTAGCCTTGCTTCTGTCTCCTACATACATGAGACCCATTAACTTCCGGCCACAATTGATATGATAGATTCACATCCGACACCCCTGTCTTCCTTACCATGGCTCCCTCCTTCCTCCCACCCAAAAGGTATAAGCCCTTCTTTTTTTACATCGCCTTTGTGATGCTATTAAATATTCGGCAGGCTTGATCTCACCTCATTTACCCCTCTTACGCCTCTTAAACTGCCCATTATTTCCCTCCCGCATGGACAACCCCGGTCAGTTTGGTTGGTGGACAGACCACGGGTTCTCTGATGTTCACTCTTTATTTACCCCAGTTAGGATCATAACTTTCAACGCTCTTCGCATGAGATGCTGCTGCATGAACATTTCCACTACCTTCAGTTTTATCATTTTATCAAGAAGCTCCTCAGGTCCCACTCGACACCTTAGCTTCTTTTAGCCTCCGAGAGCCCAAAATCCACAGGTATAATTTCCTTGATTTACTTCGATTATATCCCTCTAGGAAACCATCAATGCACCCTTTTCAACAACATTGGGAACGCAAACTAACGGTGGAGTTTTTGTATTAAAAAAAAAAGTTTTATCTAAAATATATCAACTCTTTTACAAGGCTAGATCCTTCAGGTCTGTTTGTATATTCATCCCCGTAAAACAAGTTAGTTAGGCTTACTACTTCTTTAAACTAAACTCTGGGCAAACGGGTAAATATACATAAATTTTTCACCAAGTGCAGTGGTTTATGCATAAGATTTGAGGTAAACATACCATGCATATACATGTAAACCGTTCTCTGCCAAGTATCTGTAACTCTATTTAGCCAGTTTTACAATCCAGGCACCCTTTCTCAATGGCATAGGCACATTGGGGAGCCCATCTCTCTCCACTGCATTTAATTAAATCAACTCTATCACCAGCCTACTCTCAGGCTGCTCATTGGACAATGAAATGGCAACATCACGCTGATGAGGTTACCACTCTTGGCACCTGTCAGCAAACCCCCAGTATTACACTGACAGCACTGTGCAATGCAGCATAGATTCAATGGTTCATGGTGCTCTTATCTATCCAACCTGTAGTCTGCTGCAAACTGGATATTCAGAAGTTAAAATAAAGAGATGTGTATACGAATATAAGCTGTAGAAAGTAAATTAATGAGGCGTTGGTCTGAGCATGTAGCAGCAGATCCCTAGGGAGTTCATCTTTAACAATAATCTATGTAGGGTATTTGTTAGAGGCATAACCAGGCAATTATATCCCCATTACATTACACAGACCACTCCATGCGGATGTATTTCCAAAACTTACTAAGACAAGCTCAGAACATAGTGAACTTTGGTGTCCGTTTATGAAACCGAGAGGAGCTGCCATCTTCAGGATCTCAGATCATTATCAGTTTATGAAACAGAGCTTATCGAGGGAGAACATGTTCTCCGCTGATCATCTCCACACACAGACATTGTCATTGACAAACAGAAACGGCCAGTTTATGAAGGTGCGATCCCGACACTTCACTGGCGATTTCTCTGTCAGAATTCTCCCTCCCAGATTCTCCAGCACAGAGGTGAAGAATCGGGGGGAGAAAACAGAATCTCCGGAGAACCGTGGAGGAAGGTTATTGACTTCCTTCTTCCTCGATCAGACCCCCCAAGACCGTAAACACATGCCATGTTTATATATATACATACATATATATACATACATATATCTATATATATATCTATATATATCTATATCTATATATATCTATATCTATATATAACACATTTTGTGTAGGGGACTAATTTTTTTTATTAACACGAGTTGGCGGACTCCTCTGAGAATGCCCGTGTACTCAGCATTGGTAATTTACCGCTGCTTAACCACTTCCCTACCCGGCCATAGTAATATGACGTCCAGAGATGGGATCTCCCATCCTGGGTGGACGTCATATGACGGCCTGGGATTCTCGGCCATCTAGAGGACGCACGCGCCCGCCGCGTTGCTTGGGACCCGGTGCGTGTGCCCGGCGGCCGCGATGTCCGCCGGGCACCCGCGATTGCCCGTTAACCGGGCCGGACCATGGATCTGTGTGTGTAAACACACAGATCCACGTCCTGTCAGTTGTGAGGAGACCGATCTGTGTTCCTAGTACAGCGGAACACTGATCGGTCTCCTCCCCTTGTACGTCCCCGCCCCCTACAGTTAGAAACACTCCCTTAGGAAACATATTTAACCCCTTGTGTCCCCCTAGTGGTTAACCCCTTCACTGCCTGTCACATTTACACAGTAATCAATGCAATTTTATAGCATTGATCGCTGTATAAATGTGAATGGTCCCAAAAATGTGTCAAAAGTGTCCGATGCGTCCGCCATAATGTCGCAGTCACGAAAAAAAATCGCTTATTGCGATTTTTTTTTTACCAAAAATATGTAGAAGAATACGTATCGGCCGAAACTGAGGAAAAAATTAGTTTTTTTTTAAAAAAATTGGGATATTTATTATAGCAAAAAGTAAAAAATATTGTTTTTTTCCAAAATTGTCATTCTTCTTTTGTTTATAGCGCAAAAAATAAAAACCGCAGAGGTGATCAAATACCACCAAAAGAACGCTCTTTTTGTGGGGGAAAAAGGACATCAATTTTTTTTTGGGTACAATGTCGTACGACCGCGCAATTGTCGTTTAAAGTGCGACAGCGCTGAAAACTAAAAATTGGCCTGGGAAGGAAGGGGGTGAAAATGCCCTGTATTGAACCGGTTAATAAATGGACATCTGTGTTTCAGTGATTTTCTGGTACCGTAATCTCACAAAATAGAACGAGATTACAGTAACAGGTGGTGTTCTCCACAGTTCCAAAAATTTATAGATTGCTTCACTCCTCAAAAGGAGAAGCAATCTACACCGCTTCATAAACAGGCACTTAGAGAAGAGAGCTCTCCTCTAAGAATGCCTGAGAACTCAGCAGCAGATATTTTCCGCTGCTTGATAAACAGACACCTATGTGTCAGGAATGGATAGTTGTTTTAATGTCACTAGTGTTCATTCCAGTATTTACAAAAGCTTGCAAAAAAATAAATAAATAATACAAATCATAATTTCATAGTAGGCAAGGTTGAATAAAAACAATAGTCCATCCAGTTCAATCTATGTAGATGTACGTATATCAGTGTCTATGTCCCATATCCCTCTATGTTGGGTTCTTTGAGATGCACATCCAAGAGTCTCTTAAAAATATCAATACTCCCCGCAGCACCACCAATTGTGGAAGAGAGTTCCACATCCTTATTGCCCCTGCACAGTTTAAGGTTAAATCAATTCTCCTCCAATCTCATAGTGTGTCGCCTTGTCCTCTTACACTCCTTGAGACTGAATAGTTTTTTCCTATGCTGGGATCGTCATTGAGGTATTTGTAAATCACTATCATATCTCTTCTCAAGCGTCGATTCTCCAGCGAGAACAAATATAGTGTGTGCAGTCTTTCCTCATAGTTGAGGTCCTCCAGGCCCTTTATTAGTTTTGTTGCCCTTCTTTGGACTTTCTCCAGTTCCAGCACATCCCTTCTGAGGACTGGTGACCAGAACTGGACAGAATACTCCAGATGTGGTCTAACCAGAGTTTCATAAATAGGTAGGATTATCGTTCTATCTCTGAAGCATATCCTTTTTTTTGTGCATGCTAATATTCTGCTGGCTTTGGTAGTTGCAGCTTGACATTGCATGCTATTGCTTAATCTGCCATCTACTAGGACCCCCAGATCTTTCTCCATACTCGATTGAGTTGTTTGTATTTATATTTTTTGCTCCCAAGTGCATCACCTTACATTTTTCCTTGAGAGGGAGAAAAAATGGAATTTAGATATTCAAATATTATAAACACTATATGAAATTTAAAAGAAAATACTGCAGATATTAAAGTGTAGGGCTTGGTATTAAACTCAAAGAAGATAAGATATCAATGTGAAGGTTTTAGACTTGACAAGGAGCGACTAATTCAATGCTGATCACCTGGCTTTAGTGATTTGCTGGATCTGAGATTTCCCGGTCTTCTGTCACGTAAATTAGTATGTTACGTTCAAAGAAAAGAAATTCTCCCCAGGTGTTAAGGAACATGCTGTACAGGATAATGATAGTAGATGATGATGATAATCACCACACACAGCTTCTTCTATTCCGCAGACAAGTTTAAACTTTTCATATTCCACGTAAAGACTTTATGCATCTGAGGGACATGTTCAACTCAGAGAAGATTCAACCTTATAATACTTTCTGTCTAGCAAACTCGGGGTGCATTATTCCTTTTCTTTTTGTGAAAAGAGTGTGTGTGTGTGTGTGGGGGGGGGGGGGGAATGTGGCACATCTATGATACAATAGATTGTAAGGCTTAATTATAGCTTGAACTATTGAGCTCTGTAAAGAGACTTAAACAGCTAGGAACAAATCGGTAAACACAGAAGCATACAGCTCTACCTTTTGGCTCGTTACTATATACTGTATTATCATACATTACATTTACTCAGCTAAAAATAAACCTGCAGTGTTAATTTTTAGCCCTGAGCACAAGAAAGAACATACAGTATATACGAAAGCTCTGTATATTATCTTTAAGAAGCAGTGATGTATTTTACACGATGAGCTTTAACAGAACGCTTACCAACTGTCCCTTAGTTCTTATATTTTGAAGATCTGTCTCTGGAAATAGTGATCTTTAGCATTATCCATGAACTAAGCATGTCAAGCCCTTGAGCATTTATTCATTTTTTGACCAGATCAAAAATGTATCCTGGCCATTGGCATTTTTTTCTACCAAAATGCTGTCGGTCCTAAATGTGCTGGCAGGGATTTTTTTTTTCTATCTCTAAATGCTCCTGTCTATAAATGGCTGTGTGTGACTGGGCACACAGGCAATCACTGAGGAGCATCTAAAGGCAGGAAAAAAAAAAAAAAAAAAAAAAGCAAGAGGCCTCTAGAATTAGCATTTAAACATGAGGCCTAAAGCCTAACTCCGGGAAAACAAAAACTATATACACACACAACTGAAATACATACCTGCACGCTGCAAACCCAAGGAGCTATACACCTATTCCTCCCTCAGGAGGAATCTGCAGAAATGCCCACTGTACCGATCTCAAGCTCTCTCCTTCCAGTCACTGTCTTTTGAGAAGGCATTGGACAGGCAGTGAGATGTTATATTGCCTCCTCACCACCCGATTATCCCTATAAAGCTGCCCTACCATGCTTAAATCAAGTCCATTGCACGCAGTTGTAGAGCAGCCCCACTGAACTCAATGGGAGAATTTGACAAGTAGTGCAGCTGTAATAAAAATGCTGTGACTGGTGAGCAACCTTCTCCAGTTGCAAATCTACAGTTCAGGTGGGTGACCAGAGAGGTAGTAAAATGGGCAACTCAGCCACCCTTTTTAACCACCCAGCCACCTGCCGGAAAAAGCCATATTTCATACCAATTATTCCTAACACCAGTGTTGTTTCCTACATGTGCAAAATAAATTAATATTAAAATAAATAAAACCGCGCCCTCTAGGTATGTGCTAAGTGCTATATCATACCATGACTGTGCAATATCAACAAAGAACACTTGGTGTCACCAGTGAGTGACAATAAACATTGATCAACAGAATGACGAATTCATACAAAGAAGTGCAAATGCATACATATGTAACAAATAACCAATATATTGATATATAAAAAAGGTGCAATGTCCAGATAATCAATTAAGTCAATAGTGCAATGTCCAAAAAGAATATGGCGATACATATAAAAAGTGATGATCTACGTGATCCTGGTGAAAACCAAATTAGGAGTGACTGTGCACCTTCCTCCACCAACACCTGTTACACATTCTACTCAGCAGATCGCCAGGACACTTATTACAGGTAGTCATATGCGTAGAAGATAAAGATAATCCAGACTAATCAATTAGAGGGGGTCCTAGCGGACTTGGATTGAGCCGTCAGATCTCCAGACATCCATGGGTAAATGAAAGGAAGAAACAGGCTCCCATACTGAAGTTCATCACGAATATTTATTAAAGATTTTAAACAGTTCCATCGCAACATGGAGGTACATACAACGCAGGAAGCAGGGACGCCTTATGTGTTCCAACTGCATTCCAGTAAGGGCGGAAGTGATGTATCGCGCCCAAGCAACCCAACACGTTTCATCAGCACGTTTTGATGTCATAAGGGGTCATGTGACCAGATACATCTCTTCTATTAATAATGAAAGGAAGAAACAGGCTCCCATAGTGAAGTTCTATTAACAATGACGATGACAGCGGCCCTTTACCACGTGATCGGTCTGTCTAATGATGGAGCGATCAGTTGTAAACAAGCCGGCGCAATGCCCGCTTCAGCGGTACAGTGTGAGAGGAGAGATCGGGTGCAGCAGCACTGTGGGCTGGATCTGTAGTGCTCTGCACATTCCTGCCTCATCCCCTCATCAGCAATCCTCATTTAGGCTTAGCCATCCTCATCCACGGCTCAGCCATCGTCATCCACGGCTCAGCCATCCCCATCCACGGCTCAGCCATCCCCATCCACGGCTCAGCCATCCCCATCCACGGCTCATTTATGCTCATACATGCCTCATCAGCTCTCATCCATACTACATCCACGCCACTACAGTGACCATCAGTGCCACTACAGTGCCTCACATAAGTGTAATAGGTGGTCAAATTAGATTTTAAACTTATGCCCCTAGAACACCTGATGGTGTTACCTGCATGTTGGGCCTCTGTATGTGGCCTGGCTGTGTAAAAGTCCCACACATGTTAAGGAGGAGTAACAGAATATATTTTGGTGTGTCATTTTTGCTATGTACATGCTATGTGTTAGAAATACTACATAAATGGACAGCTTTGTGTAAAAAAAAAAAAAAAGTGTTTTCATTTTCCTTCCACATTTTCCAAAACTTATGGAAAAAAATGACATGTTCAAAAAAGACTCATTATGCCTCATAGATTATTGTTGGGGTCTTTACTCTCCGAAATGGGGTAATTTTTTTGGCGTTTCCATTTTCCTGGTGCTCCAGGACCTTCAAAAGTGCAAGAGGTAGTAATGAAATTATATATGTAATTTATGCTCCTATAATGCCTGCCTGATGGTGCTCCCTGCATGTTGGGCCTCTGTATGTGGCCAGGCTGTGTAAAAATCAAACACTTGTGGTATCGCCATACAGGAGGAATAGTAGAATGTATTTTGGGGTGTAATTTGTGGTATGCATATGCTGTGTGTGAGAAATAACCTGTTATTATGACAATTTTGTGAGAAAAAGAGGGGGGAAAAAAATATCTTTATTTTGCAAAGAATTGTAGGAAAAAATACAACTTCAAAAAACTCACCATGCCTCTTACTAAATACCTTGGATTGTCTACTTTCCAAGAAGGGGTAATTTAGGGGGTATTTGTACTTTCCTGGCTTGTTAGAGTCGGTTCACACTGAGGCAGCACGACTTGCAGCGCGACTGCCTCAGACGACTTGAACACGACTGCAGCGGTGACTTGCTAAACGACTTCTATATAGAAGTCAATGCAAGTCGCCTCAAGTCGCCCCCAAAGTAGTACAGGAACCTTTTTCTAAGTCGGAGCGACTTGCATCGCTCCGACTAGAACGGTTCCATTGTACAGAACGGGACGCTACTTGTCAGGCGGCTAAGTCGCCTGACAAGTTGTCCTAGTGTGAACCGGCTCTCAGGCTCGGTTCACACTGGGGCGACTTGTCAGGCGACCTAGTCGCCTGACAAGTCGCCTCCCGTTCTGTACAATGGAACCGTTCTAATCGGAGCGACGCAAGTCGCTCCGACTTAGAAAAAGGTTCCTGTACTTCTTTTGGGGCGACTTGAGGCGACTTGCATAGACTTCTATACAGAAGTCGTTTTGCAAGTCGCCGTGCATGTCGTGTGCAGGTCGCCTCGGTGAGGCGACCTGCAAGTCGTGCCGCCCCTGTGTGAACCGACGCTTAGTGTCTCAAGAAATGATAGACCGCCAGTACATCAGGTGTGATCAATTTTCAGTGATTGGCACCATAGCTTGTGGACTCTATAACTTTCACAAAGACCAAATAATATACACCAATTTGGGGTATTTTTACCAAAGATATGTAGCAGTATAAATTTTGGCCAAAATGTATGAAGAAAAATTACTAATTTGCAAAATTGTATAACAGAAACAAAGAAAAATTAATTTTTTTACAAAATTTTTGGTCTTTTTTCATTTGCAGCGCAAAAAATAAATAACCCAGAGGTGATTAAATACCATCAAAAGAAAGCTCTATTTGTGTGAAAAAAAGGACAAAAATTTCATATAAGTATAGTGATGCATGACTGAGTAATTGTCAATGAAAATGTGAGAGCATTGATAGCTGAAAATTGGTCTGTTAGGAAGGGGGTTTAAGTGCCCAGTGGACAAGTGGGTAAAGGACATACGACTCAAAAGCTGCACCAAAAATGCTTAGTGGGAGTGTTTTTTGAGGCAGTTCCTATTCATTTCACGGGAGAGGAGCGCTTTTGGTGTACTTTTGCTCCAAAGATGCTGCAAGCAGGATTTTTTTCACCGCAAAAAAAGCGCCCTGCCCCAGTGTGAAGGAATTCACTGATTTTAAAGGGAAGCATTTTTCTTGAGCTTTTCAGGCGCTTTTTTTTTACTCAAAAGCGCTTGAAAAACTCCTCATTGTGGAAGGGCCCTAAAGTGGAGCTCCAGGCTCCTTCAGAAAAATTACAAGTCAGCAGCTACAATACTGTTTGTTTGTTTCTTTGTGTCATTATAGATCCTGCTTCAGTCTTTTAAAGCTGCAGCCCTTTTTGCTGAAGATCATCCCACCATCCTTACCAACACTCTCCTTTTCATTTTGGACTGCCTATCTTTAATAGAGACATTATCTGGACTACGTTAGTCCTGTGCGCCCTATACACTTTTTTATTAACATTACTGTATTACCTGTTGAGCCTGTTATTTTCGAAAAACCACTTGCCGCCAAATCACGCACGTGTTTGTGATTGGCTTCAAAGGGTTATACCGGGGTTATGGCTGCAGCAGTATGCAAAAAACCCTGGTGGTTTTTTTTCAGTCGGTGTGGATCTTTTATCTAAAAGCAATCCTAGCGTTTCTCCAGCGCCCCTATCCATCTGTGCTTGCGCACAGAAGCGAACGCATATGTAGGTCGCGTGCGCATATGTAAACTGTGTTCACACCACACATATGAGGTATTGCCGCAAACGTTATCACGAGAGCAATAATTGCAGTGCTAGACCTCCTCTGTAACTCTAAACTGGTAACTTGTAAAAAAAAAAAAATTAAGCATCACCTATGGAAATTTTTAAAAGAGAAGTAAAGGATTTTTTTTTTTCTAGGAATCATACTTACCTTGGTGGATGCTGCATCTGTCGCCCGGCGCCTCTGCGCTGAGAATCGAGCGATCGAACACCGCCGATCACTCGGTTTTCAGAGCTTCGTGAGCAGAGAGCTGCAGGCTGCCAGTCACAGCTCTCTGCTCCCTCCTCGCTCATTGGAGCGCTGGGCTGAGAGGCGGGGGCGGCTGGCTCAGGGTCTCAGTGGCTTGCTGAGAGGCTGAGCCGGGTTTCTCGTACGAGAAAATTTTTCGTGTTTGTCCCTTCGGAAAATGTTGGATGAAAGCTGTGTAACGATCAGATTATTGTACGATCGTTTCGAAGGTGCATTTTTTGTACAATTTTCTGATCGGGTGTGTATGAGCCTTTAAGGGTGGATATGCTGCTCCTTCACAGATACAGTGGAAGAGTGAGCATAGCGACCCAAATATCAGAGGTGTGGCCCAATCACTAGGGGATAATAAAATCTAAAAAAATTAAAACAACTGCAGCCAACACACCTAAGGACAAATGAGATGCAATAAATGAAATTTTTGTTCTTGAGCAAAAACACACTTTAGGGCTCACAGGACGTTTTTACAGCTGTTTTTAGGGGCAGCTGGCGTTTCTTTTACTGTCTCTGAACTCTCCTCCATTTTAACCTATGTGTCCATACACACAAACTTTCAGAGGAGTGTGGAGGCATAAATGTTTAGGAACAGTAAATGATAAAAAAAAAAAAGACCACTACCTGTGCGTTAGAGCTGCACGATTAATCATTAAGAATAGTTATCGCGATATTTTTTCCCCCTTGCGATCTTGTAAAAAGTATTTCCCGATTCTTTCTATGCAGAGAATTCTCTCTGCTCTGCTAAAGCCGACAGACGTCAAAAGAAAGGGAAAAAAAATCTGGCAAGAATCACAACATTCTTTAGCAGTGGAACTAAGTATAAACATTGTAACAATTTGTCCTTTAAAACATTCGTCATCAACCCTGTCCTCAGGGCCTAAAAGGCCAGGTTTGCAAGATAACTGAAATACATCACAGGTGATATCATTTGCTGCTCAGTGATTGCAGTATTCTAGTCCGCATCTCCCCAAGGTAATACATAAATCCTGGCCTGTTAGTGGGCCCTGAGGACAGGGCTGATGACCACTGCTTTAGAAGGAATACACTTTGGTATGAAAATGAGGGAAGTTTAACCACTTAAACACTAAACCTTTTTCTGACATTTCTTGGTTGCAAGTAAAATCATTTCTTTTTTGCTAGAAAATTACTTAGAACCCCTAAACATTATATATTTTTTTTAGTAGAGACCCTAGAGAATAAAATGGTGTTTGTTGCAATATTTTATGTCACACTGTATTTGCGCAGCAGTCGTGCAAATGCAATTTTTTGGGAAAAAATGACACTTAAATGAATAAAAAAAAAAAAAAAACTAACCAGTAAAGTTAGCCCAATTTTTTTTTCTTTTTGTATAATGTGAAAGATTTTACGCCGCGAGAATCGTGATCTTTTTATTCTAAGCAAAAAAAATTGTGATTCTCATTTTGGCCAGAATTGTGCAGCTCTACTGTGCGTCCAGGAGCAGAGGCTGTTGGTTGTAAAAAACGTGGCTCAACACAAGTAAGAAGCTTTTGTAACAAGCTTTTAGCCGCTTTTGGCATTTTTACATTATAGGGAGTGTTTTTTCTGTAAAATTGCCAAAAAACACTAATGTGGCTAAATGCACATAAACGCCTTTAAACGCTATTCAGAAACGCGGCTACAATCACATTTTTAATGCCGCTTTTTCCTGGCAGCAGGGCTGGCGTCTTTTTAAACGTCTTGTGTGTACGAGGCTTTAATGTTGCCTAGTTAAACTGCTAAAAATGGTGGTGGCAGCGATAGGAAATGCAGCAGTGAGCCCCATATTGGCCCCAGGGGTAGGCCATAGGATGGACAGCTGTGATCTAGAGATAAACAGGGCCCATCTGGCAGGAGTTTCATGTCTACCCGAGAAGCCCTGCAAGTAGCGCAGCCATAAGAAGTGTATATCCCTGTCCATGGTGCTGAACGTATTATGGCAGTCTAGTGGAAAGGACAACAGGCACTCGCTATTTTATCTGACAGCTCGCAGAGGAATAGCAGAATTGACTGCCTGTCAGAGGTTGCATTCCACAAGGAAAACTGTAACATCCTCAGCTAAGAAAGATCTCTGGTACAAGTCAGCAGGTCAAACAGCCCCATCTGTAACAATTCCTAACTAGAATCCTTAAATCACTCTCCAGGCAGATGGGCTGCGAGGCTTTCCCTGCTCTGCCAGTACAGCAACACAAGTGTTACATGTCCCAACCCTTTTTTACATGTTTATTCCCTGTAAATGTTCAAACATGGCCATTTGCAAACTAACCAGACGGGTGCAGAACCAATTTGAAAGCCACGCGTCTAAATAAAGCCAGCATGCTATTCACTTATTCACGCATGGCTAGACACAGACTGATTGTCTCTCTGCTTTCAACTACTGTCATAATTTGCAATGTCACAATGGAAAATACAAAGGGAAGATGAAGAAGAGCTCACACACAGAGAGAGCAGGCGGATTCCTTATCAATTCACAGACACCGGATAGTCAACTGCACATTCATCTTCTGCAGCAGTTTGGTTAAAGAGGAAGTAAACTTCCATCTTTAACCACTTCAATACCGGGCACTTAGACACCTTCCCGCCCAGGCCAATTTTCAGCTTTCAGCGCTGTTGCAATTTGAATGACAATTGCGCAGTCATGCTACACTGTACCCAAACAATTTTTTTTATCATTTTGTTCCCACAAATAGAGCTTTCATTTGGTGGTATTTGATCACCTCTGTGCTTTTTATTTTTTGTGCAACAAATAAAAAAAGACCGAAAATTTTGAAAAAAAAAACAAGTTTTTCTTTGTTTCTGTTAACATTTTTTGTAAATAAGTACGTTTTCTTCTTCAATCACGGGCACTGATAAGGCGGCACTGATGGGCACCAATGAGGTGGCACTGATGGGCACTGATAGGTCGCACTGGTATGCGGCACTCATGGGCATTTATAGGTGGCACTGATGGGCACTCATAGGCGGCACTGATGGGTGGCACAGATGGGTGGCACAGATGGGCACTGATTGGTGGGCACTGACAGGTAGCACTAATGGACACTGATGGGTGGCACTGACAGGCATTGCTGAGCGTCACTGATATATAATGGTGCCAGCTGATTGGCACAGATTGGGCATAATTTGCACATGTGGATGTCATGGGGTACATACCTGGCCATCCACATGTTGTCCCCTTCCCTGGTGTTCCTGGCGGCTTCCCTGGTGGGACAGCCGCCGTGTGACCCCAAAAGAGGATGCTCGGGGCCACTCTGTGCAAAACGAGCTGCACAGTAGAGGTAAGTATAACATGTTTGTTATTTTTTAAAAATAATAAGCGATCCTTTACAATCACTTTAAGGCTTACCTATAGGTAGTGTAAATATCTCCTAAACGTGCATCGTTTAGGATATATTTACTGTACATGCAGCCAGTGAAATCACTGACGCATGCACTCTGAAGGAACGGCCGCCCATGCTGTTTCTTCAGAGCACTGTGCCGTAACCGGCGGCTCCTGCACACTTGCCCGGAAGTGACGTCATCGCGGCTCCGGCCAGTCACAGAGACAGAGTCCGCAAACCCGGAAGGAAGACCGGGTGAAAATGGAAGCCATCTCCAGCGATGACATCGCATCGCTGGAATGTTTCGTTTTGAAGTAAGTTTCACATAATGTGCTACTATAGCTACATACTAGCACGTTATGCCTTTGCCTTGCAGGTAAAAAAAAAAAAATGTGCAGTGGTTTACAACCGCATTAAGCTGTGACACACACTAATATAATGGTGGGGAGTCTGATAATTTGTTGGTGGTCAACCAAATAAATCCATACAGGATGCCTACTATCTCATATATGGCTGTCAGATATCAGTGTACTGGATGACCACTCCAACTTCAGCAATAAATAAATAAATCAGATGGCCATCTGCAGCCAAGTAAAAGTCACAAAGGCAACTATTTTAGCACGTCAGGTCTAATTACCATGATGATATTTATTATTTAGCTAGGGAACTTTTCAACCTAAAGTGTAACTAAACCCACAACAGTAAAATCAGTCTGTAGATGCAGTAAAGCATGCTTGTTATACTCACTGTGGAACCTAAGGGGTTTATCCTCTGCATTGTATAAAAAGGCTGTTTGATCCTATCTTCTCTGATCCCCCCTTTCACCCACTGTCCCCAATCAAACTCCTGATAAGACAGAGCCTTTGGAGTGATTCTGCACATGCTCAGTTTGGCGTACATTGTCTTGAGAGTTTTTTTTTTTTCTTGGGAGGGTGCATGTGATCAGCACAGGGCCAATCAGCACTGTCCAGACAAAGAGTCACAGGTCCTGCAGCCTCATAGGACAGTCAGAGTACAATGAAAACTTCTTCTACAAGCTTTAACCAGACACTGATAGAAGTTATAAGACTGCTATATACTGCGGATGAAAAAAAAGGTATTTAGCAGTTTAAATTTACTTAAATAATTGCATTTCCATGTTCTGTGTACTGTGGGAGACCAGATATAGTGATTGCAGGGTCCTGGGTTTAGTAACACTTTAAGACCAGGCCTTCTGACACTTTTTGTTTACAGGTTAAAATCCTGTATTTTTTGCTAGAAAATTACTTAGAACCCCCAAACATCATATATATATATTTAGCAAAGACCCTAGAGAACAAAATGTTGGTCATTGCAATTTTTAATATCACAAGGTATTTGTGCAGCTGTATTTAAAACGCATTTTGTTGAGAGAAAATACACTACACTGAGTAAATGGATACCAAACACGTCATGCTTTAAAGTTGCGAATGCTCGTGGTATGGTGATAAAAATTGAGATTTGTTTGAAGAAGGAGCGACTGGGCAGGCTCCAAAACATGTACGGCCTACTCTGACGTCACTTCCGATTGCCTGGATTCCATGCTGGTCCTGACAGTACGGCCCTTTATCTTGGATCAGAGAGATAGTATTTACCACCCCTGGTCGGCTGGAACTTCCACCTGCAGCTGTCCCGCTGGACGGTATGAACTCATTGATATGCCTCTTTTTCACTTCCATCTTGTAAGTGTTTTTAACCCTTCCTTGTCATTAAAGTGTTTTATTACTGCACTTAGAAACTCCTTCCTCTCTGCTTTGTTTGACGCTTTAAAATGTTTACATGTTACCAGTTTAGAATTACACAGGAATCCAGTGCTAGATTTATTGCTCTCTCTATAACCTTTGCGGTGATACCTCACATGAGTGGTGTGAACACCGTTTACATATGCAACCTAGTATACATTTGCTTCTGCATGTGAGTACAGAGGGATGGGAGCACTTTCAATTTTTATTTTACATTGTCCCTTTTTATTTTACATTTTTTTTTTCTTCTCACTTTTATACCTATCACAAGAAATGTAAACATCCCTTGTGATAGAAAAAAGGGTCCAAGACCCCATATCTCTCCTCTACCCTCAGGCTGGATTCACACCTATGCATACAGTTGATTTAGCATGGTTTCCTATGGAACACATTCTGTAGTGCAAATCTGTAAAATGCACAAAAAATGCATAGGTGTGAATCGAGCCTTAAAAAGGAACACATTTGTTTTTAAAGCACTGATTTGATGCTTTAAAAAAAAAAAATGGTTTACATTCTGTCTAGACCGGAAATTACATCATGGAATCTTTCCAGTCCTCCTAAATCATAGTGGTGAGACGAGACGATCTGATCTGTGATGGGGGGGGGGGGGGGGGGGTCTGGGTCTCTGTCTATACCAGTGCACACATGCACCCCTCTGGCTCCTCCCTTGCACACACCTAGACTCCTCGGGAGATTGGAGCCCAAAACCATGGTCAGGTCTCTACAAAAAAATACCAGCGCACACCTGACCAATTAGTGTGCTGGTGGTTCTGAAAACCAGGACTGGAGATTACATCCCACCTGGATCTCTAAGAAATCCCCAGGCTCCATGTCCCAAAACCTATTTTTCTAAACAATGAAGAAACTAAAAAGCCAGCTTCCTCTGAATTAAGCAAACCCCCTGGAGTCCCTCAACCTGCCTGGTTGAGAATTCTGGGTTAACATCACCCTGGTCAGGCATCACACTTCTACAAAATATAGATAGATGGAGGGAGAGAGAGAGATTGATTGAGATTTAGCATCAAATGAAGAGCTTTCCAAGAACTCATTCCTCATCTGTATTTTGGGGAGGAAGCACTAATCACTGCCATATAGGTATGTGCTCATACAGAAAACAGATGGAAAAGAAAATTGGATCCTACTGCAGAAAAAGAAAAATTGACAAATTGGGCCAAAAGTACATTAAAGCTGAACTTCAGGGATTATCTATATTGAATAATACATTGTCCAGTTTGGCACAATATAAGTATCCATAAGTCATACCTGGTGGGCCGCTGGGGAAGCCAAAGAAACTACGACTGGTCTTCTAGGCTCTGCTCAGGTTATGTACAAGCAGTTTTTCCTCTGCACACTGACCACAGGGGGTTGCTCATTCAACACCACCACCAAATGGAGATTGGGATGTCACCACTCCTCCTCTTCACCCTGTCCAATCACAGAGCACCTTGAAAAAATACAAGGTGTTCAGTCAATGACAGCAGTGACAAGCAAGCGATCACCGGTGGTCAGTGCGCAGGGGAATCCCCTTGCACAGAACCCAAGCAGGACCTGGAAGATCTCGGCACCGACTACTTCAGTGATTTTCAGCTTCACCAGGAACCCATTAAATATGATATATGCATACTCACATTGCGCTGAGCTGGAGTTCAGCTTCAAAGGCATTGATAGCATCTGACAAGGATGGTACATTTGATTTTAAGAACGTCTTGTACTGGAATTTTAGGAATTTGAACACACACATTCTTGGCACAAAAATTTTTTATCTTATGTCTTACTAGAACAGAAAAAAAATGTATTAATCACACTCAAATAATATTTAACCACATCTGCAAAAGAAACATTCACTTACTAAACCTGTGTTGGAAAAAAACAATTGAAGATGAACAAGGAGCGGGCAAGAGGCACCATGAGGTATATGGAAGCCTCTGCAACAACACAAACCTGTCCCTCTCTCGTTCTACAACACAGCACTCAGTGCATGGTTGGCCTAATGCTGGCCCAAGAACTGTCAGAAGGGTGGTGGGGGGATTGTGACCAAGTATACGGAAATTCTGACTCTTACTGTAAAAACTGTAGGAGAAAATGTAAAGCATCAAGTGATATAGGCCGAGTCATTTCTTAAAAAAAAAAAAGTAGCACAATGTAGCCTCTGTGCCCATCTTATGCAGCTTCTGTGCCCATCGTATGCAGCCTGTGCCCAACATATGCAGCCACTGTGACACCCCCCCCCCCCCGCTCACCATCAAACCGGCACTTACCTCATCCGGGCGATGGCAGCGAGCTGGTGGATGGGCAGGCGACGGCTCCTGCATCCCGTGCGTCTCCTCCTCCATTCCGAGCTGTTGGGTCCTCTCCTCCTGTGTCAGCAGCGGCAGGGGAGGAGTCCGATCCTCCCGCTTCCGCCCCTGTGTATCTCTTCCGCCAAAGCGCTGGGCATCCAACCGGCGCTTTGGCTAATCGGGAAGCAGGTCTCACTGACCTGCCTCCTGATTGGCGGGGAGGCACTGTGGTGTAAAACTAGCGAAAATAATTTGCTATGATCACACAACAGAATGGGATCAGGGTGCACTCTCTGCGCCCCAAACCCACCCTTTTTTGAAGCCTATTAGAGCCTCAGGCTCTAATCAGGTGCTTTGAAAAAAAAAAAAAAAAAAACAACCCCGCCCATGCTGCCATAGGAGTCCATGCGTCCGGCATCCTGAAAGGGGCCTGGCACGTGAATCGGGAGGCGGCGGCAGGGAGTAGGGGGGCAGGCCCCGTGCGCCCACAATGCACGAGCTGCCCCTGGCTGGACGTTCGGCCAGCTTCTGTCAGAACGGCTGCCATACACACGGCTGAATGTCAGCTGGCTTTTATTGAACTGGCTGATACCGCCTGAGTACGGCCCATGTGTACGGCCTTTTACTGTAGTAGGCACAGCTACTACTTTTTTTTTTTTTTTTTAATTGTTTATTTATTTAGGGAAAAAGGCCCACACAGACCGCAAATGAACATTGTTTACATACAAACAAGAAAAAGAATTTAACATGTATCAACAGGTATATATCTTGTCACATGACTACATCCGATCATTGTAACTAGCATTTGTGTCTTGTATAGGAGGTAAGTTCTTTGTTTCCTGTTGAAACTCGTATAACATCGTTGTGCAAAGTTATTCTTGTGGTTACCGTTTCTAACTTTATGGAGACAGGGCTATTATAACCCTGCTGAGTATAATTGTGATGTCAAGCAGTCCCTCTGGACCAACTCCACTTCTTTTTGTTATTTTGGATAGTTGAAAGAGATAAAGAGAGTATCAAGGTGTTAGAAGAAACGAAAGAAGAAATAAGATGGAGAGGGGGTAGGAATGGGAGGGGGGGATTGGGGTGGGGGGGGAAGGTCCCCCACTTGTATGGAGTGATATCAGTTACCGTCTAGATTGTGTTTGAATAAAAGGTGGGCAATTTGTAAAGTCAGACTGTGGTTGTATTTGGTTGAGGTGAGGGAGTAATGCCTCTCAGTGCTTGGCCTTCTGCTGAGTAAAAGAACATGTTCCACAGTAGCCATGTTTTAGAAAATGTCTCCTGTCTGTTTTGGGCTGTGAGGATGAGACCCTCCATGTTTCTGATTTCCTCAACTTTTGTGAACCAAAGTTCAATCGAGGGAGGGTGTGGGGATTTCCAGTTTAGTGGAATGCAGGCTTTAGCTGCATCCAATAAGTGTCTGATCACAGATTTTTTGTATGTTCGTTCAGGTATATTTGACGCGTGTAGAAGGAAAAAAGCTGGGTCGTTTGTTAGTGTACGTTCAGTGAATCTTTGGACTGTCTCTCTAATTGTTTGCCAGAAATGTGTTAGTTTGGGACATGTCCAAAAAATGTGTAGAAGGGTTCCCTTATTGGATTGGCATCGCCAACATTGGTCCGATGTTGTCGGGTATAACGTGTGTAGAGCTACCGGGGTTCTATACCATCGAGATATGATTTTGTAGTTAGTTTCTTGGGTTTTTGCGCATATGGAGGATTTATGTGTGAATCTAAGTATTTGGTTTCTTGTGGAATTGTCAAACTGTCGGTCCAGTTCCCTTTCCCATTTGAGAAGTCCCGGGGGGGTTGAGACTGCTGGTGGTGTAATCAGGAGTTGGTATGTCAATGAGAGAGTATGTGGTAGTACTCCGTTATCAGTACACATTTAGTGTCGTGAGTGGTTGGTCGTTTGCAGGCGGGGGTTCCATAGTATGGAGAAAGTGTTTCAATTGGTGTGATCTCAGGAAGTCCAAGCGGAACGGCCCCGCCGGGTCAATGAGTTCTGTAATCGACTTCCATTTTCCTCCGGAGCTAAAATGCGACGCCTGATACAGGCCCGCCCCGCTTAAACAACGAAAGATCCCATCGTTGAGGATTGGGGTAAATTGAGGGTTGCCCAGTATAGGGCGTAGCGGGGAGTTTTGGGTAGAAAGATGCCTGAGACAGGAAGCGAGTGCTGATTCTGGCAGTGGTGCCAATCAGAGGATGCTGTTTAATCTGTGCTGGTAATGCGGTATAACACCATGGGGCTCTACCTAGGGGTACCTTGCTTTGCGCCTGTTCAATTTGTGTCCACAGTTTAGTCTTGTGATGTCGGCACCAGTCCACTAATCTACTCAGATGAATTGCGTAGTAATAAGTGCGGATATCTGGCAATGCCAGACCTCCGTGAGGTTTAGGGAGGATAAGTATTTTTTTTGCGAGTCTAGGTCTCTTCCTGGCCCAGATGAATTCTGTAAAGATCGACTGCACTTGCTTAAAATAAATCGCAGGTATCTGGATAGGTAGAGCCTGCATGATATACAGAAATTTGGGAAGTATGGTCATTTTTAGGATGTTGCCGCGACCCATCCACGAGTGGAGTCCAGTGTGCCATTGACTTAGTAGTGTTTTGACCTTTCTTAGGAGGGGTGGGAAATTAAGTTCGTATATTTTAAAAAAAGTTTTGTGGGATTAATGTGCCTAAATATTTCAGTGCTGTATTGGTCCATTTTAGGTTGAAACTTGATTGGAGGTGTTTAAGTTGTGGTTGGGGTATCTCGACACTCATTGCTTCCGATTTAGAGAGGTTAATTTTTAGATTTGAAAGTTCTCCATATTTTGCAAATTCCCGTAGGTTTGGTATGGATATGTTAGGGTTTGTGAGTGAGAACATCATATCGTCAGTGTATGCCGAAACCTTGTGTGGGGTCCCGTCTACCTCAATGCCGGTGATGTCTGGATTCAGTCTAATATGGCATAAAAAGGGTTCAAGGGATATGGCAAAAAGTAACGGTGAAAGTGGGCAGCCCTGTCTTGTCCCGTTTCTAATCTGGAACAAGTCCGATAGTACACCGTTGGCTCTGACCCTCGCAGTAGGGTTTGAGTACACCGCTTTGATCCAGTTGGACATGTTGTCTCCCAATCCTATATGTCTCAGTGTAGCAAGCATAAGATCCCAGTTTACCCGGTTGAACGCTTTTTCTGCGTCTGTGCCTATGAAGACACTAGGGAGTTTCCTAAGATTGGCAGAGTATAGTAGATTTAGAACCTTAGTGGTGTTGTCTCGGGCTTCCCTGGTAGGCACAAAGCCTACCTGGTCTAGGTGTATCAATTGGGTCAAGTGTTGTTGTAGTCTGGTGGCTAATATTTCTGTGAAGATTTTTAGGTCAGTGTTGAGGAGAGATATTGGGCGATAGCTCCCGCATTGAGTCGGGTCTTTACCCTCTTTGGGGATAACTGATATATGTGCTAGTAAGGTTGAGTTGTGAAGTTTACCTGCTTCACTGAGAGTATTGAAAAGTTTGATCATTTGTGTACCTAGTGAAGGAAGTAGGGTCTTATAGTATTGCGTTGTTAGTCCATCCGGGCCGGGGGCTTTCCCAGGTTTGGTGTTGCCTATTGCTGTTTGTAGTTCTAGAAGGGTGATGGGTTCTTCTAACTGTTCGCGTACTTCAGTCGGTAAGGTCGGCATAAGGGAGGATGTTATGTATTCCGTCATTCGCTCAGGAGGGTATGAAGGTGTGGGCAGGTTATACAACGATGCATAGTATGTTTTAAACGCTTGGGAAATTTGTTGGGGGAGGTTGACAGTCTGTTCCGCAGATGCTGATATCCGCGGTATGTATGAAGCCGTTCTCTGTGTACGCAATGTCTGGGCTAGGAATCTGCCACATTTGTTCCCCCGATTCATAGACCTTTCTGCGGCAAATTTGGAGTGCAGCGTTTGCTTTGAATTGGAGAAGGTCTGTGATCTGTTTGCGTGTGATGTTCAGTTCACTCTCCAATGGTCCGGTTTGAGTCTGTTTGTGTTTAGTTTCTAGTTGTTGCAGTTTGGAGAGTAATGAGGTAAGTTGGGCCGTTCTCTGTCTTTTGATTCTCGAACCGTGTTTAATGGGTATACCTCGTATTACCGCCTTGTGGGTCTCCCAAATCACCCCCATATCGCTGTCGGTGGTGTCATTTGTTTGGAAGAAGTGACCTATTTCCTTCGTCACATCTGCCAACACCTCTGGGTCTTGCAGAAGGCTCTCATTAAGCCTCCATGGCTTCCGTTGCCTGTTTTGGATGTCTGTCAAAGCATACTGGAGTATGACCGGGGCGTGGCCTGACCACGTGATAGAGCCTATACTGGTGTCCTTGATTGCTTGTAATTGACTGTGGGGAATCAGGAAATAATCTATCCTTGAGTAGGTGTGGTGTGGGCGGGAGTAAAAGGTATAGTCTCGCTCGCCTGGGTGGAGCAGGTGCCATACGTCAATTAATTGGGTGTTGTGGAGTGTTGTTTGAATTATTTTCCGCTGGCCTCTAGGTATGGACGTCTTTCCTGTCGAGGTATCCTCTACTGGGTCTAGGGGGATGTTAAGGTCGCCTCCCACTATAAGCTGCCCTTCCGTAAATTCCTGTAGTTGATCTAGGTGTTTTTTGATGAATGTGTCCTGGTTACTGTTTGGTGTGTATAAGTTCGCAATTGTTACCTTCACGTCTCCTATCAACCCCTTGAGGAACAAGAACCAAACTCTAGGATCTGTTTTCATGTCAATTAGTGACCAGGGAATTCTCTAAAATTGAGACCCCTCTAGATTTGGTTTCTGAATATGTTGAGTGATATACTGTGGGGTAATATCTATTCTTTAGTACAGGAAAGGTATCACCCCGAAAGTGCGTCTCTTGTAGCAGTGTTATGTCTGCTTTCATGCGTCGCATATCATGTAGTAGCATCCTTCTCTTCTCAGGAATGTTTAGACCTTTAGTATTTAACGTCATGATGTTTAGTGCTTCCATTGTCGTGGCGGGTTGGGGGTGGGTGGAGAGGGGGGGTACGGGTGTTAAAATAAGAAGGTAAGTATAGGTAAATAGTTATGAGGGGGGAAGAAGTAGAGATATAGAAAAACAGTAATACAGCCCCTTAGGGGTAAGAAATATTTTCTTGCCGAGAGCGGTGGCCTATGTAAGCACCCTCCGGGCAAGAATACTACTAAAGTGTTAGCTACTACTTTTTGTGCTTAGTTACAATCAGCCAAGCTATCAACACTGAAAAGATGGTAACAAGACCAGATAATCTGACATTTGGGCTTACCAAAATATATATATCTGTAATAAAGACCATTGATACCTTTCTGTTACAGAATAGGGAATGGCTCTTAACTGAAGGTATATCAACTTGCTAGAACATCATTTGCCACAAAAATGATTTGCTCTCAGTGTTTTTTACTGCCCATTACAAAATAAATGAAACATTTTTGACACTCTGTACTGTAACAAAAGCTTACAAAAGTTCTTCAGCAATGTTCTGCATCCAGTAAAAGTGGCTGAATAAATAATACTAAGCACAAGTTAAACAAGCTCTTCACACAACAGTTTTATTTGGTCAGCATTTACTTGGATGTGGCCCAAAACCAGCAATAATATTAGTTTTATTTTCTCTGTACGGCTTCCCAGCTGCCTGTAGCAATCCTCCATTTATTGTGAATGTGGCTGTTTAAAGGCAGTCAGGCTTATTTGCTGCCAAACAATCAGCATCAATCCACAGGTAGACGCTAAGCCTTCTAATGACATTACAAGAGGCAGAGAAAGCAAGTTAAAGTGATTGTAATGCTCCTTTCACACTGTCCGCCAGTGGATCCGCATGCCTAGCAGGGAATCTGTCCGCTGATCCCCGCTGAGCAGGCGGATGACAGGTCCATGTCTGCTCCGCTGATGCAGAGCAAACATGGACAAAGCCCGCTGTTCTCTATGGGGCTGTTGGATGGAAACAGACCGCCTGTCCATTTCCATCCGACTGTCATCTGATCCGATCCGCCAGGCAAATGTGGAATGGATCTCCATTATCTGTTTTTAGCGGATAGGATCAGATCAAACGGCAGCAAGTGTTAGCGGACACATGTTTGTCGATATCCACCGCTACATAGAGAACATAGCGATCGGTCTGTCAGTGTGAAATGGGCCTAAAACTTTCTTTTTTTATATAATAAACATGTCAAGCTTAACTGCTGTAAACATGTCAAACTTAAAATGGTTTTGCACAGAGCAGCCCCGATCCTCCTCTCCTGGGGTCCTCCATCGGCACTCCTGGCTCCACCTCTTCAGCAAGTGCCCCATAGGAAAACCACTTCAAATGGGGGCACTCGTGCGGGATCGGTCCTACGCTGCCTGCATCTATAGACACAGACCATGTAGCTCGGCCCTGTCCCTTGCTTCGTCACAGAATTTGATTGACAGCAGCAGGAGTCAATGGCTCAGCAGCTGCCTCTGTCCTTTGAGGAGGGATGGAGCCGCTGCCATCAGGCACAGCCCTGGATGGAGATTGGGCTCAGGTAAGTATAAAGTAGGGCTGGGGGAGTTGCTTGCAGAATATTTTTTAACCTTAATGCAGAGAATACATCAAGTTAAAAAAAAACAAAAAAAAAACCTTGAAGTGGATGTAAACCCTCACATATACACAGTGAAGTGAACAGCCTCAGATGATACACAGGGATAAAACAGATCTCCCTACAAAAGTTTTACATGTACATCTGCTGTCTTTGTCTTTCTATATTCTTTAGGATTCTTACATCGTGTTAGAATTTTCACTTCCTCATTTAGCACTGGGAGTGTAGTCTTGGCTTACACTGGGAGACAGCTGATTGGAGGAAAGGTACACATACCCACTCCCCATAGGTAGAAGAACGAAGATACTTTTAGAGCTGTGCTGTGACAAAACAAGCTCTCTGCTAATCTATTTATAGCAACCTCTCATGACACAAACTTCAGGCTGCTTTTATCTCCCGTCTCAGAGAACTTGTCAGAAGTTATCATACTGATAACAGAGAAAAGAAACAACAGAAACACACGGGACTCAGGGCTTTGGAGAGAGATAAGTAACACTACAGATATCTGTACCCAGGTCAAACTTCATGAATCAGGTTTACATCCACTTTAAGCCTTTAGAACCACTTTAAGTTATCTAAGAAGGGAGCTGCTTGTGATGTGGCTGGGCAGTTCTGTTGTTGCATGGATAATCTATAAAGGCTTCTTTTACAAGCACTTTCCCATCAGGTCCATCTGTTAGTTTTTCACGTTTAGGTCCAGTCCTTCCAGGCTCTGGACCTAAATGTGAGAGATTGGAGGTAGCCTGATTTAAATGGACACAAGTTCAGTTACATCCGGCAGCCCTTAGTTCCAACGCAGGTCCGCGACAGTCTGCTGTCAAAATGTGGACAAAAGCTGAAAGGACATGGATTTCACAAGACTGACATCCACCCTGTTCTGATACAAATCAGGAGATCTGCTCATGGATCCCCTGCTAATCGGAATGGAGTGTGTCTGTTTTAAAGGACCCGAAGGGTGTTTTCTATGTAAAACCGCTTTCTGCACACACAGTATGTGTTTTGACATGTACTGGTTACTTATGAATTTTCAGTTTACTAAGAAGTCTTGACACACTGTGATATGTAGTTTCCAAAATTGATGAAGAATACAGTATATCAGTGTTACATACATCCTTCTTTATTTTAAGTACATTAAACAAATTATGTTTATGAATATAAAGAACAGAGTATATAGGAAAGGAAACTTACAAGTAAAAGACTTTGCATCCAATGAGAAGGAGGAATGATGTATTTGTGGAGGAGCGTGTTGGGAAAAGTAGTATAGAAGATAAAAATCATAGAAGTTATAAAAAAACATAAAAGATAGATGGCAGAAACAAAGTGATCTATCAAGTCTTTCCTTTTTTGTTTTTCAACATCGTTCCTCATCCCAAGCATGTTTCAAATGAGTTACTGTTAAAGCGGAGTTCCAGGCTTTTTTTTTTTTTTATTATTATTAAATGTCAGCAGCTACAAAAAGTTTAGCTGCTGACTTTCTAATAAACAGACACTTACCTGTTCCACGGTCCAGCGATGTGGCCGCACTGAGCCACGCTCCTCTCCCTCGCACATCCACTGGAACTATGGGCACCCGGCAGTGACAGCTTGCGCTCTCCCAGTTGACAGGCAATCTTCTGGGACCTGTCACGTGTCCTAGAAGATTACCGAGAGGGAGGGACCGCCTAGGGGAGAGGAGGAGTCGCCTAGGCGGCCCGTGGGCAGAAGGAGGAAGTGGGACAGGAAGTCCCTCTCTAAAGTAGTCACCCCCCCCCACAAAAAAAAAATCTACATGTCAAATGTGGCATGTAAGGGAGGGAGGAGTGCTTAAAGCGGAAGTTCCATTTTTGGGTGGCACTCCGCTTTAACTGACTCACTACCTCTGCTGAAAAAGCTAGTTCAAGCACCCACAATTCTTTTGAGGTGCCTGAAAACTTTTCTCAAACAAAAAGCCCTGCTCCGATTTACAATGGGCGACTGTTAAGAAAACGACTCAAGGTACTTCAAAGAGAACTTGTCACACACATGGGTAACTAAACCTGAACAAATAAGCGATGGGAATTCCAAATTGTCCTGTAAAAATCAAGTTTAGCCATGCCTCTCCCCACCGCCTGGGACTCCCTATTGGTCCTTTAAATTATGAGCAGTTTCACAGCCCAATAGAAGGGGTTGGGAGACAAGAAGGGGTAGGGCCACTTTGGAAAAGCAGAAATTTTGGTCAGCTTCTCATATCTCTGGATCTACCGATTGTTTTTGGCATGCAGTTTTTGGTAAAGGTACTCTTATGCATTTTTCTTCAGTTTCTTGGTTGGCTTGGTTTGATTTGTGTAAGATTTTACTTTAGCATGCATCGGTATCCAGAAACATGGGCATAAATCATATTATGGTGTGTGTGGAGAACCTCTTTAATGATGCCGTGCCTCACAGGCATATTGTACAGTAAATAGGTCAATTGAGCAGTATTATCAACTGTAGCATTAAGTGGGTTAATGTAGCAATATTGTGCAGGTTGCCAAGAGAATCCTGGGAGATTAAGGTTTAACAGCTGATCTCTTTAGAGTGCTTAACTTAGATCCTCTGGATATCATCTTGCCTATTTTATGTTGTTATTTTATCACTTCGTAGACTTGTCTGTAGAACTTTCCTGTGTGCTCATATGCGGAGCTGTAAAATACAGAATCCCACAGTAATTAATATGAGAGCCAGATCAGCAAAACACTCAGCAATTACCCAGGATGGTGTTGAGTTACACTGCATCTCATGGTACTTTTTTTTTTTTTTTCAAAAAAAGTTTTTTATTAAACAATTTACATATACCACATAGTCTTGCTTCTTTCTTTAAGGCAATACAGTTAACAAATGTGAAAAAATAGTATACAGCTTAGATACAAAACAAATTCCATGAGTGATCATGCCGTAAGCAAGCAGAGTACAGACGGCAATACCTGCTGAGAGTCTACTTGACAGATCAATTGTTAGTAGTGGGTGATATCCCCGGAGGACCTAGGTCATTGGTACAGGTCAGAGTCCGAAAGCCACCAGTCCCAAATGTTATTGTACTTGGCTGGGCACCCTCTGTTTATATGTAAAAATAGGGCAAGGTGTTGTTCACGTCCACATTCCAGTCAATAAAATCTGGGGGTTGACAGCCTCATCCATTGCTTAGCAATAGTTTTCCTGGCTGAAAAAGGCGTTTCATGTAGAAAAAAACCTTGTGAATCTATTGATTACCAAATCCGGGAATATCCCCAATAAACACCACTTCGGGTCTAGAGTAAGAGGAGAGCCCATAGTGTCATGTAGGAAGTCCACGACCTGTTTTCAGAATCCCTGTGTAAGAGAGCTTGCCCATATGAGATGGAAGAATGTGCCTGTCTCATGGTGGCACAGGGAGCGGGTGTTAGAGTTTTCCCTCTTATATTTAGCTACTCTAAGAGGGGTGAGGTAGGCACAGTTCCCCAGACAAACGGTTTGAGAAGAGCCTCCTGTACTTCAAAAAGGTAAAAAGGCTGGGGTGTGCCAAAGAATATACTATATTTTAGGTAGCAGTATTATTTTTATTAGATTAATGTGTCCCCAGACACCCAGCCCAAGTTTGTATTTTGTATTTAATTAGGGGAAAGAGAGGTTCCATATTGAGGGAGATGTAATCAGCTGGGATCCTAGATGCATGTACTCCTAGGTATTTAATGAGACACTCTTTGTAATGGGAGATGGGCCTGAACCTCAGATGGTGGGAAGCTATCAAGAGGCAGGACTTGCGACTTTTCCCAGTTGATCTTAAGCCCAGAAAACTATCCAAATTGTTCTATTGTGCGAAATGCATTTTGGAGAGAGGAACCTGAGTCAGCCAAGTACAACAAGGTGTCATCAGCATACATACTGATTTTTTCAGTCAAGCCACCTGCACAGAGACCGTGGATCTCCGGGTTCTCCGTATAGAAATAGCAAGGGGGTCTCGTACCTCTTGCGAGGCGAAACGCTGGCCACCACTTTGGCCTGCGGGTCCTGATACAATAATTGGATCCATTTGATAATCTTAGGCCCAAATCTGTAGCACTTCAAGCATTTCCACAAATACCTCCACTCCACCGAGTCAAATGCTTTAGCCGTATCCAGAGTCACTACCACCTGTGAACCAACCCCCTCATGTGGAGCTTGTATGTTAATGTACAGTCTAATGCCCTGTACACACGATGGGACATTGATCTGACATTCCGACAACAAAATCCATGGATTTTTTCCGACCGACGTTGGCTCAAACTTGTCTTGCATACACACGGAGGCACAAAATTGTCGGAAAATCCGATCGTTCTGAACGCGGTGACGTAAAACACGTACGTCGGGACTATTAATGGGACAGTAGCCAATAGCTTTCGTCTCTTAATTTATTCTGAGCATGCGTGGCACTTTGTGCGTCGGATTTGTGTACACACGATCGGAATTTAACCGATCAGATTTTGTTGTCGGAAAATGTTATAGCCTGCTCTCAAAGTTTGTGTGTCGGAAATTCCGATGGAAAAAGTCCGATGGAGCCCACACACGATCGGAATTTCCGACAACACAATCCGATCGCACTTTTTCCGCCTGAAAATCCGACCGTGTGTATAGGATTAAGGGCATAAGATTAAACAAGGTGTTACGCCCTGGCATGAAACCTGCCTGGTTTGCATGTACCAGGGTCAAGGTAACTTGGTTGAGGCGGAGAGCAAGAACCTGAGCTAGGATCTTGATATCGACCTGTAAAAGGGAAATAGGGCTGTAAGAGGCGGCTTGTCCCGGGTCCTTTCCTGGCTTGGGTATCAAAACTATAATCTCCTCTCTCATAGAGGGAGGTAATTCAAAGGCTTCAAAGTCATAGTTATAAAGAGCTAACAGTTTAGGGGTAAGTATCTCACTGTACTATAGATAAAATTTGATGGGTAGGCCATCTGAGCCCGGAGACTTGGATCTGGCGAAGCTAGCAAGTGCCTCTGTAATTTTCGTCTGTTGTGAGAGGGGCCTCTAACAGAGCTATTTGATTGTCTGTAAGTTGCAGGAAGGTAACTCCTTTGACCAAGAGATTCATCGAATCCCCATCTTCTGTGGTTGTAGACGTATATAATTCTGCAAAGAAGTCTCTAAATTTAGCAGTTACCTTAGCAGGGTTAGTAATCTGTTCTCTCCATCACCATAAAGTGATATTACAACCGGCGGTCTATCTTCACTATGTACTAAGTATGCTAGTAATTTGCCCGCACGCTCGCTGTGCTCAAAAAGTTTTTGTTTGGATAAAAAGAGTTTTCGCCTAGCCATCTCATACTGTAACTAGTTTCCCACTCTAGTTTGCAGCTTGAGCAAGTCAGCTTGGGCTGGTGTGGGGTCACATGCATATGACTGTTCAGTAGAGGATAACTCTGCTATCGCCTTATCAGCGGCAGAGTCAGCCTTCAACCTATTAATGTGGGAAATCAGAGTAGAGCGAACACGTGCCCTAAAATATTCCCACACCGCAGATGGGGAAGCAGACTGATCATTTTCCGTGAAATATATTTTCCAGATATTCATGAGCTCGCCATACTCCAGCAACAGTGATAACCAGAACGGGTTTAGCCGCCAGGAGCGGGGTGGTTTATTGACCGAGACGTTCAAGGTAATCCAGTGAGGGCTATGATCAGAAAGAAGCCTAGGGCAAAAGGCAGCTTCCTTTAAATGTGGAGCCAGTATATGGGATATCAGAATGAAATTTATACGGGATAAAGTGTTGTGTGGATGAAAAACATGAATAGGCTCGAGCGAGTGGGTACTTATGACGCCACGTGTCAATTAAATTATACTCACCCCAACTGGTGCAGGCATATTCCCAAAACATGGTAGAACAATCAACTAGGAAAAAAACAATGACCCAGGAGTAAAAAAACAAAAGTGTAATGAACAGAGCATACAAATTTGCTGGTGGAAGTTCCTCAAAAAGAAAGCAGCCATTTTCGATGTCCCATAACAGGAGTGTTACTTGCAGAGGCTGATGAGTATAGTCCATCAACCATCCTCGCCATCATAACCATATCTCCTAGTTGAAGGGGGAGCAAAAATTTGCTGCACTTTACAAGCGATTTGTAGGACTACTTTGGCTCCAAAAAGAATAGGATCCGTTGTACGCAAGAAAAAAACAAAGAGACATGACAAGGGGGGCTCAAAGGGAGAGCGTCATGTCATGGGAGTATTTCTGGGGGACATTCTGTGTACAGAACAACTCCAGGTCAGCATATTGCATAGCATTTTCAGAAAATTACAGAGACACAGGTTGAAAAGGAAAGTTAGATAATTTTTAATAACATTCAACTACAATATGACTTGTGTCGCGATTGTATACGCTATATTTTTTTATTTGCTTTACTTTTTTCTCCACAAAAGTGGAGTTGCCCTTTAACATTTCTCACCAATCTGGCTTTGACAGCTTGTGAAGTAGATGTGCATGTGGCAGCCTTAGGTTGGGTTCACACTGGAACTGGCTGCGGATCGCACAGGAGCGCCGTGCGTCCCTGTTCCCTGTTTCAGGGCAGAATCTATGCCTGAACTCGGCCCTGAAACTGAGCCAAAGACGCAGTGCGCTCCGCAGCCGCAACAAAGATATGTGAACTGGCTCCATAGGGAGCCAGTCACATTCTCCTGCTATGCGAATTGGATGGTGTGAACCTGGCCTTAGAGAATAATAGTTGTCACCTGAACAAGGGCTGTGCTGGAGATAGGACAGCTGAACCCGATGCATGCACTTCATTGACCACCTGCAATGAGTGTAGATGCCAGGCCCCACACATCTGCATCGGTGGTCTAGCTTACAATTGAGAAGTTTAATGAGGAGGGCAGGCTGAGGCCAAACACCAGATTTATATGAAAAGTACACTTATTTGAAGAATGGTTGTTGTACCAGGCTCACACTGACTTTCATTGAGATAAAAGAGCAATATAAAAATAAAATATTACTGCCCTACTATTAGGAAGTACAGTATGCATGAGTACAAACCAAACATGGCTGTTTCCCAATACAAACATAATTACAACTAAAATAAGTAACACACAGATAAGCCTATTTCACAGTACATCGAGCTGATCGCATTCATGTTTAGTTCTTAAAAAATAAATCAATCAAAGACAGTGAATTCCCTTTAAGCCAGGCCTTTTGGGAGAAGTAATCCAAGTACTTCAGTGTTATTACAAAGTGTTATATTCCCATAAAACGATTGCTTCAAAAACACCCTTTTGCTTGAAGCCAGACATCCGTTTTAATGTGGTCTGTTCTCACCTGCATTAAACATTGCGCAGATTAAAACAAATCGCAGCAGGGAGACCACAGATGCACATCTGACTCAGAAACACTTTGTTTTACTATGTGCAAATAATGAGCATACAGTACATCCCAATCTAAGGCAGAGAAAAGAATCATGAAAACAGGAGATAATAGGAAGCTTTTACCCCCCTCATGATCAGGCCATTTTTTGCGATACGGCATTGCGTTATGTTAACTGACCATTGTGCGGTTGTACGACGTTGTACCCAAACAAAACTGATGTCCTTTTTTTTCCCCACAAATAGAGTTTTCTTTTGGTGGTATTTTTTGATCACCTTTGCAGTTTTTAAATTTTGCGCTATAAACAAAAAAAGACTGACAATCTTGAAAAAAAAAAAAAACAATATTTTTTACTTTCTGCTATCATACATATCCAATTTAAAAAAAATGTAAAAATTCTGCTACAATCACAGCGGGTGCGGGGCTCCGGTGGCACACGCACCCCAGAGCTGAGAAGAGAAATCATGTACAGGTATGGGATTTTGCACTTAAAGTGGATGTAAACCCAACATTTTTTTTTTTTTTTTTTTATCATACTGTATAGTATAAGATTTCCTATCATTTGAGCCCAGTCTCGCCACACAGAGTTAATCCATTTCTGAGCAATCCTCTTTTATTGTTCAGTGAGATAAATCTTGACAAACTGAGAAAAACGTTGTCAAATCCTCCCCCTTGCTGTGAGTGACAGGTGATTTACATATCTCGTGCTCTAGCCTAAGACATGCATTATTTTTTAATTCCCACCCCCACTCCTTTCTTCAGCAGCTCTGCAAGGATTGGCTGTTCCACACCTCACCATGATTTGGCATGCTGAAGTCATGTGGTTACTTTCCTGTCTTTTCACTGGATGTTAGAGATCATAGCAGAAGTTCAGTGTTAGAAATACACAGGGGAATGTAGAGGTGGGCGGGGAGTCTACTGACATCACGACTCCACCCACCGAGCTCCAGACAACAGACCCGCCCACAGAATCTGCAGTTTTTCGTGTCTCATAACAGACAGAGGGGAGACATTTGACAGGTAAAGATACATGCAGGAGACATGTATATCCTTATAGATAACCCCCATGGCAGTAGTTTAGAAAGGATGACATTGGGTTTACATCCACTTTAAGGGCCACCCTGCCGCAGTATATATACGTGGGGCAGTCCTTAAGTGCTTAAGAGTGACAAACACAAGCATAGAGCTCAACTGAAATAACTAAAATGCACAGGAGTCAAAAGTAGATTAAAGTGATTGTAAATGTTCACCTTGTAAAACAACCCATTCAGTTTAAAACTGAAATGAAAGGCAAAACATTTGTGTGTGTATATTATTATATATATATATATATATATATATATATATATATATATATATATATATATATATATATATATATATATATATATATATATATATATATATATATATACACTACCGTTCAAAAGTTTGGGGTCACCCAAACAATTTTGTGTTTTCCATGAAAAGTCACACTTATTCACCACCATACGTTGTGAAATGAATAGAAAATAGAGTCAAGACATTGACAAGGTTAGAAATAATGATTTGTATTTGAAATAACATTGTTTTTACATCAAACTTTGCTTTCATCAAAGAATCCTCCTTTTGCAGCAATTACAGCATTGCACACCTTTGGCATTCTAGCTGTTAATTTATTGAGGTAAGCTGGAGAAATTGCACCCCACGCTTCTAGAAGCAGCTCCCACAAGTTGGATTGGTTGGATGGGCACTTCTGGCGTACCATACGGTCAAGCTGCTCCCACAACAGCTCAATGGGGTTCAGATCTGGTGACTGTGCTGGCCACTCCATTACCGATAGAATACCAGCTGCCTGCTTCTGCTGTAAATAGTTCTTGCACAATTTGGAGGTGTGTTTAGGGTCATTGTCCTGTTGTAGGATGAAATTGGCTCCAATCAAGCGCTGTCCACTGGGTATGGCATGGCGTTGCAAAATGGAGTGATAGCCTTCCTTATTCAGAATCCCTTTTACCCTGTACAAAGCTCCCACCTTACCAGCACCAAAGCAACCCCAGACCATCACATTACCTCCACCATGCTTAACAGATGGTGTCAGGCATTCTTCCAGCATCTTTTCATTTGTTCTGCGTCTCACAAACATTCTTCTTTGTGATCCAAACACCTCAAACTTGGATTCATCCGTCCACAACACTTTTTTCCAGTCTTCCTCTGTCCAATGTCTGTGTTCTTTTGCCCATCTTAATCTTTTTCTTTTATTGGCCAGTCTCAGATATGGCTTTTTCTTTGCCACTCTGCCCTGAAGCCCAAAATCCCGCAGCCGCCTCTTCACTGTAGATGTTGACACTGGTGTTTTGCGGGTACTATTTAATGAAGATGCCAGTTGGGGACCTGTGAGGCGTCTGTTTCTCAAACTAGAGACTCTAATGTGCTTATCTTCTTGCTTAGTTGTGCAACGCGGCCTCCCACTTCTTTTTCTACTCTGGTTAGAGCCTGTTTGTGCTGTCCTCTGAAGGGAGTAGTACACACCGTTGTAGGAAATCTTCAATTTCTTTGCAATTTCTCGCATGGAATAGCCTTCATTTCTAAGAACAAGAATAGACTGTCGAGTTTCAGATGAAAGTTCTCTTTTTCTGGCCATTTTGAGCGTTTAATTGACCCCACAAATGTGATGCTCCAGAAACTCAATCTGCTCACAGGAAGGTCAGTTTTGTAGCTTCTGGAAGGAGCTAGACTGTTTTTAGATGTGTGAACATGATTGCACAAGGGTTTGCTAATCATCAATTAGCCTTCTGAGCCAATGAGCAAACACATTGTACCATTAGAACACTGGAGTGATAGTTGCTGGAAATGGGCCTCTATACACCTATGTAGATATTGCACCAAAAACTAGACATTTGCAGTTAGAATAGTCATTTACCACATTAGCAATGTATAGAGTATATTTGTTTAAAGTTAGGACTAGTTTAAAGTTAGCTTCATTTAAAAGTACAGTGCTTTTCCTTCAAAAATAAGGACATTTCAATGTGACCCCAAACTTTTGAACGGTAGTGTATATATATATAAAAATAAATAAAATATTTCAAATACCTTTTTTTTCCCTATTTTATCACATTCCCTCTGTTCTCAGCTGCATAGCTGGGGGAGGAAAAACGACAGTACACTGAAATTCTCAGTGAGAGGCTGTGCAGCAGGGGTGTGTAAGGCCAAGTCTGACAATTGGAGGAGAGCCAAGTTCCAGCATAGCTAGCGAACTGACCACGATGTGCTCTCCTGCTTAGTGTGGTCAGTTTTAATAGGAACGCAGCGGGACTGGCAGAAACACGAGGGATTTCACACAAAGGAAGCAATACAAAGAGAACAGGATACTTTCTCATACAAGTTCGTGGTACAGCAGACACATTTTAGAAATAGGAAGTCTTAAATGCTTTATATATAGTTGGGGGCAGGGGAGAAGCTGCAGTACAGAAGGTTGTTCACCGTAATGCATAAGAAAAACCTAAAGGCTTTAGAACCACTTTAAGCCAAAAGAGCATTTGTAAGGTCAGCTACTGATTTTGAATGAGAAGACCTAGCTCACAGTTGGTGTTCCAATTCATCCTTGGGTCTATTTAGGAAATATTCCCACCAGTAAGGCACACTAATCGCATGGCTGCTAGTATGCACTTTTGACACATAGCGCGGTTTACTTTTTAATTTGGTAGAACTTTAGTAAAATCTTACAAATGACCTCCTGAGTATTTGCAATTCTTATAAGGTAAGTTTCTGCTTCCAATGCCTGCCAAGGCTTTTTTTCCCCTTCCCTCCATCTTATTCCCTCCACCCTGTTCTTTCCAAACTGTGATCCTGTTGTGTAGTGAATTACTTTTGCATGACTGTTAACCAAATTGTTCTTTACCCACTTGTTTGGTTGCTAAAGCGGAGTTCCACCCAAAAGTGGAACTTCCGCTTATCTGATCCCCCCCCCCCCTTCCAGTGCCACAATTGGCACCTTAAAGTGGAGTTCCACCCACTTTCACAACGCTTCAGCATCCCTCACTAAACTGTGCACTGTAAACGAATTGGATATTTTTTTTCTCAGCACCTACTGTATATCTGCTGTATTCATTTTTCACTTCCTCCTCCCTGGCCGTGGCCCATCGCATCATTTCCTGTTTGCAATGCCTTCTGGGAAGAGGCGACAACTTCCTCTGATACTGCCGATGCTATGGAAACCTGACCCGAAACCTATTACACTGCTTGTGCTGCACTGAGCATGTGTGAGATCTGCAATAATGAGATCCAGGAAGAAATACATTCTGGCTTCAGATGCCCACACTTAAGATGGCCACGGCCAGCTGCAAGTTTATAAAATAACAAACTACTGCTATAAACTAACAAAACAGACCTTAGTTTACAGACTAACTTTACTAGAATACATTAAGCTTGTGTATTATAGGGGTATTTTTATTTAAAAAGTATAATTTCGGCCGGAACACCGCTTTAAGGGGGGAGGGGAGAGCGGGAACCTATTTTTTACAGGTGCCCTGTTCCCCACTTTCTGGAGACCGCGCCGCGGCTTAGTACATCAGCAGCTCGGCCCCCCTCCTCCTCCTCCCTCCCTTTCTGCCAGGCCAGTGAGAGAGCGCTGTGCGCTTTGCGCATGCGCAGTAGGGACCTGGCCGTGAAGCCGAAAGGCTACACTGCCAGGTTCCCTTACCAGCAATGGCAGCAGCAGCACCATTCTAAGTAATTTTCTAGCCAAAAAAAAAAAAATGATTTTAACTTGTAACCACCGTCTGAAAAATAGGCCTGGTCCTTAAAGCGGGGGTCCACCCACACCGCCAAAAAAAAATAAATATTAAAAGCCAGCAGCTACAAATACTGCAGCTGCTGACTTTTAATACATGGCCACTTACCTGTCCCAGGGTCCAGCGATGTCAGCAGGCGACGCCGAGAACCCGCTCGGTTCTTGGCAGCTGCCGCCGCCATCCTAGGTGAGCGAATCAGGAAGTAAAGCGTTGCGGCTTCACTTCCCGGTTCCCTACTGCGCATGCGCGAGTCGCGCTGCGCGTCCCAAGTGGTCCCCGCTCTCTCCTGGGAGCTGTGCGTTCCCAGCAGACAGCGCGGTGGGGACGGGAAGAGGCATAGACTCCCATGGGAGTCTATGCCGGAAGTGGGTGCAAATACCTGTCTTAGACAGGTATCTGCACCCCCCTCCCCCCTGAAAGGTGCCAAATGTGACACCGGAGGGGGGGAGGGTTCCGAAAAGCGGAAGTTCCATTTTTGTGTGGAACTCCGCTTTAAGATCACTTGAAACAAGCCTTCCTAAATGGTGAATAAATTAAAAAAAAAAAGATAATAATAAAATAATAATAATAATATTATATATAAATAATAATAATAAATACATTTATTTATTTTGGCATGCTAGGAAAAAAACAGGGCCTCCCAGTGCGAGAAACCTCCTAAATCCATCATCCCGTCACCAATTACACGTAGCACCAGCAATTGAACTCACATTCTTTAGAGAAACTATTAATAAACATATTTTCAATGGGAAGCTATTAATGTCAGTTCATAGATGTGACAATAGCATAGCAAACATTTAAATTGTACCAATATTTCAAATTCACTGCTGCTGGTGACACCGTTACAATCATAAGAACAACATTATACAACGATCAAAATCTAAACGAGAACAGAAGATGCCAAGAATTTTGGAGGATTTTAATTAGATACAGCGTTAGATTTAGTAATCATTACTGCTGATGCTTCCAAGAACAAAGTGCCAATTTTTCCCCGTTTCCTAGAAGAGAAAATCACTGAAAGTCGAAGGAAAAGATTAAACTGCTAGAGCAAAAGTCATTTCTTCACAGAGAAATCCATCCTCAATTTACTTGAAAGGAAAAAAAAAAAAATAAAATAAAAAAAAAACCTCTATTTCAATGGCGTGTTATAAAGAGCGAGGGAAACTCAATGGGCTGGCTGCACATTCAGAACACAAATAAACAGGGAAGAATAGAGCTGCAGCCGGTTTTGACAGTGCTAAGCATTTATGTTTTATAAAGTCATTGCTGTCTTTCTACAGACGCCAATGAAAACTACTTGGACTATGTTACAGCAACAACAATTACCGACGGCTAAATATAAGCACTGTTGACAGAAGTAGAGGACATGGAAGCTGCGGGAATTGTGTGTAAGGGTCATAGACAGAAATAATTAACTAAAACGTAAATGGATAGTCATTAGGAATATATAAAAATATTTGTGAAAAAAACACAATACAGCCCACACGTGTATGTGTAAAAAAAGATATTTTATGGTGAACCTGCACTTTGTCCACAACAGATTCACTAAACGGTGATATGACTCCTTTCCCAGCTTATACATACCAACCTCTTCCCTTCAATGTTGCTCCATGCATCCCCCAGGAGGGGACAGTAATGACAGGTAATGTGCGAACGAAAGGATCTGGACAGCCGCACTCCAATATGATCACCTTTATTGAAGAAAAAGAATGTCCATACAGCAAATGGAGGTAAAGGAATCAGATATAGCTAACGCGTTTCAGACCCTTACTGGTGCTTAGTGATAGTCATAGCACCAAGGGTGTGAGTGCGGCTGTCCGGATCGTTTCGTTCGCACGTCTACTGCATGCAGAGCCAGCACCCCTTCATGTGCAGGGGAGGTGAAGCCTTAGGACTGCCATCTGGCGCGGTATACTACTTGTATTAGTAATAATGGGTAGTTATGGTTAGTAATAACCAGTAGCTAATTCTTATGTGACATGTCAGAGAGAACCCCTAAACCAGGACTGCCCAACCAGTGACCCGAAGTCCACATGTGCCCCATGGTACCCTCTGATGTGGCCCCCAACATCTTGCTCTGGGATGGCGGGTCGCCATCCCAGACCTCAGATTGCTTATCCGCCATCACAAAGCATCAGTTTTGTAAATTACAGGAGGTCCCCGAGTTACGAACCTCCTACTTACGAACAGGAGGCGGTGTCGGCAGGCACATCGGAAAACAACGTCCGAAAACATCAGAAAACGACGTCCGAAAACATCAGAAAACGACGTCTCTGCCTTTCTGCGCATGCACTTCCGACTTCCAAACAAATCCGACTTAAGAACAAACAGGCAGTCTCTAACCCGTTCGGACCTCGGGGACTGCCTGTAAGCCAGCGATAGAGGAAGCAAGCGGCTGCGGAGCAGAGCCGCATAAGCCAATGCTTCCTGTATGGCGCCGGCTCCTGTCACAGGCGGAGTGATACCAAACGTACTCCACCTGGGACGGCAACAGCCGGTGATACCTGAATGGAGGACGGTTATTAAAGGCAAGTTTAATACTAAAATCACAGTGAATATATGGGCATCTCTCTTCTGCAGTGGTTACTGGGCTGCTTTTAAACTGATCCGCAGGTTCAGAGCAATGCTCCTGCGGGTTACCTGCACTGAGCCATAGACTTCTGGTATTACCTGCGGGCATAGGCATGTGCAGGGGGTTTGCCAGGTGTGCCTGGGCACACCCTAATCACTGCGTGCGGTGTGGTGCCGATTTCACCCCGAGTTGTGCTCCCAGAATGGAGAGTGGGGAAGGAACACAGTAAAAGCACTCACTCACTGTGTTCATTAATAACTGAAGCATAGTAATCTGTGTTTACTATTCTTTAGTTTGTGAATGAACAGGAAGCCGCTCAGCACAGAGCACTATCCCGTTGATTCACTGTCAAGTGCAGCTGAGGCATGTGTGTTTGAGCTTTGCGGTGCACACCCTAATGCAATAGGCTGAGCACACCTATGCCTGTGGGTTTGGTACGCTTTCAGAAAGTGCACCACACCTGCAGGATATAATAGAAGTCTATGGCAGTGCAGGCAACCCACAGGAAAGCCACAGGTGAACTGCGCTGCAACCTCTGTGTGGGTAAAACGCAGCACATCAGTGTGAAAACAGCCTTAGGCCCCTTTCACACTTATACGACTTCAAAGTCGCACGATTTTACCACGATTTTGCGGCCGCGATTTTACCGCGATTTGACCGCGATTTGGGAGCAGTACTACTTTGCCACGTTTTTGGCATTAACAAATGAAAACATACAGTAGTTGGCATGAATCATAAGGGGGAACTCCACGCCAAGTTTTAAATAAAAAAACTGGCGTGGGTTCCCCCCCAGGGGCATACCAGGCCCTTAGGTCTGGTATGGATTGTAAGGGGAACCCCCTACGCCAAAAAATCGGCGTGGGGGTCCCCCAAAATCCATATCAGACCCTTATCCGAGCACGCAGCCCGGCCGGTCAGGAATGGGAGTGGGGGCGAGCTAGCGCCCCCCCCCCTCCTGGACCGTATCAGGCCGCATGCCCTCAACATGGGGGGTGGGTGCTTTGGGGCATGGGGGGGCGCCCTGCGGCCCCCCCCAAAGCACCTTGTCCCCATGTTGATGAGGACAAGGGCCTCTTCCCGACAACCCTGGCCGTTGGTTGTCGGGGTCTGCGGGCGGGGGGCTTATCGGAATCCGGGAGCCCCCTTTAATAAGGGGGCCCCCAGATCCCGGCCCCCCACCCTATGTGAATAAGTATGGGGTACATGGTACCCCTACCCATTCACCTAGGGAAAAAAGCGTCAATAAAAAACACAGTACACAGGTTTATAAAATAATTTATTAGGCAGCTCCGGGATCTTCTTCCGACTTCGGGGGTCCTCTTCCGACTTCGGGGGTCTCTCCGGCGTCTTCTCCCGGTGTCCGCATCTTCTGCCGGCTCCACCGCTATCTTCTGGCGCTCTTTTGCCAGCGGTGGTCCAGACCTCTGGATCGTCTTCTTCCCTCTTCTCTTCCAGAGATGTTGACACGACGCTCTCTCCAGCCAGAATGGTCTCTGTGCGCTCCGCAACGGACTTATATAGGCGGTGGCCCCGCCCCCTTATGCCGTCACAGTCCCTGGGCATGCTGGGTCTGTGACGTTTTAGGAGGCGTGGTCACCGGGTGATGACCACGCCCCCTTATGACGGCACAGTCCCTGCATGCCCCGGGACAGTGACCTCATAAGGGGGCAGGGTCACCGCCTATATAAGTCCGTTGCGGAGCGTTCAGAGACCATTCCAGCTGGAGAGAGCGTCGTGTCAACATCTCTGGAAGAAAAGAAGAAGGCAGAAGTCCGGACCACCGCTAGCAATTGAGCTGCAGAAGATAGCGGAGGAGCCGGCAGAAGATGCGGACACCGGGAGGAGACGGCGGAGAGACCCCCGAAGTCGGAAGAGGACCCCCGAAGTCGGAAGAAGATCCCGGAGCTGCCTAATAAATTATTTTAAAAACCTGTGTACTGTGTTTTTTATTGACGCTTTTTTCCCTAGGTGAATGGGTAGGGGTACCATGTACCCCATACTCATTCACATAGGGTGGGGGGCCGGGATCTGGGGGCTCCCTTATTAAAGAGGGCTCCCGGATTCCGATAAGCCCCCCGCCCGCAGACCCCGACAACCAACGGCCAGGGTTGTCGGGAAGAGGCCCTTGTCCTCATGAACATGGGGACAAGGTGCTTTGGGGTGGGGGGCCCAGCAGGCTGCCCCCCATGCCCTAAAGCACCCACCCCCCCATGTTGAGGGCATGCGGCCTGGTACGGTCCAGGAGGGGGGGGCGCTCGCTCGTCCCCACCCCCATTCCTGACCGGCCGGGCTGCGTGCTCGGATAAGGGTCTGGTATGGATTTTGGGGGGGACCCCACGCCGATTTTTCGGCGTAGGGGGTTCCCCTTAGATCCATACCAGACCTAAGGGCCCTGGGGGGGAACCCACGCCGGTTTTTTCATTTAAAACTTGGCGCGGCGTTCCCCCTCTGGATTCATACCAGACAGCTGTCAGCACTGCCTGTCGCTCATCGGGAAAGGAAAGAAAAGTTTTCCTTTCCCGAATAGCGAGGCCAGGCTTGTGCTTACAAAGTCGTACTGAAGTCGTGTCTATATTATTCAGGCACGACTTGCATGCTACTTCAGGGTTTAACATTGAGGTCTATGGAGTACAACTCGCATAGAAGTTGGACCAAAGTAGTGCAGGGACTACTTTCAAGTCGGCACGACTTAAAGTCGTGCCAATATAAATGGTGGTCATTGAAAATCATGGAGAATGACTTGTCATACGATTTTGCAGTACAAAATCGTGGGACAAGTCGTATAAGTGTGAAAGGGGCCTTAGGCCTCTTTCACACGATTGTCCGACCCAATCGGACCCTCCATTCACCTCCATGGAGCGGCAGATGTAAATAAACTTGTGTCCAATTACACCCATCTACCTCCAGCCTGAAGACCAAAAAAACAAAAAAAAACAGAAGGGGATCTCTTCCATCTGGGCAGATCAGAGGACCATAGAGTAGAGTGGGCTGTGTCTGTGTCTGCTCTGAATATGCCCGCTCCGCTCATTGTGGCCCACGACCGGCTATCAAGTCGCTTAAGTGGCCCTCACTCTTCTTGGGATAAAAGTTTAATATAAATAAATAAGAGTTGATCACTGTAAGCACCCCTGCCCATAGTAAATGGTTTGTCTCAACCCTGTAACTGCTACATCTGCAGAACAGCATGCTCTATTGAAAAACAAAAGACTTACTACCCTCATCACCAGGTAAACATAAAGTAAAGAAAGCCTAAAAACGAAAACAAAATGCAGCCATCACATTCAAGAACTGGAAAGCTGTAATATAATATTTGCTTTTGGATTTTATTACGGCTTTCAGTTTCGCATCTTGGAAAAAAAAAAAAAAAAAAGCAGCAGCCTGCTCCCTTTTGTTAGCATTTTGATGATCTGAGTACCCCATCTGCTGATCCAATTGTAACAAAGGAGACAAGCCCACTGCAGTCACACATCCACTGCATGTTCATTACATCTCAGTGGCCAATAATGGTAATCTCTCTGTACAGGGTGACAGGTGAGTACTTAGGGCAGGTGATGGGTCAATATTTTAAAGTTTAAAGGGGTAGTAAACCCTCACGGTTTTTCACCTTTATGCATTTCATGCATAAAGGTGAAAAACCTTTTGTGCTGCAGCGCACCCCCCCCCCCCCTAAATTTTCTTACCCGAACCCAAACCTGATCATTCCAGCTATGGGGACGAGCACAGTAGCTCCAGCCGCTGTCTTGGATCCCCATTGGATAGATTGATAGATTGGGGTGGGGCCGAGTCCTGCTGCCTGTGTCAGTGGACACAGCAGCAGGACTCGGGAGCGGACCCGTATGAATGGCCCCATGGGGAATGCGGCTCTCCGTGGGGGCACTAGATAAAGAGGAGCCGGGTGCGTTGTGGGGGAACCCCAGAAAAGGAGGATCGGGGCCACTCTGTGCAAAACCCTTGCACAGAGCAGGTAAGCATAACATGTTTGTTATTTAAACAAAAAAAAAACGAAGCTTTACAATCACTTTAAAGCGGAGGTTCACACAAAAATTGAACCTCCGCTTTTCGGAACCCTTCCCCCCTCCGGTGTCACATTTGGCACCTTTCAGGGGTGAGGGGGGTGCAGATACCTGTCTAAGAACGGTATTTGCACCCACTTACGGCATAGACTCCCACGGGAGTCTATGCCTCTTCCCGTCCCCACCGCGCTGTCTGCTGGGACACATACGGGTCCCAGAGACAGCGGAGACCAGTTAGGAAGCGCAGCGTGACTCGCCGCATCGCTTCACTTCCTGATTCACTTACAGAGAATGGCAGCGGCAGCACCCGAGGACCGAGGGACGGTTTGGTCTCGGGTGCCGACATCGCTGGACCCCGGGACAGGTGAGTGACCTTATTTTAAAAGTCGGCAGCGGCAGTATTTGTAGCTGCTGACTTTTAATTTTTTTTTTTTCGCGGGACTCCCTCTTTAAGCATAAATCCATTTAAAGTCCCCAACCTGCACAAACACACACACACACAAGCGCATGCTGGCTGTCATTCAACAAGGAAGATAGGCGACATCAAGTAGTAAAAAGGAATTGGCGCTACAGACTGAATATTGTGGCAAACATTATTATTGTGTTTTTTTCCTTTATTTATTGGACTCCATGTTGTTCAGAGCGATTAGCTAAAGGTGGGTCCATAAAATGTAGTGATGATGATGATAGAGGGGGCTACTATGGAGTTCATCATTAGGGCTGGTTCATATCTGTGCAGTGTGTGTTTTTGGGGTGTTGCATTATAGGTGATTTTTACATGCATTTAGGCCAGTTAGGCCCGGTTCACACTAGATGCGGTGTTAATTCGCTGGAAATCAACACCGCATCAAAATGGCAACCTGTTCATGTAAACTGATTGAGGAGTGTATGTTAACGACACACCATCAGTTTGCAAAATGCAGCATGATTTGCAGAATCGGATCGCATGTGCGTGGACACCCAAGCGATCCGATTCCGGTGTGGACAAAAAAAAAAAAGGGTCCTGCACAAGTTTGGTCAGAATGTGATGCGAATTCAGCCATACGGTTTGTATGGCTGAATTCAACTTGCACGTGATCTGTGTGAACCTTTGAATTCTATAGAACGTGGGTTTTGCCGAAAGCTCACAGATGCAGGGTGCAGGACCTTTTATTTTTTAATGTGTCACACCTAAAAACACACAGGCGTAACCGGGGCCTTAACCACTTAAAGACCAGGCCTATTCTGACACTTTTTGTTTACAAATATCTGTATTTTGTTTGTTAGAAAATTACTTAGAACCCCCAAACATATATTTTTTTTATCAGAGACCCTAGAGAATAAAATGGTGGTTGTTGCAATTTTTATGTCACAAGGTATTTGAGCAGTGGTTCCTCAAACACAATATTTTGGGGGAAAAAATACACTTTAAAGCGGATTCCACCCAAATTTTGAACAATATCTGTATGTATTCTCTTCCTTGCCTAGATGCTGACATGCCGTTTAAAAAAATTTAAATCGCCGTGATTACCTTTTATTTTTCTATTCTTCTTTGCACTTCCTGGTTCTCCTCCCGTGGGAGTAGGCGTGTTTCTAGCCTCTCCCAGACCTCCTGGGAGCTAGTCTCAAGCTTCCCAGGATGCCACTGAGCATGTGCGGGAAGGAGCAGTGAATGCTGGGAGCACAGCATTTACCACATCCAGGAAATAAATGCTTGTGGGCTTCAAATGCCCACAATGAAGATGGAAACCGCCTGCAGTGAATAATATAAGTTATTCTTTCCGACAAAATCTGACACAGGCGGACATATTACACACAATATGTGAGTATGTAATGCTGAGAAGAAAAGCTTGTGAATGAACTAAAAAAAAAAAAAAAAACGATAGATAGGTGGACCCCCGCTTTAATGAATAGGAAAAAAAACACAATATGTAATCCAATTTTTTTGTAAAATATGAAAGATGAAGTTACGTTGAGTAAATAGATATTTTACATGTTACGCTTTAAAATTGCGCATGCTCGTGGAATAGCGCCAAACTACAGTCCTTAATCTCCATAGGCAATGCTTTAAAAATTTTTAAAGGGTTACCCATTTAGACTTACAGAGGAAGTCTAGTCCTAGAATTATTGCTCTTGCTCTGACATTCGTGGCAATACCTCATATGTGTGGTGTGATCATGGTTTACATATGTGGGTGTGATCTTCGTATGCGTTGAGCACTGCGTGTGAGCATGGGGGGTGGGGAAACACACAGGGGCGCTTTAAAAAATATATATTTTTTTTAATTACATTTTATTTTATTTTTACACTGTCACTTTACATTTTTTTATGACCACTTTTATTGCTGTGGGGGGGTCTAAAGCCCTGTACACATAGACTATCGTACTATCAGACTATCGTGCAAAAAATACTGTTTTCGAAGTGATCGTACAATAATCCGATCGTTAGTACTAACATGAAAATTTTTCTCGTACGATACCAGATAGTATAGTACAATTTTCATCCAAAAATACAATACAAATACATTAGATCACTTCTGAATTTTTATTGTCATACGAGAATTTTCGTACTTTAGTAACCTATTAGTTTTGTTTTAGATATGGAAGCTAGCATCCAAAAAAAACGGACAATCATTTCTCTGATAATCTCATCATGTGTACTAATCAGCCTCTGGGATCACTTTTAGCAGAAAGCTTGGCACCTGTGGAAAATTTTAATGCCAATTCTATGGCATCTAGCTGCAGCCATAACCCCGTATTAAACATCAAAGTAATGACGTATTGTCCCAGTTAGGCGGTCAGCAAGTGGTCTCTTGCCCTTCCGTTAGACGAGTTTCAGAAAAGTTGCCCAATTTGACACATTCCTATCAGGTTGCTCTTTTTTAAAGCCCAGCTCCAGCCAAACTTTTTTTTTTTTTCTTTTTTTTTTTACTTTTGCACAAAGTGGGGAAAGGCAAGAACCTAAGTAAATTTGTCATAGCAGTCTCCGCATTTTAAGAGATTTCTACTTCCTGCTTATTTGCAGTGTATCAGAACAGGAAGTGAAAGCATTTCTCCTCAAACTGGTAGTAATTTAAAGCGGACCTTCAGTCACTTTTTCATCTTTCCATCTATTAAATCTTCTGCCCTTGTTGTTTTAACTTTGGATAGTAAAACATTTTCTTTCTGCCAGTAAATATCTTATACAGCCCACTTCCTGTTTCTTGTCTGGTAAGAAGCCTAGGCTTATGACATCATGCACAGCTCTCTCTAGTGAGAGTTTGCTAGGAAGGGAGGGGGGATGAGTCATAAGAGGGCTAATGAGAGCTGCAGGGCTGCAGAGCTGGAGGTGTGCCTGTATGTTTGTGTAAATGCAGGAAGTGAACAGGCAGCAGCTTCAGCTGCCCACAGTTGAAATGGCTGCAGCCAGAGTCAGACTCGGTGGAGGGAGATTTCTGCAGCACAATTGGCAAGTACAGAATCACAGTATATATAAAATAATATGCAAAGTGGTTGGAGGGAAGCTTCAGCATGGCAAATATGTTTTTATTACAAATTATGTGAGCAGACTGCAGTTCCTCTTTAAACACATTTTCTGAAAGCATAAGGACGGTGTCATGACTTCATTGCTGGCTGTGTCCCCATGAGGAAGATTTCCCTTTATTTCTTGTCCAAAAAAAGGGGTGTGAGACCGCACAAGAAGAAAACTTAGTCGGAGACACAGCATTTGTAAAAAAAAACACTAATCTATCTAAAACTAAAACTAAAAAATGGCTGCAGCTGGTTTTGAAAAAGGTCTTCAACCATCCTTAAATGAATTACTTTTAAACTTTGCAAATCTGGGGTGGGCAAGACGATGCATCTGATTATACCATCATACTATGGCGGAGCCTGCAGTCTTGATTATTATTACATTTAATACCATTTTGCACAGTAAAACTGATTAAAGATTTAGCAATTAGTATGCTTAGTTGTGGTAAGAGGATATGATAATTGGCAAGCTGAAAAGCTGGGACTGAGGATAATTGGCAGCTGCCACGGGCTTTAGCGTTCACTGTCTCAGAGCTGTAACCAGAACTGGGGCCCTCGGCTGTAGCTGGCCTTATGTCTTAACAGCGGACCTTCCAGGTGTCTAAGCCGACCTACTGGTAACTTTATAAATTGATATGAATACATTCCTGACATGTCACATCCCATAATTCTTTTATATTTAAAGTAATTAAAGCGGAGTTCCACCCCTCGTTTTTGGATATTTTAAAAAAATTTTTTACTTTCTAACTTACCTTTTTAGAAGTACTAAGTACTTCCGATCCAGCCGGGCCACAGCCGAGGACGTCACATCCTCTTCTGCGGTGAGCCCCCCGATGTCTTCTGGGACATGTGTGTGTCCCAGAAGACAAGCCAGCCATTCACAAAGCACCGCGTGACTCGCACATGCGCAGTCGGAAACCAGCAGTGAAGCCGCAAGGCTCCACTACTGGTTTCCCTTAGTTGGAATGGCAGCGCCTGCACCCGATCGGATGGATCGGCCTCGGGGGGGAGACATTGCGGGGTCCCTGGACAGGTGAGTGTCCATATTAAAAGTCAGAAGCTACAATGTTTGCAGCTTAAAAAAAAAATTCAGCTGGAACACCGCTTTAAAAAGGGATTGTAAAGCTTAGTTTTATAACAAACATGTCATACTTACCTCCACTGTGCCATTCGTTTTGCAGAGTGGCCCCGAACATTCTCTTCTGGGGTCCCTCAGAGGCGCGACTGGCTCCTCCCCGCATCAAGTGTCCACGTTGGAGAAGTGCTCCCGAGTCCTGCATCTGTGTCCATTCACAGAATGCAGGACTTGGCCCCGGCGCCACATCATTGTATTTGATTGACAGCAGCGGGAGCCAATGGCTGGGCTGCTATCAATCTATCCAATCAGGACACGAGACACCTGCTAGAGCTGGTGTGCTCGTTCCTGGCCAGCGAAAGATCGGGGTCAGGTAAGTATAACGGGGGCTGGGGGGAAGGGGGGGGGCTGCAGCACCACAGGAGGTTTTTCACCTTAATGCATAGAATGCATTAGGGTGAAAAACCATGAGGGTTTATAACCCCTTTAAGGTAGAACTATAGGCAAAACTTTTTCATTTTGGATAGCGTAAAAGGAAGGTTATAACCTCTGTCAGATTCTTTTTTTTTACGCCATCTGTGTCATACATAGCCAAACAGGAAGTGAGAGGAGATCCATGCAAATGAAGGGAATTCTTGGGACCCCCAGGTCATAGTAACAACTGTCCCCATTGGAAGATTTCCCCTCTATTATCTTTTTGGGGACAACCCAAATTTTGAGATTTTCCTTTAATTTCACTTTCAATGATAATGGTAAACAGGACAAATAGAAAGGATGAATCTCCTTAACGAGGGAACAGAGCGAAAAAAAAACAAAAAACTGACAGGGGGTCTAACTCATCTCCACAACTAAAAAATAAAAAAAATTTGGCCTTGAGTTATACTTTAAACTGCAGTACAGGCAGTCCTTGGGTCACAAACAAGGTTCTGTAGGGTCTTAATTTGAATTTGTAAGTCAGAACAGGTACATTTTTTAAGTAGCTTCAGCAAAAAAAATGAATAGTTTTTTTTGGATAGAATAGGGAAGGGTTAACACCCCTGTGACGTTTGTTTTGCTGTCTGTGCCAGAAGATTTCACTTTCTGTCCCTATGATAATTGGATTTTGAACATTTTGGGTCATTGTGGAAACAAGGATTGGTGATAAAGCTTCAGGGGAGACACTTTTCCCATATTAACTCTTACAGGAGAGACTTTCCCTTCCTAGGGGTGGATTTCCTCTCACTTCCTGTTGTCTCCTCCTGTTTGTACGCCGGATGTTTGAAACCCCGGGACCGCCTGTATTGTGACTTTGCCTAGGCTAAAATTATTTCATCAGTCTGCTGCATCCAGGAGAAAGAATTTCTTCAATCCGCTGTTCCCTAGTGAATAGACAGCAACATTCTAAGTTTGTAGCAATTTCAAAAGAGCACAACACAGCCAAGAACTGTACACGTACCAGGATCCTCAGCATTGTGTAAAAAGACTGTTTGATTCTTTCTTCTCTGATCCTCCCCTTTTTCCACTGTCCCCAATCCATCTCCTGATAAGACAGAGCTTTGGAGTCACTCTGCGCAAGCTCAGTTTGGTGTGTATTGCTAGAGTTTTTTTTTTCTTATTCTTGGAAGAGTACATGTGATCAGCACAGGGCCAATCAGCACTGGCCAGACACAGGGCCAGGGATTCTGCTGCCTCATAGGACAATCAGGAGTGAATAAAAACCCCTCCTACAAGCTTTAACCAGACACTGATAGAAGTCACTGGACTGCTATATACTACTGATGAAAAAAGATATTTAGCAGTTTATATTTACTAAAATAATTGCATTTCCATGTTCTGTGTACTGTGGGAGACCAGATATAGTAAATGAAGGGTCCTGGGTTTAGTAACACTTTAAGGAAACTAACCGAGTCCTACTAAGTGGGTTGGTTTAAATGAGAAAGCACTGGGGTGTGAGCTGGAGTTCAGCTTCAATTTGTTAGTGTATCTAGGTCTGCAGTGTGAAAGGGGCCCAATACATTGAACCGGGATGGAGGAGGGGATCTGAACGGCCCCTATTACCTCATTTAAAGTCCCAACTACTCTTCTGTTTTTAATCGTGATCAAACTCAAGTTGCTGCTCTCTGCCTATTTGTGCATTCCACAATATGGAAATCTACTGAGAGGAGCGTGGCACCAACATTTGGCTTTGCAAAGGCCGCTGCAGTTGCATTAAACTGGAAATACTGGTGGCTGCCATTGTGTCCCCCAATAGAAGAGAAACTAGGAGGAGCTGGCCTTTAAAAACTGTGATTTTCTACTTCCCCTTAAGATTAGACATTTATTTGCTGCTTTTACACTAATAACCTTCTCTTATGTTACTGCTTTGTAACACAAGACTCATCCATTCAGTTGTAGTCCCTTATTATGAGACTATTCAGGCTAGCAATAGCTTTGTTTACAATAAAGAAGAGCAGATGGTCCTAACCAGACAAAATGACTCCAATACACAAGGATTAGTAGTTCATCATAACAACAGGCCTTGTGCAGAAAACCTGGATTCCAAAAAACTATCTGTGTTGTCCTCATCAACCAATCCTGTTGGTGCCTCTTATGAAATGTTTCTTCCTGCCTCCAGTATACAACTTCTAGTATTTTATCACCAAATAAGCTGTTCAAAAAGTATAGAAAAGACAATGTAAATTAAACGGCGTGTGTTTAGGATCACTTTAAGTCATTCAGTTACTGCAATAATGTCCACAGTGTCATGTGCTTTGCCTTGCCTATGGCAGCTGCCGACATGTCCCATTATTAGTGTATAAGGGCTGCTACTGGTAACAAATGAAAATTACTACAGGTGAGCAAACAGAGAGGGTTGATAATAGCGTTTGATCACACCACTTACCAGTCATTGACAAATATTCAGACTGGAACCGCTAATACTTTACTACACTGTGTAAATCCATTAAGGAGTATTATCATGGTGCCACCGCTGAGATGTGAAGTGACTGCAGAAACAAGGGGTAAACCATGTCCGTCAACAAGAGATCAACACATTACATCCACTGGGCAACATTTAAAAAATTGTTGCTGCCTTACCCTGTGAATTCGTCGACAAAAACAAAAAAAATTTAAGTGAATTTTCTCAGCGCCAATAACACAGCAGCACTGTAAGTGCGGACGGCGTGTAAGAAAATCATTCAGACCTTTCTGTCCTGGTGTATTCATTCTTAAAGTGATACTGAACACACACGTTTAATTTACATTGTCCCTTCTCTTTCTGTATATGGTTGATTACTTGATTATTTTAATACAAAAAAAAAGTACTTTTTTTCCTAATAGATATACAGCTATCACATGACCCAGCCCCTTTCCAGTCAGTCTGCAGGGAAATATGTTTAGAATAAAATTAAAAAATTGAAATAAAAAGCCTTTGAGATACAGGATAAAAATAATTAATATCAATCAACTGTTTTAAATTGTCATACAAATATATATTTAAAATCAAACCTTATTTTTTGGCAATAACATGGAGTGAGTGGATGGATTTCTGCCAATCACAGGCTGTGTCACGCCCCTCCAGTCTAGGTCTTAGAACAGGGAGGTGAAGTCTCCATCAATCAAGATGTAATATCCCACCCCCATTGTACTTAGCTGGTTAGTGGACATGGAAGGGGGGAAAGAGTGGGCTGCCATTTACCATTGTGTGCTCAGATGTGACAGGTAGGAAATGCTCAGGGTAGAAAACACACTGAAAACTGAGCATGTGCACTAGCTGCCAACACTGCTCTGCAAAATCTCCAACTGCAGTGGGGACATGGGCAGGAGGGGGAGACAGAACAGAAGGATCAACCAGTCTTTTTGCAGATTACCGAACACGAATCCCATAGTGACTGAGCGAGTTTGAACAGCATGAAATACAGCAAATACTGATAGATGTTAATGATGTGGGTTTAATGACACTTTAATAGCACCCTTACTTGTCAGCAAATACAGCGCATTTTTATACATGTCAAATCACATGGCGCTGCATGGTAACAGTGTGGTGCGATTATAAAAAGTAGAGGGCTTCTTTTCTGTGAGTACGGTAGGCAAGTCAAATAAATGGGCTGCTGTACCTGCGACGTGTGCGCTCGAACGAGCTGCAAAAGTGTGAAAATAATCTTATGCTGCATACAAACGATCAGAAATTCGGGCCAGCAAAAGACCGATGAGAGCTTTTGGTCAAAAAATGTGACCGTGTGTATGCTCCATCGGACTTTTGCTGGCCGAATTCCAGCCAGGAAAAGATTGAGAGCATGTTCTCAATTTTTCGGCCGGAAAACGTTCCTATCCGAAAATGCGATTGTCTGTAGCAATTCCGACGCGCAAAATTCCTACGCATGCTTGGAAACAATTTGACGCATGCTCAGAAGCATTGAACTTCATTTTCTCGGCTCGTCGTTGTACATCACCGCGTTCTTGACGGTCGAAGGTTCAGCAAACTTTTGTGTGACCGTGTGTATGCAAGGCAAGCTCGAGCAGAATCCCGTCGGAAAAGCCGTCATACCTTTTTCCGACCAAAATTCTGATCGTGTGTACGCGGCATAACAAGCTGATCCGTTATAAATATGTACACACAGCTCAAAAGATAAAGGCTACTGCAAAGACACCAGGAATGATGTTATAATCACTAAAGGAAAAGACTTTAGTCCATGAATTGGATGATGCCCCTGAATGATGCCAAAATAAAGATGGCGATGGATTTCTGGGAGGAAAGAAAGATAGACATTTTCAGGAGTAATGTAATGTCTTTGATAGGTAATACATGCCTGCAATTAATACACATTTAGCCAGGATGCATATAACATAAATGATATATCTAGCACTAGGCGTGATTTATGTTATTATCTGCATCCAACTGTGAGTTTCTAAACTAAGAATTCAAACATTGCTTTTGTGTAACCATGACAACACAGAACGTTCATGTAAGTGGCTCCAAGTTTTTTTTTTCCGGCAGTTCATCTCTTACAGGCAATACTTGCAATGATCACATGATTACAATAGTCAGATCCCTACACTTAGCACGGAAAATGGAACTGGAATGAATACGTCAGTATCCACAGAGCAGGAAGGAGCTTACCTTCACTATATTGTTTTTTAATATAATTAGAGTACCACTTTAAAATGACCTTCTCTTCAGTCTAAAAACTTAAAGTGGTAGTAAACGTCAGACAAGAAATATGAATAACGCATATCCTTCTACAGCAGGGATATGCAATCAGCAGACCTCCAGCTGTTGCAGAACTACAAGTCCCATGAGGCCTAGCAAGACTCTGACAGCCACAAGCATTACACCCAGAGGCAGAGGCATGATGGGACTTGTAGTTTTGCAACAGCTGGAGGTCCGCTAATTGAATATCCCTGCTCTATAGTGTGCACCTGTCTACATTAGGAGCACTAAGTGTCATTTCTGTCTGCTGCCTCTTTCCTCTACTATCAGCACAAAGCACTTCTGACAAGTTTTCCTGACGCCAAGGGAAGAATAGTGACAAATGAGGGACCTCCAGCTGATTGATCAGCACTGTTCCTGTGTGCTCTGGGAGGTGTGTCTCTTCCCTCCAATCAGCTATCAGAGCTCCCACAGTGAGCTATGCAGAATGTAACTTCAGCTCTCTGCCCCTTTTTTCTGAACTCCCAGACAAGCTTTAAATATTCAGCACTATGAACAGATAGAGAAGAGAAGACTGCAGATAGACAGGTACAACTTATGTAGGAGTATTTGTTTCATTTATGTGTAGCACCTGAGGCCAGTCACTTCATTGGACATATGTAAGGGTTTACAACCACTTTCACTGCTTCCCGCCCGGGTAATTGTAAAATGACGTTCGGACGGGAACCCTATTGTTCTAGGACAGTGGTTCTCAACTCGGGGGTCAAATGACGATTTGCCAGGGGTCACCAAATCCTGGGCTGTTCCTGAAGCCTGCACCACTCTCCCAGTCTTTTCGCGGCCACCCAGCAGCCTGGCCATGGAGCCTGTGGAAGCCCAGCTGGGCTGTTCCTGGAGCCTGCGGCCGCCCACTCAGCCTTTTTACCAGCCGCTCATTCAGTTCATGGCACGGCTGGGGGGCAGAGACAGCTGACTGGTGAGGAATGTGAAGTGGGAGGGGCTGGAGGAGACCCTATCTCCTGATTTCAGGATAGGTGTCACTGCTGCGAGACACCACAGAGCTGGAGACACAGTGAGTCACACTACCTGTGATTAGAGTTGCCATTAAAAGTCCCCACTACAGTTCTCAGATCAGCAGATGACCTTGATCAAGAGCACCTAAGTTGGCTGATCAGAACTCCCCCCAGCACTGCCACTCATCCCATTCTCATCACCCCCCAGGGTGTAAGAGAAGGAAAAAAAATAAAGAATACATGGAAGGGAGAGGAAAAGAAGGGGAGGAACAAAGAAAAAGGGAGAAAAAGAATAGGAAAAAGACAGCTAGAGAGAGGAACGGGGGAAAAAAAACAAGAAATTGGGATAGAGAGAGATGAAAAGGAAAGAAAGGAGAACACAGAGAGTGGTACATCCTAAAATGTACCATAAAGGGTTTTAATACTGTACAAGTGGAAGGAACTTGGGGAGCGCTAAATATCCGTGGGTTAGGGGCGCAAATTACTTGTCTTGCCTTGGGTGCTGACAACCCACACTACAAAAATAATTTTACTGTTGGGGCCCCCACAACTTGGGAAATTTTATCAAGCAGTCACGGCACTAGGAAGGTTGAGAACCACTGTTTGAGGAGGACGTCCTCCCGAGAATGTGGGTAGTGCTCCGGGCATGATCTGCCACCCGCAGTGTCCACCAGACTCAGCAGATGACTGATTAATGTACCGTCACGCTGCCAGTACCACATGATCACTGAAATCAATCACAGCAGATCACATGACAGTTGTAAACAATGGATGGCTTCCTTTCATGCCATTCATTGCATACCAGTGTGTTGCTAGCTGTGATTGCCAACGCACTATTCCCAACGCACACGTTCCCGTAGAAATGGCTGTGCGTATACGTGGGTGCTGAAGCAACCACCGGCTAGAACCGTGTCAAGTCAGAGCAAAAGAATGTCCCCAGCACACCAAAGATCTCCAGAGTGAGTCCAAAGCTTTAATAAGCCATCATGTCGTTCCAGCGTGTTGCAGCGTTTCGGAGCCACGCAGGACTCCGTCATATGCCTGATGAAAAAAAAAAACAACTTCAAAAAATGTGCCATCCCTCTTACTAAATACCTCAGACTGTCTACTTTCCAAAAAGGTACCGTAATTTGGGGAATCATTTTTGGGTCTCAAGTAATGAGATTAGTACATCAGGATTGATAGATTTTCACATTCGCAAAATTTTAAAACAAAAACTAAGAAAACTAAAATTTTAAAACAAAACTAAGAAAAATTCATTAAAAAAAAAAGTCTGGCATTTTTTCGTTTATTTAGAAAAAAATAAAAACCCCAGTGGTGATTAAATATCACAAAAAGAGCTCTATTTGTGTGAAAAAAAAGATAAAAAATTCATATGGGTACAGCGTTACATGACCTCGCAATTGTCATTCAAAATGTGACAGTGCTGAAAGCTGAAAATTGGCCTGGGCAGGAAGGGGGTAAAAGTGCCCAGTTTTAAAGTAGTTATGTCAGCAGAACTCTGGTTCTTGAGCCAACTGCTATGTCACTGCTGGCAGGGGGAACCACATAGCCCAGCAGAGGACACCCCATTTGTCAGATCTGGAAGTGTTAGACAACAGCAATGCCTGTTTGTCGGAAAGGTATTAAACTTTTTCATTTACAAGGTGCGCGGATTTGATTTTTTACATCAAAGATTAGTCACTTCAAAGTGAGCATAGATTATACCAGCACACTTAAAGCGGAGCTCCACCCTAAAGGGGAAGTTCCACTTTAAGCACTCCTCCCCCCTCCTATGCCACATTTGGCATGTCATTTTATTTGGGGGGAGCGGGTACCTAGTGGAATGTAACATAAAAGTTAGTTAGTTAGTTAGTGTTCAGGCCTGTGTGGATGGGCTTTTGTTTACTTCAGATGGGTAGGGGTATGCAAAATCTGCTTGAAGCAAGGTCAGAAGCAAATAAACCGGTCAATACATTCTGAATGATCTCAGAAGAGTCTTAAGCTAATGCCATCTTCAAGCCCAATGTCTAATGACCCAGGCTGTGGGGACTATACTTCCTCTACTTGTAAGTAGTATGGCAGCACCATCGGAGCGGTTAGGTCCCATTTACATACTTTAGGTGCATTACACAAAGTTCTGCTTGCTGCATCTTTGATGTGGTTTCCAGGAAATTATTGGTTTCACAAACATCTCACTGATCACAATATGACCCTCCAACCCACCAAATGGTGTGCCCCTTCACACAGATCCGCTCTGCTCCATTCAGCAAGGGATCCATGAGCAGATCCATGCGGTATATGTGAAGGTTTACATCCACTTTAACACTTTTCATGTCCTAGGGTGACAATCAATGCTCACTTATGATACTGTATCTATGGAGGAGCTGCATCATCACCCTAGGAAAGGACTGCAGAACATCCCCCCCCCCATAAACATGGTATTTTTACATATATCAAATGGATATGTTGTAACAGACCAAAAAAAAATTTGCTGCCATTCAACATGGGGGTTTACATACACTTTACAAGTATTAAAGTGGTTCTAAAGGTTCAAATTTTTTTTTTTACCTTCATGCATTCTATGCATGAAGATAAAACACCTTCTGTGTGCAGCAGCCCCCCCATACTTACCTGAGCCGCATCGTGATCCAGCAATGTGCACAAGAGCCTCAGCTCTCTCTGGGAACTCTCCCTCACTGGCTGAGTCAATCACAGCCAGTGAGCCAATGAGGAGAGAGAGGGGGCAGGATGGGGCCGAGCCGTGGCTCTGTGTGTGAATGGGCATGCAGAGCAGTGGCTCGGGAAACTGTTTGCTGTGGGGGCACTTGACAGAAGGGAGGAACAGGAGTGATGGCGGGGGACCCCAGAAGAGAAGGATCTTTGGATCTGAATTACTCTGTGCAAAACCACTGCACAGAGCAGGTAAGCATGACACACACACACATATATATATATATATATATTATTTTTTTTAAACTTCCCTTTAATAACACTTTAAGGTAAATGGGTTAGCAGAACCAGGCATCCAACACTTGTTAAAAGTCAGCAATAGCAGGCTTAAAGCGGAGTTCCGCCCATTTAAAAGTCAGCAGCTACAAAAAGTGTAGCTGCTGACTTTTAATAAACAGACACTCACCTGTCCCACGGTCCAGCGATGCAGCCACCCGAAGCCTCGCTCCTCTCCCCCTCCTCTCCATGGCGCCGGCATTGTAAGTGTGAGCGCCGGCTGTGACAGCTTGCAGCTTCACAGCCGGGCCCGCACTGCGCATGCGCAAGTCGCGCTGCACTGTCTTGAATGGCCAGGCAATCTTCTGGGACCTGTGACGTGTCCCAGAAGATTGCAGGGAGGAAGGGGCTAGAGGTGAACTTCGGCCCTGCGCTGCGGCGCCAGGAGAGGAAGTGGGAGCTGGGTACCTGTCAAAACCAGGTACCCCCCTCAAAATGACATGCCAAATGTGGCATGTCAGGGGGTCAAGAGTGCTTAAAGCAGAAGTTTGATTTTTGGGTGGCACTCTGCTTTAATGTTTCAGGGAAGGATGTCGCTAATTGTTCTAAGAGTATCAATTATTAGAAAAAAATATCCAAAAATGTATTGTGCACATTAAGGAATCAAATAATCAAAGACTCTAGAACACATTTTTAACAGCAAAGAGGAAACACAATAGCCCACTGCTCAGTTTGTTTAAAACAGCAATGTGCAAGCAGGAGCAACAGCTACATAAAATACACACATTGCACAGCACTCAGCATTGGTAATTGGTAAAGGAATGCAAATTCATTTTTTTGTCTATAAACAGAATAAAATTAGAAGTCTATTTTGCATTCCTTGGCAAATATACCAGTATCATGGTGGTTTGATATGTGTGGTCCTAGAAAACAAAAACTTGGAAAGAGGGTTACCCCAATGACATAGTGATCAGTTTTCTTTGTAGCAGAGACACGTGACATTGCCTGTTATCCCTATATAAACCCAGGGATGGTACTTACACATATATATTACAGTTAAACGATATTTGCAGAGGCACCTCCACATAAACCCAGTGTAGGCACTTCCAAACAGAAATGACAACTGTAGAGCAGGAATATGCAATTAGCGGACCTCCATCTGTTACAAAACTACAAGTCCCATCATGCCTCTGCCTCTGGGTGTCATGCTTGTGGCTGTCAGAGTCTTGCTATACCTCATGGGACTTGTAGTTCTGCAACAGCTGGAGGTCTGCTAATTGCATATCCCTGCTGTAGAGGAACATTCATAGGCCTACATACACAGTACACATGAAAATATTCTGTTTTAATCCCTTGTTATTAGGACCGTAGAAGTTGATTTTAAATTGAAACTCTGGGTTTATAATCTTTTCTGTCTAAAATGATACGAGCCAGGGCAGAAAAATAACCACATTATTTATTATTTTGTTCCATTAGGCATGTACCAGGGTGCTGAAGTTTATGCTATGCCCATTACAAAATGTTCACAACTTTGCCATGGGACCTGTAAGAACAATGTCATGACGTATCTATGTGAACACCCCGTTGACAGGAGGCCTTTGCAGAATGACTCCCATCGTATTCAGCAAATTGTAGCATTTTCAGTAGGGCCCAATGGATATCTCCTAATCTGTACAGACAAACTAAATCAGATGATGGATGCCATTTATTAAGTTCATAACTCATTGCCCCAAGTTACAATAATCAGTTTGTCACAAAAAGTAGAGTTGTACCTTAAAGTGCAACTATAGCCAGGCTATGAACATTCAAATATTTATATACTCTTGAGACCTGTTAACACCAGCGTCATTGGGACTGCACTGGGTTGCCTTGCTCCTCATTATGCCAGTTCACACTGTGTGCTGAAAGTAAGATCCCTTTCATACTGAGATGCTTTGCAGGCGCTATAGCGTTAAAAATAGCGCCTGCAAAGCGCCCTGAAACAGTGGCTCCATTCACTCCAGTGTGAAAGCCCGAGGGCTTTCACACTGGAGCAGTGCGCTGGCAGGGCATCAGAAAAAGTCCTGCCAGCAGCTTCTTTGAAGCGCATTAGGAACGATGAACTCACCGCTCCTAAAGCGCCCATGCCCATTGAAATCAATGGGCAGCGCCGCTGTAGCAGCGCTTTGCGGATGGTTTTAACCCCTTTTCGGCCACTAGCGGGCCGCAAAAACTACGGTAAAGCGCTGCTAAAAATAGCAGCGTTTTACCGCCGACGCCCGGGGCGGCTCAGTGTGAAAGGGCTCTAAAAGGTACAGCACGCAGAACTTAATTTTAGCGCAGTGTGGTGCCATGTAATCCACTGCATTGCACAACACTGCAGCCAAAACTTTGTGACATTTCAATAAAGTCGCACTTGGGAACATCTTGTTGCCACAGCACTGTTCTCACAGCACACACCAGAGGCCATGCGTTTAGCACGACTGTTGGAGTGAACGAGCCCTTAAAGCAGGGGTCTCAAACTGGCGGCCCTCCAGCTGTTGCGAAACTACAAGTCCCATGAGGCATTGCAAGCCTGACAGTTACAAGCATGACTCCCACAGGCAGAGGCTGATGGGACTTTTAGTTTTGCAACAGCTGGAGGGCCACCAGTTTGAGACCCCTACCTAAAAGTGATAATAAAGAATCTTTTTTAAAAAAGTTTTAAGTAACAAACACGTCATACTTACCTCCACTGTGCAGCTCGTTTTGCACAGAGTGGCACCGAACACCCATTTCTGGGGTCCCTCGGCGGCTCTTGCGGCTCCTCCCCGCATTCGATAACCCAATTGGAGAAGCGCTCTCCTGAGGGGGTTACCTTGCGGGCGCACTCTAGAGTCCAGCATTCGGCGTCCATAGAGGGCGAATGCAGGACTCGGCCCCGCCCCCTGCATCATTGGATTTGACTGACAGAATCAGGAGCCAATGGCTGCGCTGCTGTCAATCTATCCAATAAAGAGCCGGGAAACCGTAGAGAGAGGGACAGCGGGGACCTGCCGATGGAAATTCGGGGCTCAGGTATGTAAAACGGGGGGGCTAGGGGGCCAGTGACTACAAGGTGTTTTTTCACCTTAATGCATAGGATGCATTAAGGTGAAAAAACACAAGCCTTTACAACCCCTTTAAGCTGGCTGCACACTAAACAATTTTTTACAATTTTTTTTTTGTACAACTTTTCTTTAGATTTACCACAAAACCATTTAATATGAGGTCAAACCTAAACACTTTCAAATTGTATGCAATCAGACAGGCCCTTGCACTACATAGTTGAAGGTAAACCTAAAGTAAATTGAACAACAAAAATTTTATACGTGTATCCAGCTTTAGTCCAACTCCAGTAATAGCTTTTTTTTTTTTATCTTTATTTCTCACATAAACAATGTAAAATGTAAATATCTTAGTACTTTAGGAGCTCTTTAAGGTAGGTACACGCTATAAGAAAATCATGCACACGCTCGTCCGGTTTTCCTTGATGTTTCACAGCAGGCCGAAACCAAGGACTGAACGAAATGTATGAAAATTCTCATACAACAAAAGCTTTTTTGTTGTTGTTGTTGTTTATTGTTTCTGATCATGTACAGTCTTTTGTATCAGATTTTTCTCGTATGAAAAGCATACGCAAACAGTATACACTAAACGAAAATCGTCAGTTCTGTTCACATACAAGAAAAATTTTGGAGTTGGTCCCTTCGAAAATTTTCGTTTGGAAAGTTTGGATCGGATGTTGAAAGTGGTGTACACACTATATGAAAATTGAACGATCGTGCCTCGTACAGAATTTTTCTCATAGTGTGTACCTCACTTTAGGCTCCTCTGAAAGTTCCCACCATGTACAGTGGGGTGCAAGACTTCTGGCCCACCGCTGCACCAAATGGTGTGCATTATCAAAACCAGTTCTGCTGATATGCCCTTCACAAAGCACTAAAGTCATTACTGTGATGTGCTCCATGAATAGAAGCAAAGTGATCAGGATTGAGGCACAACACCAGAACTGGAGTCACCTATATACCCCACTTGATGCAGTAGTGGGCCAGAAGTCTACCTCCATGTTGTACATATCACGAGCTCTCAGTGGAACAGAGAGAACCGATCCACCAACATACTGACATTGTTTAAGCGAAAAGCAAAACATTAAGTGTACAAACAGTAAATTAACTTTTAAATACAAACTCCTAGACCTTCGTAGCTGTAGACACTTTGAGCACATTATCCTCAAACTTATTAGCACTTTCTATTTCAGAAGCGCCACTTCCCCTGCTCCTAACCACCCAGAAGTGACTTGGTAGCATTCAATTATCTTAAGCCGGCCATGGATGGTTCAAATCTCAGCTGGTTCAGCATGGACCGTCCAAGATTCGACCCATCTATGGGCAGGCTGATTGTACCCAAATCGATCCATCGATCGACTTGGGTACATCAGCAGGTCAGTCCAGAGATATTTCCAGCCACTTACAATCACCGAATTCTCCTGGCAGGGACGGCTCCCTGTGACCTCCCTGTGACACCATCAACATTGGCTGTGATGTTGATAGGGGAATCAAGTGAATTTCTTTCCTGCATCCAGTGCAGGAAAGAAAAATCACATCATCTTTGGCCTATCTCAGCCCCTTGGCACCGGCCGTACGCAAATATGCGGCCTCTCGGCCGCCTGGTCCTTAGAGCCAAGGGGCCGCATATTTGCGTTAATTGCTGCCTATGCACTTGTGCTGAGAACACGCGTGCTCTCAGAGAAGTTACTGTAGAGTAACCGAAAGCTCCCGATCGCTCACTGTGATTGGGAGTTTTTCGGACCATGTGACCACTGTGACAGCCAATCACAGGGGTTGTGTAATCTTAAGTCACACCCCGCCTCCGGGTGTCATAAACCTCCTAAAGGGCAGGGAGACACCAGTGCCAAGAGGTTAATGAGGAAATGAACTCTGCAAGCTCTGCCCAAAGGCAGGCAGGCAGAGGACAAATAACTAGTCACCACTGTTGTCTGTGGTCTCCCTGCAGATGATCTTACCCCACTTCTGACTTATCCTCCCCTGTTCTGCAGTGTCTCTGTGTGGAGGCAGCTATCTTGGTAGAGGCAAGTCTCAATTCCTCATGTTAGAGCCTTCGCAGCATAGACAACAGTGATGCTACTAATTCTCACTCTAAATCTCCTAGACTCAGCAATCGGGGAAGTATTGTCTTATATCACACTGTGCAGATACTGGAGTGCCTAGACCATTGGAGGATAGGCCGGCTGTTCTCACAACACAGCCAGAAAACTGACCACACTAGGTTAGATATGCTCTCATGCATGGTCAGTTTGAAATATAACATCAGGGGGACTAGCAGGATCACCAGGTATTTTACACAAAAGGAATAAATACAAAGAAAACAGGATACTTTTTAACAGAAGTACATGGTACAACATACACATCACGAATATGAAATGTTGGGGTAACATTCTTTAAACCGGAACTAAACTCACCTATTCTATTTAGCAAAGAAGGCTGCCATTTAGCCTCTGTTTGATCGGCATGAAGTTCCATGGAGCTGCACATGTGATCAGTTATGACACCAGCCATTTGATGGTTTGACAGTTTGGGTAAGAACACAAGCAAATGTTGCAGTAAGAATTTCTGGCATGCCGGGAATGTAAATGTTTTTTGAAACCGTTAAATCAATGGCTTTAGTTCTGCTTTAGACCTCTTTCACACTGGGGCGGGTCCTGCTGTTATCCCGGTTAAAAGTGCCCTGCAAGCGGCCGAAGAAAAGGTTAATTGCGCCCGTGTTGCGGCACTGTAGAATTGCTTTGCAGGCGCCTTGGTAGCGCTGCCCATTCATTTAAATGGGCAGGGCGTTTTGGGAGCAGTGTATACACCACTCCCGCACCGTCCCCAAAGATGCTGCTTGCAGGACCCTTTTTCCTGTCCTGTAAGCGCACCGCCCCAGTGTGAAAGCACTCGGGCCTTCACACTGGGGTGGCTTGAGAGGCGCTTTTTCAGGCGCTATTTTTAGTGCTAAAATGCCTGAAAAGCGCCCCAGTGTGAAAGGGGTCTTAAAGCGTAAGTAAACATTTCAATTTAACAGTTTAAAAAAAACAGTTACATTCCCGGCATGCCAGGAATGCTAACTGTCACATTGGTTGTGTTCTCAACCAAATTATCAAACCATCCAATGGCTGATGTCATAACTGATCACATGTGCAGCCACATGGCAGTTGAAGCTGAAACAGAGGCCAAGATGGCAGCTTCCTTGGCTGAAAAAGATAGGAGGGTTTACTTCCTCAAACGCAGATCAGGTGCGCTGGGAGAGGAGCTGAGCTGCAATCAAAAGCTTCCACTTTGAACTTTGAGGAGAAATTACTCCAGAGTGCCTACAGCTACAGAGTACAGCAAAGACTTGTTTTAAAACTCATTTACTGATAGTTAAGAACCTGGCCAGAGGTCAACTTTAAAGTGAATGAGTACATTTTTTAAACAAGCTCAACTGCCCACAAGCTTGAAAAGAAGGTATCTAGAAGAACCTACCCTGTTTTCCCGAAAATAAGACCTAGCGTGATTGTCAGTGATGGCTGCAATATAAGCCCTACCCCCCCCAAATAAGCCCTGCCCTGTTTCCCCGAGAATAAGCCCTACCCTGAAAATAAGACCTACAAGGACTTCAACAAGGGCTTATTTGGGGGGTAGGGCTTATATTGCAGCCATCACCGACAATCACGCTAGGTCTTATTTTCGGGGAAACAGGGTATATGTAGGACGCATGGACATAAAAAAAAAAAAAAAATGCTGCGTTCAGCTCACCATGTTATTTACGGATCTGAACACAGCACTTCTGTTTGATTAGAGCACCCCAGGAGTGCCAAAAGCAGTTTACTGACTTAAATGTCAGGACATGTTTATTTAGATTAAATTAGGCTTCTTTTTCTACTTCGCCAATATAAGTGTTGTAGACTTCATCTGCTTTGTACATTTTTTTTAAAGAAAAATGCTGTCTTGTCTGCTATTCAGAGGGTGGAGGTATTCATTGTATTTGATGCAATATGAGGCTGTTAGGGGAACAGTGAAAGATCACACACACCATTACATATATAGATTACTTTTTATTATTAAATATATACTGTGCACAGTGAAACTGCACATGGAACAGGGAAAAAAAAACACAGCAGCAAGCTAAATGTGCTATAGGATGATGACAGAAATATGGTCCCCTTAGCAGATTCTATTTTTTTCCATGGGTGGTGTGATCACCAATTGTTCTGGAAAGGAAAAAAAAAAAAAAAAGAAGGTCGCTGCTGCTAATTCTGGAAGGAGCCATTGCCAGCTGCCTCGTCTGACAAAAGGCTCGATAACATGTCTAGGTGGCCAGGAATGCAAAGCCTCTACTTGGAAACCAGAGCCACATCTCTTATCAATGTAATCAATATATACACAAAGCATACATGACTACAGCAGATGTACATTGGACATGTGCTAAACACTTAATTACCGCAGCATGTTAAAGGAGACAGTGCTTGCCAACATCAAGGCTGAGCAATCAATGTTGGGCATACTTGGTCAAAAAAAAAAAAAATACACATCTTTAAAAAAAAAAAAAAAAGTAGCAGCTTTTGTTGGTAAGTACTGTAAAAAAAAAATCAAGTCAAGGGGGTTAAGAGGCTAATATTGGAGGGCAAAGTATTCAGAGGCACATATATTATAACAGAACACCTCTTTATATTGCACACGCTCTTTGTAAACTCCCATATGGTTTGACAGCCACTTAACTTTGCGCTTCAGGTAACACATTCATAAAATTACATTTAAAAACGAAATAAATAAAAAACAGCAATTTGGTCACCTTCAGTCTAAGGAATTGTTTGTAAGGGCGGTGGTTACACAGCAGTACTGTATTTAGTAACATGAGCCTTGCGGTGGGCAGTGATCTTTTTATTATCCTCCACAAGGCAATGAAGACATTATATTTTGCCAGGGAACGAGAAAGGAAGTGACCTTTAGTGTGTTATGTGATATTTCTGCAGAATATCTGCATTAATTAGCCAATCTTAACCTATCTGACACCTTCTCTTTGATATTTTGCTCCCCCCAGCTGATAGGATGACTCATTTTTGACAGCAGGGCATAGAATCGTGTGCTCTTTGTCTCTTCGCTCTCATCAGTTTCCTGGTTCCCATTTCCATTGCAAATCAACAACTCAAACAATGTAGTCAAAATGAGGTGCTGGAATCATATTATATATTTTTTTTTTGTAGATGGTTCTGAGAAAGCAGCATCCCCGGGCCTGTGCAGATGCGGTACTAGCTCACGATTGTCACAGCAATCATTTTAAATAGAACATGAGTTAGCACGCTTTCGGGGCTTAGGGTCCCGATCTTTTTTGTCTTTAGAACACATGCACGGTGAACAGATTGTTTCGGACAGCCTCCTAAGACCGAGGCGGAAAACACTGTTGGATAAGCTGTAAATGACACAGTTACAGAAACTATTGCTTATGGCCAACCAGGTGGTGAGAAAGGACAGGGCTGGGTTTGACAGCGCCCTCCAACTTTCCAACAGAAAATAAATGATGTACGGCAGCCAAAGCATGTAGAAAACGCTGGTTATCCGGAACAGAACCATGGCGTATCGTCGATCCGGGCTGTGACCAGGCCCGGCTTCCCCAGTTGAATCAGCTTCATGGCTGGGAAAGCGAGCGCGGCGGTCACTAATTTCTTTGGTGTGTTGGCGACAAATACGGAAGATGTGAAAATATGTAAAACATATAACTAGTGCTGCTGGAGCATAGAGCAGGCCCACAATGAAAGCAGTGAAGTAGGCACTGGTGTGCCAAGCAATGGCACACCACTCGAAGATGTCCCCATGGTAGCCAGGTTTACCCCAGCCGAAGAAAGATGGTAGGAAGATCAGACAGGAATAAATCCATATCAGTACAATGCAAAGGCGTAGTCTGCATGGGGTGACCAACTGGTTGTAGGACAGGGGTTTAGTAATGGCCAGGTACCGGTCCACACTGATAAAGGCCAAACAAGCCATGGAGACACTTTTCAGGACTGAAATGATGTATCCAAACACTTGACAAGTCAGAGATTCATGGACTCCTGTGGAGTAATGTAGCAAAGATAAGGTGGGCACCAAACAACTAACTCCAACCAGCAAGTCTGCATATGCCATTGTCTGAATGAAATAACTAGTGGTGTAATGATGCAGGAGTGGGGCACAATGAAAAACGAAGATGACAGTCAAGTTACCAGTGATGATCAAAAAGGTTAGCAGCACAATTATTGTGGTTTCCAGGATGCATATGTCCACTGAATTGTAGTGGCCGAAACCCAGTGGGCAAGGGTGATGCTCAGTTGTGTTCAATATAAATCCGCTGGCATTGACAGTCCCCCAATCAAATGTTTGTGACTGGTTCATGGTTTGGAATATAGTTCACCTTGGATGGAATCCTGAAGGACAGTGGTAAACACCAGGTGGTAAAAAACAGTCTTGAAACCGCGAAGGAGACCCTCCACATTCGAGCCTCAATAGTTTCAGAAATCTCTTCCATCAGTGAGATGGTCTATGTGGTCTTTCATGCCCGATCCATAAAACCAGTCCCAGTTTTTGGCTTCTATTCACCTTTGTTTTTCTAGGAGAGGAGGCACAGAAGAAGTTACCACGGCACCCAGGAGCAGTTTGGGGGAGCTTAACAAAGGGATGCTTGCTGGCTGTCTCACGATCAGGCTCTGGTAATCCATTCTTAGCAAGCACAAAGCACGGCTGCTGAAGACAGAATCTGTATCCTGTAACATGGGTGGAAACTAAAAATAAAAATAAAATAAATGTAAAAAAAAAAAAAAAAAACACAACCCAGAATGGGAAGAAAGAGAAAGAAATGGCTAATGAAAAACATTTCTCTGACTCATGATCTTTTTAATGCTTTAGGAACAGGGGAGGAGGTAAAGGGTGGCTGGCTATTCTCCTGAGATAGTTTATCTTTAGACTTGAAAATTTGAATAAGAGGGAGGGGAAGTCAAGAGCCATCTTAAAATATCTCAGCATCTCGGGCCGAGTTAGCGGCAATCACAGACTATTTAAGAGATACTTCTAAAACTGATGCTCAATAATAGCAACACATTACAACATCCAGCTGTCTCTGTTCAACCCAACCATGTGCCCTGTATCTGGGGCTGTGTACTGCCTGCGTGCTCTTTAACCTGTTAATGATTTAAAAACCTTCTAGCTGGAGGCGACAAGTAGTTTGTAGTTCTCGTTAGCAGCGTGACCTAATTTCCAGCTGGGAGGGATTGCTAGCATTACCTGGACTATAAAACTAATAAGTTTTCCCAATGCGGTCAATTTTTCAGCAAAGCCTAGCTCCAAGCATCTAAGGATCAGGATCTATAGACAGCAGTCCTTATACGCTGCACAGTGACAGCTAATAGAATGCTGCCCAACCTTGAAATACCACCTTGCACACCCACCTAGGACGATAAACATACTTGGAAATAAAACTGTAAATAACCCCAAAAATACACTGCAGCATACACTAAATATATGTCTCTTGACTTTCCGAAGTCCATTATTACACCTGTTACTTTTCTCAAGAGATAGTGGTCAACTTGTGCCCTGAATTCAAGGCTGATGAAGACTGATGAGAATTTGTATAAAAGGAGTTAAAGTTTAGATTGTAAGCTCTTCTGAGCAGGGCCCTCTTAACCTTCTTGTATTTTATTGTATTTTAACTGTATTGTCTCTCTTTTACATTGTAAAGTGATGCGTAAAATGTTGGCAGTATACAAATCATGTATAATAATAATAATAATAATACAAGCCTTAAATAATTTTAAAAACTGTACCCTTAGAAGATGAGCACAATTCAGCCTAAATGAACCTGCTAATAATCGGGGACATTTGTTATTTCTGAATATTCTTACAGACTGAATCTGAATAAAGACTATTTTATTAAAAGGAAACGATCCATTAGTAAATAAAAGGACATTTTGGAAAGTTTCAGTATCTAATAGCAGCCAATGAAATCCCATTTCTAAATTTGGAATGCTCCAAACTGCTGACAAATGAAATCTGGAAGGTGCGAGTTACTGCCCTTGCCCCTATGACAGATCATTAAATAAAACCACACGTATGTGCAGCTGTGCAGATCGAAAGATAGGTTTGACATCAGATGCAGATTAAACAGAACTGGACATACTAAGTAACTTGGCACCGTCATTCAAGAAACAATAAAAAATAAATAAAGAAGAAGATGCCCAAGGTCATTTTGTCCTCCCTAGTTTGCGAGTGAAAGTTGGTGTGATGTTTGCTCAGCCTACCTCTTTTGTCCGTGCTTTTTGTAAAGAGATTCAAACTGTCAGTGTGTGAGATGTGCCAGGGAGGTGGGTGGCAGCCGCAGCTCTGATACCATCTAAAGGAATGCTTTCTACACTGACACAGCCTCGGCAGTTTGGAAGAAATCATACCCTCGCTCATCATTCTTCAAGTTGATCTACCTGGAGGAGTTTAGCCGTCTCCTTTCCTCCCCTCTCTCCATCTTACAAATTAGCCAAAAAAGGACCAGCTGCTCCGTCGCGCCCCCCCCCCCCCAGCCCTCCTTCCTATCCCCACAATAAAATTTAAAGAGCACTATCCCCTGCCGCCACCACCGACTCAGCTGCCTCTTCCTTGCTTTATTGCAGTTATTAAAGACAATGCTTCTCACCTAGGCTCCCTGCTAGCAGCTGAGCTGTCAGTTCGGTACTTCAGTCCTGCTATTGAGATGCTGCTTTGCGCGGAGGCTGTCGCTATTTCTCACATTGTCGTTCTCTCTTTATCGCTCGCACTCTTGGTATTATTAGTGCTAGCACCTGAGCCCCCGGCTCCTCCTCCACATTCCCTTCCTCCTCCTCTTCTATCCCTCCCTTTCCCCTCTACACCCCCCCCCCCCCTCCCCTAGCAAAAAAGGCTGATGCAGGAGAGGAAAACGCTGAAAAGGTGACTGTCGTTCTGTCCCAGTCAACAGCTCAGCCAATGGCTAGTGCCGGTTAGGACTGTCACTAGGTAACAGTTGCCAAGACACAACGTATAAATGCCACAAACTGTCATCAAACATTATCAACTCTTGAAAATCAGGACTTTTTTTTTTTTTTTCTCTTCCTCCAAATTTGCTGATGTGCCCCAACCTTTTGTGAATCATCCAAGCGCTCTGGGAGGTACGTCTCCGAGGAAGAATCTATGACTCCTTAACTGCTTCCGTTTCAATGGCATCAAAACAAACGGCATGATAAAAAAAAAAAAGTCGCTTTTCGTGTGTTTTTTTTTTTTTTTTCTTCCCCTCTTGTGCCACGATAAAAGTGAAACACAACACAGTCCTTTGCCTCTGGGTAATGTGCACATCGTTCAAACAAAAGGCACAGACTAGGAGTACACCAAGAACACTAGCTGGAGCCGGTTAGCAGTAACCTGAACCCTGCTGTCACGGAAGCCTGTATTAATTATTAATTATATAAAAGAACCATGCTATTAAGCATGGTAAGAGGAAAAAATAATCAACAATGTAGCTTCTAAAAGAAAAAAAAAAAGAAGATGAAGGCTGTCAATGCAGAGGAATCTTCAACAAAAAATATTGCAGGGATGAAGAAGATTCCTCAAGTATGAAATAAATACGATGTCTTCATCACCTTTGCTCAGTATGATGATTCAATCTCTCTCAATGGGACAGAATAAAAGAGAAACCGCTCAAGTGCTTTGACCTTAGATGATCATTTTTTTAAAGAACGTGCCAGGATAAGGATAGGGGGAGTTGCTGCTGCTGTCATCTTCATCCCTGCTCTGTCATCTTCATCAATCACTTCAAGCGGAACTAAACCCATCAATTTCACGGTTTAAAAAAAAAAAAAACAGTTATACTTCTGGCATGCCGGGAATGCCAACAGTCACCTTTGCTTGTTCTTCCAACCAAACGGTCGGACCATCAAATGGCTGGAGGGATCACATGTGCAGCATCATGGCAGTTGCAGATCAAACAGAGGCCAAGATGGCAACTTCCTTGGCTGAAAAACGATAAGAGGGTTTAGTTCCGCTTTAATGATCTGCAGGAGGATTAAGCATATCTGATGTTGCACACCTGATAGCCACATGATTGTATCAGGCCAGCGACACCCCCCCCCCCCCCGCCCCCCAAGAAGTAAAGAGAGAGAGAGAAGTAAAGAGAGGATAAGACTGACAGCCACAGAGTCTGTGCCTACAAGTCAACAATGGCAGCACGCTTATTTATTATCCTTGCAGGATGTCAGATGTAAAATAAAATCAGAGTGTTGCATGGCAGACAAACATTTTCCGCTTTGCATTTTTGCACCAGATTGCTGAGTAAGCAGCAGTGGAAAGTCAATGGTTTTGTGTTTAAAATGTAGAATTGTAGATTCAAGGGCGTTTTTCATTACCATGGTTTTATTATCCAGTAAGTCGATAGCCTGGAACAAGTATCGATGGTAGTGGGCTAAAATAATAATAAAAATGTAAAAAAATCTAATAGGAAAAGGCAGCTCACTAGAGATAGTTGTATATGTTTGGGGAGGCAACTGGAGAGAATGATTAGGCTTAAAACAATTAGGCTTCATTCACACTTATGCCCCGTACACACGGTCGGACTTTGTTCGGACATTCCGACAACAAAATCCTAGGATTTTTTCCGACGGATGTTGGCTCAAACTTGCCTTGCATACACACGGTCACACAAAGTTGTCGGAAAATCCGATCGTTCTGAACGCGGTGACGTAAATCACGTACGTCGGGACTATAAACGGGGCAGTGGCCAATAGCTTTCATCTCTTTATTTATTCTGAGCATGCGTGGCACTTTGTCCATCAGATTTGTGTACACACGATCGGAATTTCCGACAACGGATTTTGTTGTCGGAAAATTTTATATCCTGCTCTCAAACTTTGTATGTCGGAAAATCCGATGGAAAATGTGTGATGGAGCCTACACACGGTCGGAATTTCCGACAACACGGTCCTATCACACATTTTCCGTCGGAAAATCCGACCGTGTGTACGGGGCATTAGTGTGACTTCAGCCGACAGCCCGCTGTCAGCTGAAAAACGGGCACAAGAGTGCAGAACGAACAGGATTTATATAGTGCCAACAGTTTGCACAGCACTTTACAAGGTGAGGGCAGACAGTACAGTTACAATACAATCAGTGGTGGCCGGTCCATTAGGGGTGTCGGAGCGCCATCCACCTCTATCTACGCCCGTCACCCTCATGCTCGTCTTCCAGGACATCGCTACCCCCTATTCATGTGCCCACTGCCGAGCAAGGGAAGCCACTGGTGAAGCCAGGGAGAAGTGCACCAAACCCACAAGACCGCCGACCGACCGAGGGGGGGGTACGGTTTTCCACCCCCCCAAAAAAGATTACCACCGGCCGCCACTGAATACAATACAAGAGGAATCATGAGCTTACAATCTAGGAAGAAACATAGCCAAAAGAGCTTCGGCTATACTTCGCCTTTAACGAATAGTTTATACATTCTGCAATAAAACTGTTAAAAAATGTATTTAACGGTAAACCCCTATTTTTAAAATTATGGTAACATACATATATAGATTTCATTTTAGTCTGCAGACTGTGAAATTATTGCAATGACAAACTATTAAAACCAAACTATTTTCAGACACCCCACATCTCTTTTCAGTGGTATGAACAGGCCAGAGGCTACAATGTATTGCTGTATAATTATTCATGATATTCACACAATACATCGGGATGAAAAGAACAGGGAGAACAAAAAAAAAAAATAAAAAAAATCAAGTAGCTATATCTGCTGTCTCCGAGTAACAAAGAAAAACACACAGGTGGGGATGAAAATGCCATTCAAAGAGAAAAAAAAAAAAGACAAAGAGCAAGACACCCACTGCCAACTAGCACTGCCTGGCTACAACTGCACCCAGCCTGCAGCCCTGCTAGAAAAGCCAGCACTGTTTATGGCGTTGTCACAAAGAAGGGTTTCTTCATCAAAAAAAATAGCAGTTTATAACATTAACTACCAGCAACTAAAATCCATGTAAATTAAACTGATTGGCTGCTCAGGGTTATCATCACTGCTCCTTGTACTTCTTTTTATATCAGCCATGCTGGACAAAGGTTCTATGGAAGCCTGGGGTTCCTCCAGAGGTTGCTAGGTCTTCCTTGACCTGTGGTCTATTTACCTCCCATCTGATGGTGCATAATTCTGGGATCAATTCCAACTGGAAGTTCAAGCTGCATGACACCAATTATCTATTTAGCCGCTTGTATAAGTGGCATGCCGACCATAACTGTAATGCCGCGCACACACGGTCGGAATTTCCGACAACAAATGTTCGAAGTGAGCTTGTTGTCAGAAATTCCGACCATGTGTAGGCTCCATTGGACATTTTTTTGTCTGAATTTCCGACAAACAAAATTTGGGAGCTGGTTCTCAAATTTTCCGACAACAAAATCCGTTGTCGTAAATTCCGATCGTGTGTACACAATTCCGACGCACAAAATTCCACGCATGCTCGGAATCAAGCAGAAGAACCGCACTGGCTACTGAACTTCATTTTTCTCGGCTCGTCGTGCATGTTGTACGTCACCACGTTCTTGACGTTCGGAATTTCCGACAACATTTGTGCGACCGTGTGTATGCAAGACAAGTTTGAGCCAACATCCGTCAGAAATAAATCCATGGATTTTGTTGTCGGAATGTCCGATCGTCTGTACGCGGCATAAGGGTTACATTCTTCTCACTGTCCACCACTGTAAGGGACATTATTCCCCAGATACCCAAATAAACTGGTTTTCCCTGAGACCTGAAAACAATTTGAAAGGTTCCTGTGGAAAGGGTTGAGAAAGGCATAGGTTTTCTCTTCAAACCAACATGGCGACCAATCAAGCATTATATTTAAACAGGTTAAACATTGAGGACATTGCCTCAAGCATAGCCCAGAATCAGTGCTGGGACAAGGTCTTCTAGATCAGTGGTCATCAACCCTGTCCTCAGGACCCACTAACAGGCCAGGTTTGCAAGATAACTGAAATACGTCACAGGTGATATCATTTGCTGCTCAGTGATTGCAGTATTCTAGTCTGCATCTCCCCAAGGTAATACTTAAAACCTGGCCTGTTAGTGGGCCCTGAGGACAGGGCTGATGACCACTGTTCTAGAGCCCAAGGCGAAAATGCCAAACTGTGCCCCCCCCCCCCCCCCCCCAAAGATGTATGAGCATTATGTGTCAATAAACCTCCACCCAAAAAAATAATAATAATTGAGCACTAATCTGCATACTTATCCTCTAACTATGAATGTTCCCTACTACCTGAACAAATCTGCTGAAATCCCCCCAGCACATATGCCATCCCGCCGCCAATCAGGTGTGCTATAGTAGTAAAATCAGTGCTGCGCTCAAACAGTACAATAAATAAAATCAACAAAAACTATGTGACAAAATATAAATATATGTGCTATATAAATCCTGAATTATATTAATAATAATAATATCACGTGTCCAGTCCATGAGAAAAATAAATATAAAAGTAAATTTTAAACTTATAAAAAATGTGGACGTGTTTCCTTTAACCACTTGCCTACTGGGCGCCTTCACCCCCTTCTTGCCCAGGCCAATTTTCAGCTTTCAGAGCTGTTGCACTTTGAATGACAATTGCGTGGTCTTGCAACGCCATTTTCAACATAAATTTTATAATGTTTTGAGACAGGTAGAGCTTTCTTTTGTTAGTATTTAATCACCACTGGGTTTTTTTATTTTTTGCTAAAAGGAAAAAAAGACCGAAAAACATTTCCAAACATGACCAAAAGTTATTTTTCTCCTTCACTGATGAGGCTGCACTGACGGGCACTTTACTGGGATTGGTGGTGTGCAGTGCCCAAGGGACAGACCCCCTCCCCCCGCAGCAAGAGTGGGTGGATGTCACAATGTCCTCCCAGAACGAGAGCACTCCCACCCGTCATTTGACAAAACGGTGGGCGGGAAGCAGTTAAACATATACATCTGGAGTCCACTTTTGCTCTTTGCCACAGTGATAACCACCAACACACCGCACTCACCAAAAGATGTGGCTGCCAAAAATTATAGGCAGCATATAGGTATTTTGATATTTTCCTAAGAAGCATGGATCACAGCATCTTACTCTTAGGAGCGGCCCCTTTAAGGATAGAAACCCTCTGGTGATGGTATCAGTAAAGCCGTCACTTTCCAGGGCCAGAAGATATGTAGTGCAGCTGTATAGTGATCACCACAGGAGCCAAAAATGCTCATATATTGTAGTATTTATTTTAAAAAGCAGGATCAACAAACCAATATAAGGAGCAAGCATCAAAAACTCACAAAGATGCCTGCCACTTGCAAAGCCACGTGGCAGCAAGACTTCACACTCTTTAGCCCCATCCAACGGGTTTCACGCTCTAGTGCATTCCTCAGGGGGCCAAAAAAAGGTGGTTGTTTTTTTGTTTTTGTTTTTTCATTTTTCATCAGTCTGGTGCATTGCATGCAAGACATATTAGTCATGCATCATCATGTGTGGCTGCTAGGAATAGTGAATTTCCAGCCTGGAAGAGCCGATACTTACACTAGGCTGTCATTTGCAAGCATTGCCTGTACCTACCTTCTCCTCTGTGGCTTCATAAATTAGTTCTGTTGTTTATTCATAAATTTGTGGAAACGAATATTGATACAACATTTCCATGAAGAAGAAGCAAGAAAATGGTAAGCACCATACTTCCGTGTGTCACATTTAATGCAGGTTCTCAGTCCTGATGAAAGGACAGTGCTATTATGGCAAGGTACTTGGCACAAGCTCTCATTGACTCAACAAACTCTATGAAATTGACTGACAGATTCACAGTGACCTGCTAAAGAGAATGCATCAAAAGCAGACTATCATTATGTCTTCCAGCTTGTATAAGGGTTGAAGAAGAAGCTTATATAGGATATTTATGTGCTTTGAGGCATACACTTTATAATTTTTTTCCTACGAGAAAGAAAAAAAATGCAGATAAGACAACCCATCAGGTTATGATGTGAGAATAACACATTCTCTTTATAGCATTTTCACACATGATTTTCACCTTATTTCCTTCAAAATGCTTAGCAATCACTTGCCCCGACACGTAATGGATATGGTCGCTATATAACTGGAAAAAGAAGTATAGGGAAATCAAAAATTACAATGATGATGCACACTGTCAATAGCTTTAAAGTGCAGCTAAACCTGCAAATAAAACTGCCCGCAGACAGATATTTATAGTAGAAGAGAGCTCACTGTACAATCTGTACATCTGTAAGATGCCAGGAATAAGGCCCTATTCACAGCTGCCATCAGATTCCTGCGGCAAAAACCTGCAGATTCTCAGGCATAGGCAAAGGCGAGCAGCTGCTACCGCTCAGCCTGTTCAAAGCAATGGCACGGTGAGAGAAGCGGCGGCGGCTTTCTGCCACTGTTTGCATGGATCCGCAGAACCAGCAGTTACCGGCAGCTACACACAGGTGACCGGCCCTGGATGTAGACAGGACCAATCAGTTAAAGTGTAAAAGGTCAATAAGCACGCCAAATAAAAAATCCTTAGGAGCTCAAAAAGTCTTTTTTGTTCAACTTGTTAAAAACAAACAGGGCAAAGGACAGCCAACAGGTTTTGGGGACCACAAACCCCCCGCCCCCCTTCATTAGGGTTGAGGGAAATGGCAGAAAGTTAAATGGACTCAAAAGTACCCCTAAACTGACTAATCTGCTGGCAGAGGATGTTGTACACAACATTCAGTTCTGGTCTTCACAAAACAGGTGGCCACATAGGAAGATTTCTCAATACTTCTTGTTCTGGGGACAATTTTAAAATGTAGGGTTTTCTTTCATTTCTTAGTGATAATGGTCACCAGTACAAATCGAGTGAGTAATCTTCCAATGCAGACATTAATAAAAACTTCAGAGGGCCTAAACTTCCCCACGCCATTGTTTTCATAAAACAGTTAAAGTGTTAGTAAACCCAGGACCCTGCATTCATTATATCTGGTCTCCCACAGTACATGGAAATCCAATTATTTTAGTACCGTATATACTCCAGTACAAGTCATGATTTTCAGCCCTTTTTTTTGGGCTGAAAGTGCCCCCCTCGACTTATACTCGAGTCACCGCCGTCTGCCTACATGATCAGCGTGTCATGCAGACAGACGGCGGCCAGCGTGTGATATTACCATTCGGCGGCCATTCACTGTTCAAAAGCCGCGCCTCCTCCTCGTCTGTGATAGGCAGAAAACTCCATTTCCCAGCAGTCAGTGTACAGCCTATCACGGACATTCTCTCATCCTCGTCCGTGGTATGAGGATGAGAAAATGTCCGTGATAGGCTGACCGCTGACTGCTGGGAAATGGAGTGTTCTGCCCATCACGGACGAGGAGGAGGCGCAGCTTTTGAACAGTAGAATGGTCGCCGAATGGTAATATCACAGGCTGATCGGTGCAGAGCGGCACACAGAGGATGCAGATCGCCACAGGGACACATGTACAGGACACAGGTAGGTGACACATGCACATACACAGGTAGGTGACACATGCACACATACACAGGGACACATGCACAGGACACAGGTAGGTGACACATGCACAGGGACACCGGGAGGTATACAGCTGCAGATAGGCATTGTTGAGCCTCTTTTTCCACTTACAGTAGCTGCTGCATTTCTCACCCTCGTCTTATACTCGGGTCAATACGTTTTTCCCAGTTTTTTGTGGTAAATTAGGGCCTCGACTTATACTCGGATCGACCTATACTCGAGTATATACGGTAAATATAAACTAATAAATACCTTTTCTCATCAGCAGTATATAGCAGTCTTGTGACTTCTATTAGTGTCTGACCAAGCATTGGTTAAAGCGTGATCAGCATCGCTTTACAGGCTCCAAGAATAAAAATAAATGCACATTTTTTCACCTGCAAAAAAAAATGTGTATTTATTTATCTATTTATTTTAAAGTGAATTTATCCCTTGATAATACTCTTTATTAAATAATGGTGACACAGGTCTCAAAAATTTATTTGGGTGCACAGATGACTGGTTTTCCTAATGGTCTGCAGCAAGTAAAAAGAAAAAATAATAACTGCAAATATTTTTGCAGGTTAAAAAAAGTGGATTTTTTTTTTTTTTGCACCTCAACCTGTAAAGCATTGCACCCATCAGATCCTGCAGACTATCAGTCAGGAAAAATCTATGAACTACGAGAGCGCTCACCAGCGTCCTTGAGGTTCATCGAGAACTACAAGCCATATGGTACAAGACTGTACTTGTAGTTCATTCATTCACAGATTTCTGTGAATGAATGATGCAGCTTTCTGGGTGGAGCCTTGCACAGCCACACTACTTTCAAAGTGTGACAGCGGGTATGGGGAGAGGACTCCTGCTGTCACAATAAGGGATGAGGGGGGTGCATTATTGTAACATAAATACGGGTGTAACATGCTCCAAAGGTGAACTTATCCTTTAACCTCATCTATAATTAAATATAGATGGCAGACAGCCCCCCGGGTAGACATATTTCTATTTAGAGTTTGAGTTTGAGAAGAAACAAAGATTTTCCTGGAAAGAATCCCAAGCACAGCCAGCTTGAGACGTTCACTGCAGGAGAGCAGCACAAGGCCCCAAGGGAAATTAGGTTATTGTTAGGTGTAGAGGGAATTCATTATTGGGGAATAAAAACATTGCTGTCTGAGGGCAAACCTAATATGAAAAGGAGATGGAAATTATGTGTTTGTGTTCATTTTAGCACTTCTGCACAATAAAACCCCGTACATGCCATGAAAGACATGAAATGACCACCTACCATTAACGTGAACTAGTTCATGAATTATGAAGAGATTCCATTTCCTCCCAAGGTAAAAAAAAAATCAACGGTTGGCAGAAATTTTATGGTGTGATAAAGAGTATGTCTGGAGGTCAGAAATGTTAACTGGTCCGATGTCAACCCTTACTTGGCCCAAACTTCATAAGTGATGCTTGTGCCTGTAGCATTGGTTCTCGTTACTGGACAGTGTCATGCCAGGTCTGTCTATTTGCGTATCAAATATTTAAAATGTTTCTGAACCCAAGAACAAAAATTTAACATAATGCAGCTTACCAGCTTGTGGTAGATTAATTAAACCCTTGGCGCCGTCTGGCTGTCATAGTGGTCACATGATCAGAAAGCTCCCGACCACAAGCAGCGATCGGAAGCCTTCCATTAGCTGCCGGTAACTGTCCCGGAAGCACGCAAGGCGCACACTCTCGGCTCAGCTGTATCTGCAATGTGGTAAGCAGATATGGCCCGGCACCAAGGCCCACCCGCCGAGAGGCCGCATATTTGCGTGCCATCTGCGCCAACAGGTTAATTTTTCTTTTTTAGTTTTCTTTTTTTTTCAAATATCAAGTTTATTCAACTCCAAACAGGGGTGGGGCCCCGATACAGAAACATAAACAAAAAACCATTCTGTCATGGTCGTTATACAAGGGTTGAAACAGTATAGAATATAATACAGTACATTTTTAGGCTTGAGACTTCCTAGTATGTGTATACTTTAGATAAAAAACGATGAAACCCAAGACAGAGTGTTGATATCTATAGCTCCGGGGTATTCCCCTCCTGACTTTTTCCATTTTTTCTATAGAAAAATGGGGACCGAAGTCCCTAGACCAGATAAGGGGTGTAAAAGATAGAGGAGAGGGTTTAGGGGAAGAAAAAGAAATAATAGAAAGGTAATGGGAGGTGGGAGAGGAAGGAGGGGAGAAGGAGACATGGCGGTAGTTCAGCTAGTATACCAGGTTCCACGGAGTCTACCCAATACATATGGGGAAGGAGTTATAAGCCAAGTAAGCGTTGTCCTTCCTCGGAATAGATAAATGCGTTCCAGATGCCCCAAGTTTTTTTAAAGGCTTCTTGTTTATGTTGCGCGGTAAGGATCAGGTCTTCCATATGTTTTATATCCTCCACTCTCCGCAACCACAACGAGAGGGCTGGTGGGGAGGATTGTTTCCAGCAAAGTGGGATACACGTCTTCGCAGCGTTGAGCAAGTGACGCGTGAGAGATTTCTTATATCTCTTGATGGGGATCGAGGAAAGGTGTAGGAGAAAGAACGCGGCCTCGTCTGGGATATTATACTCTGTACATTTTTGTGTTATTCGTCTGACTTCTCCCCAGAAGTCTTTCAACTTCGGGCATGACCAAAAAATGTGAATCAAGGTTCCCTCCTCCTCAGCGCAGCGCCAGCACCGGCTCGAGGAGGTAGGGAAGCATTTCTGTAATCTGGAGGGGGTCAGATACCAACGGGTGAGGAGCTTGAAATTTGTTTCCTGAATTTTAGTGCAAAGTGAGGACTTAAGGGCAAGTGTGATTATGCGTTGTCGCTGTGCTTCTGAAAACGAGCAGTTCAGGTCTCTTTCCCATCTAGCTAAGTAAGGAGGTGGGGGTTGTTCGTTTGGTGAGATTAGTAGTGAATAGGTTTGGGATAGGATATGGGCCAATGGGTCTTCTCCAGAGCAAAGCTCCTCGAACGTCGTTAGTTGGCGGACGAACGTTTGTGTTTTTGGAAGGGAGTGGAGGAAGTGGTGCAGTCGGGCAGCTTTCCAGAAACAGAGATGGTAGTCACCTGCCGGGTTGGTTAAGTCCTGTATGGAAGGCCAATGTCCTTCAACAATAAATTTGGCTGCGTGATCTCTACCTGAGTCTCTAAGGTTGTTATAATCCACAGTATGTAATCCCGGAGTGAAGTTTGGGTGGCCAAGAATGGGGAGTAGGGGCGAGTTTTTTGTTGTGAGGGAGGTCTTAATGGCTGTTTGGTAGCTATGTCTCAGGGTGGTACCTATCAAGGGATGCGACCTCAGATTAGGCGGGAGGGCATCGTAACACCATAGTGCACTCTTTAAAGGTATCAGTGTTTGGTTCTGTTCCAGTAGGACCCAGAGTTTAAATGCTTTATTTCTCCTCCAGTCTAGTATTCGTCCTAGATGAGAGGCCAGATAATATTGGCGAATGTCAGGTAATGCTATTCCTCCCTCTCTTTTGGGGAGCGTGAGCTGTGAGTGTTTTAAGCGGGGCTTCTTGTGAGCCCAGACAAATCTGGTGAAGAGGGATTGGATCTGTTTGAAGAATGAGGGTGGGATATTAATGGGTAGTGCTTGGATCAGGTAAGTAAATTTAGGTAGAACGCACATTTTCAGAAGGTTACATCTCCCGAACCAGGAGTGAAAACCTGTGTTCCACTTTTCTAGCAAAATCCGGGTTTTAATCAGTAAGGGTGGGAAGTTCAGGTCAAACGTACGCGACAGGTCAGAGGGGATCTTTGTACCTAGGTATGTTAGGGCTGTATCCGTCCACTTAAAGTTGAAGTTAGACTGTAAGTCCCTTAGTGTCAGGGGGGGTATAGAAATGCCCATTGCTTCCGACTTTGAGAAGTTTATCTTTAAATGAGATATGGCTCCATAAGTTTTGAATTCTTGCATGAGATTTGGTAGAGATATTCTAGGGTTAGTTAGGGAGAATAGTAAATCATCAGCATATGCTGAGATTTTGCAGTGGGAGTCACCTATTTGAAGTCCTGTTATGTCTGGGTTTGCTCTGATAGTACATAAAAAGGGTTCCAGGGATAGGGCAAATAAAAGGGGGGAAAGGGGACAGCCTTGTCTAGTGCCATTGGCTATAGAAATGGGGTTTGATAGCACACCGTTAACTTTTACTTGGGCAGAGGGATTGGAATAGATATTTTGGATCCATTTCAACATCCTGTTTCCTAGGCCAATATGACGGAGAACTGAGAACATGTAGTTCCAGTTTACCCTGTCAAAGGCCTTTTCGGCATCGGTGTTTACAAATATGCAGGGGGTCTTGCTATCATTTGCTACGTGGATAAGGTTGAGGGCCTTGATGGTGTTGTCCCTTGCCTCTCTGGAGGGTATAAACCCAACCTGGTCTAAGTGTATTAGGTTTTGGAGATGTTGTGCTAGTCTGGTGGCGATTATCTTGGAAAATAACTTCAGATCCAAATTTAAGAGGGAAATGGGCCTATAACTTCCGCATGCACTCGGGTCTTTCCCATCTTTATAAATCAAAGAGATATGGGCTTTTAGAGTCTCCCTCGGAAACTTAGCATCTTCTCCTAGGGCATTGAAAAAGGCTACCAGCCGTGGGCCTAAGATGGGGAGAAAGGCTTTATAGTATTGGGCAGTGAAACCGTCAGGTCCTGGGGCCTTACCTAGTTTCATAGATTTCACTGCTGACTGGAGTTCTTCTAAAGTTATTGGTTCGTCTAAGATCTCCTGGGTTTCAGTCGGTAGGGATGGGAGCTGTGAGTCAGAGATGTATTTATCTATATTTGCTCGTTCGGTGGGGGAGCTGGGTAGGTTATATAAGTTTGAGTAGAAGTCTCCGAATTCTTTGGATATTTGCTGTGGGGTAGAGGCTCTTTGGCCATCGGGGCCAATTATTTGTGGAATGTAGGTAGCTGATTTAAGATCTTGCACAGATCTGGCCAACAGTTTCCCGCATTTGTCTCCCGATTCGTAGGATAGTTTGCGGCAGAACTGGAGGGCCGCTTTTGCTTTGTAGCGCAATAGGTCTGTTATTTGTGTACGTAGCGTCATCAACTGCGCCTCCAGGTCTCTGGTGGGAGTTTGTTTGTGTTGTATTTCTACTGAGGCTAAAGCTGCAAGTAATTTAGTGATTTGTGCATTTCTTTTTCTCTTTATGGACGCCCCGTGTTTAATTAGAACTCCTCGCAGGACACACTTGTGAGCCTCCCACAATATTCCGGGGTCGCATCCCTGCGTATCATTCTCCCGGAAGTAAGATCAAGCTCTTTAGTTACATCCTCCAAGACCTCGGGAATTTGTAGGAGACTCTCGTTCAGACGCCAAAACAGGGATCTGGGTGAGGGTCGGTCTGTGAGGATGTATGTGAGGGAAATGGGAGCATGGTCGGACCATGTGATCTGACCTATTGATGAGGAGCTCACAAGGTGCAACTGATCATGGGGCATCAGAAAGAGATCAATTCTGGAATACACCTTGTGTGGGGGAGAGAAGAAGGAATAGTCTCTCTCCCTTGAATGCTGAAGGCGCCACACATCGGTCAGCTGGGCACTAAGTAAAGTCTGCATTATTCGTTTTCTGGCGGCAGGGGGGAAGGAGGAAATACCAGATGACGTGTCTATTGAAGGGGTCAGAGGGACATTTAGGTCTCCTCCCATGAGTAGTTGGCCTTGTTTATATTTTGTCAGTTTTTCAATTGTGTGTTTAAGGAATCTGTCCTGATGTTCATTTGGGGCATACAGTGTAGCCAATGTGAACTGATTCCCTGCAATCAAACCCTTTACAAATAGAAAACGCCCCTCGGGGTCTGCTAGCATCTCTTGAAATTCCCATGGTAGTTTGCTGGATATCACTATGGAAACCCCTCTAGATTTGGATTGGGAGTTAGTCGAATGGTAAACACGGGAAAAAAATCTATTTTGCAGTATGGGGGATTTATCCGTTTTAAAGTGGGTCTCCTGGATGAAGGCGATGTCAGTCCGCGACTTTTTAAAGTCGCAAAGTAACATACGCCTCTTCTCCGGGGTGTTCAAGCCCCTGGCGTTAAGAGAGGTCACTGTAAGAGAATCTACCGCCATGGTAAGGGGGGGAGGTCAATCAGAGGGGGGGGGCGGGGGGAGAGAATAATAAGAAGGGGGGGAAGGTAAGGAGAAACCAAGGACAGAGGGTGGAAGGAGTAATTAGTAAGTGCTTAATCACACTTATAGACTCTATGTGGAGTATTCTAGATCAATAGTACTACAGTACTAGGGCGCTCACCAGTGCGAACTGGTAATCGAGCGCAGGCCTATTTGGGGTTGTGGAAAGAGATAGCCAGGTTTGAACTCACTGACTCCCCCTCCCCAAAAACACCCGCCATAAATCTGAATATATCAATGTTACATTGAGAACGGCTATTGTACCTGGTCATGTAGGTACAGCATGGTTAAAACACATAACAGCAACTGCTTAGTAAACAGGGATAAATCTTTTTGCAATCTGTGTGGTACACATAGTGCCCCGACCTGAGCACGACAATAATTGAGAGCAAGGTAAGAAAAATTGTTTCTGTGATGCTTACAAGGGGAAGCGGGGAGAGCAGCCTCAGAGCTCAAGAAGAGGGAATAATACAAAAGAGAAGGGAAAAAGGTCCCGAAATTAAATTTAGCTAGAGGCCGCTTCCCCTGGTCCCCATGTGCATTTCTCAGACATTCCCCTCTCCGGGAGTAGATCTCCCAGTGTTAAAAGCATCAGAACTATCCTTCCCTTCTGCAGGTGCGCCATTTCAATACGAAGTGGGAGCTTGTGTTGTGTGAACGGTCATCATCCCATCAGAGTTTGTGGGGTAAGTTTATGCTTGAGCATTCACGTGCCATATTCTCTGCTCCGTAGTGGGTGGAGTCTCCTTCAAGTACAGTGCAGTAAGGCGGTAAGTGCAGAACAAGTAATCTTCAACACGGGCAGGATTTTGCGTCCTTAACATCTCCTACAGTTCTGACATACTCAAACCAATCCGAACATAAGCTTTGTTTCCCACCTCCTCTATCCGGGATTCATATCACGGTATGGTTATGTCCTAAGGAGTGAAGGTCTCTTATATTCAGGTGGACCAGATTTAAATACCTGTCTGTCAGTGAACATGTAGGCATCTGTTACGCGCGCCTAGAGGGGGTCAGTCAGTAGATCAGCAACATCAGGAGTGATAGTGTCATGTCATGCTCAGATAACAGATTGGTCTGGTATGAGGTAGCTACATCATGACTCACGTGTGCCCTCACTGGAGGGTGCCCTGGACCTCCTTCTGGAACGTTGTTGGCGAGGCGGTTGATATCGATGAGCAGTGGATCCAGATCTGCCTGTGGGGCGCGGTACAAGGGTCAGCCAATTAGGGATAGTGATCGGTTCTGATCCCAGGAAGGTAAAGAGGGCCGGCAAGTCCGCTGGAGTGCGCAGGGTAAAGGATGCTGTGGTATTCCGGAAAGTTACTGCCAGGGGGTATCCCCAACGGTATGTGCATCCCTGCCTCCTTGCTAGTTCCAAGACAGGTTTCAGCATAGCTCTTCTCAGTAGCGTGGCTCTGGAGAGATCCGGGAGGATCTTGATCTCGGCGCCATCAAACATTACCTCCCCTTGTTCCCACGCTTTGCGGAGTATAAGATCCTTCTGGGTGTATCGGTGTACCCTACAGAGCACATCTCGGGGCCTGTCTGGATCCGTGGGTCTTGGACCGAGCGTCCTGTGTACGCGGTCCAGTTCGATGGATGGTGGCGGTGTGTCCAGGAGCCCCTGAAAGATGGCCGTCACTGTTGCCTCCAGGTCTTCGGTTCCAGTGGCCTCTGGTAGACCTCTCAGCCGCAAATTATTGCGGCGGCTGCGGTCCTCCAAATCCTCGAGATGGAGCTGCAAATCCACCGCCGCGGAAGCCTGGGTCTCTTGTGAACGCTCTAGGTCAGACACCCGTTGTGTGAGGGTACTAACCGAGCTTTCTCCTGCGTCTATTCGGTCTGCGATCGTCCGCATCTCCTCTCGAATCTCTTGTACGTCTCTGGTATGGGCCTCTTCCACTCGCTGGATAAGGGCCTCAATGTCAGACTTGGATGGTAGGGCCTCAAAATCAGCTTTAGTGGGGAGTGCCTGTAGAATGGCGCGGATATCATCCGGTATGTCTCTGCCGTACCTCGTCGAGTTCGCCATTGCTGTATGAGGATCTCTTGTGAGTTCTAGAGGACACTCCGGGCTGTCGAGCGAGGATGGAGGTGTAGATACTGGCAGTATGGCAGGTTCTGCTGGGCAACGTGCACGTGGTGCCGATACAATGGCGCCCGGTGAGCTCCTCTGGGAGTCCGGAAAATAGCTCCGTATACTGCTCCATGGGGTGGAATTGCGGTTGTCACTAACCGAGGCTCTCGTCCTGTATTTCTTGCAGGTTGGCATGCCGCATTTATCGAGAGTTTAGCCGTCGTTTTGTGCGGGCAGGGTAGGGGGAAGCCAGGAGCTCTCTAGAAATGCTTCTTCACACGGCCATCGCTAAGCCACGCCCCCTCTCTTTTTTAGTTTTCATTCACCCAGTGATCCTTCCAATAAACACAATTCCTGTATTAGGGTGACAACACTCAATCAAATATAGTATCAATAGAAAAGCAGCACTGTCACCCTCACACAGGGTGTGTGTTGGAACTACAGAACACCCCACCCTCTCCTGTTCTTTATAACATAGGGGGAGAATTCTGTAGTCCAAACACACTTCCAGATAACATTAAAAGAGAAGTATGGGATTACTTTTTATTTTGGAATCATACTTACCTAGGTGGATGCAGAATCGGTCTGATGCTGCATCTGTCCCCTGCAGGCTCTAACAATGAGAAGCGAGCAATTAAACACCGCCGATCTCTCAGTTCTCAGAGCTCCCCCATGCTTAAGGGAGCACAGAGCTGTGAAGGGGTGCCTAAACCCGGGTGGCAGTCCAGGCTTCTAGGTGGATCCTGACCATATGGTCCCGATCTTTCCCTATCCTGGACCGGCTCTGTGACGTCATCTGACAGCGGGCTTTAGTGGGCTGTCTGCTGAAAATGGGTCACAGATGTGCAGAATCAATTGCACTCCTGTGATCCACAGGAGAAGTACAGCCAAACGAGCTTTGGCTGTACTTATCCTTTATTAAAGTGTTAGTTCACCTTTACAGAAAAAATTTAAAACAGTAGTAAACAGCGGGGGGAAAAAAATCTTCTCCCTGCAAGTTAAAGACATAATGTGCTAGTAAATCACACATTCAAGAATGAAAGCAAAGCCCTCCAACAACTTCCATCTTCAGCTGGTCTTCCTTCTGGGTTTGCAGGCTGCGGCCATCTGATTGGCCTAGCCGCAAAGTCGTCACTACCGCACATGCAGGAGGGACTCACAGCCGTGGCACAGCTCTCTCAATGACTGGCACGCCGTCCACTAAGAACGCATTGTGCATACGCCGGTGACGTCACATTTCTCTTCTAAACTGTACACATTTAGGAGATATTTAATGTACCTATAGGTAAGCCTTATTGTAGGCTTACCTGTAGGTATAAATACAAAAAATACCTTTACAATCACTTTAAGGGTAAACCAACACCGGACCCCCACCACTGTACTTACCTGTGGGGTTGCTGAGTTGCCAGCCACATCACAGTGACCAATCAAAATCAATCTGATCCGTCCCAGAAGCGCTGACAGAGAAAAGCTGGACCGGCTGTGAGAGTGCTGACAGCTCAGCAACCCCAAAGGTAAGTACAGCGAGGACCAGGGGAGGAGGGTGTCTGGTGTTATTTCACCTTTACATTTTTTTCTGTAAAGGTGAATTAATTCTTTAAAAGACAGGACTGCAAAACGCACCGGACAGCTCTGAATTTTTGGCAGAGTCAAAAAGGAATTTTTTTTTTTGACCTTTATAAACATATAACAAAAATCTTCTATATATAACCAGCAGAAAGAAAGCAAAAAAAGAGAAGTTTACTGTTCATATACTTTAAGAGCAAAAAGTCCTGGCCACATTTCTAATGGTTTCACTCGTGAAAAGTTCAAAACATGTCTGAAAAACAAAGGCTCTTCCTGTTCTCTTTACAAACTCATGTGCTTCCTAAAGAGGACAAAGGTCCCTGTTTGGGTCAGTGCATGGCTTTTAAATACAGAAATCTAAAGGTCAGGGTTAAATCGAGCCCAGAGCCAGGAACAAGTGTAACTGCTCTGCCAAGTTAAAAATTGCCATTCGTATAAACTCCACATTCATAGGAAATGCTTCTAATTGCCTGGCCATTTGGCTGTTAATAGAATGTGTTTAGCAGCTCCAACATCTATTTGGCAGATCTAAAAACTAATTAGTGTGTTGCATGGATAAATCTCTGTGCTCTGTGTGCAGTGTATTTCCATTCACTGGCTAGGCTTGCAAAAGATTAACTCCTACTACAGCCAGCCGTCCCAAGCCACGTAAGTCCTGAACATAGTCCTGTGGTGGATGTACCCTTGGCTAGTAGCCCCTTTGATGTTTGACTGGGGCACCGCTGCCTTCCTTTTCTCATCTATACTCTGCCAAACTATGACCTGGTGCTGGCAATAGCAAATCCAAAATTTGGCAGTGTGCAGGGCACATTGCGTTTTGTGAGGACTGTCGGAAGGAAGGAGATTCTTTTTTTTTTAAAGGATTGCTGCTGAGCAGGACTCACTGCCTACCAAGTAGCCAGAGTGGGTAAGAAGGCTTTATAAATCAGAGCGGCACACATCCATGGCAATGACTACAAAGACAGAGACTCTGGTCCTTCACGCTGATCACAGCAACACAGAACCTAAAAGGAATATGTGCTTTGCCTATGCAGGATAAAGGAACAGATTAACTGTAATGTAGACCTCCATGGATGCATAGACTTCATTTCTGAAAGTCCTGTGTGAAGCCGGCCATAGATGGATCGGACCTAGACTGGTTCAGCAGGGACTGGCGGAGATTTGATCCATTTATAGGCAAACTGGTTGTATTGAACTCGATCCATTGATCGACTAAAATAAAACTAGCCTATCTGATTTTTGTCATGCAATCACTGCCTATGGACTGCTATAAGTGGTTGTAAAGGCTGAAGGTTTTTTTTTACCTATATGTATTCTATGTGTGAAGGTAAAAAACCTTCTGTGTGCTGCTCCCCCTACAACCTCCCTTATACTCATCTGAGCCCGCTCTCAATCCAGCAATGTGCCGGCTGTCCCAGGTCTCTCTCTCTCTCTCTCCTCATTGGCTGAGACAGCAGTGGGAGCCCATTGCACTGCCAGTGAGACAATGAGGAGAGAGCAGGGGGGCAGGGCCGAGACATGGCTCTTTGTTTTATGGATGCATCGAGTGAGGCTCAGGAGCAAACATACACCAAATGCCCGCATAGCAATCAACTTCCTATTGGGGGCATTAGTCAAGGGGAAGGATCTGGGATCACCGTCGGGAGAATCAAGAAAAAGAGGATAGGGGATGCTCTGTGCAAAACCATTTTATAGTGCAGGTAAGTATGATATGTTATTTAAAAAAAAAACCCTTGGGAAACACTAAGCGACAAGTTGCGAGAGTTGTAACTTACACAGAGACAGAGCTGATATGTCACACTGTACATTTCAACTTTAAGGTGAGAGGCTGTAGCATGGGGCCAATCTGTGTGAGACATCTGTGAAACCAGCCAATAACTGGATTTCTTTATTACAGGTACTCATATAGTGCCATCAATTTATGCTGCCAACTTGTCTTTGGAGTGTGGAAGGAAACCAGAGTACCCGGAGGAAACCCACGCAGGCACAGGGAGAACATACAAACGCCAGGTAGTGCCCTGGCTTGGATTTGAACCAATGACCCTAGTGCTGCTAGGTAGAAGCACTAACCATTTAGCCACTGTGATTTACAGTGCCTTAAAATTTTCCACATTTTGTCATGTTACAACCAAAAACGTATATGTATTTTATTGGTATTTTATGTGATAGACCAACACAAAGTGGCACAACATTGTTAAGTGGAAGAAAAATGATAAATGGTTCTCAAATTTTTTTACAAATAAATACATTTCTGAAAAGTGTGGCGTGCATTTGTATCCAGCCCCCTTAACTCTGATACCCCTAACTAAAATCTAGTGGAACCGATTGCCTTCAGAAGTCACCTAAATAGTAAATAGAGTCCACCTGTGTGTAATTCAATCTCAGTACGGAGCACTGTTCAATTCATCATCTGAAAATGGAAACAGTATGGCACAGCTGCAAACCTACCAAGACATGGCCGTCAACCTAAACTGACAGGTCGGGCAAGGAGAGCATTAATCAGAGAAGCAGCCAAGAGGCCCATAGTAATTCTGGAGGCGCTGCAGAGATCCACAGCTCAGGTGGGAGAATCTGTCCACAGGACTACTATTAGTTGTGTACTCCACAAATCTGGCCTTTATTGAAGAGTGACAAGAAGAAAGGCATTGTTGAAAAAAAAGCCATAAGTCCCATTTGCAGTTTGCGAGAAGCCATGTGGGGTACACAGCAAACGAGAAGAAGGTGCTCTGGTCAGATGAGACCAAAATAAAAAGCTATATGTGGCGGAAAACTAGCACTGCACATCACCCTGAACACACCATCCACCATAAAACATGGTGGTGGCAGCATCACATTGTGTGGATGTTTTTTTTTTTTTCAGTAAAAAAAAAAAAAAAAAAAAAAAGAGAGAGAAAGAAAGTTTGGTCAGCGGGACTTTGAATGAGGCCAATCACTATATAGAGTGACTTTGATCGAGAGCTGTATACCAAAGAGCAGTCTTGGCAAAGAACATTTTATTATACCTTGTGAAATCATGTACAGCATACTGAATGACACAAAAAAAGGCGTACACAGAATCACATAAACGCAGGGCATGCTAAAAACCATATATAAATATTGACGCCATGGTACTTGGCATATCATGGGGTAAAGACAAGTCCTGCACAACATGGGCCACTGGAAGGGCTGGATGGTGTTAGAAAATCTAGAATAAAACTATATAAGAGAAATAAAATCATCTGCATAGACATCATGCATCTATGTAAGCCCGACGCGTTTCATTGGGGTATACCAACTCTTCAGGGGCGAATGCAATGGTGATGTCAACTGCATAGATGTGAACAGAGGATCAGAGCTGTTAGAAAGGTCTGGCATGGGAGCTGAGGTAGAGAGACGTGGACAAGCAGGGAGCACTGTGGATTTCCCAAGGTCAATGTGCAAATGTAGGCAACAGTGAGCAAACACTTCTGTGGATTGAGATCAGTAGTATATATTGAATGTATAATATTATTGATGAGAAGCGTGAAAAGCCCATACACCAGGTCAGATGAAGGGAAGAACTGAACATAGATTAAAAACAGTTACTCAAAAAACAACCAAATATGAAAGAAAGGAAAAGAAAATAAAGGAAAGAAAAATAAAAAGATATCCTGGGTGAGATAGTGAAGGAACCAAAGAGAAAGATGAACAAAGTGCACTTTGTTCATCTTTCTCTTTGGTTCCTTCACTATCTCACCCAGGATATCTTTTTCTTTTCATTTTGGTGGTTTTTTGAGTAGCTGTTTTTCCATCCATGCTCAGTTCTTCCCTTCATCTGACCTGGTGAATGGGCTTTTCAAACTTCTCATGAATTATATTATATATTTAATATATACTACTGACCTCAATCCACAGAAGTGTTGGCTCCCTGCTTGTCCGCTTGTTTCTACCTCAGCTCCCATGCCAGACCTTTCTAACAGCTCTGATCCTCTGTTCACATCTATGCAGTTGACATCACCATTGCATTCGCCCCTTTAGAGTTGGTATACCCCAATGAAACGCGTCGGACTTACATAGATGCATGATGTCCATACAGGTGATTTTATTTCTCTTATATTGTTTTACTCTAGATTTTCCAACTTCCAGTGGCCCATGTTGTGCAGGACTTGTCTTTACCCCATGATATGCCAAGTACTATGGCGTCAATATCTATGTGGTTTTTAGCATGCCCTGCGTTTATGTGATTCTGTGTATGCCTTTTTTTTGTGTCATTCAGTATGCTGTACATGATTCACAAGGTATAATAAAATGTTCCGTGCCAAGACTACTCCTTGGTATACAGCTCTCATTCAAAGGCCTCAAAAAAACTCCCCCCTTTTTGTTGGAACCCATAAAAGCAATACTGTGTTTTATAACCCACATGCTTACTCTATATAGTGATTGGCCTCATTCAAAGTCCCGCCGACCAAACTTTCTCTCTTTTTGTTCAAATTTGGGATGGAGGCCAATTACTTATGGTGCCTTGGACCACATAATTCTCTCTCGCTTTTTTTTCAGTAGGGACAGGGAAGCTGGTTAGAGTTGATGGGAAGATGGATGGAGCCAAATACAGGGCAATCTTAGTAGAAGACCTGTTAGAGTCTGCAAAAGACTTGAGACTGGGGGAAGGTTCACCTTCTAGCAGGACAACGACCCTAAACATACAGCCAGAGCTACAATGGAATGGTTTAGATCAAAGCATATTCATGTGTTGGAATGGCCCAGTCAAAGTCCAGAGAATCTGTGGCAAGACTTGAAAATTGCTGTTCACAGACGCTCTCCATCCAATCTGACAGAGCCTGAGCTATTTTGCAAAGAAGAATGGGCAAAAATTTCACTTTCTAGATGTGCAATGCTGGTACAGACCTACCAAAAAAGACTTGTAGCTGTATTTGCAGCGAAAGGTGGTTCTACAAAGTATTGACTCAAGGGGGCTGAATACAAATGCACGCCACACTTTTCACGTATTTATTTGTAAAAAAAAAAATTGAAAACCATTTTATCATTTTCTTTCCACTTCACAATTATGTGCAATTTTGTGTTGCTCTATCACATAAAATCCCCCCCAAAAAATTCACGTTTTTGGTTGTAACACGACAAAATGTGGAAAATTTCAAAGGGGTATGAATACTTTTTCAAGGCACTGTATATGGTTATGACATCTCTGAGCACCTCAGTCCAGGAAGTAGATGAAAACCCTGTAAGATGTCTGAAAAAAAAGATTGCTCTGTCCATCTAGAGTGAAATGCAGATCAATGTATTGACAGGGGGAGTAATGTAAAAGGTAATAAATATATTCTGTAAGTGTTAATCTAGCCATAGATGGATCGAAATTTCTGCAGAACAAGGACGACTAGAAAACTTTAATTTATTTGGTGGCTTAAAGGGGTTGTAAACCCTCATGGTTTTTTGCCTTAATGCATTCAATGCATTAAGGTGAAAAAACTTCTGTAGTGATGCAGCCTCCCCACCCCCCACACCCCTTTTAACTTACCTGAAAGCTGCCATCTTCTGGCCGGGAACGAGCACACCTCTAGCTGGTGTCTCATGTCCTGATTGGATAGATTGATAGCAGCGCAGCCATTGGCTCCCGCTGCCGTCAATCAAATCCAACGATGTGGGGCCGAGTCCTGCATTCTGTGTGAATGGACACAGATGCAGGACTCGTGAGCGCGCCCGCACGGGTGTCCACCTTAGCCAACATAGACACTAGATGCGGGGAGGAGCCACCAGCGCTGCTGAGGGACCCCAGAAGAGGAGGACCAGGGCCACTCTGTGCAAAACGAACTGCACATTGGAGGTAAGTATGACATGTTTGTTATTAAGAAAAAGAATTTTAAAAACAAAGGTTTACAATCCCTTTAAGCCAATCCACTGCAGCGCTGATCTGTGCATTCTGACAGCGGAGTCGCCCCTGCTATTAGAGTACAATAGGACAGTGGGGAGGATTCCTGTACCATCTCCCTTTTGTGGATGGAGGAATCTGTTGGCTTTAAAAAGAATCATCTATAGCCAGCCTTACACCTAAACATTACTTATGCATGCACTCAACATGAACGAGCATAACTGATGCCAAGTTTACATTAGAATGCTCCTAAAACCAGAATGCTCTAGGTGTGCAAATCTAACACTTTGGCATGGTCAAGAACAAATCCACAGATGGACATTCATCTGCTTCATACTATTGATATATCACTGAGTTGGGTGATCTTATTAGCCAATAAAAAGGTGTTGAAAGTACAACATAGGTGATGTCGAGCAGGGCCGGGCTGCCCATGAGACCAATTGGAGCAGCAGCCTTAGGTGGCACAGAGGTCGGCGTGTCAATACTAGACATGCCCTCATTCCTTGTTCAGCCATTGGGGTCACACAGAGTCCACCCAACCAGTGGGGGCAGCAAAATTGGCAACCTTAAGCGGCAACTCCCCCCGGACACGCCCTGTAACACTGCCGTCTGTTTAGTACCTTTGCAGTACTACTAAAAAGTTAACTTTAAATCCCAACTCCAGGCTTTGTTTGGAGTAGAGTGGAAGCAGAAAGTGATGACAAACGTCACCAGAAAGAATAGAGGAAGAAACAAATTACCTTTACTTTTTTAGTTTGGATAAAGTGTACTTGTAATAGATGATATAATATACCAAATAATACAGGGACATTCTATTACTCTGTATTCTCGCTGCCTAACACATGTACAGGGATGTATGCACATTATTATAGGAATTGAATGCATTCTTTTGTTAGGAATAAGCCGAAGCAACATTTGTGTAATGTACATAACAGAAAATAAATGTTTTTTTCATGAAAATCAGCAACATCGCACACATTTTGCTAGCTGAGCTCTTTTCCATACATTGGCTCCAACCAACATGGTAATACATGGTAATAACTGTATCTATACACTCTGCTATCAAACACAAGAGAGAGCTGTGTAAGGAGAAAGTCTCTGCTCTACACAATCAAGATGTTCTGAAGATTCAGCAATTACAACAGCTCTGTAAGAAATAAAACTGTTGAAGCATTTACTTGCCTGGACCGCCTTAGTACTGAAATCTGTTGGCTGTGTGCCCCACTCTATCCACACTGCCAGTGCCATTACTACTGTGCCTGTCAAACTCTGCCGATTGATTATTTAATAAAAAGAAGAACTCTAGATAGCAGATGCTGAAAATGTTAACATTTAAAGTTAAAAAAAAAAAAAAAAGGATTTATGCATAGCTTACAATTATATATGTATGTGGGGGTAGTAGCTTAGTGGTTACCACTTCTGGCTTTCAGCACTAGGGTCATCGGTTCAAGCCACAACACTGCTGGCATGGAATTTGCATGTTCACCCTGGGTTTTCTACAGGTACTCTGGTTTCCTCCCACACCCCAAAGACACACTAGTAAAATAAAATAAAATGCATATTTATTATTAACTGGGGAAAATCTGTTAAATTTGCACTTCACTCTTCAGGTGCCTTGATACCAGTGAATACCCCGTTGCAGTGGGTCTTGCAGTAAGTATCTGGGTGTTATAATCCATAGGGACCTATCACAGCCTATCCCTCTTAACTTGAATCCAGTGGTCTCCTTCGTGGCTCGAAGATGTGCTGCCTGGAAAACGATACCCCTTACCCCAGTTGGACGGGTTAACCTTATTAAAAATGTCTGTATTGCCCAAATTTGTTTATATTTTTAGGCAGACCCCGATTCACATCCCAAACACGTTTTTCAACAAGCTGGATAGCTTAATCATCTCCCTCATATGGAATGGTTACACCCCTAGAATAGCAAAAACCACTCTGCAACTGCCTACCACACTGGGGGGTCTTGCTTTGCCCTGCTTCATTAAATACTACTGGGCTGCTGTTCTGGTTACTGTCCAATGGTGGTTGTCGGAGGGCCCGGCCAATCTCGCAGGCCACATTGGAGGCGGCGTTGCTTGCGTCCTATTCCAAACTACGGAATCTGATCCATAGAGGCCCCCGATCCAACCGTAATATCATTCCCTCGATGCGAACCACGCTTAAGGTTTGGGAAATCGTTACTGGGGAAACCCGCGACTGACGCATTTTCAGTTCATCCCAAATCCTGTGCTGTGGGCCCGCTTTGCAGTTAAGACACTGGCAGATGTTGTCTCTCCTGATGGCTTACTTGCTTTTGATGCACTAAAAAGGGGACAGGGGTTGCCTAACCACATGCTATTCAGGTATTTACAACTTCGTCATGCTTTCCAGACCCAATTCCCCCACTCTATAACAATAGAGGTTAGTGTTCCAGAATGCCTACTGAGTATGTCGGAGGAGATGAAACCCTTATCTGCTCTGTACTCCGTCTTGGCTGGGCACCTCTAAAGTCTCTCAGCTGCACTAGCCGAATGACTGGGAAGAGGGCATCCAACAATATCTCCCTCTGATGATCTCAGAAAGGGATAGATTCACTCAACTCAAGTTTCTGCATCGGGCATACTACTCCCCAGAGCAGTTAGCCAGAATCTACCCTAATAGGAGCTCGGTTTGTCCTAGATGTGCCTCAGAGGTGGGCTCCTTCTTTCATGTTGTATGGTCCTGCCAGCAACTACAAACTTTTTGGAGGGGGGGGGGGGGTGGTCAATTACATCAACTCTATAGGTAAATTATGAAACACCTGTGACCTGATACCTTTATTACTTGGTATCTGTGACACGTTGGATGCCCTCCAATCAAAAAAATGTTTGTATTCTATGCAGCTTTTTATGCCAGGAAAGCAATCTTGTTACAATGGAATGGGCCTTCCCCTCCGATGGCACATCAGTGGAAGACCTTGGTGAACGTGGCTCTGCCTCTATATAAACTAACTCATATGGGATGCAATGGCCTGAAAAAGTTTGAGAAGATATGGGCGGCGCGGGCACGTGAGAGGCAGCTGACTCTGGAGTAGGGTTCAGAATCAGAAATCACCTATTCTGGTGGTAATATAAACATTAATAGGATTTGACTACACCTGAGCCCTTGAGCAGATTTGTAGTTGCTGACTCTAATAAACAGAAAAACGAGTGGAACTCTGCTTTAATAAGTTTAGGCTGGAATTCTTTTTTAATTGTCTCCTGTCTAAATTGGCCTTAGTGTGTGTATGTATGCATGTGAAGTAGGGACCTTGGATTGTGCCTGCAGCCTTAAAGATGTAACTTGCAACAAGCAGAAACACACGTCTAATATGTATTTAGATTAATGATCGGCCAGCTGCTTTTGTCACCAAGCAAACACAAAAAATAAAATACAAAAATAACATTACATTACTCACCGCTCATAAGTAATTTCATTCTGTTACTGTAGACTGGCTGCGTTTTATTTTTTTACTTAGTAAACAGTGATATATGCCATATCATTAGAAGCAGATTGGATTACTTGTATTACAAAGCTAAAATATAAGGGAGCCATGTGAGTTACAGATCAAATGAGAAACACACAGGAAGAATTTTAATTGCATTAGCGATTATCTTACAAGCGGCATGCTGGTTTCCAGGCATTCATCGAAAGGTCTGGGACTGATAGATATTCGTGAATGATAGGCACATAAATAGGGTTCTTACCTTGACATTTTAATCAGAAAAATAAGTACCACGCCTGCATTTGCTCGCTTACTATGGAAATGGCACAGCAAGATGGCAACTCGAGGATGATTTTATAGAAGTTGCACGCAACGCCTAGCTGTGATAGCGTACAATTAAAAATTCACCTTCAAAACTGGAAACACTGACTGTTGCCGTGACAATGTGCATGCATTTAAGATGCAGTATACACATGCTGTCAAGGTCCCTCTTTTTAACGTGTGTGTGCATTAAACTCTTTTTTTAGTAAGCGATTCTTCACAAGGCTGAGGGAGTGCAGGTGGTTGAGGACACGATGCTATAAATCGAGTGCTAGGACTAGATTTTTTTGCGAGTTCTGGATGCTTTAATTACTGCACGTTGGCATCCAAGGGGTTATATTTCTGCATGAAAGCTGCACCACCCACCATTCCTAGTTGCCAAGCAACTCCAACATGTCTCACTCGATTTCTCTATGGTATCAAAGAATGGGAACCAACTCTCTTTAGGTCCAGCTCACTTTTGTGACAGCAGGAAAGTAAGGAGGAGATAAGAGTTGAAACACTTATTTAGGTTTCTTTCTTGCTCACTTTTTTTAAAGAAACCACATTGCGTTCCCCAGGCTTGATAATGTATAATATAAATAGGAATAGTTATGACCGAAAACTTGTAATTTATAAATAAATAAGGGCACAACAAATCTGAGAAATCGCTTGAAACACCTGCAAAGTAGATGAGATTAAAACAAAGCCAGCTTCTGATTTACATAAATATACCCTTTAAGTATACTTCAAAATTTCAGGTAGAACCAGTTGATGATGCATGCTCCAGACTAGGGAGAATGAGCATGTGCCAAATATTAAAAAGGGCTTTCCTACACACAGGCTCTCCAAACACTATGCCATAAATCACAACCAGAACCCATAGGGAACTGTGTTTTTGGGCATAGATGGATTTATTATTAACTGGAGAGGCAGTAATGTGATTAGAGAGGTTTCCAAATTGGAAACCAAGTGGATCTATAAGGCCAAGACTTACACTCCATTCGGTATAAATATAGAATGGGATGTTAACGTTTTTATCAATAATGCTTAAACTCTGGTAACCATTCATAGAAATATTTTGCATACTGCTTCTTTTTATACTTATTTAATTTTTTATTTATGATTTTTTGTGTGGTATATATGAATCATATTGGTGTAAGGGCTCATTTACACTTGCTTTGGCTTCAACACACATTAACGGTTAGTTTACATTTGCTTCAAAACAAGGCTTCGGACAGGCTTTGTTAAAGCTCTCTGAACGCTAGTCAAAGCTCCTGTCATTAAATAAAATGGTTAGCTTACAGTCCAGTTTACACCTTGCTTTTGCTTTGGCTTAGCTTCAAAAAGTCTTCAAAGCCTCCATAGAAGTCTATGGCAAAGCTTGCTTGAAGCCCCACTGAAATCCCACCAAAGGCTCATCGAAGCCCCATGGAAGCTTTACCAAAACCTCATCCAAGCACCAAGCAAAAGCAAGGTGTAAACAGGACTGTAAGCTCACCATTTTATTTAGTGACAGGGGCTTTGACTGGCGTTCAGGGAGCTTTAAAAAAGCGTGTCTGAAGATATGTTGTGAAGCAAGAGTAAACTAGCCCTATTAACTTTAGTGTGTTTTGTATGTAATTTTGTAGTGACTGAAATTAAATTATTTTAGCAGTGTTGAATCCTTTATAACCGCAAGATTTCCCGGTATGGTTGTTTTATATTGATATACAGTATGTATCAATTTAATTAATTTTAAAACCCATGATTTGTAAAAATGAATGTCTATCCATGAATTTACCTCTCTCATTGGTGTTCAAATGTACGCGGGGGCAATACTAATTGTTTTAGCCTGCTTCCGGTTAGGGGGGTGGACTTCCAGGGTTTGCTTCTGACATGTGGAATGTACCTGTAGTTATTTTGGAGGCTTCCCTGTTGTGGGGTTTGCCTCCGGTTCTGGTGTGTGGAACGCAATTATCAGCCACCGCTTTGCATATGTGTCCCCCATATATAAAGAGCTAGGACGTCTGTCTTTTTACTATTACTTTTTTTCTAGGAGGGGTTTTGGTGAAATATTAGGGGTCTAAACCGACCTCCAATGTCTTACTTTTGAGAAAGGGAATGAGGACAGATTCCCCAGTCCCTTTCTCTGCAGCCTCAGGACAGTAAATTAATGGTAAGTGTTCTGTGTTGAGCAGATTCCTGTTCATTTACAAACTGGAGCATAGTAAACAGTTTGCTATGCTTCAGTTAACAAAGAACACAGTGAGTGATCAGAACTGATCTCGCACCGTGTTCATTCAAAAAAGGAAGGGGCCGGTAGATTACCTATTTACCGGCCCCTTCCCTCACTCTCCATCCTGAAACATCCCCCTGTGTGCAACTGAGGGGAGAGGAGGGAGGCCATCAGTGCTGCGGGGAGGGGGGGTTGTCAGCAGTGGAATCTGCACTGCAGCAGCCGCTGTACTGGTCAGTGTAATTTTATGTGCAGCTTGCCGACATCTGTGCAACTTCATGCACAGATGTCAATACAAGTCGCACATGAAATCGCCAAAAATAGTACAGGAACCTTTTCAAATTCGGTTCAAGTCGGAGTCGCACCGATATGAATAGTTCGATAGCCAGAGATAGGGTGCGACTTGTCATGCGACTTTGATCTGTAAAAATCGCACCGGTGAGAACAAAAAAAAAAAGGGGGGGGGGGATACATTTCCTCTGTTTTCACTTTTTTAAAGTGAATTCCAAGTAGGAAAGCCTACTTTCACTACAAAGCTATGGTCCATCCCTGTGCGGTTTAAAATGCTGCACTCAATGTGTTCATTTACACGTTTGCATTTTGGGCAAATTTCTCATTAAGCGTAAAACTCTTAATGCAGTTTAAAGACCAAGACTTAGCCTTGGTTAACACTGAATACGGGTTTGAAATCGGACTCAAATACGGGTATGAAATTGTGCATGATTTCAAACCTGCATTTTAGTCCGACTTCGGGAGCGATTTCAGAGACATCTGTGCGGATTGCTGCACAGATGTCTATTGAAATCGCCCCCAAAGTCACCAAAAGTAGCGCAGGAACCTTTGCTTCTTCCATACAGGGCAAAGTAACAAGTTTATTTTAGTGACTAGGTTCACCTTTCCATAGAAAGTTCCCATGTATTCAAGTGTCACCAGTAGTTTAAAAATTCCTGTGCAGCTTTTAAAAACGAAGCTACTTTTAAATGTCATACCTGTAGGCCATGTTTGGCCTCTCCCCTATCCTGCCTAGATGCCAGGTCATGCCATACATTGGACATGTGCCCCTAGCACCACAGAAACAAGCGCTCTGCTGGGTTCAACATTTCCGCATGCGCAATGCGCTCTCTCTGTCTGTCACACAACGCTGAGCTTAGGGAGAGACCGCGTATGGCCTACAGGTGTGACATTTAAAATAAGCTATTTAAAAGCTGCACAGTGTTTTTTAATCTACTGGGGATGCTTGAACGCATGGGTACCTTCATAGGAAAAGTCAGCTTTAACTCCTACCCCTGCTGAAGCTTAAAGTAGAACTAAAGGCAAAACTTATTTTTTTTTTTCCTTTTTAGTTTTGGCTAGAGAGGAGATGGATTAGAACACCTGTCAGGTTTTTATTGCTGTTTGTGCCCCTATTAGGTTAAGTCACCCTCTCTATTTGTCCTGTTTACCATTATCATCAAAGGTGAAAGTAAAATAAACCCCAAATTGTGGGTTGTCCCCGGAAAAGTTAAAATGAAAATCTTCCACTGGGGACACTAGTTCTGGTGACCTGGGGGTTTCTAAATAATTACCTTAAAATGGAACTTAAGCAATTATTTATCTTTCCATCTATTAAATCTTTTGCCCTTGTTGTTTTTAACTTTGGATAGTAAAACATTTTTTTTTTCTGCCAGTAAATACCTTATACAGCCCACTTCCGGTTTGTCTGGTAAAAACCCTAGGCTTAGGACATCATGCACAGCTCTCACTCTCGTGAGTTTGCCAGGAAGGGAGGGGAGATGAGTCATAAGAGGGCCAATGAGAGCTGCAGAGGTGCGCCTCTGTGTGTTTGTGTAAATCCAGGAAGTGAACAGGCAGCAGCTACAGCTGCCCACAGTTAAAATGGTTGCAGCCAGACTCAGCGGAGGGAGATTTCTGCAGCATATTTGGCAAGTACAGAATCACAGTGTGTGTGTGTGTGCATTTATGTATATATATATATATATATATATATATATATATATATATATATATATATATATATATATATATATATATATATATACACACATACATACATACATACATACATACACACATCTCTTTAATTTGCAGAGATTTTCTCACTTCCTGTTTTGGCTATGGGGCTTTTTTGTTCCTTCTATTGGTTGAATTAGATGGACATGTGTCTTTTTTTCAACCAGATTAACTACAGTATGTAACCAGCAGTACACTAACAGTGTATGGCCAGCTTCACTCGACTCGACTAAAAGGTATTTAAATGCAAAGTGAAAATCTTTGGAACATTATAACGCATGGTGGTACAGGACTATAAAGCGATGAAAAGGTTTGAGACTTCAATTAACTATTAGGAAGTTTAAAGAGAGAATTGAACAGGGGCAGCCCGTTCATTAAGGGCGCACGGGTGCCGCCTCCCTATCCATGAATCTGTCCCCTATGCAGGACGCATGAGCCAGAGGCTCTAATAGGCTTCAAAACAGGGTGGGCTCGGGGGGCAGAGAATGTGAATGAACCCACCCAGGTGTGTTACAGTAGCGAATGAATATCGCTATTTGTAACACTGAACCTCCTCCCGGCCAATCAGGAAGTGGGTCTTGAGACCCGTCACCTGATTGGCTGAAAGGACAGGGGATCTTATTGGACGCCTAGGAGGGGAGGATACACACGGCTGAAGGTGCCGTGATGGAGAAGAGGACGCGGGAGCCGCTGCCAGCTTCCCGTTACATAGATGGGGTAAGTGCCGGACAGACCGGCAGACAGCGGATGAGCGGGGGGGCTGGGTTGTGGTGGTTGTTGCCCCCCCCCAAAAAAAAAAAACCACCAGCCGCCACTGGAATTGAATATCTTTACCGGAAAAAACTGATGTTGCACAAGCATCCTTTGTTTCATGACAAAAAAAGTATATAAATGCTAAAACTATAGTCAAATATTTGATTGTTTTCTGCATTTTGATGTACTTATAATGGCAGAAATTTACCATAAAGCTGTAAGGTTTCTAAACCAGCTCCACAGATTGCACTCCCTTCAAAATGCTTGTTATTGATTATTCATTACCAACATACAACCTTATTATCGCAAGAGATGCTCAAATATCCAACACAGTGCTCAAAGAAACCAAGTGATGCCTTAACAAAGCCTGCCAAGAGGTGGCCGAGATAATCTCTACACTGTCTTTTGGAATGTACAATACAAAAAAAAGAAGACAAAAAAAAAACCCCGTAGAGTGAGCGGGAAGGTAGGGTAAGCGCGCCTGGTTTTAGATGGTGTCTCTTTATATTATTTTTAGCTCATCAGTTGCCATAACAATAAAGAAATATCAAAGTTGTTATGGCAACTGCAATTTTGAAAGCAGTCAAATAAGAAGTGAAGGAGCCTTCAGATGGTTTGAAATGGAACATCTGTGATACTTGAGTGGTAACTGCACTATTTATAACGAGCTGACAGCGGCGATATGTGCGTGTGCCAGTCAGCGGGAAGGGGGGAGGGGGGGTGGAGAAGGGGATACCATTAGGGGACACTCCGCGTAACACATTAAAGGGGAAATCCAACTCGCATCACGTCCTTTCTAAGCAGTACAAAAGTGCGCAGTTACCATTTTGTAATGAGTGGCAATAAGATAAAATAATGACACAACTCCATCCAAAATGGTGCATGTCCGGTACTTAAATGTGCAACGCATACATTCAGATCATTGCTGGAGTGCCCCAAGAACCTCAAAGTCAATGGAGCTCTGTCATGCAAATCCCAATTTCTTTGCAGAATATTGAGCTTCAGTTCATACCCTCTGATGCCTCCTTACTGGTCGTAGAGAAAGACGGGTAACCTTATCAATTATAGCTGGGAGAGATGGGCTGAAGCTAGACATTTGGAACACAAGTCAAGATTTGCATGCCAGAGCTCCCAGAATGTGCCAACAATGAAGAAGAAAATGTGAAAAGTACCTGTGGGTATCAGCTGTACACCTTTAAAAGCCTGTTTTAATTACCGTATATACTCGAGTATAAGCCGAGTTTTTCAGCACATTTTTTTGTGCTGAAAATGCCCTCCTCGGCTTAAAGCAGCAAAGAATGACATTTTCCAAACCGACTTTGGGGCCCTGTATCTCGGGGACACTTGGTGCTAGGAACCCCAAATTTGGTACGCAGACCCAGTGGCACTAGCACTACCACATATCCAAGGGTATAAGGTTTCTAGCACTAAGTGGCCCAGAGATACGGGGCCCCAAAGTTAGTTCAGAAAATGTCATTCTCTGCTGCAGAAAAGTGCTTGACATTTTCCGAACCGACTTTGGGGCCCTGTATCTCGGGGCCACTTGGTGCTAGGATTCTTAGCTTTGAATATGTTGTAGTGCTAGTTCCATTGGGTTTGCACACCAAATTTGGGGCTCCTAGCACCAAGTAGCCCTGAGATACAGGGCCCCAAAGTCGGTTTGGAAAATGTCATTCTCTGCTGCAGAAAAGTGCTCGACATCTTCTGAACCGACTTTGGGGCCCTGTATCTCGGGGCCACTTGGTGCTAGGATTCCCAGCTTTGAATTCCCAGCTTTCCTAGCATCCAGTTGCCCCAAGATATGGGGCCCCAAAGTCAGTCAACTGTGTCCATCTGCAGCAATGTCATTTCGGGACCCTTTGGGTCCAGAGACCCCAAATTTTGGCTGCAGCTAGGGGTCATCTAGGAACCCTTAACTACCGAGTTTGAAGTTCAGGGGACCTATGGCTGCAAATGGGCACAGTGAGGTTGCAAATGGGCACAGTGAGGCATGCAAATGGGCATTGTTGACCCTCTTTTCCACTTACAGTACCTGCGCCTCTAGGTGCCTCTGCTTATATTTGGGTCGGCTTATACTCGCGTATATACGGTACTTTATGGCAGGGGTCTTAAACTAGCGGCCCTCCAGCTTTTGTGAAACTACAAGTCCCATCATGCCTCCGCCTGAGGAAGTCATGCTTGTAACTGTCAGCCTTGCAGTGCCTCATGGGACTTGTAGTTTCACAACAGCTGGAGGGCCACCAGTTTGAGACTCCTGCTTTATGGTAATGACAAATTTGTTTCAGAGATTCAATATAACTTCCACACATTTGTGTTATTTGCAGTTTTGGAAACATTGCTCTTTATTCTCACCAAACTTGCTCCCTATGACTATGTATTAACTTTAAGGCCTCATGCGCACAGCATATTTTGGAAATGTTCCTAAAAGCCTTTCCTCCTGGCAGAGAAAAACACCTGATGCTTGTAAAAGTGTGTAACGTGTTAAGGAGCAGTTATGTTTGTTTATGGGCATCAAGCGCTTGGGCGTTAGTTCATTTCATTGTCCAGAATAATAATTTATTTTGCCCATTGAAAATAATTAAAGCTCAAGTGCTAAACGTGCCCAGCGTTAACGAGCATCCAGCATTTTTTCGGCCAAACACTGCTGCTCTTAGATGCATTCGCAGTGGGGTTTTTTCATGCTTCTAAAAGCCCTTTCCCCTAAATGCTGCAAAAAGTCTTATGCCGCGTACACACGGTCGGACTTTTCGTCTACAAAAGTCCAACGGACGCTGACGGACTAAAGCTGGCTGGTAATCCGATCGTGTGTGGGCTTCTCCGGACTTTCAACGTACTTTTTTAGCCTCAAATCCGACGTACTTTAGATTTGAAACATGCTTCAAATCTTTACGTCGTAACTACGACGGACCCCGAAATCCGCTCGTCTGTGTGCTAGTCCGACGGACAAAAAGCCACGCTAGGGCACCTATTGGCTACTGGCTATGAACTTCCTTATTTTAGTCCGGTGTACGTCATCACGTACGAATCCGTCGGACTTTTGTGTGGTCGTGTGTAGGCAAGTCCGTTCGTTAGAAAGTCTGCCGCAAGTCCGCCGCAAGTCTGCCGAAAGTCCGCCGGAAGTATGTCGGACAGGCTGTCGGACTTTTGTAGCTGAAAAGTCCGACCGTGTGTACGCGGCATTAGGCTCTATTCACACCTGGGCGTCCAGGATCGCAGGCAAAATAGCCGTGGTTCTGCCCCCAATTCCAGAATTGCGGCAAAATGCGGAACATGTTTGCAATGCCATTATGGCGATTTTTCCACAATTGTCAAGTGACAATTAGCAATCAAATCGCGACTGCAAATGCTCCTGGCTCTGTGCCAAGATCTGGTACATGAGCTTCTTTTTGAGCATTTTTGGAGTGGAGGGAGGACCATTCAAATGAATGGTGCAGCTCCAAATACACTCAAGTAATAAAAAAAAATAAAATTAAAAAAAAAAAAGCTCAAAAACAACGAGCACCTCCAACTATCGCTGCAGAATGCCCAGGTGTGAATGAAGCCTAAGCCCCGGTTCACACAGGGGCGGCACGACTTGCAGGTCCCCTCACCGAGGCGACCTGCACACAACTGCCACGGCGACTTGCAAAACGACTTCTGTATAGAAGTCTATGCAAGTCGCCCCCAAAGTAGTACAGGAACCTTTTTCTAAGTCGGAGCGACTTGCGTCGCTCCTATTAGAACGGTTCCATTGTACAGAACGGGAGGCGACTTGTCAGGCAGCTAGGTCGCCTGACAAGTCGCCCCTGTGTGAACCGGCACTAAGTGTGCATGGAAACATAGGCCAACATGCAGGGGAGATTAGTGGCAGAAAAAAAAAAAAACAAACATTGATGGCACTAGGAGCAGTTTGCAAAAACGTCCAGTGTGCATGAGGCCTTAAACTTGCTCCAACTGAGTAATTACTTACCTATGAAAGTTCATGGATCACTTCATTTAAGAATTAGTAATATGATGTTTTCTGCCATTTAGCAGATGTCCACATTCGAGGAAAGTAAGGGTCTCTTCATAGCCACAATCTTTAAAGGTAAAGCTGTCATAACACATAGAAAAACAGCACTACATCATTTTACATACTTTGTGTCATCTTCCTGCACATCTCAAAAGCCCTCAACCTAGAAAGCTGGATATGCAAATATTGACTTCAAGCTTTAAAGTCACAGCTTTGGCATTCCTCTTGCAATGTGACTTGGCAGCTCGATACGGTTTCTATACTTAGCGCATTTGCGTTCCTGCAATTGTGCAGAGGTTTCCATTCATTTCAATTGGAAGCTGCGTTTTTGGTGCAGTTTTGCAACTGACGCAGTGGTGTGAAAAGTCCTATAAGATTTAAAGGGATTTAAAGGGAAACATGCAACTGACTATCATGGACACCTCCCAGGGTGCATCATCACAGTACTCCAAGACAGAAAGACGCTTAGATGTCATTATGTGAATGCCATGGACAATCCACCCACCAGCACTGCCAAAGGTGAAGAGAAAGAACCTGTAAGATAAGTTACCTGGCCAGAAGGCTCTATTTCAAAAATGGAGAAGGGGCTTCGGAAAGAAGGAAGGGGAGGTAGTTTAATTTTAAAAAAAGTGGGCTTTTAAGCTAAACTCTGGGCATATCCCCAGACTACCCCCCTTTTAACTAATCAGTACGTTAGCTTAAAAAAAAAACTGGCCAGCGGTGGTGTTCTGTCAGACTGTAACTGTGGAACTGGTAGGAATATAAAATATTACAAAAGGTTTTTTTATTTTTTTAAATAACTGGTTAATGTATGAGAGACTGGTAAGCTTTGCCCAAGATGGCCTCTAAATCAAGGTAACTAAATATGTTATATTCAGTGACTAACACGGTACACTGAACCACAACAAAGAACGGATTGGACACACAATTCCTGACATTCCACTGAAAAAAAAAAAATATTTTCTTACACTTTGTCCTCATTCTGTAATCAGACTATTTCTTTACCAATAGGTCAGTCAGAAAGACAAATAATTCCACGCAAAAAAAACAGCAAAAATTCAATAATCCAAAAATATACCCCTTTAAAACCAAACATTCTGTACAAACACTCTATACCAGCCTACAGCACAGGGATAGTACAGACTGATATACTACTGCTGAATCAGCACAAAGTTCCTGGAAGCAATGTAGGTGAAACGTTTACACTATATACCAAACACTTGTATGTTGTACTGAGCGCACCTACTGTAATCAACGAGTCTCCACACTCTTATAAGGATAATCATAGACAGGTACATGTCTTCTTGAGGACAAGTGAGGAGGCGTCTACACAACCTCTGAAAGATTGGATCCTTTGCGGTCGATCATGTGCTCCATTGGAAGGTCTAAAACTTCTTCTACTGTTCTCAATAAGTATAAGAAGAGATCAAAATAGGAAAGAAGAGAAGAGGAAAAGATCACCACAAAGAAGGTGGAAAACCTCTGTTTGCAATACTGAGAACTTTTGACATGGGAAACACTTGTTACTGACTGCTAGGACTAGAGGTCGACCGACATGGGTTTTTCTCTGGCCGATGCCGATATTTAGAAATCGCGGTGGCCGATGGCCGATATGTGATGCCAATTTTTTTGGGCCGATATATTTGGCCGATTTATTTATTTTTTTTTTTCCCTTCACCTCATAAAATCTAACAGTTAGACCCCTTTCACACTGGGGCGTTTTTCAGGCGCTTTTGGGCTAAAAAGAGCGCCTGTAAAGTGCCTGTAAAACGGCTCCCCTGCAGTCTCAGTGTGATATCCTGAGTGCTGTCACACTGAGGCGATGCGCTGGCAGGATGTAAAAAAAAGTCCTGCAAACGGCATCTTTGGAGCAGTGTATACCGCTGCTCCACCACTCCTGCCCATTGAAATGAATGCGCACCGCTGCCAAAGCGCCTGCAAAGCGTTTTGGCAGCGGCGCTTCAGGGGCGCATTTAACCCCTTCCTCGGCTGCTAGCTGGGTTATAAGCGCCCCGCTAGCAGCCGAATAGCGCCTCTAAAATGACGGTAAAGCGCCGCTAAAACTAGCAGCGTTTGACCATCAACGCATGCCCGCTCCAGAGTGAAAGCAGCCTTAAGTAATAAGTAATACAGAATTTTTTTTACATTTAAACATTAAACAAAACAAACCTCTAATCAGTTCACTTGTATGTATAATTTAGGAAAAAGAAAAAACTATCTTAAATATTAAATACACAAAAACAGGTAATCAAAACTTTTGGATGAAAAAAAATGAGCTAACTTTACTGCTTAGTTTTTTTTTTTAATTCATTACTGTATTTTTTTTAAAAAAATTGCGTTTGAAAGACAGCTGCGCAAATACAGTGTGACATTAAATATTGCAACAACCACCATTTTATTCCCTAGGGTCTCTGCTAAAAAATATATATATAATGTTTGGGGGTTCTAAGGGATTTTCTAGCAGAAAATACAGGATTTTTACTTGTAAGCAACAAGTGTCAGAAAAGATTTAGTCTTTAAATGGTTAAACTGAGAACTCCTACACGGGGAGTTCAGTCTATTGATAAAAAGAACCTGAAGAGATACAATGTATCTTCTTATCAGACTTGGCAGGCTGCCCAGAGGAGGAGAGAATCCTCTCCACAGACAACTTCAGGAAACTTGCATTGACTTCTATTACAGTAGTCATTTGCAAGTCACGGCTGAAGTTACAATCGGCCTTTTTTATCAGCACAATCGGCAGATGCCGATTAAGTAAAAAACCGCCAAATATCGGCCGATATATCGGCCGGCCTCTAGCTAGGACCATCACATTGAGGGGCCATCAGATAAAGACGGAAAAAAGTCCAATAGCCAAGTGTCTACCTAACACCGATATTGGTTTTCTCTCAGTGGCCTAATTCGGTCTGCTTGGATCTCCAAACATATTCCTCATAGTTAAAAAGCAGAACTTCACCAAAAGGGGAAGTTCCACTTGTTTATATTACCCCACCCAACTGCCACATTTGGCACTTCTTTTTGGGGGGGTTGATAGGTACTCGCTCTCACTTCCGTGTCAGATCGTTGCAGCGATCTGTGATGAAGTTTGGCCCCCTTCTCCTTCCCCCCATGACTTCTGGGACGCACACAAGTCCCAGAAGACTGTGGGACCAGTCAGGAAGCGCAGAGCGGCTCACACATGCACCGTAAAAAACTATCTGTGAAGCCTGAAGGCTTTACTGCCTGTTTCTCTTATTTAAGATGCCAGCACCTGCACTTGAAGCTGATTGAAGTATCAGCTCTGGTACAGACATCCCTGGACAGGCATCCCTGGATAGTCCCTGGACTGGATCCCTGGACAGGCAAGTGTCCTTATATTAAAAGTCAACAGCTACAGTATTTGTAGCTGCTGACTTAACTTTTTGGGGGAAGACTGGAGCTCCTCTTTAAGTTCCTGTCCCTTATGCTACAACAAAGGCTTAACGTATAATGATGGGCACAATCAAAAATGACATATATGATGCAGGCTGTCAATAGCAATACCACTGCAGTATTTGCTTTCCGAGTCCCTCTTGTAGCAAAATTGTATTACCCGTTGATACTGCCAGTGAATAAATTTTGCAGTCTGGAAAAAAAGATCAGTAACAAGGCAAAATTACAATCCAGAGCCTAATAAAAACAAGAGTGGGCAGCCTATGTTGCTATTCATTATAGAGATGAGTCCCACAAAGGCCACAAAAGATATCTATCCCACAGCCATTGTGGTAATGCAAACAAACCACTCCACAAGGCTGGAGAACAGTGCCAAATGAATGTACGGAATTCTAAGTTACACGCAGCATTCAAATAAAGTGCTGTACCAGACAGAACAGAACAAGGGCATTTTCCTTTCCAAGCAGTATTAGACCCAAATATACCAACAAAGTGCCTGACTGTTTTTTTAATACAATAGCAAGGTCGCCAGAAAAGAGGAGATAAAAATACAGCAAATAATATTGTGAAATGCTGCTGAGTAAGCAAGTTAGAGATTACAAGAGAGAATACAATCTGAGCTCATCCATAAAATCATATCCATTACTATGACTTCTCCTCGAAATGCCATGCAACATATGAAAATTGCAATGCCCATCTGTCATAAAACATTATGTTTCTATCTGCAGCACTGGTGGGTAGCCTACAAGGTTTCAGCGCCATGCTCCCTACCCAACTTCCTTTTAGGACATCATACCGAAACAGAGGGGCTGTATATTAAAATAAAGGGGAAATTAAACTGTGAAAAGTGAAGCTGTTACCCACAGTAACTGACTGATAAAGAAACAACTACAGCAAGTAAAGTCTGAAAGGTCTAACCTGATTGAAATATATACACACTTAATTACATTTTTATTTTTTTTTGAACTGCAAGTGTCTCTGGTAAGTACAGTATTAAATAGAGGGATATCTTCAGGCTTGTTATGTTAAAAAAAACTTCCAGCCAACATGTGATCACTATGCCTTAGACGACACAGTGATTACATCATAAGGCACCACTCTGATTGATTACCAATCACTAGTGGGGCTTGCAACTGTCAGGGACAGCTAGACTGCCATCTATTAAAGCAGAGACATAGATTAACATACTCTTAGCATTATGCAGGGGAACATTAATCTACAGATTGCAGGGTTAAAGCGGAATTCCAGAAGATATAGCAAACATCAAATATAAAGCAGTTATGCTTGCATTAAAAATAACTAAAGGTATTTTTCTTTGAATTATTAATAATTCAGAGATTATAAAATTAGACCAAGATTACAAGTGCCAATGCACATAGCATCACACAACATCTCCTTTTGGTAACAATATAAAAGGTTACAAATAGAACGAAAATAACATTCCCAATATAGAAAATGAGAAGCGGAAGATCAAGACTAACATTGTGTCTAAAATATGCTAGTTGAAACTACTGGTCAACTAAAGGTATTCTTCAATCCAAATCATAGAATTACAGGCAGTCCCCAGGTTACAAACAAGACATTTTTTAAAGCAGAGTTCCGCCCATTTAAAAGTCAGCAGCTTCAAAAAGTGTAGCTGCTGACTTTTAATAAATTGGACACTCACCTGTCCCACGGTTCAGAGATGCGGGCAAACGAAGCCCCGCTCCTCTCCCCCTCCTCTCTGCGGCGCCGGCATTGTAACTGTGGGCACCCGGCTGTGGCTTCACAGGCGGGTACGCACTACGCATGTGAGAGCCGCATTCTTGAGCAGCACTGTAAATGGCCGGGCAATCTTCTGGGACCTGTCCCAGAATATTGCAGGGAGGGAGAGTGGAGGGATGAACTTCCTTCCGGTGCCGCGTAGCCCCGGGAGGAAGTGGAAGCGGGATGCCTCTATAAAGAGGGTATCTACAACCCCCCCCTTCCCAAAAAAATGACATGCCAAATATGGCATGTCAGGGGGTCACCATCACTTAAAGCGGAAGTTCCATTTTTGGGTGGAACTCTGCTTTAGGTGCAACTCCAGCCAAAATGTTTCTTTTGTTTTTTGGATAGCACAGCACCCCTGATGTTAACCCCTTCCCTGTCAGTGTCATTAGTACAGTGACCGTACATATTTTTTAGCACTGATCACTGTATTTGGCATCACTGGTCCCCAAAAAAGTATCAATAGATCAATAGTGTTACTTGGTGTCGATTTGTCCGCTACAATGTCGCAGTCCCGCTTTAAGCCACCGATCGCCGTTATTACTAGTTAGAAGAAAAAAAAAAATCCATAAAAACGTCCAATAGTTTGTAGACAATACAACTTTTGCGCAAACCAATCAATATATGCTTATTGGGATTTTTTTTACCATTACCATTTTACCATCCATTTGGGTACAGCGTCGCACGACGGCGCAATCGTCAGTTAAAGAAACTCTGTGCCATATCACAAAAAGTAGCCTGGTCACGAAGGGGGGGGGTAACCTTCCGGAGCTGAAGTGGTTAAAATGATTTTCAGAAACTTAAATTGATATTTCCTCCCTGTAATATTAGTACGGTAAGAGCTTTCAAATGATAATTTGCTTTGTCACTCAAGTGTGTAGTTTTTTACCTACGTTGTATCAGCATTAATACACCAAAAAGAACCTATAAAATCCACCTGAATTGAGGTGCTCAAGCTAAAAGATGAAAATTCTCCATTTCTCTGGAATGGAAAAATACCAGACCCTACTGCTAACATATATTGTCTTTTTCTGCCTTCAGGACATTATTTGTGGCTTTAATTGCTTTGCATACTCTGACCCTGGCAAGGTGACTGAGTAGGTAAGCAGCTGGCAAACACATTCCTGAGAAAGACACACTTGCCCTCTTCCAGATGAGGTGAGTGAGAGCTTTCCGTGTTCATCGTATCAACCTCTACATATACTTACATCTAATGAAGCTCAATAAAAGGACGGCTGTGAAGACATGCAAAGGAATAACAAATGGATATGGTTATTAAAGTGCATTACCGTGATAAAAAGCTTTACCTTCACTTCAATTCTAAATCAATATAGTTTACCCTTCCTGGGAACCAAGATATTTTAAAGTTATAACTTATCTATAATCTTCAAAGACTGCAGTAACCCGAGGAGCAAACCTCACATTATTCTGATGCATTACAGAACATTTTTGGCAATCCTGCATGTCTTATCTATAGCAGTATAATTTGAGTCAATAAGGAAGTAGTACCTAATTTATGTCAACTTTTATGACTTTTAAAGTACGATACAAAATACTCATTTTTAAAATTTACAATTTTATTTATCCTCCATAAATGATTTTTTTTAAATAATTATGGCTGACACAACAATTTTAGAGACATAACCAAAATATATTTGTATTTTTTATATGAAATATATTATTTCATCCACTGAAGCTCTTTATCCCTCCTGCATAGTATCATACACTTCACATATCTGCAGGGATGCCCAAAAGATAGAAAAGCAATATGAAAATATGTATGTAAGAGATACCACATAGGAAATCAAATACGGTTTTATAATACATTATGGTACAAATATGTAACATATCAAAATTGTATTATATAACAAAAACAGTAAAAATGGGGTAGAGGAACCACTAAATTAATCATAAAAGCAATAGCATAATTTTGTCAGTACAGCGTCCCCCCACCCCCTCCCCCCAGGAGGAGAAAAATATTGTGTCTACGCATTTCACAGGAGCAGCTTCATCAGGACACTGATGCAAGCAATAGATCTTCTATAAATACATCAGATAAAGAGTTTGTTGGGACAAAAGACAACCATCCAAACATTCACAAATAATTCTGGGAGGCAGTCAAGTTTCCCCTCAGCCTGTGGGGAGGACCAGAAGAATAACATCCACAGGAAAAAAAAAAGCACAAAATTGCTAGCATTCACTAAAAGGTAGGTAAATGGAAGCATATAAATGTCCGTGGATGGTACAAAGAAAGCAAACAAAATGGTAGAAGGAAGGGGAACCCCTTTTATCAAATCATGGATATGCCCAATGGATTCATTGTGATGCAAAAAATTATTATGAGCTTAAAGTGGTTCTAAATCCGTAAGGTTTTTTTTACCTTAATGCACTCTATGCATTGAGATAAAACCTTCTGTACTGCAGGATCCCCCCAGCCCCCCCCCCCTTTTTGTTACATGTGCCTGATCCAATATATTGATATGCACAAGAGCAGCAGTGGCTCTCACCGCAGTCTCCCTCCTCATTGGGCAGATTGATAGCAGCGGGAGCCATTGGCTCCTGTCAATCAAATATTGTGAGGAGGTAATAGGGGGCGGAGGTGAGCAACCCGCTCTGTGTCAATACATGCACAAAGGGCAGCTTGGGAGTGAGCCCGCACGAGTGCCCGCAAGGAAAGCAGGAGGAGGGGCCTGGAGTGCCGGTGGGGGACCCCAGAAAAGGAGGATCGGGGCTGCTCAGGGCAAAAGCATTGCACAGAGCAGCTAAGAATAACATGTTTGTTGTTTTAATATACAAAAGTAGGTTTAATATCACTTAAAAGGAAGGTAAAAAGTTACCCTTGCAGTGGAACTCCCCCCATATTGCAATGATAACTGCCCTTTTTTCTAGAGTTAACAGTTTTTCCTGCCTTATCCTGTGCTCCCCTGGCAGCCAGCGTTGTTATCTTCTATCAGATGCTCCCAGGATGCAGGTGGCACCTTGGTACCCTCACTTACAATGCAGGACAGCTGGTTCTGCATTTTACGTGAGGATGACAGATTGTCTGCAACCAACAGAGCAGTGAAAAGAGGCAGATTTGGGGGGACCAGATGTGCAACTAGGGAGAAACCTGTGGGAATAAGGGATAAGCTAAGCAATAAGGGGGAGCCCTACTTTGTGCATAGGACGTGGAAACAAGGCAAAGCAAATCAACTATGCACGAAAACATAGGAACTGGGGTGCAGAAAAATGGCGGCAGGTGCCCTGGACTGATGAGTCAAAATCTGAAATACTTGGCTGTAGCAGGAGGCAGTTTGTTTGCAAAGGTAGAGGTTCCATGCATGATTGGGGCTGCATTTCTGCAAATGGAGTCGGAGATTTTGTCAGGATCAATGGTGTCCTCAATTCTGAGAAATACAGGCAGATACATATCAACCATGTGATACCATCAGGGAGGCATGCGATTGGTCCTAAATTTATTCTGCAGCAAGACAACGACCCCAAACATGCAGCCAATGTCATCAGAAACTATCTACAGCATAAAGAAAATCAAGGAGCCCTAGAAAGAATGCTTTAGCTGCCACAGAGCCCTGATCTCAACATCATGGAGTCTGTCTGGGATTACATGAAGAGACAGAAGGATCTGAGGCAGCCTACATCCACAGAAGATCTGGGGTTAGTTCCCCAAGATGTTTGTAACAACCTACCGTATATACTCGAGTATAAGTCAAGTTTTTCAGCACATTTTTTTGTGCTGAAAGTGCCCCCCCTCGACTTATACTCGAGTCAAGCATTTTTCTGCAGCAAAAAATTTCATTTTCCGAACTGATTTTGGGGCCCCGTATCTCAGGGCCACTTAGTGCTAGGAACCCCAAATTTGATGTGCAAACCCAGTGGAACTGGTACCATAACATATCCAAAGCTGGAGTTCCTAGCACCAAGTGGCCCCGAGATACGGGGCCCCAAAATGTGTTCGGAAAATATCATTCTCTGCTGCAGAAAAGTGCTTGACATTTTCTGAACCGATTTTTGGGGCCCTGCATCTCAGGGTCACTTGGTGCTAGGAACCCCAAATTTGGTGTGCAAACCCAGTGGAACTGGTACCATAACATATCCTAAGTTGGGGTTAAAATATGCAAAGCTGGGGTTTTTAGCACCAAGTGGCCCCGAGATACGGGGCCCCAAAGCCGGTTCGGAAAATGTCATTCTCTGCTGCAGAAAAGTGCTTGACATTTTCTGAACCGATTTTTGGGGCCCTGTATCTCTGGGCCACTTGGTGCTAAAAACCCCAGCTTTGCATATTTTATGGTGCTGGTTCCACTGGGTTTGCACACCAAATTTGGGTTCCTAGCACTAAGTGGCCCCGAGTTACGGGGCCCCAAAGTCGGTCAACTGTGTCCATCTGCAGCAATGTCATTTCGGGACCCTTTGGGTTCAGAGACCCCAAATTTTGGCTGCAGCTAGGGGGCATCTAGGAACCCTTAACTACTGAGTTTGAAGTTCAGGGGACCCATGGCTGCAAATGGGCACAGTGAGGCATGCAAATGGGCACAGTGAGGCTGCAAATGGGCATTGTTGACCCTCTTTTCCACTTACAGTAGCTGTGCATTTCTCACCCTCGTTTTATACTCGGGTCAATAAGTTTTTCCTATTTTTTTGTGGTAAATTAGGGCCTCGACTTATACTCGGATCGACTTATACTCGAGTATATACGGTACCTGCTGAGTTCCTTCAAGAACTGTGTGTAAGAGTACCTAGAAGAATTGATGCTGTTTTGAAGGCAAAGGGTGGTCACAGCAAATATTAATTTGGATTTCTCTTCTGTTCATTTCATCTCCATTTTGTTAATTGAAAAAAATAAACTATTAATACTTTTCTTTTTAAAAGCATTCTTAATTTACACCTTTGTTTCACACCTGCCCAAGACTTTTGAACAGTACTGTATACGTATATTTATATATGCACACACACACACATACAATATATCTGATAAATATATATCAATACATATATTCATTATCTTATTACACTAACATCTTGGATACTACAGTAATTATATTTTTCAGTCTCACATGGAAACTAATCCGTCTACATGTTGATAAGGTGGACTGGAAATTTCCATTGGTTTGTTGAATACATAGAAATACACAGGAAAAAAAAAAAAAAGAGGATGTTTAATAAAAAAGGAAAGCATAACATGAGCATGGGTCCCTGTCTGATCGGTATAAATACCAGTCTATCCTCAGATGCTCCCTTGGGTCAAATCTTTCATCTTTGTAGAACAACATATGACAGTAAAGCCATTGTGTTTGCAAATGTTATTATTATACATTCTCTAAGCCTGCTTTATACGGAAAGAGATTGTGACAGGTTGTGTCATTTTATGTCAGGTGTGAATGTGGAATATGTAAGACAAAGCTCAGAATTTTTTTTTTTTAAATTCATTTTAAAACAAAGAAAAATACTAGAGCTCGCTGAATAGAGTTCCAATGTGGGCCATGCGATTCCAACTACTTTCAACCAGATTTTAATCACAAAAGTAATTTAATGTATCAATGGGGCACCCACAACATGTTGTTTAGATTGCTTTATATTTTTGATATATGTTAGTGTTAGATTTCCTGTATTCACACCATGCCTGAAAAAGAAAAATGGAGCGGTCCAGCTATAAAACAGTAATGCCGCGTACACACGATCGGACATTTCGACAACAAAATCCATAGATTTTTTCCGACAGATGTTGGCTCAAACTTGTCTTGCATACACACGGTCACACAAAACTTGTCGGACTTGATGTACAACACGTACGACGAGCCGAGCAAAATGAAGTTCAAAAGCCACTGCTTGATTCCGAGCATGCGTGGAACTTTGCGCGTCGGAATTGTATGCACACGATTGGAATTTTACGGCAACGGATTTTGTGGTCGGAAAATTTGAGTTCCAGATCTCAAATTTTGTGTGACGGAAATTCCAATGGAAAATGTCCGATGGAGCCTACACACGGTCGGAATTTCCGACAACAAGCTCCCATTGAACATTTTCCTTCGGAAAATCCAACCGTGTGTACGTGGCATTAGTGTGGTCTTACCCATGTAGGCTTACCAGTTTGAAAAAAAAAAAAAAAAAAGCACAGCACATTTATAAAGGATAGTCTTCTACTTTATAAATATGCACTGCCCTCCACCTGTCGAGGTCATATGACCAGGCTCTACTCCATTCCATGTAATAAGCAGTGATAACTCTGCAACAGACTCCAGGTTCTATGCCACGGCCATTGTGTGGAGTCATTCCGATACCGCTCCCCCCTATAAATAACCCCCTCTGTGTTTTGTTTTTTTTTTAAAGCTTGCACCTCAAAGCATATTGAACTAGCCAACTGGGAGGTAATACCCTACATTTATTCTTTCCTGCTGTTCGGTCATTTCACAAACCAAAACTGGTGCTTGAAAAAAACTGCTGTACCTACAGGCACCATAAGGAAAGCAGATACAAGTGAGGGAAAATGTAACCAACAAGGATAAAACCACAATAAAATCCAGAGAGAGGTTGTAACCCTTCATAACCCTATCTAGAACAAAGTCTACCCACTCTTAGACCATTATATTAGTGTTTGCTGTATATGGCAACATTCATTCATCTCAAAGCAGCCGTCCTTGACCACAGAAACATGTTGGTCTCATGTATTGGTAATTCAACTGAATATATTGTATATGAATATATAAGTTTGGCCAAGGTCAGCCACATACAATCACTGGCCACTTTTTTTTATAGGTACACCTTGCTAGTACCGTGTTGGGCCGCCTTTTGCCACCAGAACTGCCCTAATTCTTCGTGGCATAGATTCAACAAGGTGTTGGAAACGTTCCTCAGAAATTTTGGTTCATAAATGACATGATAGCATAACGCAGTTGCTGCAGATTTGTCGGCTGCACATCCATGATGCGAATCTCCTTTTTCACAACATCCCAAAGGTGCTCTATTGGATTGAGATCTGGTGACTGTGAAGGCCATTGGAGTACAGTGATCTCATTGCTATTTTCACAAAAACAGTTTGAGATGATTTGACCGTTATGATATGGTGCTTTATTCTGCTGGAAGTAGTCATCAGAAGAAGGAATAAAGCAATGGACATGGTCAGCAACACTACTCAGGTAGGCCATGGTGTTTAAAAGATGCTCAATTGGTACTAAGGGGCCCAAAGTGTGCCAAGAAAATATCCCCCCCACACCATTACACCACCACCAGCCTGAACCGTTTATACAAGGCAGGACGGATCCATGCTTTCATGTTTAAATTCTGACCCTACCATCTGAATGTCACAGCTGCAATCAGAACTCATCAGACCAGACAACGTTTTTCCAATCTTCTATTGTCCAATTTTGGTGAGCCTGTGCGAATTGCAGCCTCAGTTTCCTGTTCTTAGCTGATGGGAGTGGCACCCAGTGTGGTATTAGAAGGTTCTCCCAGCTCCCGATGGGAACCATGGCAGGAGAAGGCACCCCAAAAAGGCCACAAAAACTATACCACATCTATGGCTGTAGGGGGCAGACAGAGACAATTATATGATAAAATCAGTAAAACCACAGGGGTGCCTGTATAGATGTTTTGCAAAATTAGCTTTGATCGATTTAAATGAGGATCGTTCCAATTTATATAGCTAGATGATTTATGAAAAGGCAAAAACCGCCAAGTACCCCAAAGGGGTGTCAAAATCACAGAGGAAGGGAAAAAATAGTAGCGATCAGCGACAAAATTCCAAAGCCCAGGTCAAGTGCAGCCACGGTAAAGGCGCCCCTGAAGTCCCTGCTGGAGCTGGGAGAACGTTCTAATTTTGGCACAGGTCTATATAATTTCCCTGAGGAAACCAATGCCTTGGCGAAACATGTAGAAATTGATTACCTGTATCACTGGCCTATAACACCAAGGCCTGTCTTGTCATAACTTTTATATTATATGTACCGCATTGTTTATATTTTTGTACACTTCTATATTCCATGTTTGTGTTTTCTATATATGTAAATAAAGTATATTGTTATTTTTAGTACTCATTGAAAATCTCTATCTATTGGCACAGTTATAATCCCCTCCTACCTCTATCTACCATTTTTCATCTGCTTCAAGGTTTGATATGTTGTACGTTCAGAGATGGTTGGTTGTGACCAGTGGTTATTTGAGTTAACGTTGCCTTTCCATCATCTCGAACCAGTCTGCCCATTCTCCTCTGACCTCAACAAGGCATTTTCGTCCACACAACTGCCACTCACTGGATATTTTCTCTTTTTCAGACCATTCTCTGCCAAACCTGAAGATGGCTGTGCGTGAAAATCCCAGTAGATCAACAGTTTTTGAAATGCTCAGACCAGCCCATCTGGCACCAACAACCATGCTTTGTTCAAAGTCACGTAAATCGCCTTTCTACCCCATTCTGGTGCTCCAGCAAGTCTTCACCATGTCTAGATGCCTAAATGCATGGAGTTGCTGCCATGTGATTGGCTGATTAGCAACTTGTGTTGCCAAGCAATGGTACAGGTGTACCTAATAAAGTGGCCCGTGAGTTTGTGGGTCTATGATCACACTACAAGGCCAAAATCCATCAATACTTATGTATGTGTCCCTTTACTCCATACGGGTACAGTAATCAACAAAGGAAAAAGGTCAGACTAAACCTTCCTTGGATCCAAACAAATCCAACGCTATACTGATCCAAACTGAACTCATACTATATAAATGCAAAGGGAGAGATGGGGGGACGGAGGTGATGCGGGGACGGAGGTGATGCGGGGACGGAGGTGATGCGGGGACGGAGGTGATGCGGGGACGGAGGTGATGCGGGGACGGAGGTGATGGGGGGACAGAGGTGATGGGGGGACAGAGGTGATGGGGGGACAGAGGTGATGGGGGGACAGAGGTGATGGGGGGACAGAGGTGATGGGGGGACAGAGGTGATGGGGGGACAGAGGTGATGGGGGGACAGAGGTGATGGGGGGACAGAGGTGATGGGGGGACAGAGGTGATGGGGGGACAGAGGTGATGGGGGGACAGAGGTGATGGGGGGACAGAGGTGATGGGGGGACAGAGGTGATGGGGGGACAGAGGTGATGGGGGGACAGAGGTGATGGGGGGACAGAGGTGATGGGGGGACAGAGGTGATGGGGGGACAGAGGTGATGGGGGGACAGAGGTGATGGGGGGACGGAGGTGATGGGGGGACGGAGGTGATGGGGGGACGGAGGTGATGGGGGGACGGAGGTGATGGGGGGACGGAGGTGATGGGGGGACGGAGGTGATGGGGGGACGGAGGTGATGGGGGGACGGAGGTGATGGGGGGACGGAGGTGATGGGGGGACGGAGGTGATGGGGGGACGGAGGTGATGGGGGGACGGAGGTGATGGGGGGACGGAGGTGATGGGGGGACGGAGGTGATGGGGGGACGGAGGTGATGCGGGGACGGAGGTGATGCGGGGACGGAGGTGATGGGGGGACGGAGGTGATGCGGGGACGGAGGTGATGCGGGGACGGAGGTGATGCGGGGACGGAGGTGATGCGGGGACGGAGGTGATGCGGGGACAGAGGTGATGCGGGGACAGAGGTGATGCGGGGACGGAGGTGATGCGGGGACGGAGGTGATGGGGGGACGGAGGTGATGCGGGGACGGAGGTGATGCGGGGACGGAGGTGATGGGGGGACGGAGGTGATGGGGGGACGGAGGTGATGCGGGGACGGAGGTGATGCGGGGACGGAGGTGATGCGGGGACGGAGGTGATGCGGGGACGGAGGTGATGCGGGGACGGAGGTGATGCGGGGACGGAGGTGATGCGGGGACGGAGGTGATGCGGGGACAGAGGTGATGCGGGGACGGAGGTGATGGGGGGACGGAGGTGATGGGGGGACGGAGGTGATGGGGGGACTGAGGTGATGGGGAGACGGAGGTGATGGGGGGACGGAGGTGATGGGGGGACGGAGGTGATGGGGGGACGGAGGTGATGGGGGGACGGAGGTGATGGGGGGACGGAGGTGATGGGGGGACGGAGGTGATGGGGGGACGGAGGTGATGGGGGGACGGAGGTGATGGGGGTTCTCAGAGCTGCACTAAAAATGTGGTTATGACAAACAGACTTGGAACTAACCTTCCAAGTACAGAAAGTAATTTATTCCAAGCTGTCTATCAGTCTCCAAGTGCTCCTAGAAATATATGGAGGAGAGCCCATGTCAACCAACCCATATTGGCCTAATTTCTTTGACTATCTTCCAGGATTTAAAGTTAAATAAACAAGACATATACAATTCATAGGCTACAAAAATCACAGTAAAAATTCACTGCAACGGAGATGGTTGGAAGGCACAGCACAGCCTTTAGGATCACATTGTTAGTGCACTCTATTAGTCCCTGGTATTTTAATAGACATCCAAATTCTCCAAGCTTGCAGTGATTTGATACACAGTGACCAATCGTGTGTTTCTCATCAGGCTCCATACGCAGGAGGAAGCCGGTGACTTGAGCAGCTAGTCCCATCTGGAATAACCCCATTCTATCAAAGAGCTCATTTCTAGCAACTAGACAAGGTGCTGCAGAATGAAGGAGAAGAGTAATTAATCAGGGTCTAGCTCCTCAGGAAACCCAATGACCTTCCCTGTCAGTCTCTTACATGCATTTTCATGGACAGATTCAATTATTAGAAAATAACACCACAAAAAGGATAAGATGAGGGAGGGCTGAGTGGGTGGCAGGAGCGAGGAGTGAAAATATTGTGCATTGGTTTAACGTGTGTAATGCATAGGTAATACAAGCTGTAAACACAGAAATATAGACCAATTGGGCTAGGTCACATACATGTAGACTGCACCCTCTGGGGCACCCAAAATCTCTCTCTAACAGCACCATCCACCCGAACAAACTGTTTAAAGAAGAATTCTGAAAGCTGCATTTGTATCAAAATCTCCATGCATTTTAAAATGAACAACCCTCTTCCTTGTGAAACTATTTTGTGGCAAAAAAAAAGAACAAAAAAAATTACCTATAAAATGTAAACAAAAACTCCATCGTGCCTTTGTGGCTTCCACTCCCCCTCTGCATGTTATGGCTAGCAGATCTGCGTTGTACATGAAACTAGTGTCCCTTGCCATCCTTCCCAAATACATTTCTCTCCTTTGGCCACTAGATTCTGCTAAAGACACAAATCCCATAAACAGGAAAGGACCTTGTAAGATAGATGCTGGGGAAGCTAGAGATTACTTCCATCCACTGCTCTCCTGGGAGATAGAAGCAAGTCAAACACCGACAACCAATTATTTCGGGCTGTCAGAGGGACAAGGGTAAATCTCAAGAGGAACATAAACTTTTAAACACAATATATTCTTTGTGAGCACTTGTTGGCAGGGATGTGGCTGATGTAAATGTGTCACCTAGGTTTCTCACCTATCACAGCCCTTCACCAGATACAAGTGTTACATCATTCCAGGCAGAAATAAGATTGTGTGGCAACCATCACTATTGTTTCATTTAAAGTGTTACCAAACCCACAAGTAAATTAGTCTATATATGAAGTAAAGAATGTTTTTTATACTCACTGTGGAACCTAAAGGGTTAATTCTCTACATTGTGTAAAAAGGCTGTTTGATCCTGTCTTCTCTGACCTGCTCTCCTTTTACTGTCCCCAATCCATCTGCTGATAGTACAGAGCCTTGGAGGCACTCTGCACATGCTCAGTTTGGTGTGTATTGCTAGAGAGTAGTTTTTTTTTTGGGAGGCTGCAGGTGATCAGCACAGGGCCAATCAGCACTGTCCAGACAGAGGGTCAGGGGTCATGCAGCCTCTTAGGACAGTCAGAATACAATGAAAGCTCCTTCTACAAGCTTTAACCAGTGTCAGGGGTTAGCTCAAGGGGTATCACCTTCCCTGGGAAAAAGGTAGTCCAAAACGTCAAGTTTCTTAAAATCTGACTTGTAGCCAATTTTATTACACTATCGCCACATGCAGCTCCCAGCAGGGGTCTGATGCGTCCCGATTCATCGTTTCGGGTCCGATTTCAGGCCCAAATTTTTGGCTGAATTCAGACCTGAAATGGACCAAAAGACACACTGTGCAAATTTGCAGCAGAGATAAGTGAACCGGTGTTCTGCCGAGAAAGTTGCTCTCGGCGAATAAGGACCCCCCTCTACTGCGCAGGCGCAGCGCTTGCGCAGTAGGAGCCGGCGGAAATAGCCGAAGGCGAATAGAAGAGAAATCAGCTGTACACGGTGCCTGTAAGAGGGCCCCTCGCAGGCTCGCTTAGCTCGCCACGCTTCGGGCACGGCCTCGCTCGGCACTTTTTTATTCCCCCTCTAGGTCCACTTGGATGGTGGGGCTTCAGCCTGGACCCAGGGCGCAGGCGCCGTGTACAGCTGATTGAAGTTTTTCATCTTCGGCTATTTTCGGCGGCTCCTAGTCATCCGTACTGCGCAAGCGCTGCGCCGTGCAAGGGGGACCTTATCCCCCGGGGAAACTTTCTCGGCAAGACACCGGCTCCATAGAGAGTCGGTCAAAATCTCCTGCTATTGCAAATTTGATGCGGTGAATCCATATTTAATTCGCAATGGTGTGAACCCAGCCTAAAAGTTGCATGAAAATAACAGAAACAAAAATAGAAAATAAATCCTTACCATCCAGGCACTAACTGAACATTGCAGGTTCCCAAATCACAGGTGAAGGGCTTCTCCCAGTCACCATCACAACAAAAAATAAAATGATGCAAACCTTTTCTCTCACAAGTTGCATGAAAATAACAGAAACAAAAATAGAAAATAAATCCTTACCATCCAGGCACTAACTGAACATTGCAGGTTCCCAAATCACAGGTGAAGGGCTTCTCCCAGTCACCATCACAACAAAAAATAAAATGATGCAAACCTTTTCTCTCACAAAGCAAATTTCACATAAGCAGCTCTCTCAAGTTTTTTGGCTTCCCAAGTCCCAGGCCAAGAGCAATCCTTTGCTTTAGTCCTGCTTAATTTATACCACCTATTGGTGGACACAAGTGGACCGCAAAATCTGGTCTGGAACCAACCCTGCCAAGGTGGCTGGTAAAACCCGGATCGGATTCCACCTTAGTTCTCTACAAATGAACGCATACTAGGTGAAACATAACGTCCATCAATCACCTCGCCTTTTATAATGTCACACCAGACACTGAAAGAAGTCCTAAGACTGCTATATATTGCTGATGAGAAAAAGGTATTTAGCAGTTTATATTTACTAAAATAATTGCATTTCCATGTTCTGTGGGAGACCAGATATAGTGAATGCAGGGTCCTGGGTTTAATAACACTTTAAGGTCACTTAAGTTTACTGCTGCCTCAGGCAGCTTTTTCACAGGAGCCTCAGCACATCGAGAATTGCCTTCCAGGTCCAGGACATGTAATGTCACCTTTCTTTGACACTGAGTTTTCTCCATCTTGCGTGCACAGCAGGAGGTGGAGGCTACAGCGCATGCTAGCAAGAAGCAATTATGGCACAAAAAATATACAGTACTTTAATCTGTACTGTGCGGTGTGTGTTTCCTTTTCTTCACTGCCTCATTTGGTACTCTGTGTTGTGCTTTGCCTATTGCCCACCACCCCATTCTGTAATCTGTACTTTGTGCTCCCGATTGCCCACTACCCCATTCTGTAATCTATACTTTGTGCTCCCTATTGGCCACCACCCCATTCTATAATCTGTACTTTGTGCTCCCGATTGCCCACCACCCCATTCTGTAATCTGTACTTTGTGCTCCCTATTGCCCACCACCCCATTCTGTAATCTGTACTTTGTGCTCCCGATTGCCCACCACCCCATTCTGTAATCTATACTTTGTGCTCCCTATTGCCCACCACCCCATTCTGTAATCTGTACTTCGTGCTCCCTATTGCCCACCACCCCATTCTGTAATCTATACTTTGTGCTCCCTATTGGCCACCACCCCATTCTATAATCTGTACTTTGTGCTCCCTATTGCCCACCACCCCATTCTATAATCTGTACTTTGTGCTCCCTATTGCCCACCACCCCATTCTGTAATCTATACTTTGTGCTCCCTATTGGCCACCACCCCATTCTATAATCTGTACTTTGTGCTCCCTATTGCCCACCACCCCATTCTGTAATCTATACTTTGTGCTCCCTATTGGCCACCACCCCATTCTATAATCTGTACTTTGAGCTCCGTATTGCCCACCACCCCATTCTGTAATTTGTACTTCGTGCTCCCTATTGCCCACCACCCCATTCTGTAATCTGTACTTTGTGCTCCTTATTGGCCACCACCTCTTTTGGTACTTGGTGCTGTGTGCTCCCTATTACCCACCACCTCCTAATTTACTCTGTGATGTGCATTCTTTATTCCACACCACCTCTATTTTGTATTCTGCACTGTACTTTCCCTATTCCCCACCACTGTATTCTGTACTCTGCACTTTGTGTTCCCTATTGCCCATTATCTCATCCTGTAATCTGCGCCATGTGTTTCTTATTGACCACCACCTCATTCTGTACTCTGCACTGCACATTCCCCAATCCCCACCACCTCATACTGCTACTCTGTGCTTTGTGTTGCCCATTACCCACCACCTCATTCTGTATTCTGTGTGTGTTCTCTATTCCCACCAACTCTTTGTGTACTCTGTGCTGTGCATTCTTTAGTCCTCACTGCCATTTTCTGTATTCTTTGCTGTGCATTCCCTAATCCCCACCACCTCATTCTTTACCCTGCGCTGTGTGTTCTCTATTGCCCACACCTGCTCATGTACTCTGTGCTGTGCATTCTTTATACCCCACCGCCTCATTCTGTACTGTGCACTCCTCATTCCCCACCGCCTCATTCTGTACTGTGCACTCTGCACTCCTCATTCCCCACCGCCTCATTCTGTACTGTGCACTCTGCACTCCGCATTCTGTACTGTGCACTCTGCACTCCGCATTCCCCACCGCCTCATTCTGTACTGTGCACTCTGCACTCCTCATTCCCCACCGCCTCATTCTGTACTGTGCACTCTGCACTCCTCATTCCCCACCGCCTCATTCTGTACTGTGCACTCTGCACTCCTCATTCCCCACCGCCTCATTCTGTACTGTGCACTCTGCACTCCTCATTCCCCACCGCCTCATTCTGTACTGTGCACTCTGCACTCCACATTCTGTACTGTGCACTCTGCACTCCGCATTCCCCACCGCCTCATTCTATACTGTGCACTTTGCACTCCTCATTCTGTACTGTGCACTCTGCACTCCTCATTGCCTCATTCTGTACTGTGCACTCTGCACTCCGCATTCTGTACTGTGCACTCTGCACTCCTCATTCCCCACCGCCTCATTCTGTACTGTGCACTCTGCACTCCGCATTCTGTACTGTGCACTCTGCACTCCTCATTCCCCACCGCCTCATTCTGTACTGTGCACTCTGCACTCCGCATTCTGTACTCTGCACTCCTCATTCCCCACCGCCTCATTCTGTACTGTGCACTCTGCACTCTTCATTCTGTACTGTGCACTCTGCACTCCTCATTGCCTCATTCTGTACTTTGCGCTGTGCATTTTCTATTCCTCCCATCCTCTTTCTATATTCTGTGCTGCACATTCCTTACTCCCCACCACCTCATTCTGTACTCTGCACTGTATTTTTCCTATTCCACATTACATACTCCTTACCAAGCTGTTTATGGTCTCAACAGTTGCTGATTGCTAAGTTGCGCTCATATTTTTTAAATGAAATGATTCTTTAAGATAGGACCAGACAAAGTGTTAGCTCTCTTTCTATAGTCTGTTACATTACTGTCTTTGAGGTGCCCAGGGGTGCTTCAGGTCTTTCATAATCCTTATTTGAATGAGACTCTGGAAACTATTCTGTTTTAAAGTATATCTACTGTTTTATTACCAACATGTTAGATTTTTACTTTGCTGTCTAACATATAAGAAAAAAAAAACTATGATTGGATTGAAACGCATACGTTTACGGTTTCTGTGTGTGTGTCTTTTTTCATTATTTAACCATTATTATTTGATTTGTGTAGCATTGCTGACTATTTGGCAATAGTTCGAGTCTCACTACAGTCACAAAAAAAAAACGTATTTCGGTCCCTGTGTTTAATAGTTTTAGAACCCCTGTTATACAGTAAACTGAAGATTATGGCTTGCCCCGTCTTATTCCAGTTATTCCAATAGTCTTAGCCAGAAAAGATCAGGAAA